>OX336392.1:506890020-508361503 GCA_946902985.2 Meconema thalassinum | reverse complement strand
CTTAGAATGACCATACACATTACGATGTAGTGGTTACCACTGTTGGCACCCACTATGGAAACCCAGGTTCAATATCCAGCTGAGCCAAGAAATTTAATTCTGGATGGCCCAAGTCGTGTCAATTCTGAAGACTTGCTACAGTCAATTGGCCTAGACAGGATTTATAAGAAAGAAAGGGTCATCGCCCTGTTGTACACTGTTACCTAAGTTGTGATTAAATAATAATGATTAAAATGGATTGCTGTAATTCTATTTTCTCTCGAGATACATCACATGAGACTGTAGTTGGGGGGTCCGTAAAGTGAACTATTTAATTTGAGTTTTAAACGCATGATTTAAAGTTGCAGTCGAGTGATCGCACTAAGGCAATCTGGCCAATGCAATGACCCAGGATCAAACACAAAATCATGAAATTTGAAGACTAACGTTTTATTCTCTGAACTGCTCACCCCGATTCCCTTTGATTTTAATAAGGAATTCTTTATCAAAATGTGGAACATACCAGCTTCTTGTCCAATTTGGCAGAGATTTTCTTGTATAAAGACTTTCAGGGTTTTGTAACAAGTAGCAATTTCGTAAATTCTATCCAATACTGCTCTTTCACCAGGGTGTAGGAAAGTTCTGAATTCAGAACCCTAAAACAAAACAATAAAACATAAAAGAACATTAGAACAACAGCACTCTCAGGATAAGAATAATTGTTGTTAAAGAGTGCCCAGAACTAGCTCATTGGTCCTAATGATGAGGATAATTATGAAAAAAAAAAAAAATGATTACACCTACTACTACCACCACCCCCACCGGTCCTCTAAATACTACTACTAACTCTCTACTTGAGCTAACTTCCAGGAAAAGGAAAAGTAAAAATGAAAGAAATAAGAGAAAGAAAAAAAGAGAAAATATGCCCTCAGTCCTCTAAAAATGATGGTATCAGGAAAGAAAAAGACAATGGCCAATTAATAAGGGAAAATAAGATACCCGAGAGCTCAGACACCTAAATATCCAGTCGGAAGACAAGAGTTTGCAATCGAACATTGTCAGTAGTTGCTCCGAGTCAAGGAGGAGACGATTCCATTTCGAATTCAGTCGTTTACACTTTACAGTGCCTGATTAGAACGGCGATGTTGAGTGAAAATCCCACCCCTTGCGAGATGAGATCACTAATTACCGTAGTTTTATGAATGCAAAGATCACTAAACCAGTCAAGAATCGACAGATTTGCAAGGTGAATGGACAAAATACGATGAATGATTCAATGCTAACGAGAGAACGGTACGAAGTCGGACCACGAATTTCGACTTTATTTTTACATAGTCGTGAAGGTCTTTTTTACGCTGAAACAGGTAGTGGAGGTCTAAATTTTCGCTGGTCCTTTTTAAGGAGCCATTTGGCAGTCCCAAGTTGGTGGTGCGCGCTCTGAATTGTACCGTACATGCCGACACACGTTAGCGCGAACAGCCAGCGGCTGACTTGCCTCGCCTTCCCTCTACCCTCGTTCGGTTCTCCACTATCACCCACCATATAGGCTACGGTTGCCTACAGTGGTTATGTATATGGGACTGCGAGTCTTTTTCTATACTGTCAAGTTCTCCACGACTGATGGCTATTCCACATACAGGCAATCGCATTGGAGTCTTTGCATTGTAATGACCGCTTGCAACATTATTGTAGCTCTTATTAATGCCTACGGTGTTCAGGAAGCTACAGAGCTTTCTGATCAAGTGCAAATAATGATCATATAAATAATGACATCATCCTCTACGGCTTATCCCAATTAATTGGGGTCGCCGGAGCCAAACCGGCTCATTTTGGTTTTGGCCGGGGATTTGAGACCAGATGCCCTTTCTGACGCCACGTGATTTTTCAGGTGAAAATTTCGCCCAGCTGTCACCGGGATTCGATCCCAAGCCGTCCGGGTGAAAGACGAGCAGCTAAGCCACTACACCATCAGGCTCCCCATATAAACGTTTGATGCAATTATGGAAGGGAGTTGTTTTTCGACTCCTACATGACAAACCTTAAAAGACGTTTGAAAATTCGGTCCCGAAAAGTAATCAAACTCGTCAGTAAAACGTTTAAAACAGACGAAGAAGTACGATATGAAGAGGCTAAAATGTTCGTTAAATTCATTATTGAATTGCAAGAATAAAAAGAGATCCCGGATGCCAATCTCGAATTCGGACCAGTCCCGATTCGAGTGCGAAATGGCAACCTAGAAAGTTATAATTATGGTGGTGTGAAAGACGTTCTTGCTACGCTCGTTTGCCGAAATAGTTCTACACACACCCACACAGTGCAATATCACATTTCTAAAGCAGGAGAAATGGGACATTTGTTCTTGATCGTTTTCAAGTTTACTCTTATCACTGTCCAGGTCTCCGCTACATAGGTCAATATAGGAGTATAGTACATCTTGTACAACACTTCTATTACATTTAGTTGGAACGTCCTTCTACCAAACTAGGTCTCTCACACTCGGATAAAATGCATTACTCTGTTGAATCCTTTTATCTATTGATAGTTTTTATTTTGAACAATTATTTCTTGCTATCAAAAAACTGAAAGCGAAATTGGAGGAGTGTATTTGTCTTTCTGAAAATGTTGAAAAAGCTGATGGGAAATGTGAAAAAATACATTTTACTAGAACAAGCTCTATGCCGAGGAAGCACTGACCAGGTAGTGAGTGGATGCGGCAACAGAGCTCCAACTTTACTACTGATCTCGCCTGCCATCAACAGCCACCGAAATCATAATAAATATCAATCCATATAAACTAATCTATACAAAAAAAGGTCTCAAACAAGGAAGTGCACTGTCACCATTATTATTTGTTATATTGATGGATGAAATCATAAAACGTGTAAAACAGAGTATCAGTAGCGATGAAGTGAAGGCCTTGGTATTTGCAGATGATGTGGTGATTTGGGGAGAGGGAGAAAAGGAAGTACAAAGGAGATTGGACATTTGGAATGAAAAGCTGAAGGAGTTTGGAATGGTAATTAGTAAAAAGAAAACTGTAGTCCTGCACTGTGGAAAAGAGGAAAAGAGAAGCCAAGTGAACATAGATGGAGAATGGTTAGAGAATGTGGAACAGTTCCCATATCTGGGTAGCATTGTTAACGGAGGTAATGAAATCAACCCTGAAATTAACAACAGACTAAGTGAAAGCACAACATTCTATCATCAAGTCAGAGAGCTTTTATGGGATGACAAAGTGCCCAGGAGAACGAAATTAACACTATATAAACAGTACTTCATACCAATTGTAACATACGGACTGGAAACGCTGGTAACTAACAAGAGACAAGATAGTAAGATCCAAGCATCAGAAATGAAATTTTTAAGAACATCTGTAAAAAAGACAAGAAGAGATAGAATTCAAAATGTTAAAATCAGAGAAGAGCTAAATGTGGAACCGTTAGTACAGAAGATACGGAAAGCAAGACTGAGATGGTTCGGACATGTGAAGAGAATGGGAAAGGAACGAGCGGCAAGAAGGGAGTTGGAAAGAGAAGTTAAGGGTAAGCGATCAGTTGGAAGACCAAGAAGAAGATGGATGGATCAGATTCGGAAGGACATCGGAGAGGCTGGATTGGATGTGGAGGAAGTAATGGAGCAGGAAAAGTGGAAGGACAGAAACGAGTGGAAGAGGCTTGTTAACCACACCCGGGCGACTGGAGTGGGACATTGATGATGATGATGATGATGATGATAAACTAATCCCATTGATTTACATTACGGATAGTTGCACATCACAATCACTTAGTAAGGTAAATGCACCAATGGTCGTCATGTTAAGAGAGATTTAGTCAAGAAATTATATGCACCTTACACATTTTGGTAAATTTAATCAACCAAAGCACTGTACCTAACCTCAAACTCTACTCAAACACTAGGAAAGTCCAAATATCGAAGATATTCATTTTAGGAAAAATTACGTCTTTTTACTAACAACAATTGTTGCCAAAAGTTTCGAAAAATCCTTCTTCTTCAGTGCAGTATCTTCGCTTTTAGCAACTCTCTGAATTCGCCCTCATGTACATTTTTCTTCTAGGCAGTCTTTAGTGGCTTAAAAACCCCTACATCCATGGGTTGAAGTACGTGTGTGACATTAGGTAGTAAAGCGACCAAAACAATTCCATGATCTTCACAAAATTTACTAGTATGTATGGTCAAGTGTGAGAAGTGCCCGTCTATGAATAGAATGCCAGGGAGAGGAATCTCCTTCTCAACCAACCCAGGATGAAATATGTTACTGAGAAATTAGTAAAACACTTCCCCCGTCATCCATCCGTTTGGCGATTTGCCAATGTCCCAGTGTGCTGGAATTGAGGCAATGATGTCTTGCGGCAGACGTTCATACTTGAATACTACAAGGGAAGGAGAAATATCGCCGTGGGCATTGCCTGTTACAAGTACCGTCAAGCATTCTTTCTCATCCGAATTCACTTGCTGATATATTGTCTTGTCACCCCTGTTCGCCAACACTTTTGTTACCTTTCGGATTGAGAAAGATAACCGTCTCGTCAGCGTTGAACAGTCGCCGAGGGTCTGACAAAATAGACTAGAAGTCGTTTTCCACTAAATAGCTGTAGACTTCTGAAACCCAGGTTTTATTTTGATGTTCTGTAATTACAACACAGCTTACTGTCAAATTTTGAGGGGTTCGTAAAAGATAGACCTGGATTTCTTTTTAGGAAAGATTCACGCCATTTCCTTCCTGGCCACCATCTTTGAAAGGAAAGTCGCTCTTCAATTCTTGTGTGAGGCACTGGACGCTATTTTGCAAATCGTCCTTTGTTACCGGGACCCCGCTTTTCGTAGTGAGATTATCCATTGAACTAGCATAGCCTCATCTTCCTTTGTTAAAATGGAACATAGCCCCATTTTCTTCTCTCTAGGAGATTTTCCTTTAATTTTGTCCGAGAGGGTGTTTCTCGGAACACCATTCCTCTCCGCTGCCTTTCTAATACTCATGCCGTCCTCCACAACGGCATTAATAGCAGCTTCCATTTGCTCAATATCATAATTCAGAACTGTGGGTTTCAACATATTGCCTGGGGCAGATGACCTCGTAGTTCCGCCCCTTAAAACAACAATAACTAACTAACATATTGCCTGAAAGCAAAGATTTAGTCTTAGAATAATATAATATTTTTCATCTCAATAAAAAAATCCTCTGTTGCACGCCTAGCTAAAAAAACCTAGGCCTACTGGGGTGCGGCCGTCAAGAAGAGAGACCTACCTACTAATAACAATACCCTGTAAATGTTTATTGGTTGCGAAACGTTAACACAAACATTAACATTATCGTGCACTAGTGTTCGTCACGAATGTGCTCTAAAGTTCGTCAGCTGTGACGACTACTGGACACGATGATCAAATGATAATTTAATTAATACAGGGTGCTTTAGAGCTACATTATAAGTATATTGCTGCTGTTAGTTAGGTCTTACAAGAAGAAATGACAATGTGCCAGTTTTCGTCACAAATGACAAGCATTGGTAAAGTGCGTTTTTTTAAATCCAGTGTTCGTCACCGGCATTTCTAACAAAACTAGGCACGTGAGCACGAAATAACAAATCACATATGTTACAGAAACAATTACCAACTGTATCATGCACTTGTAACATTTTAAAATGTCGGAACATAACATGCATGCACATAATTAAATCGCGAGCGTGCTTAGCACATGCGCGAAGCAAATGGCGCGTCAAGACAGCTCAGCTCATAGGAGATGTTTGACGCTGGGAATCACCTATTACATCGCACGCATGATTTCGCAAAGTTGCCCCTTATCGGCAAGGAAGGTATGATGCATCTCGTAAGACTTCGTGCGTTGAGAAAGACCCGTTGACATGCTTATTTTTTGTACTTATATACGAGAGTGACGACGACTGGATCAGTGACGAAAACCGGTACAGTTACCTTATATGTGGATTACAACGCACCCAAGAGCAAACTTCTACGGGAGTCCAGTTTCGAAATGCGAGCCTTCCACATACAGTAATTGTTTTGTTGTTTGTGTTGGAGATAAAATTTTGAAACTTCACATATATATAACTAACACACATTGAAATTTGGTTGCTGTAGCACAATGGCATTGGGAGTTGTGTTTCTCTTAAGTCAACATTTCCCTTAAAACCCATCATAAGCAGGTACTTTTTCCATATCAATGTCATATGTTTACTTATTCGTTTTTTAAATGTAATATGGCTGATGTTATAGCCCCAAAACATGTACCAAATGATTTTCTGATTGAATAGTTACTATAATCGAAAGGTATTGACTAGGCGGAATTTCTTTAAATAATTCTTATAACCCCCTTATGAAAAGTAATTACTAAGGCAACTCTGGAAAATGGCTTGTAATACTTCCATATTCTGTACCATCTCTTGGCTGTCGCCCCGGAAGGCCGAGTTCGATTCCTGGCTCTATCAAGAAATTTAATTCTGGTCTGAGGGCTGGATCAGGGTACACTCATCCTCGTGAGACAAAAACTGTTAAGGGGAGGGTTTGATTCCTACCTCAGCCACCCTAGAAGTGGTTTTCCATGGTCTCCCCTCATTTACGGCTGGGAGGTTCCTGACGTAAGGCCACAACCACCTCCTTCCCAATCCCTACCTGATTTACAAATACACACTGCTCCACATTGTGATAAAGTCTTCACTATGACAATGTGTGTTCGGAAACCCAGCATGCACTGTAGTGTGTCGAACTTCATGAGACTTTACCAAAACCCACCACTTACACCATGTACATTTTTCTGGTTTTTTTTTTTGAAGGGTCACAGTTACATTAGTGATGCAGAGGTGCAAGCAGCAGTGCATTACTGTAGCCAACATAAGACGCTCTATTCCTCTGCCAAGGCAGGATGGAAAAGAATTGGTTCAATGATGTTAAAAAGTCAAGATATTCTAAGCTCTCATCAAATGTGCAACTCGAGTCAGTAACTTGCATAGTGTTGAGCTTATTTCATAAGAGGAAATACTTTTCAAAATACATTTGTATGTTCAGTGGACACAACAAAGCCTGTTTGCCACCTCTTGATGAATGCAGTACATTTGCATTTGTCTGTTGGCACAAGCTAGAGTAAAATGTGGCTTTTCACCGATGTCTCAGTCTCACTCATGGCTGTGATTATATGGAAGCTACTGAGGTATGGGTGGTGCTTAGTAATGACATTCAGGGCACAGTCAGTGCCTGTGGATGCTGTGAAAGGTTCTACTCAAAGAGTTAGTACTGCTGTTCTGACTCAGTGAGGAAAGCAATGACAAACTACCTTACTCCTCATCTTGCCTAGTATGCCTCAACATAGCACTGCCTTGGGTTTTTGTGGGTGTCTACCCACATAACCTAACGGTGGTGCTTTTTGAGGATCCAATCGGCCTTCGGGCTGACTACCTAACAGACAGACAGTATATATTCAGTAAAACTCACCTTAGAATCATCGAATAAGCTGCTCTGGAACCCAGTCAGGGTCATCAATATCTCATGAAGCATGATGGACACTTAAGGCCAGCAACTAGAAGGGAGAAAAGTTAAGTGGTGGTAGTTTTAGTTTTCCTCTTGTTATAAGTTTCATTTCAATAGATTATACAGAATCAAGGCTTCAAAAAGAATGAGTGAATGGCATTTAAGGGGGAAAACATCTAGGTCATCTGCCTCTAATGATTTTTGGGGAGAGTGAAATGAACATTAAACATAACTACTGACTTACAATTTTAATAAATCTGGAATATAAAAGAAATTCCCTAACTCTTGATAAACAGGGATGGACGACATTGATTCTATTTCCACTGGTACACTTATAGCTTTCGAGGCCCTATACAGTAGCATCCTACATATGATAGGATTAGAGCTTATATACAGGGTGAGCGGGAAGCAACTAGGTATTTTTAAATGGCTGTTAAGTGTTTAATATTGATGGAATAATATTAGAAATAGCGAAAACATACAGAACATTAAATAGGATAGTGATTTTTCAAGCCGCGTGGTACCGACGATGGCCGCGAGAGGCGGTACACTCAACAATAACAAAGATGGCCGATCGCTTAACAGTAAGAAAACGAGTACAGATTGCTTGGTGCTATGAGTTGTGGAATTCGATCGTTCTTTGTCAATCGGCACAATTGCCATCACTGGGTGGGAAAGGATCCTGGAGTTACGGTGGAGAAGATGCTGCCTCGTCCAAAAGTGACCGTGTGGTGTGGAATAACGGCTACAAATGTCATCGGCCCATATCTTCTGCGTGACAAAATTAAAAATTAACGGAGAACGCTACCTTCAAATGCTTCAGGATAACGTTTGGCCCAGGATATCTGGACGGGAAAATACCACTGACATTATCTTCATGCGCACCGCCTCACTTTGCAAATGTGCGGAACTGGTAGGATGAGAAGGTTCTAGGACGCTGGCTGGGGAGCGTGCATCTCAATAATGGCCTGCAAGAAGTCCAGACCTGACACCCCGAGACTTTTTCTTATGGGGCTGGGCAAAAGAGGAGGTGTACCGGACGAAACGTCGCACATTGGATGGATTGGAAGCACGGATTCGGAATGTTCTTACCAACGTCCCACACAACTTCCTCCAGAAAGCTGTGTATTCCATTCCAGGCCGTTTGAGGAGATTGGTCGAAGCCACAGATGCCTACATCAAATTGTAATGGAATTGTATGGTATGCAATCATACTCCCATATTACACTGAACATACTGTATAAATTTCAAATATATAACTCTGCAAACATAAAAGTTATACGTCAATTTCAATACTTAGTTACTTCACGTCCACCCTGTACATAGTAAAAATTATCGCACGAAGTAGAAAATACAATACATTTCGTTAAAATTAAGATGTGCATTATCAGAAGCATCCAGTTTTAGCTTAGTATAACATGATCTACGAAAAGTAAAACACTTATAACTGTTTTATGGACATCGAGAAAACATATGGCCATTAAACATGTACGCATATACGGGAATGTTTGAGACGTAAGAAAGTGCTCAAGGACATCATAGTACGAGTACAACGATTATACGATGACACTAAGAGCTGTGTACAGGTCCACCATGGGACGTGGGGGTGGTTCGAATCAAAGAGCGGAGTCCAACAGGGATGTTGCCTTTCACCGCTTCTCTTAGCTTGCCACGGTGGGTGAGTGGATAGCGTGTCGGTCTACTAACCCCAAGATTGCAGGTTCGCTCCTGGCCATGGTAAGTGATTTTTGAAAGGTGGCAAAAATACGAAAGCATGTCATACGATGTTGGCATGTCAAAGAACCCATTTGAATTCAGTAGGCCGTGTTCATAATGGCAAAATTAATCTCGGGAGTTTCCGCCAACACAAAGTTCCTCAGTTCTCTACTAGAAAGCGCTAGTGTTCAAGGAGCTTAGATTTCTAACCTCCTCGACTTTCATAGTAATTCAAGGAGCAACGAAATTCGACATGCAAGCTACCCTCTGGGTGTCAAATTACAAAGCTTGCACCCGGCACAGGAGGCCATACGATATTATTATTATTACCACTTCTCTTCATTATCATAATGGATGAATTTTTAAAAGCAGTTAACGCAAGGATCAAGAAACTAATGCCTTAGTTTCCGCCGATAATGCCTTGGTGTGGGGCGAGTCGGAAGAGGAGGTGCAAGCTAGACTAATCTTTGGCAGAATGAATTTGCAACCATGAGTCTTAAAATCAGCAAAACCAAGAGAGTTGGTTTGGTGATTAGTAGAAATCCTTCAACGGTCCACCTAAGACTTTGAGATGAGGAGATAAATGTTGTAGCCAAATTCCTGTATTTAGGTAGAAATTAAGTTCCTCCATTCGTGCCTTCAAAAGACGAAAATAGACAAAATAAGGAATGAGGATATCCGACAACAACTGGGGTTGGAAAGGAGCCTGCTGGAGACACTCGAACTCAAGAGATTGAGATGGTATAGTCACATGAAGAGAATGGATCCCCCACATGATAAAAATAATAATAATAATATAGTATGGCCTCGGGTGCCGGGTGCAAGCTTTGTAGGGGTACCTAAAGTGTACTTTGGCCAGTGTGTCCCCAGGAAGAGACCAAGAGAAAGACCTCGCGATGTGTGGGAGAAGCAAACTTATGACCTTGAAGCTAGAAAGAACAACTGGCATTGTACAGAAGAACAAAAGTTATGGATGGACAGGACAAATTGGAGACGGCTCATTTTTAACCCCACCCGGCTTGCTGGAGCGAAGAAACCATGATGATAGTATGATCAAATACGTTCTATACTGCATTCATAATTATTATTATTATTGAGGCGACTTATTCACAAACAGAGACTTGGAGACTAGTCTGGACGCTGAGGCATAACAGTCTCAAATGAAAATGTATGTACAGTAGAAAGTCGTTGAACCGGACGTCAAACAACCGGAACGACAATTATCCGGACGAGCAAAAAAAAAAAAAAGACGGAGCAACGCGCGCTCACTACAGTAGGGAGTCGGTTCTCATTTTCAATTGTTGTCTCCTTCCGTTTGTTTACTCTATGTTTCAATGTGTTACAGTATGTGAGTGTGTGTACTGTACTGTAATGAATTACGTTGTGAAAATGGCTTCTACTAGTGACAAAAAAGAAAAACGAAATTGCGATGTTTTATCCATTGAGAAGAAGGTGGAGATCATTAATAAACCGGATAAAGGCGGGTGTGTGCAGTGTCTAATGAAAACTTAGTGTTGGAAAATCCACAATTTATGATTTGAAAAAAGGAAAGGTGAGATTTTGATGCATCGAAGTTAGATAGTGAAGAAGGGTCTAAAAAGAGTAGAACCATGAGATCAGCTAGGGGAAAAAATTGGAAGATGCAGTGTACTTCTGGTTTATTCAGACAAGTAAGGGAGATCCCATTTCTGGACCTTTGTTATGTGAGAAAGCGTTGCAGTTAAATGAGAAGCTTGGTGGTTATTACCATAATGTACTGTGCATGTTTTTTCGTATGAAATAAACGCATGCTTGATTATCCGGAAAAATAGTTATCCGGAGCACTTTCGGTCCCAATTAATCCGGATAAACGACGCTCTACTGTATAATAATAATATTGGTTTCACATCCCTTTTAAGTACTGTGACTTTTAGAGATGCTGGGTGCAGAACATTTGCCCCAAAGGAGATCTTTAACATGCCAGTAAATCTACTGACATGGTTCCCTTGCATTTGATCACCCTCAAATGCCAACTAACTGCACCAGAATTTGATCCTGTAACCTTGGTCACACCAGGCAGGATCGTAACTGCTTCACCACATAGCCCCAGTCGATAATAACAATAATAAGAACAATAGTAATAATAAAGATAATAAATAATAGATATGGAAAAATTACATACCAAAGATAGCATACAGACCCAGTACCAGACTGAAAAAGCAAACAACTTATACACGCAATTAATTAACGTAAAGTTCTCAGCTATTGGACTAATTGAATCTAATGGAATATAAATTGAAGGTGTTGAAGAGGCATGAGGCGGCAAACAAAAGATTTATCGCACTTTGTAGATAGATGGATAGGAATCTTCAGTGTTAATTGTGTGTACCTATTTGGTCTATTATGAACAGAATAAATTGGTTTGATGGCACTGTAGCGATCACCCTCAAATGCCAACTAACTGTACCAGAATTTGATCCTGTAACCTTGGTCACACCAGGCAAGATTCATAACTGCTTCAGCACATAGCCCCAGTCGATAATAACGGGGTCTAGGTGTATAATATTTTGTGTTAGAATCAGTTGCCGGCACTTGTGGAGTTTCAACCAC
Source organism: Meconema thalassinum (assembly GCA_946902985.2). Classification (NCBI taxonomy): domain Eukaryota; kingdom Metazoa; phylum Arthropoda; class Insecta; order Orthoptera; family Tettigoniidae; genus Meconema; species Meconema thalassinum. Next base: position 508,349,722 of record OX336392.1, on the reverse strand, counting down.
TTCAGCTGCATGTAGGAAGGTTGACATGCTCATTTCGTCTTACATCTAGAATATAGATAGCTTCGAAGCTATTTTTCTGTTTTGCCTTATTATACAATGGAAGGAAAAGAGGAGAACTGAGAACCAAGGAAGAAGAATAAGGACATGGAAGCTGAAGGAGGATGGAAATAAGGAGAAGTTCCAGATATTAGTGAGGAACAAATTACCGAAGGATGATCCGAAAACAGGTGAAGAAGAATGGAATAGGTTCAAGGACGTGTTGGTAGAAGCAGTGGAAGTCGTGTGGGGCAGAACTAGTGGAAAGAAAAGGTGGAAGGAAACACCATGGTGGAACCCCAGAACTAAGGAAGCAGTGAAAAAGAAAAATGAAGCATTCAGGAAATGGTTCCAACAGAGGACAGACAGAACAAGAGAAGAATACCAAGAGCGGAAGAAAGAAGCAGGAGAAGTAGTGAAGGAAGAGAAAAAGAAATGGCTGGAGAAATGGACAGAAATGATGGAGGAGAACTGTGATGGCAGTAAGATAGTGTTGTATGGAATGATAAAGGCAAAGAGAAGAGATACAGGGGAAAATGTCAGAATGGTGGACAGGAATGGAAAGGAGGTCAAAAATATGGAAGTAAAGGTTATCTGGAGAGAATACTTCAAGGAACTCCTAAATCCAACTAAAACCAGCGTAGTGGACATTGTGGAGGAAGAAACAGACATTGACCAAGACATTGCAGAGAAGGAATTGACATGGAAAGAAGTGGAGGAAGCATTAAAGAAGATGAAAGGGGGAAAGGCACCGGGAATAGACGAAGTGAGTGTGGAGATGGTGAGAGCAGCAGGGGTGATAGGAACACAGTGGCTCTTTCGAGTAATTAAAGTGATATGGAGGGAGAAGAAAATACCAGAGGACTGGAAAAGAGGGATAATAATACCCATATTTAAAAAGGGAAGTAGGAAGGAATGCAAGAACTACAGGGGAATTACACTCATGTGCCACTGCGCCAAAATATTTGAGAAGGTACTGGAGAGAAGAATTCGGACAGAAGTTGAAGATGGGCTGAGGGAAGAACAGTATGGATTCAGGCCAGGAAGGCCAACAGTTGACCTCATCTTTGCAGTAAGACAGCTACAAGAACACCATTATGAATATGGGAAAGATCTGGTGATGACCTTCTTGGATTTTGAGAAATCATATGATAGTATTAATAGAAACAAGGTATGGGAAGCAATGAGAGCAAACGCAGTGAACAAGGAGACAGTGGCAAGAGTGAAAGCAATGTACGAGGGAAGCAAAAGCTGTGTAAAGGTGGGAAGAGAGAGAACGGAATGGTTTCAACTGGAGAGTGGTCTGAAACAGGGAAGTGCCCTCTCACCCCTGTTATTTATAGTGGTGATGGATGAAATCATACGAAAAGTGGTAAATAGCATTGGGGAAAGGAAAATGAAGGCAATGTTGTTTGCTTATGACCTTCTGGTATGGGGAGAGGATGAGCAATTAGCAATTAGATGAGTGGGAGAAGGTAGTGTTATCATATGGGATGAAGTTCTCAGTACAAAAGAGTGAAGTGGTCATTACAACGAGGAAGAAGAACAGACTGGATATGGGCATAACACTTGGAGGACAGCAGTTGCAGAAAGTAGAATGCTTCAAGTACTTGGGAAGCATAATTGAAGAAAAGGGAGGCAATAGGATGGAAATAAATGAAAGGGGAAGGTGCGCAGATGGATTTTTCAAGAGTGTTAGGGGGATGTTATGGAATAAAGATGTACCACAAAAATGTAAAGGAATCATCTACAAGACCTACTTTGTGCCAATTTTGACATAAGGTTCAGAAACATGGGTGATGAAGGAAAGGGACAAGAATAAAATACGAGCAGTGGAGATGAAGTTCCAGAGGAGTAGGGTAGGAGTGACAAGAATGGACAGAGTAAGGAATGAGAGAGTCAGAGAGATGGTAAGAGAGGAACCATTGCAAAATAGAATTGAGCGATCTAGGCTACAATGGTATGGACATGTGCGGAGGATGCAAGAGGAGAGGATACCGAAGAAGATGTTTGGAATGGAAATGACAGGAAGGAGGCCAAGGGGAAGACCAAGGGACAGATGGACAAAAGGAGTTAGGAAGAGTGCGGAGGAAAGAGGAGTGTGCTGGGACACAGTAAATGACGAGAGATGGTGGATGGACAGGAAACGATGGAGAGGCTTATGTTCCAAGCAGACCCGACCAGCGGTTGGAAACTGCTCAAGATGATTGATGATGATGATACAATGGATATTGTAACTCGGTCAACACAATATCCCGTAATTCCAATTACTGGGAAATGCTAAATCAAACTGAAAAAATCTGGTAATCAGTAGCAAAAACTTTTTTAATTACATGTAATTTGTATCTTCCAGTAATTGGAACTGTAATTGTACTGTGTTAACTGACTGAAAAGTTGCAATATTAATTTATATCTAAAATGTACCAAACACATGCCTTTGGGACTCTTTGTAGTTTGCTATTTTGTGTTTCTGGTAAATCATATATAGGCCTAACATTCATAATCGCATAATTATGGGTACATATTGACTTACCTCGCAACCTGGGCCCAATGTTGGGAAATCAGGACAAAGTGGGGACCGAGAGGAGTAACACCTCTTCAAAAAAAAAAACACACACAACAGAGTTCAACTGACCTGGTTGTTAGTACCATGTAAGGATCCCTTGCCAGGGTTATGGTGAAGACTTTAATGGTAGCAATGGTGGAGAAGATGGATTCAATACAGTATTATTACCAGGTGAGGCAGCGGCTTCGGTGGCATAGTTGGTAGGATGCTGAACTGCTGTGTCCAAGATAGCGGGTTCAAACCCGGCCGTAAGTGTCGGATTTTTTAAGAGCGTTAAAAAATCCTTCATTATGCCTTCCTTAGGAGGGGAAGTAAAGCCGGCGGTTCCATGTCAGATTTATGGCATGTAAAAGATCCTTCCACAGACTGAACTTGTGTGAAGCTAAATTTCTAGGTTAGATTTCACTGGAACGGTCTTTCAAAGTTCCAACGTTCACCACTAGGTATCATTGACATCTGGTAGTGAAAGTTGGGACTACTTGAAATTGAACGGAACTTGTAGCTCACCCTATGGGTGTCCGCTAGAAGCCGCTACAGCCTCTGGCGAGCCGAACATGTCCTCGGACACTCCCAGCACTAAAAGCCATACGATTAAAAAAAACAGGTGAGGCGGCCTAGTACTTTGGATGACTGGAGTAAAAGGCATCTGAACCACGTCGGGGGCAGTTGTCAGGTGGTCAGTATCCATACACCGGGTTAGCAGCAGCCTAAAACATACCTGGCAGTAGGTCTAAAATGCTTGGCTTCAGGAAGGGCATCTGGCTGTAAACTCCTGCCAGAACCTTATGAAATGCATGTAAGAGTAAATATACCTATGATGGCAAGGACGTTCCCCATACGCGACGCGTAGCCATGTCACCCGAGGACTGCAAGAAATGGGTTAGGGTTACCGTGTCAAGGACGAACACGGCTAATGATGTTAGTCCAACTGAAAAGGGAAGAGAGGAAGACATTCATCAGAATAGGAATGCTTAATGTAGGGACAATGAAGATTCTGTGTAGAAGAGACAAGATGAATACGAACAAAGCGAAGGAACTAGGGGTAGGCTATAAGCTGCTTTATAGCGGAGCAGATGGGCAAGGTAGGAATGGAGTTGGCATTATTGTCGATAGGGAGTTGAAAAGTGGAGTATGTGAGGTTAATAGAACAAGTGATAGGATTATGAGTATTAAGGAGGAAGCTTGGTTATAATATTGTATGCATATTCTCCCAAGTAGGGTGTGAAGAAAAAGAAAAAGACGAATTCAGGAGTAAATTGGATCAAGTACCATGAAAGTACCAGACAATGCAAGACTCATACTAGGAGGTGTTCTGAGGATGGAAGAGTGCATGGAGGATGGGCAATAGGGAAAAAAACCTAGAGGGTGAAAGAATAATACAGTGCGTCAGGGAATGTTCTCCTCAGTGCCTAGGCACTGCTACATTAGGTGAGAGGCAGAGTTAAGTTGGCAGCGCGGTGTCAGACCTTTCGCTCACTCGCCCTGGCTGTCTTTTCCAAGGTCGTCAGGATATCAGAAAACACGTGTGAGCTGTGCCTAGGCACTGCGGAGAACATTCCCTGACACCCTATGGAATATGCGAAACACACTTTTTAAGTTCCTAAAATGAACGGTTTCGGAGATATTCCCAAATAACTGTGTTCCCTCTGAGAAACAGATCAACGTTACTATGGCAACCGCTGAAATTTCGCAGACTGGGGATAGTTTTCTGGCAATAATCTGGCTATAATCAACACATACTTTGAGAAGTGAGCAAGTCAGCTCGTAACATACAAGAGTGGCGATAGACAAAGTCAGATTGATTATACCATATGCCGCACATAACATTTGAAGAAAGTGAAGAACAATTATACCCTGTGCCGCACATAACATTTGAAGGAAGTGAAGAACAATTATACCATGTGCCGCACATAACATTTGAAGCAGGTGAAGTAGAGCATAAAGAGAAAGAAAGAGGCTAGGAAAAAATTGGATTCAACTCGCTCCTGGGAGGACAAGGAAGCATAGCTAATGAAAGGGACAAGCAAAGGCTGAGACTATTCGTGAAGCCTATGCAGACATTGAAAAGAAGCAGGGAGGAAGGAAATTGCTTCGAATAGCTAAAACAAGGGATATGTCAAGTAAGGATTAAAAATTTAAAAAATTAAAGATAAAGATGACAAGGTAATATGAGTCCAGGATCAAATCATACATTGGTGGAAGTATTTTTAGAAAGTTGCTGTATGAAGAAAGTGTAAGTGTGATCTGTCAAGATAGTGAAAATAATGGAGTGACTGGAAGTAATAAGAAAGACAGGTAAAATCTGCATTGGAAAAATATTATAAAGCACTAGGTATAGGTGCTGCCTTATAGATAACCCTCTGGGTTTTTTCTTTCGTCCTTAAGGTCTGTGCAGATATTGCTTCGTAAGCGTATTTTGTTTTGTCTACTGTTCGGTCGACCAGTGCTCCTTGGAATTTCTCTCTTTCTTTCGTTTCCCATAAGGAGTGGACGGACAGTAGAACCTGTATGTACCGAAAGGCTTCTCATAGTATTATCACGTTTCTCGACATATATTTAAGGGTGGGTTAATGTTTGTTTAAGTGGGACATTAAGATAATTAATCAATCCTTCGATAAATGCCAATATTGTGTAGGGTGGGTATTTTGTAAGTATTTTTATTCTCAATTGCATTTTGTGACTATTTTGAATCTAAATTACATTTTGTAAGTATTTTCTAACTAAATTGCATTTTGTAAATATTGTCAATTCAAATAACAGTACAGTAAGTATGTAGTTAGTTTTAGTTGTAAGTACGTAGTTAGTTTGTCTATTAGATATGCCATTGTTCTATTAGATTGTGGTGTGTGAGTGTGTCTGGTAGCAGTTGCATTGTTTATTAGTTATAGTTCATTATTTCAGTAGACTGTGATGTGTGAGGGTGCATGTGAGTGTGCCTGGTGACAGACTGTTTTAGTGGTAGTATTTGTTGTTGGTGGAACTTTAGTATTTTTTTCGTTAGTAGAATTTTGGTATTTAATTGTTAGTACGGTAGAAGGTTAGTATTTTTCTTAGTAGAATTGCTCTTTACTTATTCTGAAAGGGAGTGGCAGCCTTTCAGAATAAATCAATTCTTTACTAGTCTTATAGACGGTTAAGATATTGATAATATAAGCCAAATAATGGCTACACTGCGTCCTGCTGCACGGCTGAAAGCAACGGGAAACTACAGCCGTAAGCTATTCCCGAGGATATGCACCTCTCTATGCATAATTACATGTGATGATGGCCTCCTCCCTTGTAAAATTTCAATCCGGAGGTAAACTAGTCCCCCGTTCGGATCTCCGGGTGGGGACTACTCGAGAGGGGGTTAACATCACAGAAGTGACAAAGAGGAAATCTGACATTCTACGGATCGGAGCGTGGAATGTTAGAAGTCTGCTAGGAAGTGGAAGGTTAGAAAACTTAGAAAGGGAAATGGATAGGTTGAGGTTGGATTTGGTTGGGATTAGTGAAATGCGCTGGCAGGAAGAACAGGACTTTTGGTCAGGAGACTATAGGGTCATTAGCACTAAATCAAACAATGGCCAAGCAGGGGTTGGCCTCATATTGAGTAGGAAACTTGGACAGCGGGTGGAATATTATGAGCAATATAGTGAACGGATTATTGTAGCAAAAATCAATACTAAACCTACCTGCACCACAGTGGTACAAGTCTATATGCCTACCAGTCAAGCTGATGATGAGGATGTTGAAAAGGTCTACGAAGAAATAGACGAAATTCTGAGGTATATCAAGGGTGATGAAAATGTTATAATAATGGGAGATTGGAATGCTGTGGTAGGAAAAGGGAGAGAAGGGAAGATAGTAGGAGATTTCGGATTAGGTGAAAGGAATGATCGAGGAAGCAGGCTGGTAGAATTCTGCACCGAGCATGAGTTGTTCATAGCTAACACCTTATTCAATAACCACAATAGAAGAATATACACATGGATGAGACCAGGAGATACCGGGCGTTACCAAATCGACTTCATTATGGTCAAGCAGAGGTTTCGAAACCAGATTTTGGATTGTAAAACATATCCTGGTGCTGACATAAACTCTGACCACAATCTGGTTGTAATGAAATGCAGATTAAAGTTGAAGAAACTAAAGAAAAGTCAAAAGCCAAAAAGGTGGGCAATAGACAGACTGAAAGAGAAGGATGTAAACGAAAGATTCAAGAAGAGTATAAAGGAAGGACTAATGAAAAACCCTAAACAAACTTCAATTGCAGACGAATGGGCACTTTTGAAGAATGAAATAACAAAATCCGCAGAAGAAAACATTGGTAGGAAAGAAAGAATAGGTAGAAAACCGTGGATCACTCAGGATATACTAGAATTGATGGATGAAAGGCGGAAACACAAGAATGTAAGAGATGAAAAGGGGAAAGCAGAATACAGACGTCTGAGAAATGAGGTTAACAAGAAGTGCAAGGAAGCGAAAGAAGAATGGTTGAAAGAGAAATGTGCAGGTATAGAAAATTGTGTGAAATTAGGAAAAGTAGACACAGCTTATCGAAGGATTAAGAATACTTTTGGGGAAAAGAAGACTAAGTGCTGTAATATTAAGGACACAAATGGAAAGCCTCTAACAGATAGGGAAGAAAAGGTTGAGAGATGGAAAGCTTACATAGAGAGTTTGTATAAGGGAAAGGAGATTGAGAATCATGTAATGGAAAGGGAGGAGGAAATTGATGAGGATGCGAAAGGAGATTTAATATTGAGATCAGAATTTGATAGAGCTTTGGAAGACTTAAGCAGGAACAAAGCACCAGGCATTGATGATATACCGATTGAGTTGCTACGCTGCATAGGAGATGAAGGTCTGATCAGGTTATTTCACTTGGTGTGCAGGATTTGAGACAGGTGAGGTACCCCCTGATTTCAAGAAGAATGTAATCATCCCTATCCCAAAGAAAGTGGGAGCTGACAGATGTGAAGATTACCGTACAATCAGCTTGATTACTCATGCTTCAAAGATCCTGTCTAGAATAATTTACAAGAGGATTGAAAGCCAGATAGAAACGGAGTTGGGTGAAGACCAGTTTGGTTTCAGGAGAAATGTAGGAACAAGGGAAGGTGTACTAAGTCTTAGGCTGATTTTGGAAGGTAGAAGATAAGAGAACGTTCATGGCTTTTGTAGACTTAGAAAAGGCTTTTGATAACGTTGATTGGACTAAATTGTTTGACATTTTAAAATCGATTGGAATAAAGTACAGGGATATGAGGGTGATATACAATCTATACAGAAACCAGACAGCAGTCATTCGAGTTGAAGGACATGAGAGAGAAGCTGGTATTCAGAAAGGTGTAAGGCAAGGCTGCAACTTATCACCCATACTTTTCAATCTTTACATTGAACAAGCAATGAAGGAAATTAGAGAAAAATGTAAAGTGGGAGTGAAGATTCAAGGAGAAATAATTTCCACTCTGAGATTTGCTGATGACATCGTCATCTTGGCCGACAAGCCTGAGGATTTGAATGAGTTTTTGAATGGTATGGACTCCGTCTTACGGAAAGAATTCATGATGAAAATTAATAAATGTAAAACAAAAATACTGGAATGCAGCCGAAATAAATCAGAAACCTCTATGGAGATCAAATTGGCAGGTGAAAAGCTGAAGGAAGTAGGAGACTTCTGTTACTTAGGAAGCAGAATAACCAGTGATGGACGAAGCAAAGAGGATATAAAAAGTAGGTTGGCTCAGGCAAAGAAAGCATTTCTACAAAAAAGGAATCTGCTGACATCGAATATAGATTTAGGTATTAGGAAGTCATTTTTGAAAGCCTTTGTCTGGAGCGTGGCGCTCTATGGAAGTGAAACTTGGACTATTGGTGTAGCAGAAAAGAGGAGAATTGAAGCATTTGAAATGTGGTGTTACAGGAGAATGATGAAGATCAGATGGGTAGATAGGGTTACAAACAAAGAGGTATTAAGCCAAGTGGGAGAGGAGAGATGTTTCTGGCGACTGCTAATGAAGAGAAGAGATAGGTTGGTAGGACACATACTAAGACACCCAGGAATAGCAAGCTTAGTTATGGAAGGAAGGGTCGAGGACAAGAACTGTAGGGGTAGACCAAGGTTAGAATATGTTAAACAGATTGCCTCGGATGTGGGGTGTGGTAGCTATGTAGAGATGAAACGATTAGCTCAGGACAGGGAGGCATGGAGATCTGCATCAAACCAGTCAAAAGACTGAAGACTCAAACAACAGGTATAGATGAGATTCCAGTAGAGGTATAGAAGAGCCTGGGAGAGGATTGGATTGATATTCTGTGGAATATGATGGATGAACTTTGGAAACAAGAAAAAAATCCCAGGGGAATGGAGGAGAAGCATATTAGTACCTATTTAAAAAGTAAAAGTAGATGTCCAGGAATGCGGTAACTATACAGGAATTAAGCTGTCGCACACAATGAAGATTTGGGAAATAATTTTTGAAGGGGGATTGAGACAAGAAACATCAATAGGAGACTAACAATTTGAGTTTATATCTGGAAGAAAGACAATTAAGACAGTTAATGGAACGATACATAGAAATTCAATCAAAGCTGAACGAATTGTTCATAGATCTAGAAAAGACATATGACAGAATCTCTCTAAGAAAGGTTTGGAGATGAATGAGAGAGAAGGGAGTGCCCGAGAAGTATACAGGTCGGTGAAGGAAATGTATGAGGAAGCTGTGACAAAGTGAGGAGCAGTGTGGGTAATAATGGAGGGGTTCCCAGTGGAGGTAGGATTACATCAAGGGTCATCACTCAGACCATACTTGTTCCGACTTAATCTACTATATATTTGTCAAATACCACTCACTCATTCATCACGAAATCTCAAACCACCGAACGGATTGGAATGAAATTTGGTATGCAGCTTCCTCAAGGGCCGTAGGTGCTCGCTAAGAAAGGTTTTCAAAAGAGAAAACCGCGATTATATGAGGCAACTAATAAAACTATCAATTCTCCGTCTTTTCAATACAATATTAATAGTCTATTTACGCAATTGGGTACATGTTTCGCACAAACGTTAGTGCTTCCTCAGCCCAAATATGCATTAAGACATAAACAAATATTACGCACTTATCAAATACACACAATGTATATTTGGGCTGAGGAAGCACTAACGTTTGTGCGAAACATGTACCCAATTGTATAAATAGACTATTAATATTGTATTGAAAAGACGGAGAATTGATAGTTTTATTAGTAAACATATTCAATACGGACCTGAAAATGGATAATATTATTCTATATGAGGCAATGCGAGCTGCATAACGTCGCCCCTACCAGTGTTCTGGTGCGTTGCAGGAAGTGAGCTTACTGTCATAACGTGCACGTCATTGTTGTCTGCGCTCCCGACCTTTACCCACTCTCTCTGTTCAAACAGTACTTCTATGTAATTTCTGTTTGTACTTTATACATTCACCATCACTTTATAATCATCATATTGCATTATATATTAGCCTTTATTTGAAGTAACTAGTTATAATGAAAAGTAGACTTTGGTAAAAGAAAATTAGCTCTACCAACATTAATTTTGTTAAGTTAGGCTAGGTCTATTCCATTTATCAGATTTTCTAAGTAGAGATTTGTTTTATTACCTTAGGAGAAGATGGCTACTGCATTAATATCCCTCAACGTCACAACAGCACTCAAGCACCATTGAAGAAGACCGTGTCTGCTGCTAACTTTTACAGCTTCAGAATATTTGAGCTTGAGGGTGATAATTCTTATCTTTTATTATTTCGCAATCTTCTCAATCAGTTTCTGGTTGATATGTATGCAAGATTGAGACAGAGAGACTACTTTGGATTCGCATCATTCAGAAAAAGTTGAGAAGTGAGGAATATGTGCACCTGAAGGACGCAATGAGTAAAGCTGTCAGCCGTTTGTCAGATATTGGTAAAATGGATATCGCAGGCTGCCCACTTCGGAGGGTGGTACCCTATAACCCCATCCTATCTCGCACCTTCTCAGCTCATATCAATGTTCAGTACTGCAACTCTGTAAGGTCAATAAAATACAATTTGCAAATATGTTAACAAAGGTTTCAAGCTACTTTTAGCATCGGAGAGTTTGACGAAGTTGCGATATATGAATCAGGACGTTACGTCAGCAGCTCAGAGGCGGCTTGGTGCATATTCTGCTTCCTCATAAATGAACCCTATCCTTCGGTCATGCAACTTGCCATCCACCTCGAGAACGGCCAGCGAGTTAACTTTAATGAAGACGACGTTTGTGACCAGTTTAACAGCCCTCCAAACACAACTCTTCTTGCTATCTTCGAACTATGCCGATCCGATAAATTTGCTTCAACACTTTTGTATTGTGAAGTTCCATCCTATTTCGTTTGGAAAAGTACGAAGTTCTGTAGAAGCAAACGAGGAAAGCCAGTCCCAGGCCATCCTGGTGTGAAAAAAGATCAGACCCTTGGCAGAGTTTACACAGTTCACCCTGGTAATGCCGAGTGCTATTACCTCCGCCTCCTTTTACATAAAATCCCTGGCCCTCAGTCTTTTACTGACCTCAAAACCGTGGCAGGGGTGGTTCAACCAACATTTCAAGCGGCAGGTAAAGCACTTGGCTTGCTATACTCTGTGAGCTACCAGAAAGGGATTGACAGTTCTCGCCTCGCCATGTGGTCTGAGAACGAGGTTGCCAAACTGCTCGCTCCTACCGCGCGCGCGTGGGCAAATGAGTTATTGCAGTACATTCAACTCGCTATGAAAAATGAAAATGCACAGCCTGCTTCCAGTCTCCGACCGGGTCAGGAATGGAATGAATGAAGCCCCCATCTAGCGGCGAGGATATGAACTGTGCCGGCTGCCGAGGCCTGACGCACTCCTCATTCAACTCGCTATAATATATTTAATAATATTATTTCAGTGATAAGCTACAGAATTATTTAGAATCTAGAATAGTTGCTACAGATGTAGAAGATACAATATCTCCTTATTTTTTGCGATAATAGTAACGGCTTTAAGAAAACGCTGAGTTCGATAACTTACAATAATGTTAGCCTACATTTTTTCTGTGACAATCTACTGCTTCAGGCTTAAAAGAGGATGTTGCTCCTATATTGCGAACGAAATAGTTAGGCCAGGTTTGCACTTAAACCCGATAAATATTTATTCACATGCTTTCAACGTGTTTTTCTTACAGCTTATTAAGTACCGTATGTTCGAGTAGAAGGTCTCAGCATTTCATCAGCTCTCACTACCATTATTGCTATACGCACCAGTCATAACGCTGTCAGTAATCTTGTTAGTTTTCATTGTGGCATCATTAACATTACTCAAGTCGGCTACTTAGCTTAACGTCTCAAGCTACGCCTTAACTTTGGAGAGAGGACTTTGTTACTCAAAGCAAAATCATGTTTAAGAAAACACACACACAAAAAGTGAACTGTCAGTTCAGAGATTTAAAAAAAAGGAAACTTACCATTTGAAGGATAGCATCAAGGACCTTCACACTGGTAGCTAGATGATGGGTGACCCACTAAGATTGACATTACTGGAAATTCTCGTTGCAAGTGTGTCCGTAGATTTATTTCCAACTAGTCATTTTAAACGAAGGTTCAGGTAGGTAGTTATTGGAGTTTGACACATTTATTTTGACTTTCCTCGTGCTGGAATATCTCCTTGCAGATCTTCACTACTGTATTCTTATTGATGTTCAGGGCATCAGAAGTTATCTCGATAACTTTACTAAAAGGCACTAAAGGACCGCTGTTATCTCTCTCCTTCTCGAAATATTCCCGTAAAGTACATACCAATTCTCGGGACTGACCTCGCAGAACGATTGCTCGCCCAGTGGTTTTCAGTTTACCCTTTCCCTTAGCCAACGTACCCGCCTCCGACATAGCAAAATATAATAAGAAAATAGACGGTTAATATCAATGAAAGCTGAATAAAGTCACAAATATAAGTTTCTAATTACTTTTAACTACTGCTGTTCTACTCTACAGTACTACACAAACAATTATTAAAGCACTATTATTATCACTAAAGCACCAACACACTGTTAGAATAACAAGCGTTCACACTGTACAAGTCAGAGACACGGCTAACCATGCACTGACGCACGTGGGCTGTGATATTGCAACGCAGAGAATTATGACATCAACTATGCGATCATGGATTGGTCAAGAGGCAGAGAGGTGATGACTGAGGTGAAACATCCGGCCAAGTGTCAATCCTATTCAGGCAGCTCCCAGAGTATAGAGGATGATGCGCACTGGGACCGCACACTAGAGGAAGCGTCCTCCACCGACTCTCCCCACAAGATACGCGAGCTGTTGGCCATCTTACTGGTGTTTTGACAAGTGAGTGATCCCATCATGCTCTGGAAAAAACACAAAGACAGCCTCGCGGAAGATTTGGTGAGGGAGGTTCAGAGGCAGGGTGCTGATGTCAACCTGGTCATGGGCGTTATCTACAACAGGTGTCTGGTGCTTCTTGAGGATTTAGTACTAAAATTGTCTGGTCAACAACAGAACGCTTTGGACTTCCGTCGCCTTCTCGAGAACGAGACTCCGTCGTTGTTAAGCGAGAATATGTCAGTGAATATCTTACGACACAATTAAGTTGTCCAAAGTGTTTGCTGATAATGTTCCAAAATTGAACAATGAGCAGAGATTGGCCTATGACGAAATAGTTCGAAGTGTTTTTTCAGAATGTGATCAGCTCTTTTTTCTGGATACACCAGGCGGAACTGGCAAAACCTTCCTAATTAATCTCCTGCTCAGTACATTTAGAAGCCGACAGAACATTGCCATCGCAGTCGCCTCCTCAGGTATTGCAGCAACCCTACTGGATGGTGGAAGAACAGCGCTTTCTGCCTTCAAGCTCCCTCTTAACCTCAGTCACGCTGCATCTGCCCTTTGTAACATCTCAAAGCAAAGTGGAACAGCTCGAGTGCTGAGAGAAACAAAACTCATTGGTTAGGATCTGTCAATGCGAGACCTCCTTTTTCGGGAAGGACTAGAAGTGAAGCTTCTAGTCTAATAAGAAAATGAACTTTACTAAGTAGGAACAGATTGAACATTGATGAGTAAATAGCAATGGAAACAGTTTGCCAATAACAGGGGTATTTTATTCATAAACAACATTCAAAAGATTAACAATAAATAAATATATAAACATGTAATGGAAATGTGACCTTTGACAGGCCTACAACAAGCGAACAAGATTTCATAAGCTTGAAAAAGATTAACAATAAATGAATATATAAACATGTAATGGAAATGTGACCTTTGACAGGCCTACAACAAGCGAACAAGATTTCGTAAGCTTGAATGCCAACAACCCTGAGAATAAGTAACCACTTTGTGGCCAGTTAGTCTGAAGTAGAACTATGCAGGGTAAAATAGTGAGTAACTATAGTGCTCAAATGAAGGCTTAAAAATTTAGCCTAGGACTGCACACAGAGAGTAGGCTAGTTTATTTACAGAAAAAAAATCAACATTAATTAACATGCCAGTAGGGATAACATCCTGCTAGTCGCTTGATAGTTATAAGACAAAGTTGTTTGCAATTGAAATGGGAGCATTCCCAAAAACACTTTGAGAGATTAAATGAAGAACAAGCCATTCACTTCGTCAGATAGGTGAACTGGTGTTAAGCCCAATAGTTTGTACAAAAATAGAGAAAAGAATGATTTGTTTTGAAGGAAAGTTAACATGCGAAAGAGAGAGAACAGCAGTTTTCTCATAGCCTACAATTTAAAGGCATAATACATGCTTAAACCACTTAATAGAAAGAAATAAGTTGAGTTTGGCATAGTTTGACAAGTTGTTTAAGTCAGGTAACATAACCCTAAAAAGAAAGATATATTTTTAAGGTTTAGAAATTTTTGAGGTTATAATAAACACTTAGCTTGTTGGCGTTGGTGTAGAGGAATTTCCACATAATATAAATAGAGGAAGAGCGTGTTGATCACTTTTTTCCGTCTTGGAAATGTTGAAGACTTCGTGCCCAGCACAAAACTGACGTAGGCCAATCATCGATGTAAACTTATATAGACTTTGTAGAACTCTGTTTTGATCACTTTTTTCCGTTTTGGAAATGTTGAAGACTTCGTGCCCAGCACAGAAGAAAATTTGTTTATCGTTTTTTTGCTCACGACAAACTGACGTAGGCCAAGTATCGATGTTAACTTATATAGATTTCGTAGATTTTAGAATGCACTGCTGGTTTGACTAGAAGCATTTTGCGATGTATTAGCACACAGCGTTGAGACACATTCAAGCGTTGTGCAAACAGCGTGAAGACAGCTGACGACGAGTGACTGGCATGGTGACTTGCTGGAGACAGACAGTTGATGTAGGCCAGGGCAGGCTTTATTGACGTCCGAAACGGGGGAGGAGCTTACGATCAGCTGTTTGCAATATGGCGGCGATATAGTGACGTGAAGTAATTGGGTGTGCGTTTGTTATGGCTTCAAATTTATGATGGTAAAATACTACATATTTCCTTTCATTGATAGAAATATTTTTATAAGCAATTTAAATGCAGTGTCTAATTACTACCAGTTAAAAATATTACCCACATGTAGATAGTTAATTTACTGTCTGCTGTTACATATATGAAGCCTGTACTTGGGAGCCTAGCGGTATCGATGTTTTTATTAATTTTACAATATATATATCTCACATAACACAAAGGACGACTCCCTGATAATAAATTGAATCAAGCAACCCTGAATTTGCATGAATGTCTTGGGTTCAAAGAAGCGTTACTTGGGATGCTCAAATCATACTTCAATATTGCAAATATTGACCTAGGCCCTACATACTTGCTGTTAATTTTTTAATCTCTTGCCACAGGCAAGTTAAAATGGAGACATCCTCTTTATCAATATATTTAATTAAATATTTAAAATGCAGATATTTAACAAAGCTGGAGTCTCCATTTGAACTTGTCATAAGCAAACGGAACAGATCAAAAACTACACTTTAAGCCAAACCAAATTCACTCCTCAGCTCGACATAAACCATAATACCAATTAAAACCTATACAAAACATACTCTCCTTACTGTTGTACAACTTTCAAACCAACTATTCGCACTCAAAACTGTAAAACCCTGAAATGGGAACTAATTCAAGTTAGAATAGCCTAGGCCGATCCGGTCTCCTGCTACATTACCGCATATGTATACTTAACATCACTATAACTTCAAAATTACGGCCAAGTGACTTATCTGCCTGAGTAGTATAGGTGTTGCCGGCCTGCCTGGGATGATGGATTACCAAACCGGTACTTAAAACTAAGATTTTACATTTTAATTAACTAAATTCAACAGTAGAGAGATCATAGCCAAAAACACAATCTAAGCCAAATCATACTTCAATGACCTACATACTTGCTGTTCAAAGGCAAGAATATAAATTCTCTGGCAAATTAAGGCTAGGAACAGCATTTTTCTTAAGTTTTCTAACCATTCGGCTATTGTCAATCGGAAGAACCCCTAAAATAAGTTTACGAAGAGCGGATTACATTCTTTGTACGGCACAGAAGTAATAGGCTATAAGTTTATCAGTATGTTTGATGTAGCTAAATCCATGTGAATACAAATTAGAGATAACAACTATCAATAATCAACAGTACCGGTGGAAAGAAGTCGTCTTCACAAAAATGCAGACTGCACACTGTCATGTAACATGTTTTCCAATTGACAGCGCCGAAGCCCATCTTTCTCTAGGAACTTTTTGTACAGGAAAGTAGTGAAGATATTTCGTAGCCGTTTTATACGATTTGCAACCGTATACAGAGCAGTACCTCCTCGAATTTGACAAATTTCTTTCTGTTTCCATCACGACGTCAATGCTTCACCATCTAAATAAATCTCACCAGTCACAATGTTACAGCTTCAACATTCTGCCGCGTGGCTGCGCCATCCAACTTTTCTGACGTCAATACCGGAGATCACGCGGAATGCGTGATGCGGACAGGCGGCGTCGGCCAATCCGAGAGCATGGAAAATTCTCGAAAACTGCTGAGGCCAATCAGAGTAAGGGGCCAACTGAAAATGAACCTCGTGACCAACATTACTTCCGGAAAAGATGTATAGTATGGCGGAACACGTGCAAGGTGGTACAAATTGAGAAAAAGAAAAGGAGAGAATGACACTGACAGGTAAGAGGTTATGTTATAATAAAAGTAAGTGAACTTTGTAAATTTCACTGAAAAGTGAACATACTGCCAGAGGGGCAACAGAGAAAAAAAAACAAAACAAAAATAACATGAGAGAGAAGAGCTAGAGTGGCAGAGGGCAAATGACTGAAATAGGACGAACACAGTGTCCTGATGAAGTTTTAAGTTTGACCACTCGAACTCTAGCATCTCTGCCATAATAGCATTTTATAACACGACCAGTTTTCCATACAAGAGGAGGACTTGGGTCTTTGAGAAGAACCAAATCACCCTCCTGAAGGTTAGGCTGAGAGAGCTGCCACTTGTTCCTCCTTTGGAGCGAGTGAAAATACTCAAGTCTCCACCTCTTCCAAAATTGAGCTTTAAGGGATTCTATCTTTCTCCACAAGATAGGCAAAGACAGATCAAGTTTACGATCAAGCAACGGGGGAGACGCAGCTAAGGAACTGCCCACCAGAAAATGACCTGGAGTCAAAGGAAGGAAATCACAAGGATCGTTGGAAAGAGGAGAAAGAGGTCGTGAGTTGACAATTCCCTCAATGAGTATAATTAAAGAATTGAATTCTTCGTAAGTTACAATACTAGAGCCTAGAGTTTTCTTTAAATGATTTTTTGTGAGTTTCACACAAGATTCCCATCGTCCGCCATGATGGGGAGCATAAGGAGGGATGAAATGCCATTTGAATTGGTTTAAGTGCGAGTAATTGGAGATTTGTTCTTTTGCACGAGGGGAACAAAGGGCTTTATACCATTGCTGCGAAGCTCCAACAAAGGTTTTGGCATTATCAGAGAAGACTTCTGAAGGAATGCCTCTTCGTGAAATGAATCTAGAGAAAGCGGAAAGAAAGTATGAGGTGGAGGCACCTGTTACGAGCTCAAGATGAATAGAGCCGGTGACCATACAGACAAATAGAGAAACGTACAGTTTTCCAAGGATTTTCCTTTTAGCACGGGGGTGATTTTGTTGATACACAAACGGACCGGCGTAATCAATGCCGGTGAAGGAAAAAGGCCTGCAGGGAGCTGAACGAAATGGGGGAAGGTCAGCCATGAGTTGCTGATTAGGTTTAGGCTTAGCTTTGAAACAAGTAATACATTTATGTATAACAGAAGTGACTTCGTGTAAACCATTAATAGGCCAGTATTTTTCCCGTATCAAGCATAGAAGGGTTCTAGAACCAACATGCAAGTTTTGATAATGAAACTGACGAATGATTATCCGAGTGACATGATGTTTAGACGGAAGGATAATAGGGTGCTTTTTTTCATCGGAGAAGTCAGAAAGAGAAAGTCTGCCGCCCACTCTTAACAAACCATCGTCATCTAGAAAAGGGCATAAGGCAAAAAGCCTGCTGTGTTTCTTGAGAGTTTTACCTTTAGCCAATATGTTTATTTCGACTGAGAATGCCTCTCTCTGGGTGAGCCAAAGAACTTTGATGGTGGCAATTTGCAGTTCAACAGCCGAAAGAAAAGGCTGAGGGAATAGAGGTTGATCTAGTACTAAAAATTTCCATCTGAGCACATAAGCAGTGACGCGCACTAGTTTTTGAAAAGAAGAGTAACGTTCCAACAAGGAAGGAGTGTTGGCAGTTACAAAGGCAGAAGCTTTTTTGCTGATTTCAGGAATATCCTCTAACGGGAAATTAGAGTTGGAAGGTCGGTTTTGAATTCTTTCAGAAAGCCATGAAGGGCCGTGCCAGTACAAACAGGATTGAGATAGTGACTTAGGTGAACAACCACGAGAAATGAGGTCGGCGGGGTTGTCTTTGCTAGAAACATGGTTCCATTGTTCTGGTTTAGAAACAGTTTGAATTTTCTCAACTCTGTTAGCTACAAAAGTTTGCCAATTAGAAGGAGGTTTAGAAATCCATGCCAAAGCAATAGAGGAATCTGTCCAAAAATATGTGTGCGAGAACTTACAGTTGAGTGTTTGTTTGAGTTTGTTAGCTAATTCGGCAGCAAGTAGTGCGGCACAGAGTTCAAGACGAGGTAATGAAACGGGTTTCAAAGGCGGGGAGCGGCTTACAATGTAAGCACAACATCCGTATGCTTTGGTCGAACTGTCAGCGAAAAGGTGCAAATCCAGGACAAGAGAGCAAGAGAATGGAACTAGCACTCTAGGAATGTCTATTAATGAGAGATCACAAAGACTGTGCCGAAAGGTAAGCCACTTTTGTAAAAGCGAAGGAGGAATGGGATCATCCCAATCCGAGTTCAATGACCATAGCTCTTGCATAAAGATTTTAGCTAGAACAATTATGGGTGCAATGAACTGAAGCGGGTCATATATCTTAGCTATTTCTGATAGCACTTGTCTTTTGGTTTGTGGAGGTGAGGAAGACAAATTTACTTCGTAAAAGAATGAGTCAGCTTTAGGATACCAGTGTATTCCCAAAACTTTAGTAGCATCCTCCAATTTACAAAGCTCTACTGGAGTATCAACAGGACAATGTGGCAAGAGATTGGATAGAAGTTCCTCAGAGTTTGAGTTCCAACGATGAAGTAAGAATCCTCCTCTGCTAAGTAAAGTTTTTAAACTTTGAGAGAGTTCGATAGCCTCAGATACATTCTTGAAAGAAAAAAGAAAGTCATCAACGTAGAAGGAATTTTTCAACAAAATAGGAGTTTCAGAAGTAAACAAGTGACCATCTTGGTCGGCAAGATGTTTCAAAGTACGAATGGCAAGAAAAGCCGATGGTTTAAGCCCATACGTTACGGTTTTTAATTTAAAGATCTTGATGGTTTTGGTAGGAGCATCACGCCAGAGAATTCGTTGAAGATTTTGTTGTTCGGAATTAATCAGAATTTGTCTATACATTTGTTGTATGTCGGCTATGATTCCAATTGGAAATAGACGGAAATTTAAAAGAATAGACGGGAGATCAGACTGAATGGCAGGTCCAGATAAGAGAGTGTCATTTAAGGAAATGCCATTGGCATCAGGGGCAGAACCATTAAAAACAACTCTTATCTTTTCTTTGGTGGAGGGATTCTTCCAAACGGGATGGTGATTTAAATACACTGAATCTGAAGAAGGGTCGAAATCTTTAACAGTCTCCATATGGTTTGAAGCTTCATAATCCTCCATGAATTCAAGGTATTGTTTGCGAGTGGAAGGATCTTGCTTGAGTTGATTCTCAACTGCAAATAAAGCTTTAAGAGCTTTCGGATAGGAATCACATAAAGAAGGAGGAGAAGAAATGCGTGGCATTGTGACAATAAATCTGCCATCTGGGTTACGAACAGTGGTTTCTAAAAAATGTTGTTCACAAAATTCATCTTCTGATGAAAGAGAAGGAGCAGATTCAATGGACTCGATTTGCCAAAATTTTTCCAGACGCTGATGAAGATCTGCATTAGTGAAATGACATTGAGAGGAACCTTGAACAGTTTGAAGTGGAATATAACCTGTAATAAGCCAACCAAATTTAGTATGGTGGGCGTAGATACCAGATGAAATATTAACCCTTGACGGAAGAAGATTTTGCCAAAATGTGTTAGCTCCAAAAAGAATGTCAACGTGAGAGCTTTTATAGAATTGAGGGTCAGCCAGTTTTAGATCAGAGGGAAATTTCCATTCGTCAATGGAAAAAGAGCGACTGGGAGTAGGACTGCCAATACTCGGAATGGACAGACAGTTTAGATGAAAGTTAGTGCCATATTGAACTGAATCTTTCACCTGCAGCTTGACATAATTTAAGGAAGTAGACTTGCTGTTGTTGATACCAGATATTTCAATATTGGTGGAGAGAGGTTTGAGACCTAACCTTTCAACTAATGATGAGGTTATGAAGTCATGAGTTGCCGCATTGTCGAGCAAGGCTCGTACTAAGTGCCAATTGCCGGAAGAATCTTTAACTTGGACCTGGATCGTAGATAACAAAACTTGAGCACTACGCCATGAGGGGGTTGTTTGATTGTAGGATTGGGCAACGGTATTTACAGTGGAAATAGAAGAGCTAGGTGGAGAAGCATCACTAGTGAGGCTCAGCGCAGGTTGGGCACTAGGATTTGAAACTGTTCCAGGAATAGACCGTGGCTTTTCGAAGCGGTGCAAGGTAGAATGATGTCTTAGCTTGCAATGCATGCAAACTCCTTTTGAAGGGCAGTCCGCTAAGATATGCCTTGAAGAGAGGCAGTTAAAACAAGATTTGGTTTGCGACACAGCTTTTCTACGATCGTCAACTGAAAGGCCTTTGAAGGTATTGCAGAAATATAAAGGGTGAGGACTATTGCAAAGAATACACGAGGTTTTATTACCTTGTATAGAGAAAACATGAGAATGTGAAGACTTTTCCGAGAAATGCTTGGTGGGTTTACTTTTGCTGACATCGGTGGAACCTTCAGCTTTATTGATTAAAGCAGAAAGAATTTGACAACGTTTCTTTATGAAAGAGATCAACACTTTAAATGTGGGTTCAGGTTTGTCCACTAAATCGGATTCCCATGCTTTACGCGTATTAAGGTCAAATTTGGAGGTAGTGAGATGTATAAGAAAAAGATCCCAATGTTCAACAGGTTGTTTAAGATGTTCTAGGGCTCTTACATGAAGTTCAACGGTGTCTCCCAGACTTCTAAGGGATGATAAATTATCAGGGCGTGAGGCTGGTAAATTAAACAAGGCGTTCATATGGCGTTGAATTCTAAGTTTGGCATTGCCATATCGCTGTTGGATGAGGTCAATAGCTACCGAGTAATTTTCGGTTGTGAGAGGTAAAGCTTCAATTAACTTTAAGGGAGGACCCTGAAGAACAGACTTTAAATAATAAAATTTTTGAATCTCAGGGAATGATCTATTATCATCATACCTGCCAACCTCTCAAAATGAAAAATCGGGAGATTCGACGCGGCGACGGGGGGGGGGGGGGGGGGGGGGGGGGAGGGAGGGATGGAGGGGGGATGCAACATAATACATACACAGGCTAAGACATTGCAGCAAATATATGTTACACTATTTATTAAACTGTACATGACTAACATGATATGACATCCCAGTTTACAAATATACTTAAGACTGAGTACAGTCATTTTAAATTCTCACTAGTCTATCAAACAAGCATACCTTTCTTTCGACCACACTCAGGCATACAAAACTAGTGACGTATCGAAGATCATATTATTCAATTGGTCGTTGTTGCAGGTGACTGAGGCTGATTTTGCCCTCTTCAAAAAGGTCTTGCTATATTCTTGCTCAAAACACTTCCCTTTCTGAATCGACTTCAGAGTTATAAGTTTGTCCAAAGTCTTGTCAGAGAGAGATGACCTGAACATCCTCTCACACTCTGCATTACTATGCGGAATGGTCAGAATGGAAAGCATAACTTGAGTACCCCACCACTACATATCATTTGGCCTACCAGTGCCCACTTCACAACAATTCTCACTTCTTCTTCTTCTTCTTCAATAGATGTCACATCCTCTAGTTGGAAGTTACAGAATTGGGAATGTAAAGCATCCATTTCCTCATTAAAATTGTCTTGAGTGTCTGTTAAAATGCTGGAAATGTATCTACAAAAAACTTAATTTTGGAAAATGTCCCCCACTATGCGAGATACTGAAATCACACCTACAGACACTACAAAATGCAAATGTTGCGCCTCTTCTTGACTCAGTTATATGCGGAATCAAGGTGTCTACTGTAAGGATGAAGTAAAAATTAGTTACTTTTTAGCTACCTTTTAGTTAACTTTTAGTTAATATTAGTTTGAATTCAAGATACGTCTGCGGTCTGCAAGCAAAGGGGCTCATCACGCGGTGAAGAAAGACAGCAATGAACTGTGTTTAAAGCGGTAAATACAATTCACTTAGGGAGTTATAAAAATTTTAAAAATAATACGAAATATTTATTATCAAATGAGTTGTTTCAGCTAATATGTCGTCTTGTGCACAAGGCGTTTTTATAATTGTCAAGAGGTTGCTCTGCTCTTAACCGTGGCGAGATTTCCTTTGTCCCCGCGGTAGATCACGAAGAAATTTATGGGACGTTACGTGATTGTAACCGAATTCCGTCTTCACAGTCAAGTATGGCGAAATTTCGAGATGTTACACGATCGGCGCTGGTCTCACCCGTTTGTCGAGATTCCCGTTGATTTCGCGATAGAACACGGATAAATATCGCGATTTAGATAATAGGTGTCACTTCCATTGTCCTTGAGGTCGGGCGCGAGAAAATATAGCATTATTATGCAATCGGCGCCACTTGCTGTCCGTTTGACAAAAATACAATTGTCCTCGCCATTGAATGTGGAGAACTATCGCGATGTATCCCAATCGCTGACGCTCTCTGCCGTTTTACGAGATTCAAGTTGTCCTCGCGATATTATGCATACCGCGCCGCACCCGGCCGTTGAACGATTGTCTATTCGTCCTGACAGAATGCTGGATGCAAGCTCAGGGTTGGGCATGGTTAAAAGGAGAAATTAGTGTCGCGACGCAACGTAGGCTGTCATTTCTAAGTGGGTAGATGCACTTCTCGCTCCCCGTACGCTTTTGGGAAAAGTAGCGAGTAGGTTTCGGAATGTTTCGTGATTGGTGCCCAATCATCTTTGACGGGATTCCCGCAGTCCTCGTGGTCACAAGTTCACGATAGGGGACGGGTTTTATGATTTTACGCTACTGACGTCGATCTCGGTCCATTTGACGAGATTCCCGCAGGCAAGTCGTGCGGTCAGCCGGCCGTCTTGAGTATGAAAGTTCGAAGTAGGTATCAAATATTAAGAATTATTCGGAGAGGATTGCACGATTAATACGACTAGAGGATACGTTTTATTTCGAATGCGAATCACGAATTATACAAGTTATACAAGTTTTCGAAATAACCGGTTAGATTATAATATATCCGATGGAACCAAAGTTCGAAGGAAAAATCGACATATAACGGAATTTCGAATTAACCATACTGGATGTCGCAAATTTACGAGACAGATTTTTAAAATAAGTTACAGCCTACGTATTTCGAATCTTTTTCAAAATCCTTTTTCGAAACGGTAACATATCGCAAGATTGCGACATTAAATTATTTAGCGTTATTTCTGGACTTCAATTTGACAGTCTCCAAATAAATGCCAGAAATGCGAGGTTTCTGATTAAATTCAGAAGTTTTCGCGAATAAACGTCTCGCGAAAAGTCGGGTTTCCTAATAACACAGATAAATATTTCACACAAAACTAAAAAGTCATCTTGATGCCGAAAATATACGCTGAACGATGTATACCACTCAGGGTACCCTCAGTATGCATTTCCTCGAGGTCGGGCACGGGGAAATATAGCTTATGCAATCGGCGCCGCTTGCGTGAAACTCGCTCCATCGCAATCTCTGAGCCTAGAGGCGCGAGTTTAAATTATTCAATCCGCCTTCGGAAAATTTTCGTTACCCGTATGTAAAACTCGTTACTTTTTCGTTACTTTCGTTACCCATTTGTAAAATTCGTTACTTTCGTTACCGGTAGACACCCTGGGAATATTGTCTTTGTACACACTTTTAAATGTCACATCATATTTCTTCGCCATATTACCGAGGAACCGACGCAATCACTCAGATCGAAAAATCACAATAGCCTACCGGCATATTAACGCCAACAACATCTAAGTTATACACAAATCATATAATTTCACGTGTGAAGCAGATACAATATTCCGCAGCGTACAACTACCTCTCACCAACTGGTCATTATGCAAAACATCTAGGAACAAGCGCTGAATTAACGTTCGACGATTTCAAACGAAGACTTATTCGAAGCCAACTTTTTATAACAGCAGGACGCGACGCGGGAGTTAGTACGCAGTTGTCGATTATCGATAAAAAGCGAAACTGCGGTATCGAGATATAACTTCGAAACACGTCAAGTCGATCCGTTCGATAGACGACACATTAAATCCGAAATTACGCGTGGGATTTTTGAAAAATCGGGAGATTTATTACGTTAAGCGGGAGGGCGGGAGAAATGGTCTGAAATCGGGAGTCTCCCGCCTAAATCGGGAGAGTTGGCAGGTATGTATCATGTATTAGAGAAGAAAAAAGTTCAAAAAAGGAATCCCACTGTTTTTCCTCCCCGGAAAAGGTAGGAAGTTGGATTTTAGGAAGAAACGGTTTGCTAACTTCGGTGTTTTGATGGGTTGCTAATTGCTTAATTAAATCCTTAGCTTCGCCATACATATTGTAATACAGTTCAACAGAACTGCGATCTTGTTCTTGATCAGGTTCGATTGTTTCAATTTCGGTTTGCAACACATCATACTCTTGAAAATGTTGCTGATAAACGTTAAAACGTTGAACTAGAACGTCATAATTGTGATCATCAAAAGATTTGGAACCTAAAAACTGCTGAAAACGAGTAAGTTTATTTTTACAAGCAGTTCTTTTGGCTACAAGCTCCTTAGGAAGAGACATGGCGGAACTTTGAGTACTTTCACTCACCGATCTGCTAGACTGCCGAGCGTCTGAAGTGGTAGTAGTAGTATTGGTGCTGGTAGAGGTGGTAACAAGGGACATCTCCGCTCACCCCAACACAGCTTTCATAGCGATAGCTGAAAAATACAATTAGCATTAGTGACAGAAGTGAAAAGCTGCAATAGCTTATCGAATGGCTTGGCAACCTGTTTCATACAATAAACAATTATGAAGGTTATTTAAAGGTCCCGGGTTTCGGCACCAACATGGTTAGGATCTGTCAATGCGAGACCTCCTTTTTCGGGAAGGACTAGAAGTGAAGCTTCTAGTCTAATAAGAAAATGAACTTTACTAAGTAGGAACACATTGAACATTGATGAGTAAATAGCAATGGAAACAGTTTGCTAATAACAGGGGTATTTTATTCATAAACAACATTCAAAAGATTAACAATAAATAAATATATAAACATGTAATGGAAATGTGACCTTTGACAGGCCTACAACAAGCGAACAAGATTTCATAAGCTTGAAAAAGATTAACAATAAATGAATATATAAACATGTAATGGAAATGTGACCTTTGACAGGCCTACAACAAGCGAACAAGATTTCATAAGCTTGAATGCCAACAACCCTGAGAATAAGTAACCACTTTGTGGCCAGTTAGTCTGAAGTAGAACTATGCAGGGTAAAATAGTGAGTAACTATAGTGCTCAAATGAAGGCTTAAAAATTTAGCCTAGGACTGCACACAGAGAGTAGGCTAGTTTATTTACAGAAAAAAAATCAACATTAATTAACATGCCAGTAGGGATAACATCCTGCTAGTCGCTTGATAGTTATAAGACAAAGTTGTTTGCAATTGAAATGGGAGCATTCCCAAAAACACTTTGAGAGATTAAATGAAGAACAAGCCATTCACTTCGTCAGATAGGTGAACTGGTGTTAAGCCCAATAGTTTGTACAAAAATAGAGAAAAGAATGATTTGTTTTGAAGGAAAGTTAACATGCGAAAGAGAGAGAACAGCAGTTTTCTCATAGCCTACAATTTAAAGGCATAATACATGCTTAAACCACTTAATAGAAAGAAATAAGTTGAGTTTGGCATAGTTTGACAAGTTGTTTAAGTCAGGTAACATAACCCTAAAAAGAAAGATATATTTTTAAGGTTTAGAAATTTTTGAGGTTATAATAAACACTTAGCTTGTTGGCGTTGGTGTAGAGGAATTTCCACATAATATAAATAGAGGAAGAGCGTGTTGATCACTTTTTTCCGTCTTGGAAATGTTGAAGACTTCGTGCCCAGCACAAAACTGACGTAGGCCAATCATCGATGTAAACTTATATAGACTTTGTAGAACTCTGTTTTGATCACTTTTTTCCGTTTTGGAAATGTTGAAGACTTCGTGCCCAGCACAGAAGAAAATTTGTTTATCGTTTTTTTGCTCACGACAAACTGACGTAGGCCAAGTATCGATGTTAACTTATATAGATTTCGTAGATTTTAGAATGCACTGCTGGTTTGACTAGAAGCATTTTGCGATGTATTAGCACACAGCGTTGAGACACATTCAAGCGTTGTGCAAACAGCGTGAAGACAGCTGACGACGAGTGACTGGCATGGTGACTTGCTGGAGACAGACAGTTGATGTAGGCCAGGGCAGGCTTTATACCGGAGATCACGCGGAATGCGTGATGCGGACAGGCGGCGTCGGCCAATCCGAGAGCATGGAAAATTCTCGAAAACTGCTGAGGCCAATCAGAGCAAGGGGCCAACTGAAAATGAACCTCGTGACCAACATTAGTTCCGGAAATCATTACAGTGTCATGGAACACGTGCTAGCAAGAACAGATTGAAGAAAAATGGAATTACATGACAGGTGAGAGGTTATGTTATAATAAAAATAAGTGAACTTTGTAAATTTCACTGAAAAGTGAACACTCATTATTTGGGATGAATGCACGATGGTGCACAAAGGAGGAGTCGAGGCATTGGACAGAACACTTAGGGACATTAGGGGTAACAACCAACTTATGGGTTGAGTCACAGAACTTCTTGCCGGTGACTGTAGACAGACCCTCCCTGTTATACCCCGTGGAACACGGGCTGACGAAGTAAATGCCTGTCTAAAACCGTCTTGCATATGGCCCAAAGTCAAATCAATTCCCTTCACTGTCAACATGCGCGTACACCTCCATGGTGATTTTATGGCTGAGGAGTTTTCCCGTCTCCTTCTAAGCATTGGCGATGGAAAGTTGGAGGAAAAATGACGGAATAATAACTATTCCAGCTCAACTGTGCGAAGTTGTTGACAGTTTAGAGAATTTGATCGAAAAGATCTGTCCCCAAGGTTTGTAAATTCCAACCTTGATAATTCATAGATGACAGAAAGAGCTATTCTTACCCCATCAAATGACACTGCTAATAGTATAAATATCACCCTCCTTAAGGGGAGATTATACTGAAATTTCACGAATTTCGAGGAAAATATCAAATTTGGGTTTATAGCAATATAGAATACCCGGATATGTCCTCTATCAAAAAAGTTTTTATTTTTTTAAATACCGCCATTTTTAAAGTCTTCAGCACCATTTTTAAATGGCGCTGCGGTGGCATTTAATTGCTCCATGCGCTACTCGACACGCCCCGTCCAGTTGCTGCTAAGAAATTATGTGTTTATGAAGTCTTTCTTACTGGGATTTCAAATGCTATTGAAGAATAGACTTGCAGAGGTGATATTTTTCAACTCAATGCTCAGTTGTTATACTACGTGATCCATTATTAGTGAAGTAAATACTAATAACCATGGTTTCACTCCTTGCGCTGAAATTTATTTCATAATATTACTTCAATTTATTATAGTGCTACTGGTAGTAATAGCTTAGTATTGTTTGTGCTGTGAGAGTTCATCATGGGGTGTGTTAGAACACTTGAAGTCTTACAGTCCATCAGAGCGAAGCCAGTACCAACCTATGCTGTGAAAATCAGTA
This sequence comes from Meconema thalassinum, assembly GCA_946902985.2. Classification (NCBI taxonomy): domain Eukaryota; kingdom Metazoa; phylum Arthropoda; class Insecta; order Orthoptera; family Tettigoniidae; genus Meconema; species Meconema thalassinum. The sequence continues at coordinate 508,321,564 of OX336392.1, read as the reverse complement.
CCCAACGAGACCAAAAGCGCATAAGACAAAGTAGGAACAGGTGCTCAGGTGACAGCAAGGGGCTAAGAAAAAAAAGAAGGTGGTGAAAATATCACTGGAGGAGAAAAGAAAGCAGTCTGAAGGGCATACCTGTAGTGCAGGGCAGTTCTAAAGTGTGTGAAGTTGCATATATTTTTATTTTGCATTTTATGGCTTAACAAAATTTTAATGTTTTCTTTCATTAAAAAAGTCCCTTGTCATTCAGTTTTTGCCTGATACAAGTACAATTTTACACAGAAGTAGCTAGATAGTTGGTGCACAAATATTAGTATGCAATTTGCTGTGAAAATACGATTCAAAATTATTTTTGAGCTACCAAATTCTGTTTGCAATTATATTTATAAAAAAAATTCAACATTACATTTTTTAAAAAATCTACTTGCTAATGTGTTTGTCAAACAACAAACTGTGACACTAACTTTTGTTAGCATAGGTATTAAGAAGGTTTGTGGAAAATTTGGTACCAATTGGAAAAATATTGTGATGCAAGGGACTTTTTTTTAAGATGGTGGTAAAATGGCATTTAAAAAACTCTTAACCGGCCCGGAATACCGCCTCATGTCCTGATCCTCAAGGTTGGTGCTCCTGTCATGCTATTGCGCAACCTAAACTCTGCAATGGAACCAGGCTGCAGGTTAAAGCACTGCATAAATTTGTGATTGAAGCCACCATATTTACAAGTGTTGGCCAAGGCGAAACTGTCTTCATACCCCGCATTCCTCTAATGCCATCAGATTACCATTTTCAATTCAAAAGTCTGCAGTTTCCTTTGAAAGTCTGCTACGCCATGATAATTAACAAGGCTCAGGGGCAGAGTTTAAAAGTAGCTGGTGTGGATCTGAGAAGTGACTGTTTTGCACAACTCATTTTGCTATATTCTCCTATACGAACTCGCTCACCCATAACATCACCAACACATTCAAAAAATAGAATATGAGAATTGCCTACAGGACTACCAATACCACTCAAGACCACTTATTCAATTCGAATTTGGTCAATCAGGTTAGCAAATACAACAGATCAGGCATCTACAAAATGCAATGCAACGATTGCAATGCTGATTTTGTGGGCCAAACAGGCAGGAATTTCAAAATTAGATACAGTACCATGAGCACTTAAACGCTGTCAGACAGAGAAAATTTTCAGCCATGGGCAACCATGTGTCTGAAATGGGGCATAAATTCACAAATATTGAGCTCGATCTCAAAATTCTACATTATGGAAGTAAAGGCACTATGCTAAACATTCTGGAGCAGATTGAAATAGATAAGGCTCAACAATTAAATCCGTGTGCCAACCTTAATGAAATTAATTTTGACAGCAACATACTTTATGACACGTTAACCAGAAACACAATTAACATCCCCTTAAACAAACCCCCATAAAATGTTCTTTTTCTTTCGGTTTGCCTGCACCTGTGCTCCCCACATGATAGCCACAACCTTGCCCCCTTTTGCGCTCATCCTCCGCGCAGCCCTTCCCCTTTCATTTTTAAGATTGCTGGCCTTGCTGAACCATATGCCACACTATCATAGTCAAGCCGGGAAAGGACAAGGGCCCCGGGATTTGAAGAAAGGTAGGTACTATCCCAGCATTTCCGGTAACAGTTGAGGCGACTAGAACATACGGAAAAAATTACTTAACTACCGATATTGGTCATTAACACCTTCTGCACCTCCTGTAATGATTCAAAATGTATGTTCTTTTTCTTTCGGTTTGCCTGCACCTGTGCTCCCCACATGATAGCCACAACCTTGCCCTCTTTTGCGCTCATCCTCCGTGCAGCCCTTCCCCGCCTCTCCGTCCCCTCTCATTTTTAAGATTGCTGGCCTTGCTGAACCACATGCCACACTCCACTGTCTATAACCCACCATCCCAAATTATCACGAGACTAATATAGTAAAATTCCAGCTGTGTCGTTCATTATCTGCATGAATTATGCACAAGCAGAGTATTGCCAATCCCAAGCAAACCTCACCCATACTGTATTAATATTGTATAAGCAGTCTAAGTTCAAATTAAAGGAAAAGTGGTTTTGACATTGGTTACAGCCTAACATTTTTAATCCAATGGCTGTTTGACAATGGTTACAGCCTATATAAGTCGTATTCCTATTTGGGATGGCTGGGTGGGTCACAGACAGCAGAGGAGGAAACATCATTAAAACTTGCATGTAACGCATCCTCCCTTTTCGTAACTTTTCACAAGGTAGATTATTGAAAATATATCATTTATGATTCACATACCTTTCTGGGAATCTTTACAAGTAGATTTCAATTTCAATTGAGACTGCTGCACAGGAAATAATTGTTTTTTACATAAATAAAGCATTTTTGATCGTGTTCATTTTACTAGCAGCGCCATGTTACATTGACGTCGGACAGTACATCATACCCCATGTGACACATTGCCAACATGTCCGATATAAAATTCACCACAAGATACGTGAATAATGAAATAAAAGGCAAAACCATTGGCCTGGATAAAGATTATTGATGCGTGACTACCCCCACTGTGCGTGACAAAAACCAGGGGTATTATATATTAGCCAACGCAGGCCTCATTATGCAACATCATTGGTCTAGATTTTACAGTAGTACCACAAGCGCTGGGTTGGCAATACTGCATTTGATAATTCGCGTGCATAATGATGGACACATCTGGAATTTGACTATATAAGTCGTGATCTAAATAAGGGATGGTGGGTGGGTTATGGACAGCGGAGTAAACATCTATTAAGTTACTACACCATTTCCTGATATATTATTCATCAATACAAATGATATTTTGGCTAATTTCAGTACTTAAGAAAGTTTTACCGAACAAGATTTCATTCAGCGTTTCTGTAAAAAGTTCTTTTTTTCAGATGCTGCTTTAGTATGAATCAGTAATAGTTGCCTCCCCAGTCACAAAAACCAAGATTAACGGCCGAGGGGACCAGATGCGCTGACCACGCGTCACCCAGGCCAAATGGCCGGGCAGCAGTCACTTGATAGGCCTAGGCACTTACAATAGTTGCCTCACTTTCTAGGTTTTTGCTCTGCTCTTTGTTTGTGGGAGTCAATGTGGGTTTAATAACGTTTGTAGAGCTATTTTGTCTCGCATATTTGGATCTGATGTTCGCTTGACAAGAGAAAAATGTCTTCCTAGTTTTATCCCTCTTCTGAAGTCCATAGCAAATATATACAGTATCACACATGCAATGTTCCAGTAATTGGGATTAAATTGTGTTGACCGACTGAAAAGTACCAATATCAACTGTCAACAAGGAAACACTGAAAAACGGCTTCAAAGCTAACAGCTATACTCTGTATTACAAATAATGAATGCTGACATTTGTCAAAGCTATCACATGGGGAAATGCTACGCTGCCACTGGGACAGGATATTCCAAGAGGCTTGCAGGAAGATGCTTACTAAGGAAGTTAGCCCCCCTGCCTGGTGGTCTGTGGTGTGTCAATTTGAAAGGGATACTGTTAATTTTCAGCCCAATCAATCAATACGAAAAGTGTTTGGCTAACACAAAACTTTAATTAAGTTAAGGGCATGTTACGGGTCTAAATCAACCCTTCTTCAGCCTTACAACACAGATGTGAACATTGTCATCAGGTAAACATAATTTTAAAGAACACATAATTATATTAAAAACTAGCAACCCGCAAGTAATGTTTTGTAGAGCTTCGAAATGAATGCATTACATGATAAAAGAGTTTTTCTTTTTTCTATGTCAATGAACTACGACCTATATCCGTTTTAAGACTCGGCATGATGGGTTAAAATCACTGACTGGACTATTAATTATATTATCATGGAGATGTATGTGCAACGAATTCTTGTCGGACGTAATTTAAGAATGGCAAGGTGCATGAAACACAAATCCCCCTTCCGTCCAATCTTAACTTGACTGTGTATTTCACGGAATGAAAAGTTCACAAGCAAAATGAAGAAGAGTAGAGTTGCACTTCCCGGGAAGCTCCAAACATTACTCTTCTCTGAAGTCTTAACATGACTCGACAGTTTGCTGCTGGCTGTATCTGGGGTAATAAGCTCGCCCGCTAGCTAGGTTGTAACTGGTGCGATAGGCTTGCCCCTAGCTAGCTCGTAAACTGTTGCCTCAGTAATTGAATGGAGATTGTTGAAAGAGATGAAAACTTAAAAACACTTGTAGTGGGCGATGTATTGAAGAACGAGATATGCTCTTACAGACTTTTTGTAGAACTATTCGTGCTGAACAATTCTTGCACTCATAGTTAACTAAAAAGAAACAAAAACAACTACAGATTAAAATGTACACTACGGCCTTTTATTAATGCAGTAAAACACATTCAACTATGCGCCGATTGTCCCATTTGACATAGTGTGATTTCCTATCTTGTTGATTATAGGAACAGATCTTGTTACATTTATGATTGGGTGGAAATAACTTATCCCTGTACAAAATCTGGAACGTTATGGATATATCTTCTATTGTAAGCAAGTCAAGCAAGAGGAGCGAAACCTTAACAGTATCCCTTTCAAATTAATTATTATCAACATGGACCGCAATGGATGTTAATTCTAATACACTTAATGCGGTGAGTCAGCCGTTCACGGGATGACAGTGACGAGACGAGGGACAGTAGAACACTGCCTCAAGCCATGAGCTCACCGCTGTCTTTGCATTATCGCAAAACCGCTGGCTGTTGCCATGGAGACCGTTACCCCTCACTTCTCCACTCAACTGGGCTACTCGCCATTCAAGCGGATGACAGTCGTCACCGTTCACCTTTCGTAACATTCTAACATGCAAGTAAATGTGCAATAAATAAATTGCTTTGAATGCTACAAAATTATCACTTGGCAGGTAGCTTTTCTTGTTATTCGGAGAAAAATCGCTTAACGGTGTGCTTGCATTGACATGCCCCATGGTCTACATAACGACTTATACAACCCCATGTGAATGCGGTTCACTGCCCAGTAGCAAATGTGCCACCGAAATATGGACTTCTACGAATATACCCGAGATATTATGGCAAATTCAATATTAATGTTTGTGTGTTAGTATTAGCATGACGACTAGAAATAAACAGTGTCATCACTCCGCTACTTAAGCATTGTAGTTCATGGTCCAGCCAGTGTGTGGCGCGGAAGTCGCGCCGAACCATAAGCACGTGTGACAGTAACCCACGAGGTTAGTACTGTAATATCCTGTGCGCGAGAAGTCTTATTATTCGAGGGAATTTGTTTCTTTGTAATAGTTTACGAATGTCTGTGCATTGCTTTGTGTGTGCAAACAACTAAGTTTTCTGTTGTTTCGGGAAAATGTCGTAATGTTTTGTTCCTGGAAGTCAATCGGGTTACAAAGAAAATCTGATGGTAGACATTTTTTCACACCGCCAAAAGAAACAAATCTGTTTGCGAAATGGACGAGAGTTATTCCGTGGAAAGATAAGCAATTGTCGATCAAAAATAGAATCTGTGACGAACGTTTTTCGGAAGATTTAATTATTATAAAGACGTATCAATAGCTACTAAGATCCAACATTATAAAACTGTAACTCTCCCAGAAGCCACTTATGCTTGTGAAACACTGTTCCAAATTAAAAATGAACAAAGAACTGATCAGCTCCTCAAAACGGAAAGAATCGTTAGAACGTGCATAAATAAAAAGTATCAGGTTGAGGGAGTCTGGAGGATTCTCCCAAATGAAACTGTCTATCGTGAGATTGATCCAATCACCAGCACAATGAAGAAGAAAAGAATTTCATATTTTTTCCCCTCATCTTACGGCTTCCAGAAAACAGAATTGTACGCCAACTGGTGATGAGAAATCTAGGAAAGAAAACTGGAGGAAAATGGATCCAAGAAATCCAACAAGATCTCAAAGCAGTTGGACTTAAGATAACAGATGCCGAGGAGAAAAATAAAATTAACACCATTCTTAAAACTCACAAATTTTCTGCAGAAATGACACATAGAAAGCCTATGGAGATTTCAGATGAGTTGAGAAAATCCCGATCTGAAAGAATGAAAAAGTACTGGAAAGAGCGCAAGAACCAAGCAGTACTACCTTCAAAGAAGAAGTGATTGTGGAACGACTCAAGTGGTCCAATGTGACCAATCAAGATAATAATAATAATAATAATAAAGGCGGACTGTTTCGTAGTGAACTATGAGAACGTGGAAATTCCTCGCGTGAAGTGGAAATTAAAACCAGGATCAGTACCTCACATTTCCCAAAATTTACCGAAATATCTATCCACTGATGTAAAATCACAAAACGCCCAGTAGGATACGGAATGAAGGCAGCCTTCCATGGTTCTTGTTCTATTTCGTGCCATCCTTACCTAAAGAGAAAAAAATCCGTCTTATTAATAATAGGCCTAAAATAATAATAGTTGTTGATTCTTTAGGAACTTAACGACATCGTGGTCACGTAGCCCTGTGTGTTTGGGTTTGTTTAGAATTCGTCTGATAACCTGTGTCATTATGATGTCTGTAGTAGTGTGTGTATTTGGAATTGAGGTCGGATTTGGATAGGAAGCGGCCGTGTCCTTCAGTTAGGTACCATCCCGGCATTTGCCTGGAGGAGAAGTGGGAAACCACGGAAATCCACTTCCAGGATAGCTGAGGTAGGAATCGAACGCGCCTCTTAACATTTTTGCCCCACGAGGCTGAGTGAACACCGTTCCAGCCCTCAGACCAGTATTAAATTTATTGGCAGAGCTGGGAATCGAACCCAGACTTCCGTGGTGATAGCCAAGTGGCCAAGAATGAGTCGGACATATAAAATGGCCAACCGGCCAATAAAATAAACGGTCATCCAATTCTTCGCTTCCGTTACCGTCCTCCTGATCTTGTTTCAACTTTGTCTTCAGTATCAGAGTCACAAATTCCTTTGAAATTACTGAATCATGAACTAGCTATTCGTTATCTTTCAGCAGAAGGTGACACACTTCATCTGCATCCTTAGGTTTTCGTAAGGCGCAATCTCCTTACTGTTATTAACTAAGGCAACATACTAAGCCAAATAATCGGTATAACAGCACACCTGCCACTCACTGACAGAATGCATACCTGCCAACCTCTCAAAGTGAAAAATCGGGAGATTCGACGCAGCGACGGGGGGGGGGGGGGGGGGGGGGGCGAGGACGCTACATAATACATACATAGGCTAAGACATTGCAGCAAATATGTATCAAAGGTGACTGAGGCTGATTTTGCCCTCTTCAAAAATGTCTTGCTATATTCTTGCTCAAAACACTTCTCTTTCTGAATCGACTTCAGAGTTATAAGTTTGTCCAAAGTCTTGTCAGAGAGAGATGACCTGAACATCCTCTCACACTCTGCATTACTATGCGGAATGGTCAGAATGGAAAGCATAACTTGAGTACCCCACCACTACATATAATTTGGCCTACCAGTGCCCGCTTCACATCAATTCTCTCTTCTTCTTCAATAGATGTCACATCCTCAAGTTGGAAGTTACGAAATTGGGAATGTAAAGCATCCATTTCCTCATTAAAATTGTCTTGAGTGTCTGTTAACATGCTAGGAAATGCATTTACAAAAAACTTAATTTTGGAAAATGAAATGTCCCCCTTTCCAATATGCGAGATACTGAAATCACACCTACAGACACTACAAAATGCAAATGTTGCGCCTCTTCCTGACTCAGTTATATGCGTAATCAGGGTGTCTACTGTTAAGGATGAAGTAAAAATTAGTTACTTTTTAGCTACCTTTTAGTTAACTTTTAGTTAATTTTAGTTACCTTTGAATTCAAGATACGTCTGCGGTCTGCAAGCAAATGGGCTCATCACGCGGTGGAGAAAGAGAGCAATGAACTGTGTTTAACCCCTCAAGCGTGATATTGTGAAACTCTGGGCTGCACCCACAACGTGCATTATTTCTAGCCTACTCCCAATGGTAAGCGCGGTGTCATATGGATTTCGCTATAATTTCCAAATGCACTGGCAAAAGTTTTCAAAAAACATACACAATAAGAACAACATATAACATAATATTCTAAACTATTGATAACCTGGTTATCCCTGGTCAGCGGCACGTCATACTGGGACAATATCACAGTCGCCTAATGTGTTCGTATTTCTTGGCGTTCTATCACAAATTACATCGTCAGCGTCACTATCTTCACTGGAAGTTATAGCGAACTCATCCTCTATATCGCTGTCACACTCTGAATCACTTTCGTTGGCACTAATATCGAGCAAATTAGCTATTTCTTTGTCATCAATAACTGTGCCACGACCTGCCATGTTTACAAGCAAACTCACGGTCCGCAAAAGCGGGAACACGTGTGCAGAGATCTGAAAAATAAATGACTGTGAAGATATGCGACACCTCCTGGCAATAATAAGTAGCTCGAAGTGTAGCCAAACGTTGCCTCTTCCTGCCATCTTACGACCAAATAAATTACTATTACGAAGTCCACGTAGCAGGCGTTTCAAATTCGACGGCGCACCCTTGCGCCGTACACGCTGTGAACGTAGCAGGCTAGTGGGCGCACCGTTGCGCCGTACACGCTAAGGGGGTTAAAGCGGTAAATACAATTCACTTAGGGAGTTACAACAATTTTAAAAATAATAAATAAATACTAGAAATTTATTATCAAATGAGTTGTTTCAGCTAATATGTCGTCTTGTGCACAAGGCGTTTTTATAATTGCCAAGAGGTTGCTCTGCTCTGGACCGTGGCGAGATTTCCTTTGTCCCCGCGGTAGATCACGACGAAATTTATGGGACATTACATGATTGTAACCGAATTCTGTCTTCACAGTCAAGTACGGCGAAATTTCAAGATGTTACACGATCGGCGCTGGTCTCACCCGTTTGTCAAGATTCCCGTTGTTTTCGCGATAGAACACTGATAAATATCGCGATTTAATAATCGGTGTCACTTTTAGTCGTTCGACGAGATTTCCATTGTCTTTGAGGTCAGGCGCGAGGAAATATAGCATTATTATGCAATCGGCGCCACTTGCTGTCCGTTTGACAAAAATACAGTTCTCGTCATTGAATGCGGAGAAATATCGCGATGTATCGCAATCGCTGCCGCTCTCAGCCGTTTTACGAGATTCAAGTTGTCCTCGCGATATTATGCATACCGCGCCGCACCCGGCCGTTGAACGATTGTTTATTCGTCCTCACAGATTGGTGGATGCAAGCTCAGGGTTGGGCATGGTTAAAATTCACGAGTAGTTATGGACAAGTTGTATGGCCGGCGCCGTGATTCCCGCTGTCCCTATGCTGTGGTTGGGAGCTCATCAGTTCAGGGTAGATCACGAGGAGAAATTAGTATCGCGACGCTACGTAGGCTGTCATTTCTAAGTGGGTAGATGCACTTCTCGCTCCCCGTACGCTTTTAAGTATACGGTCATGGGAAAAGTAGCGAGTAGGTTTCGGAATGTTTCGTGATTGGTGCCCAATCATCTTTGACGGGATTCCCGCAGACCTCGTGGTCACAAGTTCACGATAGGGGACGGGTTTTTTGATTTTACGCTACTGACGTCGATCTCGGTCCATTTGACGAGATTCCCGCAGGCAAGTCGTGCGGTCAGCCGGCCGTCTTGAGTATGAATGTTCGAAGTAGGTATCAAATATTAAGAATTATTCGGAGAGGATTACACGAATAATACGACTAGAGGACACGTTTTCTTTCAAATGCGAATCACGAATTATAAAAGTTATACAACTTTTCGAAATAACCGGTTAGATTATAATATATCCGATGGAACCCAAGTTAGAAGGAAAAATCGACATATAACGGAATTTCGAATTAACCATACTGGATGTCGCAAATTTACGAGACAGATTTTTAAAATAAGTTACAGCCTACGTATTTCGAATCTTTTTCAAAACGGTAACATTTCGCAAGATAGCGACATTAAATTATTTAGCGTTATTTCTGGACTTCAATTTAATAGTCTCCAAATAAATGCGAAAAATGCGAGGTTTCTGAATAATTTCAGAAGTTTTCACGAATAAACGTCTCGCGAAAAGTCAGGCTTCCTAATATAACACATAAGTATTTCACACAAAACTAAAAGTCATCTTAATGCCGACGATATACGCTGAACGATGTATACCACTAAGGGTATCCTCAGTATGCATTTCCTCGAGGTCGGGCACGGGGAAATATAGCTTATGCAATTGGCGCCGCTTGCGTGAAACTCGCTCCATCGCAATCTCTGAGCTTAGAGGCGCGAGTTTAAATGATTCAATCCGCCTTCGGAAAATTTTCGTTACCCGTATGTAAAATTCGTTCCTTTTCCGTTACCCATTTGTAAAATTCGTTACTTCCGTTACCGGTAGACACCCTGGGAATGTTATCTTTGTACACACTTTTAAATGTCACATATCTTTTCGCCTTATTACCGACGAACCGACGCAATCACTCAGTTCGAAAAATCACAATAACCTACCGGCATATTAACGCCAACAACATCAAACTAAGTTATACACAAATCATATAATTTCACGTGTGAAACAGATACAATATTCCGCAGCGTACAACTACCTATCACCCACTGGTCATTATGCAACACATCTAGGAACAAGCGCTGAATTAACCTTCGACGATTTCAAACGAAGACTTATTCGAAGCCGATTTCAAACGAAGACTTATTCGAAACCAACTTTTTATAACAGCAGGACGCGACGCGGGAGTTAGTACGCAGTTGTCGATTATCGATACAAAGCGAAACTGCGGTATCGAGATATAACTTCAAAACACGTAAAGTCGATCCGTTCTATAGACGACATATTAAATCCGAAATTACGCGTGGGTTTTTTGAAAAATCGGGAGATTTAATACGTTAAGCGGGAGGGCGAGAGAAATGGTCTGAAATCGGGAGTCTCCCGCCTAAATCGGGAGAGTTGGCAGGTATGCAGAATGTAAAATCATTGGGAGCGCTGGTTCTATCAATCTCACGCTGACAAAATGTTACACGTGTTAAAGTTATTTTTAGGCACGCTATTTCACAACTCCAGAAAAATGCTTACTAAGGTTTGGTGTTAGATGTCACGAGACGATAAGATCATAACTTGAACTGTTGGCTTGATATTAAAACTAATATAATGAACCATGGAGCTGTCAGACCAATGCGAGACTAATGGAGGGTTTTAAACGATAGTTCTACATGGGGACAGAGAATATTAATACTAACTTTTTGACAGTATTATTCTTAAGTCTAAACACACAATTTGTTGTAATCAGCGTAACCGCAGCCTTCATAAAGAGGTTTACGTAGCCCAGCGCGTATCCCACTATTGAACAGCTGACTGTGTAGCGTTGGGGATCAGCGCCGCTAGCGCTAGCCGAGCGGGGCGCGGTTGAACTCTGTGAGTGATAACACTATTTATTTCTATTCGTCATGGTATTAGTATAAAGTTGTGTGGTGTTATACAGTGTTGGTATTGCTACCAGGTGAGTGTTACTGTGTGGTGCAATAGCACCTAGTGTAGTGTTATACAGTGTTGGTATTGCTACTAGTGGAGTGACACAGTGTGGTGCAATAGCACCTAGTGTGGTGTTATACAGTGTTGGTATTGCTACTAGTGGAGTGACACAGTGTGGTGCAATAGCACCTAGTGTGGTGTTATACAGTGTAGGTATTGCTACTAGTGGAGGGTTATACAGTGTAGGTATTACTACTAGTGGAGTGTTACAGTGTGGTGCAATAGCACCTAGTGTGGTGTTATACAGTGTAGGTATTGCTACTAGTGGAGGGTTATACAGTGTAGGTATTGCTACTAGTGGAGTGTTACAGTGTGGTGCAATAGCACCTAGTGTGGTGTTATACAGTGTAGGTATTGCTACTAGTGGAGGGTTATACAGTGTAGGTATTACTACTAGTGGAGTGTTACAGTGTGGTGCAATAGCACCTAGTGTAGTGTTATACAGTGTTGGTATTGCTACTAGTGGAGTGACACAGTGTGGTGCAATAGCACCTAGTGTGGTGTTATACAGTGTTGGTATTACTACTAGTGGAGTGACACAGTGTGGTGCAATAGCACCTAGTGTGGTGTTATACAGTGTAGGTATTGCTACTAGTGGAGGGTTATACAGTGTAGGTATTACTACTAGTGGAGTGTTACAGTGTGGTGCAATAGCACATAGTGTAGTGTTATGCAGTGTTACAGTATATATATATAGTATGATCAAGTAGGGAGTGATAGAGGAGTAACACCTCTTTAAAAAACCTTGGTCCAGCTGGCCCGGCTGGTAGTACCTTGTTAGGGTCCCTTGCCAGGGTTACGGTGAAGTCCTCAACGGTACCTGCAGTGAAAGAGGTGAACTCTGGCACAGTGTGGTTGGCGGAAGGGGCAGCCTATTGCTCAGGTTTAATAGGGCAAACTATTGTCCATAGTTATGATGGGCAGGTTTTGGCCCAACGGCAAAATGAGCGGAGAGGAGCCAATCACTCTCATGGCTCCCAACGGTCATAGAGGCGGAAGCGGCCACGCCAGACGGACTGGCTGTAAAGGCGCACCTCAGTAGTACTTGAGTATGCGGCAGTTCGTTGCAGTCTCTGTGTTCGGTCCTGCATGTCTCATTCTTTGTGAGCCGCAGGATAAGGCTCAGAGATCATAGAGTGTGGGTCTCGTCCTGGCAAGCTGAGATCCACCCTAAACAAATTCACGCCAGTGGCACTTCTTCCGAACGTCACTTTTCAAAGTCCAACGGCGATGGGATATGGACGGTGGGGGCAGGTTATGGGTGTAACTGGAAGCCCCTAGTTCGGACCTGCACGTTGGCAGCAGATGTGTGATGGTCGTCTTCCGGAGACTCTGTGACTACTCAGGAATTCGGTCCTGCATCTGTGTTTGGGCAGGCCTATTTAGGATCACCACTGCCCACCCCACATGGGGAAGGCCCTAGAAAAGGTGGGCTAAACATCGGAAGTCACAATCTTGGTCCGGCTGGGCAACCGCACTCAGCAGGTCACCCCTCATGCGGTCGAAACTCAAAAACAGTAAAGAATCACAATTTGATTATTGGATCATGGAACATCAGAACCTTGCTTGATTTTGACAATAACATTAGACCTGAGAGAAGGTCAGCTCTCGTAACCCATGAGTTATCAAGACTCAACGTTGACATTGCTGCTCTCAGTGAAACTAGGCTGTCTGCTGAAGGCAAGATTACTGAAACTGGAACAGGATATACCATCTTCTGGAAAGGAAAGGAGGAGGGTGAATGTCGTATTCATGGTGTGGGCTTCGCTGTGAAGACCAAACTGGTAAATTATCACCAACTTACGCCCATTGCAATCAGCGAAAGGCTCATGACTCTCCGCATACCACTCTCAGGAGGTTCCTTTATGACACTCATCTCTGCCTATGCTCCTACCTTAGATTCTGACGATGAAGTAAAGGCTCAGTTCTATAATCAGCTAAGTGAAATCATCTCCAAGGTACCATCTGCAGATAAACTCTTGCTCCTCGGTGACTTCAATGCCAGAGTTGGGAAAGATCACAGGCTATGGAATAATGTGATGGGCAAACAGGGACTTGGAAAATGTAATCCCAATGGACTGTTGCTTCTTGGTCTTTGTGCAGAACACGAACTTTTCATTACCAACACGCAGTTCCGGCTACCTGACCGCTTCAAAACCACGTGGATGCATCCTCGTTCCAAACATTGGCACATTCTTGATTATATCATTACCCGGCAATGTGATAAGAAGGACACTCTTATTACCAGAACAGCAAGGAATATAGACGATTGTTGGACAGATCATAAACTTCTTATATGTAAGCTCAGGATATCCATCAGACCTAAACCACCTAGGAACATCAAAAATTTGCCAAGAAAGAAGTTTAATACATCCAAACTTCAGGATGAATCCATGTACAAACATTTTGGAAACAGGATCGTCACCCAGTTATCAGAAAACCCAGTAACAAATGATATTCAGCAAGAATGGGCCACATTACAGAAGATTATCACACAGTCAGCTGAGGAAACCATTGGTTTTATAGTGCGGAAAAGACAAGACTGGTTTGATGACAACAATGAGGAAATTCTGTCTCTCATCAATGCCAAAAGGAATGCCTATCTTGCCCATCTTCAAGACCCAACTTCCAACACAAAGAGAGATAAACTACTGGAACTCAAGGGTAAATGCCAGACGCAGATAAGGCAGATTAAAAATACTTGGTGGCAACAGAAGGCTCAGGAACTGCAGAGACTATCGGATGCTCGAGACTTGAGGAACTTCTATGCCGTACTCAAGGAAATATATGGACCATCTCGCTCATCATCAGGTACACTGAAAAGCGCTGATAATTCTACTACCTTTACTGATAGTCAAGAAATCTTGGAACGCTGGAAGGAGCACTTCTCCAATCTCCTAAATCGTCCATCAGAAGCTGCTGAAGACTTCCTCTGTGATGTGCCGCAACAACCTGAACAACTGTGGTTGGCAGTACCTCCTACTTATCATGAATTCAGTGCAGCTCTCACCCAATTGAAACCCAGAAAAGCACCTGGCCCAGATAACATCCCTCTGGAACTAATTAAAGCCGGAGGTCATTCCCTCAAAACAAGAATTTTCATCCTTATCCTCAGAATATGGGAATCAAGAAAGGTACCTGGAGACCTAAAGAATGCCACTATCGTCACTATCTTTAAAAAGGGTGATCGCAGTGTTTGTGGCAACTACCGTGGTATATCACTGCTATCAATTGTGGGGAAGATTCTTGCAAGAATTCTACTTAACCGCCTCAAGGTTATCTCTGAGAGGATCCTCCCAGAGTCACAATGCGGATTTAGAACTTCCAGAAGCACAATTGACTTGATTTTCTGTGTGAGACAGCTACAAGAAAAATGTAGAGAACAACAGAATCCACTCTTCTTAGTCTTTTATGACTTGGAAAAGGCATTTGATTCGGTTCCAAGACCTGCCATGTGGGCAGTGCTGAAGCGGTTTGGTTGCCCTCAGCGTTTTGTAGATCTAATCAAAGCTCTCCATGATGGCATGACAGGTCAGGTTTGCCATCAGAATAAGATGTCCGATGAATTTCCCATTACCCATGGACTGAAACAAGGATGTGTACTGGCTCCAACGCTTTTTGCGCTGTACTTGGCTGCAATGCTTTATGATTCACCCACAAACATCCCAGGTGTGGAGATCAAGTATCGTTTTGATGGAGGGCTTTTCAACCTAACTCGTCTCCGCTCCTTGAGGAAAACTCAGGTTACTAAGGTTACTAACATGTTGTATGCAGATGATGCTGCGTCACCAACTCTCACACCAGAAGAGCTGCAAGAGTCAGTTAACTGTTACAAAAGTGCATGTGATCGCTTTGGTCTTACCATAAATGTCAATAAGACTAAAGTCTTGGCACAACCTTCACCAGACACACCTCTTCCTCAGTTCAATATCTCCATTTCAAATTTGCCATTAGAACAGGTTGACCACTTCTCGTACCTGGGCAGTACCATTTCTGTGAGCTGTACCTGTGAGCAGGATGTGGATAAGAGAATTGGCGCAGCCCATGCAGCATATGGACGATTAGCGCACCGGGTCTTCATGAATAAAGATCTATCCATGAGTACAAAGCTTATGGTGTACAAAGCGGTAGTCATTTCTACATTGTTGTATGGCTGTGAAACGTGGACCCTTTACCGACGTGATCTTAGGAAGCTTGAGCGTTTCCACCTACAAAAACTTCGATCAATCTTGAGGATTAAATGGGAAGACCGCATTACCAATATTGCTGTTCTGGAAAAGACTCAAATCAACAGCATAGAATCATCCATAATAGGTCACCAATTTAGATGGATTGGTCATGTCCATCGGATGGATGATGTGAGATTACCTCGTCAAATGCTATATGGTGAGTTATGCTATGGCACCAGACCTGATGGTGGTCCTAAGAGGCGCTACAAGGACCAATTTAAGCAGACCCTGAAATTGACAGGTCTTGATTCACAAACCTGGGACATGCTGGCTGAAAACCGCTCAACTTGGCGCCGTACCATCTCGGATACTGTAAAGACGTTTGAAAGGGATCGACGCATACATGAAGAGGCCAAGCGTCAAGCTAGGAAACTTCGAGCAGCCCAACCACGTCCTCCACCAGCAATACTATGCGACTTGTGTGGTCGCTTGTTCCATGCCAGGATTGGACTCTTTAGTCACCGTAAACACATCCACAAACTGGACTGAAGGAAGAAGATTTATACTCGGATTCGAGTTAAAGCCGATGATGATGATGAGTATAAAGTTGGGCTCATGGTTCGCAGAAGAGACGCACGACCAAATAACCTTGACACTAGTCAACACTGAAGGTCATTTTAAAAGATCGCCAGTGCTATTGTACGTTGACGTAAAACATTTTAAAAATTAGTTCTATACTGAGGCAAATTAACTTTTTCTAATGGACAGCGACTGTAGTAGCAATATTAATAATAAGAATAATCTAGAATGATCCCTCTCCCTAAATAAATCAGTTAATAAAATGTATAGGCTGATTTGTGCGAAACCTGAATTTCGAGAGCCAAACTCAAAGACACGATATATGCGAAATTTGCCAAGAACACAGTGGCGTTTTCTCCAATACCACAGGGTAAGCACCGCTTACCTAGTATATTCTCATAAGAATAAAGTTTACATTATGACTTTCTAACGCGCAAGCAACAGCAAAATCGCAGCTTTGAATGAAGTTCCTCGTTCTCTACCCCAGTTCTCCACGATCAGCCACTAGGCTACTACTTTGTAGAGAAAGTGGAAACAGCGCGGCTGGTTGCTTTGACAACGGCTTGTGTACCTTCAGGAGCCTTCTGGCCCGGAACACTGCTATGGCCGATGGAGTGGTACACCAAGAACGCCAAGTTGTCCTTGTTTGGCTAAGGCAGGGGGTGTGGCGTTCCATATCCGCATGGCTGTCGTCGAGACAAGTCAAAGTGGGTAGCAGGGTCTGCATCGATTCGGACGGCTTACCCTAGCGAGCCTGGACACCAGCACAGCTTAAAATTATTTGGCGCGGTTCCCCAGTCCCCACCCACTCCTTGCCCACCCTCCATCTGACCATCAACCCGACCTTCGCTGGGCGCGGTAGTTGAAATTCTTCTTCTTCCGGTTAACTCACAACACTTATGTTTTTGAGTGCAATTAGCAAAATTTAGTATACCGTAACTACTGTTGATATTGTAGTGTTGGATTATATAGTGCGTTGGAATCTTCAGAGTGAGCCATCAACCCTAAAAGTTGCTCTGATAATCATTCAAATTATATTCAAACAGTAGGTGTAAAGTATACATAATTTTAAATGTATGTACATCCATATAATTTGAATAACACTTTAAAGACCTACTACAGAACAGGAGACCAAAGGTATAAAAAAAATTAGGTAATCAAATTTGCCGAAGTACCTTTAGTAATGGTATCCGGAGATGTTAAAATAATAGATGTTGACTCGTCCGCTGCCATAAACCCACCCAGCCATCCCAAATAGATACACGACTTATATAGCAGAAATGAAGTCTTTTGTAGCCATCTTGCTTACTAAGTCAGGAATGCCAACCCCACACATTTGGTACTATTTCACATCGGGTATAGAACGAGTAAACAAAAGAGCGTCGATAAAGTAGAAAAATTGCGCCAATTGTCAGTGTTTATTTATGTATTTATAATGTTTTACATACAAAAACAGACCTAACCTGGGGCTTACGCCCCCGACCCCCTTGCTTGTGGTACTAGCAGTAATTTTCGACCAGGCAGTACCTAACCTAGTAGCGGACATAAATTCTATCTTATTAATGTTTTACATCCAAAAACAAACCTAACCTGGGGCTTACGCCCCAGACCCCCTTGCTTGTGGTACTAGCAGTAATTTTCCGCAAGACAGTGCTTAACTTAGTGGAAATTTGTAACAATTTCAAACTTTACGTGTCATATGGTGAATTTTGTATTGGACATGTTGGTAACGTACTCAGATGTTCGTTTTTCGGGTGTCACATGACGTATGACGTAGTGTCCAAGATGGCGTCCATAGTGAAATGAAGACGATGCTAAAAGCATTATTTTCGTAAATAATCAATTAAAAGGAATTATTCCGGTGCAGCAGTGGCAATTGAGAAAGTAAAACGACTCCCAACATCTCCGAGAAAGGTTTGTCAATCATACACACTATATTTTCAGTAATATACCTTGTTGAAAGTTACGACGGCTTGGTCTCCTGTTCTGTAGTTTTAATGTTCTCATTCGTACACAATTAATTAATGCCACTATTTACTGTACCTTGGCGGATTATTTGTAGCGAAGTTCAATTCTTCTCTCCCTCTTAGCGAATTCATCAATTACGTGGTAGTAAAAAACAGTATCCCCTGCAGGCTGCACAATAACTCCTTTTCAATTGAAAGAAGCGTGAGATGTAAAAGTCTTTCTCGATGCATTGAGTTAGTTTTTATAAGTTTCATGGTAGAAAACGTTCTTTCCACTGATGCACTAGACGCCGGAATTGTTAGTACACTAGTTTGTATAGGCCATAGGCCTAAGCTACAATTAAATCATTCAAACTAATGAAGCCGTGAAAGCCTACATCAGTACAATTTGAATGATATTTGCAAGGAAATATTAACTGAACATGCAATACAATGCCATAAGAATATCTATTGCTAATAGCATGTTTATTATTTTAATGTTCACTTAGGTCTCATAATAGAAAATAATAATGTTATTAGTTTTACGTCCCTGTTAACTACTGTACTGAGGCTTTTAGAGACGCCGGGGTGCCGGAATTTTGACCCGAAGGGGATCTTTAACGTGCCAGTAAATATACTGACACGGCTCCCTCGCAATTGCGCACCCTCAAATGCCAAGTGACTGCGTCGGCATTCAATCCCGCCATCTTAAGCGAGAACGTTACCGCTGAGCCACGCATAATAGAAAATTTACGGGTAATAACCTAAACGTTTCGCTCCTTAGACCAAGAAATGCGAACAAAAAAAAACACAAATTGCCACACTGTTCAATCGTCAAATAATACACGATATGAAAAGCTCGCCAAGCCTATTGTTGAATAATTTTCTCCGCACTTAAGGTACATGGATTGGCATGCCTAAAATTGAAAAGGGAAAAATGAGCTGTGCTGTATTACAATGTTTTCCAATTTTTTTGAATATGAAATACTCATAATTATGTGTGTAGAGAAATTGTTGCTACTTCAGATATCAACCTCAATATTGACAAGTGCATAGCTGGAACCGGTTGCTGAAGTTACTTTATGGTGTAAGCCTATATTTTGAGTCTTCTTCACAGCTTACCCTAAAAAAAATTCCACGCCACGCCACTGCAAGAACATAATTCGATATATATATTACCTGAGGAAATTATTTAGCATCATGCACACCAAACGAGTATTCGTCAAATTACAGCAAAACAAACTCCCTCCAACTTGCAGCACAGCAGCCATTTTGTCGTGTTTGCAAGCTACTACAACTTTCTTCTTCTTCTTCTACTTCTCGTTATGGTTGTGGGCACAGTAAACTCTTTACCCAACCTACAACTTCACAGATTTCTCCAAAGCTCCCACCACAGATTACCTACTACTAGGGCTACCACACAGTACGCAGCCTGTAGTAGTAGGGCAATGCCACCTAAAGAGACCATGCTAAAGATATTAAGACGTCATAATTTAGCGGCCCACGGCCAACTAGAAATACTGACCCTGGTGTGATGGACACGCTTCTGCTGCGAATAACTATATATATAGCAAAGAACCTGTCAGACACTTTGTATATAGACACTTTGATGAGTAAGATTTAAGTTATTAGTATTAGTTTTGTATCTCTGCATGGATATTTGCTGCAATAAATGATTATTATGTTTATGTATTGCTCTCGACTTAAACCTACAAGCGCTAAAAGCACTACATTGCCAGCGTCACAAAAGGATTAGGTTTACTCGCCATGGCCTGTCTTTCTCGTAGGTCACGTTAGCGGCATCAGCGAGCGCGCTGTCCAGCGTTGCTATGAACAAGCTCTGAGGAAACGAGACTGAGTGTTAACTTATCAAATTACGTTCTACAGACGCGAATAAATAAATAACGAAACCATAAATTAAACCAAGCTAAGTCATTGAGCGGGAAGGCTGGCACAGGCGCCCAAGCAAAGGTCAAGAAGTCAGCACCCGAGCGGACCTCCCAACCTGTGCAGGGCAAAACCAATCCCAAGCGCTCCGCGCAGCCAGAGGCCCTCGAACTCAGGAAAATTACTCCAGAGCTAGGGGACCCGGAGGAGGTCTTCACACCGGTCCTGTCGAGGAGAGTCAAAGCCGACGACAAGAGGGAGGCCCAAAAGGCCAATACTAAGGGCGGGCCAAGGCGGAATGAGTCGAGGGATTCGTCCGGCTTTACCTCCTCCACTCTACACCACAGATATCACAGACCTAGACCTGGGACTTGCCACGCAGCTGCCGCATGAGCTGCGTAACAAGTACAATTTCGCAGCCCCCAAGCGAGACCCCAGCACGTCAGTTTGGCTATTATGCGCCAACTGGAAGGTTTACCACTGGTGCCTGGAGTACGTATCAGCCGTCAATACACCATACTCTCAGATCGTTCCAGCTAAGCCTGTAAAACCTGTAAAAATGTATTGTATACATGTAATTGATCAAATGGATTAATAAAAATCTAATCTAATCTATTGCGCACGCCGGCTAACCGGAAGACGTGCTCGGACCTCGCAGCCGCGTTCAAGGAGATGAGTTTCCCTGTGGAATCAATCGAAGTGATGCACACGAAGACCTCCCGCACACACTCTCCCCCTGTATCTGGTGACCATAACAGCCGGCCCGGAAGCGGACAGCATAACTAAAGTAAAAATGCTGGACCGCATGGCAGTGAGCATCACGCCATACCGGACTCCAGCTCAAGCGCCACAATGCAGCACATGTCAGAGACTGGGTCTCACCTCGAAGGGGTGCCACGTTAAGCCTTGCTGCAGGCGCTGTTCGGGAGAACACCACTCATCCACCTGCCCAATTGGTCCCAATGAGGCACTTTCCAAGTGCCGCAACTGCAAGAGAACACATGCGGCTAACTTCAGGAACTGCCCCACACACAGGGCATACGAAGCCAACAGGCAAAATATGCTGCAAACTGGTGCAAAGGTGGCAAGCACCAAGCACGTGTAAGCTCTTCAGGCACCAAGGCATCCTCAATACCTAAAGGCCCATCAGGTCGGAGCGAAGCTAGAATTGAAGGGGGGACACAGCCACCCTGCAACACTGACCCAGCCCAACACTGGGATCAACCCTCCACAAGGCCCTTCCATCCACCCAGACCAGATCTCAGTGCCTCCCAAGGACAAAAGATCAAAGAAGGTCCGTTCCAAAAAAGCCCCCAACAAAGACCACCATGGCTGTGGAGCAAACACAGGAAGCCAAACAGGCTTCCTGCTCTACCCCTTACCAGCCCAGAAGCTCAGACGCATCACCACCAGCTACTCTCCCCCCTCTTGAACCCCCCCTCCCCCTCCCCCTCCCCCTCTCCCCAAAACAGCCACTCAGGCCAGCCCACCACTGGATCAAGCTCCCAGCACCATGTGGGAGAAGATCAATGACTTCCTAAATCAGCTCTTTCCAGGGCTGACGATGGGAGCATTGTGACAGGCCGTGATGGGGCTGATAATGCAGCACATCACGGTCCCTATGAGCTAGTGAATGAGCATTTTCACCACATTTATCAACACCACCTTCACATCCCGTAATGGATAATACACCTGGCTTACCTGAAGGGAACGAGGGGAACCCAAATAATAACCCCAACATCATACACACGGAGGGCATTCGAGTTTTAAATTGGAATGCCGATGGCGTTTGTAAAAAAAATGGAACTCGGCGATGTTCCTCCAAACACACGTGGCTCTCATAACCGAAACGTTCTTGTAGCCCGGGAAAAAATTCGCCGTAAGAGGCTATAATACAGTGAGGTTAGACAGAAGACAGCACACAGATATATCAAAAGGGGGAGTGGCAGTATTCATGCGCAAGGAATAGCTCACTTGGAACTAGATAAGCCAGAACTGCAATCACTCGAGGCCTGCGGTATCCGCTTGCCTGTGCAAGGTACATACCTGAATATATTTTCAATGTACAACCACACAAACCGGATAAACACCCAGGATATATAAACCCTATTCAGAACAGGACCCCACACCATTCTTCGAGGGGACGAACCATTTTCACCTATTTTAATTAACGCCCCTTTACTTTTCCTTCTCTTGTGCCAATTATGGGGATTGTTCTCTCTTCTTCTCGGTTATTACTGGCCAGAATAACTGAGCAGATCAGTGGACTTTTCTATAATTACCGATCAGGTTCGTTCATTGAACTGTAGGTACTACTGGAACAACTCCTTCCATGGTAACCCTCTCTGAAAACTGCTTCCTGGTCATCGCCTCCCTGACGTGCACTACCAGGCGTAACTATCGTACCAAAAACTGTCATACCATTGAATTCTAGGTTGCAAGTCAGCTGATATGTTGTGATTCTTTTCATATATTTGATCGTACGTACCTCTGTGCAACGTTATATATATGGTACGGTATTTTCCAATAATACGGTTGGTTTACGGTCTACTTTATTTTCGAATTGAGATTTGTAATGAAGTAGCCTATTCTTCGTTTATGGATACGTCTTACATCAAATAGGCCTAAATAGCATATAGCATATGGCAAATACACGTAGGCCCTATTATAGATTATTAGTTATTAGTCACAGAATATTATAACCAAGCTTATATTACAGATTTCCATGGAAACGTACAGATGTATTAAAGAAATGGGTTATAACTGTGAGGAGGAAGGACTGGACCCCAACAAAATACAGTTATATCTGTAATAAACACTTTTCTGAATCATGCTACTTGTTTGGTTCAAATAGAAACCACTGCTTAAAGATGATGCAGTACCTGCAATTTTCAATTTCCCACAGCATCTGCTTCAGCCACCCAAGAAAAGACCGAGAGTTATTGAACGACAAGTACAAGTTGAGGCATGTAGACCTAATATTTACTCTTACTTTTTTCATTAGCATAGGCATAAAATTTCACATTTTCCAGTATATTTTTATGATGTCAGTCGTGGAGACGATAAAAAGAATTGGGCTTAAGGGATTGGCAGAAATACGTATTTCACATTCTTCTTTATTGGTAGGTAATTAGATTAATTCATTTAGGTAGTAATAATTAAAATAAATTTAGTGCAATTGGTGTAAACATCAAGGCTAACCTAGATCTCTAGTATGTCGGCAGTAAACAGTGTTAGTGTCTCGTCAGGTAATGTAACCGTTACGGATTTACCCTCGTCGTGCGAAATAAAAGTAAAAAATGCTAATAAAATCATCACAAGATCTCAGGTAAAATTGAGTGAGGAGAAAAGTGAAACCGATTGTCGTAATGTAGGCCTACAGGTACCGTCATGCGAATGTCATAACCTGAGAAACAAACTGTCCTCAAAAGATGAAATTATAAAGCTGCTAGAGGAAGATATTACTAAGTGAATGGAAGAGTTGAATAAATTAATAGGAAACTTCGTCGACAGTGGTTGCTGGTAAGGTAAGATTGAATATGCTTAGGCCTATAAATGGAGTACCGGTATATGTAACTGAAATTCCCGTCTCAAATTCATTTGGAGCGCCCGTCAAAGAAATTGATGACTTTCTTCAAGAAGAAAAGAAGAAAGTGATAAAGAGAAAATCCAGGAAGATGCGGATATTTGTGGATAGTCACGGGCGAGATGTAGCAGCAAGCGAATTGGAGAGAAGCGGAGAAATGGAGGTCACTTCGACAGTAAAGCCAGGAGCACCCATTGCAGCGGTCACGAACAGGATGGTAGGAGAGTGTGCGTCCCTTACTTCAAAGGACTATGCAGTAATCATCGCTGGAGCAAACGACGTCTATAGAAACGAGAGTAAAAAGGTAATCACTGATTTAAAGGGTACATTGCCGTCCATGCATAACACAAATGTCATCATTGTAAAGATTCCGCAGAGATACGACGTAATTCCCAAATCATGTGTAAATGTAGAAATAGAGGCTACAAATGGAAAAATTCATAAGATTTGTAAGAGTTTTCCAAATGTCCAAATTATAGATGTAAGTAAATTAGACAGGAAGTTCCACACTCGGCATGGCCTACACTTAAATAGGTTAGGAAAAGAGTATCTTAGTGATGAAATCTGCAGAATTGTAAATTCAAATGGTAAGAATAGTTCAACAGTAATATCTTTGGAATGGAAACAGGGAAACTGGTAAAAGAAGCCAAACGTGAGGTTTGGCATTCAGATATTTTGATGTCAAATTTAACTGAGTCCAACAATGGTATTCCGGATTTGTCTAGCAAATATAATAATAACAATTATGATGATAATAATAATAATAATAATAATGTAAATAAATCACCAACACAAGCTTGCAAAAGTAACAAATTTAAAATTTACCACCAGAATGTTCAGTCTCTCTGTAATAAAATTGATTACATAAATCTAATGCTTAAAAATGAACCCTCAGCACTATGTATTTCAGAACATTGGCTGAAAGAGGAACAACTCGAATTAATTCAATTCCCAGAGTTTATACAAGCTAGTAAACACTCTAGAAATAATATTAGCCATGGTGGTACTTGTATCTTCTTAAGAAATAATTTAGATCATGAACAGTTAACAGCTTATGATTATCTAATTATGGAACAGGATTTTGAATTCTCTGCCGTAAAAGTACAGCAGTTTAAGTTAATAATTGTATGCGTATACCGTTCTCCGTCAGGAAAGTTTCCTTTATTTATAGATAAATTAGAATTGTTACTCAATAACATGAGCAAAGTAAATTTCGATATAATAACTTGTGGGGATGTAAATGTGGATTTCTTAAATTTTGATAGAAATTGTGAATTATTAACACAGTTACTAATTTCCTATGGACTGAAACCTACAGTAAATACCCCAACAAGAATAACAAAATTTAGTAAAACCACTCCTGATCAAATTTTTTAATACAGATAAATATCACCATTCAATAGAAGTCTACTGTCCGGGTATTAGTGACCACCATGAACAAATACTGACTTTTGAAGTACCCGAAACAATCAATAATAATGATAATGGAGTAAAATCAAACTGCAGGTCATTCACTGAAACAAATGTTACATATTTCAATGACTTATTAAATAAGGAAACATGGTCAGAAATGTATAAACTAGAAAATGTAAATGATAAATTTAATGCATTTAACAGTACCCTATAAACACTATTTTGAAACAGCATTCCCTTTAGACAAAGAACTGTTCAAAATAACAAAACTAGCAATTGGATAACAACAGGGATTATAAATTCATGTCAAAGAAAGAAATTTCTATACAAATTATATAAACAATACCACACAACGCCTGAATTCAATTTACACTACAAAAAATACACTAGCATATTAAATAAGGTAATAAGACTAGCAAAGAAAATGCATAATGACAATTTTATTTCCCAATCATCTAATAAAAACAGGGCTATGTGGTCCGTGATAAAGAAAGAAACTGGAAAATCTGCTAAAATACAAAGGAAGATTACACTGACCAGAAATAATAAAGTGATTAATAATCCAGAGGAAATAGCACACACTTTTAGTGACTATTTTCTAGAAATTCCACAAAAATTATTAAGTAAATCACAGGTAAATACACTAAATTCTAATAATAAAATATATGTAGTGATTCTATATTTTTAAATCATGTCACAAGTGAAGAGGTATGAATAGTTATAAAAGAGCTAAAAAATAAATTCTGTGCTGGCATTGATGGCAACCCTGATGCAATTTTTAAGAAATGTGCAGAAAATATAATAAATCCACTTACTCACTTAATAAACAGTTCAATTCCGTCAGTAACTTACCCGGATATTTTGAATTTATCAAAAGTAATTCCAGAGCACAAAAACGGTTCAAAAGATGAATTAGATAACTATCGTCCTATTACCTTACCAACTAGTATTGCAAAAATTGTGGAAAAACTCATGTATGAGAGACTGATAAGTTTTATAGAAAAAATAAAATATTATCAAACTCACAACGTAGATTCAGAACGGAAAAATCTACACAGACAGCAATTTGTGAATGTATTAATAGTATACTGAAATTATTTGACAATAAGAAACATGTAACTGGCCTATTCTTGGATGTTGTTGACCATAAAATCCTCCTTACAAAACTAAATCAATATGGTATTAGAAGTCTAGCTAATAAATGGATAGAGTCTTACTTAACAAGGCGTAAACAAATAGTAAGCTTGGGACACAAGGATGATGAAACCAAATTACTTAATGAAACATTGTCCAATGAGGGAATTATTTAATTTGGAGTACCCCCGGGATCGGTTTTGGGCTCACTACTCTTTCTTCTATATATCAATGATATAACACAGAACGTTCATTCACATAAGGAAATTTTGTTTGCGGTCGATACAACACTCGTAATAAAATGTGAAACTAAACAGGTCATACAGCAGTCTGCTGACTCCGTTACAGGAGAGTTAACCAAATGGTCACAAGATAATCGCCTCATAATAAACTATAAAAACAGTATGTCTAAATTTCCACACTATACAGAATAGGAATCCTGCGAAGTCCAATATAACATTAAATGGTCATCAAATAGAAAATAAATCAGAAACAAAGTTTTTAGGACTATGGACACAACATGACTTGAAATGGAATAAACATATACAATATCTGAATACTAAACTGAACTCGGTGTGCTTTGCGTTACGTATTTTGAAAACCTCCACTAGCATGCACACATTAAGAAATACTTATTTTGCTTATTTCCATTCATACTTAAGGTATGGGGTCATATTTTGGGGTATGTCGCCAGATGTACTAAGCACGTTTAGGATACAAAAGAGCGCGATTAGAATTATGGCAAATGTAAACACTAGAGAATCATGTAGACCTCTGTTTAAAGATTACACATTCTCTCACTGCCCTGCATATATATCTTTGAAAGTATTATGTCTTTAAAAATAATTTAATGAATAAAGATGTTTTTCTTAAAACAAACTATGATGTTCATAGGCATAACACAAGACAAAATCAAAACATTCATATTTCACACACACACACACAAGCATATATCAAAAAGGAACTTTTCACACAGGAGTTAAATTATATAATAAACTACCCCAGTATATAAAACTTGCCCCAAAAATAAAAACCTTTGATAGAATATTGAAAGCTTATCTGCAGTGCCATTGTTTTTACTATGTAGTTGAATATCTTAGCGTATAGGAGCGATGAAATCTATAATTATATTTTACTTTTCTATTTTAATTGTAATACCTAGCTGTAAGTTGTTGTATTTATTGAATTAAGTTTTCATATTATGATAATAGAGTAAGGTGTAAATAGTTGTCCTATAATATTGTATCTCTTAAGATCTGTTATTATAATAAGTTATAAATAGTTATAGTATTGATAGTATATACCTATTAGTACTTTTATTTTATAGATGTAAATTCTGACGTGTCCTATATCAAAAATGTGTTGTATACATGTATTTGATCAAATGGAATTAATAAAAATCTACCTATACCTGCAGGTCCCTATTCTTTTGCCGATATGACTTATGTGAGGTCTAAGTTTCGACCTGTTTTGAAGAACATTGAACATGTGGTTGTTTTGTATAAATAAAGTATGTATTTTTGTTCACTAAGCATCTATTTAATTGTTTATTTGTAGACTTATGCATATTCACACACATATGAATGCTGCCTTTGAGTTAATAAAAATGTTGAATACCAATTACCATATTTCTTGATCTTTATTCTCAGTCATTCCCTGTCTAACCTTTTTAACTTTATTTTTTATTTGAATGTACGTACGGCTTCTATTTTTGCCAATAGGCCTATAGTTATTGTGTATGCTGCCTTTGATCTAAGGATAAAAATTATGAACAATCAGGCTGCAATATAATATTTTATGTTGGCGTATATTCCTAGCCATTTTCAGTATCAAATTACTATGATATTTTGAAATAGGTATTTCGGTTTAAGTTCCGTTTAGTTAACCGTTTGCCTAAATTTTCAAAAGCACCTCTTTTACTTGTATCTCGTCGTACGTACATACACCGTCCTTTCATTCCTATACGTCAATCTCGCCTCCTTGACGTGCACTACCAGGCGTAACTGGTCGCACCAAGATCCGCACTTTTCTCCCATACAGTTGGCATTCCAGTATTACCTACTCGTTACTATACCAAAACGTGATTAGTGGCCCCTCTCTCTTCTGTATCCATGCGTCTCTGTTACCAGGGACAACTCCTTGTTTGTCTCTGCACAGTCTTCTGCTTTTTCAATGTAGAATTGACGTGCTTTTTCTTGAGCTCCCGCTCCCGTTTTCGGATGCCTTGCTCCCTTTTTCTTTTTATATATTTTTATTCTTTACATTTGAGAAGTGCGCGTACTGACGTAACTTAACTAATTTTTCGTTTCTTTTATCGTAATTCTGTGATGTTTGCTTCACTCCGATTCCATGTGTGTGTGAATCTTCTTGTGGAATACTATGGTGTTTCACCTAGTATAGTATGTCCACCGTGTGTATGTTTGTTTTCTTTGAGTGCTGTTTCGTTACCTTTACCTTCCCCTTTTGTCCCGCTTGTATTTTATGTGTGTTACGGTTATTGGCTTACTGTGCGGTTTTCATCTTCCCGCGGTCAATTGGTCCCGCTTTCGTGCGACGGGCTTGTTCCCAAGCTTGTTCGCTCAGGGACGCAATTATGACCCGTGATTTCACCGATCGCTATCTGTCTGACGGTGGGCTTGTGGACATAGGGTTCGGTTGCCACCTCCCTATTGTACCTGGTCCACTTATGATATCTAGATCTGGTGGTCACAACTTCCATATTCGTGGTTTACTTGCCCCAAGTAAGGCCTTTGCCGTACACCACATATACTTTCCTTTACCTTTGTTCCTTTATTACATATGATTGCGTCTTTCTCACGCAAGACTTTGTGTCTACCTAATTCCCCCTTTATCGTACGTATTTATGATTGCGTCTTTTCTCACGCAAGTCTTTGTGTCTACCTGATTCTCCTTTATCGTACGTATCTTCCTCCACTGCACTCAGCTTGATTCCTATTTCCTTACCGCAACTTATTTTGACGGATTTTACTTATTTATTGCTGTACGTTACCCTTCTGGTATTTATTTTAATAGTCGGTTGCTTTGTTGACTTAGGTTTAGTTCATTTACGTCCGTCCTACGTGTACTATCTCTTCTAACCTTTGTCCCTCCTAAGAAAAACACTTTCTCTGTATCTTCTGGGCTATACGGGATACCGTTCACTGCTTTGTCGGTACGCCCATTTTCCTGACTCCCTTGTCTAGCCTCTAATTCTTTTATTTTCCCAATTTAACCTTGCACTGTACGTGCATACTTTTCCTTTAACAAATCCCTCTCTTCCTCTTACGCCCCTGACATAAACGTCACGATCATTCATCCTTTATCTTACCGTAAATTCATGTGTGTATCATTACCTTAACCTAACTTCTAGCATGTATCGCTTCCTCGTCATTACCCGTTATTTTCTTATTGATCAATACACTACCTCTTTATTATATCTGCGCGGTGTCTGAGTACTTTCTTTCGTCTGATGTTTGGATCGCTATTCTATGCTATTTCCTTTAGTTCTAGGCTAGGCCCATGGCTCATTATGAGTACGGCATCGTATTGAACTTGCATTCACTGCCATGTGAATGTACGTTCAGTCCACACCTCTGGTACATTTCTCTCCCTCTTGATCTACCATTATTCTGGGCATATTTCATCATACCCTAGTCCTGTTACATGGGCCTAGCGCAGGAATAAGGCGCTCGTTTCCACTGCTGCTACAGCAACAAGAAAGGTAAGACCGTTTCAATGGTAGGCAGAGCGATGGTCTCTATACGAAACTGTCTCTCTATACGTAACTACACCTAATTTCAATTCTGAAATAACATAGGAGATGTACCTAGGCCTATAAATACGTCCATCTGTTTGTGTAAGTTGGCAAGTGGCATCTATATAGTTTGTATTTTATTTTTCATGTGTCGAGAATTGAAAGAAGGCAGGTTGGTAACCCCTAACCTGTCAGTGAAAACTTGTGGAAAACGTGAGCATAAATCTCTTATAATGATAGCTTGGCCATCAGACAGATCCCCCAAATCTAAATCATTAACACCGAAAGAAGCTTCAGGTGACTCTTCCTCGTCAACTTCCACATAATCAACTCCCATCTCATATTTCACAGAATTTAAGAATTGTAATTTGACATTAGGGCAAAAATTAAACCAGAAAGTTTATCTTTCTATATTCAACGACAAACCAGAATATGACATAAAATTCGCTCCCAGAATTACAGGACACGACAATTCAGACACGACCCAAAATGAAAATTTCCATGAAAAATTATAAATATTAACCTTGATTTTGACAGAACCTAAGATCTCTAATTGCGAATTATTAGCCGAGACCAATTTCACGTCAACTTTAGACAAGGGTGAAAATTTGCAAATATCCTTCATTCCCAAATGCCACTTTTCGCTCATTAAAGACCCAGCACTGCCCGAGTCCAATAATGCATCAACATTAGCATCGTTAATCCAAACTTCGATAACAGGCGAGGCCAATAATTTGTTCGAAGAAATTTTAGAACACAGTTCACTATCCTGTTCAAGAACATGAACCGTACCTGACATCGGCGGTATCAAAACCTGTTCCTCACGATGCCAGTCCTCCTCCTGTCAATCCCGACCAGCATTACACTCCCAATCTCGGTGATCTCCCTGACCACAACGATTATATTTGACCAAATTAACATTCTCTTGATCACCAACACCTTGTCTATTGTACATGCCTCGACGATCCTGATTATTATCATTATTATGCCCCCCGATCATTCCCTTCTCTAGGCGGATTAGCTTGATTCCTCACATCACGTGGACGATACTGACCACCTTGAGATCGTACATTTCCCCCAACGATTATTATTTCCCTGAGGTATTCGATTCACCCACGTTTCCGATTTGCCTTGAAATCTGGAATTATTCCAAAGATTTGATCCTTCCTGTGGCCTACTGCGACCCGATTGATACAACTGACTAATATGACATCTCTGAGAATCACCTTGTCTCACGGATTCAGCATGCACAACCACAGCATTCAATTCAGATAAGGTACGTGCTCGATACCCCATTCCTATTACTGACCTGAACTCTGGACCTATTCCATCCAAAATATGAGAAACTAACTGTTCTTCAGTGAAGTTAATAGAAAAAACCTTGGCAAACTTCAGAATATCCTGAACATACTGAACCCATGTACCATCGGTTCAAGGGGTCGAATCCATGTATTTTTGTAAAAGGAAGGAAGGAAATATACAGTCTTCAAAGGAACATAGAAAGATTTTATACAAGAAGGCTAGCATAACGTTGTGAAATAAACTGGAGCCAGGTGGCTAGGAAATGAGATCATGCCTGACGCATCGATAAGGGGCCAGTCACGAATATAAATAGAACGAGTGGAATTTTCCAAGCGAATGACAAAGAGCGTGTTTCGGAAATCGCCCTTACCTTGCAGTAAAACGGCAACCGCACAGCTGTGCCAGAAGAAGAATAATTAAATTTAACCCATTTGCAAGAATAAAATTAACTAAAGAAATACAGCATTGTGAATCATTTCGGAATAGAGATTTTTGTGTGGAGAAAAAGGTTTTAATAATTGCCCAGGAGAGAAGTGCAAACGTGGCCATACGTCATTGGGGGTTTCCCGAGACGCGAGGAGTGGGGAATTAAAAATCAACTGTAACACCCACACAGCTGAAGACTAAATTTTATTTAATATCTCAGAACTGCACGATCGATTTTCATGTGCAAAGAAGTCAGTTTACGTTTAGAAAACAAGCTTTCCAGAGATATAAATTTTATATGTGTGCGACCATTACTTCAGAAGTTGGTTCTGGAAAAGGCGTGGATTTTATCTTTTTGTAGCCAAAGAGTATAAAAGTCCCGGCAAGACCAAGCCAATCATGCAGTCTACAAGTATTCCTTGAGGGGAAACGCTCTATCACATCGTATAGACAGTATCCGATAGAACGAGGGCGTCGCTGTATCGACAACCAACGTGCACCCGTAAGGAGTGGCCGATAAGTATTATTATAGTATCGCCGAGTGGAGAATTAGGAAAATCCTAAATACAGGATCTAGTTCCGCCAGTATCAATCTTACAGTGAAAAGTTCAGTAATTATAGTCAAAGCAGGCTGCGAACTTAGAGCACAGGCGATAGGTCTTCAAAATACAGTTCAATTAGACGACCGAAAGTATCGTAACGTTTTTGAAGTACCATAACAGCGAGATAAACATTCTATCAACTTTAAAGAACCCGATCAGGGTCGGACAGAATATGGTTCGCATAGTATTCTGAAAAGATAGGAATTCGAGAACAGAATAATCAGAAAGGAGAAGTAAACTCTAGACATTGTTTCAAGGAAACAAACGAACTATAAAAAGCACTAAGTTACGAGGAGTATTAGATGCTAGAAACAATAGGTCACCGATAGATTATCTGGGGGACCGTGGACAAGACAGACTTTCGCTAGACCAACCAATAGGGTCTAGAAAGAAGCAGTTCGAGCTAATAATAATAATAGCTGATCGTCAGGAAACCGGATTTGAAGGAGTACTATTCCAGGGAGGAGGTAGATTATTCGAGACTTTCGTATTCTGGTCAAGATAGGACGCCGACATTTACTAGTTTCACCCTTGGAGACGGGGAAGCAAAAATCACGTGTGCAATGCCTAATAAAAGCCTCTGTGATTAGAATCAGTGTAGTGTAAATATATAAAATTTGTGTTAGATAGTAATTTTTCAGTGATTTTTATTGTGTGTAATAGAAGAATACCGAAGTGTATTTTAAAATGTTGCCAGTGTTTAAGGTATATAAAGTATATGTGTGTCAAGATATGTCAGTGTATAAAATGAATTTGAGCACGATGGTGTAATCACAAATAGTGGGCAAAAATGAAACATCGTTGGAAAGCACGGTATTGGACCGTCTGAGCATGTAAGTAGCTATTTTCATTATGTTTTGTGTTGGGAAGTGTTTGTGTACAATCCACCTGAGTTTGAGAAATAGGGATGTTTTTGAATAACAAATAACGGAATAAGAGCGCGGTCTGAACAAATAAAAATTGAGAAATTATAAAATAATTATGTGAAATGAATAAATCCTTTAGAGGAAATGTATGAGATAAAATATCAGTGTATTTGATAAATGTTATGAAAGCAAGCGAAAAAATATAATAATAATACAAATTATATAAATGAAGATTAAGTTGAATTATATGAAAGTAATAGCTTTTGAGCTTTTGTAAATGAATAAAGACATGGTGTAAATACATGTTCTTAAAGTATAGCGATTATTGTCACGGGAGAGGAATAATATAAAAAGTGAGATATAGATCAATTGTTGATGTTGAATTTATCAGTTCTTTGGAAGACGCTTGGCCTTAAAGAAATGTATAGCGCATTGTCGCGCCTTAAAGTAAATTGTCACGCTAAGAAGGCGTTGAATCTAAATATACTTGGTAAATTAATGGTGAGGGACAGTTGATTGTGGTAATTGAGCTATAATAAGTCCTCCATCTAGTGATGTAGATCATGAGGCGTTGTATAAGGGTGCGAATTATTGTATTGATTGAGCGCAGGTTAGACCGAGGTCGCCCTAAGCCGCAAATTTGTTGTAATGTCCTCCAGTATGGGATTGGTTCCCGATGCAGTTGAGAGAGTCGAACCTAGACTCGTATAGTTGTTGAAGCCCCTAAATATTGTTGTTGTATTGAATTATTCTTACCCATCAATGATGACACTTCATAATTAATAAATGCCAAGGTTACGGAAGTGGTCTATGAACCTAAATAATGTTGTTAAAATAAATGAAAGACACACCAGGTCTGTTCAGAGAACTGAGAAGAAGAAATAGCTGTTTTAAAAGCATGAATGTAGCTGTCCCGTGTGGGCAAGGCTTGAGTCTCCCCTCCCGGACAATAAATCAACTCGAGTGTTACGGTCCGACCCCTCACTATTGAAAGTGCGATAGGTCTGTGAACCGTCTGCTGGAAGTAAATATACACCAGGAGTGTTTAGAATTTGTTAATGACCCGGGATTCGAACCGAGGTTCTTGTAAATGAAAGTACCGCTTGCCAGTTCAGAATGTTGCTTTCTTATGTGATAATGGTCTTTTAAGACAAATAAATAAAAATCCCTAATGTAATGTTGTATTGATGTAGGATTTCACGAGTTAAATGAAGACAATTAGATTTCGGGAGTGATCATAATTTTTGACTTTGTTCAAGTAGTCTTCTATAACTCGGGAGTGCACAAATGTTTTTCCCGATCACTGTAGTGAATTTGTTAAACTTGAGAGAGGTGGTAACATGAGAACATTGTGAAATGCCCAAAATGTTAAGTAAAGGAGTAACAATTACTTTGAATAAGATTATGTATTGTTTTGATTATAAGAAATTCATAAAATAGATATTGAGGTGTGTAAAAGAATAACACAGTTTGTAGTGGAAAGTATTGAGCCATTGGAGCTCGTGATTGTAGTGAAATGTAAAAGGGATACTTTATGGAAGTGAAAAGAATTATAAGTTTGTTGGTTTGAAGGAAACCCATATATTTTAATATAACATTTGTTTGATTTTGTGTATTCCTTGTTCACTTTGAACAAGTTAGAAGGATTGGTCAGTAGTTTATTTGTTTTATTTGTTTGTAGCGCCATAGATTTGGTAAATTAAGTGTTTTATAATAGGAGTTGATTTTGTTTTATTTTTGGAAGTGTATCCTCTATTTAATCCAAAATGTGTAAGTCACAGAGTGGGAGAACATACCAAAACCCCGAAAATCCCGATTTGAGCATTGCTGGCATACTGTGATTTGCATATATCTTATTAAAAGGGCACAGGGGGCATAGAAGTACTGTGCTTGAATTAATAATTGGAGGAACACACTAAGACGGTCATATCATGTAAAATTAAAGTAATGATAGGAATAGCTACAACATATAATGTTAACTGACCGCATGGGTCCCTAGAAACTCATACCGAGGAGCCCTGAAATAAACACCCCCCTAAAACATACATTTTTGGCGCCCAGTACGCAGGGATGAGTTTTCCTAGGGAAAACCCGAGTTTTCATGAAAAATCAAAATTTTCATTAAAAAAATGGTTTTTCGAAATTTTGAATTTTTAAATACTTCCATAAAGGTTTTGACATTGAATGAGTATATCAAAAGGGTACGTTTTAGTAAACACCCGTACCAAGGTAAAAATTCTGAAATTGGACACAATGGTTTAGAGTACCATCTCTCAAGCATGTACCAGCGATGTGGCATTGTAGCCCATTGTATTCTTATATTGTGAATAAGATGTTGACAATGAGGGATTTTAAGGAGTGCCTGGGGGAGCATTTCAATGAGGAGATGGAGGAAATGATAAAGATAAATAATGAAGTATGGGAGGCCAAGAAGGCAGAAAGTAAAGATAAATGTAAATCTATAAATAATAAAGAATACCCAAGTAAAGAAAATGTAAAAGTTTCTTTAGAAAGCATGCGTGCACCTGGAGACATAGTTACACAAAGAGAAGGTAACATGTCTGCAGAAAACAGGGTAACAAGTGAGCCTTTAGAGCTGCAAATAGAAAAAGTAAAATGTGAACCGATTCCAAGGGAAAATGTAACTAGTACAGAAAACAATAATGATAAAGATAATTCAAAGTCTCATGTATTCCGGCAGGTTCAAGTAGGCTCGGAAAACGAAGGGGAAAAGAAAGATAGTACTAACATTCAGGATCAGAAAGAGGTAGAAATGGCGACCTGGGACGAAGTAACAGAATTCGTGGGCATAATTGGGGAAATGCGAGAAGAGCACATAAAGATGGAGCGTGAACTTTGGAAATTAAAAATGTAAAATTAAGAATAAAAGAAGGAATTGAGGAACAAAGAGAAAGTATTTCCAAGGAAATTAAGAAGACATTCGAACTTCATAATAGGGCAAGTAAAGGCTGGTCTAAGATACCTAAACAAGAATTAGAAGAATGGTATAAGGAAATCCCTGAGGTTAAAAAATCATTAAGAGAAACGAAGAAGAAATTTGCGAAACGCATGGAGAAAGAAGGTAAAATAGAATTAGCTTCGTGGGAACAGATAAAAATGTTCAGGATGGAAGTAAATGAAGTGATAAAGCCACTACGGGATAGGGAAAGAAAATGGAATGAGATATGGTGGAAGACTGATTACAAGGAGCGCGATAAGATTAGATACATTCAGGAACAGGAAGATTGGATAGAGAAAAAAAAGGAATAAGATGCATTACTTTAGATTGGGCATATATGATGAATATGAAATAATAAGCATTCAGGAGTTAGCTGAATTGAGAGAAGTCAAAATTCGGGAATACAAAGAAATATTAGAGGCCACTCAGAAGAGATATGATGAATATATCGTAGCACAGAATCATCAGTCAAAAGAAACAGTTGTCCAGACTGAAAATGAAACAGTTATTGTAGAAAAACAAAAAGTCAAGATGCAAGAGCCCGAGACTGATGTTAGAAAAGAAGAAGAAAAAGAAGTCATGGTGCCGGAAGAACCCGAAATTGAAATTAGAGACGAAGAACAAGAAGTAGAAATCGTAATGACTCCAGGGGAAACTGAGAAAAACTTTGAGATCCTTCCTGAGAAACAAATTGAGACTCAAGAGGAAATGAGAATTCCAGACCAGGAGGACAGCCGAAATGAAAGGGAGCTGTAAAGTGAAGAAGAACATGTTTGTGGAAAGGTTGAGCTTGAAGAACAAGAGAAAACCCCAAAACAGGAGATAACAAAAGAAGTGGAAGCTGGGGAGACGGAAATAATAATTCTTGAAGAAATGGAGAAAGTAAATGAAACGATAATAGAAACTATCGTCGAAGAACAGATGGAAGCAGAGGTTCAAGATTCAACAGAAATTAAAAGGGAAAATCCAGAAGAAATTCAGGAGGATAAGGAAGATAAAATGTCATTAGAAGAAGAAAAAGAAAAATTGAAAGCACAGATCCTTGAATTAATATTAAAGTATCAGGATTGCCAACGAAAGAAAAGGAAAATGGAAACAGATGCCAATGAGAGCCAAGAAAACCTCAAAGGAAAAGATGAGATTGTTGGAAATAATGAAGAAAAAAGAAGAAGGGTATTTGAAGAAAATCAGGAAAGAGGAAGAAGACCGCAATTGGTAGTCGGTTTACAAGAAAATAGATACCCCATGGAAATTAGTAGAGGAGGAGAGACAACGTATAATGCCTTGGAGAAAGAGGACGCACAAGCGTATTTCAGTTGGAAACTTCATAAAAAGAAATGGAATAATAGAAGGAAGAAAAAGGAAGAAGATCTGAAGGAACTATGGAATTGGAAAAGTAGGAAAAAGAAATATTCTTTGAAAATGCCATCTCGATGCGAGATGAAGGAAAAGGATTACTCTAGCATAGCTAACGGGTTAAGCCGTATGAACCCGTTAAAGAGTAAGAGAATAAAGGGAGTTTTCTTGAAAATGCCATCTCAAGAAGAGATGAGGAAAACGGAAGGAAACCAAGAAGAGTCGGGTGAGGATAGACCGAGCTCTTAAAGACAAAATGTAATTCTACAGACTTGGAGTCTGAAAACAAGAATGAAGAAGTAACGGGTTAAGCCGTATGCACCCGTAAGGTATTAAAAGAAGGTCAATAGGTTGACAGTACATAATGAGAAAAGAGAGATAGACCGGCAGAAACAAGAAACAAGAAAGGAAACAAAACTGTTTGACCCAAGTTGGGAGCACGCGCCAGACTAGGGGAGAATCATAAACACCCGAACGAGACGAGTAATTTATAGCCCTGAGTGGAGACGTCCGCTAAGGGAAATGAATGAAAGGGAACTTTGAAAGACCTAAAAAAAGCCAGAGAGAGAAAAGGCTTTGGAAATAAAGAACAAAAGGTACGGAGAAATGTTAGGATGGCTTCGACAATTAAAGAAAAATAAGATTTTATGAATAATTGAAATAAATTTCCTCAAAATTTTTCGAAAATTTATTTTACCTAAGGAGGGGAGAGATGAACCCATGTACCATTGGTTCAAGGGGTCGAATCCATGTATTTTTGTAAAATGAAGGAAGGAAATATACAGTCTTCAGAGGAACATAGAAAGTTTTTATACAAGAAGGCTAGCATAACGTTGTGAAATAAACTGGAGCCAGGTGGCTAGGAAATGAGATCATGCCTGACGCATCGATAAGGGGCCAGTCACGAATATAAATAGAACGAGTGGAATTTTCCAAGCGAATGACAAAGAGCGTGTTTCGGAAATCGCCCTTACCTTGCAGTAAAACGGCAACCGCGCAGCTGTGCCAGAAGAAGACTAATTAAATTTAACCCATTTGCAAGAATAAAATTAACTAAAGAAATACAGCATTGTGAATCATTTCGGAATAGAGATTTTTGTGTGGAGAAAAAGGTTTTAATAATTGCCCAGGAGAGAAGTGCAAACGTGGCCATACGTCATTGGGGGTTTCCCGAGACCCGAGGAGTGGGGAATTAAAAATCAACTGTAACACCCACACAGCTGAAGACTAAATTTTATTTAATATCTCAGAACTGCACGATCGATTTTCATGTGCAAAGAAGTCAGTTTACGTTTAGAAAACAAGCTTTCCAGAGATATAAATTTTATATGTGTGCGACCATTACTTCAGAAGTTGGTTCTGGAAAAGGCGTGGATTTTATCTTTTTGTAGCCAAAGAGTATAAAAGTCCCGGCAAGACCAAGCCAATCATGCAGTCTACAAGTATTCCTTGAGGGGAAACGCTCTATCACATCGTATAGACAGTATCCGATAGCCCGAGGGCGTCGCTGTATCGACAACCAACGTGCACCCGTAAGGAGTGGCCGATAAGTATTATTATGGTATCGCCGTGTGGAGAATTAGGAAAATCCTAAATACAGGATCTAGTTCCGCCAGTATCAATCTTACAGTGAAAAGTTCAGTAATTATAGTCAAAGCAGGCTGCGAACTTAGAGCACAGGCGATAGGTCTTCAAAATACAGTTCAATTAGACGACCGAAAGTATCGTAACGTTTCTGAAGTACCATAACAGCGAGATAAACATTCTATCAACTTTAAAGAACCCGATCAGGGTCTGACAGAATATGGTTCGCATAGTATTCTGAAAAGATAGGAATTCGAGAACAGAATAATCAGAAAGGAGAAGTAAACTCTAGACATTGTTTCAAGGAAACGAACGAACTATAAAAAGCACTAAGTTACGAGGAGTATTAGATGCTAGAAATAATAGGTCACCGATAGATTATCTGGGGGACCGTGGACAAGACAGACTTTCGCTAGACCAACCAATAGGGTCTAGAAAGAAGCAGTTCGAGCTAATAATAATAATAGCTGATCGTCAGGAAACCGGATTTGAAGGAGTACTATTCCAGGGAGGAGGTAGATTATTCGAGACTTTCGTATTCTGGTCAAGATAGGAAGCCGACATTTACTAGTTTCACCCTTGGAGACGGGGAAGCAAAAATCACGTGTGCAAGGCCTAATAAAAGCCTCTGTGATTAGAATCAGTGTAGTGTAAATATATAAAATTTGTGTTAGATAGTAATTTTACAGTGATTTTTATTGTGTGTAATAGAAGAATACCGAAGTGTATTTTAAAATGTTGCCAGTGTTTAAGGTATATAAAGTATATGTGTGTCAAGATATGTCAGTGTATAAAATGAATTTGAGCACGATGGTGTAATCACAAATAGTGGGCAAAAATGAAACATCGTTGGAAAGCACGGTATTGGACCGTCTGAGCATGTAAGTAGCTATTTTCATTATGTTTTGTGTTGGGAAGTGTTTGTGTACAATCCACCTGAGTTTGAGAAATAGGGATGTTTTTGAATAACAAATAACGGAATAAGAGCGCGGTCTGAACAAATAAAAATTGAGAAATTATAAAATAATTATGTGAAATGAATAAATCCTTTAGAGGAAATGTATGAGATAAAATATCAGTGTATTTGATAAATGTTATGAAAGCAAGCGTAAAAATATAATAATAATACAAATTATATAAATGAAGATTAAGTTGAATGATATGAAAGTAATAGCTTTTGAGCTTTTGTAAAGGAATAAAGACATGGTGTAAATACATGTTCTTAAAGTATAGCGATTATTGTCACGGGAGAGGATTAATATAAAAAGTGAGATATAGATCAATTGTTGATGTTGAATTTATCAGTTCTTTGGAAGACGCTTGGCCTTAAAGAAAAGTATAGCGCATTGTCGCACCTTAAAGTAAATTGTCACGCTAGGAAGGCGTTGAATCTAAATATACTTGGTAAATTAATGGTGAGGGACAGTTGATTGTGGTAATTGAGCTATAATAAGTCCTCCATCTAGTGATGTAGATCACGAGGCGTTGTATAAGGGTGCGAATTATTGTATTGATTGAGCGCAGGTTAGACCGAGGTCGCCCTAAGCCGCAAATTTGTTGTAATGTCCTCTAGTATGGGATTGGTTCCTGAGGCAGTTGAGAGAGTCGAACCTAGACTCGTATAGTTGTTGAAGCCCCTAAATATTGTTGTTGTATTGAATTATTCTTACCCATCAATGATGACACTTCATAATTAATAAATGCCAAGGTTACGGAAGTGGTCTATGAACCTAAATAATGTTGTTAAAATAAATGAAAGACACGCCAGGTCTGTTCAGAGAACTGAGAAGAAGAAATAGCTGTTTTAAAAGCATGAATGTAGCTGTCCCGTGTGGGCAAGGCTTGAGTCTCCCCTCCCGGACAATAAATCAACTCGAGTGTTACGGTCCGACCCCTCACTATTGAAAGTGCGATAGGTCTGTGAACCGTCTGCTGGAAGTAAATATACACCAGGAGTGTTTAGAATTTGTTAATGACCCGGGATTCGAACCGAGGTTCTTGTAGATGAAAGTACCGCTTGCCAGTTCAGATCGTTGCTCTCTTATGTGATAATGGTCTTTTAAGACAAATAAATAAAAATCCCTAATGTAATGTTGTATTGATGTAGGATTTCACGAGTTAAATGAAGACAATTAGATTTCGGGAGTGATCATAATTTTTGACTTTGTTCAAGTAGTCTTCTATAACTCGGGAGTGCACAAATGTTTTTCCCGATCACTGTAGTGAATTTGTTAAACTTGAGAGAGGTGGTAACATGAGAACATTGTGAAATGCCCAAAATTTTAAGTAAAGGAGTAACAATTACTTTGAATAAGATTATATATTGTTTTGATTATAAGAAATTCATAGAATAGATATTGAGGTGTGTAAAAGAATAACACAGTTTGTAGTGGAAAGTATTGAGCCATTGGAGCTCGTGATTGTAGTGAAATTTAAAAGGGATACTTTATGGAAGTGAAAATAATTATAAGTTTGTTGGTTTGAAGGAAACCATATATTTTAATATAACATTTGTTTGATTTTGTGTATTCCTTGTTCACTTTGAACAAGTTAGAAGGATTGGTCAGTAGTTTATTTGTTTTATTTGTTTGTAGCGCCATAGATTTGGTAAATTAAATGTTTTATAATAGGAGTTGATTTTGTTTTATTTTTGGAAGTGTATCCTCTATTTAATCCAAAATGTGTAAGTCACAGAGTGGGAGAACATACCAAAACCCTGAAAATCCCGATTTGAGCATTGCTGGCATACTGTAATTTGCATATTTCTTATTAATAGGGCACAATACGAACTCAGACACTCTCCAAAACATTGAACACGAGAGAAATATTGATGTTCAGCTGGACCCCTCAATCGCACTGGCACAACATTTGATAATACTAAATTAATAAATTCCATAATTCGAGTATTTCGCTCCATGGCTTCCACTACCATACTTCTCATCACACCACTAGTAATAGGAAACATCAGTTGGTAAATTTGAATATCCGTAACATCAAATACTTCAGCATACTCGTAGATATCAACTAATTCTCTCAAGAACTGAATAACACCATCAGTAGTGTCGGTGCAAAGGTTTTTTAATTTGCCAACACAAGCTGTTAACGGATGAGTTAAATTTCCAAAATTGTTGTTCGAGTACACAGAACGTCCATTACCTCTTTCTCTTATTTCATTCAGAACAGGCGACCTAAGTTCACGACTCGGCCTACTAATCGTTCTTTCACTCGATTCACGTTGGGGTGAAAAATCCAACCTATTTCTCAATCTAGCATCCCTATTTTCAGAAAATGAAGAATGATGCTGTCCAATACCACTCTGAAAATCAGTTGGTCCAGCCTTGTCACGGCGAAATTCCTTCTCCTAGATAAGTCTACCATTTCGTTACTATTCACAACTACACGAGCATGAATTCTATCAGTAGTGGACACCGAACATACAGGGCGAGAATTAACAAATGAATCACTATAAGTTACACCACTACACGAATTACTTATTGTGTGCACAGGCAATTCACTGCACACACTCCTTGGCATTCTGGTAGAAACTAAACAATCCCCATCTCTCCTTCGCATGGAACGAGATTCATCCAAGTAAGATCTCATATCAACAACCGAAAAATTATTATCAATCCATGAATTAGCAAACGATGAATTGGGTTCATCAGACACAACCCTTAATCTGAAATCTGACAACACATGTGATTCTTTGACCAAATCCTTTTTCGCCGAAGGCACTCCTCCCACGTCTAATTTAGCAAAACGTGACATCAACCCTTCACCAACTTCTTTCCGTTCATCCACACGAACACCTGACATATCCAACTTAAAATTCTTCCTTCTACCAACAATTCCATCAGCAGAAAATATTTCCCCAACTTTTAACACAGGTGCTGTTGCCATAGCACCGTCCAACTGAAATAAAGGATTAGTCACACGAACAGGATGTGCTACAGGACTACTCCCATCACCAATTCTAACTACTAAGCCACTTTGAGCACTACTTTCTACCGGCACATTACTATGAGGATTAGAATTTGGAACGCTCACTTGAATACCCTCATCTGACTGAATTACA
The DNA here is from genome assembly GCA_946902985.2 of Meconema thalassinum. NCBI lineage: Eukaryota > Metazoa > Arthropoda > Insecta > Orthoptera > Tettigoniidae > Meconema > Meconema thalassinum. Next base: position 508,278,429 of record OX336392.1, on the reverse strand, counting down.
TTAAGACCTTGCCTACTATCATTGACTACAGGTAATGAATTATGTTCAGTACGATCAGGAGGCACATCAGAACAATACTCTGCTGACTATTCAACTGAATAAAATCTTGAAAATCACTAACATCAAATATAGGATCAGTATCCTCAAATACCTATTCAGCACTTCTTACTAAACTCAATTGCGCTTCCATTACTTCAATTACTTCATCATCAGATCTATGAACACATGCTGCAAAAATATCCCCACATCGAGTAAATAAATACCGTAACATAGCTCTCAATCTGTCATACTGTGATGCTGTTCCATATTCTTCCAAAAAGAAAAGATTTACAATACTACTGCACAAATCAACTTTGTATTGTATCTGCAACTTACTCAACTGGAAGTCTTGATCACGATCCAAGGTAAGCAATTCGACAGGAACATGCAAAGAATTCCTCAAAACTACGTGAGCCGAGGCCAGATCTGGTGGTGTTACAATGTTTCTTATGGCCAACTCATAGTTGACTTCATCCTCATACAAATTAAGAGGATCTGGTACATAGCGCTCCGCCATGGTGAAGATATGAAAAAGACAAAACAAGGATTAGCCAAATACACAATTTCAGCACCCTACCAAATTAATCTTAACTAAATTCAGGTAATCAACAACCAACTTGCTTGTTACAGTTATTTATCGCAGTAATCATAACCACGCTCTGCTACCAGTGGCAAATGATTGATGCGCATGCGCGTGGACTGATTTCTGTGGCATTCCTTCTCGGCGTAGGGAAGCCGAGTAATACCTAGATGTGATTTTAAAAGGCGTGGACGTATTGGAGCTCGGCTCCGGCCCCAATTCCTTAGGGAATATGGGGTCGTCTAAACTTCAGGTAAACCTATTGAACCTCAACCAACAATAATGTACCGTGAACTGATCTTCTAAAAGACGGAATGAAATGCTTTAATTAACTGATTGTGATAACTTAGCTTGAGGAGCAATTCGTGTCGTGAATCTCCATTGCGTCTTAATACAAAGACTTTAGATTTTTTGAGTGGCATCGCACTAGTCTCAGGCTAGTTTAATATTATGTAGTTAGTAAGTTTATGTATTCTAAATATGGGCCCATAATTTTGTTATTAGGCCAAAAGATTTTCCTTATTCTTTCTTATTAATTAATTTTATTTGTTTTACGATGCCAATTTAAGATGTGAGTGACGCCTTCCTAAGCTAGGATTATTTTAAGTAAAATGAGAATACTTGTGATTTGTATCTTAGTTTATGCTATTTTGGATCTTGGGTTAGTTTTTTTTCTTTTCCTTGCCATGGCCTTTGTTGTCGGGCAATTTTTCTTTTGTTTTCCAGCCATGATATTAATTTTGTAATTTCGATTGTCGCAAAAAGTTGAATGTAGCCTTGCTATATGATAAGACGTTGTGAGCTTCGCTCTAACTTAATCGCATATATTTTCTGTTTTAATGAACTAAGTTTGGTTCTGAGTAATTTGATTGGGTGTCGCTACACCTTTTGAGTGCATTTCGTGAGCGAAATCAGTATCTGTGCCGTTTTACGGTTATATTTGATAATCCTATATCGGGATTCTTCGCATGGCTTCGACGTGTTACAGTTATTTATCGCAGTAATCATAACCACGATCTATAGCTACCACTAACTGCCCCACCCCTACTTCCCCTCAGTATAACTTCGAAGCCGTGACCCCTGGTTGGGATTCCCACCTCGAAGCTGAAGCAGATAGTACACCCCTGGACGAGGATAATCGGACAGAATGTCCGTTGATAGAAGCCTGAACCCTTAAACCCAAAACCGCGGCGATATGCCGTAACTATTGAAAGAAAATTTAAATCATGAACAAATAAATATATTTTGAAAACCATTTACATACATGCAAGTTGGTTCTTGAATCTTAAATATAATCATTGGAACTTGCGTTACAGAATTTGTATATATAAGGTAAGACAAAACACTCAGGAAAACCCTAAGAAACCCCGACAGAATATTAAAGGTTATGATCTTTAACGATTGCAGCCATGGAAGCAAGAAAATCCCGGACACGGTAAGTAAGAAAATTATAATATTCTCACGGATGATCAGATCCAGGAGAGGAAAATAAATCCCGAACCAAATCTAATTAAAGAAAATAGAGAGAGAACATGCATGAAACTCACCGTGATAACCATCTCTCATCCAAACACAACCGGGCGAGTTAGCCGTGGTGGTTACGGCATGACTAATGGCAGTCGCTCACATCCGGGAGGCGAGAAGGTTCGAATCCCCCCGCCAGCAACCTTGAAGATGGTTTTCTGTGGTTTCCCATCTTCCTTCCAGGCAAATGCCGGGGTTGGTCCCTCACTATAGGCCACAGCCGCTACCTTCCAACTCCTCGCCCTTCCCTTCCAACTTTCCTCCCCAACGGTACTTGTAGCTCACCCATTGGGTGTCCGTCTCGAAGCAGCTACAAAACTGGCGAGCCGAAAATGTCCTCGGACACTCCCGGCACTAAAAGCCATACGCTAAAAAAATCCAAACACAAATATGATCAGGGTTAATCCCTACATTATTATGAAGTGAATAATTAGCACCAAACTCGGGCAAAAATCAGGCCGTAAGAAAACGAGAATAAATCAACTCGCTTGAATACAGCGGAGCTAGGCCAATTTCGGATAGTTAATACCGACTTAAATAGCAAGACATGCTTGCACCAAATACCAATGGCGTCAAAGCCACGCGAAGAATCCCGATATAGGATTATCAAATTTAACCGTAAAACGGCACAGATACTGATTTCGCTCACGAAATGCACTCAAAAGGTGTAGCGACACCCAATCAAATTACTCAGAACCAAACTTAGTTCATTAAAACAGAAAATATATGCGATTAAGTTAGAGCGAAGCTCACAACGTCTTATCATATAGCAAGGCTATATTCAACTTCTTGCGACAATTGAAATTACAAAATTAATATCATGGCTGGAAAACAAAAAGAAAAATTGCCCGACAACAAAGGCCATGGCAAGGAAAAGAAAAAAAAAACTAACCCAAGATCCAAAATAGCAGAAACTAAGATACAAATCACAAGTATTCTCATTTTACTTAAAATAATCCTAGCTTAGGAAGGCGTCACTCACATTTTAAATTGGCATCGTAAAACAAATAAAATTAATTAATAAGAAAGAATAAGGAAAATCTTTTGGCCTAATAACAAAATTATGGGCCCATATTTAGAATACATAAACTTACTAACTACGTAATATTAAACTAGCCTGAGACTAGTGCGATGCCACTCAAAAAATCTAAAGTCTTTGTATTAAGACGCAATGGAGATTCACGACACGAATTGCTCCTCAAGCTAAGTTATCACAATCAGTTAATTAAAGCATTTCTTTCCGTCTTTTAGAAGATCAGTTCACGGTACATTATTGTTGGTTGAGGTTCAATAGGTTTACCTGAAGTTTAGGCAACCCCATATTCTCTAAGGAATTGGGGCCGGAGCCGAGCTCCAATACGTCCACACCTTTTAAAAGCACATCTAGCTATTACTCGGCTTCCCTACGCCGAGAAGGAACGCCACGGAAGTCAGTCCACGCGCATGCGCATCAATCATTTGCCACTGCTTCTAGCTCGCAGTGACGATAATCAGAACTAGTAAACGGTTGAAGGAGTACATACTGCCAACATAATATCGGATAGAGTTAGTGAAAGTATATGGCACTAATGTTCACCAGCACGAAATATGATTGGTAGAACTGACCATCGCAAACACAGGCGCTGATTGGCTATGAGAGTAGTTTGAATTTAAAATGTTCGAAGAGCGCCAGATTAAAGTAGTTAGGTTCATAAAATTTGCCACATCTCCCAATAATGACATATATTGCAAGGTCAATTGTTGGCTTCCGGAATAATTTAACCGGTCGACCTGAGTCATATAATTCATGGGGAAGGTTTTAATTCAGTTTATATATTTCTTCTTTTGAAACTGGGAAACACAGGGGCGACCATTGGGCTCTGAACTGAGTCCGTGATGGTGACCAAGGGGAGACGAAGGACGGAAAAACTTTGAGCAGATGCAATCGGCTCACCTTCGACTCCGTAAATCAAAGAATCGTGTGGAAGACCCTCGAGGAATATAAAATTCCAACAAAGATCATCAGAATCATGGAAGAGATGTACGAAGGGTATGAGTGCCAGGTTCATCACGAAGGCAAATTAACAGAAAAGATAAAGGTCAGTTCCGGAGTGAGACAGGGATGTGTCCTTCTCCCCACTCTGTTCCTGTTGGTCCTGATTAGTGTGATGAAGAAGGTAATGGGAGGACGGAAGAGGGGTATTCAATGGGGTATAAATGACAGGCTTGAAGATCTGGATTTCGCAGACGACATTTGTCTTATGGCACAACGGTACCGAGACATAGAAGATAAGATGGGGAGGTTGCAGAGAGAAGCAGAACGTGCAGGACTGATGATCAACACCAACAAGACCAAAGAGATGAGGATAAATTCTGACATCACGACTAGTTTGACAGTCAACGGAAAGGAAATTGAGCGAGCTGAGTCCTTCCTCTACCTTGGAAGTATAGTCACAAATGATGGGGGAGCAGAGGAAGATGTTCGAAGCCGTATCAGGAAGGCAAATGGTGCCTTTGTCCAGCTCTACCCCATCTGGAGAAATAGAAACATTCCCAGGAAGACCAAGCTCCGCCTTTTCAATAGCAACGTAAAGTCGATTCTTCTCTACGGCTGTGAAACATGGAAAGTCACAAAACCGATCAACAACCAGCTACATGTGTTCATTAACAGATGTCTGCGTCGCATCATGAATGTGAGGTGGCCGGATATAATCTCAAATGAAGATCTTTGGACCATCACCAATCAACAACCGATTAGCATCCAGATCTAGGAGAGGAAATGGCGCTGGATTGGTCACACACTAAGGAAGCCGGACGGAGCTATTGAGAGGGCGGCGCTAGACTGGAATCCTCAAGGCGCCAGGAAGCGAGGTCGACCTAAGAAGACCTGGAAGAGGACGATCGAAAATGAAATTGCAGAGGTGGACAAGAACTGGAGTCAAGTGAAGAGAATGGCCAGGAACCGTACTGCATGGAGAAATTTCGCTAAGGCCCTATGCTCCGGAAGGAGCGGCAGGAATTAAGTAAGTAAGTAAGTATGAGCCCAGACCGGTCTAATAGCTGTGTTTGAAACTAATATCCAACGTCGCTCAGTGAATACTTAGAAACGGTGTAGCCTATTTACACATTATGGCAACAGCGAGTGAATCAAATGCCTCAACCACGTTTTCCGCATCGACTTCTGTTACGGTACCTCGGATTACTGTTTCATAATCAGTGCCTAATTTAGAGAAACTAGATGGACAGCAAAATTATGGAAGTTGGAAATTCGCAATGAGAATATGCCTTATGTTAGTGGGATTGTTTGGTAATGTCGATGGAACAATTCCCGTTACTTCACATGTGGACACAATTCGTGACCAGAATGCGCTGGCAAAAATATGCCTGGCTGTTAAACCTTCTTGCTATATTCACGTGTATAACGCTACCAACTCGAAGGATGCCTGGAATAATCTCAAAAAGTCCTTAGAGGGATGTAGTATGGCCACAAATTTCGAGCTGACCCGGAAATTTTTCAACATGAGGCAAGAAAGCAGCACGATGGAAGAGTTCGTCAACAACATCATGATGACCGTGCAGAAACTCACTGATATAGGTGAAACTATTGAAGATAAATGGGTCTCATTCGTTATGAGGAATGGTGTCTCAAACGAATATTAAAATTTCGTGGCGGCGCTGAACCAGCAGCTGAAGGAAGATTTCACTTCAGAAGATGTAAAGGTTGCTCTTCTGGGTGAAAGCGAGAGGAGAAGAGTGAAGGGAGAATGTGAATCATCATCTGCCACTGCTTTGTTCTCCAATCAATGCAAGAAGAAAAATTATATCAAGAGAAAGCCAGGCGATCCAGGATTTAAATGTCACGAGTGTGGCAGCCCTGAACATGGTCGACCAAATTGTCCGAAATTGAAGCAAAGCAAGAAATTTCAAGCGAACTGTGCATCAACTGCTGACCGAACATCAGGCGGGCAGAAGACTCTCCTCACCAAGGCGTTGACTACCAAGGTGGCTTCCTCAGCATGGGTCATCGACTCAGGTGCAACGTCCCACATGACCAAGGAAAGGGCATCACTGCAAGATGTTGACTCAAGTGTTCGTACGTCAATCAGCGTTGCAGATGATTCTGAGATATTGTCTGAAGGTGTCGGTAAGGTTGCGCTAAATCTTGGTAATTATAATATTAAAACAGTGACTGATGTATGTTCCAAATTTATCTACAAATTTGCTCTCAGTACATAAAGTGACAGAAAAAGTGTACAATCTTGTCTTTGATAATGAGTCCTTTAAAGTCTTTAATGAATCAAATTTTTCTGTTGATGGAAATTTAGAGTTTAAGTGTGTAAAACAAGATGGTTTATACTCAATAGCTGAGTGTTCACAGGAACCAGTGAGGGCATTGTCCGCTGAAGGTATCTCTGATGTGGAACTGCGGCACAAAAGGCTGGGTCATTTAAATCGTAAAGGTATGAAATAACTACTACATATGGTCACTGGCATGAAGTTTAATCAAATCAATCAAAATGCTTGTGTTACCTGCCTGGAAGGTAAGCAAACAGTAAAGTCATTTCCTAAAAAGGGGAGCAAAGCTAAATCTGTTCTATATTATCTTCATAGTGATGTGCAAGGTCCCATGGAGGTGCAATCGTGGGGCGGAGCCAGATACTGTTTGATTTTTGTAGATGACTTTACTAGGAAAGTCTTTGGATATATGATTGCTTCTAAATCTGAAGATTTTTATAAATTCCGCCTCTTCAAGGAGATGGTACAGAACCAGCTCAATAAACGCATTAAATGTCTAAGAACCGACAATGGTGGAGAATATACTAGTAAGGAATTTGAGTTGTATTTACAGGAGAACGGAATTATTCATCAAACCAGTATTCCATATAGTCCTCAGCAAAATGGTATTGCTGAAAGGACTAACAGGACCTTGGCAGAGAAAGCTCGCTGCATGCTGTTTGAGTCAGGTCTAGAAAAGAGATTCTGGGCAGAGGCTATGAACACTGACATCTATCTCAAGAACCGATCACCCACAGCTGCAGTGAGGGATCTCGTACCAGAGGAGGCATGGTCTGGAGTAAAAGTTGACGTTTCCCACCTTAAAATTTTTGGCTGTAAAGCACAGGTTCATGTCCCTGATGTTAAAAGGCAGAAGTTTGACAAGAAATCTGATGAGATGATATGTGTAGGTTATTGTAAAACACAAAAAGGATACCGCCTTGTAAGAAAAAGTGACCCAAAGCATATTCCTGTAGCTAGGAGTGTTGTTTTTCTTGAAGGTCCATCATTCCAAGTGAATGCAAATATTCCAGTAATTAATGCTGTAAATGACATGTCAATATTGTCGATGCCTGTAATTAATACTTTTGTTGATCACCACAATGTTGATGTAGATGTTGATGTTATGAGTGATGAAACTGAAAGGGTTGTGACTGTGTCCAATGACACTACACCAGCTGAATCATCTGATAGTGATAGCAGTTTTGACATTTCTAACCTCTATATTGGTACTGATGATAGCTCAATTGAGGATATAGTTAGTCGTGAGCCTGGTCCCCAGCATGACCGTCCTGATACAATGGGGGGGGGGGGGGCAGATATCCCAAGAGTACCAGAACGGCCAAGAGGGATGAGGATTATGAATACTCTTTTCTGACTGTTAGGCCACAAGATCCTAAAAATTATACAGAAGTATGTTCGAGGTCAGATCAGAAGCTGTGGAGAAATGCCATGCGAGAGGAAATGCTGTCGTTAACTAACAATCAAACTTGGAGATTGGTTGATAGACCATCAAATCAAAATGTTATTCAGTGTAAGTGGATCTACAAACTTAAGAAAGGACTGGATGGGTCCAAGCGCTACAAAGCAAGACTTGTGGCGACAGGATTCACTCAGGTTCCAGGTAGAGATTATGATCAGACTTTTGCACCTGTTGTCAGGCTCTCATCGTTAAGAGTCCTATTTGCCCTCGCTGCCGAGTCAGACTGGGAAATAGACCATGTGGACGTAACAACTGCTTTTTTAAATGGTGATTTGTCTGAAACAATTTACATGGAGCAGCCGGAAGGTTTTCTGGAAAAGGGCAATGAAGGTAAAGTGTGCAGATTGCAAAGAGCTTTGTATGGTCTCAAGCAACCTGTCAAATCCTGGAATAATAAAATTCATGATTTTCTTATTTAACATAAGTTCCAGAATTCAGAGTATGATGCATGTGTCTACACTAAGAACGAAGGTAAAACATGTGTAGCGATTGGCTTGCATGTTGCATGTTGTATATTTTCTCAAACTGTAAGCAGGAAACTAAGAAACTTAAGGAAACTATGTCTAAATGTTTTAAAATAAGGGACTTGGGTCCTGTAAGTGAATGCCTAGGTATGAGAGTGACAAGAGACCGGAAATCTCATTTAGTTAAGTTGGATAAGAGACCTATGCTCTCGACATTGTCAAAAACTATGGTATGGAGGAGTGTAAACCAGTGAACACGCCCCTAGCACTTGGTGTAAAACTTGTCAGGCCAATGAATTCTACAAATCATCCACTGTATCAAAAATTGATAGGTGCCCTTATGTATCTGGTGGTAGGCACCAGACCTGACATCTGTTTTGCTGTTAGTTATTTAAGCCAGTTCAACAGTTGCAATGATGATGAACATTTCAATGCTGCCCTGCGAGTGGTTAGATACCTGTAGGGACAATGGGGTTAGGGCTAAAATATTGTAAAGGAGGTTGTAGTTTAACTGGATATGCAGATGCTGATTTTGCTGCTTGTGCTGTTGATAGAAAATCTGTTACTGGCTATGTGATCAAGCTAGCAGATGGAGCCATTAGTTGGCAGGCAAGAAAACAAAGGTCTGTAACTATTGCAGATAGCACAACTTTTGCAGTGTATGTTTCTACTAGTGAATGTGGTAAGGATGGTGTGTATTTAAGAGGTCCCAATCAAATGTATTAAAATATTTAATGATAACCTAGGAGCTATTAATATGTGTCTGAACCAGTCATCTGGCAGCAAAAGTAAACACATTGATGTCAGGTTCCATCAAATAAAGCATTGGGTGAAATGTGGTGTTGTCAGTGTACAATACTTGTCAACCGAACAGATGATTGCTGATATACTAACCAAAGCACTTTCAAGAGCAAAACATGATTTTTGCATTGCATCTATGGGGATGGCAGATTAATTCATGTGTTGTGTGTACAAACAATCGATTAAGTGAGGGTGTTAGAATGTCTTATTATCATAAAGATGAGCAATTGTTCTGTACAATTTTAGTTTTTAATTTTTGTTCATAAGTATGTTGGTAATGCTTGTTTTGCACTATGTTTTATTAACAGTGAATTTATGATGAGAAGGTTGTGACTTCCTGTATGTATTCTTTGTTCAACATGTATGTAGTCAATCATGTCGAAATGTGCCAAAATACATCTAGTATTCAAGTATCAATCCGTGTGCCTTTTAATTAACTAACAAATCTTTTAAGAATACCAATTGTTGCACTTAAAGCAGGCTAAGTTTTACCCAGCAGGGTGCCGACTAAAAGCTTAGAACGGAGGAAACCTTCAGACCTAACTTAAACAAAACTAAAATTTTGAAAAGTAAAACACAAGTTGGAGAAGAAGTCTCTACAAATAGGAAGTTGGCGGAGTGAGCTGAACTTGCCTTAATGATTTACTAGAATTGGCTGTGACAGCTAAGAGAAACTTTGCAAATGCTGTTATTTGAAGTTTCATTTTAAACGCAACAAGTAGTAAAGTTTTTATTGATTCAGTGATTGCCTTTTTTATTTTGAAGATGAAATAATTTTTGGAGAAGAATCAGGGAAGGTCCTGCCTATCCTTTGTTCTAGTAATAGAGATAGCAACGAAACAACAAATTATTTATTTAACAGTTGATACAATTTGAAAAAAAATAGATTTGGAATCTTATTTTGAGTTAAGAACAACCTATTTTTTTGTTCACAAATTTCGAGGTCTAAGACCTAATATTTGGACATATACAATTGAAATAATTTTATACAATTTAAATGGATTCGAACCTATTACGAGCACTAAACCTGTACAAAGGTTTTAAGATGTGCTTAAAATTAAGAAGTTTAAAGTTTGAAATGACAATTGTAAAGTAATTATAACTTTGATAAATTAGTTAGGTAGGATACAAGCACTATTAGAATGCCCTTAAGGCAAGCGAATATGCTATAAACAAATATATTAAATTTCTGATCGTATCAGGAGGAAAAAGGAGAATTACAAGCGGTGGTTAAAGCTATTATTTAAACAGAAGTTAACAAATGGTACATTTCAAAAGCCTGGATCAAAAGAAATTAGCTACAAAAGTTTAACAATTAGAAAATTAACGATTCCTGAGCCAGCAGGATAAGAAAATAAAGATTAATAAGTAGTTTCTATAACTACTAATATTGAAACAGGATGAATAAGTGGTACATGGAGAAAAAATGAGAGGGCGTCAAACTTTGGGCGATGCCTCGTTGAGTTGTAACTAGATATTTAGATTAACCTAAATTTGTTAGTAAAATGTATTTGAGGAAAAGGAGATAGGAATTTATAGTTGTGGCCAATTGTTATTGCTCTCAATCGAACGCGGCGCGGTAGAGAGTTGAACGGACACTATTTTGCACTAAGGTTTGTTGATAGATTGGACGATTTCACTATTGCAGCACTAAAAGTTCATGGAACAAGTGAAAAGTTATTGCAGTTTATGGAGAACACTTAGTTGAATTTGACTTGAATACGTTTATTGCGTTGGAAAGTTTGTGGATTGCAGTTAATAGTTCTAGTTAACTTGAGGTTCCAGCAATTTGACGGTATTGAGGATAGTTCTTTGTGGTGTGGAGTTTATTTTAAATGGAAAATTCCAGAACTGTAGACAGTTAAATGGAGCGGTAAGAATTCCACGGTGGAAAAAGTTAAGTTTATAGACAGCTATGAGTATTAGCAGAAATCCCACGGTGTATGGAAGGTATCCCCTTTATTTCGTACAAGAAGTACTTTATTTCATATTTTAAAGCAAGCTTGGATAGCTAAAGCATGGCAAAGAAAATCCCACGAAGACGGTTATTACACAATAGTGCGGAATTCCCCACACTGTCTATAAAGTTTTGTTAAAAGGATTCAGCATGGATTAAAAACATTAAAAGGTGTTTAAAATCATTGAAGATTTGTACTTAAGTTTTTCATAGCCGCTGAAGGTTGATGGCTCCTGGTAGCCGTCTTAAAAAAACAGACATGGCGTCTGTTTTAAAATTGTCTCATGAAGACAGGAGACTGGCCTCTAAGAGAGAGTACCGAACTGTACACTCGAAGTCTGAACTATAAGTGAGAGAGAGAAAAGAAGCACACGATAGAGCTAGGTAGGTGAGGAGGGAGGGAAAGGAAACAAAAGAGCATATATCAGAATGGGAAACATTAACAAAAATAAACAATTTTTATACAATGTAATTTCCTTCATGGAGTAGTGTCTTCAAGGAGATGATAGCTGAGGACAACGGCGAAGCCTATCGGAGTGGTAAGCAAGTCCTCTTGACCCTATGAATACGAAGAACTTCAGCATGTTGCCGCGAGATGCCACTATGTAGATTCCATAGAAGATACACATCTAGAACAAACTTATAAAAACCTAAGCGCGTGTACAGAACAAATAGAATACAGAGGGTCGCTGTTGGTGTCTGCAAGGAGAGAAATTAAATAAATAAAACTAATGAGAAAAAGCAAAGAGCAGCAAGAGCTAACTCTAACTGAACGTATATTCCAAGGAATACACCATACTGGGAGGGCCAGACACCAGCAGAGAACAGAAAAAACGATTTTAAAGATCGAGAGGAAGGGGCACTATGGGAGAGATGGGTCTAATAATATGCCCATTGGTGGTCAAGATCCTCACCACCCTGACTCTTCCGTCCCTTCCCGGTTAGCATTCCGCCACCCTGCCAGAGATCCAAACTAGTGGGGGGGGGAGAATCCCTAATCATAACCAAATCTCCCACCTTGATGTCATGATTGGAAAGAAGTCACTTCTGTCTCCGTTGCAAAGACGTTAAGTACTCCAGTTTCCACCTATATCAGAAGGAATTACGAAGAGCTTCAATTCTACGCCAAACAATAGGCAAGCTAGATTCTCTATGAGAATTTGGAAGGGGAGGAGCTGAAGAAAGAGAACTACCAATAAGGAAATGACCAGGTGTTAATGGAAGTAAATCATCAGGATCATTAGAAAGTGGGGTCAAGGGGCGAAAATTAACAACACCTTCGATTGAGATAGACATTGAGTTAAATTCTTCATAGGATAGAATACGATTGCCTAAAACCTTTTTTAGATGACGTCTGGTAAGTTTGACACAAGATTCCCACCTGCCGCCATGATGGGGAGCGTAAGGAGGTATGAACCGCCATTTGAAACCTTAAGCGTAGGAGAAGTTAGAAATTTGCTCCATGGCAGGAGAAGATGTAAGCACTTTCTTCCACAATGAGGCTGCGCCTTGAAAGGTGGAGGCGTTATCGGAGAACATTTCAGAAGGGACGCCACGCCTGGCAGAGAAGCGAGAAACAGCTGACAGAAATTAAGACGTACAGGCGTTTGTTACTAGTTCCAGATGGATAGCACCAGTAACCATGCAAACGAAGAGAGAAACATAGAGTTTTCCAAATAATTTGCGTCTAGCTTCAGGAGAATTGCATTGATATTGAAATGGACCCATGTAATCTACGCCAGTTAAAGCAAAGGGACGAATAGTAGAAGAGCGGAAATGGTAGATCGTCCATCATTTCAGTGCTAACCTTAGGTTTCACCTTCTTCTTCTTCTTCTTCTTCTTTTATTCATGGGGCCTCTCGTTTTCCAAGTTCCTGTTTAGCGTCGACCTCCAAGATCTTTTGCTACCATGTGTTTCCTTCATTCCCACCTGGATATCTCTGCTCCCTTCACAAAGCTGCAGATCAATCTTATTGGGTCCTCTAGGATTTTCTCTCTTTCTTCACCCGGCAGCCCCAGTGTGGAGATTCTAGTTCTTCCCAGCGCCTCACATTCAAAAAGTATGTGTTCAGCTGATTCTTCTGCTTCATTGCATTTCCTACATATATTGTCTCTTATTACTCCAATTCTATGTAGGTGTTTTTTAAGATGGCAGTGTCCTGTCAATAGTCCCACTACCCATCTTATATTTCCTCTGCTAAGTTGTAGAAGTTGTTTAGTGTGCTTCTTGTTTGGTCCTTTTATCAGTTCCTTTGCAAGTCTGCAACCTGGAGTCTTTTTCCAGTTTTCTATTTGCTTCTTTTGTACCCATTTACCTATTACATGTCGGGCTTGTCTGTAAGAGATCCCACATACAGGTTCTGGGCCTACAAAATGTATCTCTGCTCCTTTTCTGGCCAGTTCATCTGCCCTTTCATTACCTTCTATACCTGCATGCCCTGGTACCCATATTATTTTAACAGTGTTGTACTCTGAGAGCTTCAGGAGAACTGAGTGGCAGTACCATACTATTTTGGATGTTATCCGGACAGCCTCTAGTGCCTTAATGGCTGCTTGGCTGTCCGTAAAAATGAAAATGTTCTTATCTTTATATTTCATTTTCAGGTTTTCTTCAAGACACGTGGTGATAGCTAACACCTCCGCTTGAAAGACAGTAGTGTGTCTGCCCAGGCTCATTTGAATTGATCTCTCAGGTCTTTCCCCGTTGATCCCTCCTCCTGTACCACTTACAGTTTTTGAGCCATCAGTCCACCACACTATATCCTCTCTATCGGTCTTCCACTTGTTGATATCCCAGTCTTCCTTTTTTATTATTTGGGTCTCAAATGGTTTCTCAAAGTTATACTTTGGTATCATGTAATCAGAAGGCATGTGTAGTACTTCCCCTGTTATAACTCTGTTAATTTTACAGTGTCCTAGACTGGGCCTTTGTGCTTTCCAGCATTCTGTTTGTTCCAATCTATATGAACTCATTCTAACCTGTCCCTCTATGAAGTTGCTTAGAGATGGGAGATCCAGTAATGTATTCAAGGCTTCTGTCGGCGCAGTTTTCATAGCTCCAGTTATAGCAACACACGCCATTCTCTGCAGACTATTTAATCTGCTGCCGACATTTCCTTGTTTTGCTTTCTCCCACCAAATGATTGAAGCATAGGTTATCAGTGGTCTAATGATCATTGTGTATATCCACATTACCACCGACGGATTTAGACCCCATGTTGTCCCAACAGATCTCTTACACGCATAGAGTAAGTTCTTGGCCCGGGTTATGTTCCTTTCTATATGTGGATTCCAGGTTAGCTTTTTATCTAGCACTACTCCAAGATATAGTACCTGTTCTTCCATATAGATTTCTTGCCCAAAGAGCTTCAGTGTTCTCTTTCCCTCTAATTTTTTCTTTCTTGTAAAAGGGACCAGAGTTATCTTATTCGGGTTAACGGAAAGTTGTTCTTCCCGACACCAGTTCTCTACAAGGTTAAGTGATCTCTGCATGAGGTCCTGTATGACACTCATCACCTTACCTCGTACTACAATCACTAGGTCATCTGCATATCCTTGTGTATACATACCCTGTTCATTGAGCCTGGCTATGATTTTGTCCACTAGGTTTCACCTTAAAGCAGGGAATGCATTTGTGTATTACTGAGGAAACTTCATGAACTCCGTTTATTATCCAGTACTTTTCCCTTAATAAACAAAGCAGGGTGCGAGTACCAACGTGCAAATTTCGATCATGGAAGTCACGTATGATTAAAGAAGTTACGTGATGTTTGGAAGGCAAAATAACAGGATGCCTTTTGTCTTCAGAAAGTGAAGAATGAGAAAGCCTACCACCTACTCTGAGTAACCCATTTTTATCAAGGAAAGGGGCTAGAGCGCAAAGACGACTAGATTTTGAAAGATCCTTGTTAGATGAAGGCAAAGAAAATTCAGTAGGGGAAGCTTCTTGCTGTGTGAATTGAAAAACTTTAATAGTAGCAAGATTTAATTCATGATTAGTTAGATGCGGTTTAGGAAGAACAGGCTGGTCAACAACGAGATATTTCCATCTAAGAAGATAGGCAAAAATTCGTATTAGTTTATGAAAGGAAGAATAGCGAGATAATAAGGGAAATGAAACGCTGGAAATGGGTCACGAAGCGGTAGATTTGGCTATTTTTATATCAGGCTGGAGGTTTAGAAGGCCAGCAAGAAGAGTCTTCAATTAATCACGAGGGCCCACACCAGTACAGTTGAGATGCTGCCAATTGAGAGGGTAAGCAACCACGTGAGATAATGTCAGCTGGGTTATCAGCGCTAGGCACATGTCTCCATTGACAACCTAAAGAAAGCGTTTGAATTTTAGAAACTCTATTGGCAACGGAAGTATGCCAGTAGGTGGGGGTTTTGGCGATCCAAGAAAGAGTGATCATGGAGTCGCTCCATAGATAGATTTGCGAAAATTGAATTTTTAAAATTTTCTGAAGTTTTTTAGCAAGTTCTACGGCCATGAGTGCAGCACACAATTCGAGTCTGGGCAAAGTGATAGTTTTAAGACGGGCAACTTTGGATTTAGCACAAGATTTGATCGTGAAGATTCGCTTAGAGGATTGCAATAAACAAGGTATGCACAGCAACCGTAAGCTATTTTGGAGCTGTCGGAAAAAACATGAAGAAAGAAAGAAAGAAAGATGTATTAGAAGGAGCATTAATTAAATTCCTAGGAATTTCAATAAGCAAACTACGTCGAAAAGAAAGCCATCTACTGTATTAAGGAAAGAAGAGGGAACAGCTTCGTCCCATTCAGATTTGAGAGACCATAGCTCTTGCATAAAAATCTTGGCGATAACAATGACTGGAGCAAGAAATTGAAGCGGATCGATAATCTTAGCTATATCAGACAAGATTTGCCTTTTTGTGTTAGGGAGTTCTTCGGAAAGCGAGACCTTGTAGATGAGAGTATCAGTGCGAGTGCACCAGTGTACTCCTAGCGTTTTTATGGATTCGGAAGCTCCGCCAATTTCGACAGAAGAAGGATCTACATCTTCGAATGGAAATTGGAGCAAGGAACTCAGATGAATTCGAATTCCGCTTATGAAGTGGGAATCCTCCATTTTTAACAATTCTTTTAGTTCAAGAGAAATGAGAGAAGCTTCTTCAAGATTCTGAAAGGATTGAAGGTAATCGTCGACATAAAATGATGTGGTTAATGCTTCTGAAATTTTAGCGTTAAATAAATGACCATCTTGAGAGGCTAAGATATTGAGACCGAAAGGCTCATGACCCCATGACCATTTCCGGCTCATCGAAAATTGATTGCCGAGAAAAAAAATCCCAAAGAAGCTCAACCACACGTCCAACCATGGAACACCAACCTACCAGGGGAAGTCGCCAGCTGAAGTATCATATTTATTTAATAGTGAGATTATGAACCACAGGACAATTCAGACAACAAGGGCACTCCAATGAATTTTCCCTATAATTTTTGAGAATGCTGGTTGTGTAAATGATATGCTGGGTTATAAACGGTTAATTTACATAGCCAGTAAACGATTCACGCGGTGCCTGACGATGAAGAGGAAGAAGCACTGGTCGCCATTACCTAGACAGTACTGTGTCATGTTGAGTGTGAGTGAAAAACGCCGCAATTGGATCTTGGGTAATGAACAGGGTGAGGACGAGTAGTCCATTAATATTACTATTATCGAACAGACCGGTATATTTGGAAAGTGCATTGAAACTGTTATTCGTGACTAGTCGAACTGTAAATTGTCAAAATTTTGAAGTGCTATTATCAAACTCATGTAATTGTGGAGTGAGAAAAGTAGTAAAGTCTGTGTAATATGATGCAGATGCGTCAATAAAGTCAGTGGCGGAAATAGAAAGGCAATTTTGAATATCCGCACAGTTTAGAATCAGTGGAAATTTTACAACTATTGTTCCGATAAAATCAGTGATTCAGGCTTCTGAAACGTGTAATACTACTACCATTATGGGGACCTATAACTACACGGAAGCTACCGCCATCCTTATGGCAGGAGAAATGTCCGAGTAAACCATTCAACCATGGGAAGAACCAATGCCAAATAATACCATGAGGAGGAAGAAACGATGGTTAAGGTCGGTGAGTGAACCGAGAATCAGGTTCAAACCGAGAGCCATCCATCTCATACAACCAACCATGAACGAGTAAGTCAAATAAAATCATTTATGTTCGGTAGAATTGTGGTGGATAATTAGCATAAGATATTGGCCGCACGTATTCACACAGTTGGTTATAGGCAGGATTTGTTTTTTTGGTAGTTATGTGATTAACTATTATTTCCTGTCGGTCTATTTCTACACGGCAATTTGTACATATAATGATTAAGAAAGGCATTGGGAGCACTATGCATACATTGAAGAAGAACGCCGCAAATATAACTTCATGTCCTTAAGTAAGGTGGAAGTGTGTTATTCTCGAACACACGATCCTTGGGAAGGTATGGCAGACGATAGACACGACGGAATGACTACAGAATAATTTATTTAAGCATTTTTAATACCTCCTACGTATCATTTTAATATATTCAAGTCACTGCAGAAGAGTGACATACAGTATCTATATCTTTGGTCTACCTGGAATACAACATTATTCTTTTGTTATGCCAGAAGTGTGGCGTTATTACGATAGTACATCTGAATGTGTGGATTTAGAACTGGCTACAAAGCAAGCGGTGAGCGTCTGAGCTCAATTGTTTGTCAGCGGGAGAGTGTATTGGGACCTTGAAAGCTGTAGCAGACACTCGAAGATACCGGGCGCAAGCAAATGCGTCATTCACATGTCACGTTATACAACAACTAAAGGCACACACAAACTCAATACTACACTTAGCGTAGAACTGCACAGCAGTATTTTCTCAATGAACTTACACTCCCATAAGGTTAATAAATTTGTTAAGTAAAATGTAACTTGTATTAGATTGAAACCATTATTTAAGAGCTGTAACCAGCTGTTCTGGGCAGCCATTAACTTAATTTTGTACAGACCGAAGATGTATCAGACCAGGGCAACGTGCTAGATTGTGATTGGGTAATTTGTTCCACATGAAGACGATACATTATCGCTCATGGTGATGTTAATTAAGTGACAGGTGATGTTTATACCACTGTCGACCGTTCTATAAGATGTGTGTTGGGTGACCACACGTATTAGTATTTGTAAACACGAGTCCAGCGGTGACTGGCGTGTATTGAAGTTGAGCGGTGATGCTAATATGAAGATTTTTGATGATGCTGTAGAATCGAGATGACTGATGCTTCTCGAAGTGAGAGTTTATTAATGGGTCTGATTCTGTTCATCGTGTCTAATGACAATATTAAATACACTTCCTTGAAATAATAATAATAATAATAATAATAATAATAATAAATAATAATAATAAATAAATAAATAATAATAAATAATAATAATAAAAATAGTAAAATAGTTTTATTTTGAAAGGAATAATTAATTAATAATTAAATAAATAATTAAATAGTTTCGACTTCAGTTTTTTTGAATAATGTAATTTTTCGTATGTTGTTGTGGTTGTTGTTATGATTCGATCTTCGATTTTTCACCTGAGGGTGATGCTTCTAAATACAATTAGATCAAGCTGACACTCCTTGAATCTTCGAATGTAATTTCTAGGCGAATCCACGGAAGCCTGGACTTTGCAAATGCAACGTCAGACATGACGGTGTTCACGCTGATGCCAACCTAAATTGACCTTCATTCAGATGACAATCGTCTAAAAAGAGTCGACGATTTGTGTAGGGAGGATGTTGAATATAAGAGTGTACTCTATTTTGTGTTTATGGTTTGTTGACTTGTGTTCCCATTTGTTACTGATGTTGTTTTTTTGGTGAACCAATTGTGTGATCGTTTTTTTTCTGCAAAGGCGCGTCACGTCTATGATTAACTTTCCGATAGGATCAAATCAGAACATAACCTTAACGTTAAATGTCAGGGATAATACCATCATAGCCTAGTTTCATACACATTGTTTTGCTTTAATAAAATTTCTCATTGTAATTGCTTAGGGCCGAACTTACCTATTATTCCCTTAGTTTGCTGTTTTTTTTGTTTTGTTGTATAATAGGACTTCATAAGAGGGTAACTTAAAGTCATTTAGGGACTATTCATCATGTGTTCAGGTTAGCGGCTTATCCGATTCTTACCCTCAGAAGTAGGTAAGGTGCTGTTTCTGAATAAACAAAGAAGGTAACTTAAGACTGGACTTCTTCTTTTTCTTGTTGTTTTTGATGTGCTTTCTTGGGTCAGTTCATAACATTTCCACATCTCACTAACACCGATCGACCCTGAGGTAACTAGTCCCGTGCGGGCTGACTTGAGAATGCACATCTGATCCTTTTAGGGTTGTGGGTTCGGTGGATGGGGGTGTCGAGGGGCCGTTGCGGTCAAGCGGTCTTCCGACATCCTTGTCTGGCGGGCACATATACCTTATTTTCATGGCGCCGAACGTGCAGGCCTCGAAGAGATGTTTATTTCGACGAAGCTGCTTGTTGGGATGTTCTGTTTGTTTACTTGTTGGATTAACGAATTTGAGAAATCGTACCAACGTGTTAAAAGGATCATTCTTTTCCTTAAGATATTCTAACTGGACAGGGACGAATTGAAAGGTCGTTCTGCCGTTTAGTAAGTCGCATGGCATTCACCTAGTGATATTAGACCGTGGGGTGAGGTACTAGTTACTGGTAAAATTGATTTGAGGATTTTTATATTGCTGTAACCTCATCCGAAGTAAATGTAAATTCATTATTGAAACGATTGTTGTTTTTCTGTAGTATATTTTAATGGTAATTTAAGTCCAGCCGTACTTTCGATGTTTATTTTAGAATCGCAGGTATTCCACCACAATTCTACCTCATAACTCTTTGTATATGGTTAATGGTGTCGGTGATTCCCATGTATTCTCCAAATAGTGAATATTTAAATATGGATCAGGAGATGCTGAAGGGCATGTTGGTGGAGTTGAGTGCCAATGTGAACACTATTGAGACGTGTACGGCGAGCGTGGATGGGCCAACTTACCTGTATTCAGGGGTCCGGGTCACCTCCGCAGCAAAATCACCTCCAGATGACAAGTCCCAACAGAAGAGCTCCAAAAGGGTGGAAGGAAGAAGGAGAAGGGGACAACACACACAGGCTATCGTACAGACACCCCCCAAAAACCAACGGAACTGCCGTTGGTGAAATAATGCCACAACAAAAGATTAAAAATGGATAAATAAAAGGTTTAATATTAAAAATTTGAAGGAGCACCTTCACCAGAGAAAGAACATGCATCAGCCACCATAATTTACAATGAATACAAGAGACCGCCAAACATGCTTGCTTGCAAGGCCAAGAAAAGAAAAGACTTAAATTAAAATTTAAAATGTAAAACAACCCAAAGGCTAAAATAAAAAAAAAATACATGCATAACACAATGAAAAAGGGCTTGATAATTTGCAAGGGAATGCAATAGCGATCCGGCATGCGTAGATCCATGTTAAAATATAAAAAGCACCTTCACCAGAAACGGAAATAAAGTTAAATTAACAAATTAAACTGAATCAGGAAACAATCTATTAATTTGCATGATGGAGAAAACACAGGAACAATTACGAAAAACACAAAGTTAAACCGATAAGGTTAAACAAAACAAAAATCTTAAGTTAACACAACAAGTTTGAGCTTCGCGGTGGACGCCTAGAGACTGACCTTGAGACCATAATGCATCTCTTCATAACATGGCCACAAAAAAAACAAGGAAACGGCATGCCTGATCGAAATTACGGCAAACAATTAATAAGATGAAATATAAACATTAGCAGAAGGAAATGAACGGCGGAAAACAATTACATCTAAAAACTATTAATGCAAGTCGTTTTAAAACTCGACGGATCTTACATAGATTTAAAAAAATGACAATCCCAAGCTTGCCCAATGAAAATAAATAATAATTTAAACGTGAAATAAACTAGAAATGTGTCTCCAGGAGGTACGAAGAAAGATAACAAGGTTCAAATAAAACAGGAAACGTAATTAAAACAGAAATAAAATTAGGCCTATAAAACAAATGAGGAACCGAATTAAATATATTACTACAAGATGATATCGGAGCTCCATAACAATAATATAAAAACATTTTTTAACAGATAACGTACCTTATTTCCTACTCAGCGGAGACACACTAAAAAAATTAAAAAAAACTAACACATTTTAAATAAAATAAAAATGCGGCACTATGTTGCCTTGAAAATGGCTAACACGCCCATGCGCCGTTTCGATGTCACAAGCACTCCTGTTGTATCCAGATGCGATTTACTTTGCATATTTCCTCTTCACGGCGGAACGATGAAATTAACAGCCTGAAGAGAACAGGCAATTCCTTTTCTCTTGAATACATTAATATTTCGTAGAGAATGGGGGCTAGGCCCCCATTAGCGGTGACACCTTTCACGACCAGTCGGCTTGATGTCTTGTTTACTTCACGATGGCTAATGGACTCCACAAAATGGCGGAGAATTATTGCGTGTCAAGTGCAGAACTGCCTTTGTGTAAAATTTATTGTCCAATCAGAGATTGACACATCAAACAACAATGTCATAAATAAGTACATAATTTGGCGGTATCATGAATACACTGGCATTTGTTTCATGACGAAGAATGCAATTGTCTTTCAATTATGTCATGCATATAAGGAGTTTTATAAGGCGCAGCACACGCTACCTATCGGAGAGAAACAGGAACCACGTGCAGACTTTCCAAAGTCCGACTGGCACTACCATCTCGTGTTCAAAATGGGAAGCAAGTCACCAGGCGGTCGTTTCAAATGTCGAGATGTTACGATCCAAGGGTATATACATGTTTGAAAGCGTAGGGACGTGCCCTTGCACGTATCAACTATAAATACAAATATGGCACTTATGAACAATGATTTAAATACTAATATGAACACTATTAAGGGTGACATGAACACAGTGAATACTAACATGAACACTGTTAGGGATGACCTAGCTAATGTCAGAACGGAGATGAACGCCGCGTTAGCTGCTAATAAAACAGAGGTGAATGTCAGCTTTAATAATATTAATACTACAGTCAAAACAGTTAGAGAAGACTTATTAACACTTCGTGGTGACGTGGAAGCAAGTAGGGCAGAGAACACAGCTGCAATTGTTGACGTTAGAGCTGATATACAAACTGTTAGGGCAGAAGCTAATCGTCACTTAATAGCTGCATTTACTGCCATGGGCAGGGATATTAAGGAACAAAGAGAAGAAGTTCGTGCTGATTTAGCTAGAATTCAGAGAGAAGTTGAAGCTGTTAGGAAAGACACTAAAACAAGCACAGACAAAGTGAATGCTAGTCTAGGCACATTAAATGTCAATTTGGATGACGTGAGTGATCGTTTAGATAAAGCTGTCGATACGTTGAACACCAGATTAGACAAAAGTCGTCAGGACATGAAAGACGAAATGAACACAAGTCGAGTCGAAGTCAGCCTTATAAAGGAGGACATGAAGAAATCGAATGACGGCGTAGCAACAAAATTGAACAGTTTGGAAATTCGATTTGAGGAAGGCAGAAAATATGTTGAAAGGCTTAAAGCCGAAGTTGGTGTTGTAAATGCCCGACTTAACTTGACACGTAGTATAGCTGTCGTGGTTAATTCAAACGTGAAGAAGGCACTGATAACAGTAGAGGCAGTTCGAGCCGAAATAACAACGAATACACAGAGTATTCAGGATATCAGGAGCGAATTAACCGAAACTGCTGCGAATCTTAAGAGAGATATGCAAGTTTCAGTTGCGGAACTTAAGATGGACATAGATATCGTAAAGGGAGATGTGAATGAAACAAACCACAATCTCAACAAAGATTTTTCGTCACTTAAGCGTCATATCAACCTCTTACAGGAGCGTATCGAGAAGGAAGTAGACACAATTAAGGGGGATACTCTGAAGAACATACAACAAATAAATGAATGCGCGCAGAAAAATAACGAAGCTTATATCAAACAGGTCGAGAACGTTACCAAGCAGGTCAAACAAATTGACACACGTTTGAGGAGCAAGATCGAACGAATTGAACTCCATGTTGACTCACTTAAGGGAAGTCAAACTTCAAATATAAACACACCAGACATAGAGGAACTGGAACGCAGGTTGTTAAACAAATTACAGACACAGGATATACCTAAACCAGTTGAAAGAGAAACGCCACCGTTGAAGGAACAGGGGACGTACTCCGAATTCAGCGAGGACTTGAATAAGGCACACCTGCAATTCAATACACCACAATCCCACAATTCCCAAGGGAGTAACATAATGATAATCCGAACGCAGGAGGAAAAACCTCAGAGATTTTCGGGAACTGGACCGATTACACCCGTAGAATTTTTACGAAATGTTGAAGCATACCTCCGAGATACTATGGTACCACCGGAGAGGCAACTCCGAGTTACGGAGAAACTTTTGGAGGGCAATGCAGCCGTTTGGTATCGTGCGTTTAGCTATTCATTTAGAACATTTGAGGAATTCAAAGATTCATTGTTAAAGACGTACTGGAGTGATGACATCCAGCAAAACATCCGTGCCGAGATGTATTCAAAGAGATACGCTTCAACTCAGCCGACCAAATACGCTCAGTATTTTGCTGTTCAGTTGGCAAATCTTCAGTGTTTGCAACCCCCATTATCACAGAAAGAGTTGATACATACAATAACCAGGCAATATCTGCCGGATGTCCAGAAACTTCTTATAGCAGCGAAACCTCAGACATTTCTAGAGTGCGATCAGATACTTAGGCGTATGGATAGTAGTAATGAACAATTTCAGTTTCAACCAAGCAAGCAAGCAAGGTGAATAGACGTGCAGTGAAGTGTAAGGAAGAATGGGAATCGCTATTCAGCAGTAACGGGCGGTCATCGGCCGCTGGCAGGCTAGAGTGAAGTGCGATTTCGGTGTCGGGAAGGTGATAGCGGGCAACGTCACTGAACAGATGGGGGTTTTGGCGATGGGGATGGTAGCGCTGGTTGTGGCGACGCTACTATTAATTGGAGGAGTGGAGTCCAACCCAGGGCCTGGTCAGCTGGGATGGCAAGGAATGGAAAAAATAAGGGAAATTGTAAAGGAAGTGTCACAAAATGACCAGATCCGGGACATTCTTCGTGAGCAATGTAAGGAATTCAAGGAGATGAAGACATGTATAAGAGAAGAGATGGGAATAGTGACAGAAAGGCTGACCGAGAATAGTAGAGAGATAAAAGACCTAAGAGAAAAGGTGAAGATATTAGAGGTGGAGGTAAATGAATTAAGGAAGGCCAAGCTGGATAAGAGAAAGAAAAACGTCTTCATTTACGGAATAAAGGAAGATGCCAAGGAAAGCACCGAGGATCTAACATCCAAGGTGCTCCGAGTGATTAGTGAAGGCATGCGGATAAACATTGGAGTCTCAGAGATTGACAATGTGACCAGGATAGGCCGGGGAAGGGGCACGAGGCCCGTGAAAGTGTAATTAGTTTCTTCGCTGATGGCTCACAGAATTCTGGCGAACACAAAGAACCTGAAAGGGGAGAGGATATGGGTAAGGAGAGAAATGAGTAAAGAAGAGGCAAGCGAGCAACGGACCTTGCAGTTTCATTTAAGGAAGGCAAGGAGCTCTGGTCTCAAGGCTTATGTAAAAGGCAATAGACTGGCGGTTAGCGGCAACAACTGGGATCGGATTTGGACAGTGGCACAACTCCAGGATATGGAGAAGCAACAACAACAGGAGACAGTCAGACCTAGCAACCAGGTGGAAGCAGCTGTCGGTTCAGAGGGAAGTGCGGTGATGATTCAACAGAGAGCATCGACCTCCAAGTCCAACACGGAAGTGGCGCGAGCTGGAACGACTAACGTCAGCGCCAGGAACACCGGACAAGTGCGTGGTTTGCAGAAAGGTGAGACTGTCAAACAACGAGTTACTAGTCTAAAAGAACTAAGGGGCAAGAAAACCTTGACAGAGCAGTTTAATGTGGAGAAGGAGGTCATTTCTTCTCCAGGTGGCAGTATACTAGAGCTAGAGAAAGCTAGAGTTACTAGAAGTAAAGCTACCGCCAGCGAAGAGGGTAGGGGTAAAAAATAACTAAACTGGAATATTGCTAGCGTAAATATAGAGGGTTTTTTAAATAAGAGAGGGAACGATGTAGTTTTGACCCTAATAGAAGATATGCAGATTGTAGGATTTGTTGAGAGTTGGCTCCCTGTAGGTTGCGAGGTTAAAATAGATGGCTTCAATATATATACAAAACCTAAGATTAGGAAAGCTCGTACAGGTAGGTTCCCGAGGGGGAATTGTTGTTTTAATCAAAGAAGAGGTGAGGGAATTATCAGAATTTATTAGTTCAGAACTGGAAGAAGTAGTGTGGGTAAAAGCAGATATTAGGGGGAGGGGGAAAGGAACGGTATGTTTCGGCTTTGTCTACAACCCTCCAGAGAATTCCCCGTATGCAAGAGAAAGCTTTTTCGATGAGTTAGCTATTGAAATAAACAGAATTCAAAATATATATGAAGAGGCAGAGATTGTGCTCTTAGGGGACTTCAATGCGAGGGTTGCAGACAGAAAGCCCCTTTACAGCAAGGGGGTTGCCGAGGCCGTATGTGGGGATAGGCACAGCAAAGACAAGGAATGTAATAAGAACGGAGAAAAGATTTTGGAACTATGTGGTGCAGAAGAGCTATATATATTAAATGGTGTCTGTGTGGGGGATGAAGAAGGTAACCTGGCGTATATAACAGAGATTGGAGGAAGTGTAATAGATTTAGCAATATGTTCCAGAGGAGCACTAGCCCTAATTAAGAGGTTCACTGTTGAAGAATGGGGGGAATCACACCACCTACCAATTGTCGTCAACATGCAGGGAGTGGTGACAAAATCAAAATCAAAAGGGAACCCACAAGTTAAAGCTATAGAGAGAAAAGTAAATAGATTCAGATGGAGGGAGGAAAACTGCAGAGAGTTCCAGAACTACTTCCAGGGAGAAAATTTTGAGCTGATAAAGGTAGGGATAAGTTTAATGATCAGTAATGATGAAATTGAAGGGGTAATACGTATGATTGAGAATGCAATTATGATGGCCGGGCGGAAAATGCGCGTGAAGGCTAGAGGAAAATTAGGGAGAATGAAAGGATGGTACGATGAATCTTGTAGAAGGAAGAAAACCGAAGTTATTAGGGCACTGAAGTTATACAAGAGAGGAGGGGATGATACGATGAGAGTAGAATTTTGTCGTCTAAGGAAAGAATATAGGGAACTGCTCAGCAAAATGAAAGATGAATGGCAGGGTAAGGAAGCTACAGCACTAAATAAGGATTCTAAAGCTAACGACTGTAGCAAAGTGTGGAGCAGGATAAATTCTTACTGTAGGGGGAGCAGAAGTGGTGGGGGGAGCTCTAGTAGTGATGAAGTATGGATTGCATATTATGAGAATCTGTTAAATGCTGAAGATAATTGGAGGAAGAGGGATGAGTTTGGCGTCCCGAGGGGGCTGGAGGCCGCTCTGCCTATGCTGGACCAAGTCATATCGATAGAGGAAATTAAGGGAGTAATAGCAAAGAGTAAAGGAGGAAAGTCAGGTGCTATTTCGGGGATAACAAATGAATTTTGGCAAGAGTTGAGTAACAATAGATTCATGATGGACAGCTTGGTAAAAATCTTAAACAAAATCTTTGAAGGAGGTAGATTTCCGAGGGCGTGGCAGGAGGGGATAATTTGTCCAATATATAAGAAGCGAGGGGAGAAACTAGACCCAGGCAACTATAGAGGCATAACTTTGCTTGATAATTTGAGCAAAATGTACACCGGGGTCTTATCCAAGCGTTTAATAGCATGGGCAGAGGGCTGTTCGGTGTTCTCGAGACTCCAGACAGGGTTCAGAAAAGGGATGAGAACCAGTGACAATATAATGGTGGTTAAAACGGTGATGGACAAGTACATAAGAAGGAAAAGAGGTAAGCTGTATATCACAGCTATTGATTTGGAGAAGGCGTTTGATTCAGTGAGCAGGGGGAGCTGTCATGGCTAAGCTGGGAAAAATCGGGGTGTCACATAAAATGATACGAGCAATTGAGAATGTGTATTCCGAAGTGAAATGTGCAATTAAAACTAAAGATGATGTAATTGTAGGAGAGATAACGTCTAATATAGGATTAAAATAGGGATGCAAATTATCCCCGGTGTTTTTTTTTTTTTGCTATTTATCAACGATATTTTCGATTCAAAGGGCTTTGAGCAACGGTCCAACCCTTGCTTGGACTATTATGATATCCCGGGCCTAGCTTTTGCTGATGACATCCTTCTGCTTGCTCTAACACCCTATAATATGCAATATAGTATTGACGATATTGTGAGATACTGTGAGGACTGGAACTTAAAAATTAACCCGAGTAAGACCAAAGTTATGGTCTGCAAAAAGGGAGTTAAACTGGCTAAGAACGAAAAGTGGGTCATGTATGGGTCGCAATTAGAGACGGTGAAAAAACTTGAGTATCTAGGGACGATAATGGCGAGTAATGGTAAATGGACCGAACAAATTAAAAGGGCAAAATCGAAAGGGCTAGCGGCATTGGCGAATGTTAAAGTGTTAGAGTGTAAGTTACCGAATCTTGACTACAAAGTGTATAAGAATGTGTTCAACGCACTCATCGTTTCAAGAGCACTCTATGGAGTGGAAGTATGGGGTTTAGAGGAAGGAACGAAAACCCTGGACAGTATTGTAAGTAGGTTTGCCAAGATAATTTTGGGGCTACCTAGTTGCACGGCGAATTGTGGAGCGAGAATGTTGTGTGAGGATGTAAGCATTAGACAACATATCATAAAAAAGGTCATAAAGTCTTGGATTCGTTTAAAAGCAGGTGGAGGGGGGGGGAATGCTTAAGGTAGCCTACCTGCACCAAATGAAGCATCAACAAGAGGGCTACTGGGTGGACGGGGTAAGAAGTGTACTGGAAAGATTAGGAATGGGTTATCTATGGGATAGGGACTTACAAAGAGAGGAAGGTAGGGTGTGCAAAAAAGTGTGTAGAAGGGTTAATGACGTAGAGTTGCAGGTGCTAAGAGAAGAGTGCACCAGTAGGAGAACCTTAACGGAGTTCTGCGAAATAAGGAACTTTATGAGCATAAAGCCTCAATGCCTAATGAAAAGAGAAACGAGAGGGGTAATTTGGTGGTTAATGGGGGTGTATAAGAACAAAGCGTTGAGAGAAGTAGGAAAAGAGGACATTTGCCTGTTTTGTGGGAAGGTTATGGGTGCAGCGCACCTGATCAGGAAATGCAAGGAAATTAAAATGATAAGAGCAAAGTTTGTAGACAAAGCAGATCTAAACAGAATAGAAATTGAAAATAAGTATCACACTTTAATTAAATTACTAAATAGGGAATGGGGGAAAGCAGGTCAATTAGCAAAATATTTTAATACCATCAGGGCAATGTGGAATAAGAAAGCGTCGGACGAGATTCAGAACAAAGATGCATGTAAATTAAGCATTCAAGTACAGGAGACGGCTTCCTAAGCTATAAATCTTGTTAAAGCCTAGGAGAGCCTATCTGTATTAACTAGGTAGCCTATACGATTACTACAGTACAGCCACATATTGCTGTCTGTAGATTTTTCCTGTGAGTTTGATGGTTTTTTTTCTTTACTACAAAACTTATCGGACTCTTACAGTCAGTAAGGGCTCGATAGGGAAATAAAAGTAATTCTTTCTGTGATGTGTCTCCCATGGAGAACTGTCTAAAAATGAAGAACACTGTGTCCACATTTATGATTAAGAAAGAACTTTGTGCAGTCTCCATCAGAAAAGTTGCCCGGTGATATTGTGAATGAAGATAACTACTGCAAAGCATTATTAAGTTTTGAAATAACGAGGAAGCTATGAAATGCCGAATGAACATTTGGTTTAATTATCTAACGCCATACTGTAAATTTATGTTATCTATGTGTTTATTGTCTGTATGTCACGATATGACTCTTTGAGTTAAAGTGACAACTAACAAGTAGATTTGGTTCAAATAAATAAATAAATAAATAAATAAATAATGAACAATTTACGCCGAATAAACACCGTCAGGAAGTACGGGAAATACATGTGACACCGGTTAATAAAAAGATTCAAACGCCACATGCACGGGAAACCCTAGAGAGGCCGTACAGCGCAGATCGTTCTGGCCCATACCGCAGAGAATATCAGAACTATCAGACACCCTCAAATTATCAGAGGAGGTACGAAAACCGAGGTCCGTATAATTACGTGGAGAGAAGAGATCGTGATCGCCGAAATGATGGAAGACGGGATAGCTATTACCGAGACAACGATACAAATCGGAACAACCAACAGCGAGGGAACGTTCAACGTGGCGAGAAAAATTATGGAAGATCCTGGCAAAACCATAATCAAAACCAAAATCGGAACGATCGCGGAGATCAAAATATCGATCGGGATTGGCAAGGTCGCGCGGAGCAAAGCCGACAATACATTCGACAATTGAGAGGGAGACGCAATGAAGAGAATCAGAATCAGAATTCTAGGGAGGATTCAGGAGATAGAGGGAAAGTGCAATTCCGAGAAACACCTCGCAGAAACCAGATGGTGACGGAAGCGGAAATCCACCAGATTGAGGAAGATCCCTCTGATGGACAAAAAACTTGTCGAAGGTAACCTGTTAAATCACTGTATTGCTGAAGGAATTAATAACGGGAAAGTATAAATTTTGCCAAAATATTTATTTTTATCGACGAAGAGGCATATGAGACCGAAAGGCTCATGACCCCATGACCATTTCCGGCTCATCGAAAATTGATTGCCGAGAAAAAAATCCCAAAGAAGCTCAACCACACGTCCAACCATGGAACACCAACCTACCAGGGGAAGTCACCAGCTGAAGTAACATATTTATTTAATAGTGAGATTATGAACCACAGGACAATTCAGACAACAAGGGCACTCCAATGAATTTTCCCTATAATTTTTGAGAATGCTGGTTGTGTAAATGATATGCTCGGTTACAAACGGTTAATTTACATAGTCAGGAAACGACTCACGCGGTGCCCGACGATGAAGAGGAAGAAGCACTGGTCGCCATTACCTAGACAGTACTGTGTCATGTCGAGTGTGAGTGAAAAACGCCGCAATTGGATCTCGGGTAATGAACAGGGTGAGGACGAGTAGTCCAATAATATTACTATTATCGAAAAGACCGGTATATTTGGAAAGTGCATTGAAACTGTTATTCGTGACTAGTCGAACTGTAAATTGACAAAATGTTGAAGTGCAATTATCAAACTCATGTAATTGTGTAGTGAGAAAACTAAGTAAAGTCTGTGTAATATGATGCAGATGCGTAAATAAAGTCAGTGGCGGAAATAGAAAGGCAATTTTGAATATCCGCACAGTTTAGAATCAGTGGAAATTTTACAACTATTGTTCCGATAAAATCAGTGATTCAGGCTTCTACAACGTGTAATACTACTACCATTATGGGGACCTATGACTACACGGAAGCTACCGCCATACTTATGGCAGGAGAAATGTCCGAGTAAACCATTCAACCATGGGAAGAGCCGATGCCAAATAATACCATGAGGAGGAAGAAACGATGGTTAAGGTCGGTGAGTGAACCGAGGACCAGGTTCAAACCGAGAGCCATCCATCTCATACAACCAACCATGAACGAGTAAGTCAAATAAAACCATTTATGTACGGTAGAATTGTGGTGGATAATTAGCATAAGATATTGGTTGCACGTATTCACACAGTTGGTTATAGGCAGGATTTGTTTTTTGGTAGTTATGTGATTAACTATTATTTCCTGTTGGTCTATTTCTACACGGCAATTTGTACATATAATGATTAAGAAAGGCATTGGGAGCACTATGCATACATTGAAGAAGAACGCCGCAAATATAACTTCATGTCCTTAAGTAAGGTGGAAGTGTGTTATTCTCGAACACACGATCCTTGGGAAGGTATGGCAGACGATAGACACGACGGAATGACTACAGTATAATTTTTAATACCTCCTACGTATCATTTTAATATATTCAAGTCACTGCAGAAGAGTGACATACAGTATCTATATCTTTGGTCTACCTGGAATACAACATTATTCTTTTGTTATGCCAGAAGTGTGGCGTTATTACAATCGTACATCTGAATGAGTGGATTTAGAACTGGTTACAAAGCAAGCGGTGAGCGTCTGAGCTCAATTGTTTGTCAGCGGGAGAGTGTATTGGGACCTTGAAAGCTGTAGAAGACACTCGAAGGTACCGGGCGCAAGCAAATGCGTCATTCACATGTCACTTTATACAACAACTAAAGGCACACACAAACTCAATACTACACTTAGCGTAGAACTGCACAGCAGTATTTTCTCAATGAACTTACACTCCCATAAGGTTAATAAATTTGTTAAGTAAAATGTAACTTGTATTAGATTGAAACCATTATTTAAGAGCTGTAACCAGCTGTTCTGGGCAGCCATTAACTTAATTTTGTACAGACCGAAGATGTATCAGACCAGGGCAACGTGCTAGATTGTGATTGGGTAATTTGTTCCACATGAAGACGATACATTATCGCTCATGGTGATGTTAATTAGGTGACAGGTGATGTTTATACCACTGTCGACCGTTCAATAAGGTGTGTGTTGGGTGACCACACGTATTAGTATTAGTAAACACGAGTCCAGCGGTGACTGGCGTGTATTGAAGTTGAGCGGTGATGCTCATATGAAGATTTTTGATGATGAATCGAGATGACTGATGCTTCTCGAAGTGAGAGTTTATTAATGGGTCTGATTCTGTTCTTCGTGTCTAATGACAATATTAAATACACTTCCTGGAAATAATAATAATAATAATAATAATAATAATTATTAATAATAATAAATAATAAATAAATAAATAATAATAAATAATAATAATAATAGTGAAATAGTTTTATTTTGAAAGGAATAATTAATTAATAATTAAATAGTTTCGAACTTTCGTATGTTGTTGTGGTTGTTATGATTCAATCTTCGATTTTTCACCTGTGGGTGATGCTTCTAAATTCAATTAGATCAAGCTGACACTCCTTGAATCTTCGAATGTAATTTCTAGGCGAATCCACGGAAGCCTGGACTTTGCGAATGACGGTGTTCACGCTGCTGCCAACCTAAATTGACAAGCATTCAGATGACAATCGTCTACAAAGAGTCGACGATTTGTGTAGGAAGGATGTTGAATATAAGAGTGTATTCTATTTTGTGTTTATGGTTTGTTGACTTGTGTTCCCATTTGTTACTGATGTTTTTTTTTTTGGTGAACCAATTGTGTGATCGGTTTTTTTTCTGCATAGGCGCGTCACGTCTATGATTAACTTTCCGATAGGATCAAATCAGAACATAACCTTAACGTTAAATGTCAGGGATAATACCATCATAGCCTAGTTTCATACACATTGTTTTGCTTTAATAAAATTTCTCATTGTAATTGCTTAGGGCCGAACTTACCTATTATTCCCTTAGTTTGCTGTTTTTTTGTTTTGTTGTATTATAGGACTTCATAAGAGGGTAACTTAACGTCATTTAGGGACTATTCATCATGTATTCAGGTTAGCGGCTTATCCGATTCTTACCCTCAGAAGTAGGTTAGGGTGCTGTTTCTGAATAAACAAAGAAGGTAACTTAAGACTGGACTTCTTCTTTTTCTTGTTGTTTTTGATGTGCTTTCTTGGGTCAGTTCATAACATTTCCACATCTCACTAACACCGATCGACCCTGAGGTAACTAGTCCCGTGCGGGCTGACTTGAGAATGCACATCTGATCCTTTTAGGGTTGTGGGTTTGGTGGATGGGGGTGTCGAGGGGCCGTTGCGGTCAAGCGGTCTTCCGACATCCTTGTCTGGCGGGCACAATATGTAGGGATCGGATAGCTAGGAAAGCGGAAGGTTTAAGACCATACGTAACTGTTTTAAGCGAAATATTTTAATGGGTTTACTAGTTTCGTCACGCCATAAGATTCTCTGAAGATCTTGCCGCTCAGATTGGATTAAATCTTGACGGTACATTTGCTTTATATCCGCAATGACGACTATAGGGAACAGGCGAAAATTTAAGAGTATGGTGGAAAAATCGGACTGAATGGCAGGACCGGAGTGAAGAGTACCATTAAGACTGATGTCATTAGCGTCAGGTTAAACACAACTCGAATTTTGTCTTTAACAAGAGGGTTCTTCCACATGGGATGGTGATTTAAGAAGACAGTTTCTACTGGGGGATGTAATTCGTCATCAGATTTGTTGATAACTTCCATGTGATCCAGAATTTCATATTCTTCCATTAAGTTGATATATTGTTGTTTAACGAGAGGGTTCCTTCTTAAATTTACTTTCGATAGCAAAGAGAGCTTTACGCGCTTTAGGCTGAGAATTACTTAGTTTTGGAGGATTGAGAAGTCTTGGCATTTGAACTATGAATCAGCCTTCGGATGTGCGTGTAATGGTAGAAATGAAAAGTTGCTCGCAGAATTCTTTATCTGAGGAGGTTGAGTTAGGGGAATCGATGTTTTCAAGTTTCCAGAATTGTTCCAAATCGGTACTTTCAAAATGACATTGCAACACAGGTTGGGGGATAATGGGGGAGTTGGCCAGTAACAATCCATCCAAAATTAGTGTCTCTGTTAAACACATTGGAAGATAATTGACGAATTTGCTTGCGAAGGCAATTCCAGAAAACATTAGCATTGAAAAGTGTGTCAATGGGAACTTGTATGTTAAACAGAGGATCGGCAAGCCTTAAGTGAGAAGAAATATTCCAACAGGAATTATCAACAGAGTGACTAGGAGTATCTTCACCAATGCTGTTAAGAATGAGACAGTTCAGTTTGAGAAGATTGTTTCTTTGACAAGTGTCCTTTATAGTTAATTTTGAGAATTGCAAGGCTTGTGATTTTAAACTGTTAATGTCTGATACATTGATAGTAGTGGGCGTTACTGAAAGACCAAGTTTTTTGATTAAAGAGTTGGAGACAAAATCATGGGTCGCCGCTGAGTCGAGGAGGCCTCGGGCGCGAACCCAGTTACTGGATTTATCTTGAACCTAAATTTGAACCGTGGACAATAGTACTTGAGCACTGCGCAAAGACTTGGCGTTTTGTATAAAAGATGACGCATTACACTTGTTAGTATTGTCACTTTTATGAGAAGTGGATGCTGCTGATAACCTCGATTGATCATGACGATGGAATAAAGTGTGCTGCGCCCTTTCACAATGAAAACTGGGTCTAGTGGACTTGCAATTAGAAGCGGAATGTTTATGTGAAAGACAATTAAAGCAGTACTTGTTTTGAGATACCAATATCCTTCAGTCATCAACTGATAGCTATTTGAAAGATTTGCATAAGTATAAAGCATGAGAATCTTTGCATAGTATGCATTTAACGGTTCATTAAAACTTTTACGGGGTTCGCCTTGGGTACTTAATGCAAAAGAACTTGCAATACGGCGTTCACTGGACCTAGTTTGGTAACCCGTGGCGTATGACTTCGATTTGGCAGAGCTAGACCCGGGTTTTTGAGTACTAGACGCTGCATATTCGCTTTTAGATTTAGGGGACATAGATTCATGCTTAGAAATGGGATAGGCGGGTTCACTTTGGTTAGCTAAGGCGGTTAAAAGTTGACATTTAGTATTTATAAAGGTGACTAAATGCTCATAAGAGTAATCATCATTATTAGAAAGTTCAATTTCCCAAGCTTTTAGAGTTGCAGTATCGACTTTGGAAACCACTATGATTGTGTATTAAGAAGGTGTCCCAATGGTCAGTGGGCTGATACAAATGGGATAATGCTTTAACATGAAGTTGGGTGGTATCGATGAGGGTACGCAGACTAGTGACGTCATTATGCTGTGAGGAGGGCAAGTTGAATAGGGCCTTCATATGGCGCTGTATACGTAACCGTAAATTGCCGTATCTTTCTTTCAGCAGATTAAAGGAAACAGGATAGTTTTCGGCGCTTAATGGGAGCGCTTCAAATAACTGCAGTGCTTGATCGTGGGGAATTGATCTCAATTAGTGATATTTATAAGTAACTTGAATATCTTCATTGTCATGGACAAGAGAACAGAATAGTTCATAAAAAGAATCCCAAGCAGATTCGTCTCCTGAAAAATTAGGTAGATTTATTTTGGGAAGAATTGGTTTAGGTTTATGAGCGCCCTCACGAGACTAGGTTTTTTGTTCGTGGAGTGAGCTAAGAACTGAAACGTTCTTTTTCTGGTCTTCCTCAAGATGACGAATTATTTTGAAGGCAGCGCCTATGCCTTCATAATATTGGTTTTCTACTTCTACTCGATCATCTGTTTGATTGAGCATGCAAGTTTCAATTTCTGTTTGGATAGTGCAATAATTCTCAAAAGATCGTTCATAGTCTTTTACACGATGTTTCAATAAGTCTAACTGAGCTTCTGAAAGATATATTTTTTAAATCGGGTAATTTGCCCTTTATAAGATGCTCGTTTGGCAGTAAGCTTGTCATCCCTACTTTTTACCCTTGTCGGGGGGCCATAATGAAGTAGGTAAATTGGAGTACAACTTACAAGAATGTGGAGTTGGTGGAAATACTGTCAGGTTGGCAGCAGCGAGCAGGTTGAAAGTGATAGACACTGAGGGAGACAGGAGCGACCTATTTCTTCTCCACTACCTTTGCACAGTAAAGTTATAGCTGAAAAATTCAAAGTAGATACAGTAGAACCCCTCTAATCCGTCACCTTTGCGACTAGGGGTATGGTCGGATCGCAAAAGAGGTCGGATTATAAGGAAATTCAGAAAAATACGGATTTAGAGTAAAATTAACAACCTCTGACCTAAAAATTAACTGTATTGTTCTCCATAGTAAATACATTGCAATAAATTAAATAAAAGCTATTATTATTACATATTCAAAAAGAGCAATACATATAATAATAAATATTTATGTACATATGTAAAAATTGAAGGTGTGTATCCTATATGTATTGTCCCCTTGTAGAAACGTACACGAGATTAATATTCGGGGGGTGTTCAGTCCATGTCGCAAGGTTGGATAATTTTGTACTTTTGCTTCAATAATCACAAGGTAACATAGGGAGAATATAACTACCAAGAAAAGATGACCCAAAATTTAACAGATAAAAACTTTAATACACCGATAAATAGACACCATAACAACCAAATAACACAAATGACACCCTTATTTAATCACCAAAATAAAATCACACAAACAGTTATATTGAATAAAATTACAGCTTCCAATGCTGTCCAAAAATATGAAATACGTGGACCAAGTCCTTACTTCTCTCATTCTTGTGTCTTAGCGTGCGACGTTTTATGATAAAGCTTAGCCTAGGACGAGTACGCTTGGTCATATGATATGCCTCCATAGAACGAAGTCGCAGGTTGCATATCCATGAGCGATTTCACCACACCTTGGTATCGGGTTCCACACTAAATGGCTAACAAGTAAATAATAATTAACCAGCTACGCTATCCTTAGCTATAATAAAAAATACTTCCGAGTGAAGTCTTATATAAGTCATCATTCATTTCCGTGTCCGGTCAACATTTCCAAAAAATTGCAGCTGCGATGGCCTTGTTACTTCCTCTAAAAACATCTTCCATTGTGCATGGGTTCTCCAGGAGGGGGCAGGTAAGTAGGTGAGTTGGGTCTTGTTCAGCTCCACATTCACAAGAGGTGTCTGCGTCTGCTGGAAGGATCGCCCATTTTTGCAGGTTGGTCTTGCATCGAGGGACACCCACTCTTAAGCGGTTGAGGGACCTCCACACTGGATAAGGTAAGTCGGCGCCATGAGCCAGTTCTTCCTTTGGTGTCATGTCTGTGGGCAGTGAGCTCCTCCATCTGTTAAGACGAGTTGTCTCTGGTGTTCTCTCCAGCGGCGTAGTCCTTGCAAGGAAACTCTTGAGGGATCTGAGGCGAGACCTTGCTGCCTGGTGACCATATAGTGGATGCCGATGGTCATTCTCCTGCTTGGTTCTCTCGGCGTCCGCAGCAGTGGCCCTCCGGATGTTGGGTGGGGCTATTTCAACAATAGGGTAGAGTTTGTGCACTGGTGTTGGTTTCAGGCATCCCGATATTATCCTTGCAGTGTCGTTGACAGCAGTATCAACCTGCTTAGCATGTGCTGAAGCGTTCCACACAGGAGCGGCATACTCAGCGGCTGACACACACAGGCAAGTCCGGAAGTCCTCTGGATGTGCGGGCTGGCTCCCCAGGTGCTGCCGATCAGCTTCTTGAGTATGCCATTGGGAGTACTGACCTGTTTCGTGTTTAGACATTGCTGTCTGTAGGTTAGAGCACGGTCTAGTGTGACACCTAGGTAAACTGGTGTTGGGCAATGTTTCAGTCGCTCACCTCGCCATGTGATGTCCAGCTGTCGCCGTGCTTCCCTGTTTCGTAGATGCTTATATAAGTGCTAAACGCACACACAAACAAACTGCCTAAAATATAGGTCTTATATACACATATCGTGAACCCTCAGTCGTGGTCATCGGCAGCTAACACTTGGGAAAACCGACTGTTCCTCTGACAAAACAAAGATACAAATTATCACACAAAATATGCTTCAAAATAACAACAAAATTAATGAGACAGTAGCTAAACAAGAACACAAAAATACATATCAACAAATTCCTGAACTGAATTTTTGATATGAAGAACTGCCAAATTTAATCATCCAAGTAGCTTCTGATTATACAGGCTTCAATACTGATCGTTATCTTATATGAGCACACCTGACACGGCACTAATTGCCTCAGCTATATTTATCTGTGATCTGAGCTCGTAGTACGGACTCCAGTCATCCTTGTATATGTGTTGGAATACCAGGCAGGTCATGTCTCAAGCCACAGCTTTTGAGAACCGTAGAAATTCAGCATACACCAACTGAAATAAAACACACAATCGCAGATTCGTCCCCAAAATTGCATCCCGCAACTTAGGACTGTGTAACAATTATCAGTAGCCACTCCCTTGAGCGCTCTGGTATCGAAGTCTCGCAGCTGACAGGTAGGTGACCCTGGTCACAACCCGTGCAGTAAATAATACCTTGCCCTGGTTCAACACTTCTCCTTCATAAAGATGCATCAGATCGCAGACAATACCTCACAGAAATGTGTTTCAACAACACAATAATAAAAATGTGCTCCAAAAAAATTCAAAATAATTACCACAGAAGCATACGGCTTCTTGCTATAAAATATGCAATATCGCATAACATTACAGCCTGTGCAGTCCGAAACCGTCACTAATAAAAATCATATTTCCCCCCACTGCTATAATTACACTAGCCAACCAAAGCTTCATTTGTCATCAACTATTCAGTTCATTCACGTGTTGTTTTTTCCAAAATACGCACAATGTACACGCGAGTACAATTTAACTTACTGTCCCGCACAAATCTTACATAAAATAAAACAAAATAACCACGATGAGTTCCATATATAAATATAGTAGCCGGTTACAACAAAACACACACAACAAGAAAAATACACAAAATTACAAGACTATATACAAGGATTCCCCGATACCAATGCTAGGCTACATAATGAAATAGATCATTTGGTACTCATCCTAAATGGCTTCCTTCAGAACTGATGCATCTCGTCATGACCCCTTCATGATGCTTAACAAGCAACCATCGTCATCGTAGTTGATTTCAACATGGTCTTCCTTCCTCCAGATGTCGACACCACGTTTTCCATTGCTGACGCTGCTTGAATGAAATGTTTATCAGTTTACCATATATTCCTCACACTATTATCCCTTCTTAAATTGCTCGAGTAGACTGCTATATCCGTCTACGAGTCCTATTGAGCAATATAAATCGTCGACTGGCCCTAAAATTATAGCAGTGTGCTACCTCAATAAATCTTCACACGCAAAACACATAAAATAATATACACACGAGATGAATTAGAATACATCTCCTATCAGCAATGATTGAGTTCAAAGTCTAAGTCTTTACTCTTAGTTGACACGAAAAGTCCACAGACATGGAACATTTTCAAAATAACGTAGATTTTGAACAAAAGTGCGTAGCTTGCGCCTTCAAAGAGTGCCTTCAAATAGAACCTCGAGTGAACTCTTCACTTCGTATTTATACTTTATCAGCCCGAAAGTGGGGGTGGTACTAGATAAATATCTATATTTTAAAGCAGACGTCGCACCGACATATAACTTGTATCAAAGAACTCGCCTTGGTGCGAACCGTAATCCTCTTGCGTGCGGATCTGATTTTGATCGGTGGATTAATCACAATCGAATTCCCTCCATAAATCCAGGCGACAGCGTGCTTTCAAAAGAGCACGAACCAGTCCGCGTCCCCTCTTCTCATTCGCGGGTTCAATTTACAACTTCGCGCTATATTTCTAGGCTCCGCACCAGTAGGCGTAGACGACAGCATATTTTTCTATAGTTCACTGGCCTTTTTCAACTTCTCCCTCGCTTACAAAGACATTTTCAAGATGATTCATATGTTTTTCGTGCCAACTCGGTTCTTGACCCCGGTTCTAACGGCGGTCAGGCTATTTCTATTTCTCTGGCTGCATTCCACTACGACCCCACCTTCATTGTTCTGGCAGGATATGAGGCGCGCCTTGCTTCCCCCAGGTAGAATCTTATTTCAACATACATTTTTCAGCAGTGCCTTCAAATAAGTTCCATCTTACAACTCCACAATGAGCAAAAATATGAACACTAATATAATGATATTTATATTAAGGGTTCAGTATGTAGTACAAAGTTATTTGGAAAAAAGTCAGTTAGAGAATTTTGTTTAGCAGATGAAATTCTAGACTTAGCTGCTGTGTTCCTCCATTTCTTGATCCACAACATGTCCATAGGTGTTGAGGTTGAGTTCTGCTCGATGTACTGAAGGGCAACATCAAAAGCGTTCTTGGCGTCGGTGTGTGAATTCCGAGTAGGAGGTTCGTCATCATCACCGTCTGATTCCCCGTTCTCAGTTTCTTCGCTATTATTTTTCAAAACAGCGGCAATAATTTGGTTGTCATCGAACACTTCACTGGTTTCACAGTCTTTGTCACATTGGGCAATCCACTCATCAACTTCACTGGTATCGACATTCGGTTGCACAATTTGTAGATCTTTCACGATTTCCTGTGTGTCGTTGTTTTGCTCATCTTCCATCTGGTTACTTTCGGTCATAACTTCCGGCCAAAGCTTACGCCAAGATTTTTGCAGTGTGTCAGGTTTCAGTTCCTACCATGACTCAGCAATCGTATAGATAGCATCTTTCATGTTGAGGGATTTCATAGCTTCAAATAAGTTCCAACCATCTTCAGACTTCTCTAATATTGGGCTGATATACTTTCTGCGATATCGCCTTTTTAACCATTCTATCACTCCCTGATCCATTGGTTGGATAAGTGATGTGACATTTGGGGGAAGGAAGCTGGCTCGTATGTCCCCTTTCACTAAATCCTCCTCAGATGGATGTGTTGGCGCGTTATCCAACAGCAATAGAGCACGGACCGGGAGCTTTTTTTCTTCCAAGTATTTTTCAACAGATGGAACGAACTCGTCGAAAAACCAAGATTTAAAAAGATTGCAGTCCATCCAAGCAGATTTTTGATTCCGGTAATAAACGGGCAAGGAAGATAGGTTTATGTTTTTGAATGCCCTCGGCTTCTTAGATTTACCAATAATAAACAGGGGAAGCTTGTGTGTACCATCAGCGTTGCTGCAAGGAGCACAGGTTAGCCTATCTTTTTTAAGTTTTGTTCCTGACACGGTTTCATTTGATGCAGCGAGCGTTTTGTTTGGCACCATTTTATTGTTTAGCCCTGTCTCATCTATGTTATAAACTTGGCAGGGTAAAAGTTCTCTTTCTTCGACAATTTGTTTAAACTTTAAAGAATACTCTTTTGCTGCCTCGGCATCAGCAGATAGTTTTTCACCAGAAATTGACACAAACCGGACACCATGACGGGTTTTCCGGCGGTCAATCCAGCCTTAACTAGCTGCGAACTCACTTCCGGTTTCTAGTCTATTATGTAAATCTATTGCCTTTTCTTTTATAATGGGCCCAGATATCGGGGTTCCTTTTCTTCTCTCTTGGCAGAACCACATCCACAATACGTTGTCAAGCACTTCAAGTTTAGGCTTGTTTAATGTTTTGCGATTTTTAAGTGCGTTGTGACCATCTATCGACACTGTATATGATTCAATATCTTTCCTGTTTTTTCGCCAATCTTTTATTGTCGTAACGCCTACATCGAGTTCCTTGGCAATTTTTTGGAGTGATTCCCCTTTGTCCAGTCTTTGAAGCACAGCTGATTTGTCATTTAATGAACGAGTAATGTGTTTACGTTTCACTCCTGACATGATGAAAAACACACAACAACCAAGACAGATGACGAAGCACAAGTGATAACAGTTCAACTGAGACAAAAAGTTGGGATGGCGCGCTCTGTGGTTCCCACATGACGCCGTGCGGGCGGGCGCCAACCCTTCCCGCCTCCCTTTCCCGCCCGTTATTCAGTACTCATCCCCTCCCCAGCACGGTCGGATCAACCGGAGTGGCGGACCAGCCGAGGGCAGATGAGAGAGGTTCTACTGTATTAGTAATTTGCAAGATATTGACAACTTGGATTCTCCCGGGTTTCTGGGACCAGTTTTTGGTAGGTTATTACTGAATGTTAACACTACCTAAGGGAAGAAGATGAGAGAGAAAAGGAGGTGGGTTTAGGAGTGGAAACAATTATGTTGAGAGGAAGAGAATCCAACACAAACCATTAATAAACACCGATTGTTGAATGATGAAAATGCAAATGGACTGTAAAACATATTAGGAGTGAATCATATCACGAATGCACAGAGTTGTATTAATAATTGAATTACACTAATTTGACCAAACGCCAGCACGACGACGACATAGCACTCCGAATAATATACATACATCAACAAAGAAAAAAACAAGGACTACAAAATCAGATTGGCTACCAGATAGGGCAGAACTGTTGATTAGTTGTCCATATAGCCACTGGCGGGCTTAGCTGACGTCTAGTCACTAATCCAGCGCCACTGACGTGTGGTTTGGCAACACACCACCCCCACAAGAAGCAATCCTGAACATTCTCCCCCGTTTAACTAGTTCAAGACCGTTATGCATATGACATGCTGCGTTACGGGGACGGTAATGGAACAAGTCTATGGATTGACCTTCTCAATACTGTGGAGCTAACTCTCACGTCGGCAAATCTCACTACGTTGTCGCTTCTTGGAAACACTTGTTTGATTACACCCAGCTTCCAATGCATAGGTGGCTGGTGATCGTCCTTCTGTAGCACAAGAGCGCCTGGCTGTAAATTAGGGGAAGAGGAAGTCCACTTTCTCCGTTGCTGAAGGGTGTGCAGGTAGTCTTTGGACCATCGCGACCACCAATGTTGTTGCATTTGTTGAATATGTTGCCACCTGCTTAAACGATTCAATTTAAGCTCAGTCACATCAAGATCCGGTAATGACATGAGAGGAGCTCCAATAAGGTAATGTCCTGGTGTCAATACTGAAGGATCATTAGGGTCATCGGAGAGTGCACACAATGGCCTTGAATTAAGACATGCTTCAATTTGATGTAACAGCGTTGACATCTCTTCATACGTAAGCTTAGTATTGCCCATAACTCGACGCAAATAGTACTTCATGGTCTTAACAGCTGACTCTCACAAGCCACCAAAATGTGGAGATTGTGGTGGGATGAAATGCAAGATCAGGTTAGAGGCTGTAACAAAGTCATGTAATTCTCTTAAGAACAGTTGATTCTTAAAGAGATTCCGGAGATCGCCTAGTTCCTTATTTGCCCCTACGAATGAGGTGCCATTGTCGCTATATAAGTCCTTGACGTGTCCACGGCGTGAAATGAATCTACGAAGAGCAGCTATGAATGCTTGAGATGTCAAGTTGGTCACGAGTTCCATATGCACGGCTTTGGTGGTGAAACAAACAAAAACCGCAATGTAGACTTTCTGAGTCACTTTACTTATTGACGAACCTTGCTTTATGCTGATTGGGCCTGCGAAATCAATTCCCGAAGACAAGAATTGGCGAGTAATTTTAACTCTACTTGCAGGCAATTGCCCCATGAGCTGCTGATTGCCTTGTGTTTCCAGTTTGAAACACGGTAAGCACTTATGAAGAACGGTGCGGATAGATTGCCTTGCTCTTGGAATCCAAAAACGAGAGCGTAATGAAGATAGCAATAGCTGAGTATCGGCGTGAAGAAGTCTGATATGTTCATGCAAAATGTGCAGTCTTGTGAAATGATGCTCAGGTGGAAGGATGATTTGATGTTTGCTGTCAAAGGTCAGATCAGAATTATTGAGTCTTCCACCGACTCGAAGTATTTCCTCTTTGTCGAGGAATGGATTGAGAGTCAAAAGATTACTCTTCTTAGCGATGAGGTCACCTTGAGCCAGTGCAACGATCTCCTTAGGGTATGTGGATTTTTGAACCATTTTGATGCATTGCAGTAATGCCTTCTCAAGTTCCTGTGTTGTTAGTTCTCCACTCCTGCGTTTGTGGGATCGCTGGCAATTGTCAATGAACGCTTGCAGTAGGCAACTACGCGTAATAGTTTCCTTTGAGAAGAGAATTTTTTCGCAATATCGTCAGCAGAATTGGATGTAGACAGCAATGTTGTGACTGGCCACATTTCTGGTTGTTCTGTAGGAAGTTCTTGTAGCTTGCCTTCTAACCAGAATTCATGGAAATTATTGAGCCACTTGGGTCCTTTCCACCACATCTCAGTCTCTAGGAGGGTTGCTGGGTCCACACCAGAGGATATCAGGTCGGCAGGATTGTCATGTGTTGAAACATGACCCCAATATTCCGTGCTGGTATTATTCTGGATGAAAGCCACTCTGTTTGCAACGAATGTTTTCCTTTGCATAGGCAAAGCATTAATCCAAGCTAGAACAATGCTAGAATCTGTGAAGAGGTGAATGGAGCTAACTTGAATACCGAGAATCAGGACTGTCTTTTTGATCAACTGTGCAAGTAAGACCGCTCTGCACAATTCAAGACGTGGAAGCGTAATCGTTTTGACAGGGGCTACACGTGACTTGGAGCATTGCAGTCGACTGGAAATATTCCCTTCATGATTTCTTGACCGGAGATACAAACATGCGCCATTAGCCTTCTCGCT
The DNA here is from genome assembly GCA_946902985.2 of Meconema thalassinum. Classification (NCBI taxonomy): domain Eukaryota; kingdom Metazoa; phylum Arthropoda; class Insecta; order Orthoptera; family Tettigoniidae; genus Meconema; species Meconema thalassinum. The sequence continues at coordinate 508,234,081 of OX336392.1, read as the reverse complement.
AGCATCACAAAACCCGTCCAACTGAATGTTGGCTGGATTGTCGTATGGCATTACAATACGATCAATGCTGATGCTGTTGATTTGTCGAAGATGATGAAACAAATGATCCCACTTCGACATGAGTTCATCAGGGAGTGGAGTGTCCCAATCTAACTTCGAAAGCCACAGTTCCTGCAGAAATATCTTATACCTAATTACAATTGGGCTAATTAACCCGAGTGGGTCAAACGTAGAAGCCACAATGGAAGCGACTTTGCGCTTTGTGGGTCTGTTATTGGCCGAACCGTAGACATATGTATCATTAGAAGAACTGGAAATCAGGAATTGATCTGCTGATGTATTCCATAATAGGCCAAGTGTCATGACACCTTCACCATTGTCTAGCGAAATGGGAGACTGAGTCTCTCGGTACTCCACTGATAATGCTTCCAATAGCGCTGTGTGATTAGCAGAGAATTTACGAAGCGGAAATCCTCCTCTTTCAAGTAGTGCGATCATGTCACTCTGTAATTGCAGTGCTTCTGCGACGGTACTAGTTGCAGTTATCAGATCATCTACATAAAAGTCTCTCTGCAGAACATCTGCTGCCTTGGGATAGTGCTCATTCTCGTCCTCGGATAGTTGATGTAACGAGCGCGTGGCTAGAAAAGGAGCGCTGCTGGTTCCATACGTCACTGTGGATAGTTCAAAGATCCTAATATGTAGATCTGATGAAGTTCGCCAAAGAATCCGTTGTAAGGGTGTGTCGGATGGATCAACCTGAATCTGCCTATACAGTTTAGCAATGCCAGCTGTGAAAGCGATGGGGTGCATTCTAAAACGAAGTACAATGGAGTATAAATCTTGTTGGATTGTGGGCCCAACTAACAAGGTATCGTTTAGGGACAGTACGTTGCTAGAGCGTGCAGATCCTTCGAAGACAACTCGTTTTTTGGTAGTTGTACTAGAGGCCTTAAATATTGCATGATGGGTTAAATAGAAAGTTTCAATGGTTTCAGGAGTAGTACCAATTTCAACTTCTTTCATGTGTCCTAATTGTTCGTATTCGCACACAAGTTCGTTGTAAGCCTGACGTACTTCGGGTTGTTTGAGCAGCCGACGTTCTATTTGCAGCAATCTCTGTTTGGCGAGGTGAAAAGACTCACCAAGTTTAACTTGCTCTGTCCGGCGTGGCAGTCGAACCATGTACCGACCAATCTAGTTTCTAGTGGTGTTCTGTTTGAAATGATGTTCGCATAATTCTTCATCGGACGTCAACTGTTTCAATTGTAGATCTTCTATTTTCCAAAAGCGTTGTAACTGCTGATCTAAAGACGCATCATTTCGAAGTAGGAATGAACAGTGTGATTGAGTGATAAGATTTTCGGGTCTTGAAGCCTGGATCTTTCCGGACAGAATCCATCCCAATTCGGTGTTTTAGAGAACGGGATAGTTTCCGGGCCTAGTTCTTCTACCAGGAAGTAAAAGTTTAAAGAATAGCTCAGCGCCCAACAGTAGATCTATTCTCCCTGGCTTGCAAAATGTAGGATCAGCCAGCTGAATATCGTCAGGAATATTCCAGTCATTGATTTGCAGTGATGTAGAGGGCATGTCACCAGTGATAGAGTGTAATACAGAACATATAATGCTGGTACTGAACTCAGTTGAGGTCGATTTGAATTGCACCTGTACACTATGATTTTTCTTGGAGGTCAATTCATTAATCACTTGAATCGGAATCTGATTACGAACTTTCTTCAAGTGTAGGCGTTGAACTAGATTTTCTGTTATGAAATTCGTATGTGACCCAGAATATAGGAGTGCCCTACACTTATGATGATATCCTTCGCTGTCATACACCATGACTTGTGCTGTGGCTAGCAGAATTTGAGTAACTGGTTTTTGCTTAAATGAACAATCATATATATTATTTCAGTAGCATGCATCCCTCCTGCGGCGCTCACAAGCGATCGATCGTGAAAAATGAGCATTCAAATGAAAGAGAATATACATTACCATTGCGCATTGCACTCTAATTTCATAAATATCTATAATTTCTTAAAAAAAATGACTTTTAAAATACTTGACGAAGTGTGCGATGGAATCAAAGGAATGTGTACTCAAATCGTATAATTTCATATATTAGCAGTGACGAATTGCATTCTAATTTCATAAATATAAATTTTTGTAAAACGTGTGCGATTTGCAAATACCGATGCTCTAACATGCTGCACTTGTGAGTTGTTGTCTAAACCCTTAAAACTATTAAACGTTAATTATTTTACAGGTTTTTCTTCTGCATTCTAATTTCATAAATATCGATCATTTCGATTGGTTTTCAGAAACAGTAAATCAATGGATTGAGTAGGCTACTCTAATCGTATAACCGGTGAGTGTTACGTCGTCTAAAACCTTAGAATTATTAAACATTAAGTTAATTCTTTTACAGGTTTTCCTTCTATCATTTCCCATGGTTTTCTGAATCAGTAAATCAAGCTAAGCTTTCAATCAATGGACTCAGCACACACATGATTTAAGCTCATCCGTCTAAACAATGGATTTATTAAATTCCAGGTTTGTTAATATGCCGCGATACAGGTTTTTCTTCTGCATTTTAATTCCATAAATATCGATGTTTGTAAGAATTGTGCTTTTTGCAAATACTGTTGCTCTAACATGCTGCAATGATGAGTTGTCGTCTAAAACCTTAAAACTATTGATCGTTAATTCTCTTACAGTATTTCTTCTATCTGGTTTTCAGACTCAGTAAATCATTGGATTGGGTACAGGTTTTTCTTGTGCATTCTAATTCCATAAATATCGATTTCTGTAAGAAGTGTGATTTTTGCAAATACTGTTGCTGTATCATGCTACAATATGAGTTGTCGTCTAAAACCTTGAAACTATCATCATCATCATCTTATAGGCCTCATAAATTAGCAGTGACGAATTGCATTCTAATTTCATAAATATCAATTTTTGTAAGAAGTGTGCTGTTTGCAAATACTGTTGCTGTAACATGCTGCAATTATGAGTTCTCGTCTAAAACCTTAAAACTATTGAACGTTAATTCTCTTACAGTTTTTCTTTTATAATTTCGCATGGTTTTCAGAAACAGTAAATCAATGGATTGTGTACTCTAAATCGTATAACCGGCGAGTGTTACGGCGTCTAAAACCTTATAACTATTAAACATTCATTTTTTCAGGATTTTCTTCTATCATTTCACATGGTTTTCAGAATTAGTCAATCAATATATTGGGTACTCAAATCGTATAATTTCATAAATATCGAATAACCGGTGAGTGTTATGATGATCCAATTTTCAGTGATTGCCATCATAAGTTAGGGAACGTACAACTTGGAATTCTGACTGAAAGTTAATGTATCGTATAACCAGTGAGCGTTACGGCTAAGCTGTCAATCAATGGACTCAGCACACAAATGGCATTAACAGTGACAAATTGCATTCTAATTTCAGAAATATCCAAGAAAGAAACCAGCCACAGCACGCTCTCATGCTGACGCTCCACTCAAGAAAGCAAAAGCTCCCCTGTATGTAACGTGCAAAGGAGTTTAGCGCTGAGCGCTACACACAGAACTAGGAAAGCTGCCCTGCAGGTAGTGTGCTAAGGAGTTTAACGCTGATCGTTGCACTTAGGAACAAGCAAGCCTCGCTGTAAGCGGGGCGTGAAGAAGTTTTCCAACTAGGGCTGTCCTGATAAGGGAGAAAGAGGCTCCTCAGCCAACAAGATAAAGCAGGAAATCTTGACCAAGATGCTTTCATAAATATCGAATAACTGGTGAGTGTTATGATGATCCAATTTTCAGTGATTGCCTTCTTAATTTAGAGAACGTAGAGCTTGGAATTCTTACTAAAATGTAAATAGTGTTCTATAGGCTAATCGTTTGGTTGAAATAATACCATAACAACCTTTCTCCTAAAGTCACTCATTATATACCTATTGCGGAAAGTATGACTTCTGAACATGCAAGATTTCTCGCACGGGTCCGCTAGTTAGCTGAAATTGTCAGCTGTGAGTTTGCTTGTATGTGGATTAATGTGTGATGTTTCCTACCACACTGGCGACATCTATGTTCAGAAGGACAAGTGGTATCCTTGTGTCCACTGGATAGGCAATTGCAACAGAGATGATTTTGTTTCACGATGTTAAGTCCTTGTTGTAAATTAGAATCACGAAACTTAGAACATTTATACAAGTACTGGGCATTGTGGCGGAGACATCTAGCGGGAATAACTTTTACTTGTATATGTTTTATCTCTGACCAAAAGAGAACATTTACTTGTATTATTTTATCTCTGACTTTTTTTGTTTTTGTTTTGTTTCATTATTGTTGGTCTCCTAGTCAGAATTTCTCACTAGTTCTTCTTACAAAATGTGTATACCATTCCCTCTTAAAAAATGTGCCAAACAAATGTGAGTACGACATCATTAAAACCACAGTGGTGACCCCGACGTGATATTTGAGTGAATGTTAAATCATCGTGTAATAAAATAACGACATTAACCATGCCTCGCACGGACAACACACCAACCGATGCGACGCTATCAGGTATGCCTCCATCTCATAACGAACCTGAAATTTCACGAGTGTCAATTAAAATCCCACCAATTTGGCGTAAACATGTTAAGGTTTGGCTACTGCAGATCGAGGCCCAATTTGCTACAGGCAACATCACACAAGAGCTTACGAAGTTCAACTATGTTATCGGCTCACTGGAGCTAGACGTTGCCGAACTTATAAGTGATTTGTTAGTAAGACCACTTTCGAATACGCCTTTCTTAGACCTGAAGGCCCGGTTAATAGGTGAATTTGAAGAATAAGAAGGACGGAAATTGACGAAATTACTCACAGAGCTTGACTTAGGAGACAAAAAGCCAAGCCGGCTTTCACGAGAAATGCGCGCCCTTGCGGGGACACAGGTCAAGGATGATTTTCTACACACAATCTTTCTGCAACGACTCCCAGTTAATTTAAGATCGATATTAGCATCCTGCAATGATACTCTAGACAACCTGGCCGCATTAGCTGATAGAATTTTAGATTTCTCAAATCCCTCGCAATTTCTATCGGTGATTCAATCTCGCCAACCCGCCGCAGAACTTCCTACGCAGCAGGTGGACAGGATTTTCAGACTAGAGTCTCAATTAGAACAACTTACGTTATCTATAAACAGTCTGATCTCGAACCCACAAAAACCCGTCATCGAACGAGATCTCGATCTAGACCTAGATCAACTTATCGCCAATATCGACCAGATAGTTCATTATGATGGTACCATTTCACATACCAAGACAAAGCTAGGAAGTGTGTCAACCCATGCTCTTATAACACAGCCTCCTCTGCTTCGGGAAATGCTCAAGCCCCTCGCTAGACGAGGCACATAGTGATGTGGGCCAAGGAAATTCTCGCCGTGAATTTGTAACAGACCATTCCTCTGGTACACGATTCCTGGTTGATACAGGAGCAGATGTGTCATCCCTACCACCCTCTTCGCATGACAGAAAGCAGACCTGTAAACGCATACTTTATGCGGCTAACGGCACACCAATTAAAACCTACGGCGAGCGTTTATGCAACTTAACCTCAATCTATGACGTCCATTTTGCTGGCAATTCATCATCGCCGATGTCCAACACGCTATCATTGGTGCTGATTTCCTCAACAACTATGAACTGCTTATCGATGTCAAACATAAAAGTCTTATCGATAGCACCACCAGTATGTCCACCTCTGCAGTGCCAGTTAAACGTCTAATTTCAGAGAGCATCCATTTACTTGACCCTCAGAATAAGTATCCAGAATTATTGGGAAATTATCCAAATATATTTTGTGACAATCCCAATTATTGTGCACCCGATATCACATTCTTTCATACCATTTCAACGATAGGCCCTCCAGTTTCGGCCAAGGCTAGATGACTATCCCCAGATAAACTAGCACAAGCAAAGATGGAGTTTCAGAAAATGATAAATCTAGGTATATGTAGAACTTTCAAGAGCCCTTGGTCCAGCCCACTCCATTTAGTTCCTAAAAGTGATGGTTCCTGGCGACCTTGTGGAGACTACAGGGCCTTAAATTCAAAAACTATTCCAGACCGCTACCCTATTCCACATCTACAGGACTTCAACAGCCGCTTATGTGGCAAAACAGTTTTCTCCAAAATAGATTTGCTTCGAGCTTTTCACCACATTCCAGTCGCTGAAGAGGATATACCTAAAACTGCTGTCATCACTCCTTTCGGCCTATTTGAATTTCTTAAACTTCCATTTGGGCTTTGCAATACAGCACAGTCATTTCAAAGGTATATCGACGTCATTTTGAGAGATTTAGACTTTGTTTTCTGATACCTTGATGGCATTCTCATAGCGTCTGTCGATGAGCAGGAGCATGAGATTCACCTGAAATTGCTTCTGGAACACCTAGATAAATATTGTATCAATGTAAACCTGTCCAAATGTATTTTTGGGGCATCTGACATTTCCTTCTTAGGGTACTCTCTTACGTCTACAGGAATCAAGCCATTACCTGATCGAGTTGAAGCTATCCTTTCATATCCACAACCTAGTACAATCGTTGATCTAAGACGATTCCTACGATTGGTAAACTTTTGTCGTTGGTCACTTCCCAATGCGGCAAAGACCCAGCAGAGCCTCTTCAGCCTATGTAAGGACACACACAAGCGTGACCGCAGAGCAGTTGAATGGACACCAGAGGCTGTTCAAGCTTTTAACAACCCCAAGAAACAATTTGCTGATGCTACCCTACTTGCACATCCCTCAATTGATCTCCCATTGGCATTGACGGTTGACGCTTCCGACTTTTCATTGGAGCCTCACTGCATCAAATCCGTGATGGTACAGCAGAACCTCTTGCATTTTTCTCAAAGACTCTTAATGACACACAAAAAACGTACAGCACAAATGATCGTGAGCTTCTCGTTGCCTATTCTGCAATAAAGTACTTCCGCCATTTATTGGAAGATAGAAATTTTACACTTTTTACAGACCACAAACCTCTAACGTTCGCATTTCAGCAGCGCCTAGATAAAGCATCTCCACGGCAACTCCGACAGTTGGATTTTATAGGCCAATTTACAACTGACTTGAAGTATCTTCCGGGAAAGCATAACATTCCAGCAGATTTTTTTCTCCCGCATCTCATCTATCTTCATTACATCACAATTGTCATTTGATGATGTAGCTAAAGCACAGGCATCCGATGAAGAACGACACGCTCTGCTACAATCAACTACCACATCTCTTCAATTCAAGACCATCAATTTACTATCCGGAGCAGAACTAGTCAATGATGTTTCAACAGAAGAGGTGCTGCCATATTTACCTATCCAATTCCGCAAGCTTACATTTGAAATGCTTCATAATATGACGCACCCAGGAATTAAAGCATCTACCACACTTCTACAAAAAAGATATGTATGGCCACCCCTCAAGGCAGATATCAAACTCTGGACAAGATGCTGCATAGCCTGCCAGCGCTCCAAGGTTACCAGACATACCAACAGGGCAATTAATACATATGATCCAGTGGAACGACAATTCTTTCACATACATGCGGATATTGCTGGCCCCTTTCCACCATCTGAAGGATATACATATATCCTTACAATCATCGATCGATTTTCAAGTTGGCCAGAGGCTATACCATTCAAGGACATAACAGCAGAATCAGTAGCTCATGCCATCCTATACTTTTGTGTAGAAAAATTTGGTGTACCAGCCGTCATCACAACTGACCGTGGCAAGCAGTTTGACTGCTCGTTATTCAGTCATCTGATGAAAATACTGGGCATACACCACATTAAAACGACAGCTTACCATCCTGCAGCAAATGGGAAAATAGAACGTTGGCACCGCCAGCTCAAATGCGCACTTCGGACTCAGTTAACCAACAGCTGGGTACCCCAACTTCCAACAGTCCTGCTAGGCCTCAGATCACTCATCATACCTCACCTAAATTCCTCCTCAGCTGCAATCATTTATGGAGCCTATTCGCCTACCAGCAGACTTCTTTGAAGAATCACCACCGACAGACCTTCCTGCTTTCGTCCTCAAGCTCAAACAGCATGTTCAATCCTTACGCCCAGTCCAACCAAAACATCATGCTGTTAAAAGAACATTTATACATCCTGAACTGTTGCGTTCATCTCATGTGTTCATCCGGCATGACTCTCATCGTAAGCCCTTGCAGCCTATCTACGATGGACCATTCCGTGTAATATCTCGCTCCGACAAACACTTTGTGGTTATTACCATGGTGAAGAGACTATTTGTATTGATAAACTTAAACCAGCATTTCTACTAAATAGTGAATACACTGGCACAGCTACCACAAATTGTGCCAGTAGCCAAAAGCAGATTCATAGAGACATCTGCATCCCACAGACTCAACTGAAAAAGTCCTACACCCGTTCTGGAAGAACTGTTCAATTCCCATCACGATATCTCTCCGATGTCACTGGGGAGGGAGCATGTGGCGGAGACATCTAGCGGAAATAACTTTTACTTATATATGTTTTATCTCTGACGAAAAGAGGACCTTTACTTGTATATATTTTATCTCTGACTTTTTTGTTTCATTATTGTTGGTCTCCTAGTCAGAATTCCTCACTAGTTCTTCTTATAAAATGTGTATGTCATTCCCTCTTAATAAATGTGCCAAACAAATGTGAGTACGACATCATTAAAACCACAGCATCATTACATAGAACGCATGTATTCATGGTTGCTACATAAGCATGTCTTATATCCTTGGTAATTGTAGTCTTAGTCATATCCAATTCTGAGCCTCTAGAGGGCATCCTGGAACCCAGAAGTTCCAGAGCCAAACACCGTTGTTCTAGAAATTGCAGAAAATCGTTCAAAAATGTGGGTTGAGTATGAGGCCTAAGTTCCCAGTCCTTTCTAGTGTTGCAATCAACTTTTTCCAAGTATAACTTGGAGATAATTAATTCATGCAATGGTATTTTTAAATCTAATGCCTCAATGGCGTTAAGATTGCTTTTGCAATGGCTGAGTAACCCTCGAAGTAGTTTCGGGCATTCTCTAGCTACGACAGGAGGGCCAACAGAGCTTTGATATGTGTCGTTGCAACAAGTTGAGGGTTATTTTACCTTTCACAAATTAAAGCCCATGCAATTTTGAAATTTTCAGATGTAACTGGGAGATTGGCAATTAATATCTGTGCCTCACCTGATACTGAAGCTAGAAGGTAATATCATCTAATGATTCATTGCGATCAATTAAAGACTGAAATGTGTCATGGAAATGCCGGAATTCTACCACATCATTGCTAAATGTAGGTAGCTTCATCGTGGGCAATTTTAATTTGCAGGTAGACGTTGAAGTGTTAGAATTTAGGCTTAAATGTGATTCATTTTCAACACACTAGTTTCAATTAAATTCGTCAGTTTAGTGTATAGCTCGTAAAATATATTTGAAAATAGTTCTCTATCAGCTGCGTGATTTTGGGTATCATCTTCTAATTCAAGCTGATCCTGAATAGTGTTGTAACTTCCCCAGGCCTGCTGCAGAGCTTCGCGTCTGTTTTTACTATTAAATATATCAATGTCATCTGTTAGAGAATCAATATATTTTTGGATGATGGTGATTTTGGACTTAGCGACAGCTCATTTTCTTGTCAGTGTTTTCCTTACACTAGGATCCATCCTACACACAGGTTAACAATATTGATTGCTAATAAATATAAATTAAGACTAGAGCTTACTGCTGTAATCGAGATGCTACTCGTCGCTTGGTGGAGAGATGATCTGGTTGATGTAGTAGGTGCTAGCGGGTCACGAAATTGTGCATTATGATATAAATACAGCGTAGCACGTCACATAGATTGGCAGAGAAAGGTACGAACGGTTTCACTCTAGGTCAATTTGCATATCAGATTGAAGTAATTAATTAAAATACCCTGTGCATCCGGCCCGGTAGGACCAAAATGTTGAAAGATGAAAAAGCAAATGGACTGTAAAGCATATTAGGAGTGAATCATATCACGAATGCACAGAGTTGTATTAATTATTTAATTACACTAATTTGACCAAACGCCAGCATGACGACGACATAGCACTCCGAATAACATACATACATAAACAAAGAAGAAAACAAGGACTACAAAATCCGATTGGCTACCAGATAGGGCAGAACTGTTGATCAGTTGTCCATATAGCCGCTGGTGGGCTTAACTGACGTCTAGTCTCTAATCCAGCGCCACTGTCGTGTGGTTTGGCAAAACACCGCCCCCACAAGAAGCAATCCAGAGCACCGATATAAGCTGGAATTTCGCAGTGCAAAGCTTATGAAGTACCAAACTTGAGCGGGTGATTGAACAAGGCAAGCGGAAAGCGCGGCATGAATTGAGGTTACTGGCAAGCTTTCGCCAAGTGCTCTTTCCTTCCCGAGCAAGTATTCGGGTACTATGGGGGGAAGGGTGATACTCTAGCAAGGCAAGGTATTTCAAAAGGAAAGGATCTAGGCACTTTCCCATCAAAAGGGTAAGATTTTGGAAAGCCTTCTGGAATACTAGAAGGATTTGAATTTGTAGTAACATTTTTATTACTAGACACTTTGGATCACCGACAGAACAGCCGAATGCCCCCAGAGTGGGAAGAGATAAAGTAAATCTAGTGCCTTTAGCAATATTTTTTACTGTTATTAGTGAGAATCTTTTAAGAATACCAATTGTTGCACTTAAAGCAGGCTAAGCGTTTACCCTGCAGGGTGCCGACTAAAAGCTTAGAACGGAGGAAACCCTCAGATCTAACTTAAACAAAACTAACATTTTGAAAAGTAAAACTGAAGTTAGAGAAGAAGTCTCTACAAATGGGAAGCTGGCGGAGAGAGCTGTACTTGCCTTAATGATTTACTAGAATTAGCTGTGACAGCTAAGAGAAACTTTGCAAATGTTGTTATTTGAAGTTTCGTTTTAAACGCAACAAGTGGTAAAGTTCTTATTGATTCAGTGATTGCCTTTCTAATTTTGAAGATGAAATAATTTTGGGAGAAGAATCAGGGAAGAGAAGGTCCTGCCTAACCTTTGTTCTAGTAATAGAGATAGCAACAAAACAACAAATTATTTATTTAACAGTTGATAGAATTTGAAAAAAATAGATTTTGAATTTTATTTTGAGTTAAGAACAATCTTTTTTTTGTTCACAAATTTCGAGGTCTAAGACCTAATATTTGGATATTTACAATTGACAAATAATTTTAAACAATTTCAATGGTTTCGAACTTATTACGAGCACTAAACCTGTACAAAGGTTTTGAGATGTGCTTAAAATTAAGAAGTTTAAAGTTTGAAATGACAATTGTAAAGTAATTATAACTTTGATAAATTAGTTAGGTAGGATACAAGCACTATTAGAATGCCCTGATGGCAAGCGAAAAGGTTATAAACAAATAGATTAAATTCCTGATCGTAGCAGGAGGAAAAAGGAGAATTACAAGCGGAGGTTACCGCTATTATTTAAACAGAAGTTAACAAATGGTACATTTCAAAAAAGGCCAGGTCGTATTAAAATTAAGAAGTTTAAAGTTTGTCATGACAATTATAAAGTAAATATATTTTTGATAAATTAGTTAGGTAGGATACAAGCACTGTTAGAATGCCCTTATGGCAAGCGAATAGGTTATAAACAAATAGATTAAATTCTTGATCGTAGCAGGAGGAAAAAGGAGAATTACAAGCGGAGGGTACCGCTATTATTTAAACAGAAGTTAACAAATGGCACATTTCAAAAAAGGTCAGGTCGTATTAACGAAGCCTGGATCAAATGAAATTAGGTACAAAAGTTTAACAATTAGAAAACTAACGATTCCTGAGCCAGCAGGATAAGAAAAGAAAGATTAATAAGTAGCTTCTATAACTACTAATATTGAAACAGAATGAATAAGTGGTACATGGAGAAAACATGGGAGGGCGCCAAACTTTGGGCGAGACCTCGTTGAGTTGTAACTAGATATTTAGATTAACCTAAATTTGTTAGTAAAATGTATTTGAGGAAAAGGAGATAGGAATTTATAGTTCTGGCCAATTTGTATTGCTCTCAATCGAACGCGGCGCGGTAGATAGTTGAACGGACACTGTTTTTCACTAAAGTTTGTTGATAGATTGGAAGTTTTCACTATTGCAGCACTGAAAGTTCATGGAACAAGTGAAAAGTTAATGCAGTTTATGGAGAACACTTAGTTGAATTTGACTTCAATAAGTTTATTGAGTTGGAAAGTTTGTGGATTGCAGTTAATAGTTCTAGTTAACTTGAGGTTCCAGCAATTTGACGGTATTGAGTATAGTTCTTTCTGGTGTGGAGTTTATTTTAAATGGAAAATTCCAGAACTGTAGACAGTTAAATGGAGCGGTAAGAATCACACGGTGGAAATTATTATTTAGCGTATGACATCATAAAAATGCAAAGAAACACAATCACAAATTAAATATACACTATGTACAGTAGGTTACAGTCTTAACTTCAAGCTCTCAATATAGTCTATGCAAGGCGGATTCAGATTTTGGAAGTCTTTTAAATTGCCCTGATATGCACTCAGGGGGCACTGTTCCACAATGTGATGGACTGTTTGTTTTGGGGCACCACAGCTACATTCCGGGGAGGAATGTTTGCCCCATTTGTGGAGGGAGTCACCGCACTTGCCATGGCCTGTCCTGATGCGATTGAGAGTTGTCCAGGTACTGCGGGGTAGATGAAATCCTGTTGGTGTTCTTGTGATGCAGGGAAAGTTCCGATACTCAGGTGGAGCTGTGGATGTCCATTCTTGCATCCAGTCCTGCTGTAGGTTGAAATTATCAACCAGGTTTCTGGTGGTCCTAACTGGTGGATTTCTGGAACGGAGCCTGCTGATCATGGCGTTGGGGATGTCTCCATGGATTGGCAGATTGGCATTTCTAGACAACTTCTGGTACTCTTGCAACAGGGCATTCTTTCTCCGTAAGTGTGGTGGAGGAATATGGCTAAGAACTCACGGTGGAAAAAGTTAAGTTTATAGACAGCTATGAGTATTAGCAGAAATCCCACGGTGTAGGGAAGGTATCCCATTTATTTCGTACAAGAAGTACTTTATTTCATATTTTAAAGCAAGCTTGGATAGCTAAAGCATGGCAAAGAAAATCCCACGAAGACGGTTATTGCACAATAGTGCGTAATTCCCCACACTGTCTATAAAGTTTTGTTAAAAGGATTCAGCATGGATTAAAAACATTAAGGGCCGGTTCCATCAACCTTCGTTAAAAGTTTAACGACACGTTAAAGTAATTTAACGGAAATGTTAGCAAAATGGAGTTCCATCAACCAACATTACTGCTAACAAATCGTTAACCTTTCCGTTATTTTAACATCCCATTCTTGCTCAGTTAAAGAGTTTAACATAGTGTTAAAAATGGTTACAAGCAAATACAGTATGCCTTTCGTGCTCAGTTATTGTATTATTTATTTTTGATTACCGTATTTGAATAATGCTACAGAACAAGAATTCTTGCCATGGTCTCATGACATGTTGCAACTGTCTGAAAAGAAGTTTCTGGAGATGTGTTGTGCATAAATACAGTAAGGACTTTACCTTACAACCGGCCACTTAAACGATATGCCTAGGCGTAATCTACAAATTAGCCTACATGTAATGAAATTGGTAAATATAGCCTATTCAGACAGCAACATCAATACGTACTGGTCAATAATGTAGTTTTATAGTGCACAAAAGGTTATTGTACTGAATGTATTATCAAATGATGAATAAAACTAGTGGAAACAACAGCCATTTGATTTTCATCCAAAGCTTTCAGTTGATCAGCATGTGTGTTGATTTGTAGTTTTCATTTTCACATAGTTTAGATAAACAGTGTCACGATGCAATTTAAATATAAATTCACACTCAATTTTTGGATAAATAGCCTACAAGTTGACTATAAAGATTTTTAAAATTTTTAATAGGCATCTGATTATTAGAAAAACTGAGCTTCACAGATTTGAAGCAGCAATGTGGCAAGTTAAAAAAAAAGACCCACATGTAGGCCTACGATAAAGCGACCCCTAAAGCAATTTTTGTCACATGGGAAGAACAGCTGTCAAATCGAACCTGCTAAAAGTCGCCTAGTTCGTAATGCAGGGGAGAATGTAGGGTACTGGTTATTTTAAGAAATTCATTACGGTAGTATTTATTAATAAATAATTCTCCTTTGTAAAATGGCAACCGCATACGATCACATACAGTACTTCGAAATCGGCTTTGCAACGCGAAGTAGGCCTAATCTACTCCATTCTGTCTGAAAAGCTTTTCTTTTGTGTAAGTAAAGCATTGATATGGCAATATTGTTGAATTTGAAGAGCACAGTGGAACTGAGCAATTAAATTACTCATCTCTTAGCCTCAATTATTATACAACTAACTGAAAATACGAGAAAATAGCACACCCATCTACTCAAATCACATGTTATAGCATCTGTTTGTTTATGTTCCCATCGCTCTTACGCTAGTTCCAGATAACGGCAGCACCGTCGCTTGAGTTCGCGAGCAGCAAACAAATGAATACAAGTTGACTAGACACAGTTTCTGAAGTCAGAAAAACCATCCATGCCGTTCACTGCTTCCTTGATTCTTACAGCAAGTGACATTTAACGCATCGTTTGTTAACCGACTTGTTAAAACGTGTTGTGGAACACGTAATCTGTAACAGAATGTTAAAATTATAACGATTGGTTAACTAACGTTTTGTTAGCCAAATTTAACACAAGGTTGATGGAACCGGCCCTTAACCTACCAAACTTAAATACTAGGAAAACTTAAATACTAGAATAAAATAAAATTCAATTAAATTAAATTGGCGACTGCGTGATATTAATTATTAAGCTATACAATTTAAATGACATACATTTTTAACAAAATTATACTATGGTCATTCACTCACACATTCTTACACAAATTGTTCTAGTTGGCCTACGAATTCAAGAGGAACTCTTTACACGCACGTTTGAAAGTTGTTAGGGATGTACACTTTCTAACGTCGCGAGGACAATTATTCCTAATTCTAGTTCCCGACACGAGGAAAGAGTTACTGAAGGCAGCTGAATGATGTAGAGGAATTGCAATTATAGATCCAGATCGCGTGTGACGATCATGAAAGGAAGAAAGAAAACGAAAATTACAAGAGAGATAGTGAGGAGTACTTTCATTTTTTAAATAATTTATTAAACACAATGTGTACATTAATTTACAAACATTTGTTTACATATTTACTTCTGTTTTTCACCAGTCTTTTGTTAGCGTGTTTAGCGGCTGGGTTCTGTTTCCACATTTCAGCAAGTGATACTTGGGGCTTGGTTTGTTGCATAATTCACAGACGCAATCGTTCTCCGGTTCGTGGTATGTTTTGTTCCGACATATCTTCCCATGGAAACCGTGGGTGGCGAATCTTGTGTACAGATGGCGAAGCTCATAGTTCGGTCCCTTCCAGGCTTCTGTTTTCATCGCTTCTGTGTCCATTATTTGCTCTGGGACATCGTTGGCTTTGTTCTGTCTTTCCTTGATGACTGTTTTGTATGCGTATGCGTATATTTCCGGTAATCCGACTCTCGTGCTATTGTATACGCGTTGCTGTTCCTTGTGAATTTAGAGATCGAGAGGGCTCGTTTTAGGAATCTGGCTTTAATGCTTTCTATTTTCCTAAGGTTGTTTGCCGTCAGGTAGGGCCATGTTATTTGTATTCCGTACGTTGCAATCGGAGCAACTTTCAGTTTGAACAGCGCGATCGCGGTTGGCAGGGATAGCTTCTGGAGCTTAGGGATGTCGTAAGTTGCTTTCGTTGCAGCCGTCACTCTCTCTCTTGTGTATGCAGAGAGAAAGTGGTTCCAGTTGTTTGTAGTGTAACACCTAGGTATTTGAAGCTGAGTGGTCCCTCTTAGATAGCCTGCCTCCCCTTCTGAATTTCATTGCCTTTGTCTTCGCACTGTTTATTTCCATGGAGTTTTCTGTTGCCCATACCTTAATGTTCTCCATGACTGCCTGTAGGTCTTCTTGACTCTTGGAGAGGATGGCCATGTCATCTGCGTACATTAGCAGTTTAACGTTTCTTGTGCCTATGGTCTGTCCGATATCTGAAGTCATCACGTTAAAGAGGGCTGGGCTCATCGGGTCTCCTTGCAGGACCCCTCGTGTTTGGGTGATGCTCTTCGACGTGGATATGCCATCATAGATTGTGACGTAGTTGGCGTATAGAATCGACTTGATCGTCTTGAGGTCGTTGTTTGTGCTGCCTAGAATGTCCTCTAATTTGTGGATGAGTATCCTCCTGCTGATGCTGTCAAATGCCTTCGAGTAATCTATGAAAATTGCGTATAATGGTGTGGCGGGTTTGGCTAGTGTAGTTGTTATTTCTTGTATGATTTCTTGAACAGCGTGCAGTGTTGATCTGCCCGGGGTGAAGCCATATTGATTCGGTGGTATGTAGGCTCTTAATCTATGTTCTATACGTGCTAGTAGGATCTTGGAAAACAGTTTGAATATGACATTTTCCAGGGCGATTTACCTATAGGAGTTTGGGTCATCCTTTCTTCCCTTCCCTTTGTAAAGCACGATTATGATTGACTTTCTCCATTGTTCTGGAATTGAGTTGTTCTTTAGGCATTCATTAAAAAGTTCCGTCAGTGGTTCTAGAAGGTATTGCTGTGCTTCCTTCAGGTGTTCCATGTATATTCCATCAGGTCCAGCTGCTTTGTTGAGTTTCCCAGATCTTATAAGTTGGTCGACTTCCTCTGTTGTGATTGGAACTATGTTCTGTTTGTTCGTTGTGTCTGATGTGCGATATACTGTTGGTTTGTCCTCTGCAAGGAGGCTGCTAAAGTGGGCTTCCCATTGCTCCATATTAACGAGGGGGCTTATTGCCTGCTTCTTTGACGACCTTAGAATTTTATACGGTTTCAGTTTGGCCTCGGCTATCAATTTCTGTTGTGTGTAGAGGTCGTGTTTTTGCTTCTTTTCTTTCAATAGCATTTTGTACCTCAGGCGTTCTTCGCCATATTCCTTTAGGGCGCTTCCTTCGTATTCTCTGGCTGCCTGGAGGAGTTGTAGAGTGCTTTGTCTTTTGATATAGCACTCTTCGTCAAACCACGACTTTGCTGATCGAGTGTGGGTGGACAGTTGAGTGGTGGCCTGTATGATTGTGTCATTCAGGGCTGCTGTTGCCTTGTCCAGGCTCCCCAGTTTCAGCATGTGCGTTATTGCCGGTAGATTTTCTTTGTTCGTAATCCTTCTTTTCTCATCTATGTGCCTTGAAACTTTAGGTTTAAGGTTTCCATCTGTCTGTTCTTGTAATCCAGTTCTTATTTGAACTTCAGTTGTTACTGGTAGGTGCTTTCTGATAGCCACTTTTCCTATTTTTACCTGTGTGTGGTTCTTAATATTCGTGAATATTAAGTCGATCGTGCTTTTTCCGTTTGGGGCTATGTATGTATAGTCTTTCTCTCTGTTTAGCAGTCTTAGTTGTCGGTCCATGAGAAAATCTGTGACCGCTTCTGTTTTTGGGTCCCGTTTATCTATGCGGCAGTTTAGGTCTCCTAGTAGCGTGGTAGGCTTGTCGGTGTCTATGTTCTCCAGGGCTCTTCCCAGTTCGTCGATGATGACCTCTGGTTCTGTTTGGGGTTGAAAGTAGGCTCCTATAATGTAAATTTTCCCTGTGACTACTGTTAGTGTGTTGGATGTACGATCAATTAGTCTTATGGGTTGCAGGTGCGGTTTTATGAAGCAGCTCAGCCCCCTGATGGGCGGCCTTTATCTCCTTTTTTTTTGGCTAGGGAGTGGATGCCGTAGAAGTTGTTGATGTCTATTTCCTCTGTGTTGAGTGTTTCTGTGAGGAGCAGTATGTCGTTGTCTTGGAGGGTGGGGAGGGGATTTATGGCCATTACAGATTTGAGACCTTCCACGTTCCATGTCGTTATTTTGAAGAGTTCCATATTATTACTGTTATTGTTGTGCGGTCTGTGGGTCTGTTGGGTTTTTGCGACGGTCAGAGTAGCTTGGTTCCGGGTGTTAGAATTGAAAGGTGCGAAAAGTGATCCCCGTGGGCCAGAAGTTTTCATGGTCTACTTTACCTTTGTCTCCATCCAGGATTGCTATTTTGAAGGCTTTGTTCCTCCCTCTCGTTCGGAGAGTAAAGCATTCTATTATTCTTTTGATGCCCTGTTCAGTCATGTAGGCTCTGATATCTTCTTCTGTTACGTCCTCGTCTACATGACCTACATACATCCAGTGCAGGCTCTTTGCAGGCTTGAGTCTTCCTTCTGTGTTGTTCCCCCTTCCTCTTTTGGGTGAGGGTGGTAGCGTTTCTTGGCTGCGCCGTACTTTCATTTAGAAGTCGATATATGAGGGTACATATGTGCAGGTTTCTTTGTTGTTCTACTTTTAGCCAGAAAAGTAGATCATAAAAAGGAGACACTTGTGAGGAAAATTTCAAGGAGAAAATAAACCTAATGCAGGAATTTAAAGCTCTCTGAAGTTTCTTGGTTTGTTCTCCGCTAGCATCTACTAATACAACATCGCAGTAGTTAAATATAGGGAGTATCAAGGTTTGGACGAGTTTTATTTTCAAGTTACTGGTTAGAACGGACTGGTGAATCTTAAGTGGATGTAGTGACGAGTAAACTTTCCTGCATTTATTAGTAACGTGCCCATCCCAATTCAAAGTTTCATTTAGTGTGACTCCAGGACTTTTTTACCGATTTAGAGAACGGGATAGCAACAGCATTAAGTTGAATTAAAGAAAGCGGTCTACTGTGTAAATAGAAAAGCAATCTAGGGCCGGTTTCATCAACCTTCGTTAAAATTTTAACGACACGTTAAGGTAATTTAACGGAAATGTTAGCAAAATGGTGTTCCATCAACCAACATTACTGCTAACAAATCGTTAAACTATCCGTTAGTTTAACATCCCATTCTTGCTCAGTTAAGTAGTTTAACATAGTGTTAAGAATGGTTACAAGCAAATACAGCATGCCTTTCGTGCTCAGTTATTGTATCATTTATTTTTGATTACCGTATTTGAATAATGCTACAGAACAAGAATTCTTGCCAAGGTCTAATGACATGTTGCAATTGTCTGAAAATAAGTTTCTGGAGAGATATAGGATGTCCAAATGTGTTGTGCATAAATACAGTAAGGACATTACCTTACAACCGGCCACTTAAATGATATGCCTAGGCCTAACCTACAAATTAGCCTACATGTAATGGAATTTGGTAAATATAGCCTATTCTGACAGCAACATCAATACGTAATGGTCAATAATGTAGTTTTATAGTGCACGAAAGGTTATTGTACTGAATTTATTATCAAATGATGAATAAAACTAGTGGAAACGACAGCCATTCGATTTGCATCCAAAGCTTTCAGTTGATCAGCATGAGTGTTGATTTGTAGTTTTCATTTTCAAATAGTTTAGATAAACAGTGTCACAATGCAATTTAAATATAAACGCACACACAATGTTTGATCTATAAATAGCCTACAAGTTGACCATAAAGATTTTTTAAATTTTTAATAGGCACCTGATTATTGGAAAAAGTGAACTTCACAGATTTGAAGCAGCAATGGGGCAAGTTTTAAAAGAAGATAACCACACGTAGGCCTACGATAAAGCGACCCCTAAAAATCAATTTTTGTCACATGGGAAGAACAGCTGTCAAATCGACCCTGCTAAAAGTCGCTTAGCTTGTAATGCAGGGTAGAATGTAGGGTACTGGTTATTTTAAGAAATTCATTGCTGGTAGTATTTACTGTATTAATAAATAATTCTCCTTTGTAAAATGGCAGCCGCATACGATCATATACAGTACTTTGAAATCGGCTTTGCGACGCGAAGTAGGCCTAATTTACTCCATTCCGTCAGAAAAGCTTTTTTTTTGTGGAAGCAAAGCATTGATATGGCAATTGCTGAATTTGAAGAGCACAGTGGAACTGAGCAATTAAATTACTCATCTCTTTGCCACAATTATTATAAAAATAACTGAAAATACGAGAAAAGAGCACACCCATCTACTCAAATCACATGTTATAGCATTTGTTTGTTTGTTTATGTTTCCATCGCCCTTACGCTAGTTCCAGATAACGGCAGCACCGTCGCTTGAGTATGCGAATAGCAAACAAATGAATACAAGTTGACTAGACACAGTTCAGAAGTCTGAAAAAACATCCATACCGTTCACTGCTTCCTTGATCCTTACAGCAAGTGACATTTAACGCATCGTTTGTTAACCGGCTTGTTAAAAAGTTTTGTGGAACACGTAATCTTTAACAGAATGTTAAAATTATAACGATTTGTTAACTAACGTTTTGTTAGCCAAATTTAACGCAAGGTTGATGGAACCGGCCCTTAGTCTGCCCTATAACGATAGCTTGTGTTTTAATTGGGTTGATGGCAAGAAAATGTTCAGTTGCATAGCTGCTGATACTCTTTAAATTTAGATTAATATTTTCAATTGCTGCATCTATGCCATTTACTTTTGTGTGGCAATATATCTGAAGGTCATCTGCATATAGATGGTAGTTGCAGTTTTCCAGTTTCGATGAGATGTCGTTCAGATATAGAATGAATATAAGGGGGCCGAGAATTGAACCCTGAGGTACTCCATTTATTTTGAACTTCCACTCATTTCTGTTTTCATTAAGGAGTACACGTTGTCTTCGATTATGAAGATATGAGGCGAATAATTTGAGAGCAACGGGGCTAGGTAGATTTCATAGAAGATACACACCTAGAACAAACTTATAAAAAACTTAAGCGCGTGTACAGAACAAATAGAATACAGATGGTCGCTGTTGGTGTCTGCAAGGACGGAAATTAAATAAATAAAACTAATGAGAAAAAGCAAAGAGCAGCAAGAGCTAACTCTAACTGAACGTGTTTTCCAAGGAATACACCACGGTTGCTTTGTTGTTTTATGATTAGCTTATTTACGTCAGTCCTACGTGTACGATCTCATCTAACCTTTGTCCCTCCTAAAAGAAACACTTTCTGTGTATCTTCTGAGCTATACGGGATGCCGTTCACTTCTTTCTTGGTACGCCCATTTTCCTGACTCCCTTGTCTAGCCCCTTGTTCTTTTATTTTCCCAATTTGACCTTGGACTGTGTGTGCATACTTTTCCATTAACGAATCCCTCTCATACACTTATGTCCCTGACATAAACGTTGGGTAGATTATTAGCTGGGGAATAACCTAACCCCCAAGGGAAGATGATAAAGAAAAGGAAGTGGGTTTCGGACTGGAGAAAAAGTATGGAGAAATGGGACGAGAGTCCAAAAGAAGTTATAATTTTAACTTTAAATGTACTCAAAGGTGGCTGCCACTGCTAATCCGCTCTCCGATACCTAAAGTGGGTAGGGACCTGGGCAAAGCTAATGGGAAACGCAGCTGGAACTTGGGCGGTTTGCAAGAAAGTGGCTTTAGTGTGTTCCCTCTCAAGCATTCATATGCCTACTATGGGGAAGGGTGATGGTCTGGCAAGACAAAGAATAACAGATTTATTGTGTATCTGTTCAAAGGAATTTGTTTTTAAACAAGTAATTTGAAGATTGCCAATCATTTGAATCGGTTTCGATATTTTAGTTTTCGAAATTGTAGAATTCCTAAAGAGCGACCAAATTCTTCCAAGAAGGATAGGGATAAAGCAATTATACCTTTGGGAATAATTTTGGTAAGTATACCAATAGTTGCATTCAGAAATGGCTAAGCTTTTACCCAGCAACGCGCCGACTAAGAGTTTAGACCATGAGAAACACTTATATTTTGAAAAACCAACCATAAGTGTTGGAGAGAATCTCCACAAGCAGGAAGCTGGCGTAGCGAGCTATGCTTGCCTTACTGGCCAGTTAGAATTAGCTGTTAAAGCTAAGAGAGACTTTACTAAGTTATCAACTAAGAGTTTTTGCTCAAATGCAACAAGTGGTGAAAACCCTATCAATAGATTTATTTGCTTTAAGTGGGAAGAATCAAGGAAGACATGATCTTGCCTAACCGTTATGTTAGAGAAATGATAAATCCAAAAAGAACTCTTGAATGTATTTAACAAAGTTGGGTAATAGGTTTTGTAACAAATATATAATTTTGATTTTGTAACAAATGGGGTCACATACATCCGAAAACATCTAAAGCTTGCGCCAGGCAATTAACAATTCTTTTGGTTTCAAACCTTTTATATGTTTTAAAATCTTCGTAAGATTTTGAAATGACAAAGATAAATAATAAAAGGAAAATTTAAAGATAACTGACGTAATTAAAGTTAGGCAATAAATTAAGTACAAGGTGTGAACTTTAAGAATTTTATAGGTTAATATCTTAGAAAGAGTAACAACTTCGAAAGTAACAACAACAAAAAGCAGGAAGAATAAAATAGAAGTTTCTATAAATTCTTATATAAATGCTGAATTACTTGGTTGGATTATGCAAATAGGGCAGGTCACTTATTGTGAAACCTGAAGAGAACAATCGAAAGGAAGTTTCTAGAACTCCTATGTTTAAGTAGGGATCACGAGACAAATGGGGCAAGTTTCCCTTTCGTGAAACCTAGAG
Organism: Meconema thalassinum; assembly: GCA_946902985.2. Classification (NCBI taxonomy): domain Eukaryota; kingdom Metazoa; phylum Arthropoda; class Insecta; order Orthoptera; family Tettigoniidae; genus Meconema; species Meconema thalassinum. Next base: position 508,211,476 of record OX336392.1, on the reverse strand, counting down.
ATAACTCACTTATGAGTTGAAAGAATTGTATTCCCTAATTAGAAGGGAGGAACAATATAATTTAAAGCGTGTACTAGACACGAAGTTTTACAGACATTAATTCATGGTACATAGAGCAAAAAAAGGGAGGGCACTAATTGAGAGTGACACCTCATTAAAATAAGACCTAAAGTAACAATTTTATTATTTTGGTTTGTTAGTAAGGGGTTTGGAAAAGATCAAATGGGATTGAGGAAAAGTGTTCATGGCCGTATTTATTGTACACGGACGAGCGCGACGCGGATGAAATGTTGAACAAACACTGTTTTCACTATAGTCTGTTGATATAGATGAAAAGTTCACTGTAGTAGCTCAAAAAGTTTATGGCAAAGAAAGTTATTGCAATGATGGAAAATAACTAGTTACACTAGATATGCGAGAGTCTGTTGCTTGAGAAAGTTGTAGATTATAGTTGAATGCGCCAGAGAAAATCCTAACGGAGGAAGAAAAATTAAATATTGATTAGTAGTTCATAAGGAAGATTCCTTAATTTGAAAAAGTATTCCCACATGGGAGTGGAAAATACATGACAGTATGACTAGTAGATAGAGAGCAGATTCTGGAAGGTTCCAGAGCAATCATGACTGAAGAATAGGGCAAAAGTTAGTCCAGTGGTGGAACGAGCTAAGTATTTTATAGACAGTGGGTAATTTAATGGTGTCCCACGTTGTGATAAAATCTCTCATTTAATAAGCATAAGAAATGCTGCTTCCTGTTAAGATTCGCTTAGATAGACAAAAGCTCAACATAGAACATTCCGCGAAGGATGATTATTGCCCCAAATATAGAAATCTCACACTGCCTAAAAAATGATCATTAAAAAGCATGTAGCTATTTAAAATCCATTAAAATAAGTTGAAGAACGTAGAAGTAATACTTAGCTTTGCTTCATGGCGAAGGTGATGTTCCCTTTGACGGTTGATACTAAAATTCTAACATGGCGTAGAATTTAAAAGTTTGCCTCTCGAGTTGAAGAGGCGAGCTTGAGTGGAGCTCTAACTGACTTAGTCGACTTCCGACGTACAAGTGAGGGCTGCTAGACGCAGAGAAAGCACTAGCCTAGACGGCATGTCCAACAAGAAGTTGAGTGCACTGTGAGAATGAGCGGTTGCTCACGACGCGGAGACAACTCGAGACGAAGCGTAGAAGTGAAGTGACCGAGCGGGCTGGCTGCGCGCGCGGAGGAGAGAGCAGTAGGAGGAGGGGAGAAGAGGGGGAAGCGGGCGAGTGAGGGGAGGAACAAAGAGGTTACACATAAACATGAAAAAACTTTGCAAAAATAAAATTCTTCTTGGAGCGGTGTCTTCATGGAGTAGTTGGTTGGTGAAGAACACGACGCCCAGCGGATTAGTGTAGAAGTCTTCATGGTTTGAAGCAATGGAAGTTCGGAAGGCAGCGATGGGACGTTGTCAGGCTGGTTCAGCAGAATATGCGTTTCTGTAAAAAACTGACAGAAAAAATAAACAAATGCACGGGGCAAACGGGAGGTAACAGTTCGATGTTGGTGCGTGTGGGAAAGAAATTTAAATAAACGGACTGATATAAAGTAATGAACAGCAAAAACTAATTCTTTCTTTCCGTGTATTTGCAAAAATACACCAAACGTCACGATCATTCATCCTTTATCTTACCGTAACTTCATGTGCTTTTCATTACCTTAACCTAACTTCTAACATGTATCGCTTCCTCGTCATTACCTGTTATTTTATTATTGATAAATACACTACCTCTCTATTATATCTGCGCGGTGTCTGAGTACTTTCTTTCGTCTGATGTTTGGATCGTTATTCTATGCTATTTCCTTTAGTTCTAGGCTAGGCCCATGGTTCATTATAAGTACGGCAACGTATTGAACTTGCATTCACTGCCATGTGAATGTACGTTCAGTCCACGCCTCTGGTACATTTCTCTCCCTCTTGATCTACCGTTATTCTGGTCATATTTCATCATTCCCTAGTCCTGTTACATGGGCCCAGCGCAGGACTAAGGCGCACGTTTCCACTGCTGCTACAACAACAATAAAGGTAAGACCGTTTCAGACTTCAACTCAAAATGTGCTCATTGGGGATGTGTTCGCCCCAAACACTCAGGGACCAGGCTATACGCGCACATGATAGCCAATGACTATATAGTCGCGGCCGCCAAAGAGCCAACATTTATACCCCAAAGGAACTCGACGGACGTTCCTGACATTTTGGACATTTGCCTGATGAACCAGTTAGCGCTCAGACATGGAGTCAGGGTGTTTAAAGGCCTATCGTCAAATCACCTCCTGACGATAAATACACTTGCGATCTCCCCCGAAGTCATCGAAACCGGAACCACGCCAATCCGCAACTACAAAGCTGCCAACTGGATTCAAGACCATCCTAGACCAACATCTAGAAAGCAAAGATGACATGCCTCTAACCACTGTTCAGGAGCTAGATACTGCAGTGGAAACCCTGGTCTCAGCCATCCAAGTTGCCTTGGACACTAGCGCTCCCCTTGTAAGCACCCGCGAGCGAAAACTGGAAATACCATCCCGCACCAGGGAGCTAATAAGGGAAAGAAACAAAATAAGGCGGGACTGGAATACGTACCACAGGGACCACGACAGAGTCATTAAAAAATCAACTCAACGTTGAAATACAGAATGCACTACATGAACACAGGTGCAGCTCTTGGGGTAACTTGGTATCAACATTTGTACCAACCCCACAGAGAACGCTCCAACAGTATGGCCCCTCGTGAGACACTTCACCCGCGAAACCCATCAGGTACCGAACCTACAAACTCCGACCGGACCGGCCTACTCAACACGGGACAAACTGGAGGCCCTAGCGAACTCCCTATAGGAAGCATTTACACCTAATGACACACCCTCTTGCACGGAGTTTACGCTCAGGATGGACGCAAAGGTAAATGATTACATAGCCAATGCGTCCAAGCCGGTAGTTCGCAAAACCAATATTCATGAAATATAGTGGATTTTCCGGCACCTCCCAAACAGAAAAGCCCCGGGCCCAGACAACTTACAGAATATAGTACTGAAGTGGTTGTCTGATAAGGCACTGCGAATACTAACCCGCATCTTCAATGCTATGCTCTCCAGCACTATCCTAAATGCTGGAAGCTAGCAAAAATCTTAGTATTCGGCAAACCGGGCAAAAACAAGTCCAACCCCGACAACTACCGCCCAATAAGCCTACTAGACTCACCAAGCATAGTATTCGAGAAAATACTGCTCAAGAGAATAGTAGCGCACGTTAAGGAAAATGGACTTCTCAGAAACGAACAGTTCGGATTTCGAAACCATAACTCCTCAACGCAGAAGCTTATGAGTCTGGTAGAACACGCCACGGTCGGATTCAACCAAAAACGTGACACAGGAGCGGTCTTCCTAGATATACAGAAAGCCTTTGACGGTGTGGCACACAGCCCTATTAGCCAAATTAATAGACTGTAACTTTCATCCAGCCTACATAAGCCTAATCAAATCATATCTAGAAGACCGCACATTCCAGGTTGATATTCGGAACGTGCTGTCCACTAAGCGACAGATCCGAGCAGGCGTCCCGCAGGGCAGTATAATAGCTCCCGTGCTGTTCAGCCTGTATATCAATGACATGCCAACAACAGCAGGAGCGCTAACTACGTTATATCTCTATGCTGACGATTTGGCTATGACAGCCCAACACTTCCGCATAGCCTGTATCAGGAAGTGGCTGCAGGAAACGCTACGGGCCCTGGAACCGTGGTTCACCAAGCGGCGGATAAAAGTCAATGTTGACAAAAGCCAGGCGGTACTCTTCACCAAGAAGAACAGAATTTCACGCCGACCTGACTCAATCCAGCCACTCACACTATTTGCATGCAACATTCCATGAACGAGCACAGTAAGGTACCTAGGAGTAACCCTAGATGCTAAACTGACCATGCTCTACTATGTCATAACACTACAGCAAAAAGCAAACGTGCGATTACTGCAGCTTTTCCCACTCCTAAATAGGAAGAGTCGCCTCGACAAGACGCTGGGCGTAAACATGAATAAAGCCCTCATAAGGCCTATATTAATGTACGCCAGCCCCGTATGGGGCTATATACCTAAGTAGAACCTCAAAAGGCTGCAGATGATCCAAAATAAATGCTTGCGATTAGCACAAAAGCTCCCGTGGGACACACCCACGCGGGAGCTAGAACGCATAAGAAATACGCCAAGCATCTAAACCTTGGAGCGCCAACTTGCACTAAGGTCACAACGCTCCAGGCGCTATTCGGCCAACCCACTCGTAAGAGCCCTAGGGCGACACGATATGGGCCGAAATAGCAAATACCCTACCCCACGACACATTCTCTTCAGATGAATTCAGTGAAGGTAGGTGCTAGCGCTAAGCGGCATCAACCCCAGGGACATACAACATAAATGTCACCCCCAACTACACATCCCATGGAACACCCCCATGTATCACCCATTTTCCCCAGTCATCCCATGGAAGCCCTTGGCTAACGGCTCCGGCCTAACCAAAGCGGCCACACGCGCTCCCCTTGCTGCATACATGAAGTGTATATATTTATGTACTAACCAGTATTTTTCTATGTGTAGGTCTGTCTCTTTGTATGTTTCAGTAGTTTGTTTGTTCCAGGTTAAGTCTAGATTAAGGAAAAGAACCTTCCCCTGGCTTGCCACGGGAAGGATTATTAATCATTCTTTTTAGCTTGTAGTTTCAGGACGATTGTATGCAGCGGCGGAGTGATTGATAACAACCATCAGCTATGTCCAGGACACGAGAGAAGAAGCCCCTGCTCGCGGGCGTGGCTCCCCTCTCCGGATCACGGAGACTTGGTACTAGGACGCACTAGGCGGGCGGACTGCGCTCCGAACCTAACCCCGGACGTGCACTTCGTCCGCCATTGCGGACGCGTTAGTCCCAGCAATACCAAGCTAACTGATTCCCCACATATACAAATCTCGGCGAGGAAACTGATTTTGCAACTGTTGCATGACACACCTCCCGTACTAACTGTTAGCAACGGCAGGGAAAAATAAACATCATGTGCCCACAGATCGTGTCACTGTTGGACTACTGTACCAGGTTTATTGGTTGGAAGCAATATGACACAGGAAAAAACAAAACACAATCAACAGGCTGTAGCCAACCTACACAGTGCCTGCACTCTAGTGCCAACCTTTAAATTACAATCACCAACACTTCCCCTTAATTTAAAGAACAGCGCACACAACATACATAAGAACACAAGAAGTACCGTACATAAGGATGAAATCAATACATGCACATATTTAAATCATTCAAAAATTTCAAATGCTTAAATCTAGCAAGTGGTTTGGTGAGTCCGTCTGCTTTCATTTCAGCTGATCTAATATACTCTACCTTTACAAATTTATCCTTAATTATTTGCTTCACCAAATTATGACTGATATCAATGTGTTTTGCTCTATCATGATATCCTGAATTATTGGCAACATGAATCGTACTCTTATTGTCAACATAAATTTGAATACATTCTTCCAACCCTTTCAATTCTGATAACAGTTTTCTCAAAAATAACGCTTCCTTACAACCTTCGCTCGACGCTATATATTCTGCTTCCATGGTTGATAAAGCTACCGACTGCTGCTTCTTGCTTTTCCAAGAGACAGTCCCACAAAATTCAAACACATACCCAGAGTAGGATTTTCTATCTGAATCATTACCATAGTCAGCATCAGTTAAGTCCTGGACGATTACAGAGTTCCTCGAGTGAACAATACATAAGCCTTTAGTACCCTTGGGGTATTTTAAGACTCTCTGAGCAGCTCTCCAGTGTTGCATAGATGCATTGGAGTTGAATTGGCTTAACAAGCTTGTTGCAAAAGCTATATCTGGGCGTGATGTTACAGCCAGATAGTTCAAGCTACCCATTAAGTTCCTATAAGGGATTCCTTCATGTATTTTATTGGAATCATTGACAGGATCAAATTTAACTCCTGTTTCCAAAGGAGTGTCTACTGGGTTACAATTTGACATGTTAAAGTGGTGTAGCACCCTTTCAATGTAGTTTTCCTGATCCACAAATAGCTTCTCACCTTTCTTCCTGATCCTCATTCCCAACAAACTACTTGCTTCCCCTAGATCTTTTAATTTGAACTTCTCTCCTAATTTCCTGCTCAGCCTTTTCTTTTCTCTTGAATCATTAGTTACGAGGAGCAGACCATCAACATACAATGCAATTATAGATAAGTAACTATCAGACTTTATGAAAACAAACATGGTTCTTGTTTGGAATTCTCATAGCCAATGTTTAAGAGTTCCTTCGTTATTACAAAATCCAGCACCTACTGTAGATGCTTGTTTCAGCCCATAAATAGACTTCTGAAGCATGCAAACTTTATTTTCTTGTCCATTAACATGAAAACCCTCAGGTTGTGCCATGTAGATCTCCTCCTCAAGTCTACCATTCAGAAAGGCAGTGCAAACGTCAAAATGATACAGTTTCAAATTTTATTTTACTGACAAAGCAAATAAGAATCTGATGACTGATCTCCCTATGACAGGAGAAAAAGTCTCACAATAGTCAACCCCTGGAGTTTGGGTAAATCCCCTTGCAACTAACTTAGCTTTAAACCTATCCTCACCAATTTGATTTTTTTTTTTTAATTTTAAAGACCCATTTGCAGCTAACTGGTTTTTGTTGGCAGGTAAATCCACCAATTTTTCAAGTCTTATTTTCTATTAGAGCATCATACTCTTCCTTCATGGCCCTTTCCCATTTTATCCTATCACTGCTGTTGATAGCTTGAGCATAGCTCAATGGTTCAAGGCCCCTTTCATCATCAGCAGCTGACACAAGATAATTTAGTTCGAAATCCCTGTACCTCTCAGGTAAACGAACCTCTCTCCCACGAGAGCTACATATTGGTACTGCGCCCGAATCTCACATTAGCCACCACCCAAATCCGCTGAGATGATAATGGATTGTAAGGACGTCGATCCCCAGCTAGACACGTCAACAATTCCCTACTGGGCGGATGACTAGGAAACCCTTGACGCATACAGACGTACAATAACACTACCAATCAGTAACACATTTACCAAAACAAATCTGAATCCATAATAAGATGGTAGTACGAGAATCTTGGATCTCGGACGTGAACGGTGAAAGTTGAGACTAAGTGAGTTTTAGTCGCTAACTGATAGTATTATCGCACGGTGATTGCGTAATGAAAAGTAGATTAGTTTCTATAAAAACAAACAAACAGGCATCAAAGGTGCCTGGGATTTATTCCCAAAAATATATACAAGATAGAAATCCCTATCACCAAATAAACAATATTAATATCAATAATAAGAAATATCATCGTTAGGAGATCAAATATCTACTTCACAATGAGTAAATTCTGTAAGAATTTCGTTGCAGGCATAATAAAATTCGAATATAGATTTCGAACAATTAAATAATTAGTCTTCCAGTGACCTGGTAAAATATTATAGCGTGATATAATCAGCTGTTCGCTCTAAAACTTTTTACAATAAAATAACCCTAATATATACATGAATCGTTGACAAACGTAGTTAAAAATTCTACTTCAAATAATAATAATATTTATAACATATTTACAAGGATTAAACACCTACGTCTAACGCAGTATATAAAAACCTGAACTAGTTTTGACCTGATATGTCAAAGCTATTAGCGCTATCTCTTCCAAAAATGTTCCTTCCTTCCACATAACAAATAAACAAACACTGGTTCACATTAACGATAAGTTCTCGCAATATTGGGTATTATGTCACAATCAATGAACTAAAATTAACGAACAATAGAGATAGTTATAGTTCTAAGAATTCAATTCCAGTAATAATAATAATAATAATAATAATAATAATAATGACAATAATAAAGTTCGAGACGGAACTATACCCTAAATAAACGACGTTGTGGAAATAACATTAACGCTTACTGACATGAACAACACATAAATTCGCTCCTAGATGTCAGTTACTTTCTTAACACACTGTGGCAATAGCTTGCTCTCACGGCAATGCTCGCTTCGTTTCAAATACGTGAACAATACTCTAATATAGCGTCTCAAGCGCTTCCAAAATGACACAACTTCCTTCCTCTCCATAACATCTTAACTTTTCATAACATACTGCACGGAATTCCTTCACAATCAAATAAAACCCATCTTACTAGACACCTGTAGAAGAGTCAGTGATCTTACTACATGACACTACTGTGTACATGTTTCATGAAACACTCCTAACATCTCCCTTCTCTAAATTTAAAATCATAGTGCTTAAACTTTTCATAATACTCATGTTCACAGCTGTACACCTTCGTTTAACATTCCACGTACCTTTTAAGTAATGCTTTAATTATAGACCATAGCATTATGCTTCAATTCCACGTAACATGAGTGTAAGTTTCAAAATACCTTGTAGTCCGCTCGTCTTTCAAAATTAATAACAATATCTACCGTCATTCCGTTTCTTATAAACATCAATGAATACAATATTCATTTAAGAGCTTCATTTACACATATTTGACTTCAGACAGACCTACAAGTCTTCTGGTCTTCATTTCGAGTTAACAAAATTGTTATTAAAAATTGTTGCTATTTATCGGCATCACCTGACTTCCATTGTCATAATAGTGATCCTTTCTGACAATAATATAGTTACAGAAATTATCCATGACTTGATTAAATTCACAAAATCTTAATATCCCTTAATTGGAATTTTACTTGTTCAAAGTTATTGTTTATAACTCTTTAAATTGTTGCAAAAATTGTTAAAACATTGTTTATAGTTAATAACAACATTCTGATCCTTTATAATAATCTTGTTTAGAATATCGAAGTATTCTAGTAATAACAACGCATTTATATTGTTTATATCATAAACAAATTTATCATATCATTCGTAACCTTATATTTACAAACGGATTATTTATCAAAATATTTATCAGAGCATTTCCTATCGAAACATTTCTATCGAAACATTCCAATCAAATCATTCCAATCTGAGCATTCCCTTGTATAGAACAGTTTTCGTTTAAAGTGAGTATTAAAACATTTCTATAAAATTTTAAACGACTTTCTAAGATCAAAACTATCAAAATCACGTCTAAAACGACACACGTGACGTGTATAAAAATTTTACTAAGAAAATCTCCAAAATGGACAAAGTAATAACATGAGTTATGAGAAAAATATCTAAAATATGAATTGGTCACCCTGCTAATTTCAAAAAATACTACATTCAGAACTACAGAGATAGATCAGTCATTCCTGTGCCTTTATGACGTTCTGCGATGAAAATACCTAGTCGAATGGCCTCGATATTCCGCTCCCTCATCGGCTCGTGCTGAAGTTGCTTCTGGCTTGGATCGTGCAGATAACGGGACCCACAGCTGGCCACCTCGTCTCTGCTGGTCTGGAAACCACCTGTTTCCTGGCCGTCCTCATAACATTCTTCTCTCTTCCCGACTGTATGCAGTCTAGACACAGGAACCTGGAGCATTGAACACCGGATACCATCTACTTCTCTCTTCTTCTCTTCATCATCATCAAAGTAGTTATGAGCGTCCATGGTTTATATCTCTTCTGGATCTTGTTAGTTGAATGAGTAGTATTGTTGGAAATAAGCGAACTGCGTTTTGGTGAAGCAGTCGTGGTAACATCGATCCAAAGACTCTGTGATCATCTCTGAGCTTCCCAGTCCATAGTGTACATCATCCTCCATTCATGCTTTAGTGAATCATCGAAGTCTTCTTAGAGAATTGTAGTATAATATCTGCTTAAATAATGGAATAGTAATGCTTCAATAATGTAGTAACTTGCTTCATAAATGTAGTGGCTTGCTATGAGTGAAGTATTCGTAGAATTGTTGAATACAATTTATAATAATACTGCTGTAGTCTTTCTGTTCGTTTGCCGTAGTTATAGAACTTGCTGGTTTAAATGCTCAATATTTCTCTCCAATACTTTTGCCGGACTGTCTCCTTCCTTTCCTCGGCGATCGATGCGTCTCCCGCAGATTATCAAAGTCACTCGCTCGCGCTTCCCATTGTTACCGTAGCTTGGCGGAGCACTATACAAAACAGATCCTCGCTCTTCAAGCGTCAAAAAAGAAGTCGCTCTGGCGTGCGGTCGGGCGCGTGCCGCTAGAAATCCAGTTGTAGCCTCGCGTCCGGACCATTATTATAGAATTATGCTATTTTCTCTATTAGCCAAAATCATATAATTCCAAATTCCCAAATAAGTGTCGAATAATGTTGTGGGTCTGTAGAAGAGCTTATTTCTCTTAATAAAAGCAAATATGGTTTAATAACGTTTCCCTCACAAATTTTGTGATCCAATTTGATTGGCTATGAGTTTTATTGTTGAAAACTCTGCCTGTCCTAGCCTCTTATAGAAGGGTCGTGTGCATGATTTGCTGTTGCCGACTCGGCTAACCAAAACCGGTCTTGAGAGTGCTAACTTGGAACTTTTGACAATTTCCAGCTGTTAATAATCAGACTCTCCCTTGGCTAAATCTTCATTCACTACATAATTTCCAAATCCAAATATCTCAAAATAGTCCAAAATTCTCCAGAAATATTTCTAAATGATGCAATTCACTTTCCAAAATATATCCTTGAGAAAAATAAATTATTATCTCCAATTTCCAAATTATAGATCAAAATGATGACAGATCGGTTCGATCCTCGACTCTGGCAATAATTTGAGCTTGGGTGAATTAGGGCTCAGTACATCATTGAGATCACTATGACCATCAACATCAGTAACATCACTGATAGAGTTATCCTCGGGTTCATTAACAATGTTCGAAATATGAACATCAGATTGAGTATTTGGTTCACAATATGGCAATACAATGTTTCCAAAGGCAGGAACATAACTCTCATAGTAGCTTCTCTTGATAAAATCAACACAATTATGAACAGAATCTTTACAAAACATCTCATGTTCTAAAAATACAACACCTGTTGCTCTAATAATAACCTTTGGCTTGTTGAGAACTATTCTCTCAATAACCAACAAACATCAGTTTTCTACTAATGCTGTCGAACTTTTTTCTTTGGACATCAGGTACATGCGCATATGAAGTACAGCCAAAAATCCTCAGGTTTTTAAGTTTAACCTTCTGTTTGGACATACTTCCACAGGGCTTACACCTACTAAAGCTTTGTGAGGAGTCCTGTTCTTTACGTAAGCTGCAGTAAATACCGCCTCTGCCCACAACTTTTGTCACACATTGCTGGTTTCATCATACATCTGGCCATTTCTACTAGAGATCTATTATTTCTTTCTGAAAGGCCATTCATCTGAGGGTTGTGTGGAACAGTTAGCCGATGTTCAATGCCACAATCAGATAAAAATTCAGAAAAATTATGACTCACATATGCTCCCCCATTGTCAGTAATTAGACATTTTACCTTTAATCCAGTCTGATTTTCAACAAAAGATTTGAAGCTCTCGAATTTATTCAATACTAGATCTTTGAAATAAACAAAGATTTTTCTGGAATATTCATCAGAAAAGGTTAACAAGTATCTAGCCCCATTAGAAGTTTCTACTTCCATTGGACCACACAAATCTGAATGAATAACCTAAAACAAATTCTTGGCTTTCTTCCGGTGAAATTTAAAAGGTATTTTTGCAAATTTCCCTTCAATACAGGGGACACAATCAATTGAAATATCTTTATCAGAAAAATCCAAACCCTCACATACACCATCCCTGGCCAGCTTCAAACAAGTTGGGTGAAGATGACCCAATCTACTGTGCCATAACTTGTAACTATTTTCTGTATTTGCCAAACGTATTGACTCAGGTTAAACGTCTAAATAATACAAATTACCCTGTTTAGAAGCAGTCGCTAAAATTGTTCCTTCCATTTTGAAATCAGCATCACTTGTTATTGAACAACTTTCCTTTCCAAATACAACACACGTACCCTTATCAAACATTTTACTAACTGGTAATAAATTATCAGTCATTCCTGGCACAAACAAAACATCAGTTATCTTGGATACACAATCATCCCCTTTTAGGATCACCTGTATATCACCTTTACTTTGACACTTTAACTCCTCCGTACCTGCAGTGGTAACACTCATTACACATTCACTTACACATTCACCCTTAAGCCAATTTTCATTGCATGTAAGATTGCACCAGAATCGATTATCCACTTCTCACTTACTACACCCTTTTCTTTGAGGTTGCTCTTCAAGGCTATCAAAAATGTCGTTGGACCAGTCTTTTTCTTTTCTTGATGTTTCTTCTCTCCAGAATTGAACTGACTTTCCTTGGCAGTTGATTGGTGTTGGTCTTTCTTCTTTGGACAGTCCCTTTTGAAATGAGACGTTGAGCCACATCCATAACAATTGTAAATGGGCTTTTTGTGAAATCCGGAATTGGAACGTGAGTAAAATGCCGCATCCCTTGATGAGTGAACTGCGCTTCCTACCCTACTTCATAATCCATTAATTTCTTCGCAATCATATCACCAGTTATGTCAACTCCACAGTGGTATGCTTGTCTAATTGGCTCGAAACGTTCAGGTAAACCCGCCAGCATCGTTGCACCAACAAATTCTTTATCAAGAGGCTTCCCCATTGAACGAAGTTAGTCGCTGATGCGCACAAAAGCTTGAATGTACTCGCCCATACTTCCAAAATCTTCTAATCGTAACTGACAAAAGTTGTGAAGTAATTTACACCTCCGGTTGACCCAGTGTCGTCAAAAGAAGTTTACAATTTGTCCCAGGCCTCCTTAGCCGTATTTGCCTCCCTAATATAGGGATAGCAAATTGGGTCCACCATAAGGCCTATTTTGTTTAGAGCTTTCACATCCCTTTTTCCCCTGTTGGCGTCTGACGTGGAATCTCCACTCGGAGAACCAGCAATACACTCCCAGACACCCAAGTCTTTCAAATAAAAGATCATTCCCGTTTTCCAGTCCAAATAATTAGATCGCCCTAAAAGCCCAGCGATCGGCGGCAGTGATGCCATACCACTAATTCCACTGTCAGCCATGGTTGCTTGGCAAAATGAATTCACAAAAATATACTCACAGCTTAACGTTCACTATACCGTAATAATCATAGCACATCACGGAATGACACTGGGCCCATGACCTGTTAGCAACGGCAGGAAAAAATTAACATGATATGCACACATATCTTGTCACTGCTGCACCCCGATTCTGTAACTTCACTTCATAACAACCCACCAACATGGATACGACGGAATCGTAACCATAGGCATAACAACCCATGGCTAGCGAGGCTCAGAATGGTATTATGTATGGTACCTTGTTATGACGCTCGTTGTGAGTTCAGGATCAGGATTTCATAGCCATCTTCATAGTACGAAAGCCTTCCACTAGATGACGGGTAAATGGATTGGCGCATTATTTCAACTTATTTCAACCATTCTATATCGCAATTGGTTTGTAACATTTTATTTTTTAACTAATTCCTATGTTCGATATTGCCTTAACCCATAACTTGGCATATTATGGTGTTTTATTTATCGTATGCATTGACCATTTATACGGATTACTTCAACTTGATAGATTAGATTAGATTACATTTTCATCAATCCATTTGATCAATTACATGAATATAGGACACGCCAGTAATTACATCTATAGAATAAAAGAACTTACAGATAAATATCTCTAATACAATAGCTATGTATAACTTATTATACTAACAGATCTTGAGATACAATCTTATTGGACAACTATTTACACCTTACTCTATTATCATAATATGAAAACTTAATTCTATAAATACAACTTACAATTAAAATTAAGAAGTAAAATATAATTATACATTTCATCGTTTCTGTACACTAAGATATTCAACTACAGAGTAAAAACAATGGCACTGCAGATTGAGCCATGTTTAACATCTCTCATTTCTTTATTTTCTTTGGCGGTCGTCCCGGTAGACTCAGACGCCATGTGAGATACTTTCTGTCCGGACGTGCCTTGAGGCTCTCCGCCTTATTATTTAAAATGTAATGTTTTTCCTTTTTATTTAACATTGTTATTATGCCGAAGCCTTCCATTTACTCATGTAAGTAATACATCTAACCTTGTGTCCACTATGCTCATTTCCTAAATTTAACCTTTCTTTTTGATCTTCGTCGTGTGCTTGGATTTGCTGTGGAACCAATCGTAATGGCGGTCTCCTGTTTTATTTTGTTTGAGTCTTCGTTTAACCTTTTATTTGTGCCGTGAAATATATCTGCGAGTGATTTTGTGAGTGTATGTTTTTCTTGCTGCCAGGTGCATTGATGCTGTTTTGATTGGGCATATCTTCGAATGGGTCTCCCGTGGTTTGTGGACGTTGGCGTTTCGACCATTCTCCCAACACGAGGCATGACAACATATATTTTAGCCCTTATGTTTTCCCTTCATTCCATGCTTCGGGCAACTGGATCACGGCGGTAACTTTAAGTAGGCCTTACCGTATTCAGCTCGAACTCGGAACGTAAGTTGGGGACCATATAGGTTTAGCATGTTTTGCTAGACTACCTACAAGCACGAGTTGCTTTGAGTTTTATTTCTGCATCGTCGGCTGGCATTTTGTGTGTTTGACTGCGTGTATGTATCTTGATAAATTTCACGGACACCTGACGTCATTTGTTTCTTCTTATAGTATCTTTGGTTTTGCATTTCTTTTCTCTGGAGACTGCCAGCTCGATCGCATCCCCATTGCTCGCCACAGCCTTTGCGACACGCACACAGCCTCTTGTTTTATCTTTGCTATGCTTGTTATTTGTGGTCGTCATGACAACCATCCATCTCTAGGCAGAGAAGTGATTGTTGTTGACCAGCGACCGGCTCGATTGCCTCATGATCTTTTACTTCCTCCCTTTTTACATCGTTTTCACCGAAGTGAGCACAGGTATGAATTTAATTTGTTAACGTTATTTACTATCGTAAGTTATTTATTGTTATTTATATTTATCTTCCCCGTTTGAAAGTGACTTTATTTGACCCCTAGGTGAAGGGTATTCTTTTTTGTGTGTGTTATTCTGGCCGGGTTTCTTTGTGTGTTCGGTTTCAATTCATTAAATTTCCATTTCTTTACCCATGTGTCTCATTTAGTAGTGTTGGGCGATCGGGCTGCTCGCTCTCTCTCTCTCTCTTCAAACCTAGGCCTAACTTATTCTAGCTTTCTAGCACCAGGAGGGTATTCCCGCCACTCGTCGTGGGACCACCTTCACGGAGTCTGGAGTCGCTCGGCACATCTGGCCTGCAAGTACGGGCCCAGCACAGGTCAGAAATTAACATCCATTTCCACTGCGTACTCCTTTCTTTTCTAGTTGGTTCCAGTGATGCAGCTAGGAGGCACGCCAAGAATATGTTTATTTTAATAGGGCGGTGCAGATGGTATCAGTTGCGAGGTTAAGTCTCCTGGTCGCTTAGCCATATCCATTGGATTTTAATATTTCGCTGCATATTTTTCAATGTTGTTTTTATTCTGTTTCATGTTCCCTATTGCATACTATGCAAACAAATATTAAGAGTCAATGTGAACTTCCAAGGAGTATGGACCATAAAAATAACAAACTGTAAGGAGAGTGCAATGAGTTGGACCCTATCAACGAACCCCAGCATTGGTAATGTACTAAACAACCCTACTTCTTGTTTCGTACTCATTTCAGGCGCAGGACGGAGGCAAGACATTTGTAGTTATTGTTTTGAATTGTAGCTAGCAGTACTTCAGTAGTTTAGCCATGTATTCTCTCCCAGGTTGTAACGTGAAGAAGGAGCTCATCCAGTCTGACGATGATCTGCTATCGTTTGAAAGTGTCTGTGGGAAAGACACTAATCCATTGACTGAGGTGAAAGGCCATCGCAAGGGAGGCGTAGCCAATATAGTGTCCAAGTGGGGAATTTCATTTTCTGGTGAACTGGGAATTTCGTCTGTATTTGAGTTCTTAGACAGGGTCAGTGAACTCTGCCATTGTTATGACCTCGAACCAGACGACATTGTTGTCTGCCTACCGTTATTGTTGAGTGGTTTAGCTTTAAAATGGTATCGACTTACCAACAGATCTTTCATCTCGTGGGTTGATTTCTGTAAGTCAATAAAGGAACGGTTTACGACTTATGATTTTGAACATGACTTGAAGGCTGAAATTCATCGCCGTACCCAGGGTTTGGAAGAGCCTGTAGACGATTTTGTTACTGGGCTAATGACTTTAATAAGTAGGTTGTCGCAGCCCCTTCCCCTTATTGAAACTGTTGATATTGTGTATAGAAATCTAGCACCTGAGTACAAGTCTTTCATACGCCGGTCCAGTGTGTATAGTGTGGCTGACATTGTTGATCAAGGACGTGAATGCGAGTTCAATCGGCGCCTGCGCAAGTCATATGTACCCCCACCCCTCCCCTCTGACAGTTTGTTTCCAGAGACTGCATGCGCGGAATCCCAGATTCAGAGGACTGCGCACCCATCTTCATTATCTCGTCAGGAGGACCGGGCAGTTAACCGTCCCCACTCGCATATTGTCGGGAGTATTCCCAATGCTACTTCTTCTGCGAATCCCGCTCCTCAGGATCAACAGTTACCTCGAAACCCGAACATGTATAACCGTATAAAATGTTGGAATTGTGATCGTTTGGGGCATCATTTTAATTCCTGCCGTGCGCCCTCTCGTGTGTTTTGTCACACATGTGGTCTTCGTGACGTGACGCACATAGCCTGTCCTAGATGTGCTTCGCGTCAGGGAAACGAGCATGGCTCCCCGGTTTAGACCCGCCGGAGTGGCCATGCAATGAAGTTCGCCGGGAAATGAACATTTCCACGACTGGAAACTTCTGTCCTTGGGTCCCTGTAAGTGTTAAGAAATTGTCGATACCCGCTTTACTGGATTCTGGTGCTTCACGTTCATTTATTCAGCGCTCCATCGCGGAACAGCTTCCTGTTACTCAGATTTGTCCACAAGATGGGGGTTTGAAATTTTATTCTGCGGTGAAGTCATCTATTTCTGTTTCTAGCGTTGTAACATGTCATACTAAGATATGTGGTTATTCTTGGGATTGGAACTTCCATGTGGTGGATGACTTATCTACGCCTATGATCTTAGGTTCTGATTTTAAGCACAAAGCAGGGTTGAGGCTTGATTTTTCGGATCATTCCTTCAGTTTTTTGTTTAAATCCAAGGAGCGGTTTCATTTTAATACTTGTGAAGCGAGTGTTCCTTGTAATTTTTCTGGTATCTCTGCTGTTCTAATCCCTCCTACTTTATTCACGAGTCAACGTGACGCTTTATCTGATTTGGTGAATGAATTTCCAGATGTTCTCACGTCGGAACTGGGTTCCGCTATCGCCTACGAGTGTCATATTGATTTGACTGATGAGGTTCCAGTTAGGTCGGCGCCATTTTCTTGCTCTCCACCCAAACTCATTGCCATGAGAGAATATATTCATGATCTTAAGGCACGCGGTGTTGTGAGCCCTTCTAAGTCTTCTTATGGTAGTCCAGCATTCCTGGTGCCTAAGAAAGAGGGTACTTTTCGTTTAGTAGTTGATTATCGTCGACTCAATTCTAAGGTGGTGTTCGACAACTTTCCCCTTCCAACTCTGGAGAGCGCTTTTCAGCATTTTCACGGGGCGAAGTACTATTCCGTCCTAGATTTGAATTGTGCATATTATCAAATTCCTCTCGATCCCGAGAGCCGTAAGGTAACTGCGTTCTCCACTCCGTTCGGCCTTTTTGAGTTCAATAAGTTACCCATGGGCATTTCTATCGGCGGACAAGTATTGAGTAGGGTTTTGGACGAGTTATTTGGAGATTTAAAGTATTCATCTGTGTTTAACTATCTAGATGACCTCGTGATTTACAGTCAGTCTTTTGAGGATCACCTGATCCATTTACGTGAAGTCCTATGTCGTCTTCGGAGAGCTGGACTCACTGTTAACCCGGACAAAATCTCTTTGGCTTCTAAGCAAATCAAATTTTTAGGTCACATTCTTTCGGATGTGGGCATAGAAGTGAACCCTGAGCGTGTGCAATGTATCCAAGAGTTCCCTACTCCCACGAATGTGAAAGCAGTCCGACGTTTTTTGGGAATGGCAGGCTTTTACAATAGGTTCATTAAGGGCTTTTCGGACATTTCAGCGCCCCTGAATTATTTGAAGAAGAAGAATGTACGATTCGTGTGGGGCCCCGACCAGTGTCTCGCCTTTGAGAAATTGAAAGAATGTCTTTCTTCTGCTCCCGTCCTTCGAACTCCGGATTTTGGGAAAGATTTTATGTTACATTGTGATGCGAGTGATGTCGCAGTTTCTTGTGTGCTTAGTCAGCAGGTGAATGGTAATTTGGCACCCATCGCTTTTGCCAGTCGGATGCTTAATGATTGCGAACGCCGGTATTCCACTTTCGAGAAAGAAAGTCTGGCTGTCGTATTCGGCTGTGAACGTTTCAGATCTTTTCTAGAACATCGGCATTTCATAGTGTATACCGACAATGAAGCTCTGTCCTGGATGCGCTCGCATGTCAAAAAATTGGGACGTATAAATCGTTGGATTCTTCGTCTATCCTCTTTCAGCTTTGACATCATTCACGTCAGAGGCAGTGAAAATGTTGTAGCGGATTGTTTGTCACGCATGTTTGAGGAACCTCCTCCCATTGTTGAGATCCCCGAGCCAGTGAATCTTCTCCAACACATTCCATGGTCTTTTACTGACATCCGTACGTACCAAGCAGATGACCCATTTTGTGTCACATTGCGTGAAAAAATTCTCGGGAAAGATCCTGGTGTATCTGAGTTTTCATTGCGCAATGATGTTATAGTGCATACCGCTCCTCGATCTTCGAAATGTAGGATTTTCGTGCCAGAGAATATACGAAGTATGCTCTTGGCGTATTTCCATGAATCCTGTTTTGGATTACATTTAGGTATGACGAAGACTTTCCATAAAATCTCTCAGGAATTCTTCTGGCCTCATTTGAAAGCGGATGCTTTTGCTTTCGTCCGAAAATGTGTTACGTGTCAACGTTCTAAGCCAGCAAAGAATTCTCGCATTGGACTTCACCACGCTGACACGATGTCATATCCTAATGAGCGCCTGTTTATAGATTATTTTGGTCCCCTAGTTAGGTCATCTTCTGGTCATCAAGCTATACTTACTGTCGTTGATGGATTTTCAAAATTTGTATGGTTATTTCCTGTCAGGGAAATCACGACACGTACCACTGTTAGGCTTTTGACCAATCATATTTTTGGTGTTTTTGGTCCTCCAAAGTTTTTAGTGTCCGATAACGCGAGCGTTTTCCGGTCCAAGTCTTTTAGATCAATGTGTTTTTCTTGGGGAATTGATCATGTCTTTTTGGCACCCTACCACCCTCAGCCAAATCACGTTGAAAGGTTTCATCGTAACTTGAAGGCTTGCTTGAGTGCGTTCCACAACGCAGATCAGTCACGTTGGGACGCAAATCTTCAGTTTTTCTCCTTAGGATTTAACACTGCTCTTCATGAATCGACGAATTCTACCCCTTCGGAATTGTTTTTAGGGAGGCGTATTGTTGATCCACTTCAGCTTCAGTGGAAAATAGATTATCTGGCTGCGCCATCCCGCCGTACCTCAGTCAAAGAAAAATGGGAAGTTGCTGTACGGCATCTGAAAAGGGCACGAGATCGCGTGGCGTCTCGCTATAACAAGGGTAGGCAACCTGTTTGTTTTCAGGTGAATGACGACGTTCTAGTGCGCCTGCACCCACAGAGTTCGGCCAAGAATAAGGAGTCAGCTAAGCTAATGCTTCGCTGGAGCACGCCCAAAACTATCACTAGATTTTTAACACCTGTCACTGTTGAATTGATCTCCAAGGAGAATCCCACCGACGTATCCAGAGCTCACATATCTCAATTGAAACCATTTATTGTGTAACCTTCTTATTTGCTGTGATTAATGTTGTCCTTTTTCTGCGTACGTTAGCCAATCATAATTTGCTTATGTTATCCAAGGAAGCTAGTATTCATATGGCGTCTCCTTGACCTGCCTATTATTGAACCAATTTTGACCGAGGCAGAGTCAAGTACAAATTTACGAGCTCAAGAAAGAAAATAATACAAGAAGAAATAGGCCTACATACTCTGTGTAACTTAATATTTATTGTAAAAATATGTATTTTTGCGAATTCGGCCAGTAGAGAATTTATATTCTATAAATAATGGACACATTATATCGCTTCTTTGTTATTTTAATACGTCACTTTCATGATGGGTATAAGGAGAATGGCAGACTTCGGCGTCAAAGGGCGAAAGTCTTTTGTTTATGATTTTCGTCCGTGTCTCTATCTACTTTTCTTGTCATTGTAACGCGCAGGCGAACCGTAATACCATTATGACAAGCCCAGGGATCGTCAAAGGAACGCGCGCCTTTGGGGACCCCGAAGGAGTTCTGTCCTGATATTGCGATCGCCGAAGCGATCTGATTATTTTTATATATTACTTCATTTTATAACTGTATTCTTTCTGAT
Organism: Meconema thalassinum; assembly: GCA_946902985.2. NCBI lineage: Eukaryota > Metazoa > Arthropoda > Insecta > Orthoptera > Tettigoniidae > Meconema > Meconema thalassinum. Next base: position 508,190,938 of record OX336392.1, on the reverse strand, counting down.
ATGGCTCAATTGCTTAAGTGACTGTTATATCGATCACCCTCCCCCTCATATTTTGTGTACTGTTATAGTTGTTGACAAACCACCTGTGTGATAAGGATGTTGTGTATTTTGGAACACTTGGGACATGATTGATTTCAAAGCGGTGGTGCTTAGTGATGTAAAAAGAAAAATCTTTTATTATTATAAATAATTTTTCTTTTGGGGAGTGGTGTGGATCCTGAGCCATGTTTAACATCTCTCATTTCTTTATTTTCTTTGGCGGCCGTCCCGGTAGACTCAGACGCCATGTGAGATACTTTCTGTCCGGACGTGCCTTGAGGCTCTCCGCCTTATTATTTAAAATGTAATGTTTTTCCTTTTTATTTAACATTGTTATTATGCCGAAGCCTTCCATTTACTCATGTAAGTAATACATCTAACCTTGTGTCCACTATGCTCATTTCCTAAATTTAACCTTTCTTTTTGATCTTCGTCGTGTGCTTGGATTTGCTGTGGAACCAATCGTAATGGCGGTCTCCTGTTTTATTTTGTTTGAGTCTTCGTTTAACCTTTTATTTGTGCCGTGAAATATATCTGCGAGTGATTTTGTGAGTGTATGTTTTTCTTGCTGCCAGGTGCATTGATGCTGTTTTGATTGGGCATATCTTCGAATGGGTCTCCCGTGGTTTGTGGACGTTGGCGTTTCGACCATTCTCCCAACACGAGGCATGACAACATATATTTTAGCCCTTATGTTTTCCCTTCATTCCATGCTTCGGGCAACTGGATCACGGCGGTAACTTTAAGTAGGCCTTACCGTATTCAGCTCGAACTCGGAACGTAAGTTGGGGACCATATAGGTTTAGCATGTTTTGCTAGACTACCTACAAGCACGAGTTGCTTTGAGTTTTATTTCTGCATCGTCGGCTGGCATTTTGTGTGTTTGACTGCGTGTATGTATCTTGATAAATTTCACGGACACCTGACGTCATTTGTTTCTTCTTATAGTATCTTTGGTTTTGCATTTCTTTTCTCTGGAGACTGCCAGCTCGATCGCATCCCCATTGCTCGCCACAGCCTTTGCGACACGCACACAGCCTCTTGTTTTATCTTTGCTATGCTTGTTATTTGTGGTCGTCATGACAACCATCCATCTCTAGGCAGAGAAGTGATTGTTGTTGACCAGCGACCGGCTCGATTGCCTCATGATCTTTTACTTCCTCCCTTTTTACATCGTTTTCACCGAAGTGAGCACAGGTATGAATTTAATTTGTTAACGTTATTTACTATCGTAAGTTATTTATTGTTATTTATATTTATCTTCCCCGTTTGAAAGTGACTTTATTTGACCCCTAGGTGAAGGGTATTCTTTTTTGTGTGTGTTATTCTGGCCGGGTTTCTTTGTGTGTTCGGTTTCAATTCATTAAATTTCCATTTCTTTACCCATGTGTCTCATTTAGTAGTGTTGGGCGATCGGGCTGCTCGCTCTCTCTCTCTCTCTTCAAACCTAGGCCTAACTTATTCTAGCTTTCTAGCACCAGGAGGGTATTCCCGCCACTCGTCGTGGGACCACCTTCACGGAGTCTGGAGTCGCTCGGCACATCTGGCCTGCAAGTACGGGCCCAGCACAGGTCAGAAATTAACATCCATTTCCACTGCGTACTCCTTTCTTTTCTAGTTGGTTCCAGTGATGCAGCTAGGAGGCACGCCAAGAATATGTTTATTTTAATAGGGCGGTGCAAGATAAGCTTTCAACATTCTTTCAAAGGTTTTTATTTTTTGGGCAAATTTTATATACTGGGGTAGTTTATTGTGTAATTTAACTCCTGTGTGAAAAGTTCCTTTTTGATATATGCTTGTGTGTGTGAAATATGAATGTTTTGATTTTTTCTTGTGTTATGCCTATGAACATCATTGTTTGTTTTAAGAAAAACTTCTTTATTCATTAAATTATCTTTAAAAACATAATACTTTCAAAGAGATTAATTCAGGGCAGTGGGAGAATGTTTAACTCTTTATTAAACAGAAGTCTGCATGATTCTCTAGTGTTTACATCTGCCATAATTCTAATTGCCCTCTTTTGTATCCTAACCGTGCTTAGTACATCTGGTGACATACCCCAAATTATGACCCCATATCTTAAGTATGAATGGAAATAAGGAAAATAAGTATTTATTAATGTGAGCATGCTTGTGCAAGTTTTCAAAATACGTAACGCAAAGCACATCAAGTTCAGTTTAGTATTCAGATATTGTATATGTTTATTCCATTTCAAGTCATGTTGTATCCATAGTCCTAAGAACTTTGTTTCTGATTTATTTTCAATTTGATGACCATTCAATATTATATTGGGCTTCGCAGGATTCCTATTCTGTATAGTGGGGAAATTTAGAGATACTGTTTTTTATAGTTTATTATGAGGCGATTATCCTGTGACCATTTGGTTAACTCTTCTGTAACGGAGTCAGCGGACTGCTGTAAGACGTGCTTAGTTTCACCTTTTATTACGAGTGTTGTATCGTACGCAAACAAAATTTCCTTATGAGAACAAACGTTCTGTGTTATATCATTGATATTTAGAAGAAAGAGTAGTGGGCCCAAAACCGATCCCTGGGGTACTCCAAATTTAATATTTCCCTCAATGGACAATGTTTCATTAAGTAATTTGGTTCCATCATCCTTGTGTCTCAAGCTTACTATTTGTTTACGCCTTGTTAAGTAAGACTCTATCCATGTATTAGCTAGACTTCTAACACCATATTGATTTGGTTTTGTAAGGAGGATTTTATGGTCAACAACATCAAATGCTTTCGATAAATCCAAGAATAGGCCAGTTACATGTTCCTTATTGTCAATTAATTTCAGTATACTATTACTACATTCATAAATTGCTCTGTTTGTAGATCTTTCCGTTCTGAATCCATGTTGTGAGTTTGATAGTATTTCATTTTTTTTCTATAAAACTTATCAGTTTCTTATACATGACTTTTTCCACAATTTTTGCAACACCAGTTGGTAAAGTAATAGCACGATAGTTATTTAATTCATATTTTGAAAACTTCAGAATATCCGGGTAAGTTCCTGAGAGAATTGAACTGTTTATTAAGTGCGTAAGTGGATTTATTATATTTTATGCACATTTCTTTAAAATTGCATCAGGGTGCCATCAATGCCAGCACAGAATTTATTTTTAGCTCTTTTATAACTATTCTTACCTCTTCACTTAAGACATGATTTATAAATAAAGAATCACTGCATATATTTATTTTATTATTAGAATTTAGTGTATTTACCTGTGATTTATTTAATATTTTTTGTGGAATTTCCAGAAAATAGTCATTAAAAGTGTTTGCTATTTCCTCTGGATTATTAATCACTTTACTATTGCTGGTCAGTGTAATGTTCCTTTGTATATTAGCAGATTTTCCAGTTTCTTTCTTTATCACGGACCACATAGCCCTGTTTTTATTAGATGATTGGGAAATAAAATTATCATTATGCATTTTCTTTCCTAGTCTTATTACCTTATTTAATATGCTAGTGTATTTTTGTAGTATAAATTGAATTCAGGTGTTGTGTGGTATTGTTTATATAATTTGTGTAGAAATTTATTTCTTTGACATGGATTTCTAATCCCTGATGTTATCCAATTGCTAGTTTTGTTATTTTTCATAGTTCCTTGTTTAAAGGGGAATGCTGTTTCAAAATAGTGTTTTAGGTTACTCTTAAATGCATTAAATTTCTCATTTACATTTTCTAGTTTATAAATTTCTGACCATGTTTTCTTATTTAATGTCATTGAAATATGTAACATTTGTTTCAGTGAATGACCTGCACTTCGATTTTTTTCCAGTATCATTATTATTGATTGTTTCGGGTACTTCAAAACTCAGTATTTGTCCTTGGTGGTCACTAAAACCCGGACAATAGACTTCTATTGAATGGTGATATTTATCTGTATTTATAAAAAATTATCAGGAGTGGTTTACTAAATTTTGTTATTCTTGTTGGGGGTATTTACTGTAGGTTTCAGTCCATAGGAAATTAGTAACTGTGTTAATAATTCACAATTTCTATCACATTTTAAGAAATCCACATTTACATCCCCACAAATTATTATATCGAAATTTACTTTGCTCAAGTTATTGAGTAACAATTCTAAATTGTCTATAAATAAACGAAAATTTCCTGACGGAGAACGGTATACGCATACAATTATTAACTTAAACTGCTGTATTTTTATGGCAGAGAATTCAAAATCCCGTTCCATAAATAATTCCATTTTTAAGCATTAGATTTATGTAATCAATTTTATTATAGAGAGACTGAACATTTTGGTGGTAAATTTTAAATTTGTTACTTTTGCAAGCTTGTGTTGGTGATTTATTTACATTATTATTATTATCATCATAATAGTTATTATTATTGTTGCTAGACAAATCCGAAATACCATTGTTGCACTCAGTTAAATTAGACATCAAAAGATCTGAATGCCAAACCTCACGTTTGGCTTCTTTTACCAGTTTCCCTGCTTCCACTCTAAGAATTTACTATTGAACTATTCTTACCATTTGAATTTACAATTTTGCATATTTCATCACTAAGATACTCTTTTCCTAACCTATTTAATTGTAGACCATGCCGAGTGTGGAACTTCCTGTCTAATTTACTTACATGTATAATTTGGACATTTGGAAAACTCTTACAAATTTTATAAATTTTTCCATTTGTAGCCTCTATTTCTACATTTACACATGATTTGGGAAATAAGTCATATCTTTGCGGAATGTTTACAATAATGACATTTGTGTTATGTGTGGATGGCAATTTACACTTTAAATCTTTGATTACCTTTTTACTCTCGTTTCTGTACACGTCTTTTGCTCCAGCGATGACAACAGCAAAATCCTTTGAAGTTAGTGACGCACATTCTCCTACCATCCCGTCCGTGACCGCTGCAATGGGAGCTCCTGGTTTCACTGTCGAAGTGACCTCCATGTTTACCCTTCTCTCCAGAACGTTTAATGTAATATCTCGCCCGTGACTATCCTCAAATATCCGCATCTTCCTGGATTTTCTCCTTATCACTTTCATCTTTTCATTTTGAAGAAAGTCATCCTTGTCTTCGACGAGCGCTCCAAATGAATTTGAGCCTGGAATGTCATTTACTCCATTTTTAGGCCTAGGTTTATGCGATCTTACACTACCACAACCCCTATTGACCAAGTTTCCTTGCTTTCTTCTGTTTCCTTTTAATTTATTCATCTCTTCCATTAACTTAGCAATATCTTCCTTTAGCAGCTTTATAAGTTCATCTTTTGAGGACAGTTCGTTTCTCAGGTTATGACATTCGCAGACGGTTCCGGTACATTACGACAATCGGTTTCACTCTTCTCCTCATTCAATTTTACCTGAGCACTTGTGATGATTTCATTTGCATTTTTTACTTTTATTTTGCACGATGAGCATAAATCCATAACGGTTACACTACCTGACGAGACACTAACACTGTTTACTGACGACATACTAGACATCTAAGTTAGTCTAGATGTTTACACCAAATTCCACTAAATTTATTTTAATTATTATTACCTAAATGATTTAATCTAATTACCTACTGATAAAGGAGAATGTGAAATACGTATATCTTCCAATCGGGTGAAATCTCGTAAAAGCACCACTGCTTTACTTGGTGCTAACAGTGATTGAAGAAGTCGAATCTTTGGATACACGTTCCCACAACTTAGTTTAGGTAAGTTTATTAAATTATAAATTAGAATTTCTAAATACTATCAATATTCCGTATTTCACTTGACCTGAGGAAAGTGACTTTATAGATTTTACACCTCTGTTATGATATTTTACCACTTTTATCAAATATTTACACTAGCTGCTATTTCACTACACTTTCACTGTGACGCCATCTTGCCGCATTTGCGAAAACATTTACGCTGTCCGTTCACATGAATATCCATTTCAGTTAGGGTTTTCTTTAGTTACCGGTATTGCCTTAATTAATATCTTATTTTATTTCGGAGTACCGGTATCTTATTTATAGTATTCAACGGACATTCCAGCGGATCACGTCAACCTTATACACTTAACTCCCTTTCGAAAAAAAATTACATTGCCTGTCCACATGAATAATCATTTTAGTTTAGTAGGAATCAAATAGTGTGTTGTCTGATTATTACGGCGACATGAACTGTATCAGAAACTTGAGTTAAGATAAATGTTTTATGTGGCCAGTAAGCTATTGGGCAACTTACCTGTAGGCCTAATTGACTACTGAGAGAAGTTTAACACATGAATGACAATACCATTAAGAATAGGTGTATAAATTTAGAATAATGTTCAAAAACCTCCAAGAATGAGGTATCAACTCCTTGGACAGTAACACAAAGGAAGTTAATGGGTGGGGTGTGTGGATGGCCCAATCTAGTTTGCCAGTTTTTCTTCACGGTACTGTAGTGTTGTTAATATGAAATCGTCGGTTCTAATCTGAAGACCACATTGCTCCTCTGGAAAGCAAGTCATAGAGCGATTTAATAATCCATCGTAATACCAGTGCCCTGCAGATAAAACTGGTGGCAGAGGTCCATGGAAATTGTAGGAACCTAAGATCAGGAGCATTTAGACTGCAGTCAAGTATTGTTCTCCTTAAAGGTACTTCTCACATTAAGAAATGATGAAGAGCAGGTCATGTCACTGGAACTACCCACAGAATCCCTTACACCCATCAATTTAAAGGTCTAGGACTGTTGCGTACATAGGCCTGCATGTTTTATAAGTTTACAAATTAGTAAAAAGAATCAGTAGGCCATTGATGTGCTTCCAACTCCTTATCCCAGAACAAAACTACTTTGTACATTTTAGCAATGTTTACCACTTAATGGAATTTATTCCATTTTTATTGTTGTGAATCTAATTTCGCCAAATAACCGACAAACTTTTTCTCACCTTGTTTATCAAAACTTCATTGTCAGTGACGTTTCTGATAATGTGATGTTTTGTTGTAGCTTGAAAATGATCTGCCGATCGAAACGTCACTGACAATAAAGTTTTGATAAACTAGGTGAGAAAAAGTTTGTCGGTTATTTGGCGAAATTAGATTCACAACAATAATTTTATCTGCACACCGACGAAATTAAATTCATTAAACTAATTTTATTCAATTTTTCTTCAGTCAACTAGAAAGACCTGCACTCGGCCTCTCCTGAGGCCATACGATCATCATTAATACATAAATCACATCCAATGTATTATTACATGATGGAAGGGAGAGAGAGAAAAACAGAGAAGTTTGTATCACCACCAGGAAGATTTAAAAATCCTTCTGGGGAATAGGGGGCAGGGGTTGTTGATCCGTCCCTAGCACGCAGACCTGGTGAATTAGGAATGCCGACTGGTTCTAGTAGGAACAGTTGGTGTTAGGACTAGCAGCAGCTCAGGAAGAAAGGTTGAAATCATACACAATGTTTTCTTTAACAAATTATTATTCAAATAGAACACTTAATTTATAACATAAAATTAAACATTTGAAAATACACAAGTTTCCAGAGTATTGGTAATGTACCTCTGGAATGTGTCCCATTGTAGAGATAGTAAAATTCAGTTTCTTTCTCTATGTTCTCACTCAGACCAGGGCACTGGAAGGTGTTTCACAGATGATTTTGCAGAGAATCCCAGAAAACTGAAAATCACACACTAAGAAATGCCTAACCTCATGCCAAGCAAAATATGAATCCTGGAAAACTGAAAATCGCACACTAAAGAAAGCCTAACCTCATGTCATGCAAAGTATGAACCATCTTCAGTTTACATATTAATAATCTCATTAATTACCCGGTTAGGCAGATGACCTTGATGTAGCTAGTCATTTCAATCACAAATAAAATAAAGTTACCCAGCAAATTATACAAGTGTACATTAAATCGATAGACATGCAAAATAAAATCCTCCAAGTGAACCTCATATTTCACGTGTTATACCGGAGTTTGACAGTCAGAGTAACCAAGTCGTTGACATAAGCGAACAGCTGACGTGTCATGCCTCTCGTTTAAAATGCATTACCAAGTGCTTAGTCACAGAATGATGGTAATAATAATAATAATAATAATAATATCGTATGGCCTCGGGTGCCGGGTGCAGGTTTGTTATTTGACACCCAAAGGCTAGCTTGCATGTCGAATTTCGTTGTTCCTTGAAGCACTATGAAAGTCAAGGAGGTAAGATATCTAAGCTCCTTGAACACTATAGCGCTTTCTAGTAGAGAAATGAGGAACTTTGTGTTGTCGGAAACTTCCGAGATTAATTTTGCCACTATGAACACGGCCAACTGAATTCAAATGGGTTCTTTGACATGCCAACATCGTATGACATGGTGTCGTAATTTTTGCCACCTTTCAAAAATCACTTACCACGGCCAGGAGCGAACCTGCGAACTTGGGGTTAGTAGACCGACACATCGACCACTCACCCACCGTGGCAAGCAGAATGATGGTATTGCATGTGATATGAAACATATTGCAGGCAGCTTCCACACCAAGAGATAGTAGGTTCGAGTGCAACTCTAATCATTGGCATTTTAAGATTGTTGAAATACGATAACTCTCCAGTCCTCAGTGTCTAGTGAGGCTGAGAATTGAAGTTAAATATGACAATCACTTTATTACACTGATGCATTTGTAGCCGAAGAGCACATTTACTAAAATCATCAGTAACAGTTGTGCGACTGGGTACCTGAAAAGCCTTACTTCGTGTTCCAAATTATATACCCTGTTCCTCACACTTACTTCCTCCTTTAATCCTTCTAACCGTACTCTTGGGCACTTTTTTTTTGCAGCTACCCCTCTATCCTGCACATTTTGCAGAGGAATTGAGACCTCACCTGACGCTCCTTTACTTTTCATAAACAAATGCACATTATTTACACGAGTTTGGCTGTGAAGAGGTTTGCCACAAAGTTTTGATTGAATAGCTAGTATTTCGCACCACAACATATCCACTGTAAGTAACACAACATGCACCCAATCAACTAGAAGTAACTACGATAAATATCAGTCTACTACTATATTTCATTTATTCATCAGCAGAGCACACAGCATGATTATAATAGTCCAGATTATCACGCTACCGACAACTCACGTGTTAATTGCACATGCCTGAGGCTTGCAGACTGTCCTCTGTAAAACCAGGGCTGACTGGCTAGAATTTGTGTCATAAAATGTACTTCACTGATGAAGCCAACACGGTAACTCAAACGTGCAAATACCCAAAGAATATTAGCAGCAGAAGCAGAAAAAAGAGCCAAAACTTGATATTATTCACTTTTTCTATGGCAGGCAGCAATGCCCAGCGTCTTATAACATGTGTTATCGAGACGGTGCGTATTTATAATCAATGCTAGGATTTGGAAGGAAGCAGCCATCACCTTAAGTTAGGAACCTATCGTAAAACAAGGAAAACACGCAAAAACACTTCTAGGACAGCTGAGGTGGAAATCGAACCCACCTCTTCTCCGTTTTGTCTCACAAGGCTGAGTGATTAATTCTGAATGAGAGGTGATCATAGCTTTAACACTTGCATTTTGATAATATACAGTGTGTGCACAAAGTCCGTATACCCCTACTCATTATTATTATTATTTGTTTCTATTGTCAGTACATATACATATGTATTAACATATTAAGAATCTAAAACATCCATGTGTGTTCCTCCCTGATCTCTTAACAACTGAATACGCCGCCATGTCCTGATGCTCATATTAAGCAACATCCTTGGGGTCACTGTCTGGAATGCTTTGCGCACTGCATCTTTCACATCAATTTATTACAATAAAGAGGTAAGAAGATTAAAGAAGAAATGTAGATTAGTAAGCAATAGGCTCAGGAAGGGAATAGGCCACCGAATATAATTAAATAGGTTAAGGAGGGAACTGAACAGGGCTAAGATACTAGCTAAGAAACATTTTATGGGTAGGCTGGTTGGCGGGGGGATGCCGTTCAAGGAACGGTGGAGAAATATGTATGTCTATTTAAGGGGTGTGAGAGGAGTTCAAGGCCGAATACCTGATATCGAGGGAGAAGAAGGAACGTTGCTGGTGGAAGATGGGGAGAAGGCTGAAGCATTTAACAAGGTGTATGGTAAGGTGGTGGGGATTGTTGGGGAGGGAAATGTAGATCAGAAAGTAGAGCAGGGTATTGAGGACGGGAAGAAATTTAGATATGTAAATAAGGATATCTATAAGGCAATACGGGGATTGGGGTCAAGAAAAGCAGCTGGAGTAGATGGGATAAATGGGGAATTGTTAAAGATTATGGGATGGAACATTGTACCTTATTTAAGGTTTCTGTTTGATTTTTGTATTAATAATGGGGTAGTGCCCGATGACTGGAAACAGGCTCTGGTAGTTCCGATATATAAAAGGAGAGGGGAAAGGTGGGATAGTGATAGCTACAGACCTGTCAGCCTAACATGTATTATATGCAACATTTTTGAAGGAATTATGAATGTTTGCCTAAGGGAATGCTTAGGGAATAGTAAGAGGTTGGCAAGTGAACAGCATGGTTTCAGAGAGGGATTTTCTTGTGAATCACAACTATCAGGCTTTCAGCAAGATATCAGTGAGGCCTTGGATAATCGAGGTCAAGTTGACTGTATTGCAATTGATCTTTCAAAGGCTTTCGATAGGGTCAATCGTGATATCCTATTAAGGATAATGGAGGCTGTGGGATTGGACAGGAGAGTAGTACAATGGGTGAGATCTTTTTTGGATGGGAGCAGTCAAAGGGTAAGGGTTGGAGGGTCAGTGTCATAACAGTTAAAGGGTGGGAAGGGGGTACCTCAGGGAAGTAAATTGGGACATTTGCTATTTCTCATGTATGTAAATGACATAGGAGTTGACATATTATCCCAGATAAGATTATTTGCTGATGATATAGTAGTATACAGGAGGATAGATCATCTGGATGACTGCGGCATTTTGCAGAGGGACCTGACTGTCATACAAAGCTGGGCAGATGAAAGTGATATGATGATAAATTCAAAGAAATGTCAGGCAGTGAGATTTGTTAACAAAAGGAGTCATATTGTTTTTGAATATTCAGTAGGGGAAAATAAAGTTGTATTTGGGGACGGATGTAGGTATTTAGGTGTAACTTTGGGGGGTGGGAATTTTCACTGGGGTAAGCACATAGGGAATATAGTGAAGAAAGCATACAAGTCACTACATATGGTTATGCGAGTGTTTAAAGGGGCTGGCAGAGAGATTAAGGAAAGGGCATACATGCCCCTAGTCCGTCCTCTGCTGGATCCATACCAAATGTATTGAATAAAAGAATTGGAAGGAGTACAAAGGAAGGCCGCCAGGTATGTAATGGAGGACCACAGATCGACGAGTAGTGTAAGTAGGATGATTCAGGATTTGGGATGGGAAAGTCTGGCTGATAGACGTTCAAGTGCAAGACTAGGGGGTATTTTCTTAGCTTACAAGGGGGAAATTGCTTGGGAAGACATTAATGAGGGATTGGGAAAGGGAGGTACTTATATGGGCAGATACAGTCATTCGTGTAAATTAAAATTAAGTCAGTGGAATAGTAACTGGGGCAAATATTCTTTCATTGGGAGGGGGGAAATAGAATGGAACAGTTTGCCAGGGGACATTTTCAGTCCTTTGCCTTCTAATGTTGGAAAATTTAAAGATTTGGTGAGAAAGCACCAGATCAGGAGCCAGTGACATGACATGGATGAAGAATAGTGTAAATTATCCTTATTCGTATTTTATATTTGTTTCTATTATTATTATTTTCTTATACCAATTAATCCTTGTATCTAAAATGTATTCTTTTAGTTGTATGAATGATTTATTTTGCTTAGTGTTTTTGTTGTTGTTGTTGTAATTTGCCACCATGGACAGCATCCACATCTGCAAATAAATATATGTATATGTATGTATGTATGTATGTATGTATCATCAATTCCAACATACCACTGCTTCCTCACCTGTTCCTTGATGTAACCCCAGAGTGCTGATCCAATGATTCCCAAAGACTGTTCACGTTGTTGAGTGGGATGGGCAAGTGAAGAGCTACGGTAACTGCTAGTAACGGTACATTGAACCTGGAACTACTTTCTTTACAGTACAACCTACAGGGAGTCCGGGAATGTTCGCCGCAGTGGCTACGTGTGGCTGCGCGTGGTTGCGTCATTAGTTTAGTTGGCAGCACAGTGTCCTTGATAGGGTGAAGGCCACATATGTGGGGTGTGGGCTGTTGAATTCGTCAGTGTGTATTGCAATAAGCGAGCATGTGTGTCATCAGCACTTCTAGCATCAGTTATGAATGGTTGTGGTGAGTATAAAGTTTACTGTTTGTTTGTTATGATACAAGCGACAGCCGTGTTGCCAACGTAACTCGTGACGTAATCTCTCACAGCAGCTTGTAGGCACTGCGGAAAACATTCCCGGACTCCCTGTATACGTACAGTATTACTGTATTCGTGGGGTTGGCAATACAGTATTTGACAATAATTCATGGGTATAATGCTGGACACAGACGGAATTTTACTATATAAGTCCTGATCAAAAAGGGCAAGGCAGGAAGGTTATGGAGAGCGGAGAATTCAAAATCTGTTAACACATCATTTTCCAATTTATTTTTCATCATTAGAAAAGGATTTTAGCTAATTTCAGTAACTTAAAAAATTTTATCGTATGAAATTCAGCGTTACCACCGAGTGTATCCCGTTGCAACTTGCAACCCTCAGACCTGAATTAAATTTCTTGGTACAGAACTTTGGATCCAGAGTTCCAATACATACCCAGAGACCACAGAAGGCAGCAGGCATATATAATAATGTATCGTAAAAGAGGCACATTTCATGGTGTCTGTTTTCACACAAGACATATCACCTATCCTAAGAAATTAGGGCTCAATTTATTGCAAAGGCCATCATCTGATAACATGTGACATCATATACCTTTCTGCATGCAAGTTACTTCTGAAATGATAACACAATGAAAAGAAGAAAATTACCGTACCTTGATATTCGACACAAACTCCCAAAGCACCATGTCGTCATTTTTCTTTCTCATCTTATCCACTTAGATGGCCGAGCTGTGTCATACCAGGTTGTTTAAACTGTGAGAACTCTTTGGAACATTTGTCAATCATTGCACGGTGTTGTTAATTCCTAGTAAGAACATCTAGCAGCATTTAAATTTGGTATAAATAACCAAGACTCAACGGTAAAAATTCATAAGAGGTAATTCTCGATATAAAATTCTTCAAGTACTGATTTAATAATAATTATAATAATAATAATAATAATAATAATAATAATAAGATGGACAGCAGGGAGAAAGGCGCAACACTCTGAAAGAATGAAGGAAGTGTGGAGGAAGAGAAAGGAAGAAAGAACTATGAGAAGGAAATTAAATGATATTTGCGTGGTCCTTAGTTTTGGCCGGTTCGCATAATGTAATGTAATAATAATGTTGTAACCGATTTATTATAGTACATCCTAAGAAGCAACAATACAAAGACACAGAATCATAAAGAATATATATATATACAGACTGAGCATATCACTCTCTGGTGAGTCTTCCCAAGTACCAATCAGTACCACCAGGAAGCGGCACCTCAATACTCCCCCCTCAGAGTTCGACTATATTTCTCAGTAAACCGAACCCGTCGTCCAGAACGAATAATAACGGGGGGAGGTAAGGTAGTCGTCTGTGGTGTAGGTTCGGCTGAGTCCTGTTGTGGAATAACAGGAGTTGTCGAAGACCTAGGCGGAATGGAGTCATCTGACGTTGCGATGAAGGAGGGCTTCAGTCGATCATTTGACACTGTTGATCGTTTCCCATTGTTATCAATGTCGTAGGTCTTGGTGGCACGAAGCAACACTTTAAAAGGGCCATCGTACGGGGGCTGTAATGGCCTACGCACTGCGTCGTGCCGTACGAACACATGTGAACAGGTTTTTAGGTCACGAAAGATGAAAGTCTGTTGAGCACCGTGTATCTTTGGAGCGACTAGACGCAGCTGCCTGAATCTCGTACGCAGGTCTCTGACAAAGTTGGACGCATCGATGATACCACTGCTGGTGTTCGTGAAGAACTCGCCTGGAAGATGCAATGTTTGATCATAAACTAACTCAGCAGCTGTTGCACCAATATCCTTCTTAACCGCAGTGCGGATACCCAGTAGAACAATAGGTAAATTGTCAGTCCAAGAATCGGTAGCATGACAACGAATAGCAGTTTTAAGTTGACGGTGAAAACGCTCAACCATTCCATTGGCTGCCGGATGAAAGGCTGTTGTTCGGATACGAGATGTTCCTGTCAGCACACTGAGGGCTTTGAAAAGATGTGGCTCAAATTGCCGTCCTTGATCCGATGTGACTGATTGTGGAACACCGAAGCGAGCAATCCAACTATTGAAAAATGCACGCACGACAGTCTCTGCAGTGATGTCCGCTATGGGATGTGCTTCTGGCCAGCGTGAGAACCGATCAATAGCTGTTAGGCAGTAGGTGGATCCGTTGGATGGAGGAAGCGGTCCGACAATATCGATGTGGACATGCTCAAAACGATGGTTAGGTGGAGCAAATGAACCAATAGGGGCCATGACATGCCGTGTAACCTTGTTGCGCTGGCAGGAAATGCAGTTACGAACGAACTCTTTGCAATCACGTTCAATATTGGGCCAAACAAAGGATTTCTTCACCAATCGGGTTGTAGCTTTCACTCCAGGATGTGACAAACTGTGTAAAGATGCGATAGCCTGTTGACGAAAATCCTTCGTAACGAATGGGCGAGCTGAAGATATTGAGGTGTCACAATATAACTGAATGCCAGAATTCGGAATGTAAATCTTTTTCAGAACCAAGCTTGTGTTCTTACCAATGAATATCTGTAGTTCATTATCAGTTTGTTGTGCTTCGGCAAGGTCTCTGAAGTTCACTTCCCTGTCAATGGATGAGATGCGGGAGAGAGTATCGGCTGGAATATTGTTAGCACCTTCGATGTGGCGTATATCTGTCGTAAATTGTGCGATGTAGTCCAGATGGCGTGACTGACGAGGTGATGCTTTCTCTGGTTTCTGCTTCAAAGCGAAGGTAAGAGGCTTGTGATCAGTGAACAGAGTGAAATGTCTTCCTTCAAGCATGTGTTTGAACTTCTTAACCGAAGCATACGCTGCGTAGAGTTCACGATCATATGCTGACCATTGTTGTTGTGAAGGGGATAATTTGTGGCTGAAAAATGCTAATGGCTGCCAATTATCTCCTGTGTGTTGCTGAACCGATGCTCCTATTGCTGTCAACGATGCATCTACCATTAGTGATAGCGGTGCATCTGGTGAAGGGTGCACGAGGAGGGTGGCGTTGGCAACTGCATCCTTCAGTTGCTGAAATGCTTGTTCGGTATCAGAGGTCCAAGGTAGTTTGTCTTTAGGTTTCGGGCTACCTTGCAAGAATCTGTTAATTGGGGCCGAGATGGCTGCTGCATTACGAATGAAACGCCGATAGAAATTAACTAATCCCATAAACCTACGGAAGTCTTGTACATTGATTGGTTTTGGAAAGTTTGTGATTGCTTCAACTCTACATGGAGGTGGACATATTCCATTTGAGTTCACCAAATAACCAAGGAACTGCACCTCGTCTGAGCCGAACACACATTTTGCTGGATTAATCACTACTCCAAAGTCACGAAGTCTAGTGAATACCTGATGTAAGTGCTCGAGATGCTTGGTTTCGTTACGAAATGCAACCAGTATGTCATCAATATAGACATAGCAGAAATCGAGATTACGAGTAACTTCATCCATGAAGCGTTGAAATGTCTGGGCAGCGTTACATAGCCCAAATGGCATGAATTTAAATTCATACAATCCAAACGGAGTGGTCACAGCAGTTTTGGGAATGTCTTCTTCTGCAATGGTATTATGGTGAAAAGCACGAACAAGGTCAATGGTGGAGAATACATGACGTCCATGAAGGTTGATGGCGAAGTCTTCAATATGTGGGACTGGGTAGCGATCAGGAATTGTGCGAGAGTTCAGCTGACGATAGTCACCACAAGGTCTCCACTGATTGTTCTTCTTTTGGACCATGTGCAGTGGAGATGACCAACAACTTGTAGATGGTCGACATATTCCTTGGGCTAGCATGAATTCAAACTCTCGTTTGGCAGTGTTATGTTTTTCAGGTGCCGACCGGCGTGGCCTTGATCAAATTGGTTGACCTGGAGTGGTAACTGATACATTACTATTTTATGATACTAATTTCGACGCTATTTCCATCTAGCGGTAATTGCTTGATATACTAAGAGATTGTATTTACCGGCTATCTCTCGTAAATATGAAATGCGCCCCAATGAGAATGTTAGCTTGACCAAAAGGAACTTGCAACAACAATATAGAGATCGGTGATTGTCACGACGAGAAGATGACTGAGAACACCATGACCGGTTTACAGTCTAGAAGATATTAAAATGTTTTAAAATTAAGTTTGGAATTACCTTGTTACGATTTAAACCTTCTCCTTTTGGATATCCGTGTTCTTCGTGCTCATTTGAAACGACACCAAGATTGAGCATCGATATATATATTTTGAAGCTGTCGCCTAGAGCGTCTAGTCATCTCATCAAAGCTAAGTCCTTTACCGTTTGAAGTATCATGCATGAAAATGTAATTAGAAGTTGCCGACTAAGAAAAACATCCTCCAATCTTTGGTGTTAGCATGACCCTTTATTATATAAATAGGTTCGGAGATCTTTCTGGTTTGAGGTTAAGTTGTTCACTTGTGTAATTGTTCCCTTGTTATTATATAAACGTAGTGGGCGATCGCGTTGGTTTTATTTTAAGGGGTTTGTATCTTTCGGGTTTTGTAATTTTGCCTTTTCACTCGCGTGTTGTTGCGTTTTGTTATGCTGGATAATGGAATGTTTAAGAGTGAATACCTAGTGTTTTATTTTGGCGTTCTACCATGGGGTTAGCTCGCTGTTTACGTGGATCTACCATGGGGTTAGTTCCACGTGAGTAGTGTGTTTTGGACAGTTCTAGCACCACCGCCACCGCTCCCCCGCTGGAATACTATAATGGCAATATCTCGCGAACCAATTCGGTTAGAGACTTGTACGAGGTGTCATTGAGCTCGGGCTAACACTCTCTTTCCAATGGACAACATATTTCCACCCCAAAATAAAACCTACCCCTACTAGGGGGTGAAATTGTATTTTTTTAGAGAATCTCTCTTTCCAATTGCAACATGTGAGAGTTTGAATGCCAATATGGAATGAAACGTTGTTCTACATAAAGTGCATGTGTTCGGTGGGTAGCCACTATGAATTAACATGCTTGTTTTTTTGTTTTTTACGCATGCCCACTCATAGCTTTTGTAAGAGGGCGGGCTTTTTAAAAGATGGCGGCTGTAGTGTAACCTAACCTAACCCAACCTAATGGGTTATTGTTGACGGGTCATCGTTGACGGATTATTGTTGGCAGCTCCATTTTGACGAGTCCCTGTGGACGGGTCCTTGTTGACGAGTCCCTGTGGACGGGTCATTGTTGACGAGTCATTGTTGACGGGTCCTTGTTGACGAGTCCCTGTGGACGGGTCATTGTTGACGAGTCCTTGTGGGCAGGTCCTTGTGGGCAGGTCCTTGTGGACGAGTCCTTGTGGATGAGCCCCTTTGGGCTGGTCCCTATGGACTAGCCCATGAATTTATTTAAATTATGTCAAAAGGCCTAACTACATTTGCGTGTAAAGCAATGTGTTGAACTGACGTTGTTCACTAATCCCCCACTACTATAATGGGATAACGATATGAAAGGAAAGTGACGAAATACATGTGAACACGTGTGAGTTGACCTTATTACCGTCCTCCTTGTGAAACAAGTCACATCCTGTTTTGACTCGTGTAAGTGTAAAACTTGATAGATAGAGGACATGTCATGGGGTAAGTGTAAAACTTGTTGGATGAATGTGTTCTAGTGCTAGGGTTAATGAACACACCCTAGTACACGGGCCACATGTAATTTGTGGACAGGCCAAGAGACCTAATTTGGTGAATGGATGTGTCATTTGTTGTTGAGAGAGAATAATGCACATTCTTAAGATGTTAAAACTGAGGAAATGGTACATGTCGTAAGACGTTTTATTATTTCCTGTGTCATATTACAGACATGGCAGAGCGCGCACAGATCTGTTGCTATGACTAACGCTGCAGAAATTTGAAACCGCAAGTGTTCATTAAGACAATGGGTGATGATCATGCAAAGTTAGCAGTTATCGGATATTACACAGGAGTTCCTTCCGGTGTCATGTTGCTGACATACCAGAGAGCGCACACTGCTGTTGCTATGACCGACGCTGCAGTAATTTGAAACCCCAGGTTTTCATTAAGACAATGGGTGATGATTATGCAAAGTTAGCAGTCATTGGATACCACACAGGTGTTCCTAGTGTACTTTGGACTCTCAGCTGTATTAGGAAAGGAATTGCAATGATCTGCAAAAAACTGCTGACACGAGCGATGAGAGTTTATATAATAGAGGTGTCATATATTTCCCTACTGTCAGTCTTTATTACTCGCTTTGAGTGAACAGTGCTCTATTACTGCTCAAGAGTTGTAAAAAAGCCTTTTTGGTAGAAAATCATTAAATTGTTTTGCATGGTAAGTACTTATTATTAATGGATTGTAGTCTTTTATTACTAATTAATGTTGAAGTTATTGATTGGAATGTATTTATTGATTGATTGATTTGTTTACAGATAATTGGGTACCTGTAGGTTACCAGATTCTTAAAATCTGTTCATTCAGTGGCAGCAGTTGATAAATTATAAAAAGGTAAGTGCCCCTCTAATAACTTTTAAACAGTTAGAGTGATATTTTCCAATGTTCACCACAACATGTCAGTGAAAATGGTATATTTGGCAGTCAAAAGTTGGAACTACTTGACCATGGTGTGTAAAGCTAATTTTGTAGGTTAGATTTTGATTACCGCTCTATTAAGTCTGAATGTTCATTGCTAGGTGTAAGTGACAGAGGGAATATTTAAAGACTTAACTTCAGTTCACCTAACATGACCTAACTTAACCTTGTCACGTGACATGTTTAACAAGTTTAGACTTGCTTTATGATTGACTATGACGTCACACTTAGCTCACTTAACTGGTGGCTGCTGGTTTCTATTACGTGACATGTTCTACAAGTTTAGACTTGTTTTTAAGACTGGCTATGACGTTACACTTAGCTCACTTAACTGGCGATCGCTGGTTTCTATCACGTAACATGTTTTACAAGTTTAGACTTGCTTTATGACTGACTATGGCGTCACACTTAGCTCACTTAACTGGTAGCTGCTGGTTTCTATCACGTGACATGTTCTACAAGTTTAGACTTGCTTTAGGACTGGCTATGGCGTCATACTTAGGTCACTTAACTGGTGGCCACTAGTTTCTATCACATGACATATTTTACAAGTTTAGACTTGCTTTATAACTGACTATGGTGTCACACTTAGCTCACGTAACTGGTGGCTGCTGGTTTCTATCACGTGACATGTTCTACAAGTTTAGACTTGTTTTAAGACTGGCTATGACGTCACACTTAGCTCACTTAACTGGTGACCGCTGGTTTCTACCACTCTATCAAGTTCCAATATTCAGTGTTAGTGACAGTGGTATGTAGTAACCCTCAGTTAGAACTACATGAAGTTAGACTTGCTAGGAGTTCACAGATGATCGATTTAAATACCCTGCTATAACCATTGACTGGAATATAATTAAACTATTTAAATTGTACTTTTGTTTATCATTTATTAACATTTATGATTTCTTTCTTTTATAGGTAATTTCGAAAGTGATCATGTTCAATTGTGATGACTGTAAGAAACAGTTCTCAAGACCTGACAGCCTTAAAAGGCACGCAAGTGTTAAACATGACAATAAAATGTTGGTGTGCAGTCATTGTGCTACCACATTTAACAGACAGGATAGTCTTGGACGGCATGAAAATCTAAAGCATGTCAGTTCAGCACCATTTTCGTGTTCAGTTTTTGATCTTGGTTTTTCTGCTGTAAAGCGATATAAATCCCACATGGTTGAAGTGCATGGAGAACAACAAGAATTAAAAACTGTAAAACCATCAACTAGCACGGAACCTTTAAACGAATGTAATGCTCAAAAGCGTAAACGTTCTCAAGATTGTGAAAATAGTTGTGCAACAAAAAGAAAGAAGAATGGTGAACCTTCGATAACGCATTGTAATGAATGTAATATTGATATACCTTCTTCAATCATTCATGGACATTCACGCAGTATTCAACATAAAAATAACGCTTGCCATGAAAGAAATTCTGAAAGTATTCAGAAAATTGGCAGTGCATTTAAAAGTCGAATTGCTAGTTATAGACTTTATAGTAAAGAAAAAACTCGAAGTATTTAATCATTTTAAATAATGTTCAACCTACTGTGTTTGACTTGGTAGAAAATGTTTTATTAGAGCAGAAAACAATTAAAATGAATTTTGAACTTTTTGGACTCTATGTAAAAACTGGGAGCGAAGGTGAAATTACAGATATCAAATCTTTTAATACAAAAAACATAATTGTTAGCGAATCAACTAATATTAGTGGTATATACCAAAATATTTCAAGTGCTATCATTGTGAAGAGTGAAGAGTTCCAGGAAAGGGAGTCAGGCTGGGCGTTGGTTGAAGTACTTTATTTAGAAACCAACATGAATAAATACAACCCCCTTCGAGCATCATCATATATTGATTTACCTGCATGGATCAAACGAAAGAAAGCTGTTGTGAACGTTATGAATAGTGACCATGCATGTTTTGCATGGGCTGTAACCTCAGCTCTTCATTCAGCTGAAAAGGCTGTGGAGAGAACATCATCTTATCCTCACTATTCTTCAGTGTTGGATTTACAAGAAATTGAATTTCCTATGGCTATAAAAGACATTAAACGTTTTGAAGAGCTGAACAATGTAAGTATTAATGTTTATGGAATTTAAAATAAGAGAATAGTAGGTCCTCTATATTATACTCAGGAAAAAAGGATATTCATGTAAATTTACTGTACATAACTCAAGGTGAAAACGCCCACTATTGTTGGATAAAACATTTAAGTAGACTTGTCAGTAGTCAGATAACAAAAAGTGGTTGTGTGATGGCTGTTTGCTGCATTTCAGAAAAGAGGATCAACTAACTCAACATCAAACATGGGGGTGTAATCATGTTTGTACGGTATTACCGACTCCTAAAAATAACATTCTAAAATTTAAGGATTATGAGAAACAGCTTCGAGTACCATTCGTTATATATGCTGACTTCGAGACTTTGCTAAAACCATTTAATACATGTTCATCAAATCCAGCCCAACCTTTCACCAACACTACTCACATTCATGAACATTTTAACTTTGCATATTATATTAAATGTAGTTGCGATGACTCTTTAAATAAGGTTGAGCTCTATAGAGGACCTGATGTGTTTTTATGGAAAGACTTGAGAAAGATGCCATTCGTATATCCTCTATTTTAAATACGATCATTCCAATGGAGCCACTAACTTCCTAAGAGCAAATGGGTTTTGAAACTGAAACTAATTGTTTTATATGTGGTGAATGTTTATATTCAGACAGGGTTCGCGATCATGACCATTTAACAGGAAAATATCGTGGTGCTGCTCACCAAGAATGTAATTTAAATGATAGAGTAAGTAAATTCATTCCGGTCATTCTACATAACGGTAGTAAATACGATAACCACTTTATCGTTAAAGAATTTGGAGCTTCAGATGTGAAAATTGATGTGATTGCAAATAATAAGGAACAATACTTATCGTTCACAAAATACATCAAAACTAGCAATAAAAAAACCATTAAACTGCGATTTTTAGATTCATTCCGCTTTATGCCGAGTAGTCTTGATACGCTGGCTAGTAATTTAAAATCAGATCAGTTTCATGAAATTCAACGTGTCTTTCCTACAGAAGATGATTTTAATTTGATTTGTCAAAAGGGTATATTCCCTTATGAATATATTAACTGTGTGGAACGTCTTGAGGAGTGTTCTTTACCACCGAAAGATGCATTTTACAGTTCCTTAAACACAAGTTATATCAGTGATCAGGAATATTTACAAGCACAACGTGTATGGACACAGTTCCACATTCAAACTTTAGGAGAATTTTCAGACATATATTTGAAGACAGATGTGTTGTTATTAGCAGATGTTTTTGAAAATTTTCGGAATGTTTGTATGAAAACTTATGACCTTGATCCTTGTCAGTATTTCACTGCTCCTGGGTTAAGTTTCAGTTCAATGTTGAAAAAAAAAACGAAAGTAAATTTAGAATTAATGACTGATATAGACATGATTAATTTTATAAAATCATCAATTCGGGGTGGATAAAGCCAATGTAGTGGACGGTACTCTAAAGCGAATAATAAATACATGTCTAGCTACAACCCTTGTGAAGAGTCAAAGTATATTGTCTACCTCGATGCAAATAACCAATATGGTTGGGCTATGAGTCAATATCTACCACTGAAAGATTTCCGCTGGCGGACACAACCTGAAATTGATGTCTTACATGTTGACACTCTTAATGATAACGATGATAAAGGATATATTTTAGAGGTAAATCTTGAGTACCCTAAAGAGTTACATGATGATCATAATGATTTACCATTTTGTCCTGAGAATAAGAAATCTTCATACATCACATCACGAACGAAAATGTTAATTGCTAATGTAAATGATAAATGTAAATATGTAATACATTATCAAAACTTGAAACAGAGTCTACAGCATGGATTGAAATCAACTAAAATTCATCGCGTATTGCAATTTCATCAGTCAGCATGGCTCAAACCGTATATTGATCTAAACAATAATTTAAGAACACAGTCAACAAACGCGTTTGAAAAAGATTTTTATAAACTCATGAATAATAGTGTTTTTGGAAAGACTATGGAGAATGTTGATAAACGAGTTGATGTAAAGCTGATAACAAAGTGGGAGAATAATGGTAAAAGGTATGGTGCGAGCAACTTAATAAGCAAGCCTAACTTTCATAGCTGTTCAATTATTCATGAGGATTTAGTTGTCATACAAATGAATCGTCTTAAAGTAACTTACAACAAACCCATATATGTGGGTTACACCATTCTGGAACTGTCAAAAACACTTATGTATGAATTTCACTATGATTATGTAAAGAAAAACTATCTTGATAATGCTAAATTACTCTACACAGACACAGATTCTTTTATTTATGAGTTTAAAACTGATGATTTTTATGAGGATATCAAAACTGAGCTAAATAGGTTTGATACAAGTGACTACCCAGAGGATAATATTTACCATTTACCTCTAATAAACAAAAAGGTTCTTGGGAAATTTAAGGATGAATGTGCTGGTGTTATTATAGACACCTTTGTAGGCACAAAATCTAAATCATACAGCTATATGACAATTGATGATGTAGTAGTAAAAAATTTAAAAGGAGTGAAAAAGAATGTTGTTAGTAAAGAGTTAGATATAAGTGATTATAAAAACTGTATAGTTAGGAACCCACCTGTATTATATATGAAAATGTGTGTATTTAGAAGTAAAAGTCATCAGCTACATACCAATTTGTTGAACAAAGTTGCTTTAAGTAATGAAGACAACAAACGATTCATTATACCCAACACATTTGATACTCTTGCTTGGGGAAACAGTCGCATTGACGACTATTACTTTTCTTAAGTCTAATGATCACTATATTGTAATATTTGTAGTGTGTTTTATATTGTAATATTTTTTGTAAAAACTGCAAGTAGAATGTATAATGTTAGGCTACAGTAGTTTAGTAAAAATAAGATAAGTAATACATTTTAGTGTAAAATGTTTTGTTTTTGTATATTACGAAAAAGATTTTAAAAAATTTACAGAATGTGTGAACTAAACAAGGGGAATGTAAAAATGTAAAGTGGAAATTGTAAATATCCATGTGTGAAAAAGTGAAATGGCTATCACCATTTTAAAATTAAAAAGACATTGTGATTTGGTAAACCTTGTTTTTTATTTCACAACAACAAAATGTACAGAATGTGTAAACTAAACAAGGGAATGTAAAAAATGAAAAGTGGAAATTGTAAATATTCATGTGTGAAAAAAAATGAAATGGCTATCACCATTTAAAAAATTAAAAGATACAGTGATTTGGTGAACCTTATTTATATTTCACCATAACAATGTACAGATTGTGTGAACTAAACAAGGGGAATGTAAAAAATGTAAAGTGGAAATTGTAAATATTCATGTGTGAAAAAATGAAAATGAAGAAATGGCTATCACCATTTTTAGAATTAAAAGATATGGTGATCTAGTGAACCTTATTTTTATTTCACAACAAAAAAATGTACAGAATGTGTGAACTAAACAAGGGGAATGTAAAAAAGGGAAAGTGGAAAATGTAAATATTCATGTAAGAAAAAATGAAAATGAAGAAATGGCTATCACCATTTTTTAAATTAAAAGACATTGTGATCTTGTAAACCTTGTTTTTATTTCACAACAAATAGAGCTTTACAAAAATAGAATACAAAGAAATACCAATTCCTCAATCCTTTTCAATGTTCATGTCCACTCATCATTAACTTTCCTTATATAGCACTAATCACAACGAGGGCTGCCAACCTCTCTCCCACTGAGACATCACAGGATGTCAAACGTTGTTTAGCTTTTCAACGATACTTTATCCGCTACACATCTTAATGCAGGATGACTGTGGTGATAAGAAAGGTGCATGCTCGATCCAAAGGATTAATAGGTATATCACCACGCTGCAAAAGGTTCTTCAAGATAAGTTCCAGGACCACACAAATAATAACCAGGTAGGTAGATTTCGAAAGTCAAGTATTGAATTACTTTGTCAATGACGCCATTGCCAGTACAGGTCTGGCATATCCTTTTCCATCGATGGTAAAAAGGTTTGATCTTCCTCCTCCTCTGTGGATGATGTTTGTTGTTGCTGCTTTTTTTTTCATTACACCCGTGTTATGATGAAACAAAGTCTTAACACTGACTTTTATGACCGTGATACAGTTTTGACCAGCTGACAAGTAGCACACTGCCGCATAGAGGGTATTTTTGCCATAGCCACTTGCTTATGGTGATCATAATCCGTACATGGTTGCAATTCACTTAACACAGGGTCTTGAGTCCATGATTTTGGTACATGTTGCCAGATTTCTTTCACTGCATTTGCTGCGACGTAATAAATGAATGATTTTGGAAGAGCCAATAATTCTTCTTTAGTAAAACTGTCTAGTTTTTTGCACACGAAGAACTTTCCAATCGCTTTATCGGTAGCATCCCCTTTCTCCATGGTATCACGTTGATGTTTACACGTCGCTTGTAGAAATTTCACTGGTGGCATTCACAGGTAAACCTTCAGCTTTAATTTTATTTAACAACTCCCAGCAGGCATTGGTGGTTAGCCAATGAAACAATTGCCACACCTGTGCCAGAGCTTTATAGGTAATGTTGTCACAGGGGTAGCGGTCCATGAGTGTTTGCAGCGAGGGACAGCCCATGTCCATTAAATCGATACATTGACAGTAAGACGCCAAAAATGGTTGTAGCCATTGACGTTTTTCACTACCTTTCACAAATACTACATGGGCGGAAGACAAGTGGGCTTTCATGACCATGTCCAGGTGCTTATATGAAATGGTTCCTTGCTTCCAGTCTAATTGCATATGAGTTTCAATCCACTGGGTTTGTTTACGAGCTTTATCACACAACAAATCAAACGCATAAGGTGGTTTAAACACCAAATGGATAGCTTGCGATATCCAAAAAGTGGAACAATCAATAATGGCCACTTTTTTAATATAAATTTGTTATCTCCAATTTTAAACCCTTGACAGTCAACAATCAGTGTACGCAACATGTTCACTCTTGTCTGGATCAAGTCCAACTGACCACAGACTGACAATTGTTCAGTAAGGTGTACCCATGTCATTTACATACACACCATTCTAGTAAAAGAAAATAAAACATCGAGTAGTCACTATAGAGGTTAGGATATGAGAGGGGGGGGGCATAAGAAATAATAATATAACAACAACAACCAATTTTTTATTACATTATTTTATTAGCATAACAAGTTTTACATTCTTTTTTCATTCTAGGATAGAGGCGGTACCAACTCATACAACAAAAAAGTATTTTGTGTTTATAGTGTCCATAACACCGATGATATTCTAATGTCTCTAAACTGGATGTTTCTAACTGTGAGCTGCTCACTGAAGCACTGTTAACACCATAAAGTCCACACGTATCATAACTTTTTTCATCACTTAGAGGCACGAGTGAGGGGTAACTTGAATGACAGGGTATATTACCCACCTCCATTCTGCATAGGTAGGGGCAGGCAGGTGACCAGCGCTGATGTTCCTGCATTGGTTCATCGCTCTCTTGCCATTGGTCTAATATGATGGGACAAAACACAAATTTCACTTCATCTCTTGTTTTTAAATAGTAGAATCCAGCGGCTGCTAAGGCTTGAGGGTTTATAAAAGGCACCGGCCACGTCGCAAAGGTCTTGAAACGTTGTTCCTCAGATTTTAAATTCATGGATGTAACTTCTCTTGAGGCTTGAAAGCAAGACATGACTGAGCGGTTTGATGTGGGTTGACCTGCTATTTATACACTTGTCACTTGGTTGGACAGTGGATAATAGTTGACTTGTTTGTGATGAATAATCAAACAGTAGGCCGTGGTATTGGCTGGAACATTGTCATGCGTTTCAAAATCTAGCCGAATGTCAATATTGGATGGTTTGACAGACTCTTCCAAGTAGGAACAGTCAAAGACAATCAGTGGCGCCCTTGTCTTAAAAGCTTGGGGTGACAACATAGGACAAATCTCTTTTTGATAATACGACCATCTAAATTTAGAAAACAAGTCGTACAGGGGGCCAAACTTATTTTTTGAAAAATCTAAATCCAGTCCTTCATAGGGAAACACAGCACCGTTGAGGAAAAGACGTGCATTTCTCAATTGCAGGTGATCAAATTGCGTGGCATCTTTGGTTTGTTGATACTTGCGATTTGTTTGAAAACCCACAATCATGTAGAGAGGTCTCTCTGTATAGAGGGCTATTTTTATAGACCAACTGTGTGTGTTGGTGGTGGGCAATAGCGGGTACTCATGGAGTGCCCAGCTTCTAAATTCCATGGGTAGAGGTATATCTCTCTTTACCATTCTGAGTATGTCCAGTTTTTTGCTATCGTTAAGGGTCACATGAGGCACTTTCCATAGCAAGCGTTGTAGTTGAATTTTTGAATCAATGGGGGCATTGTCGGCTCCCTTGAGTGCATTATTATCACTCCTGTCTCTCACCAGATAAAGCACTTGCCTTGCGTTGACCACAATGCGCTGGTGATCTTCAGCAAAGCCTAAAATCAGTTTAAGAGGTAAATATCCAGTAAAGGTGCCATCGGCGTGTACCATCCAGTCATTGATCGAGTCAGGGCACCAACCCGCCATGCAAAGTGTTTTAGCTTCTTCCTCACTATAAGAGGGATATAGTTTCATGACACTGGAAATACCCACATTTCGAGTGCTATCCACCGCGATATCGTTAATCACGTAACGCACTTCAGAAAACAGGAAGGCGAAAGCATGGTTGGCTAACTTGGATGTGGTGGGTGTAGAGCCATCGGCTTTGGTGAGCCGACCTTCAATCTGAATAACACTTTCATGCGGTAGAGTGTAAATATCTTGATTGTTGATAACAAATTGAATTTCATCATTGTTATTGAGTCCAGGTGTTTGAGCTTGATAAGAATGCAGATCAATTCTTACCACTCTTGGTTGCTCCTCGATGTGGTTCGCAACCTCTAGGATAGAATTCATCGTGGGGGTTGATGTGGTAACCCAAATGCCGTAAAATCTGCTTGTTCTGAGATGTTAACGTGTATTCACGTGGTAAACAACTAACACCATTCCCAGACGGTGCTGTTGCTTTATATACAAACTTCATAGTGGCTTTAGCACCAACTTGTAAGTCACTGGTGTGGTAGAATCGAGATCAATGAGTTGTTGCTCTCTATTGATCAGCCTTAATGTTATATTACTAATATCATCGACAGCCACAGAATGAAAAAGCACCACTGGAGGGTTTTCGCGAATAATATAGCCATTGGGTGATGTTACAATAAAGTCATAAAGCGAATGCGACGGTTCTTGATTGGTGTACACTTGACTAATAATATTACACGTCACCGACTCATGATGGTCCTCAATGAATTTCACTTCATGGTCTGATTCATGTTTTTTGTTGGGCTCCAACACGCGTGGTTTAAATCCTAGTAATGGACCAATGGAATCGGGGTGTGTTTTAAAGTCAATTTTGAATGTAGAAAAAATACTGCAGCGATGAGTGTTGGTATTTCCTACAAGTTCAAACTTGCGCGTTCCATCGAGAAATTACTTTAAACCATATTCATTGATCAACACCACATAAATGTGTTCATAAATGTCATCTAACGTGTATCCACCAGAGTTCAGGTTGAGCACAGAATCATCATAGTAAAACTTGTTGTTCACATTTTCACATATGTTGTATATTCGATTGTACGTTTCAAGAGAAACAAGTCCTAAACCATAGGGTTTTTCACTAAATTCGATAGGTGGGTAAAATTCTAGGCTCACTTCAGGTCCACGTCCATGCAGTGTAAACATCTTACTTTCCACCGACATACTGTTGACGTTTTTGCTTATGCTGCGTCTTATATAAAAAAAAATAAACACAAAAGTCCACACTGTTGGCTGTTAAACGTTTGCTCACGTTTCACATTATAATATATCTTGATCCTGTTTCCAAAATAGGTCACTAATTCCATGGGTGGGGGCAAATTCCCAAAACTGTCAAAGTACCATACAGTGGATCCCTCCTTGACATAAGCTACATAATGTGTTCCAGGTCCTCGGTGATCATCCAAATTGACAACAGCACATTCATGTATCCAGGGTTGGAAGGGTAATTGGTTTCGCATAAACACACCTCGAAAATGAGAAAGCTTCAGTTTTTTAGCATAGCTTTCCACTTGTTGATGCGTCAGGGCATGTCTTGCTATGGCTGAGGTTAAAGATGTTTTTATTTTATTTTATTTCGAAAAGGTGAAATTCCAAATCCTTGTTGATAAAAGGCTGGCTTCAAATTGACATTTCTAGCCCCCATAGCAATGGCTTCCATCGTTTCATTTTGTCGCTGACTTTCTTTGAGTTGTTGCTTGCCCTGTTGCGTGGCTTTAATAGTTTTTGCCACTGCACTGGCGCCGCCTAAAAGTGAACCTAAAGCAGCCAGACCAGCGAATAATGCAGGTAAAAATCCCGCTCGTTTGGGGACGGGGATCACTCACCCTTGTTTTGAACCCTGTCGCTGACGTTTTGGAATAACATGTCTCTGTGCTGCTCGAAGAGCTTTCCTTATGGTCAACACATTATTTTTTCTTTTTTTCTTTCGCAAGGGCTTGCCCACGAATGTCTTAAGCCCAGGCTTTGCTAAGGACTGGGTCATATTTTTAGTTTTTCTCACCATATATCTTTGTTTCACCATGATGATGATGACCAACAACCTTTCACAAAAAAGTTTATGTCACAACTAACGTCAGATTGTTATTTCATGGCTGTATATTCCAATTCTACATAAAATGGGAAATCGTTTATGGTTTTTCCAGCTTGCTTTTCATTCCATGTCAACAGGAGATGAAAGGATAATTCGTCTCCTGCATTGACCATTTCATGGTTATGAACCAACATCCTATGACCATTTATCTCTATTTGTAAATGGTTCTCATCAGGTATGGCATATTTGATGTGAATGGTTCCATCATAGTGTAGTCGATAGCGGCTTAAACCCGAAGCAAGCACATAGGTCAAGGGCTGGTCATGAACTAGCGGTATATGGTTTCACTCATTCACAGGTTTTACATTTGTCAGATGCACTAAAAATACAGATGGGATAAATTTATAAAGCCTTTTCATTTCATAGGTCACGTATCGCTTGGTACAGACATCATCATCTTCTTGTGGGTCTTCCACGTGAATAATGCGGTGATGATTAGCGCTATAGCCATCCACCGTAAGCTGAGGCACTTTATCATAAAACTCATACACCTTGTTATCCACATACTTTTTTGTAGTAACGTCTGTAGACACATGAGGATGTTTTACATGGGTTAACCGCTTTCCTTTAAAGTCATAATGTCCTTGTTTTGTGCGTGGCACTACTGACCTATCCACATAGTGTTTATTCGTAGGATCTGTTTCTTGTTTAGGATCATATATGGGAACAGACCTAGCTTTGACTATCAACGCACGTCCAAAGACATCCATCGTCAACCTGCTGTATGAGTCTACTGTTTCTATGACAAGGCTCGGTGTCCTGTATATAGACAGCCTGCTAGCCTCTCTAAGCCTTAGTTGAAAAGAAGCTAATTAAGCAGCAAGAGTCATTCCCCGTGAGGGACAGGGTTTCCCATCTCTGCCCCACATCACGTGAACAACGCCATGGTTCACTGTTTCCATCTTCCATTCGCTGCGTCATTGTGGGATCTTCCGGCTGTGGAAAGACCAATCTTTTGCTGACACTTATTACAGCGCCCAATGGTCTGTGTTTTCAAAATATTTATATTTTCGCAAAATCTCTCTACCAACCCCTCTGCGTGTTTCTGGATCAAGTCATGTCTGGATTACAAAATGAGAATATGGGGTATTTTACATTTTCCACGCAAGAAAATGTTATTTCACCGGATGAGGTAAAGCCTGATTCACTCATGATTTTTCGATGATGTATCCACTGAACGACAAGGCATCATTCAAAGCTATTTCAGCATGGGTAGACACAAACATATCGATTGCTTCTATCTTGGACAAAAGTATTCTAAAATGTGCAAACAGTTGATTCGTGACAATGCCAATGTCATTGTTTTATTTCGCCGGGACGAGAGGAACAGTCGTCACATTTATAATGAACATGTGAATCCAGATATGACCTTTCAAATGTTTACAGAATTGTGTGGCAAGTGCTGGAACACACAACGTCATGCCTGTTTAGTGATTGACAAACAAAGTGAACTCAACCAAGGGCGGTATCGCTTAGGGTTTGATCATTTTATTGCTATTTAAGGCACTGTATCATTCCCTCTCAAGTCATTTGTCACGACATCATGGCGTTAGCAGAGAGTCAATTGAAAAAGCATATTATTAGAGCAAAAAGTACTATTCGCCAAAAGTTCCGTCAATTGAAACGATCACGTGCGGATCATGCTTTGTTTATTCAACAACATTTAGCCCCTCCGCTAAAAGCTATGTTGAAACCCTCTTTCAAGCCATCTGAAACGCTACCCACTGTTTCACAAGCTACGCAGACGCACCACGAGGACCCTGAGGAAGAGGAACAGGAAGATTTAGCTAGTGTTAGCGAAGTTGAGGAAAAAGGCATCACCCCTTGCAGAGTTTTTAAGAAAAAGGAAATCCCTGGCCATGGTCCACTAGTTACAAAGGCCTTTCAACATATTATTCAACACTCCAAACGTCAACCTCAGCTGCTACAAACTGATCAGGGGAAAGAATTTTTCAACAAGGATTTCTCCTGTTTTCTCAAATCTAAGGATATTCACCATTACACCACGTACAGCAATGTCAAAGCCAGCGTGGTCGAGCGGTTCAACCGAACATTGAAAACCCATATGTGGAAAGTGTTTACCGCTCAGGGCCTTTATCGCTGGTTGGACATGTTACCTGAGCTAGTGTCACGTTACAATGACACCAAACACAGAAACATTGGGACCAAGCCACGCCTCGTGACCAAAAATATTCAGCGATTGGATAAACTGTTTAACCCCATAAAAACAGCAGACCCTAAACGTCATCGCCTTAACATTGGGGACCATGTTCGTGTGAGCAAATTCAAGTCCGTCTTCAACAAGGGCTACACACCAAATTGGGGGACTGAACTATTTCGAATTCGTCAAGTCAACCTGAACAGTCCAGTCACCTATTTACACGAGGACCTCAACCATCAACCCATAAAAGGTAGGTTTTATCTTCAAGAACTCCAAAAGACAGCGTTTCCTAAACATTACCTTGTGGAAAAAGTGTTGAAACAAAAAGGAAATAAACTATATGTTAAATGGTTGGGATTTAGCTCAGTCTTTAATTCTTGGATTAATAAATTACATGTTGTGTGAACCTGTGTGCCTTGTATTTATTTATCCACTCATGTTGTACTTAACCTACAGTCCTATGTACAGTCCTCAGCTCTACATGTATTATGAGCAATACATATTTATTTCTCTCTTCACCTGTGTTGTCTCTTACACCAACTCTCCCCCTCTCCTCCCCTTCACCTCCCACCACTGTCAAAACAGGTTGTGACTTGTTAGCTCTTATCGTGCGCGTGTACAGGTGAACACCTGTGTGTTAGATCATATTACACATGAACTCGCATTTTCTCACGTATGAACCAAAACAGGATGTGACTTGTTTCACAAGGAGGACGGTAATAAGGTCATCTCACACGTGTTCACATGTATTTCGTCACTTTCCTTTCATATCGTTATCCCATTATAGTAGTGGGGGATTAGTGAACAACGTCAGTTCAACACATTGCTTTACACGCAAATGTAGTTAGGCCCTTTGACATAATTTAAATAAATTCATGGGCTAGTCCATAGGGACCAGTCCAAAGGGGCTCATCCACAAGGAATCGTCCACAAGGACCTGCCCACAAGGACTCGTCAACAATGACCCGTCCACAGGGACTCGTCAACAAGGACCCGTCAACAATGACTCGTCAACAATGACCCGTCCACAGGGACTCGTCAACAAGGACCCGTCAACCATGACTCGTCAGCAATGACCCGTCAACAATGACCCGTCCACAGGGACTCGTCAACATGGACCTGCCAACAATAATCCGTCAACGATGACCCGTTAACAATAACCCATTAGGTTGGGTTAGGTTAGGTTACACTACAGCCGCCATCTTTCAAAAAGCCCGCCCTCTTACAAAAGCTATGAGTGGGCATGCGTAAAAAACAAAAAACAAGCATGTTAATTCATAGTGGCTACCCACCGAACATATGCACTTTATGTAGAACAACGTTTCATTCCATATTGGCATTCAAACTCTCACATGTTGCAATTGGAAAGAGAGATTCTCTAAAAATACAATTTCACCCCCTAGTAGGGGTATGTTTTATTTTGGGGTGGAAATATGTTGTCCATTGGAAAGAGAGTGTCAGCCCGAGCTCAATGACACCTCGTACAAGTCTCTAACCTAATTGGTTCGCGAGATATTGCCATTTTAGTATTCCAGCGGTGGAGCGGTGGCGGTGGTGCTAGAACTGTCCAAAACACACTACTCACGTGTTGTTGTTGTCGGTTTCTCTGAATGATAATTGAGGGTTATTTTGTTGTTTCATGTATTTGTGTTTTGTGTATTTAATTTAAGACTACGTATTCCTCCTTAACATTCCATTATAAGCTCGTGTTCTTTCCTTGTGGGTGGGTAGATATTGTTTGTTTAACGTGGGTCTTGACTGGACAGTGGTTCCTTGTATATGTTTTCTTGTGTTTCTTTTAGTCCAGTCAAGAAACGACGCGAGAGCTCGTTATGTTATTAAATGAGATGTATCGGTTATTATTTCGGGTTGTAGTATGTGTGCTTCTTACATCTGTACGGAGGTTGTGGTTGGTGCTCATATCGCTTCAAGGTATGTAACTGAATCTTATACTTCGTTCGAGAAGAAGTCTTATTTTGGAAGTTCATGAAATCATTTTTGGTTGGTTATTAATTTTGGGATTGTTATTTGTTTGTCTCTTATCGTGGTAAATGTTTGAACTGATCTATGTTTCGTAAGGGGTTGGTATGTCATGTCATGGCATGTTTTAGTGAAGTTCGGGAACGTTTTGTTATGTTCTGTGTGATGTCGTTTATTCTGGTACCGTTTTGTTTCTTGGGTTGTTTGTATATGATGTGACGATATGTCCCCGTTAACCGGCATCGAATCGGATGACCCGGCGAAAACATCGCAATTCATCCCGATAATACAAGACATATATCAGATAAAGAACAAAAAAATGATTGAGGTCTGGGTTCGAATATAAAAAAAATTACGCCGGTGGGTACGAGAACTCAAGTAGTCTCAGGGGTGGTTAACAGGATGTAGGTGTAACAGGTTAAATCAACCCACTCCCAAACCTAAATCAAAGCAATAGCACAACAGAAATCAGAAGAAAAGCACAATTAAAAAGATAAAAATAGGCATCCATTTATTGGCAACTCATTGACCAATACAAATATGGGAAACCCCCAAAAAGCCTATCTTGCCTCGGAGATTCGATCTAAATGAAAGCTTGATGTGGACCGAAGAAAAAGAAAAATATTTAGAGTCCAAATAAACATAATTAAGTTTTAAAAGGTCAACGAATCTCCTTGGTCCTATCCTTAAGACACAAATAAAATTAGGAGATATTCGAAGAAAATTAAATAAAATATAAAAAAAATAGATTCAGACACATTGGACTATCAACATCAACTAATCACACTAAATGTCCATCAGGTAGTGTCCTAGATTAGTAATATTGTCACTCACTTGAGTTTATAATGAAACCTAAATAAATAGCTGGCCTAAAAAGTAATAGTATTGATCTCCGTTCTAACTAATTATTAATTAAAAATTAATTGCTTCAACAATATAGGTCCTACTTGACTACTCAATTAAAGTTGCAATCAGGATTTATATTTATCGTACAACGTTATTTCAGAGTCTAATTACTCAAAATATTTCAAGCAAACGTGAACCCATTATCCTACATTTATGCAAAGTTCAAAGTCATGGCTGATCATTATATCACAACTAAAAGTTCCCATCTTTCCCAATTCGATGGTATGCTTGCAATGTATTTCACTCCATGAATTACATAGTGATTAGATTATCGCCTGCCTACTCCTGTGAATACTTAATTCACCACCATCTGTCTGTATTTTGCATGGTCATGCTTATTTAGAAAGATATTACACTACTAATTATTATTAAATTATTATTTTTTTTATTCACAAAGGGATTCTTCATGATTAATTCTCAGAAAATTTGCCATAAGTCGTTCACAGAATATGTGAACTATCATCCTAAATTTATTTTATTACATTCCATTCAATTCTCCCCTCTTTTTTATAAACAACTACACCAATCAATCTTTTTTTTTGTAGATCAACTCATTATCTTTTAATTATCATGACCTTTCATTTCATCACATGACTAGTGTGCATAAATTATCTAATGCAGGCATGACCTGTAGCAATGTCAAATGGGTAGGTGTCGAAGCATAATGACGAGCATGCTTTTAATAATTAAATTCTCTATATCAATGAATGTGGACGAAGAAAAAAATGGGAATATTTAAAGTTATAATCCTTCAGAGTTCACATAATTAGATTCACCAAACGCTGAAGTCAAAATCGAAAGAAAAAAAATCTAAACATGAACTCCACCCTAGCTCTCGACAGCTAGTCTACCACCTTCATTCATTCCATCATGGATTCAGTTCAGAATCCGCGTCGTATTTCCAATCTTATCATCGTAGACAAAAAATCTTATCATTCAAAGTAGTGACGGATTTACAAAAATTCCCAAAAGAAAATATTAACTGGATCATGGTGCCAAGCATGGTGGATAGTTCCTTGCCACGTGTGACAACCCTACAATGTGAATCACTTCCTCATATAATTACTTAATAGACAAAGGAAAAAAATGTGGCCATTAATATTAATAATAATAATAATAAAATGATTGATCAACAAATTAATAATAATTAGTTCAACTCCATGGCATCTAGTACTACTGAGTAGTACAAACTACTCACAACTACAAATTGAAGTAATGTTTTAGCTCACCAACTGGCCGAAATAAGAAAATATGGTACAAGCCTAGCATGCCCATAGAATGCAGAACCTCTGGAACCAATCTTCATTCAGGACCATCTCCTTCCCATTCCAGAACCGGCAGGATTGCATCTTCCACCATCTTCTTCCTCGCCTCCTCCAGGAATCGAAACCGAGACCTTCACGTTTCATGGTGGCTGCGTCCTCCGACTCCCACGGTGTGGTTATGTCATGGCAACATCATGGCCTCATCTTGATGTAAATGTCACTCCGTCCAGTCCCCTCACGTATAAGCTTAGTGGCACATATTTTCACTGACTAGTTCCATTTCAAAATTCTTCATTGACACTTCAACAGCACAAGTTATAAAATGTCCTCCTTCCATTCTGGAAATTATAAGTTCCTGCGCCTCGAACAATGTAGACACAATTCTTCCTCTCAGCAAATTGCCACCGGCTTTACGTAAGCAGTAATTCAATAATATTCACAGCTGTTCAGTTGCATCTACAAGTCCTCCATCGATGATAAGAGCCTGGTCTATTCTCGAATGTTTACTGCACAAACTATTCCGTATTGTAACTCACGTCCAAAGCTAGTCGCAAAGGGCTAGTTCTCTCGTTATCAAGCCAAGCATGGGCCTGCACGACCGGGATTATACACGCTGGACTCGGCCGTCTGATATAGCAATCGCGCCAGGCATAACAGCGGTGATTCGTAATTATATGGTCTCTCAGGACTCCGATAGACTCACACCCGATACACAGCGACACTTAGACCTGTGGTGGCATAGCACACACGGCCCTCCACGATCAAAATCGAATGTAAAAAAAATCACTCTTGCCGCACAACGGAGTACTGTCCAGTCCGCGCTCAAAACGCATGTGTCTGCGCCTCTCAATGTGACCAGTTGCCGAAAACCAGAGCTGAGCACATGGTCCGAGATAGCGCGCTCTGCCGGAGATAGTAGACAGATGTGCGTGACGTCAGACGCGTGACGTCACTCAACCTTGTGGTCGGGTCTGCGAAGATAAAATATGGAGTTTTGGGCCGTGATTTACGCAGGGTTGCCAATCTGTGCTAAAACTGGGGTACTATGTTGGGCACATACTCCCCTCTCCCCGGAAAATAAGCGAGTTAATAAAAGCTTATTTTGTATTCTCTTCATTATGCCGCCAATCATGTGCCAAACATATCCTGCTCGTTCTTCAACAGTAGTATCTCTTAAGGCTGGCAGCATTATACTTTCCTATCCTTGCTCCAGATCTTATATCTCTGATGTCATAGCAATTGTTTCCATAAGTCTCATGGACTAGGTATAGCCCAAAAAAACAGCCTTGCAAATTTGCCGTATATCTTCAGCGGTAGGTTGGATGATACGGGTCTGCGTATTAACACTCGACCTCCGACACGTAAAGGTCGACTGTATTTCCCCTTTTCGGTCCTTCTGTTCCTCTTTTCGGCTTGTGTCTTAAGTCTCTCGCTAGCCAATTGGATTCTCCTCTCCATGTTGGGTTCTACAACAGGTGGTGTTTTGACAATGTGATCCCAGGGTCTTACTGGTTTGACATTGAAGTGGAGTACTTTGGGAATCTGTTGTGTGCTTTCATGCACTGTTGCATTCATGCAAAACTCCAAAATTGGTAGAACATCCATCCACTGATCATGTTTATTGTGGCAATACAACCGGCAAAATTTCCCAATTTCCGCCATGACCCTTTCCACTGGATTTCCCTCAGGATGGCGTATGGAATTCAATATGTGCTTGACATCAAGTCTAATCATGGCCTGATAAAATTCAACAGAGGTGAATTGGGTTCCATGATCGGAAAGAATGTAAGTAGGCTTACCCATAGTAGGAAATACACCCTTCTCAAGCCTATTGATCACATAACGTGACTTAGCCTTCTGAATGGGGAAGAACATTACATATTTCGTGAAGATGTCCATAGTAACAAGGAGGAACTGGTTTCCCCTTTTTGATTTAGGTAGTGGCCCATAAATATCAGTCGAATATAGCTCTCGAGGTTCTGATGGTAATATAGGCTTTGGTCTTTCCTTCAAGAAATGGGAAGCGAATTTACTTCTCTGGCAATCATCACATTTTCTTAAAATATTTCTTGCCGACGTTCGCATCCCCTTCCAAGTGAATTTCTCTTGTAGCACATGGATGATTTTGTCAATACCACCATGTCCTATAGCCCTATGCGCCAACCAAACTACACGTTCAACTAGGTTCGGTGGTAAAACTGCTTTTAACATGAGATGAGCCTCATCCACTAACTTGCATACCACATCTTCCACGATGACATAATCGTTAGACAATCTAGCAGTTGCTTCATATTCTGGATCGATATTGCTCATGCGTCCCTTCAGAAATCTATACATCATTCTCAAAGGAGTATACCTCTTCTGTGACTGCGGTAGTTTCTTAAGCTTCTCTTAAGTTTCCTGATCTTCTTGGACGATTTCTACTTGATGTACTTGCATTTCCTCTGTCGGGTTTCTACTCAAAACTTCGGCTAAGAAGTTGTGCTTGCCCGGTTGATGCACAATGGACACATCAAATTGTTGGAGAAACAAAGTCCAACGGGCTACCCTGTCACTAGTTAGCTCTGTTTTTAGCATAAACTGTAATGGTTTATAGTCGGTGATTATGACAGTTTTATGTCCAAGCAATATCTTCTTCCAACTCTGCAATGCAAAATAATTGCTAATGCTTCTATTTCCGTGGTAGTGTAGTTCCTTTCTGGTTCACGTAACTTTCTACTGGAGAATGCTAAATAGTGACGCTCTTGCTTGTCATCTATCTGAAATAACACGGCGCTGATGCCAACGCGTGAAGCGTCTGATTCTAAATAGAACGTTCTCTCGAAATCCGGGTATTCAAGTTTAATATTCTCTATCAACATAGTTTTTGCTTTAACAAAGGCCGCTTCAGATTTCTCATCCAATTTCCATCAATTACATGTCCCAAAAACCTAATCTCTCTATGGCAAAAATGGCATTTTTTAAAGTTGACCTTGAAACATGCTTCCCGTAGGTTCTCAAATAGTTTACTGTACCCACAAGTTACCTTCAGAAACACTAAGAGAGAAAACGATAAATAATAACAGAGAGCAACTAGGGTATGTGTGTGGAACGGCTGGACAAATTACCATACCCAGGTTGCATTTAAATTGAGAGAAGAGCACTAAAACTAAACTTGAAGAAAACACGAATCACATTTCATAACATTAAATATAATTGAAGGAAAGAACATCTTTACATGCATGTTAAAGAAAAAGATGTAACATAAAAGGTAAAAAATAGAACAAACAAAATAATAATCAAGAAGCAAGGAACCAATAAAAATTAAGAAGGAGATGGAATTTAATTACCCAATTTCAATGAAGAAGTCCCATTATGCGAGAACCAATTATACTCTACATCAGTAGAATTAGATTCCGAAAAAAATATACATTAACATCGTATAGGTTCGGAGAATGACAAGTTCAAACCACCAAGAAGATATCTCTTGGAAATTAATAAGATAATTCTTGAAATCTTTTAGTTACTCAGGAGCAAAGGCAAGGTACGTGCGTACGGCATGAAAATTCAATATGAATGACCTCAAGTCGACATGAAAAATTAATTACATTGTTTCCGAGAAAAACGAGATCGGATAACAATCCCGGAGAGTATCCAGGCAACGGACCATGGAAAAAATAAAAATACATATCATAAGTGGTGATATTTTAAACAGAGTCTTTAAGAGACCACGCTAACGAGACGAGGAAAAGGAAAATTAACTGTTACGAAAAAAAAAATTAAGGTTAGGAAAATTCCTCGCTCAAAACAAAATGAGATCTGAACATTACACAGCACGGCACGTCAGAAAAAAGATAAAACACAACCCTCCCAAAATACATATAAATAAGTGTATTACATCAAGTTAAAAATAAGGTATTGGAACTTTCTCTTCATGCTTAGGCCTACTCGGTTCTACAAACCAAGTGACTTACTAACGGCAAAATAAATGCCAACTGCGCTAAGATAATTATTCAACAGCTCAAGACTGCAACATATAAAATATGTAGAATAACACCAACACAAATACTCGTATCGACGACCAATTCACATTTTCAGGTCACAAATAGTTCCAATAACTTTTAACACAAACAAACCTTAATAAAGAGATGTATTCCTGTAGCCAAACTTCATACATTGCGTTTTCTTCATGTCTACATATTTAATCCGATGACAGAGATTTCTCAACGGTGGGCGGTAAATGTAAATCACGTAGAGACGAAATTATATCGGGGAAAGGAAGTTTACCTGGCCTAAGGCCAGATAATCCCCGTTTTACACCAGAGATTTAGTTCTCACATCTTTCCTTCTTGCAAGAATTCCTTCAACTTCATTTGTTTATCTCAACAACCAGAACAAAATGGCCGCCGTTCGGGCTCGAACGGAGCCGATCGTGAGACCTCGTGTTCTCAAAACTTAAGTGCCAACATTAGCCACACGAGAGAGCCATCGACAAGACAGACACGCTGAAGGTTGCCGGCTCACTAGTTCGGACAGTCACCAATAGATACCGTGAAGATCAAGTTTGCAACAGCAGCCGCCCGCGGATACGACTGGAATGCACGTTAATATTTATTAACGGGTCATCTCTCCCCCACACAATCCTGGACAATAGGCAACAATTGTTCACAAGTTTATGGTTGGGGGTAAAAGATACACCGAGAAAATATGACCTGAAAACATACATCAGTTCTCACAACACCTAGTACACCAAACTGATCGTTCCATGATTAGATACACCCAAGTTTTTCATGCATCTGAAAATCACCAACATGCGTAAAATTCCAACTCTTACTTGGCAGTAGTACAATCTTTTTTTTGATACAATAAAATACAGAAATGAGTCTTCATAGGATGGAGGAGACTCGGTCATTCTCAGTGCTGAGGTCACGGCTTAGCATCACGACGTCCGGGCCCTGGACATTCGCGACAGTCACAACGCTCTTCAAACAGGATGACGATATCACCAACATTTGATCTGAAATCAAATCGTACTCCGACAGCAATGGTCCATTTCTTTCTTCATCACACTTTTGATTAACATCAGTTACGACAAGTCCATAGTTAAACATGATTTAGGAAAAATTTAGGCTAACAAAAGATACATAACTAAGTTTTAACTAAGGTTTCCCCATCAAATTTTTGAGATTCCTTGCTTTTACAAATTTAAAATACAACTTTATGATCATTAATTTGAAACATCACAACCTCTCTTAACATGAGACATATGCACCCTAAATATTTTCTTTTTCTGAGGGTCCTTTACAAGTAATGTCACCGGAGTGATAAAACTTATAATTTCACAAGGGCCACGGAATCTTGTGACTAGCTTGCCAGATTCTCTAGAACCAACTTCCTTAACAGAAAAATTCTTGACAAAAACCATGTCCCCAATCTGAAGTGACGTAGGTTTACGTCCTCTATTATACCTCTGTTGAAGTTTCTCGTGTGCCACCTTCATATATGTTTTGGCCTTTTTCCAAATAGAACGTACGTTCTCATTCATGACTTTATCAGGCAACAATTGATTAATAGTCCACAAATTAGATATAGGGGAATTTGGGACGAAGGAGAACATTAAATTGAAAGGGGTGGTACGATGAGATTCATGCACCGCAGTGTTGAACGAATAAGTCAACCAAGGAATACAACTGTCCCATAGTCTATGGTCCTTATGATGGTAAGCAATTAACGCAGCTCGAAGATTCCTGTTCACCCTCTCAGCATACGATCCTTTAGGATAATAGATAGAAGATGTCACATGGGAAATGGATAACTCGAAACAAAAATTGCGGAAAACATGTGATGTAAAGCATTTCGCGTTATCTGATACCAGAAATTGGCAGGGG
This sequence comes from Meconema thalassinum, assembly GCA_946902985.2. NCBI lineage: Eukaryota > Metazoa > Arthropoda > Insecta > Orthoptera > Tettigoniidae > Meconema > Meconema thalassinum. Next base: position 508,149,070 of record OX336392.1, on the reverse strand, counting down.
CCGAAAACAGCAAAAATATGGTTAAGACATTTAATTACCGTTTCAGTGGTAGCTGAACGAGTTGGGAACAACCAGTTAAAACGACTGAAGCCATCCGTACAAACCAGTACAAAACGGTTACCCAGCTTCGACAGCGGCATCGGGCCGACAAAATCTACGAACAATCTTTCCATTGGTTTATCGGAAAGTTGAGACGATAACATTCCAACCTTAGTGTTAGGAGATGGTTTTGCCAATTTACATGTTGTACAATTATTTACCAGTCTTCTGATGTCACCATCCATACCCTTCCAGATAAAATTTTGCCTCACCTTTAATCTGGTCTTATATACTCCTAAATGTCCACCGATAGGAGACTCATGAAAGTATTTAAAGATCTCGCCTACTAAAACAGTGGGAAGAACAATCTTAGGTGTTCTATCAGAACGGGCCAAACAACACAAGATGCCATTCCTTAATGAATATGGTTTTACAACTTCACCAACCTCTAATTTTCTTATAATCTCACTTAGAACTGGATCTTCCTTTTGATATTCAGATACATCCCGAAACAACATGGGACAGTTAGACAGAATTACGTTTGACATGTTATGTTCCAAAATTGCGTTACACTTCACATTTTCCTCAACCTCAACATTAGTGTCACCATACATCCGACTTAAACAATCAGCGATGACATTTTCACTCCCTCGGATGTGACGTACAGAGAACTTAAAGGAAGAAATTCGAGTGGCCCAACGAGCTATTCGACCAGTTTTCCTAGGTCTGCCAAGAACCCAACTCAAGGCTTGGTTATCTGTTTCTAACTCGAAGGGTACATGTTCGATATACAACTTGAACTTTTCAAGAGCATCCATGACGGCCAAACCTTCGAGTTCATAAACAGAGTAATTTCTTTCTGCATCATTCAGAGTGCGGGAAGTGTATGCAATAGGTAATCTACCTTTTCCATGGTCTTGTAGTAACACTGCACCAACAGCACTATTGGAGGCATCAGTTTGCACAATAAAGGTTTTGGAGAAATCAGGGATGGACAAAATAGGCGCATTTATCAAAGCTAATTTCAAATCTTCAAATGCTGCTTCTTGCGAAGGACCCCAAACAAAATTAACTCCCTTCTTCCTCAACATATTTATAGGAGCAGCACGCTGAGCGAAATTGTTAATGAACTTACGGAAATAGTTCATCATACCGATGAACCTTGATACACCTTTAACATTCTTAGGGGGCTTAAAGTCACGAATCGCTTGGGTTCTCGAATGATCCACAGAAATTCCAGACGATGTTACGATATGTCCCAAAAATGAAATCTTGGGTTTAGCAAAGGAAACTTTAGATGGTTTTACGGTAAGACCAGCTTTCTTTAGACGAGACATAACCTCACCAATATGTTCCAGATGATCATCAAAGTTCTCACTGAATATGACTACGTCGTCTAAATAATGATACACAAACTTGAACTTGATTCCATCAAATACCATATCTAGCAATCGGCTTAGGATGGCCGCACCCGTGGAGATCCCAAATGGTAAACGGTTAAAATGAAAGAGATTCCAGTCAGTGGAGAAGGCTGTTAGATGTTTAGAATCTTCAGTTAATGGAATCTGAAAGTACGCGCGATTCAGATCTAAAATCGTATACCAGTTAGCACCCCTAAACCATGCAAAGCAAGATCTCAGATCAGGAAGCGGGATGGACTGCTGAACAACCTTTTTATTAAGAGCTCGATAATCAACAACTGGGCGAAATTTACCGTCAGATTTAGGCACCAAGAAAATAGGTGACGAATACGAGGAAGTAGACTTACTAATGATCCCTTCATCTAACATCTCGTCGATTATCTCTTTCAAGATTTTCAACTTGGGAGGGGCTAGTCTATACGGTGGCGAACTGACTGGAATATTATCAGAAACGACAATCTTGTATTCCAATAGATTGGTCACCCCTAACTTATTCGTCAAAACCTCAGGGAAGGATGAACACAGTTCACGAAGTTTATCAGCTTGGTCAGGTTTAAGATTTTCAAAATTAAACTCCTCAATGGTGTCAGAACCAGATATAACTTTGGAGGAATTCACTCCGGAAAAACTAAGACAAGGCTTGAAGTTTAATTTTAAATTAGGCTTAAAACGAAACCAACATGACCTGTTTCTAAGGTCTAGTAACAACCCAACATGAGACAAAAAATCAGCACCCATAATGGCGTCGCAGGATAAATTATTTGCAACCCAAAAATCATATCTCCAAGTGAAATTTAAAATGCGGATCTTTAAGTTTACCAATCCTAAAACTTCAAGACTAGAACTGTTCGCTGACACAAAATTGTTCGGTTCTTTAATAAGTTTTCCAAATTTGCATACTGACCTCATATTTTCAAACCAGTTTTTACTTAAAAATGATTTCACACTACCCGAATCGATCAGAGCAGTAACAGGTTCGTTATTTACCCAAATATCAATAAATGGGGAACAATGTTTAGAAACTTCAGAAATGCGACTACATAACCTCACTTTAGGTTTAAGACTTCTGACATCATCAAAATAATTATTTACCTCCATAGAATTTATTTTAGAACTATTTGACGCATGACAATCCGAAGAAGTCTCCTTACGATTTAGTCATTGGTTATGTTTATGTCTCCTCGTACACCATTTAGCAATATGTTGAAATGATCCACAATTATCACATCTTCTCCTGTTATTCGACGTGCGATTACCCGAATCGAAGGAATTTCTATTTTGGAAACGATGGCCTTGCGAGCTATCATAACAGATAGGATTTCCAGAATTCTGAGATAGATTAGAATTAAAATTAGGTGGAGGAACATTGGCAACTCTCAAGGAATCGGAATGTTTGATAATACCCGAATTCAACACAAATCTGTTTAGATCAGAGAAATTTACGGGAATACTGCATGTTGTCAAGTATGACCTGCTTTCTGGATTAATCCCTTCCAATATAGAAGCCACAATTTGTTGTTCACTTAATTGTACAGAAAAAACTCTAGCATAAGACTTGATATCAGTTACATAATCATTTAAAGACTCTTCGAATCTCTGAACTCTATAGAAAAAATTATGCATCAGCATACTCAAAGCACGACTAGGAATAAATGAACTTAATATTTCACGATGAAATCGATCAATGGAATAACAACCTTCCATGGCTACAATTAACTTTTCTCTCAATAAACCAGAGGTATAAGGAAAGATCAGGTTGAAAATTTGACTATCAGAACACCCAAATCTTACAGCATTGTCAGCAAGGTCAATAAACTGCTTTAAAAATTTTATTAACAGGTTAGCATCGTTACCGTTGCACATCTCTAGATTTTGGATGCAAGCATTTAAAGGATGAGGTACACTACCAAACTTAATTCCCATTTTAAACTCCCCACGAGGATTATTATTTACATTGGATGACACATGTTCTAAATTAATAGGATTTTCAGAACATAGGGGCGATAATCTTTCATCATTCGACCTAGCATTTGATAAATTACCCCTAACCTGGTTGCTCGCAGCACCAGAAATGGACACATTAGCAAAGGAAACATTTATATCATCAAGATTTTCAAGGTTATGACGTGATGAGGTCGACCCTGTTCTGACATTGCTACCCTCAGACCTAACCTCAGATATTCTGCACGCACTTGGATAGTTTTCCTGATTATACATAGTTGCAGGTTCACTATGATTCGACAAAGATCCACCAAAACTTCCTAAATTGCTTTCAACACTGATATTATGCACCAATTCGTTCAATCCACTAATAGAAGGAACCCCTTCATTTGCACACACACCAGGGTTAACACTCGCACTCTCACTATTATTTGGGAATAACGCAAAAAAGCAATCAACAAGTTTAGCACGCAGAGAAATTAATTTTAAATGGAATTCAGGATCTCTATCCTGCCAAACTTCTATTAAATCACGAAGGCGATGGTACCAATGTAAACAGCGGACCTTAAATCTGATAAGTTGAGAATTAGACGGAGCACAGTCAGAGTTTAATGAATGAAAAACCACAATTAAACTTTCAACAGATGGTACAATAAGGGACTTACCTAACGTCCAGTCAAATTTCCTCCAGTTTGGTACACGTACAGGATTATCCGTAACTGCATTCAGTAATATCAGATCCCTTTCCCTATTCCCAGAGGAAGTAGAACCTCTAATCAGGAGTTCATAGATAATTTCTTCTTTGGTCAAACTGTAAGCTGCCCTAAGATTCCGTTGCTCCATTTATAGTCGACATGAAACATAAAATCACATAGGATTAATACAAGATTTTTTTCAGAATAAGTAACCCTTTTATGCCTATGCTTTCTCCAAGTCAAACCCAGTACACATTCTCTCAACAAAATACAAGGTGGAAACAAAACCACGCTCTGCTACCAAAAAATGTACCCACAAGTTACCTTCAGAAACACTAAGAGAGAAAACGATAAATAATAACAGAGAGCAACTAGGGTATGTGTGTGGAACGGCTGGACAAATTACCATACCCAGGTTGCATTTTAAATTGAGAGAAGAGCACTAAAACTAAACTTGAAGAAAACACGAATCACATTTCATAACATTAAATATAATTGAAGGAAAGAACATCTTTACATGCATGTTAAAGAAAAAGATGTAACATAAAAGGTAAAAAATAGAACAAACAAAATAATAATCAAGAAGCAAGGAACCAATAAAAATTAAGAAGGAGATGGAATTTAATTACCCAATTTCAATGAAGAAGTCCCATTATGCGAGAACCAATTATACTCTACATCAGTAGAATTAGATTCCGAAAAAAATATACATTAACATCGTATAGGTTCGGAGAATGACAAGTTCAAACCACCAAGAAGATATCTCTTGGAAATTAATAAGATAATTCTTGAAATCTTTTAGTTACTCAGGAGCAAAGGCAAGGTACGTGCGTACGGCATGAAAATTCAATATGAATGACCTCAAGTCGACATGAAAAATTAATTACATTGTTTCCGAGAAAAACGAGATCGGATAACAATCCCGGAGAGTATCCAGGCAACGGACCATGGAAAAAATAAAAATACATATCATAAGTGGTGATATTTTAAACAGAGTCTTTAAGAGACCACGCTAACGAGACGAGGAAAAGGAAAATTAACTGTTACGAAAAAAAAATTAAGGTTAGGAAAATTCCTCGCTCAAAACAAAATGAGATCTGAACATTACACAGCACGGCACGTCAGAAAAAAGATAAAACACAACCCTCCCAAAATACATATAAATAAGTGTATTACATCAAGTTAAAAATAAGGTATTGGAACTTTCTCTTCATGCTTAGGCCTACTCGGTTCTACAAACCAAGTGACTTACTAACGGCAAAATAAATGCCAACTGCGCTAAGATAATTATTCAACAGCTCAAGACTGCAACATATAAAATATGTAGAATAACACCAACACAAATACTCGTATCGACGACCAATTCACATTTTCAGGTCACAAATAGTTCCAATAACTTTTAACACAAACAAACCTTAATAAAGAGATGTATTCCTGTAGCCAAACTTCATACATTGCGTTTTCTTCATGTCTACATATTTAATCCGATGACAGAGATTTCTCAACGGTGGGCGGTAAATGTAAATCACGTAGAGACGAAATTATATCGGGGAAAGGAAGTTTACCTGGCCTAAGGCCAGATAATCCCCGTTTTACACCAGAGATTTAGTTCTCACATCTTTCCTTCTTGCAAGAATTCCTTCAACTTCATTTGTTTATCTCAACAACCAGAACAAAATGGCCGCCGTTCGGGCTCGAACGGAGCCGATCGTGAGACCTCGTGTTCTCAAAACTTAAGTGCCAACATTAGCCACACGAGCGAGCCATCGACAAGACAGACACGCTGAAGGTTGCCGGCTCACTAGTTCGGACAGTCACCAATAGATACCGTGAAGATCAAGTTTGCAACAGCAGCCGCCCGCGGATACGACTGGAATGCACGTTAATATTTATTAACGGGTCATTTACGAAGATGTTCTATATGTTCCTCCATGGTTGTCGATGCTATAATCAGATCATCGATATAACATAATACGTTTCCTTTTACTTCTTCCGTCAGATTCTTGTCCAATGCTCTGACCATTGCAGGACCACTATTCTTCACTCCAAACGGTAGTCTTTTGAAAACGTAGGCAATGCCGTTGTACATGAATCCAGTGTATCGTTTGCTCTCCTCTGACAAACGTATATGGTAATAAGAAGCTGTAAGATCCATTGTCGAGAATATGGTCTTTCCCTTAAATCATCTGAGTAGTTCCCTAATCTTGGGAGGCCTGTCATATTCTGGCAAAATTCTCTTGTTGAGGTTTCTGGCGTCTAGACAAATTCTAAACCTGCCACCCTGTTTCTAAACAACGGCCAGAGGATTGAGATATAGGGTAGCCATCTTCTGAATGAGGTCGTCTTCTTCCATGGTTTTAATGGCTTTGCCTACCTCCTCATTCCACTTCTCTGGAATCGGGTAAAGCTTCCCCTCGAATGGTGACTCATCTTCCAGTCGTATCTGGTATTCGAAATTGCTAATAAGACCAGGTTTCTCATCGAAGATGTCTTGAAATTCCGATATTAATTCATTAAATTTCTTCCGGATGTGTGGTTCTAGTGTTTCCTTCTTGACATAGAATAACCTCTCTGCTTCTACCTCCATTTCATTTACCATGTTATCTAAGGTGTTCCACCCAGGTAATTCTTGGCTATGTGATATACCAATTTCCTCATTCAATTTCCCTTCGTTTCCTCGGAAAGTTGCTATCCCTGCTTGTAAATCAATTACTATTCCATGCTCTGTCAAAAATTCCGCACCTAGAATCATGTCGAACTTAATATCTTTTAGTACTATGAAGACGTGTTCAAAATTTCTGTTGCCTATAGTGATGTTAATCAATGCTTGTAATTTGCAGTTAATAGAACGGTTAGGAATCACTCCTCTAACCTTCATTCCGGATGCAGGTAATATAGTAATGTCTTCTGTCAACCTGATATTCTCAAAACACGCCTCCGATACGATACTGACCATGGCTCCTGTATCCAGCAATGTCTTAAATTTCCGTCCTCCAACATGTACATCAATCATTGGTAGTTCAGTTCTCTCTCTCCTAATGGGATTCTATTCGTCGTAAATGAGGTCTTCATCTACAATTCTATGTACCGCGATGATCTTGATGATAGGTTTGGAATTACTGGAATCTACTGTGACTGGTGATTTGTATTTGACGTTTTTTTTTTGCTTGCGAGCCACTTGTAAAAGGCCCTGGGTCTACGTTCCCTTGCCCTTGCTGCTGCTGAGTTGCTTCTCTCATCTGCTGCAGGTATGCTTGACTTTCTGCATGTCTCTCTTCCAAATTCACGCGATTGTCCCGAGGTTCATCTCTGTTCCACTGCCTATTATAGGTTTGAAATCTACCTCTTCCTTGCTGACAAGGGTTTCTTCCCTTTATATCTCTGGGTCTGTAGGTTTGTGAATTGAGTTGCTGCTGTTGGTTCGCATGGTATGGCCTTCCACCTTGGTTCCATCTCATATCTCGTTGATCATATCCACGATTCTCATAACGTCCTCTCCAATCTCCTGTATCCTGGAATGGTCTTCTTTGTGGTGGTTCAGTCTGTATTTTCCGGTCTGTCACGACTAGATTCACCTCCTGGTGCTCTGATCTAGTGTTTCTCGCGTGCATTAAAGAACTGGTGTGATCTAATTTCCTCAGAATTTCGTCACATGTCTTCAAACTATTCGCCCCAGATGCTATAAGCGTTCTCTGAACTTCTACCGGAAATTGCCTCCTTATCGCTTGAATCATCTCCTCTTCGGGTAATGGAGGTTCTAAATATTGTAACCTGGCTAACTGCGTTGTGAAATACCCCGCATACTGCGTCGGGTTAGATGTGGAATATTTCCTGGAGTAAAGTTCTGATCTTATGCTAAGTTGGTCTTCCGAACTCCAGAAATGCCTAAGGAATGCCTTAGCAAACTCCTCGTAATTCGTAAAGGTGCAGCTAAAAGCTCTAAACCAGGTCAGCGCTTGATTCTCTAACGATCTTTCAATAACCCTTATCTCTCGTTCACTTGGGATCCGATTTTCATCCAGATAATCCCTGAGGTCTCGTAGGAACTCGATTGGGGTGATAACTCCCACACCACTAAACGTTTTCGGGTTTTCCTCATGAGTTCTAATGATAGTTACAGGACTAGCCCCATTAAATCCTCTAGGTGTCGAATCCATCTCTCCCCATCGTTTCTCCTGGTTAATCTCTGGTGAGTTAATTTCCATCGTTTGAACCGGACTATTCATCTGTAAGAAGTTCTCCATACGCGTGATGCGTTCTAGGTGACTACACTCCAGTATCATTATGTTATCATTGACTGACGAAATCGCACCATCTATTTCCGTTTTGACTTGTGTGATATTAGTATTGATTGCGTCCAATTTGTTTTCTATCTTCCCTGCTTCCTCATCCATGCGTTTTCGATTTGCATCCACGTCTTGCGCTAATGTGCTAACATTTTCCTCCATCTTCTGGATTTTCGTCTCTACTTTTCCTACTTGTTCCGTTAATTCCTTTCGAATGCCGACAGTAGTTTCATTAAACTCTTTCCTTACTTCCACTATCTCATGTTGGTATTCCCCTTTAAGCTTGTCTACATGAGCGGTTATATCAGATCCCAATCCTTTAATATTTCATCTAGCCGTTTTTCTAGGATCCTGACGTGTGTATTCAATGCTTCCATGTCTTTCTCTACACCTTTCTGAATTTTCTGTATGCCCTCTATCAAATTGTCCTGCATAGTGGCCTCCAATACATCAAGTTTTGCGTCCATGCTGCTATCCGTTTCCTTTTGACTGTTGGTTATACGCTCTCCTAACTTCATTATATCTGCCTGTGTTTTTAACGCCTGATTAGCTGCCTCATTTCGGTTTTGATTAAATTTCTTGTCCAATTCATCATGATTTTGTTGGATACTATGATTAAGTCTACCCTCTAACTTCATTTGACCATGCTTAAAGTCGCCTCTTAAATCATCCTGACCCTTCTTTAAATCAGTTTTCAAATCAGCTAACAGCTGCCTCAACTCTTCCATATTAGACATGTCAATTAGTACAATAAGACAATACAACATAAGGGAACCATCAAGAGTGACCACACCAAGATTGTACCATACTTTCTACTACTATACCATGGAATTTAACTAATATCAACGAGCTGCATAAATGGATCCTTATCCAATTCTACGCAATTGGATCATTAAACGAAGAACGAATAAAGATCAAAAACACCAATCCAAAGGAAAAAGAACTTCTGATCCTGTTGCCTATGTCATGGAAACTAGGAAACAATCTCATTACCAAAGGTAACTAGACCTTCCCAAGAGAAAAAATCATTAGCCTCCCATTCAAGTAACTCAAATGTGGTAATCCAATTTACTTGAACCACTCAAATGCAAGTGCCAACGACACAACAACCCACACTGGCTGTCAAATTACATTAAAAACATCTAATTGCTACACCATCGTGTGTACGATTTCTCAATTCGAGGCTCTGCACGCTGGGCGCCATTTTATATGTCCCCGTTAACCGGCATCGAATCGGATGACCCGGCGAAAACATCGCAATTCATGCCGATAACACAAGACATATATCAGATAAAGAACAAAAAAATGATTGAGGTCTGGGTTCGAATATCAAAAGAAATACGCCGGTGGGTACGAGAACTCAAGTAGTCTCAGGGGTGGTTAACAGGATGTAGGTGTAACAGGTTAAATCAACCCACTCCCAACCCTGAATCAAAGCAATAGCACAACAGAAATCAGAAGATAAGCACAATTAAAAAGATAAAAATAGGCATCCATTTATTGGCAACTCATTGACCAATACAAATATAGGAAACCCCCAAAAAGCCTATCTTGCCTCGGAGATTCGATCTAAATGAAAGCTTGATGTGGACCGAAGAAAAAGAAAAATATTTAGAGTCCAAATAAACATAATTAAGTTTTAAAAGGTCAACGAATCTCCTTGGTCCTATCCTTAAGACACAAATAAAATTAGGAGATATTCGAAGAAAATTAAATAAAATATAAAAAAAATAGATTCAGACACATTGGACTATCAACATCAACTAATCACACTAAATGTCCATCAGGTAGTGTCCTAGATTAGTAATATTGTCACTCACTTGAGTTTATAATGAAACCTAAATAAATAGCTGGCCTAAAAAGTAATAGTATTGATCTCCGTTCTAACTAATTATTAATTAAAAATTAATTGCTTCAACAATATAGGTCCTACTTGACTACTCAATTAAAGTTGCAATCAGGATTTATATTTATCGTACAACGTTATTTCAGAGTCTAATTACTCAAAATATTTCAAGCAAACGTGAACCCATTATCCTACATTAATGCAAAGTTCAAAGTCATGGCTGATCATTATATCACAACTAAAAGTTCCCATCTTTCCCAATTCGATGGTATGCTTGCAATGTATTTCACTCCATGAATTACATAGTGATTAGATTATCGCCTGCCTACTCCTGTGAATACTTAATTCACCACCATCTGTCTGTATTTTGCATGGTCATGCTTATTTAGAAAGATATTACACTACTAATTATTATTAAATTATTATTTTTTTATTCACAAAGGGATTCTTCATGATTAATTCTCAGAAAATTTGCCATAAGTCGTTCACAGAATATGTGAACTATCATCCTAAATTTATTTTATTACATTCCATTCAATTCTCCCCTCTTTTTTTATAAACAACTACACCAATCAATCTTTTTTTTTGTAGATCAACTCATTATCTTTTAATTATCATGACCTTTCATTTCATCACATGACTAGTGTGCATAAATTATCTAATGCAGGCATGACCTGTAGCAATGTCAAATGGGTAGGTGTCGAAGCATAATGACGAGCATGCTTTTAATAATTAAATTCTCTATATCAATGAATGTGGACGAAGAAAAAAAATGGGAATATTTAAAGGTATAATCCTTCAGAGTTCACATAATTAGATTCACCAAACGCTGAAGTCAAAATCGAAAGAAAAAAAATCTAAACATGAACTCCACCCTAGCTCTCGACAGCTAGTCTACCACCTTCATTCATTCCATCATGGATTCAGTTCAGAATCCGCGTCGTATTTCCAATCTTATCATCGTAGACAAAAAATCTTATCATTCAAAGTAGTGACGGATTTACAAAAATTCCCAAAAGAAAATATTAACTGGATCATGGTGCCAAGCATGGTGGATAGTTCCTTGCCACGTGTGACAACCCTACAATGTGAATCACTTCCTCATATAATTACTTAATAGACAAAGGAAAAAATGTGGCCATTAATATTAATAATAATAATAATAAAATGATTGATCAACAAATTAATAATAATTAGTTCAACTCCATGGCATCTAGTACTACTGAGTAGTACAAACTACTCACAACTACAAATTGAAGTAATGTTTTAGCTCACCAACTGGCCGAAATAAGAAAATATGGTACAAGCCTAGCATGCCCATAGAATGCAGAACCTCTGGAACCAATCTTCATTCAGGACCATCTCCTTCCCATTCCAGAACCGGCAGGATTGCATCTTCCACCATCTTCTTCCTCGCCTCCTCCAGGAATCGAAACCGAGACCTTCACGTTTCATGGTGGCTGCGTCCTCCGACTCCCACGGTGTGGTTATGTCATGGCAACATCATGGCCTCATCTTGATGTAAATGTCACTCCGTCCAGTCCCCTCACGTATAAGCTTAGTGGCACATATTTTCACTGACTAGTTCCATTTCAAAATTCTTAATTGACATTTCAACAGCACAAGTTATAAAATGTCCTCGTTCCATTCTGGAAATTATAAGTTCTTGCGCCTCGAACAATGTTGACACAATTCTTCCTCTCAGCAAATTGCCACCGGCTTTACGTAAGCAGTAATTCAATAGCATTCACAGCTGTTCAGTTGCATCTACAAGTCCTCCATCGATGATAAGAGCCTCGTCTATTCTCGAATGTTTACTGCACAAACTATTCCGTATTGTAACTCACGTCCAAAGCTAGTCGCAAAGGGCTAGTTCTCTCGTTATCAAGCCAAGCATGGGCCTGCACGACCGGGATTATACACGCTGGACTCGGCCGTCTGATATAGCAATCGCGCCCGGCATAACAGCGGTGATTCGTAATTATATGGTCTCTCAGGACTCCGATAGAATCACACCCGATACACAGCGACACTTAGACCTGTGGTGGCATAGCACACACGGCCCTCCACGATCAAAATCGAATGTAAAAAAATCACTCTTGCCGCACAACGGAGTACTGTCCAGTCCGCGCTCAAAACGCATGTGTCTGCGCCTCTCAATGTGACCAGTTGCCGAAAACCAGAGCTGAGCACGTGGTCCGAGACAGCGCGCTCTGCCGGAGATAGTAGACAGATGTGCGTTACGTCACTCAACCTTGTGGTCGGGTCTGCGAAGATAAAATGTGGAGTTTTGGGCCGTGATTTACGCAGGGTTGCCAATCTGTGCTAAAACTGGATTACTATGTTGGGCACAATACGTTATAGTATGGGTGGTCGGATAGACAGTTCTGGGGATATGTGATTTCTTAAACCTCTCAGAATTTTCCTTCTAACTACATTTATGTACACACATCAAAAAAAGTTTTGCATCACCTCGGTTCCAAGAGTTCCGGAACCTTTAAATACAAAGGGAATAGAGATCAACACAAACAACATTTCAGCTCGTTTTATTGCTCATGAGACCCACACATTGCATGTTGTACCATCATACAGCTAGACTTTCAGCATTTGTGGTCCAGATTGCAGTACACACCACTACCTCTAATACCCAGTAGCACGTCCTCTTGCATTGATGCATGCCTGTATTCGTCGTGGCATACTATCCACAAGTTCATCAAGACACTGTTGGTCCAAATTGTCCCACTCCTCAACGACAATTCGGCGTAAATCTCTCAGAGTGGTTGGTGGGTCAAGACGTCCATAAACAGCCCTTTTCAACATATCCCAGGCATGTTCGATAGGGTTCATGTCTGGCGAACATGCTGGCCACTGTAGTCGAGCGATGTCGTTATCTTGAAGGAACGCATTCACAAGATGTGCACGATGAGGTCGAGAATTGTCGTCCATGAAGACAAATGCCTCTCCAATATTCTGCCGATATGGGTGCACTATGGGTCGGAGGATGTCATTCAGGTATCGTAAAGCCGTTTCGGAGCCTTCCATGACCACCAGTGGCGTACGTCGGCCCCACATAATGCCACCCCAAAACATCAGTGAACCACCACCTTGCTGCACTCGCTGGACAGTGTGTCTAAGACGTTCAGCCTGACCAGGGTGCCTCCAAACACGTCTCCGACGATTGTCTGGTTGAAGGCATATGCGACACTCATCGGTGAAGAGAACGTGATGCCAATTCTGTGGGGTCCATTCAGCATGTTGTTGGGCCCATCTGTACCGCGCTGCATGGTGTCGGGGTAGCAAAGCTGGACCTCGCCATGGACGTCGGGAGTGAAGTTGCGCATCATGCAGCCTATTGCGCACAGTTTGAGTTGAAACACGACGTCCTGTGGCTGAACGAAACGCATTATTCAACATGGTGGCATTGCTGTCAGGGTTCCTCCGAGCGGCAATCCGTAAGTAGCGGTCATCCACTACAGTAGTAGCCCTTGGGCGGCCTGAGCGAGGCCTGTCATCGACAGTTCCTGTATCTCTGTACCTCCTCCATGTCCGAACAACATCGCTTTGGTTCACTCTGAGACGCCTGGAAACTTCCCTTGTTGAGAGCCCTTCTTGACACAAAGTAACAATGCGGACGCGATCGAACTGCGGTATTGACCTTCTAGGCATGGTAGAACTACAGACAACATGAGCAGCGTACCTTCGTCCTGGTGGAATGACTGGAACTGATCGGCTGTCGTACCCCCTCCGTCTAATAGGCCCTGCTCATGCATGGTTGTTTACATCTTTGAGCAGTTTTAGTGACATCTATGAACAGTCAAAGGGACTGTATCTTTGATACAATATACACAGTCAACGTCTATATGCCGGAGATCTGGGAACCGAGGTGATGCAAAACTTTTTTTGATGTGTGTATTTAGCCTGTGGTGGAACGAATGTATTATTTAAACTATTGTTAACTTGTTATTCTTTATCCCCCTTTTCTTAAGTTGAGTATTTTAAGAAAGATCTCCAGCCTTCCGGTATCTTGAGTCATCTCTCAGTCAAGCTCTTATTTTTGATATGTTTTGTTGTTTTATTTGTTTTTGATAATACTGTATGTGTACCTCATTCCAGCCCCATCACCCTTCATTATATCATTTCATGCGCTCCTCACGTTCCCCGTTTTGATATGTCTCTTTTCATTAAATGCTATTTTTCAGTTTGCAAACGATACTTTAAACGTGTTTTCATTTCATGATTCTTCACCATCTAATTCTAAATGTGAGTATACTCGACACTGGTTGAGAGGTCCATGGTTACCTCTGAGTGGCAGTCCCCATCCTGCGCACATGTGGGAGCTTTTCGTTTCCCACTGTCTCGACACCGACTGTGTGCGTGGGTGGTAACATCCCCGATTGCACATTGGTAGCATTGAGCGTGCTCGAGTCCCTTTCACATTTTGAATATTGGGAGATTAGTTGTGTGATGAATGCATTTTTCTTGGATCGTTTGTTATGGCCTTTTTATCTTCCTTTTATTATTTGTAAGTTTCCTTCCATTCAGAGATGTACTCAGTTACCCGATTTTTCTGATTCCCTACTTGTGTGAAATGAATTACTACCGGTATATATCGGCTTGCTGAAAATGAGCACTACTGTCAAGTGTAGTTGGAGACTTAACTACTAAACTACGCAAGAACTGTTAGACGCGAACTTCTTCGATTTGGTATCATATATTTCTACGTCCTTAAAACATTTAACGGACTCAATTGTCATTCTTTTGTTACTTCTAATATGCACGACATCTTCTCTTCCGTATAACCTGAAACTGTAAGCTATTGTTAATCAGCTGTGACTTTATCCTTCTTCTTACCATTGATAAAACCCACAATGCTCTGCTTCGTGTAGTATCAGCGCGCCATAGCACGTGACTAAACTCAATTGACGATCGCCATATCAGCTGTTATATGTCAACACAAACTTGGTACATTTGACATTTTCATTTTGACTTGGACTTGCAAGCTACTTCCAAGAATTGGAGGTGGGAGAGATGATACATTACTATTTTATGATACTAATTTCGACGCTATTTCCATCTAGCGGTAATTGCTTGATATACAAAGAGATTGTATTTCCCGGCTATCTCTCGTAAATATAAAATGCGCCCCAATGAGAATGTTAGCTTGACCAAAAGGAACTTGCAACAACAATATAGAGATCGGTGATTGTCACGACGAGAAGATGACTGAGAAAACCATGACCGGTTTACAGTCTAGAAGATATTAAAATGTTTTAAAATTAAGTTTGGAATTACCTTGTTACGATTTAAACCTTCTCCTTTTGGATATCCGTGTTCTTCGTGCTCATTTGAAACGACACCAAGATTGAGCATCGATATTTATATTTTGAAGCTGTCGCCTGGAACGTCTAGTCATCTCATCAAAGCTAAGTCCTTTACCGTTTGAAGTATCAAGCATGAAAATGTAATTAGAAGTTGCCGACTAACAAAAACATCCTCCAATCTTTGGTGTTAGCATGACCCTTTATTATATAAATAGGTTCGGAGATCTTTCTGGTTTGAGGTTAAGTTGTTAACTTGTGTAATTGTTCGCTTGTTATTATATAAACGTAGTGGGCGATCGCGTTGGTTTTATTTTAAGGGGTTTGTATCTTTCGGGTTTTGTAATTTTGCCTTTTCACTCGCGTGTTGTTGCGTTTTGTTATGCTGGATAATGGAATGTTTAAGAGTGAATGCCTAGTGTTTTATTTTGGCGTTCTACCATGGGGTTAGCTCGCTGTTTACGTGGATCTACCATGGGGTTAGTTCCACGTGTTGTTGTTGTCGGTTTGGCTGGATGATAATTGAGGGTTATTTTGTTGTTTCATGTATATGTGTTTTGTGTATTTAATTTAAGACTACGTATTCCTCCTTAACGTTCCATTATAATACTATATACGCCACTGCGTTCATATACTTTCTAGGTATATATTATTAGTTATATGATTGATAATTCCATCTATGTTTACATAATCAATAAATAACGTGATGCAGAGAGTTAAAGCCGTTGAAATCGGAAGTAAAATAATGAGCAGTTCACTAGCAAAATCTCGAAACCGATCCCGTTAAGTCAAAACGCTCTAACGTGTGACTGGTCGAAGATAAATTAGCATACGTATATATATTCTGGAAGGAAATTTAATGCTCTACCACTTCCTTCCCTACGAGTTTCCTGTAAAATGAAAGGCAAACGGATTGGACTGGCAAGTTTGACGAGAAACGTGAGGCGCTTCACATTATTCTGCAAATATTTTATGTTCACCGGCTCATATCTCGGAGACAATAACACACAGAGATAAATATGAATACACGATTTTCTAGGGCATGTAATTATCTTTAAGTTTAAAGAGTATAACAATTTCTGTGCGACGCACCGTTTTAATGTTATGCACCAAGAACTAAAAAAGGGTGACTTTAAACCCCCCACGGCACCTGAAATTGACGGGACTTTATTAGGTGTTGTTCAGGGGACCTCCCTTTGCACATTCCTGAAACATTTGGAAAATTCCTAATTTGACAGAACTATAAGACCTACGTCAAAACATGGATGCGATTTGGCGTTACAGAATACCAATTCGACCGCTAACCAGTCTTTACGGAATCCCACAGGCTCGTCTACAGATACCTCCCAATAACATACAGGACCATCACCGATGAAATAATGCCACACTAGCTAGCTTAATATTTTTTAAAATAATTCAATCAAGAAAAAGGGGCAAGTAAACAAATTTAACAGATCCTTCAGCAAGCACAACATAACTTAAGAACTCCCATACCTACACAAAAAATTCACTGGCGATGTACACTGGCTTAAGGCCAAATCAAGTTAACGATTACCTACGGTAAACATGAGGAGGGTTTAAATGTAAACTTGATGAGCAAAACGGAAGCATTTAATATAAAAAATAAATAATAAAGCCCATAAGGAATAAAACCAGCAGACTAGGATCACCAAATAAAAAAGGGCTTAATGAATCACTAAAGCACGCAAATCCAACTCGACATACAGTCAGCAATGCCACGAGGAATCGAAAAGGCAAAAAATTAATAAAATTACACAAAATTACAAATCCAATAATTACATGGCGGCGGCATACTCAGGAAAACTTACAGAGAAGAAAAACATCCAGAAAATGAACATGATTTAAAAGAAAAAAATATCTATCATGAGCCACAACAACACGTTTGAATATCCCGCTGGACGCCAAGACAATCATGGCCACAGTCCACAATGCACTCCGGCAAAACAAAACTAATCATGGCGACGAAACAGATGACTGCATGTTCGGCTGAAATTACGGCAAACAATTACTTTTGAAATTAAACATCACCAGTGAGAAAAGAAACAAAAGGGGAAATAATTACATATTAACACGATAAAACAAGGAAATGTCGAATGCTACGGATCGTAAAACTAATAAACAAAAGACCAGAAAATAGGCCAACCCCTAAATTACGAGAAGGAAAGGAACCAGACAATTACAAGGAGAATAAATAAGTCATAAATTATAATATAAGATAAACTTGAAACGTGTCCCCGGAATTATAAATAAAGTTTTCATATAATCTGGTAATACAATTAGGCCAAGGCGCCCGACGAACCAAAAATAAATAAAACAATCATGCCTATTGTGGACGTTCACGAATAAATGAATAAATAAATAAATAAATAGTTTTAGATCATACCTTGTAAATAAATCCTTTTTTCCGGGAGACACAACAACAACAAAAATCAGTAACAGACGTTTACATCATTTTGAGTGACACAACTATGACAAACATGACTTCAGTTCACGTTAAACAGGTAATATAATTCCATATAATTCCTTCCTCAATAGGCGAGACAAAATTAACGACCAGCTAGTCCAATCCAGTATTTTGAAGTCCAAAGATGCCAACATGGCGGAGACCAAAGAAGTTATAGGCTGCATTGCATGCATGTTAATTGAAATTGTCCAATCAATGAGTGCCACACAATGTGACAATGCAGTATAAGAATAAGCTTCACAATATTAATTTGGCGGTATAATTCACATCCAGTCTTTTGTTTAATGACGTAGTTTTTATTAGTCTTTTTCAAGATAATAATATCGGGTGCCTGGTGCAAGCTTTGTAATTTGACACCCAGAGGGTAGCTTGAATGTCGAATTTCGTTGTTCCTTGAATCACTATGAAAGTCAAGGAGGTTAGATAATAGACATCTAAGCTCCTTGAACATTATAGCGCTTTCTAGTAGAGAAATGAGGAACTTTGTGTTGACGGTAACTCCCGAGATTAATTTTGCCATTATGAACTCGGCCTACTGAATTCAAATGGGTTCTTTGACATGCCAACTTCGTATGACATGCGTATCGTATTTTTGCCGCCTTTCAAAAATCACTTACCACGGCCAGGGGCGAACCTGCAATCTTGGGGTTAGTAGACCGACACGCTATCCACTCACCCACCGTGGCAAGCTTTTTTTTCAAGATGTGGGGACTAGAATCGCGCATAAAGACAACTATGCTGCGCTCTGGCGGTTAAAGCTTGAACCAATTATAGTAACAGGTAACCGAGAGGTGCTGCTATCTCCAGTTCATATGTCAAAGTAAGTCACCTTAGCGCGCATTTTAAAGGTAGGTTAGGGTTTATCGTATATTGAAATCGATGTCCTCCAATCTTCAGTGCTAACGTGTCCCTTCCTATGAGGTAGAAACCAGATTGGAGATCTTTCATCTCATACTTTGAGGATATCTTTTCTTTGTTCATGTTCCTCCCTTTTTTAAGTAGACATACGTAATGAGGAATCGTTTTTTTCAATGGGGTTAACGTCTTAAGTTTTCTTGTTCTTGTTGTTTCTGTTGATTTGGTTTTACCTTTTCTGTACGTGTTCTCTTGCGTGTGTTTTGTCATCAAACGTAATTATGGTCATGATGTGTGTTTCTTACTAACTCCTAATTCTCTGCTAGGGTATGGGACCTTTCAGGGGTCTTTAGGGTTTTGTTATCTTAATATTTGAGTTATCGTGGGATTTGTCATTCCGTGGTTTTGCCAGACGTGGTAGGCGTGTCGTTCATTGCCTTCGGATGACCTTGCGTCGTTATATTTCCTTATGGGTCGGAACGCACGCCAATTTGATTGTGTTTATGGGCCGGTTGGTTATTCGATGTCTGCATTTGTGCACTCAGGAAGACCTGCGGGTTCTTTTTCTTGAGACTGGACAGACAAAATTTATTTTGTGTTTGAAATATGTTTAGTTTCAAAATTACGGCTCTGGACTAATGTTTAAGGGTGGGTTAATGCTATTTTTAAGTGGGTTTTGACTGAACCCTGGGTCAGTTTAGTTCTGTTCTTGCGTTTGTTTTGGGTTTCGGTCAAGAAACAGCACGTGAACTTACTGTTGAGGTTGGCTAAACATATCATTTTATTATCTATGGAAGTTGGCAACCCGCTGCTCTTTTGTTTTTAAAATAAAATAAAATCTATTCAATCGAACAACACAATCTAATAGAAGTTGTCTAAAAATATAAAAGAAAAGATTACTTCAACAGGTCATGGGCTTCAGACACGCTCATTGAGCTAAGAGGATCTTGAAAATCAAGAAATAAGAATTAGCAAGATCAGCGTCCCAGCAAACAATGACTGAAGAAGATAATGTGGGCGAGCTTAAAGGTTTTGCCATTCTAAAAATGCAGAAAACTATATTTTATGGTAGCTAGATTTAACAACGCTGCTCCAATTCAGGTATCTCCTATCTTTCCTGAAAGGAACTGCTACAAAACCAGATACGGATAAGGCAAAGGAGTTGGAACAATGGGAGGCCAAGGATGCCAAAGTTAGGTACTACATTCTCAAGACAATAGATTACTCTTTGATACCTCTAGTGTTAACTGGTAAAACATCAAAATCGATGTTCGATCTCCAAACAAAAATATACAAGAGAGACACCGAACAACAGAAGTATCAGCTATTGTCATCTTTCTGCGGATACAAGTAACAAAACCCTCATGCAAAATATATCTGAAGTAAGAAATCCAGTGGCAAGACTCAGGAGTCTAAAAGAAGACATTATTGAACAGATGGTAATCACCAAAATAATTACCACTCTGCCAGGCCAATACAGATATTTTAATACAGTGTGGGAAGCCACACCCGCTGCTGAGAGAACCCTGGAAAATCTCATTTCAAGACTTATGATACAAGAGGAATCAAATACAACTGTAGAACTCAAAGTAGCTTTCAAGACTGGAAAGAAATCCAACAATCAAAGTCAAGTGAAATGCTACAAGTGCAACAAGATTGGACATAAAGCTAACAACTGCCCTCTTTACAGGCAAGACCAAGGAAGGCCAAAACAGAAGCAACAGCAGCAAGCTTCAGGAAAAAGTGATCTACAGTGTAAAAATTGTAATAAAAGTGGATAGGAATCCTCTGATCGCTATGCAGGTAAAACGTTTGAACCATGCAAATATTGTGGGTTAGACAATCATCCACATTGGAATTGCCACAGAGAGAAGCTGCTTAGAAAAAGGGTTCAAAATAGAGAACAGGAGCTATACGTGGATGAAAAACAATGCCATACAACAGAAGAAAATGTGGAGAAGAGTTTCTTGAAGAGTTTGTTGTGGATAGTGGATGCACGGGCCATATGACCAAACAAGATGCACTGCTCACCAACAGGAGAACAACTGAGCCTCAAAATATAAAAGTTGCAAAGAAAGGGATTATGGTCACTGAACTTGAAGGAGACATTGAAATCAAATATATCATATTTCAGAATGTCTCATATGTGCCTGAGCTGAGTAGAAATCTACTGTCTGTGAACTGTGTCACAAATGGAGGTGGAATAGTTCTGTTTAAAGGCAACCAAGTTAAAATATTTGACAAGAATGAAAATGTCTTACTGACAGGCAGTAAAAATGAAGTAGGTCTGTTCGTGATAGTCATGAAAAACAACTTGAAAGCTCACGTGACAAAGAAAGAAGAAACAAATACCATGATTTGTCATCGGAAGATGGGCCATATCAGTACAAGATATCTGAAGAAACTGCCAGAACTCAGCCAAGGACTACCAAGCAGCCTGTCAAAATGTGAAGAAATCAAGTGTGATGTGTGCACAGAAGCTAAACAAGTAAGAGTTCCTTTCAATACTGTGAGAGCTAGAGCTACACGCCCATTGTAGATAATACATAGTGATGTATGTGGAAAACTTGATCCACCAACATACAATGGCAAACATTATTTTACGACAGTGCTAGATGACTACACTCATTTTCTAGAAGTGTACCTTCCAGAGACAAAGGATGAAGCTGAAGAATATCTGCAGGAATACATCACTACAGCTCAAGCTAAATTCAACATGAAAGAGCACAAACTGAGGATTGACAATGGTGGCGAGTACAACAGTGATTTCTTCAAACATTGGTGCAAGAAAAATGGAACAGTGCTGGATAACACAGTTCCTCATACTCCAGAACTGAACGGGAAAGCGGAGCGCATGAACAGGTCCCTGCTTAACAAACTCAGAGCTATCCTACTTGATGCCCAACTAGAAAATGAAATGTGGGAACTTGCCGTTCAATCAGCAGCATATCTCCTCAACCAGAGTCCATCCTCCACCTGTGAGAAGACACCAGCAGAACTATGGTATGGCAAGAAACCAGTCTTGTCAAGAATGTTCATCTTCGGGCAAGAAGTGTACTCAAAACTAGTACGAAAGAACAAGAAACTAAACAGTAGAAACTATAAATGAATATTTGTGGAATACACAACAAATGGCTTCAAGATATTCAACAATACAACCAAGAAAATCTACACTTCCCATTACATAATACCAGTCTATGAGCCTGAGAAGAGAATAGTCCCAGCATCAGTTGTCACTGTGGAAGATTTTGATGAGGATGAAAAGGAAAATGAAATAAATAATCAAGAACAAGAAGACAACGAATCAGAATAAAGTGAAGATTCTAGTAGTGAAGAAGAAGAAGATGATGGGGATGAAGAACAAGAGGATCAACAACTACGCCAAGAAAATGAACAAAACCAAAGAGAAGCTGCACGTCACGAAAAGCAAAGAGTTGAAGAAGAACAAGGAAGACCAAGAAGAGAGAGAAAAAAGCCTGCCTGCACAAGGATTATTATATGGGCTCTGAAGATGAAGAAAATGAAGCCCTACTAACGTATGAAGACTGCATGGAAAGCGCTGAAAAGAAACAGTGGGAAAAAGCCATCCAAGAACAGAAAGAATGTCTTAAAAAGAATAATACATAGACAATGGTTCCAGAAAAATATGCCAAAGGCATCAAAATAATAACTAGCCGATGTGTGTTTAAACTAAAAGAAGATGGAAGATATCGTGCTAGAGTTGTAGCTAAGGGATGAGCCATGTTTAACATATTTCTTTTCTTTATTTCTTTGGCGGCCGTCCCGGTAGACTCAGACGCCATGTGAGATACTTCCTGTCCGGACGTGCCTTTAGGCTCTCCGCCTCATTATTTAAAATAAAATATTTTTCCTTTTTTATTTAACATTGTCGTTACGCCGAAGCCTTCCATTGACTCACGTAAGTAACGCATCTAACCTTGTTTCCACTATGCTCATTTCCTCAATTTAACTTTTCTTTTTGGTCTTCGTCGTGTGCTTGGATTTGCTGTGGAACCAATCAAGATGTCGGTCTCCTGTTTTGTTTAGTTTGAGTCTACGGTTTAACCTTTTATTTGTGCCGTGAAATATATCGGCGAGTGTTTTTGTGATTGTATGTTTTTCTTGCTGCCAGGTGCATTGAAGTTGTTTTGATTGGACATGTCTTCGATTGGGTCTCCCGTGGTTTGTGAACGTTGGCGTTTCGACCATTCTCCCAACACGAGGCATGACACCATATATTTTAGCCCTTATGTATTCCCTTCATTCCATGATTCGGGCAACTGAATCACGGCAGTAATTTTAAGTAGGCCTCACCGTGTTCAGCTCGAACCCGGAACGTAAGTAGGGGACCATATAGGTTTAGCATGTTTTGCTAGACTACCTACAAGCACGAGTTGCTTTGTATTTTATGTCTACATCGTCGGCTGGCATTTTGTGTGTTTGATTGCGTGTGTGTATCTTTGATATATTTCACGGACACTTTACGGCATTTGTTTCCCCTTGTGGTATCTTTGGTTTTTGCATTTCTTCTCTCTGGGGACTGCCAGCTCGATCGCATCCCCCTTGCTCGCCACAGCCTCTGCGACACGCACACAGCCCCTTGTTTTATCTTTGCTATGCTTGTTATTTGTGGTCGCCATGACAACCATCCATCTCTAGGCGGAGAAGTGATTGTTGTTGACAAGCGACCGGCTTGATTGCGTTTTGGTCAATTACCTTCCTCCCTTTTTACATAATTTTTATTGGAAGTGAGTACAGGTATTTATTTTATTTGTTTCCATTATTTATTATTAAAAGTTATTTATTGTTTATAATCATCTTCCCCTCATGAAGTGACTGTATTTGACCCCTAGGTGAAGGGTACTCTTTTCTTTGTGTGTGTTATTCTGGCCGGGTTTCTTTGTGTGTTCGATTTCACTATTCATTAAATTTCCATTTCTTTATCCATGTGTCTTATTTAGTAGTGTTTGACGATCGGGCTGCTCACTCTCTCTCCATCTCTCTCTTCAAACCTAGGCCTAACTTATTCTAGCTTTCTAGCACCAGGAGGGTATTCCTACCACTCGTCGTGGGACCACCTTCACGGAGTCTGGAGTCACTCGGCACATCTGGCCTGAAAATACGGGCCCAACACAGGTCAGAAATTAACATCCATTTCCACTGAGTACTCCTTTCTTTTCTAGTTGGTTCCAGTTATGCAGCTAGGAGGCACGCCAAGATTATGTATATTTTAATAGGGCGGTGCAGGGATATCAGCAAAAAAAGAATTCTCTAGACTTTAGTGACACATATTCATCAGTTGTGAGAATTCAGTCGCTCAGAGTTCTACTCGGCATAGCAGCTATAAGAAAGAATGTGATCAAGACATTTGACATAAATTCAGTTTTCCTGTATGGAGATCTCAAAGAAGAAATATTCATGAAACCACCACAGGGGTTTAATCATCCAGGCATGGTGTGTGCACTAAACAAAGCACTTTATGGACTGAGACAAGCGCCCCGTCAGTGGTGCAGAAAACTAAGTGATTTCCCAAAGACTGAACATCTGGAACAAACAAAATCTGACAGATGTGTCTTTACTAACAAGAAGAAGACCCTATTCATTGCCCTTCATGTGGACGACGGATTGATTATGGGCCAAAGAGAAGAAGAAGTGGAAAAACTGCTGAAAAGACTGAAGGAAACTTTTGAAACTGTTGTGTGTGACCGTCCAAAACAATATTTAGGCAGGAACAGAGATTCAGCAAGATGGAATCTCACTGTCTCAGAAGAACTACTCTGAACAGATAATAGAACGCTTCAAGCTAGGAAAATCCAAACCCAAGTCAACACCAATAGTGAAGAAAAAGACAACTTCTGCTTTAAAAGAAGAGTTTGCTTATAGAGAGGCCGTTGGCAGCTTACTGTATCTGTCTACCAAGTCTAGACCTGACATTAGTTTTGCTGTCAATCATGCAAGAACATGTCATAAATGTAAAAAGAACAAAAAGATACTTAAAAGGCACTGCCCAATGGGGATTAAGTATGTTGCAAAAGAAGAAGATCTACTGAAAATTGAAGCATTCTCCGACTCTGACCTGGGAGGAAATCAAGATAGAAAGAGCACAACAGGATTTGTAATAAAATATGCAAATGGACCTATTGCCTGGTGCTCCAAGAAACAGACTAAAGTGGCACTATCATCGGCTGAAGCTGAGTATGTGGCTGCAGCAAAATGTGTAGCACAGCTGAAGTACATCACCACATTTGTTCATGAACTGCTCAAAAGAAAGCCAACAGTGACTCTGTTCATGCCATTAATATGATCAAGGATGGGCAGCTCACTCTAAACAGCAATCACATTGACATAAAATATCATGTTGTCAGTGATTATAGATAGATACATTTTATTAATTCCATTTGATCAAATATATGTATACAATAAATTTTTGATATAGGACACATCAGAATTTACATTTAAAAAAATAAAAGTAGTAATAGGCATATAATACTAATACTATAACTATTTATAACTTATTATAATAACAGATCTTAAGAGATACAATCTTATTGGACAACTATTTACACCTTACTATTTTATCATAATATGAAAACTTAATTCTATAAATACAACAACTTACAGCTAGGTATTACAATTAAAATAGAAAAGATAAAATATAAGTATAGATTTCATCGCTCCGATACACTAAGATATTCAACTACCGTACTGAGTAAGAACAATGGCACTGCAGATAAGCTTTCAACATTATATCAAAGATTTTTATTTTTGGGGCAAGTTTTATATACTGGGGTAGTTTATTGTATAATTTAACTCCTGTGTGAAAGGTTCCTTTTTGATATATGCTTGTGTGTGTGAAATATGAATGTTTTAATTTTGTCTTGTGTTATGCCTATGAACATCATTGTTTGTTTTAAGAAAAACATCCTTATTCATTAAATTCTTAAAAAAAACATAATACTTTCAAAGTTATATATGAAGGACAGTGGGAGAATGTTTAAATCTTTAAACAAAGGTCTACATGATTCTCTAGTGTTTACATTTGCCATAATTCTAATCGCACTCTTTTGTATCCTAAACGTGCTTAGTATATCTGGCGACATACCCCAAAATATGACCCCATATCTTAAGTATGAATGGAAATAAGCAAAATAAGTATTTCTTAATGTGTGCATGCTAGTGCAGGTTTCCAAAATACGTAACGCAAAGCACATCGAGTTCAGTTTAGTATTCAGATATTGTATATGTTTATTCCATTTCAAGTCATGTAGTATCCATAGTCCTAAAACTTTGTTTCTGATTTATTTTCTATTTGAAGACCATTTAATGTTATATTGGGCTTCGCAGGATTCCTATTCTGTATAGTGTGGAAATTTAGACACACTGATTTTTTAAAGTTTATTATGAGGCGATTATCTTGTGACCATTTGGTTAACTCTTCTGTAACGGAGTCAGCGGACTGCTGTAAGACGTGCTTAGTTTCACTTTTTATTACGAGTGTTGTATCGTCCGCAAACAAAATTTCCTTATGAGAACAAACGTTCTGTGTTATATCATTGATATTTAGAAGAAAGAGTAGTGGGCCCAAAACCGATCCCTGGGGTACTCCAAATTTAATAATTCCCTCATTGGACAATGTTTCATTAAGTAATTTGGTTCCATCATCCTTGTGTCTCAAGCGTACTATTTGTTTACGCCTTGTTAAGTAAGACTCTATCCATTTATCAGCTAGACCTCTAATACCATATTGATTTAGTTTTGTTAGGAGGATTTTATGGTCAACAACATCAAATGCTTTCGATAAATCCAAGAATAGGCCAGTTACATGTTCCTTATTGTCAAGTAATTTCAGTATACTATTCATACATTCATAAATTACTGTCTGTGTAGATTTTTCCGTTCTGAATCCATGTTGTGAGTTTGATAATATTTCATTTTTTTCTATAAAACTTATCAGTCTCTTATACATGATGATCATCATCATCATCTTCCTTCCTAGTATTGGGCCAAATGTCCCGTTACGGTCTTGCACTTTCCCTCCATCTCTTCATCGGACGTCCTATCGATCTATTTCCCCGTGGCTGGTAGCGAAGGATCTCCTTTGGTAATCTTCCAGGTTCCATCCTTTGGACATGACGCTTCCAGTTCTCTTGCTAGTCACAAATATATGTAGTTATTGGTTTCACTTTTAGTTCCTTCAGCACATCCTCGTTTCTCTTATGATCCCATTTAGTATAGCCTGCTGTTCGGCGCATAGGGGTCATTTCGCGTGCTGTGAGTCTGGAGATGTCCTGAGATCTTATTGTCCATGCCTCGCTGCCATAGCACAGGGTTGGCCTGGCTAATGTGTTATACAAACGCAAGCGTGTATGCCTTTGGACAAGAGATGGCTTCATGACGTGATTGATGATTCCTGTTGTTCTGGTATAATTAGTTATTTTTGCAGTTATGTCTCGTTCTTCTTGAAAAGGTAAATTATATCCTAACAAGAGTTTAGTGCTTTTCAGTCGGTCAACACGAATGTACCCAAAAGAGATGGGTTATGCCCTAATCCTGAAATAAATTACATGAGATTAATAAATTTATTTCAGGATTAGGGCATAACCCATCTCTTTTGGGTACATTCGTGTTGACCGACTAAAAAGCACTAAACTCTTGTTTACTAAGGCAACACTGAAAATATGGCTTCAAACACCACAAATTATATCCTAAATACTTGAATTCGTTAACTCTTTCTAAAATTTTAACATCCAGACAAATTTTACTGGGGATAGGGTCCTTACCTTTAAAGGCCATTACTTTAGTCTGTTCAGTAGAAATGCACATGCTGAATTTTGATGCCACTTTCTGGAGGTTGAATACTGACCACAGCAGATCATCTTCAGATGCTGCTACCAATACAACATCATCAGCAAATAGTATAGCGTCTAAATTTCTTAGATGCCTGCTGGTATTGAACCATGCCTTTCACACCTCCATTCCTTGATTATAGCATCCATGTAGATTATGAATAGCAATGGAGAGAGTCCACAGCCTTGTCTTACCCCTCTGCTGATTGGCTTCCACTCGGATTTATGATTACTTAACCTTACTGCAATACGAGTACCACTATACATGTTGTAAATGTTATCAATTAACTGTTGGGGGACACAATCCCTGGCCAATATGTCAATGAGTCTGTTTCTGTCAACAAAATCAAAGGCTTTCTTAAAATCAACAAATGATATGTGTGTTTCCAAATTGAACTCCCTGCGTTTTTCGATCAAAATTTTTAAGGTGAAGTAGGCATCTGCACATGTGCGACCTTTTCTAAACCCATGTTGTTCATTCCCTATCAACTCAGAGTAATGTTTCAGTAATTTTTCTTTAACACTATTTGCAAAAATTTTGTATCCAGAGTTAAGTATACATATTCCTCTATAATTTTCCAAATCTTGAATATTTCCCTTCTTATGAAGAGGAACTACTATTGCCTTTTGCCAATCTTCTGGAGGCCTGTTACCCGTCCAGATTAAGTTCAATAATCTGAGAAATCTTTTCTTGAAGGCATCGCCTGAATATTTCAACATTTCTGCATTTATTGAATCTTCTCCAGGTGTTTTCCCATTTCGAAGTTTCCTCAAGACCTATTCTAATTCTTCGAGTGTAATATTTTCCGAAGACTTGTTGTTAGATGCTTGTAAAATAAGTTGTTCAATATTTGGACTCAACCAAAGGCTCTGAAAATACTCAAGCCATTCTTTGTGAGATATTGCATTAATTTTTACATCTTCTTTTACTTCCCTATTTAGTTTTTTCAAAATTTTATAGGTTTGTGGTTGTGGTCTTGTTATGTCAGTCTCCAGGTACGAGACAAAGTTTTCCCAACTTTCACTGTGTTTCTTTCGAACTTCTCTTTTTGCTATTGCTCTCTTATGATGGTATTCAATTTTATCTTCTAATTTACCAGTTGACAGAAACGTTTTATATGAATTTCTTTTTTCGGAGATTACTTTTGCAATTTCTTCGTCCCAAATTCTTAAACCCTTTTTCTTTTGCCATCTTCTTTTTTCTCCCAAACTTTCAAATGCTGACTGTTTTAGAGCTGAACTCAAATTGGACAACTCGTCTTCCACATCGTCAGAAAGTGGAATCATCTGAATGTGATTATCAAGCCTGTTTTGGTATAGCCATTTTATACTGGTATCATTTAAAAGGTTAACCTTATATAACGTTTTGTTTTACTGTGTTCTTTGTTTCTTTTTCTTGAACAACCGTGGTTTTAAACGAATAGGAGCAACTAATAAATAGTGGTCTGTTTCCAATTCAGGTCCTCGATAAACTCTTGTATCCAAAATTAAATCTGCCAATTTTCCATTACAAATGATATAATCAATAATTGATTTCTGATTTCTTGCGGACCACGTATATTTTTGACTGTCCTTGTGTGGAAACAGTGTGTTCATAATCCGAAACTGATTGAAGATAATGAAATCTATTAATTTTGTTCCATTATTATTGCGGGTTACCTCTCCATGAATTCCAATGTTATTCTGAATTTTCTCATTACCAACTCTGCCATTAAAGTCTCCCATTAACAGTATCATATCTTGTGTATTAGTAATATTGATTATCTTCTGTAGATCATTATACAAAATATCACTTTCTTTCGAGTATCCTTCAACCGGTGCATATACCCCTATAACTGTCAAATATCCTCTGGAGAGTTTTATTCTTACTTGAATGATCCTTTCATTCCAAAAAGTATAGCTATCAATTTTTGATCGTAATCTCTTGTGAACCATAAACATCACCCCTGCCTGTGCTCTAACATTTCGTTGAACACCACTATAAAACTGTAAATAATTTCTTGTCTCCTTGGATCCCTGAAGCTTTCTCTTTGTTTCAGAAATAACTGCAATTAAAATATCTTTTAGTTAGAATATCGTCTAATTGATCATCTTTGTGTCCAATACCCTGAACATTCCAGGTAGCACATCTAATGATATCCTTTCTTTTCCAATTCGTATCCTTTCCTTTGCCACGTTCGTCAACTGTAGAATCCGTCCGGTATTTTCCACAATTTTGGCAATACCAGTTCGTAAGGTAATAGGACGATAGTTATCTAATTCATCTTTTGAACCGTTTTTGTAGACTGGAAATACTTTTGATAACTTCAAAATATCCGGGTAAGTTCCTGAGAGAATTGAACTGTTTATTAAGTGTGTAAGTGGATTTATTATATTTTCTGCACATTTCTTTAAAATTGCATCAGGGATGCCATCAATGCCAGCACAGAATTTATTTTAGCTCTTTTATAACTATTCTTACCTCTTCACTTGTGACATGATTTATAAATAAAGAATCACTACATATATTTATTTTATTATTAGAATTTAGTGTATTTACCTGTGATTTATTTTATATTTTTTGTGGAATTTCCAGAAAATAGTCATTAAAAGTGTTTGCTATTTCCTCTGGATTATTAATCACTTTATTATTTCTGGTCAGTGTAATGTTCCTTTGTATTTTAGCAGATTTTCCAGTTTCTTTCTTTATCACGGACCACATAGCCCTGTTTTTATTAGATGATTGGGAAATAAAATTATCATTATGCAGCAGGAATTAAGTAAGTAAGTAAGTAAGTATTTTCTTTGCTAGTCTTATTACCTTATTTAATATGCTAGTGTATTCTTTGTAGTATAAATTGAATTCAGGTGTTGTGTGGTATTGTTTGTATAATTTGAGTAGAAATTTATTTCTTTGACATGAATAATAATCCCTGTTGTTATCCAATTGCTAGTTTTGTTATTTTGAACAGTTCTTTGTCTAAAGGGGAATGCTGTTTCAAAATAGTGTTTTAGGGTACTGTTAAATGCATTAAATTTCTCATTTACATTTTCTAGTTTATAAATTTCTGACCATGTTTCCTTATTTAATAAGTCATTGAAATATGTAACATTTGTTTCAGTGAATGACCTGCACTTTGATTTTACTTCATTATCATTATTATTGATTGTTTCGGGTACTTCAAAACTCAGTATTTGTCCATGGTGGTCACTAAAACCCGGACAATAGACTTCTATTGAATGGTGATATTTATCTGTATTTAAAAAAAATTGATCAGGAGTGGTTTTACTACATTTTGTTATTCTTGTTGGGGTATATACTATAGGTTTCAGTCCATAGGAAATTAGTAACTGTGTTAATAATTCACAATTTCTATCAAATTTTAAGAAATCCACATTTACATCCTCACAAATTATTATGTCGAAATTTACTTTTCTCATGTTATTGAGTAACAATTCTAATTTATCTATAAATAAAGGAAACTTTCCTGACGGAGAACGGTATACGCATACAATTATTAACTTAAACTGCTGTATTTTTACGGCAGAGAATTCAAAATACTGTTCCATAATTAGATAATCATAAGCTGTTAACTGTTCATGATCTAAATTATTTCTTAAGAAGATACAAGCACCACCATGGCTAATATTAGATCTAGAGTATTTACTAAGCTTGTGTAAACCTGGGAATTGAATTAATTCGAGTTGTTCCTCTTTCAGCCAATGTTCTGAAATACATAGTGCTGAGATGTCTTTAAGTTCATTTTTAAGCATTAGATTTAAGTAATCAATTTTATTATAGAGAGACTGAACATTCTAGTGGTAAATTTTAAATTTGTTACTTTTGCAAACTTGTGTTGGTGATTTATTTACATTATTATTATCATCATAATAGTTATTATTATTGTTGCTAGACAAATCCAAAATACCATTGTTGCACTCAGTTAAATTTGACATCGAAAGATCTGAATGCCAAACCCCACGTTTGGCTTCTTTTACAAGTTTCCCTGCCTCCACTCTAAAGATATTACTGTTGAACTATTCTTGCCATTTGAATATACAATTTTGCAGATTTCATCACTAAGATACTCTTTTACTAACCTATTTAAGAGTAGGCCATGTCGAGTGTGGAACTTCCTGTCTAATTTACTTACATCTATAATTTGGACATTTGAAAAACTCTTACAAATTTTACGAATTTTTCCATTTGTAGCCTCTATTTCTACATTTACACATGATTTGGGAATTAAATCGTCTCTCTGCGGAATGTTTACAATAATGACATTTGTGTTATGCATGGATGGCAATGTACCCTTTAAATCTTTGATTACCTTTTTACTCTGGTTTCTATAGACGTCGTTTGCTCCAGCGATGATTACTGCATAGTCCTTTGAAGTGAGGGTCACACACTCTCCTATTAGTTTAGCAAAGGATGGTTCAAGATAAAGCACGTCTACACAGATAATCAACAAGCAGATATCTTTACCAAGGCCCTCAACAGGGTGAAATATCAACAATTCCGAGATCAGCTTGTCATGTAAAGCAGGAAACATCAAGACTGCTACTTTGTATATTACTCTATTGACTTTTTTTACCATTATTTTGTGTTTATCAAAATCTCCTTTTTTTTACAGGGGATATGTTGAGGTTGGCTAAAAATGTCGTTTTGTTATCTATGGAAGTTGGCAACCCGCTGCTCTTTTGTTTTTTAAAATAAAAATCTACAATGCGGTGAAGTCGTTACGTTAAAAATAAGTTTAAGTTATGTCTGTTTTATTTATTCAAGCGAACACTAGAATCTAATAGAAGTTATCTAAAATTCTAAAAGAAAAGATTACTTCAACACGTACTGCGTTATTCAATGGGATGCATCGGTTATTCTTTCGAGTGGTGATATGTGCGCCTCTTGCAAGTGTAACCTACCTGAAGATGTTCATCTTGCTTCGCGTTAGATAACCAAATCTCATACTTTCGTTCGGAAAGGTTTATCCTGAAGTTGATGAAATCATTTTGTTCGTTGAAAATTTAATTTGGTTGTTATTGTAGTCTGTTCTTTTCGTAGTTAAAGCTGAACTGATCTATGTTTCATTAAGGGTTTAGTCACGGTCGACTCTAGAAAGGTCGAAAGGTTCAACCTGACAACACTGTAGCTACGGCTATTGTCAGTCATACGTCGTCACGAGCTCCTGAACTCAAACAGCTGTTTGCTAGCAAGGGAGACGACAAAAATTACGGAATTAATATTGGACTTACATAAGGTACATGTTTAGCAAAACATCTGTTGATTTTTATTTACACACGACCAGTGTTACAATCGGAAATAAATGAATAACGTGCATATGATCGTGAAAAGTTGCTATAAGAGCCAAGCAACTGATATTAGGCATCAGTGACAGTAGTGGTTTTGTAGCGGTTCTAATGCCTCCTCCTCCTCACCCTCCTCACAAGATGGCGGCGGCACGATATCTCTCGAACGCATGGTCGGATATTGACGAATGAGGTGTCATTGAACTCGGGCTGATACCCCCTTTCCAATGAACAACATATTTTCACCCCAAAATAACCCTACCCCTACTAGGGGGTGAAATTATATATATTTTTTAGAAAATCTCTCATTCCAAGTGCAACACGTGAGAATTTGAATGCCAATAAGGAATTAAACGTTGTTCTACACTAGAGACATGTATATGGTGGATAGCCACTATGAATTAACATGCTTGTTTTTTGTTTTTTACGCATGCCCACTCATAGCTTTTGTAAGAGGGCGGGCTTTTTAAAAGATGGCGGCTGTAGTGTAACCTAACCTAACCCAACCTAACAGGTCCTTGTGGACGAGTCCTTGTTGACAGGTCCTTGTGGACGAGTCCTTGTTGACAGGTCCTTGTGGACGAGTCCTTGTTGACGAGTCATTGTTGACGGGTCCTTGTGGACGGCTCCCTGTGGACGGGTCCTTGTTGACAGGTCCTTGTGGACGAGTCCTTGTTGATGAGTCCCTTTGGACTGATCCCTTTGGACCGGCCCCTTTGGACTGGCCCATGAATTTATCCAAATTATGCCAAAGGGCTTAACTAACGGACTAACAAGGCTAGGAACTTGTATGAGGTATTGTAGGACTTGGGATGAAGCCCCCTTTTAGAATGTATTTTTGAAATTTTGACAAAGGGCCTAACCACACTTTTGTTAATATCTCGCGAACCTATCATGCTAGTGACTTGTATGAGGGGTCCTAGCAATTGGGGCGATGTTCCCCTTTGGGGTTGAAACTATCCCCCCACTCCCAAATTGAAAAATCGATATCTTGGAAACTAAGAACCCTAAAGTTATGTGTGATAGCTTTAAAAATAGGTCATAAGATACGATTTTACCACGATAGGTCATTTCACTCCTAAAATAGTAAATAGTAATGTTACAGGGAAAAAATCGGTTAAACACTTAAAAATGATAAATGAACCTAAGATCATTTGTTATGATGAAAAAATAGTAAAAGGGTTAAAACTACCCCCAAAATTTAAAACTCGTTATCTTGGAAATTAAGAGCCATAAAATTAAGTGTGATAGCTTTAAAAATAGGTCATGACATACGCTTATACCACGATAGGTCATTTCACCCCTAAAACAGTGAATAGTGATTTTACAGGGAAAAAGGTGTTAAACGCCTAAAAATGATAAATGAACCTAAGACCTTTTGTTTTTGATGAAAAATAGTAAGGGGGTGAAAACTATCCCAAAATTGAAAATTCGATATCGTGGAAACTAAGAAACCTAAAATTAGGTGTGATAGCTCAAAAAATTGGACATTTAATACTCTTTTACCCCGATTGGTCATTTTACCCCTAAAACAATGCATGTTGATTTTACTGGAAAAAGGGGAACAAATAATCAGATTTGGACACATGAGGTGTTATAAGACTCAGGGCGACAATCTCTTTTTGCATTTATTATTTATTTTTTGAAATTTTGATAAAGGGCCTAACCACACATTTTAAAAATTTTGATTTTAAAATTTTTGAATTAATTTTAATATTTTTTTTTTTAGTAGAGAGAGACAGTACCGGTTGTGTTTAAACGAGCATGTCGCCGATCACTGTGGCCATGTTCAATGGATGAATCGATATTTTGTGAAGCATTGATTGAAGAGGGTCATGCGACGACTTGTTTTAAGAATATTTTTATGATTTTTCCTATGATGCATGCATTTATTTAAATATCCCAAAACGGCAAGGTTACTGATTTGAGTTTTATAAACTAATAATGGGATTTGGACTCATAAGGTGTCCTATAACTTGACATGACGCTTTCTTTATATGGCTTATGAATTTTCCCAAAAAGCTTGAAAACAACAAGGTCATGGACTTTTGTTTCTCTTAATATATTGCGAACCCATAATGTTACTTGTTTATGGTGAGTGATGAAACATACCTATGTAGAGAAAGAATTATTGTAGGCTTCACGTATGGTGACTGACAAGTCTTTGACCATTGAAACTTGTTTTTAAACCTGACCGCAGTACATAGGGAGTATAGGTTTCAGGCATGACATGACAAACGGTGTGTACAAAATCCAAATTATCGATTCAAGAATTAAGAGTCGACAATCTTTAATTGATTAGTTAAAGAGGGTAGCTAAGAAAGAAAGATGGTGATTACACTGAACCAAACCGAAACAATACAATCCTTTTTGAATGTATAATGTTACTTGCTAACCATTTTGTGCTGCCGTGGCAAGCACTTTTGGCTGTTGCACTAGAGGCCTTAAGTCGATTTAACTTTAAGGCTTAGGACGAACCAAACTAAGAAAGATGGTTATAATGGTGCAGTGGTTAAGCTGTTATCCTTTGACTAAGGTAGACCAGGGTTTGATTTTAGATTAATACGCATGTCAAAAACATAAAAGAGCAGGGATAATGTTTTAAGACTGATTACACTTGTATATTTTTTCAAATTATTACTTGGATTACAAATACAAAGGAGGACTGGGTTCAATATACAGTTAATGCAAGTAAGATTTTGTATTTGTTTTTTATTTTACACTTTAGATTTTAGAATTTACATTTTACATTTTAGATTGTACAAAAAGACCAAACCATAATGTCATGGCTTTAAATTTTCGGTAACTAATTATTAAAGAAAAACATATAAGGATTTGTATTACTTGGAATTATGTTTTCTATACTATATTTTATTTTGGTTTTAGATTTTAGAAATTTGATATTGGATTTTAGATTGTAGGTAAAGACCAAACTAATATTGACTATTCATTAGACACTGGTATGTAGATAGAAAGATGATTAGACTATATGTTAAGATGAATTTTTAGGTTTGACTGGCCTTGCAATAAGAATTGACAAACCAGACATGAGTTAACTACCAACGAAACACTTTGGCGACTATGCTTGTTATTGACCAGTGAGTAGGGTTTCAGAAAAACTGTTTGGTATTTTGGGTTATATACAACAAATGCATAGACCTACTGAGCGACTATGTTTGCTAAACAAGACATTATACCAGAGATGATTAGGATTCTTATGTAGCTCAGGCAAGGAAAGAATTTCTACAGAATTTGTTGACATTGAATATAGATTTAGGTATTAGGATGCCATTTTTAAAGACCTTTGTCTGGAGTGTGACGCTCTATGAAAGGGAAACTTGGACTATTCGTGTAGCAGAAAAGTGGAGAGTTGAAGTGTTTGAAATGTGGTGTTACAGGAGAATGATGAATATTAGATGGGCAAATAGGGTTACAAACAAAGAGGTATTAAGACAAGTGGGAGAGGAGAGATGTTTTTGGCGAGAGCTAATGAAGTAAATCGATAGGTTGGTAGGACACTTACACCCAGGAATAGCAAGCTAAGTTATGGAGGAACGGGTTGAGGACAAGAACTGTAGGGTTAGACCAAGGATAGAATATGTTAAACAGATAGCCTTGGATGTAGAGTGTGGTAGCTATATAGAGATGAAACGATCAGCTCAGGACAGGGAGTCATGGAGAGCTGTATTAAACCAGTCAAAAGGCTGAAAACTCAAACAACATGTAGAGCTTACCAAAATAATGTTGTGTAATGGTAAATACTAGTCAACAAACATTAAAGCATTACTAAAACCCATGACACGATACCTGAGAGCTTTTCTAAAATTATTTTAAGATGCCTTTAACCCTATATTAAACACCTAGTTCTCTAGACTCATAACTACAACGTAATGAAAACAAACACAACAACAACAACAAAAAACATTTAAAACCGAGCAAGTGTTTGAGTCAATGTACACTGGAAAATTTTGTAAACACTCAAGTGCACAAAACAAATTACATTATTAACTGTCAGGTTGACCGAGTGGTTAAGGCGTTTGACTTATGTTCACATTTTCAATACAAGAAAGCAAGGATTTGAATCCCTTACCTGACATAACTATTGCTTTAACGTAGCTTAGCGATACTGTATTATTATGATACTCGATACACAAACCATAGATAGAGTGTATTGTTTAAGTCCACTCTCTCTTTCTAAACATAGCTAGAGACTGTCAATGGTTAACAATTGAATTAATAGTGGGAGGATGTAGTGATAGTAATTAAGAAAAAGCAGACAATAACCATAAAATATTTTTATTAAATTCATTTTATAATAGATACACACTGAATACAACTCTCACTATTTACCATTGTTTGATATAGATTTTTAAAACACAACGCTTGTTGTAGATCCTTTTATAACTTTCTCCAGGTACTCTTGTTCTTAAAAACTGGGGAAGTCGCAGTTGTTTTATAGACATAAAACCCTCACCCTTTCCTTTTTCATCATCATCATCATCATCATCATCATCATCATCATCATCATCATAATCATCATTCTCAACATCACTGGAACAATCCAATTCCTCTTGTTCCTTTTCCACAGGGACCTCTTTTAAAGCCTGCGTTGCTTTTGATAGTGTTAAGGGTTTCTTAGACGTTGACAATTGTCCTAACATGACTTTTTGAGGACATGATAAGTGATTTTGAACAAACACTGCACTATCTTGAGCAGCAATATTTTTTTCTTGGACTTGCTTTTTTTACCTTGGTTAGAGTATTTTGTCCATTTAAATGTGTATTAATTTGAGATTCACAATGATGCTCGTTTGAATTAAGTACGTTGGAGTCTTTTGTTTTAATCATTCCTCGACACTTTTTAGATCGTTGTTTTGAACATCGCCAAATAACAGTTCCATTTTTATTGGTTGTTTTTACAATATATGTATATCCTTTATAGTAGGCACATGGCTTACCATGGCTGGTTGTTGAGACTTCCATATTAACTAATACACATTAATTTAATTTTAGTAAAGTCACTTTAGTAATAATAACAGTAAAATAAATGAAGTGGATTGATATTTTTTAAAGGTGGAATTTTCAAAGTACTGTCAAGAATAATAATCACATGAACAAATTTTAGACTACAAGTGATTTACACACACATTGCTCAATGTCAAGATTTATACTGAACACAATTTATAGTGATTATGATTTTTATTGACTGTAATTGATAGTAGCCATGGTTAGTAGAGGCAATGTATACTGGGTGCGTTTTATAGCACGCTCAAATTATAGTAGGTACGATTAGTAGACGCGTTTGATACTGGGCGCGTTTTATACTGATTATGATTTATACTGAGCGCGATTTTTACTAGATGCGTTTTTTATCAGCTGTAATTGATAGCAGTTCATACTCAATGAAATTGATAGTAGGCGTAATTGATAGTAGGTGCAATTGGTAGTTGGCGCAATTGATAGTAGGCACAATTACTAGTAGGCGCGATTGGTAGTAGGCGCAAATGACAGTAGGCGCGATTGGTAGTGGACGTAATTGCTAGTAGGCGCTATTGATAGTAGGTGCAATTGACAGTAGGCGCAATTAGTAGTAGGCGTGATTGGTAGTAGGTGCAATTGATAGTAGGTGCAATTAATAGGCGCAATTGATAGTAGGCGCGATTGATAGTAGGCGCAATTGATAGCAGGCGCTATTAGTAGACGTGATTGATAGTAGGCGCGATTGGTAGTGGACGTAATTGATAGTAGGCGCTATTGATAGTAGGTTCAATTGACAGTAGGCGCGATTGATAGTAGGCGCGATTAGTAGTAGGCGCGATTGGTAGTAGGCGCAATTGGTAAGACGCAATTACTAGTAGGCGCGATTGGTAGTAGGCGCAATTGATAGTAGGCGCAATTCACAGTAGGCGCGATTGGTGGAGGGCGTAATTGCTAGTAGACGCTATTGACAGTAGGTGCAATTGACAGTAGGCGCAATTAGTAGTAGGCGTGATTGGTAGTAGGTGCAATTGATATTAGGTGCAATTAATAGGCGCAATTGATAGTAGGCGCGATTGATAGTAGGCGCAATTGAAAGCAGGCGCTATTAGTAGACGCGATTGATAGTAGGCGCGATTGGTAGTGGACGTAATTGATCGTAGGCGCGATTGATAGTAGGCGCGATTGATAGTAGGCGCGATTGGTAGTAGGCGCGATTGATAGCAGGCGCTATTAGTAGACGCGATTGATAGTAGGCGCGATCGGTAGTGGACGTAATTGATAGTAGGCGCCATTGATAGTAGGTGCGATTGCTAGTAGGTGCGATTGCTAGTAGGTGCGATTGGTAGTAGGCGCGATTGATATTAGGCGCAATTAGTAGTAGGCGTGATTGGTAGTAGGTGCAATTGATAGTAGGTGCAATTAATAGGAGCAATTGATAGTAGGCGCGATTGATAGTAGGCGCAATTGATAGCAGGCGCTATTAGTAGACGCGATTGATAGTAGGCGCGATTGGTAGTGTACGTAATTGATAGTAGGTGCGATTGATAGAAGCGCGATTGATAGTAGGTGCGATTGGTATTAGGCGCAATAAATAGTAGGCGCGATTAGTAAGCGCGATTGATAGTAGTCGTGATTGATAGTAGGCGTAATTGATAGTAGACGCGATTGATAGTAGGCGTGATTGGTAGACCTTGAGGTGATAACCCCTTTTGATTGATCCCTGTTGATTTGTCCCTTTGGACTGGTCCCTGTTGACTAGCCCCTGTTGACCAGCCCCTTTGGACGGGTTCTTTATGAAGGAAGTCATTTTTGACGGGTCCCTGTGGACGGGCCCATGCATTTATCCAAATTGTGTCAAAGTCACTTAACCTAACCTTGTCACATGACCTGTTCTACAAGTTTAACTTGCTTTGAGACTGGCTATGACGTCACAGATGAATGGCGGTGGGAGGCTGGACATTACGTTTTATTACACAAAAACATTCTCCTTAAAGTGAAAGGAAAAGTGGGTGCAAGAGTGGATGCAAGAATGGGTGCAAAAGTGGGTGCAAAAGTCAGTGTAATAGTGGGTGCAAGAGTGGGTGCAAACGTGGGTGCAAAAGTGAGTGCAAACGCGAGTGCAAAGGTGGGTGCAAAATGGGTTCAAATGTCAGTGTAAAAGTCAGTGTAAAAGGGAGTGCAAAAGTAGGTGTAAAAGTGGGTGCAAAAGTGGGTGCAAAAGTGAATGTAAAAGCAGGTGCAAAAGTGGGTGCAGTTTATAGTAGGCACGATTTTTACTGGAATGTGATTTGAGTAAATGTAATTTCTAAACCCAAGTAGTGAGTAGTCAGTTGGTTTTGATCTATGCAAGCGTAAACACGTCTCATACACTGATGATGGATACTCAAGGCTTTAAGGTCAACGATAACAAGTAGAGTATATATTTAAAGAGGTGGCTATTATTGATTGCACAACACTGAATCAATTTTTGAAATTTTGACAAAGGGCCTAAGTGCACTTTTGTTAATATCTCGCGAACCAATAGGACTAGGGCATTGTATGAGGTATTGTTGGACTTTTCGCTGAAGACTGCTGGTAAACACCTATGTTCCCACGGCCTTTTTAAAGATGGCGGCTGACCCACGAGGGTGACTAAAAAGTATTCCAAGCGGCGCTTGTCGATAAGCAAACCAATAATCAAAGGGGGGTATGACAGACCTTGAGGCGATAACCCCTTTTGATTGATCCCTGTTGATTTGCCCCTTTGGACTGGTCCCTGTTGACTAGCCCCTTTGGACGGGTCCTTTTTGAAGGGAGTCATTTTTGACGGGCCCCTGCTGACGGGTCACTGTGGACGGATCCCTGTGGACGGGTCCCTGTTGACAGGTCCTTTTGACTAATCCCTTTGGACCGGTCCCTTTGGACTGATCCCTATGGGTTGGCCATGCATTTATCCAAATTATGTCAATCGCTTCTAGTAAACATCGCGCTCAGTATAAATCATAATCAGTATAAAACGCACCCAGTATCAAACGCGTCTACTAATCGTACCTACTATAAATTGAGCGTGCTATAAAACGCACCCAGTATACATTGCCTCTACTAACCATGGCTACTATCAATTACTGTCAATAAAAATCATAATCACTGTAAATTGTGTTCAGTATAAATCTTGACATTGAGCAATGTGTGTGTAAATCACTTGTAGTCTAAAATTTGTTCATGTGATTATTATTCTTGACAGTACTTTGAAAATTCCACCTTTAAAAAATATCAACCCACTTCATTTATTTTACTGTTATTATTACTAAAGTGACTTTACTAAAATTAAATTAATGTGTATTAGTTAATATGGAAGTCTCAACAACCAGCCATGGTAAGCCATGTGCCTACTATAAAGGATATACCTATATTGTAAAAACAACCAATAAAAATGGAACTGTTATTTGGCGATGTTCAAAACAACGATCTAAAAAGTGTCGAGGAATGATTAAAACAAAAGACTCCAACGTACTTACTTCAAACGAGCATCATTGTGAATCTCAAATTAATACACATTCAAATGGACAAAATAATCTAACCAAGGTAAAAAAAAAGCAAGTCCAAGAAAAAAATATTGCTGCTCAAGATAGTGCAGTGTTTGTTTAAAATCACTTATCATGTCCTCAAAAAGTCATGTTAGGACAATTGTCAACGTCTAAGAAACCCTTAACACTATCAAAAGCAACGCAGACTTTAAAAGAGGTCCCTGTGGAAAAGGAACAAGAGGAATTGGATTGTTCTAGTGATGTTGAGAATGATGATGATGATGATAATGATGGTGACAATGACTATCATAATTTTGATGATAATATTCATAATGAAGATGGTGATGATGATGATGATGATGATGATGATGATGAAAAAGAAAAGGATGAGGGTTTTATGTCTATAAAACCACTGCGACTTCCCCAGTTTTTAAGAACAAGAGTACCTGGAGAAAGTTATAAAAAGATCTACAACAAGCGTTGTGTTTAAAAAATCTATATCGAAGAATGGTAAATAGAGAGAGTTGTATTCAGTGTGTATTATAAAATTAATTTAATAAAAATATTTTATGGTTATTGTCTGCTTTTTTCTTAATTACTATCACTACATCCTCCCACTATTAATGCAATTGTTAACCATTGACAGTCTCTCGCTATGTTTAGAAAGAGAGAGTGGACTTAAACAATACACTCTATCTATGGTTTGTGTGATGAACCCGCTGAGCTATGGTTCATGTGATATTTTTGTGACGGAATAATTATTATGGGATGTAGTACTTTTGAACATACCCAGAATACCACGTGGAGCAGAGAGCTCATGCTATACTCTTTGAAGTAGCGCTCAATTGCATTTTTGACTTTGGAGGTCTTGCTAATCACTTTTATCCTTTCATAAGACTCAGAATATTCTAATTCGTCATTCTGTATTATTGAATCATTTTGGTGAATGATTATTACGTTTTTGGTAAGGTATAACACTTGCAGATACGCAAGGAGCTATGGAAGTAGTCGCTCAATGACTTCGTTTTGGCGACCTACTTCCGAGTGAAAGTCAGTGACGACACTACATCTGGAGATCTGACGCCAGACAGGCGTGTTTCGAGTATCCGTCCGTCGCGACGTGGACATTATAAATATTTTTGTGCTAAAGTGAGCATCCGACTGCATCGTGTGTTGAAAATAACTATACTAACGTTGTCACACATTGTGGACATATTATTGTTCTACGAAAGGCCATATTAGGCAATATTTTCTACAAACTGTAATTGGTGCCATACGCCAGATATTTTTCCCACGTGTAAGTGGAAGGGCAAAGTGCCACGCCGAAAATATAAGAGTTATCGTCTGATAATTGTGCCAAGACGACGTGATTATTA
Organism: Meconema thalassinum; assembly: GCA_946902985.2. NCBI lineage: Eukaryota > Metazoa > Arthropoda > Insecta > Orthoptera > Tettigoniidae > Meconema > Meconema thalassinum. The sequence goes on along the minus strand of OX336392.1, from coordinate 508,106,190 downwards.
CTGCCAACGATCACAACATTATTGCTACGGAAATTCTGAATTGAAAATATCAATTTTATCTCGGATGCCACGTGATTGATAAAACGTGATACAATTGCACGTGCTAACAAGCAAAGCATCGCATCGTGTTGAATCTTGAGGATCAACAGGCCGAAAACTACAAAATACTGTGGAGAACACTATTATTTGCATCGTCCACAATAATCACGCCAAAACGCCGAGAGGAACGAGATATTTCGACATTTTCGACATCATGCAAGACATTGAACTTTTCCACGCCATGGTGAAGGAGACGATTATGGGCTAATACCATTCCGGTATGATGGGGACGTCGTGATGGAGACCACCAGCTTGATGGAACGTCAGGATGCCGAGGACGCAGACGAAGGAACGTGGATGCCGACTTCCAGGCACATTCCAGACCTTTTTGGGAGACCATCATCCGGAGGCGAACGAACCCTGGTTGCTTGGGAGGTCCAGATTGGTGAATCCGTGGAGGACAGGACCATGCTGGAGAGCCAAGCAGAGGTTTTCGCGACCCTGGTCGATGAATGTCTGAGCCGATGTGAGAGCTACCAAAAGTCGTGAGTTTGGGCACTTTTTCTTTTGTAATAGTCCGCGGTGGTATATTTAGATATCGTAGTTTTTTTGTGAATCAACCGCACTTATGTGTCAGCCATTTGCTAGGTAGGGTTGTAATTAGTATAATTGTTGTTTATTTCAGTCATTGTGAGTCACCCTGTGGGGTAGACCATGCTGGAGAGCCAAGCAGAGTTTTTCGCGACCCTGGTCGATGAATGTCTGAGCCGATGTGAGAGCTACCAAAAGTCGTGAGTTTGGGCACTTTTTCTTTTGTAATAGTCCGCGGTGGCATATTTAGATATCGTAGTTTTTTTGTGAATCAACCGCACTTATGTGTCAGCCATTTGCTAGGTAGGGTTGTAATTAGTATAATTGTTGTTTATTTCAGTCATTGTGAGTCACCCTGTGGGGTAGACCAGTTTTGGTTAACCCTGGTGCCGTCCTGATGGACGTCGTACCACGTTATAGCCGACCCACTGCCAAACATGACTGTAATCATTTGCAGCTATTTTGCTCAGCCATGTGTAGGATATTTATCCGTGGTTTCATTCAGATGTCATCGTCACTTTATTTAACTGCAATCTTTGCAACCAGTCTGTTGAGACTTATGACCTCGTTAGATAGGTCGTATCGTTAGGAAACCAACTGTAGTTTCCAGTTTTATAAAAATATGCTGTATTTTCATTTTTGAAAGCGCTCAGAAGCCAATTTATAGTCAAATACTGACAGATTTATTATTTTGGAGAAAGTGTAGATGTCAAGCATCGAACTAAGTGCACTATCGCATCATTATGCAGGTCTAGAGTTGCAGATCTGTGCCATATTTATCAATTTGTTACTACTTTGTTTCTGTCATGAGGACACAGGTGTTAATGTTATACTGAGAACTTAATAAGTGTTATATCTTTGATGAGCAAAGAAGCTCGTGAGACATGCTGTTATGTCTGTGATTTACTATTCTTTGAAATGAAGGACTGCGATACTTTATTGTACAGTTAAATTGTAACGTGTTTAGCACACGGATTCTATTAGGTTTTTGAACCAAGCATATGCTAAGAATGACAAGGCCAAATATTACTGTATTATGTAATGTTAAAACTAGCCGGCCTTGCCTGTTGAAAAATGTGGTCAGTGAAGGACTGCAATTTGTGAAGTTGTCACCAATAAACTGGTTTGTTGACCCAGTAATCTTGAAAACAAATGCTTGAAAGCGAGACAGAACTACGATAACATAGGACAGAATGTTGATTTCATTCATCTCTTTCTTTCAAAGCAGCTATTGCTCATGAAACCCAGTGTTTCTTACTGTATTTTTGTTCATTTGTTTTTCTTGGATTTTCATACTGTTAGTTAGATATTTTGCTGCGAGGAATGTCATTTCGACATGTCCAGGGTTGTCAGGTTTCTTTATGCATTGTTGGCGATCCTCTTGAGAGAGGCAAATTATAATGAAGGCAATTTGGTAATTAAATGCGAGGTTTTTGCCGCAGGTAACCCATGATATTATGTGCCTTGAGTGAGTAAGACGTGCCATTGTTGTAAGTCGCGCATCTGTTGTTGTTATGAGGCATTATTATGAGAGTTGTTGAAAGCGAGGTATTTACCGCTGATAACTCGTGTTATTGTGAGTCCGAGCCGAGTTTGCTCGTTGAGTTTTCCGACTATTGAGTCGATGTTTTGCTGCGGGAGAATGATCTTTAGAAGACTACTCCTTGTCAGGCCTTTGTCAGAATACGCCATAAACCTACGGAAGGAACATAAACCGACATAATAAACATCATCCGCATAATTGTTTTAAACAAGATCTAACTAACATATTGTTTCCATTTAAACTTTGACATTCTTACATTTGAACCTGCTGACATGGCCGTGCAGATGAAGGGATTTCCTTTATTGGAAACGACGAAGACTGTAGACATTTTTGTTGTGACCTGGCGCACACATGAACCATTAGTTCATAGTGTGTGGAGCGCAGGCCATGTGATTGTCAGACGTGGTTTTAACTACGCTATCACCGACATTACTATCAAGCTAGATGACAATGGTTTACAAAGAGTTAACCATGGGGCAGGAAGGCATTATAACAAAAACTGTGTTGTACTATAATTATTGATGTCATGAAACTGTATTTTTCCCCATGTTACCTTTATTGCGTGCTATTTAGCACATGATTGTTGATTAGATTAATCGTTTTTAAATGGCTGTACACTTAGCTTTGTATTGTAACTGTTTTGCTATTACGGACGTCACCGCCGTAACTTTGAATGTTAACTGATAGGACTTAGCTAGAAAAGTTAAATGTAAATGTGGAAATGGTACCACCATAACTTAGCTTTGCTTTGCTCCTTCACTTAAATGTAACTTCATATTAGCTTGATCATGTAACTTGTATTAGGGATTTTGCGTCGTACCATTTACCCAGCGTTGTTGCTGTTGCTTACTTATTGTGTATTAGATCTTTCGCGAGGGTTAATGTAACTTCATTGTTAGGGACTTGAACTTTTATTGTCATTAACTTTTAGCTTGCGGATTAGCCGAATATAACCCTCCGAACTAGGATAGGGGTTTGTGGAAATCTACAATAAATTTTCACGGTGTTTTACATAAGCCTGGATGTTTAATTTCACAGTCTAGTTTTTGAGGTGAACCTTTCCTTAGGCCGTCTTTGACCATCGCAAAAATGTACCACGCTCCCCGTGGACTATAGAACCTCGTGCCGCATTGGCCTATTGTTAGGAAGTTCACCTGATCCTCGGCAAACTTTTAAAGGTCCGACGGGGGAGATGTTAGGAGAGTCATCGCGGTTGTTGGCTATCCCGACAGCTTTACCGGAGGACTTCTGAAGGTCACTCACAAATATGTGCCGTTGCCACCCGGCTGACGGTCACAGTATCGAGTATCATAATAATACAGTATCGCTAAGCTATGTTAAAGCAATAGTTATGTCAGGTAAGGGGTTCAAATCCTTGCTTTCTTGTATTGAAAATGTGAACATAAGTCAAACGCCTTAACCACTCGGTCAACCTGACAGTTAATAATGTAACTTGTTTTGTGCACTTGAGTGTTTACAAAAATTTCCAGTGTACATTGACTCAACCACTTGCTCGTTTTTAAATGTTTTTTTTGTAGTTGTTGTTGTTGTTGTTGTTGTTTTTTCCATTACATTGTAGTTATGAGTCTTGAGAACTAGGTGTTAAATATAGGGTTAAAGGCATCTTAAAATAATTTTAGAAAAGCTATCAGGTATCGTGTCATGGGTTTTAGTAATGCATTGATGTTTGTTGACTAGTATTTACCATTACACAACATTATCTTGGTAAGCTCTACATGTTGTTTGAGTCTTCAGCCTTTTGACTGGTTTAATACAGCTCTCCATGACTCCCTGTCCTGAGCTGAACGTTTTATCTCTATATAGCTACCACACTCTACATCCAAGGCTATCTGTTTAACATATTCTATCCTTGGTCTACCCATACAGTTCTTGTCCTCAAGCCGTTCTTCCATAACTAAGCTTGCTATTCCTGGGTGTATGTGTCCTACCAACCTATCGATTTACTTCATTAGCTGTCGCCAAAAATATCTCTTCTCTCCCACTTGTCTTAATACCTCTTTGTTTGTAACCTTATTTGCCCATCTAATCTTCATCATTCTCCTGTAACACCACATTTCAAACACTTCAATTCTCCACTTTTCTGCTACACCAATAGTCCAAGTTTCCCTTTCATAGAGCGTCACACTCCAGACAAAGGTCTTTAAAAATAGATAGATAGATAGATATTTTATTCAATTAATTCCAAAGAGCCATAGGCTCGTACAGAGGAATTGTACAGTAATATGTGTGTTTACACACCAAGGAAGAAAATTCTGAAGGTAACACAAATTGATGAATAACATCCTAATACCTAAATCTATATTCAATGTCAACAAATTCTGTACAAATTCTTTCCTTGCCTGAGCTACATAAGAATCCTAATCATCTCTGGTATAATGTCTTGTTTAGCAAACATAGTCGCTCAGTAGGTCTATGCATTTGTTGTATATAACCCAGAATAGCAAACAGTTTTTCTAAAACCGTACTCACTGGTCAATAACAAGCATAGTCGCCAAAGTGTTTCGTTGGTAGTTAACTCATATCTGGTTAGTCAATTCTTATTTCAAGGCCAGTCAACACCTAAAAATTCATCTTAACATATAGTCTAATCACCTTTCTATCTACCTACCAGTGTCTAATGAATAGTCAATATTAGTTTGGTCTTTACCTAAAATCTAAAATCCAATATCAAATTTCTAAAATCTAAAACCAAAATAAAATATAGTATAGAAAACATAATTCCAAGTAATGCAAATCCTTATATGTTTTTCTTTAATAATTAGTTACCGAAAATTTAAAGTCATGACATTATGGTTTGGTCTTTTTGTACAATCTAAAATGTAAAATGTAAATTATAAAATCTAAAGTGTAAAATAAAAAACAAATACAAAATCTTACTTGCATTAACTGTATATTGAACCCAGTCCTCCTTTGTATTTGTAATCCAAGTAATAATTTGAAAAAATTTACAAGTGTAATCAGTCTTAAAACATTATCCCTGCTCTTTTATGTTTTTGACATGCGTATTAATCTAAAATCAAACCCTGGTCTACCTTAGTCAAAGGATAACAGCTTAACCACTGCACCACTATAACCATCTTTCTTAGTTTGGTTCGTTCTAAGCCTTAAAGTTAAATCGAGTTAAGGCATCTAGTGCAAGAGCCAAAAGTGCTTGCCACTGCAGCACAAAATGGTTAGCAAGTAACATTATACATTCAAAAAGGATTGTATTGTTTCGGTTTGGTTCAGTGTAATCACCATCTTGCTTTCTTAGCTACCCTCTTTAACTAATCAATTAAAGATTGTCGACTCTTAATTCTTGAATCGATAAATTGGATTTTGTACACACCGTTTGTTATGTCATGCCTGAAACCTATACTCCCTATGTACTGCGGTCAGGTTTAAAAACAAGTTTCAATGGTCAAAGACTTGTCAGTCACCATACGTGAAGCCTACAATAATTCTTTCTCTACATAGGTATGTTTCATCACTCACCATAAACAAGTAACATTATGGGTTCGCAATATATTAAGAGAAACAAAAGTCCATGACCTTGTTGTTTTCAATCTTTTTGGGAAATTTCATAAGCCATATAAAGAAAGCGTCATGTCAAGTTATAGCACACCTTATGAGTCCAAATCCCATTATTAGTTTATAAAACTCAAATCAGTAACCTTGCCGTTTTGGGATATTTAAATAAATGCATGCATCATAGGAAAAATCATAAAAATATTCTTAAAACAAGTCGTCGCATGACCCTCTTCAATCAATGCTTCACAAAATATCGATTCATCCATTGAACATGGCCACAGTGATCGGCGACATGCTCGTTTAAACACAACCGGTACTGTCTCTCTCTATTAAAAAATAATATTAAAATTAATTCAAAAATTTAAAAATCAAAATTTTTAAAATGTGTGGTTAGGCCCTTTATCAAAATTTCAAAAAATAAATAATAAATTCAAGAAGAGATTGTCGCCCTGAGTCTTATAACACCTCATGTGTCCACATCTGATTATTTGTTCCCCTTTTTCCTATAAAATCTACATGCATTGTTTTAGGGGTAAAATGACCAATCGTGATAAACGAGTATTAAAAGTCCAATTTTTTGAGCAATCACACCTAATTGTAGGTTTCTTAGTTTCCAAGATATCGAATTTTCAATTTTGGGGTAGTTTTCACCCCCTTACTATTTTTCATCAAAAACAAAAGATCTTAGGTTCATTTATCATTTTTAGGCGTTTAACACCTTTTTCCCTGTAAAATCACTATTCACTGTTTTAGGGGTGAAATGACCTATCGTGGTATAAGCGTATGTCATGACCTATTTTTAAAGCTATCACACTTAATTTTAAGGCTCTTAATTTCCAAGATAACGATTTTTAAATTTTGGGGGTAGTTTTAACCATCTTACTATTTTTTCATCAAAAACAAATGATCTTAGGTTCATTTATCCTTTTTAAGTGTTTAACAGATATTATTCCCTGTAACATTACTATTTACTATTTTAGAGGTGAAATGACCTATCGGGGTGAAATCGTATCTTATGTCCTATTTTTAAAGCTATCACACATAATTTTAGGGTTCTTAGTTTCCAAGATATCGATTTTTCAATTTGGGAGTGGGGGGATAGTTTCAACCCCAAAGGGGAACATCGCCCCAATTGCTAGGACCCCTCATACAAGTCACTAGCATGATAGGTTCGCGAGATATTAACAAAAGTGTGGTTAGGCCCTTTGTCAAAATTTCAAAAATACATTCTAAAAGGGGGCTTCATCCCAAGTCCTACAATACCTCATACAAGTTCCTAGTCTTATTAGTCCGTTAGTTAAGTCCTTTGGCATAATTTGGAAAAATTCATGGGCCGGTCCAAAGGGATCAGTCCAAAGGGACTCATCAACAAGGACTCGTCCACAAGGACCTGTCAACAAGGACCAGTCCACAGGGAGCCGTCCACAAGGACCCGTCAACAATGACTCATCAACAAGGACTCGTCCACAAGGACCTGTCAACAAGGACTCGTCCTCAAGGACCTGTCAACAAGGACTCGTCCACAAGGACCTGTTAGGTTGGGTTAGGTTAGGTTACACTACAGCCGCCATCTTTTAAAAAGCCCGCCCTCTTACAAAAGCTATGAGTGGGCATGCGTAAAAAACAAAAAACAAGCATGTTAATTCATAGTGACTATCCACCATATAGATGTCTCTAGTGTAGAACAACGTTTAATTCCATATTGGCATTCAAACTCTCACATGTTGCACTTGGAAAAGAGATTTTCTAAAAAAAATTACAATTTCACCCCCTAGTAGCGGTAGGGTTTATTTTGGGGTGGAAATATGTTGTTCATTGGAAAGGGGGTATCAGCCCGAGTTCAATGACACCTCATTCGTCAAAATCCGACTATGCGTTCGAGAGATATCGTGCCGCCGCCATCTTGTGAGGAGGGTGAGGAGGAGGAGGCATTAGAACCGCTACTAAACCACTACTAGTGACACGGAAATAATTTACCTACATAAAAGTGTTTAGCAAAATAAAGAAAATTATTTTGGTTTCTCTTCGTATTTTACTACTCTGAAGTATGGTAATAATACAATTGGCGGTGTTATAATAATAATAATAATAATACGGAGTGAGTAGATGCAATTGAGCGTTATGTGATGCAAAAATGTAGGCTATCTCCCATAACATCATCACACTGTAGGTCTGTAAACCCTCGATTCCGCCGCATATGTATGTAGATAATTTACTACCATTATAGAAATAGTCTGTTGCAGCTGGTTTTCCATAAGTGTATCAGATTACTTCTGTTTCCTTCCTAAAGTGCTGCAACTTTCTCTTCCCATAACCAAGTTTGCTGACATCAACAGCGTCATTCCTTGCCTGTGAATAATAGTTTAGCAATACAGTTTCAATAACTGAAAGTATTTTTTCACTTAATTGACTAATTTATGCAATCTACGAACCATTTCGAAGGTTCCCTAATCCAGGCCTGGCGCAGATTTTCATCACTTGGGAACCTTACTTGGTTAATTTACATTACAGTTGGGGATACAATACGTATCTGGCATTGTTACGGTGCCGAAACATTCCAGGAAAATCAAAGTTTAAAACATGAAGTACGATATGTGATAATTCCACTTACCGTAAGCATTTAAAAATACCATATTTGCCAGATACAAAGCACACTCGTCAGTGTGTTCTCGACTAGGGATTACAGTAAAAAAAACTCATCTGGAAGGGTAGTATAAACGCTGTGAATATCTATGACTTTAGTCATTTTTTCAAGTTTTTCCGTATTGATTTTGATAAGTTATGTACTTGTCCACTTTACAATACAAAATATTTTGTATTGTAAAGTGGACAAGTACATTACTTAGTATAAACGCTACTATAAAGCGTATAAACGTACAAAGCGTAAGAAAATATAGAAAGAAATATCCCTATGAGATAAACAAGAACACCTGCCAGACTGAACGTTCCGTCGTGTTCCCGCCAACATAAGGGTATGACTGATGAACATGTTGCCAAGTCTCAGCCTTCCGACCTGTCTAGAGTCGACCGTGGTTTAGTATGTCATCTCATGTCTTGTTTGTGAAGTTTGTGTTACTTGCGTTGTTGTGTTGTGATTTGTGTCGTTTTATGTTAATATGAGTTTCAGGTGTTGGTGTGACATACAATTAATTAAGGGTGGTGCATTGCGTTACGTATTTTGAAAACTTGCACAAGCATGCACACATTAAGAAATACTTATTTTGCTTATTTCTGTTCATACTTAAGATATGGGGCCATATTATGGGGTATGCCACCAGATGTACTAAGCACGTTTAGGATACAAAAGAGGGTGATTAGAATTATGGCAAATGTAAACACTAGAGAATCATGTAGACCTCTGTTTAAAGATTTAAACATGCTCCCACTGCCCTGCATTCAAGTCTTTGAAAGTGTTATGTTTTTTAAATATAATTTAAATAGAATTTAATTAATAAAGACGTTTTTCTTAAAACAAACAATGATGTTCATAGGCATAACACAAGAGAAAATCAAAACATTAATATTTCACACACACACACAAGCATTTATCCAAAAGGAGCTTTTCACACAGGAGTCAAATTGTACAATAAACTACCCCAATTTATAAAATTCGCCCCAAAAATAAAAACCTCTGAAAGAATGTTAAAAACTTATCCGCATTTTTTTTACTCGGTAGATGAATATCTTAGCGTGTAGGAGCGATCGAATCTATAATTATATTTTACTTTTCTATTTTAATTTGAATACCCAGCTGTAGTTGTCCAATAAGATTGTATATCTTAAGATATACAGTATTATTATAATAAGTTATAAATAGTTATTGTATTAGTAATACATATCTGTAAGTTATTTTATTTCATAGATGTAAATTCTGACGTGTCCTATATAAGTTTTTTGTATACATGTAATTGATCAAATGGATAAATAAAATCTAATCTAATCAGACAATACACACATACAAATTCTCCCCGTTTCCGAGTGCACATGGCTGATGATAGTGATGTCCTAACCCACCCACGAAAGAACAACAATTAGCCACAGAAAGTTTTCATCCGTGATAAGAAAGTAGGCTATAACAGAAAAGGTTGCCTACTGAAATGAAACAGAGCAACAGTCTTAAAGAGACATGAGAACATTTACCAAACAAACTTGTTGTTGATTCATATAGAGGCATGATGATGAGGTAATAATTTAGAAACCAAGACTTGATACAGGGTAACTAAGAGATGACCATAACTATCCTTCATCCTTCATTAGTTAGCCCCAAAAATAAAAACCTTTCAAAGAATGTTGAAAGCGGATCTTCGGTGCTTTTGTTTTTACTCTGTAGTTGAATATCTTGGCGTAGGGTGACCAGACGTCCCGTTTTTAACGGGATTGTCCCTTCTTTCAGTAGTTGGTCCCGTTGTCCCGACAAATCTTTGACGGGACACAAAATGTCTCGTTTTCTTAACATTCGTCCCGTTAAATCCCGTTTTCTTGAGTTATTTTAATGTGTGGGCAGTTTTGCGTACATGCTTTACTTAATTCATTTGTTTTTCTGTATCCCAAGATTCAAATATTATCCGAGAGATACTTCGTAGAAAGTATCGCAAATCAACCAACACTATAATTCTCTTTCCTAGGGTAATTTCGCAAATAATTCTCTTTCATAGGGTTAATTTTATAGGCTGCGGTTGGCATACATGCCGATGCATGCGGAATAAAAAATTTGTAACATAACGCCATCGTTGCGTGCGAGGGAAACTTTGTTTTATTGTAAGTAATGGTGCTTGATACATTAAACTTCACGTTTAACGTCTTATAATGTTTACAAGCACGCGTTTTTCAGTACTCTATAGTTACTAATCGTGACGAGTTGTTCCGCAATATTTTATCGATAGTTTAGAATGCCGAAACTAAAGTGTAATTTCACGGATGTAGTAAAGGAAGAATTTCCTTTTCTTAAGGAAGATCAAGACAAAAGAGTGTGTACTTTATGTAAAGGTGCGTTTTCTATCGAACATGGCGGTCGATCGAACATTTTCCAACATATACAAAAGAAGAAACATAAAGTGGCTGAGGCTGCTAAGAGTTCAAGCCATAAATTAACCTCCTTCATGACGACACAAGGGAAAGAGGATGAAGAATGGAAACGTCTTGCTACTTTAGAAGGTGTGTTTACTTTTCATACAGTTAAACATAACCACTCCTTCAGATCGATGGATTGCACATCAACTCTTGTGCGTACTTTATTTGAAAGGGAGTTTACATGTGGGAGAACCAAGTGTGAGGCCATCGTAGTTAATGTCTTAGCTCCTTTTGCGTTAAGCGAAATCACCAGTGACTTGCAAAATGCCAGATATGTATCAGTTATGGTTGATACTTCAAACCACAACAACTTGAAATTAGCTCCAGTACTTGTAAGGTATTTCGTACCAAATAAAGGCGTTCAAATCAAATTTCTTGAGTTTCAAGCACTTTCCGGGGAAACAGCAGAGATGCTAACAAAGCACATTCTTCACATTTTGGAACAATACAAGTTAACTGACAAAGTTATTGCTTTCTGTGGTGATAACTGCAACACCAACTTCGGTGGGGTTGGAAGAAAAGGCACCAACAATGTTTTTTTAAGTTAGACAGGGGATAAATAAAATTATTTTTGGAATAGGTTGTGCTGCCCACATTGTACACAACGCTATGCAGACAAGTGCAGACATTTTACCTATTGATGTTGACAAAATTGTTAATAAAGTGCTCCAGTATTTTCACATTTATGCTGTTCGAGTGGCTGAATTGAAGAGCTTCTGTGAGTTTGTGGATGTTGAGTACAAGCAGATATTGGGAAGTGTAAAAACAAGATGGTTTTCTTTACAACCAGCTGTTAACAGACTTATTGATATGTTTGATAGTTGGGGGGGGGGGGGCGACGGCAAACACCAACATAGAAAGAAAACACGATATTAATGATTGAAAAGAAGAGTAGCACTGATAGAGAGGGGTCTTATAATATACCCATTGGTTATCAAGATCTTCTCCTCCCTGACTCTTCCGTTCCCTCCCGGGTAGCAATCGATCATTCCGCCAAAGATCCACGCTAGAGGGGGAAAGGAAAAAAAGGAGAAAAAAGGAACTGACCAAAGGTTATGAAAAGTAAATTACCAGAATTGTTGGAATGCGGGGTCAACGGGCAAGAATTAACAACGCCGTCAATCAACAAGTAGCTAGTAGCTGCGAGAAACAAAACTTCAATAAAGATTACAACGAGATACGAAGAAAGACTTAACAAATATAAACAAAGCGTATAAGAGCAAGTACATTGATTAAGGCTCATAATATACCAAATAAGCAAAGCAACTATGCGAGTAGAAGGCAAGAACGCCATAGGTAACAATAATCTAGTAGCCATAAACAATGACCTTAAGTTATAATGCGCTCTAAAAGGGTTAACTAGAAAAATACTTAAGTCAGCAAGAAACGTGACGTAAAAAGAATAGATGCAAAAACTTATCAACTGTAACAAGAAGAAAAGATGTTTGTTTGACAATAAACAGCAAAAGTGGAAAATAATTACACAAAATACAAAAGGTACGCGCAGCAAGAATATCTAAGAATTTCATTGAAAAACAATCGGAGGAACCTTCGGCTACGAGTGTGGATAAGTAAGCGAGATAGGTAAACAAGTCCTTGACCCACATAATGTAGCAAGATAACGAGTATAAATAACTAGACAGGTCAGTGACCAAAACCAGTCTCTTGGCAAGGAGGTAAACAGCTCACTGAATAACGGGTGCAACCCGGCTTGGCTACTGCTTTACAGTAGTTGTTGGCAGGTTGCCTACATTGCGATAAGAGAAACCTGTATTGGCCTTTGTTCCATATGGAGACAATGGATAGTGACTTGTTATTACTTGAATTCGTAAATAAACAAGACTGTGAAGCACCAGGTTGAAGGTAAACAAAAGGGGTAGATGCAACAAGCAAAACATTAAAGGAGAACTTTAAGTAACACATGCGATCATACGTAGCTTGGACATGAACACCCAAATTAAGGACATATGAAACAAAGCAATTAAATAATTTTACATAATTTTGAAGATCACAGAATCCAACAGTTGCCAACAGAAGAAGCTTAATTCTTCTAAACAACGAAGAAAAGCTGGGAAGTGGAGGGAGAAATTATGCGTAAGAATTGTTATTCTTGATGCTAGAGAATTCAGATTGACAAGCGGTTTCAAATGCTGCTTCCGCGTGTGAGGAAGTGGGAAGGAGGCGGCCGTGGCCATCCTACTAAATAGCGAGAGAGGTGAAACGCAGCTTACAGCAAAGTGATGGTGACTGATAGCCATGGTTTTACACAGAGAGAAGATAGTTTTCGATGGAAAGTTTAACCAAATACCGGCTACAAAAAATGACAAAAGGCGATGAAACAAACGACTTACTGCAAGGCGAACTTGAATTACCATTTTGTGCGGAAATGGAACAAAACCCATGGAGTAGCTTACGGCAGTGGCGTAGTTGCTGACACCAAGACATTGTTTCGGCAAGCTGTTTTGAAATATGCTGAGATCGGGAACATAAGTGTTCTCTTTTTCAGAAAAGGAATTTGAATCAGCGTTAACAAAATGACATTGCGAGTTGGTTTGAACCCTGGAACGTTGGATTTGACCAGTAACGATCTAACCAAAATCGGTGTCTCTAGCGACCACGTTTGAAGATAGTTTACAAACTTGTTTACGAAGGCAATTCCAAAAAACATTGGCACTGAAGAGTATGTCAATGGGATTTTGAACATTAAACTGAGGATCAGCTAACCTAAAATACGAAGGAATCTTTAAACCGGAAGTGTTAATAGAGTGGCTAGGGGTATCTTTACCAATACTGTTACGGATGAGACAGTTTAAGTTAAGATTGGTGTTTCTTTGACAGATGTCTCTAATTTTTAATTTTGAAGACTGCAAAGCTTGAGTTTTCAAATTGTCAATGCCGGATACATTGATGGAAGTAGGATTTACAGGTAGGCCTAGTTTCTTGATTAAGGATTGCGAAACAAAGTTGTGAGTTGAAGCTGAGTCGGGAAGACCGCGGGCTCGAACCCATTTTCCTAATTTATCCTGAATTTCGAATTGAACAATAGACAATAACACTTGAGCGCTACGTAAAGACTTAGCGTTCTGAATGTAAGATGAAGCATTAGGGCTGCTAGCATTATCACCTTTTTGAGAAGTGGATGCTACTGATTACTTCGATTGATCATGGCGATGCAATAGAGAATGATGCGCTTTTCCGCAATGAAATCAGAGCCGGGTAGATTTACAATTAAAGGCTGAATGCTTGGGAGAAAGGCAATTAAAACAATATTGATTCTGCGCTACTAATTTTCTTCTATCATCAATTGACAGTTCTTTATAGGATTTACATGCATACAAAGCGTGGGAATCTTTGCAAAGTATGCACTTTGACGGTTCATTTGAACTTTTCCGAGGTTCACTTTGAGTGTTTAAAGCAAGGGAACTTGCAATACGACGTTCACTAGACCTAGTTTGGTAACCAGTGATATTTGACTAGGGTTTAGACGAGCTAGACCCGGGTTTTTAGGTAATAGACGCAGCATATTCGCTTTTGGATTTAAGCGTCAAAGATTCAAATTTAGAACTAGGAAAAGAGGGTTCACTTTGGTTAGCTAAGGCAGTTAAGAGTTGGCATCTAGCATTTATGAAGGTGACTAAATGCTCGTAAGAGTAATCGTCGTCTTTGAAAAGTTCGATTTCCCAAGCCTTGAGGGTAGCAACATCGACTTTAGAAACCACTAAATGTATCAGAAAAGTGTCCCAATGGTCAGTGGGTTGATCTAATTGGGATAAAGCTTTTACGTGAAGTTGTGTCGTATCGATGAGGGTACGCAGGCTAGTGACGTCATTGTGCTGTGAAGCAGGCAAATTGAATAGAGCCTTCATGTGGCGTTGAATACGTAACCGTAAATTACCGTATCTTTCCTTCAACAGGTTAAAGGCAATGTAGTAGTTTTCAGCACTTAATGGGAGTGCTTCAACCAACTGCAGGGCTTGACCGCGGAGAATAGATCGCAAATAATGAAACTTGTAGATGACTTGAATGTCTTCATTGTCACGAACAAGAGAGCAAAATAGTTCATAGAAAGAATCCCAAGTAGATTCGTCTCCAGAGAAGTGAGGCAAATTGATCTTAGGTAGAATTGGTTTGGGCTTGTGAGTGCCCTCACGAGAAGAGGTTTGTTGTTCGTTAAGGGAACCAAGAACAGAACCGTCCTTTTTTGTTCTTCTTCGAGTTGACGTATTATTTTAAAGGCAGAGCCTATGCCTTCGTAGTATTGATTTTCTACATCTACTCGAGCATCTGTTTGATTGAGTATGCAAGTTTCGATTTCAGTTTGAATATTGCAATAATTCTCATAAGAGCGTTCATAATCCTTTACGCGATGTTTTAACAAATCTAATTGAGCTTCTGAACGATTTAGCTCTCTGATGAATTTTCTAAATCGGGTAATTTGCCCTTTATAAGATGCTCGTTTGGAAGTAAGTTTTTCATCCCTACCGTCCTTATCTTTATCTGTAGGAGCCATGGCGAAATGGGTAAATTAAAGTATAACTTACGAAAATGTGGAATTTTGGAAATGTTGTCAGACTGGCGGCAGCAAATAAGTTGAAAGGGAGAGACGCACCAAAGGAGACAGAAGCAACCTCTTTCCCCCTCACCAGCTTTGCACAGTGAAGTTATAGCTGAAAAATTCAAAGTGGATATTAATAATTTGCAAAATATTGACAAATGGACTCTCCTGGGTTTCGGCACCAAATTTTGGGTAGGTTATTCGCTAAGGAATAACCCTCCCTAAGGGACGATGATGAAAAAACAAGGAAAGGGAAGAAGTGGGTTTCGGAATGGAGAAAAAGTATGGATAGATGGGACGGGAGTCCAATATAACTCATAAACTTAAACTAAAGTAAACGTTTAATCGCCATTTTCACTGCGCGAGCCTGCGGAATACCTAAAGTGGGTATGGACTTGGACACAGCTAACGGGAAATGCGGCTGGAGCTTGGGCTATTTGCAAGCAAGCGGCGAACGTACTTTCCCTTCCCAGCCTAAATTTGGATACTATGGGGAAGGGTGGTAGTCTAGCAAGACAAAGAATGACAGATTTACTGTATATCCTTTCAAAGGAGTTAAGTTTAAAAGAATGTTTTGAAAGGCGCAAATAATTTGAATTTGCCGTTATGATTTTAGTTCTTGGAACTGTAGGATCTCCGACGACTGATCGAGTACTTCCAGGAAGGGTAGTGGTGAAGCAGTTATAGTGCTTTTGGGAACAATTTTGTTGTTTTCTTTGAATATTTTGGTAAGAAAAAAATTAGTTGCATTTAAGAATAGCTAAGCTTTTACCCAGCAAAGTGCCGACTAAAAGTTTAGACCAGAAGAAAAACTTAAATTTTGAAAACGAACCACAAGTTATAGAGAACATCTCAACAAGCAGGAAGCTTGCAGAGCTAGCTTTAATTGCCTTACTGGCTCATTAGAATTAGCTACAGCAGCTAAAAGATGCTTTGGAAAATATGATACTAGGAGGTTTTCGTTCAAATGCAACAAGAAGCAAAACTTTTATTATTTTAGTATGTGATTATCTTAAAGAGAGCATAAACCGATGGGAAGAGTCAGGGAAAATAGGGTCCTGCCTAATCGTTATTCTAAGACAAGAACGAAAAAATATAATCTGATTTATTTAACAATGCGTGGAGATATAATAATTTTGACAAATATAAAAGGTACAATTTAGGTTTTAACCTTTGAAGTCTCAGACCTCTAGAATGTTGAAGTTTGCACTCGGCATTTAACAATTTTTAGGTTTGGAACCTCTTATAAGCAATAAAATCTGCATAAGATTTTAAAAATGGTCCTAAATTAACAAATTCGAAGTTTAACGACAATTAACGCAATTAAAGCTTCAGCAATAAATAAGGTACAATGTGGGCACTTTAAGAATTCCTATATGGAAATCCTGAAAGTAAGAACAAATAACAAATTCGAAATTATAACAAAAGAAAGAGAAATTAAGAAGAAGTTTCTATAACTTTTTATGTTTATACAGTAATTACGGCCGTGTTAAATGCAAATAGGACAGGTCACTATTTGTGAAACTTGAAGAGAAAAATTAGTTTTCTCAATTATCAGTAAAAAAATAGAATTCCCCCATTTAGAAGGGAAAAGAATTAGAATGTGGACTAGCCACTGATTAAGCAGAAGTTAATTCGTAAATTGCGAAACTAAGTTGGGAGGGCACTTTTTGGCAAGTGAGGCCTCATTGATTAATAGCTAGGTACATCAATTTACTTAAATTTAGAACTTAATTAGATTAAGTTAGTAAGGTGTTTAGGGAGGAAGAATTGGGAACTGTAGGAAAAAGTTTTGGCCATATTTCTTGCTCTCACAAACGCGACGCGGTTGGTGGTTTAACGGGCACTGTTTTCACTATAGTCTATTGATGTATTTGAAAAGTTCACTATTGCAGCACAGAAAGTTCACAAGGAGAAAAGTTATTGCAATTATGTAAATCACTTGTTAAATTTTAGTTTGAGAGAGTTTATTGCGTCGTAGCTTTTGCAGGTTGCAGTTGAATGCAGCGAAAAACCTCCAACGAAGGAAGACAAATTATGTTGATTAGAGGTTTATGCAACATAAATTTCTCAGTGAGGAAAATGTATTCCCATATTTGAAGAAATGCTAGGTTATTTTACATGTAGAAAGATAGTTCGATGTCGAAAGTTCTGGAGTTATGATAACAGTTGAATTGGGCGATAGGTCCCACGGAGAAAAAGCTAAGTTTTTATAGACAGTATTTCGTTTAACATGCATCCCGTGGTGTGAGAACTCATTCTTAGTTAATTTGTGCAAGAAGCGCTAAATTTTTAAGTGGAAAGTCAGCTTAGATAGAGCAAGACTAGAAAAATCCCTCGAAGATAGTTATTGCACTGCATTTAGCAATTTCACACAGTCTATAAAACAAGAATTAAAAGCATTTAGCTGTTCAAAACCAATTAAAATGCGGTGAAAACCATTCAAGTTGTACTTAGCTCATTTCTGAAGAGTAGGCGATCCAGGCGACCGTTAACTTAAACCCACATCATGGCGTAGATATTTAAAACATGTCTCGCATGGACAGGAGACAAGCCTTAGTTAGGCTCCAACTGTAAGCTTTGACGTCTAACACACAAGTGAGTGCGATGAAGAGGACGAGACCTCCTAAAGCCTTGCCGGCTTGACCACCAGTAGATGAGTGAACGAGCAACGCAGCGCGCGAAGAGGCGAGAGGCACTGCACACGTCAGAGGTAGGCGGGCGAGGGGAGCGGGTAGGGGAAGTGAACAAAGAGTTTATACAGAACACACAACACAGAAAAAGGAAACTCTTATACAGGAAATAAAATTCTTCTTGAAGCGGTATTTTCACGGAGTTGTTGGTTGGCGATGATGACGAAACCTGGTGTGTTGATGAGGAAGTCTTCTGGACTTGAGGCAATGGAAGGACTTCAGAAAGCAGCTGCAAGACGTTGCCAGGCTGGTTCCACAGAATATGCGCTTCTGGATCAAACTTAAAACAACCATGAACAAGTGCAAGGGGCAAACAGAATATAAAAGTTCGCTGTTGGTGTTTGAGGGAAGAAAATCCAAATGAATGAATTAATATAAAAGAATGAAGAGCGGCAAATGCCAACTCTGCCTTCACGTGTATTTCGAGAAATAC
Source organism: Meconema thalassinum (assembly GCA_946902985.2). Lineage (NCBI taxonomy): Eukaryota > Metazoa > Arthropoda > Insecta > Orthoptera > Tettigoniidae > Meconema > Meconema thalassinum. The sequence continues at coordinate 508,087,735 of OX336392.1, read as the reverse complement.
ACCAATAGTCTCAAGACTTATTTTCTTTCAACAGAAAAGTGTCCTAGAGTGCTAAAATAATTTTTCAGTAATCCGCAATCCTTACTTTGGCTTCATTTTATTAATTCACAACTCAAGGTGTGTGCAAACACAATACAGAAAATTGAGAAAGACAATATATGTGGCAGTGAAGTTGTTAATGACTTACATGCCTTGAAAAATACGCTTGTGTGCAGGAAGGACCAGAATTTTCGAACATCCATAATGATCTCTTTACTAAAGCAATTAGAAGATGGTGGTTTCATCAATGATCATAAATTTACGGAGTCTGCGAACAGTTTTTATGTCACTTTCCTTCAATACATGGAGAACTGGGCACTACCCTTCGATAAACTGAAAGAACTTCAGTGGGTTTTGCTGAATAGTCCTCCATTGTGGAATGAGGTTCAGCAGTGTGTGCAGTGGATTGCAGAAATTGACAGTCATTCAGAAAAAGTAATTGATGAAGATGAACTATTTGATGAAGTAAGACATGTCCAAAACATTTTTGAAGCAAAATGTGAAACCTGGAAGATAAATGGTACAGCAACTGAAGATAAGAACAGGCAATAGAATGGGTCCAATGAGGAATCATTATCAGAGACCAGAGAGATACAATAATCAATATAGAGAATACAGTGAAAGGCCCGAAAATCGTAGATATGGCGAGCGCTATGTTTATCGTAGAGGCTACGATAACCGTAGGAATAACTTTAGAGAAGAACCATATAACCAAAGCAATAGACAGAATCAGGGCTATTATAGATATAAAAACTATAGGAATGAGGAATTCAATAGAAGAAAGGACGAGGAATGGCGCAGGAGGGAGCGAGAAAAGTCCAACGAAAGTGGACGAAGAAAATCTAAAAAGAGAGAGAAAGAATATGATAAGGCACAACCTGGTAATGTTGTGGTTTGAGTCTTCAGTCTTTGACTGGTTTGATGAAGCGCTCCATGCCTCCCTGTCCTGAGCTAATCGTTTCATCTCTACATAGCTACCACACCCTACATCCGAGGCAATCTGTTTAAGACATTCTAACCTTGGTCTACCCCTACAGTTCTTGTCCTCGACCCTTCCTTTCATAACTAAGCATGCTATTCATGGGTGTCTTAATATGTGTCCTACTAACCTATCTCTTCTCTTCATTAGCAGTCGCCAGAAACATCTCTCCTCTCCCACTCGCCTTAATACCTCTTCGTTTGTAACCCTATCGACCAATCTGATCTTCATCATTCTCCTGTAACACCACATTTCAAATGCTTCAATTCTCCTCTTTTCTGCTACACCAATAGTCCAAGTTTCACTTCCATAGAGCGCCACGCTCCGGACAAAGGCTTTCAAAAATGACTTCCTAATACCAAAATCTACATTCGATGTCAACAGATTCCTTTTTTGTAGAAATGCTTTCCTTGCCTGAGCCAACCTACTTTTTACATCCCCTTTGCTTCGTCCATCACTGGTTATATTGCTTCCTAAGTAACAGAAGTCTCCTATTTCCTTCAGCTTTTCACCTGCAATTTGATGTCCATAGAGGTTTATGATTTATTTCGGCTGCATTCCAGTATTTTTGTTTTACATTTATTAATTTTCATCATGAATTGTTTTCTCAAGACGGAGTCCATACCATTCAAAAACTCATTCAAATCCTCAGGCGTATCGGCCAAGATGACTATGTCATCGGCAAATCTCAGAGTTGAAATTATTTCTCCTTGAATCTTCACTCCCACTTTAAATTTTTCTCCAATTTTCTTCATTGCTTGTTCAATGTAAAGATTGAAAAGTATGGGTGATAAGTTGCAGACTTGCCTTACACCTTTCTGAATACCAGCTTCTCCCTCGAATCCTTCAGCTCGAATGACTGTTGTCAGGTTTCTGTTTAGATTGTATATCACCCTCCTATCCCTGTACTTTATTCCAACAGATTTCAAAATGTCAAACAATTCAGTCCAATCAACGTTATCAAAAGCCTTTTCTAAGTCTACAAATGCCATGAACGTTCTCTTATCTTTCCTTATTCTACATTCCAAAATCAGCCTAAGAGTTAGTACAGCTTCCCTTGTTCCTACATTTCTCCTGAAACCAAACTGGCCTTCACCCAACTCCGTTTCTATCTGGCTTTCAATCCTCTTGTAAATTATTCTAGACAGGATCTTTGAAGCATGAGAAATCAAGCTGATTGTACGGTAATCTTCACATCTGTCAGCTACCACTTTCTTTGGTATAGGGATGATTACATTCTTCTTGAAATCAGGGGTTACCTCACCTGTCTCATAAATCCTACACACCAAGTGAAATAACCTGATCAGACCTTCATCTCCTATGCCGCGTAGCAACTCAATCGGTATACCATCTATGCCTGATGCTTTGTTCCTGCTTAAGTCCTCCAATGCTCTGTCAAATTCTGATCTCAATATTAAATCTTCTTTTGCATCCTCATCAATTTCCTCCTCACTTTCCATTACATGATTCTCAAACTCCTTTCCCTTATACAAATACTCTATGTAAGCTTTCCATCTCTCAGCCTTTTCTTCCCTAACTGCTAGAGGCTTTCCAATTGTGTCCTTAATATTACAGCACTTAGTCTTCTTTTCCACAAAAGTATTCTTAATCCTTCGATAAGCTGTGACTACATTCCTTAATTTCAGACAATTTTCTATACCTGCACATTTCTCTTTCAACCATTCTTCTTTCGCTTCCTTGCACTTCTTGTTAACCTCATTTCTCAGACGTCTGTATTCTGCTTTCCCCTTTTCATCTCTTACATTCTTGTGTTTCCGCCTTTCATCCATCAATTCTAGTATATCCTGAGTGATCCACGGTTTTCTACCTATTCTTTCTTTCCTACCAATGTTTTCTTCTGTGGATGTTGTTATTTCATTCTTCAAAAGTGCCCATTCGTCTGCAATTGAAGTTTGTTTAGGGGTTTTAATTAGTCCTTCCTCTATACTCTTCTTGAATCTTTCGTTTACATCCTTCACTTTCAGTCTGTCTATTGCCCACCGTTTTGGCTTTTGACTTTTCTTCAGTTTCTTCAACTTGAATCTGCATTTCATAACAACCAGATTGTGGTCAGAGTTTATGTCAGCACCAGGATATGTTTTACAATCCAAAATCTGGTTTCGAAACCTTTGCTTGACCATAATGAAGTCGATTTGGTAACTCCCTGCATCTCCTGGTCTCATTCCTTGTGTATATTCTTCTATTGTGGTTATTGAATAAGGTGTTAGCTATGACCAACTCATGCTCGGTACAGAATTCTATCAGCCTGCTTCCTCGATCATTCCTTTCACCTAATCCGAAAGCTCTACTATCTTCCCTTCTCTTCCTTTTCCTACCACAGCATTCCAATCTCCCATTACTATAACATTTTCGTCAGCCTTGATATACCTCAGAATTTCATCTATTTCTTCGTAGACCTTTTCAACATCTTCATCATCAGCTTGACTGGTAGGCATATAGACCTGTACCACTGTGGTGCAAGTAGGTTTAGTATTGATTTTTTCTACAATAATCCGTTCACTATATTGCTCATAATATTCCACCCGCTGTCCAAGTTTCCTACTCAATATGAGACCAACCCCTGCTTGACCATTGTTTGATTTAGTACTAATGACCCTATAGTACCTAACCATAAGTCCTGTTCTTCCTGCCAGCGCATTTCACTAATCCCAACCAAATCTAACCTCAACCTATCCATTTCCCTTTCTAAGCTTTCTAACCTTCCACTTCCTAGCAGCCTTCTAACATTCCACGCTCCGATCCGTAGAATGTCAGATTTCCTCTTTGTCACTTCTGTGATGTTAACCCCCTCTCGAGTAGTCCCCACCTTGAGATCTGAACGGTGGACTAGTTTACCTCCGGATTGGAATAGTCGACAGGATAGTGGTTCCGAAGGAACAGCTGTCGAAGGGAAAAAACGTCGATTTTGAGGCAACAATAAAGACTTGCGCTATTGCACCTACATTCGAAGTACTTATATACGAGATTTTTGAAGCCAAAGATGAGGATTTGCTTTATGAGGAACAAATGCAACCCATAAGAAGAACACCGGAACTACCCATCATAAATGTTCAAATGGGCAATCAACGGTGCAGAGCATTAATGGATACAGGGGCAATGATTTATTTTATAAATGAGGACTGTCTTGAAAGAATCAAAGAAGAGAGTCAATATACAATATTACCTGCTTCTCCAACGAAGATAAGAGGAATTTTTAGAGACAAGAGCTTGTGTTCACTTTTCAGTGAAATTTACAAAGTTCACTTATTTTTATTATAACATAACCTCTTACCTGTCAGTGTCATTCTCTCCTTTTTTTCTCAATTTGTACCACCTTGCACGTGTTCCGCGATACTGTACATCTTTTCCGGAAGTAATGTTGGTCACGAGGTTCATTTTCAGTTGGCACCTTACTCTGATTGGCCTTCAACGGCTTTCGAGAATTCTCCACGCTCTCGGATTGGCCGACGTCATCTGTCCACATCACGCATCCAGCGCGTTGGCCGGTATATAGCCAGCCCTGGCCTACATCAACAGTCTGTCTCCAGCCAGTCACCATGCCAGTCACTCATCTCCAGCCGTCTTCACGCTGTCCGCACAACTCTTGAAAGTGTCTCAACGCTGTGTGCTGATGCATCGCACAATGCTTCTAGTCAAACCCGCAATGCATTCTAAACAGTCACAAGCGAGTTCTACGAAATCTCTATAAGTTAACATCGATACTTGGCCTACGTCAGTTTGTCTTGAGCAAAGGTGATATACAAATTTTCTTCTGTGATGGACACGAAGTCTTCAACATTTCCAAGACGGAAAAAAGTGATCAAAAGCGAGTTCTACGAAATCTATATAAGATAACATCGATACTTTGCCTACGTCAGTTTGTCTTGAGCAAAGGTGATATACAAATTTTCTTCTGTGCTGGACACGAAGTCTTCAACATTTCTAAGACGAAAAAAAGCGATTAACAGGTTCTTTCTCTGTTTCTATTATGTGGAAATTCCTCTATACCAACGCCAACAAGCTAAGTGTTTAATATAACCTAAAACATTTCTAAACTTAAAAATGTATCTTTCTTTTTTAGGGTCATGTTACATGACTTAAATAACTTGTCAAACTATGCCAAACTCAACTTATTTCCTTCTATTAAGTGGTTTAAGCATGTATTATGCCTTTAAATTGTGGGCTATGAGAAAACAACTGTTCTCTCTCTTTCGCATGTTAACTATCCTTCAGAACAAATCATCCTTTTTCTCTATTTTTGTATAAATTATTGGGCTTAACACCAGTTCACCTATTTGACGAAGTAAATGGTTATTTCTCTATTTATTCTATCAAGGTGTTTTTGGGATGCTCCCATTTCAATTGCAAACAACATTGCCTTGTAACTATCAGGCGACTAGCGGAATGTTATCCCTACTGGCATGTTAATGTTGATTTTTCTGTAAATAACCTAGACTACTCTCAGTGTGCAGTCCTAGGCTAGATTTTAAGCCATTATTGAGCACTATAGTTACTCACTATTTTACCCTGCATAGTTTTACTTTTTGAATTTAGACTAACTGGCCACAAAGTGGTTACTTATTCTCAGGTTTGTTGGCATTCAAAGCTTATGAAATCTTGTTCGCTTGTTGTCGGCCTGTCAAAGGGCACATTTCCATTTACATGTTTATATATTTATTTATTGTTAATCTTTTGAGAGTTGTTTTTGAAAGCTTATGAAATCCTGTTCACTTGTTGTTGGCCTTTCACAGGTCACATTTCCATTTACATGTTTATATATTTATTTATTGTTATTCTTTTGAAAGTTGTTTTTGAATAAAATACCACTGTTATTGGCAAACTGTTTCCATAACTAGTTACTTATCAATGTTCAATCTTTTCCTACTTAGTAAAGTTCATTTGCTTATTAGACTAGAAGCTTCACTTCTAGTCCTTCCCGAAAGAGGAGGTCTCGCATTGACAGATCCTAACCATGTTGGTGCCGGAACCCGGGATCGAAACCCGGGACCTTTAATAACCTTTAAGTTGTTTATTGTAGGAAACAGGTTGCAAAACAATTCGTTAAGCTATTACAGTTTTCTACTTCTGTCATTAATACTAATTGTATTTTTCAGCTATCACTATGAAAGCTGTGTTGGGGTGAGCGGAGATGTCCCTTGTTACCACCTCTACCAGTACCAATACTACTACTACCACTTCAGACGCTCATCAGTCTAGCATCGGTGAGTTCCGCCATGTTTCTTCCTAAGGAGCTTATAGCTAAAAGAACTGCCTGTAAAAACAAACGTACTCGTTTTCAGCAGTTTTTGGTCTCTAAATCTTTTGATGATCACAATCATGACGTTCTAGTTCAACGTTTTAACGTTTATCAGCAACATTTTCAAGAGTATGATGTGTTGCAAACCGAAATTGAAACAATCGAACCTGATCAAGAACAGGATCGCAGTTCTGTTGAAGAACTGTATTACAATATGTATGGCGAAGCTAAGGATTTAATTAAGCAATTAGCAACCCATCAAAACACCGAAGTTAGCAAACCGTTTCTTCCTAAAATCCAACTACCTACCTTTTCAGGGGAGCAAAACAGTGGGATTCCTTTTTTGAACTTTTTTCTTCTCTAATACATGATAATAGATCATTCCATGAGATTCAAAAAATTTATTATTTAAAGTCTGTTCTTCAGGGTCCTCCTTTAAAATTAATTGAAGCTTTACCTCTCACAACGGAAAATTACTCGGTAGCTATTGTCCTCATCTAATAGCGATATGGCAATGAGTATTCAACGCCATATGAACGCCTTGTTTAATTTATCCGCCTCACGCCCTGATAATTTACCATCCCTTAGAAGTCTGGGGGACACCGTTGAACTTCATGTAAGAGCCCTATAACATCTTAAACAACCTGTTGAACATTGGGATATTTTTATTATACATCTCACTACCTCCAAATTTGACCTTAATACTCGTAAAGCATGGGAATTCGATTTAGTGGACAAACCTGAACCCACATTTAAAGTTTTGATATCTTTCATAAAGAAACGTTGTAAAATTCTTTCTGCTTTAATCAATAAAACTGATGGTTCCTCCGATGTCATCAGAAGTAAACCCTCCAAGCATTTCTCGGAAATATCTTCACATTCTCATGTTTTCTCCATACAAGGTAACAAAACCTCATGCATTCTTTGCAATAATTTGCACCCTTTATATTCCTGCAATACCTTCAAAGGCCTTTCAGTTGACGATCGTAGAAAAGCTGCGTCTCGGAACAAATGTTGTTTTAACCGTCTCTCTTCAAGGCATATCTTAGCGGACTGCCCTTCGAAAGGAGTTAGCATGCATTGCTAGCTAAGACATCATTCTACCTTACACCGCTTCGAAAAGCCACGGTCTATACCTGGGACGGTTTCTAATCGTAATGCTCAACCAGCACTGAGCCTCACTAGTGATGCTGCCCCACCTTGCTCTTCTTTTTCTACTGGAAATACCGTTGCCCAATCTTACAATCAAACAACCCCCTCATGGCGTAGTGCTCAAGTTTTGTTATCTACAATTCAGGTCCAAGTGCAAGATTCTTCCGGCAATTGGCACTTAGTACGAGCCTTGCTCGACAATGCGGCAACTCATGACTTCATAATCTCGTCATTAGTTGAAAGGTTAGGTCTCAAACCACTCTCCACCAATATTGAAATATCTGGTATTAACAACAGCAAGTCTACTTCCTTAAATTATGTCAAGCTGCAGGAGAAAGATTCAGTCCAATATGGCACTAACTTTCATCTAAACTGTCTGTCCATTCCGAGTATTGGCTGTCCTACTCCCAGTCGCTCTTTTTCCGTTGACGAATGGAGATTTCCCTCTGATCTAAAACTGGCTGACCCTTAATTCTATAAAAGCTCCCACGTTTACATTCTTTTTGGTGCTAACACATTTTGGCAAAATCTTAATCCGTCAAGGGTTAATATTTCATCTGGTATCTACGCCCACCATACTAAATTTGGCTGGCTTATCACAGGTTATATTCCTCTTCAAACTGTTCAAGGTTCCTCTCAATGCCATTTCACTAATGCATATCTTCATCAGCGTCTGGAAAATTTTTGGCAAATCGAGTGCATTGAATCTGTTCCTTCTCTTTCATCAGAAGATGAATTTTGTGAACAACATTTTTTAGAAACCACCGTTCGTAACCCAGATGGCAGATTCATTGTAACAATGCCACGCATTTCTTCTCCTCCTTCTCTATGTGATTCCTATCCGAAAGCTCTTAAAGCTTTATTTGCAGTTGAGAATCAACTCAAGCAAGATCCTTCCACTCGCAAACAATACCTTGAATTCATGGAGGATTATGAAGCTTCTAACCATATGGAGACTGTTCAAGATTTCAACCCTTCTTTAGATTCAGTGTATTTAAATCACCATCCCGTTTGGAAGAATCCCTCCACCAAAGAAAAGATAAGAGTTTTTTTATTGGTTCTGCCCCTGATGCCAATGGCATTTCCTTAAATGACACTCTCCTATCTGGTCCTGTCATTCAGTCTGATCTCCCGTCTATTCTTTTAAATTTTCGTCTATTTCCAACTGGAATCATAGCCGACGTACAACAAATGTATAGACAAATTCTGATTAATTCCGAACAACAAAATCTTCAAGGAATTCTCTGGCGTGATGCTCCTACTGAAACCATCAAGAGCTTTAAATTAAAAATCGTAACGTATGGGCTTAAACCATCGGCTTTTCTTGCCATTCGTACTTTGAAACATCTTGCCGACCAAGATGGTCACTTGTTTCCTTCTGAAACTCCTATTTTGTTAAAAAAAATCCTTCTACGTTGATGACTTTCTTTTTTCTTTTAAGAATGTATCTGAGGCTATCGAACTGTATCAAAGTTTCAAATCTTTACTTAGCAGAGGAGGATTCTTACTTCATCGTTGGAACTCAAATTCTGAGGAACTTCTATCCAATCTCTTGCCACATTATCCTACTGATACTCCAGTAGAGCTTTGTCATTTGGAGGATGCTACTAAAGTTTTGAGAATACACTGGTATCCTAAAGCTGACTCATTCTTTTACGAAGTAAATTTGTCTTCCTCACCTCCACAAACCAAAAGACAAGTGCTATCAGAAATAGCAAAGATATATGATCCGCTTCAGTTCATTGCATCCGTAATTGTTCTAGCTAAAATCTTTATGCAAGAGCTATGGTCATTGAACTCGGATTGGGATGATCCCATACCTCCTTCGCTTTTACAAAAGTGGCTTACCTTTCGGCACAGTCTTTGTGATCTCTCATTAATAGACATTCTTAGAGTGCTAGTTCCGTTCTCTTGCTCTCTTGTCCTGGATTTGCACCTTTGTGCTGACAGTTCGACCAAAGCATACGGATGTTGTGCTTACATTGTAAGCCGCTCCCCTTTTTTTCTGCAATTTGATACGGGCTAAATCTAAGGTTGCGCCTTTGAAACCCGTTTCATTACCTCGTCTTGAACTCTGTGCCGCACTACTTGCTGCCGAATTAGCTAACAAACTCAAACAAACACTTAACTGTAAATTCTCGCACACATATTTTTGGACAGATTATTGCTTTGGCATGGATTTCTAAACCTCCTTCTAATTGGCAAACGTTTGTAGCTAACAGAGTTGAGAAAATTCAAACTGTTTCTAAACAAGAACAATGGAACCATGTTTCTAGCAAAGACAACCCCGCCGACCTCATTTCTCGTGGTTGTTCACCTAAGTCACTATCTAGATCCTGTTTGTACTGGCACGGCCCTTCATGGCTTTCTGAAAGAATTCAAAACCGACCTTCCTACTCTAATTTCCCGTTAGAGGATATTCCTGAAATCAGCAAAAAAGCTTCTGCCTTTGTAACTGCCAACACTCCTTCCCTGTTGGAACGTTATTCTTCTTTTCAAAAACTGGTGCGCATCACTGCGTATATGCTTAGAAGGAAATTCTTAGTACTAGATCAACCTCTATTCCCTCAGCCTTTTCTTTCGGCTGTTGAACTAAAAATTGCCACCATCAAAGTTATTTGGCTTACCCAGAGAGAAGCGTTTTCCGTCGAAATAAACATATTGGCTAAAGGTCAAACTCTCAAGAAACACAGCAGGCTTATTGCCTCATGCCCTTTTCTAGATGACGATGGGTTGTTAAGAGTGGGCGGCAGGCTTTCTCTTTCTGAATTCTCTGAGGAAAAAAGCACCCTATTATCCTTTCGTCAAAACATCATGTCACTCCGATAATCATTCGTCAGTTTCATTATCAAAACTTACATGTTGGTTCGAGAACACTTCTATGCTTGATAAGGGAAAAATAGTGACCGATAAATGGTTTACACGAAGTCACTTCTGTTATACATAAAAGTATTACTTGTTTCAAATCTAAGCCTAAGCCTCATCAGCAGCTCATGGCTGATCTTCCCCTATTTCGTTCAGCCCCTTGCAGACCTTTTTCCTTCACCGGCATTGATTACGCCGGTCCGTTTGTGTATCAACAAAATCACCCTAGTGCTAAAAGGAAACCCCTTGGAAAACTATACATTTCTCTATTTGTCTGTATGGTCACTGGCTCTATTCATCTTGAGCTCGTAACTAGTGCCTCCACTTCATATTTTCTTTCCGCTTTCTCAAGATTCATTTCACGAAGGAACATTCCTTCAGAAGTCTCTTCTGATAATGCCAAAACCTTTGTTGGAGCTTCGCAGCAATGGTATAAAGCCCTTTGTTCCCCTCGTGCGAAAGAACAAGTCTCCAATTACTCGCACTTAAACCAATTCAAATGGCATTTCATCCCTCCTTATGCTCCCCATCAGGGCGGACGATGGGAATCTTGTGTGAAACTCACAAAAAATCATTTAAAGAAAACTCTTGGCTCTAGTATTGTAGCTTACGAAGAATTCAATTCTTTAATTATCCTCATTGAGGGAATTCTCAACTCACGACCTCTTTCTCCTCTTTCCAACGATCCTTGTGATTTTCTGGTGGGCAGTTCCTTAGCTGCGTCTCCTCCATTGCTTGATCGTAAACTTGATCTGTCTTTGCCTATCTTGTGGAGAAGGATAGAATCCCTTAAAGCTCAATTTTGGAAGAGGTGGAGACTTGAGTATTTTCACTCGCTCCAAAGGAGGAACAAGTGGCAGCTCTCTCGGCCTAACCTTCAGCCTTCAGGAGGGTGATTTGGTTCTTCTCAAAGACCCAAGTCCTCCTCTTGTATGGAAAACTGGTCGTGTTATAAAATGCTATTATGGCAGAGATGCTAGTGTTCGAGTGGTCAAACTTAAAACTTCATCAGGACACTGTGTTCGTCCTATTTCAGTCATTTGCCCTCTGCCACTCTAGCTCTTCTCTCTCATGTTATTTTTTTTTCTCTGTTGCCCCTCTGGCAGTATGTTCACTTTTCAGTGAAATTTACAAAGTTCACTTACTTTTATTATAACATAACCTCTTACCTGTCAGTGTCATTCTCTCCTTTTCTTTTTCTCAATTTGTACCACCTTGCACGTGTTCCGCCATACTATACATCTTTTCCGGAAGTAATGTTGGTCACGAGGTTCATTTTCAGTTGGCCCCTTACTCTGATTGGCCTTCAGCGGCTTTCGAGAATTCTCCACGCTCTCGGATTGGCCGACGTCATCTGTCCACATCAAGCATCCAGCGCGTTGGCCGGTATGTAGCCAGCCCTGGCCTACATCAACAGCCTGTCTCCAGCCAGTCACCATGCCAGTCACTCATCTCCAGCCGTCTTCACGCTGTCCGCACAACTCTTGAAAGTGTCTCAACGCTGTGTGCTGATGCATCGCACAATGCTTCTAGTCAAACCCGCAATGCATTCCAAAGAGTCACAAGCGAGTTCTACGAAATCTCTATAAGTTAACATCGATACTTGGCCTACGTCAGTTTGTCTTGAGCAAAGGTGATATACAAATTTTCTTCTGTGCTGGACACGAAGTCTTCAACATTTCCAAGACGGAAAAAAGTGATCAAAAGCGAGTTCTACGAAATCTATATAAGATAACATCGATACTTTGCCTACGTCAGTTTGTCTTGAGCAAAGGTGATATACAAATTTTCTTCTGTGCTGGACACGAAGTCTTCAACATTTCTAAGACGAAAAAAAAGCGATTAACAGGTTCTTTCTCTGTTTCTATTATGTGGAAATTCCTCTATACCAACGCCAACAAGCTAAGTGTTTAATATAACCTAAAACATTTCTAAACTTAAAAATGTATCTTTCTTTTTTAGGGTCATGTTACATGACTTAAATAACTTGTCAAACTATACCAAACTCAACTTATTTCCGTCTATTAAGTGGTTTAAGCATGTATTATGCCTTTAAATTGTGGGCTATGAGAAAACAACTGTTCTCTCTCTTTCGCATGTTAACTATCCTTCAAAACAAATCATCCTTTTCTCTATTTTTGTATAAACTATTGGGCTTAACACCAGTTCACCTATTTGACGAAATAAATGGTTATTTCTCTATTTAATCTATCAAGGTGTTTTTGAGAATGCTCCCATTTCAATTGCAAACAACCTTGCCTTGTAACTATCAGGCGACTAGCGGAATGTTATCCCTACTGGCATGTTAATGTTGATTTTTCTGTAAATAACCTAGACTACTCTCAGTGTGCAGTCCTAGGCTAGATTTTAAGCCATTATTGAGCACTATAGTTACTCACTATTTTACCCTGCATAGTTTTACTTTTTGAATTTAGACTAACTGGCCACAAAGTGGTTACTTATTCTCAGGTCTGTTGGCATTCAAAGCTTATGAAATCTTGTTCGCTTGTTGTCGGCCTGTCAAAGGTCACATTTCCATTTACATGTTTATATATTTATTTATTGTTAATCTTTTGAGAGTTGTTTTTGAAAGCTTATGAAATCCTGTTCACTTGTTGTTGGCCTTTCACAGGTCACATTTCCATTTACATGTTTATATATTTATTTATTGTTAATCTTTTGAAAGTTGTTTTTGAATAAAATACCACTGTTATTGGCAAACTGTTTCCATAACTAGTTACTTATCAATGTTCAATCTTTTCCTTCTTAGTAAAGTTCATTTGCTTATTAGACTAGAAGCTTCATTTCTAGTCCTTCCCGAAAGAGGAGGTCTCGCATTGACAGATCCTAACCAGCTTGAAATGCAAGGTCCAAGTACTTATGACATTTTCCATCAACTTTAAAACTTATGGACATGTTTTCATAGTTGTGAAGAACATTAACTTCAACCTGATTTTGGGTATTGACTTTATAACATCAGCCATAGCTATCATTGACATGGATCGGTGAGTAATCACTTTCAATGAAGAAACCTCAGACGAAAATTTACACAAAAAAGAACGAAATAAAGATTCACGAAGAACTCCCCAGAATGAAAATCCTGGAAAACGTCATAGAAGAAATCGAGGGAGGGAGCAATATGCCTTAAAAAACGAGGGATTCAAAGATGTAAAGGACGAATTTAATGAGCTGATTCACCAGTATTGGGACATTTTTGACGAGAAGCCTGGACTGATCAAGGACTTCAAGTATAAGATAAGATTGACAGATACGTCACCATATCAAGCTAGTCTTTGCCCCATTCCGGAAAAATATTATGAGGAAGTAAGAGAAAATATAATGAAAATGGAGAAGGATGGTATTATCCAAATGCAAGCATCCTCGTATTTAAACCCCATCACTGTCGCCAAGAAAGCTAACGGACAACTCAGACTCTGTCTGGACGTCAGAAAAATCAATATGAAAATCATGTTGGAAACTGACCGACCGCCAAAAATCAGAGAGCTCTTGAAGAAATTCAAAGGCAAGGCTTGTTCCAGTGTGCTTGATTTAACCGCGTCGTTTTACCAAGTCGAATTGGAGGAGGAAAGCCGACAATTTACAGGGTTCCTGTTCGACCAGACCACGTATGTCTTTTGACGTGTCCCGTTCGGGATGGTAAACAGTGGTCCGGCTCTCATCAGGGCTCTTGATAGCAAATTGACGGGGGAAGTCAAACACAATGTCATTTGTTATATTGACGTTCTTATAATTTCATCTTCAGACGTCAACGAGCATTTGATTCACTTGAAGTGATTATTTGACAATTTGAGGGAAGCCAACATTAAGATTAACATCGCAAAATGCCATTTTATGCACGAGCGCATAAATTTTCTGGGTCATGCCATTGGCCAATTTGGATACCATCCAAACATGAAAAAGAATGAGGCTATCTCGAATTTCCCACGTCCGGTTAAAATCAAGCAATTACGTGAATTCCTAGGAATGAATCAATTCCTGAGCAGCCACTGCCCAGGATATTCTATCACTATGGCCCCTCTTTATGAGGTATTAAAAAAGATCAACAAGTGGAAGTGGACTGAGGAAACGAATCAGGCTTTTGAGCAGGCCAAACTTATGCTTCAGAATTGTGTCAAACTACAGTATCCGGAGTTTGAACGCATATTCTTCATTGAATCGGACGCTTCACGTATTGGGATTAGTGCTGTCCTCTATCAGAAGGACGAGGACGGGGGGAAAGCACCACATTGATTTCCACAGTAGGAAACTGAAGGATGCAGGAAAAAAAAATACTTTGCCACGGAATTAGAAGCACTAGCCTTCGTTTCTGCACTTGAGAAGTGGAAAAAGATTATCATTGGGCATCAAGTGGTCATAATCACAGATCAGAGAGCGCTTCAATTCATGTTGAGAACTGACCTTTCCAGTGACAGGTTGACGAGGTGGATGTTGTCCCTTCAACAGTTCAATACGACCATCGAATACCAGCCTGGAAAGGATAACCTGCTCGCGGATGCCCTCTCAGGAATCCAGTAAAGAGTATCCAGATAAATACTGTACAGTTGGAGAGGGAACACCATCTTCCCTGGACAAGCTAAATAAGATAGCAAGTGTCACAGAAGAGACACACCCCAACTAGGCATATGTACAGGTTTTTGAGAGGGACAATGGATAACACTGATCCTAGCTACGAGCAGATTATGAGACGCTCTGGGAGATATCTGCTGTGTGACGACACGGTTTGTAGATACATCGACCGGGAGAGGACGAAACTTCGAATTGCAGTCCCTCCAAAACTGATTAATAGTGTGGTGTGGCTAGCCCACTGCACCATTGACCATGGGGGTGTGGACAAGACGTTTCGAACGTTATTGGAAGCATTCACTTGGACAAGGATGCGGGGCTCCATTGAAGCTATAGTCAGGTCATGCCAAGAGTGCCAACGAGAGAAACACCCGTCCGCTTTAACCAAGGAAAAACCTCGGGCCATGATTCCGTATAGGCCGAGAGAGCTCATGGCGTGTGACATCTTCGGTCCATGTCTGAAGGGCGCTAGGGGAAACCAGTTTCTCCTAGAGACGGTCGATGTGTTCCAGTGGCGATTGCTGGTCTCCGTACCTTGTATACCGCAAGTGCACCCTTCCTCTTTACTCACCCCTTGCAACAAATATCAATATGCCCAGTAATAATAATAATAATGTCAGAATTATTATTATTATTATTATTATTATTATTACTATTATTATTATTTATTCAATTCACCACTACAAACATGGGTTACTCTAAAGCACGGGTTAAACCAAGTGCTTTACAACAATACATAAAAACTAAAAAACAAATTATAATACATAAATATCATGTGTATACAAAATATAGAGTTCATTATCACTCATTCACTAGTCAGGAAGGATCGCACAATATTGCATGTGGACAATAGGACAGAATGTTGCATACTCCTGTAGATGGTCGGCGGAAGATCCAATTCCTTCAGACTCTTATTATTATTATTATTATTATTATTATTATTATTATTATTATTATTATTATTATAATCTGCGCAGAGTCCTTGTTCAGATGGGGCAAAGTTCCGTCCCCCCAGTGTGACTGCGGTGCTCCTTCCCAGTCTATACAACACATTGCATTCGAGGGCAGACTGCGGGCCTATGAAGGTGATCCACTGGACTTTATTCAGGCCACACCTTCTGTGATACTGTGGCTGGATAGTTTGGACTTAAAAATATAGATATGTTGCTGTTTCTTGTCATGTGTATTTATGTATATATTGTATATAGTACTTTCTGTCATCTTTCAATCTTGTTTCTGCATGCAAAAGTCATACGATAAATAAATATTATTATTATTATTATTATTACTATTATTATTATTATTATTATTAGAGTTGGAGAAAACATATCCGTAATTTGTAAGAAAGATTATGTCTATATACCTAAAGAATTTCTGGTTCACTCCTGAACACTTGCCACATCCCCTCATTCCCCAGTTTATTTTGGTTACATCTTTCAAACGGCTCCTTTCATCTTCGCACTTCCACCTTCTCTCTCCGCTCCAGACAAGTGTCGTATTGTTTCTTGGAAATATGACACTGGCCACCTGTATTTTGCGTTCGAAGAACACCCCGTGGCATAGCCGTGCTCGTTAAATCACGGCATGGGGAGCTGCAGCAAGTCCGCATATCAGGGGTTCGAATCTCGACGCCGACAGAGGCTACCATGAGTGTGTTTTTTGTCAGAGTTTTCCTACACTATTTCCAGGAAAATGCAGCGATAGTACCTCAGTTCATCATAGAAGCTTATCTTACAAGTTCAACACAAGCCCCTAAACTGAACTATTAACAGCAACAATGATGATGATAATTGTTATTTTAAGGGGCCTAACATCTAGGTTATCGACCCCTATTAACAACAACGTTCTAAACCATTTGCACTTCGTTAGACATATCCAAAGATTACTAAAACATTCATAGCCAAGGTATTAATACAACAAAAGTGAAGAGCACTTCTAAGAAACTGGTCGAAATCAATAAAATAATTCGAGCGATAACTTACCTCTGTATCTACTGTATATTCCAACCGTCTTCTGCCAAAACCAGGATTAATCTATTTGAAGGTAAGTTCCATTCGTATGCATTTCTTCAAGAACACTTGTGTGACAGCATCAGTAAAATTACCGTTAAGGTGCTTCCTGAGTGAACAAAGCAGCTGCTTCTCAATTGTCATCATTGATAGGGAACTAAGTCTCCCTTGACCCATAGTGGACCTGCAGTGTGACTTCACTCGTTTGAGTGTTGAAAAGGTACGTTCAACAGAGGCTGTAGTAGATGGTATCGTAAGTATTAAACACGCTAAATTGTACAGTTCAGGCATAGCATTAACTAACTGCATTCGGTTCATAATTCTTACGATTTCGGCCACTGATTTCTCGTGAAATTCTTGATCATTAGCCGAATAGAGCACTAACAGTTCGTTTTTCAGACCAACTTGATCGAAACTTGACCCGTAGTTTTCTAAGAGATTTAAAAACAATTTTTTTGGGAACGAAATGCCAAATTCTCTAAATTTTCCTGTATCCAGGAGGGAAAAGAATTTAAAACGCTCCATATCACAAAATCTGGCAAATGACATTATCCAGAATTTCACAGAATAGTCTCCTAAAACCCTCTTCTGGTGATCCATTGCCTTTAATTCTCTTCTGTGCTGGTTCATCGGCTGTGCTAGAACATGTTATTTCCCAGACATTTTGGAAGCCTTCACTCCTGAAATTGTTTAATCTGTCTCTGGTCTCTATTATCTTCGAGTGGCAGAAAGCAATATCCATAGCCTTGTTTTGCAGAAAGTTAAAAAGAACATCGGTGTGGCAGAAAATGAATGAGTATATATTAAGAAGAAAAATTGTAACATTTTTTTTTAAATACAAAAATCCATGAGCCTGTACTATAGCATCGTTTTCCCAATTTACACGATTTTCATCGTCCGTTAAGCTTTCGAAAAACATGAGTAGGTTGTCTTTCTGCTCTTGAACTGTGTTAACAAGTCTCGAGTTAAAGTTCCAGCGAGTTGGTGCTGTTCTCGGTATTTGTTTTCTACAAAGTCTCAGAGATATTCAGTTCTCTTGGAAGAATGGGAAAAGAAATTAGACATTCCGGAAAGAGATAAGAAAAATACTCGACATTTTTTATTCTCATAGCTGCCTGTTGCAATACTAAGTTCAACAAATGACAGTAGCAATGAACGAACAGCGCTCGTGGAAATGTTTGTTTTACTCTAGCCTGTAGTCATCCTAAATGACAAGCCATGACACTCGCGTCATCGTACGTCTTTGCTACAAGCTTGTTACCTAATCCGAACTCTTCTAATACTGACGAAACGTGGGCGTACAGAGCCTCAGCCGACCTGTTAGAACTAACGTCCGTGAAGCCAATGAATCGTTCTTGAACTTCTCCAGCACTGTCAACATAGCGCAAAATTGTGGATAGCTGTGATTTATTAATCACATCAGAAATTCATCGACAAGAATTGCTACAAATTTTGTTCTGTCAAGTTCCTTCGCAATAGCATCTACCATTACAGCTCTAATGGCTTCTATAAATCGTTCTGAATGATAGATGACGTACCTCGAAATATAGTAGAATTATGTAAATGGTCATGTAGCAAAAGGTCATACGTGCTCAGCAAATCTAAGGTTTCTATGTAGTTACCTCTGTTCAGTGACTGGTCTGACTCGTCATGTCCTCGTAGCGCCTGCTCTTGCTAGGCTAAATGACAAACGACATCTATTAGCCTAGATACAACCTGCCTATTCTTTTTTACCATTTCATTGTGCTTTGAGACCTCCATTGCTTTCTGAGTGGAAAGGGTTTTCTTTTGGATAGCACCCCAACTGGGAAATAGCAATGGATTAGGTTTAGGGCACACAGTGGACTGTAATAGGACGATATGGAAGAGACCAAACGTTACTTGACTAGTGTTGATACATTTATTTGATTATTATAAACATTTAGATAAATAGTAACAATTATTTGCATTAAAAGGATGATTTAAAAGAGGCAATTCAAAATGCCTGTTTCTCCAGGAAACTCAAAAACAACTTGCAAGTAACATTGACTAGGAAAAAAATGAATTGCCAAAGTTGATTACATGAAGAAAGACCAATAACAGGCAACTCGATAAAAAAAATATAGAAAAAAATCAATGACAACCAAGTTAGAAGTTTTAAAGGCTTGGCCTTGTATTATGTAAAATAAGTTTGATTTGTTACCAACAGATCGATACTTCACACAGAGAGTATCTTCCATAAATAATCATGCGGAGACCCCGCTGACAATAGCAGGAAGCGATGATGATTGCCCGGGCAGGGCAAGTAAGTTCAGCGTGATTCCAAGGTCCGAGTGTAGACCATGAATTTGCTGGCCCGCGTAGAGTAGGTCATGAAGCCCAGTGAAATTATTCTCCAAGAAGCCGTGATGTGGCTTCCAAAGGAGATGGATGGTATTTCCTCCAGCGAAACGTAACCAGCAGTGCCAGGCCTCTTGGGAATGACCTGGTTAGCAGGTACGAGCAGTTACGATTTCATCGTGCTGAGTTGTAGAGTGTTTAAGTGATGAGTCTGTCGCCTAGATGAAGGTTGTTGTCCCCGGACTGCCCAGCCCGGCAAAGTCTAAGCAGGGAGGCATGCCACGTAGATAGCTTCAGGTCAAACAGTGTTGGTAAACAGTGCGCCGATCTAGGCTGCACTGGAGTGGTCAGACAGCCGTGGGCAGGTGTAGACAGACATAGCGGAACGGCGATGTAGAGAATATATAGTGGTAATGACGTCAGCGCAACGAATATTTCAGATGGGGAGGAGGGTTGTCAAACAGCCAATCAACGCATAGCTCCATGCACATTGCGAGGGTTACCGCTGAGGTGAGCACAGTACTTCATGAGAATGTGTGACAGTATGGTGCGTCTAGAAAGACACTTCAGAAAAAGGTTAGTTGACAAGAATAATAAAGAACAACAATTCAAATGAAACATAAGTTAAATAAATAAATAAATAAACAGAACACCGCGTTCATACTGCAATTATAGCGAAATAAAATAATGGGGCTGAATGATTGAACGTATGTTTCAAACCGTATGGGAAACAAAACCTACACAAACATTCGCAAAGGCGAACATGCTGGGAGGGGCGAGAAAAAATTGCAGGAAGAAAGCGCAGAAGTTAGGCCTCGCGTGGCAAAGGAGCAATCATAGTGATTGGCCTGAGAAAATGATCAGCAGAAGTCTGCAGTTTTACCACGCGAACCCTACCATCTCTGCCAGGAAAGCACTCAACAACCCTACCCAAATTCCAGACAGGAGGGGGACTGGGGTCTTTCAAACGGACCAAGTCCCCTACCTGAAGGTTAGAGCAGGAAACACGCCATTTACCACGCTGCTGAAACAAACCGAGGTATTCCAACCTCCAGCGGCGCCAAAAATTATTGCGCAAACTTTCAATTTTGCGCCAAGAAATGGCTAAAGAAGATTCAGAGTTAGAATATAACAAAGGGGGGGGGGGGAGGCAATCAACGGACCACCGATAAGAAAATGGCCTGGCGTTTATGGCAGAAGATCTGAAGGATCATTAGATAAGGGTGATAAAGGACGATAATTAATTATGCCCTCAATAAAAATAATTAAGGAATTAAATTCTTCGTGAGAGAGGGGGGTGTGGCCACAAACACGTCTAAGGTGCTTCTTGGTGAGTTTCACACAAGACTCCCAACTCCCACCTTGATGAGGTGTATAAGGGGGGATAAAGTGCCACTTGAAATTTCTCTGGTGAGCATAATCAGTAATTCTTTCCAACGCTGAATTGTGAGTAAGAGCTCTCTTAATTTGTTCAGAAGCTCCGATAAAATTTTTAGCATTATCCGAGAACACTTCTGAAGGAAGACCTCGGCGAGCAGAAAATCTGGCAAAAGCTGCCAAAAAGTAAGCAGTAGAGGCGTTGGTAACCAGTTCTAAGTGAACTGCTCCGGTGACCATACATACAAAAAGCGAAATATAGAGTTTTCCAGAAATACATTTTTAGCCTCAGGGGAATTTCTTCTATAAACAAAAGGCCTTGAATAATCCACCCCCGTAAAGGTAAAGGGTCTAGCAGGCGCAGATCTAAAGTTGGGAAGATCACCCATGAGCTGAGCGGTAATTTTCGGGTTGGAATTAAAACATGGATTGCACTTCCGGAAAACAGAGGTAACTTCATGCACTCCGTTTATGAGCCAATACCTTTCACGAATGACAGAAAGTAATGTGCGAATGCCAGCATGAAGATGCTGGTAATGATACTGACGAATGATTAAGGAAGTGACATGATGCTTTGAGGGAAGAATAATTGGATGTTTTTTATCCTCAGAAAGATCAGACAAAGATAAACATCCTCCTACCCTTAGTAAACCATCAGCATCCAAAAAAGGGGCGAGTGAGGAAAGCCTACTCGATTTCTTAAGTGATTGACCTTGGGACAACACCTGACATTCTTCAGAGAAAAATTCTCGTTGAGTAAGCCATAAGATTTTTGTAGTGGCTAAACCTAATTCAGAAAGGGTTAAATATGGCTTAGGAAAAAGGGGTTGTTCTACCACAAAATATTTCCATCGAAGGAGATAAGCCTTAAGCCTCACCAATTTATGGAAAGAGGAATATCGCTGCAAGAGAAGGGGAGAGTCGGAAACGAGAAGAGAAGATCCAGTGATCTTACTAGCATCCGGCAAGTCTGATAACTCCGTAAGAGGAAAATTTGGCCAAGCGGAAGGTTCTTGCAGAAACCAATGGGGACCGTGCTGGTATAATATCAGGTTACCCAACATAAGAGGGGAACATCCCCGAGAAATGACATCTGCAGGGTTCTCCTTGCCAGTTACATGATGCCATTGTTCAAGATTAGATAATTGTTGAATTTTGGACACTCTATTAGCTACAAACACCTGCCAATGTGAGGGATGTTTGGTAATCCATGCCAACGTGATGGCTGAGTCACTCCAAAAGTAAGTTTTAATAAATCGAATTTTTAAAGATTGACGGATTTTGACCGATAATTCAACCGCCAGAAGAGCAGCACAAAGTTCCAGTCGTGGCAAGGATAAAGATTTAAGAGGGGCCACCTTTGACTTAGCGCAAATTAAATTGGAAAAGAAAATATGATTGGACAAAATTACGGCAAACAATATACGCACAACATCCATAAGCTTTCAATGAGCTATCAACAATGATATGAAGTTCATATCCTCCACAGGAGGGAAAAGGAATAATCACTCGCGGGATAATAACATTAGAAAGATCTTCCAAACTATATTATAAGAAATCCATTTTTTTTCAATTCTGGAGAAACTGGTTCATCCCAGCCAGTTTTCAAGGACCAAAGGTCTTGCATGAAAAGCTTTGCCGTGACGATGATTGGCGCCAAATATTGGAGAGGATCAAATATCTTTGCAATCTCAGACAAAATTTTCCGCTGAGTTTGCGGTTGGATGTCACTGAGATTAATTTTGAAAAAGAAAAAATCCTTGTGAGAACTCCAATAGATGCCTAGAGTTTTGATAGAATTACTTTCTTGAAGAAGTTTTTAGAGACTTGAAGTGCTTCGGATACTGACTCAAATGAATGAAGAAAATCGTCAACGTAAAATGATGATTTTAACACTTCAGAAGCCTTAGGAGAATACAATGGGCCATCCTGGTCAGCAAATAATTTCAACGTACGTATGGCTAAAAATGCAGAAGGCTTTAGTCCATATGTTAATGTTTTTAGTCGAAAAATCTTGACAGGTTTAGTAGGCTCGTCGCGCCAAAGAATTCTCTGAAGGTCGCGCTGTTGTTGATCAACCAAAATCTGTCTATACATCTGTTTGATATCGGATATCACTGCGATAGGAAACAAGCGAAAATTCATCAAAACAGAAGAAATGTAAGATTGAATTGGAGGGCCTGGTAACAAAGTGTCATTCAGAGAAGTTCCGTTGGCATCCAATGCAGAGTCATTAAAGACCACTCTTATGTTTTCATTTAAAATTTCATTCTTCCAAACAGGATGGTGATTGAGGTAAATGACTTGAGATGGGGTATAGGAAGCATCATCTTTCTTGGTAACAACCTCCATGTGATCGAGCGCCTCATATTCCTCCATAAATGTGGAATATTGAGTTTTAACAACAGGGTCACGTTTAAATTTGCTTTCCACAGCATAGAGTGCTCTAAGAGCCCTATGGTGTGTTTCAAATAGAAGAGGTGGATTATCCACGCGGGGCATTGTTGCGACAAATCTACCCTCTGAAGTGCGTTTGGTTGTTTCGCGAAACAGTTTTTCACACAATTCATTTTCAACTGAGGAAGGTGAAACTGAATCTATAGTTTCGATTTTCCAAAATCTTTCTAAGTTGTAATCGAGACTTGTATTGACAAAATGATATTGTGAGAAATTTTGAAATGACTTACGAGGGACTTGACCCGTTACTAACCAACCTAGTTTGGTATGATGAACAAACACTCCTGGTGATATTTTGACCTTAGAGCTAAGGAGACATTGCCAAAATACTTGGGCACTGAGAAGTATGTCTACTGGAGCGCTCGTACTAAATGTTGGATCTGCCAACTGAATATTATGAGGAAATTGCCAATTTCTAAATTCAAAAGAAGTACTAGGGGTATTACTGCCAATAGTATCAATGGCAAGACAATTCAACTGCAATGTTGTGTTACAATTTAACAGCATCTTTGATATGAATACGAACAAAATGCAATGATTTAACATTGCTATTGTTAATACCGGTGACCTGAATTAATGTAGGTTGATTTAGAAGACCAAGTTTCTTGATAAGACGCTCACTTATAAAGTCATGGGTGGCTGCATTATCCAATAAGGTACGTGCTTCAAGCCATCTACCAGAGGAATCTTGAACTTTTAATAACACGGTTGATACTCGGAACTACGAATAGAGCTAGAGCTCTGAGTATAAATTGCGCATTGGCTCCTGGGGATGTATCTTTGGGACTTCCAGGGGAAGGAGCCTGACCTGGCTTTTCAAACCTATGAAGCAAGGTATGATGTTGAGCCTTGCAATGTGAACAAGTATTTTTAGATAAGCAATCAGGTACCATATGCCTAGCTGACAGACAGTTGTAGCAATATATTTTTTGAGCTATAAATTTGCGTCTTTCGTCGGTAGAAAGAGCTTTAAAAGCAACGCAGGAATATAACCTGTGAGGCGCTTTACAGAGAATACAATCTGTTGAATTATGTTGAATAGTAAAGACAGCAGATTTGTTTATTTTAGTACCGACTGGCTTGACAACATTAGATTTGTTATCTGCACTTCCTGACGTATGAAACTCTACGGCTGACAAAACCTGGCATATTTTATTTATAAACGTAAGCAGTGAATCATAGTTATATGAAGTGTCATTTGTTATTTCCCTCTCCCATGCCTTTAAGGTTGCTGGATCAAATTTAGAAGTAACCAAGTGAACTAAGAATAGATCCCAATGCTCGACCGGTTGATTCAACCGTGCCAATGCTCTGACGTGTAGTTGGGCCGTGCCACTTAAGGCTCGCAGTGTTGACAAATTGTCAGGTACCATATGCCTAGCTGACAGTCAGTTGTAGCAATATCTTTTTTGAGCTATTAATTTGCGTCTTTCGTCGGTAGAAAGAGCTTTAAAAGCAACGCAGCTCTATAGCAATGTTATAATTTTCTCCTGTTAAGGGGAGTTCCCTTATAAGTTGAAGGGGTGGGCCTTGCAAAGTGGATTTTAAGTAATGGACTTTCTGAATTCCTGGAAGTGTGGCATTATCATGTACTAATGAACTGAACAATTCAAAGAATGATTGCCACATCTCCTCTTTCCTGAAAAATACGGAATTTCGATTTTAGGTAACAATGGTTTGACACTATTCCCATTGTCGCTAATTCTTCCTTGAGTTTCTTCTACATTCAACGCCAGGGTGAAAGTTCTATCTAATGCCACAGCCTGAACGTGTGTGTCAAAGTAATTACTCTCTACGTCTTCCCTATCCGACTGATGTTCCGGACTTTTGATTTCAATTTCAAGTTGCACGAGATCATATTTCTCGTACCCCTGTTCAAAAGCTTTTAAACGCTGAGATATAATATCAAGGTTTTGTTCATCTTTAGGTAGAGTAGCTAAATATTTTTGAAAACGGGAGAGTTGGCCCTTGTAGGCAGCCCGAGAGTTTAACAGCTTGTCAACTATTATTACTGGCATGGCTGGAAAGTTGGAATAACTCACTCACCAAAGCTGCTTGCAGCGCCAGTGTGAGACCCGCTTTCCGGAAAGAGAACAGTTGTGCAGTATGCTGGGATTGTTCCCGCCTTCCCGCAGATCTCCTGCGCTAGCCACGGTATACTGAAATGTGTAAGATAATGTTAGATTGCACAAGTTTTTTTTTGGAATAGAATTTGTGGTCACAGAATGAAAGTTCTGGGTTCAATCCGGGGTTGAGCTACCATGGAAAGTTTTTTTGGATAGCACCCCAACTGGGAAATAGCAATGGATTAGGTTTAGGGCACACAGTGGACTGTAATAGGACGATATGGAAGAGACCAAACGTTACTTGACTAGTGTTGATACATTTATTTGATTATTATAAACATTTAGATAAATAGTAACAATTATTTGCATTAAAATGATTATTTAAAAGAGGCAATTCAAAATGCCTGTTTCTCCAGGAAACTCAAAAACAACTTGCAAGTAGCATTGACTAGGAAAAAAAATGAATTGCCAAAGTTGATTACATGAAGAAAGACTAATAACAGGCAACTCGATAAAAAAATAGAAAAAAATCCATGACAACCAAGTTAGAAGTTTTAAAGGCTTGGCCTTGTATTATGTAAAATAAGTTTGATTTGTTACCAACAGTTCGATACTTGACACAGAGAGTATCTTCCATAAATAATCCTGCGGAGACCCCGCTGACAATAGCAGGAAGCGATGATGATTGCCCGGGCAGGGCAAGTAAGTTCAGCGTGATTCCAAGGTCCGAGTGAAGACCATGTATTGGCTGGCCCGCGTAGAGTTATTCTCCAAGAAGCCGTGATGTAGCTTCCAAAGGAGATGGATGGTAATTCCTCCAGCGAAACGTAACCAGCAGTGCCAGGCCTCTTGGGAATGACCTGATTAGCAGGTACGAGTAGTTACGATTTCATCGTGCCGAGTTGTAGAGAGTTTAAGTGATGAAGCTGTCGCCTAGAAGAAGGTTGTTGAGCCCGGACTGCCAGCCCGGCAAAGTCCAAGCATGGAGGCATGCCACGTAGATAGCTTCAGGTCAAACAGTGTTGGTAAACAGGGCACCGATCTAGGCTACACTGAAGTGGTCAGACAGCCGTGGGCAGGTGTATACAGACACAGCAGAACGGCGATGAAGAGAATATATAGTGGTAATGACGACAAGCGCGCCGAACATTCCAGATGGGGAGGAGGAATGGTGTAAAGGTAACACCATTTGATCAACCAATTAAAGGTCTCCATTTTCAGAGAGAATTCTGAGTTAGTTCAGAATTAATAAAGTTTGAGCTTTAATGTATGTGGGATGGAACATGAGAAGAGCAAATACAAAAACAAAGAAAGATAGAGAGCATTAGCTTTAACATAAATATATATTCACAATAACAAACAATGTTTTCATTTTCCTTACAAGGTTGCGTATAGCAGTACAAAAGGTTTGTGCCTTAAACATAACTAAATTAAAGTTACAAATTTTGGGCATGGGTGAATGCCTGAAAACAAGAATTAAATTTCCTTTACAAATAGGAGAATTAGTGACGTGACTTTTGTCTGGCTGACAGGGAGCAAATCCTGTCATGTCGGGAAAGAAAAAAGGGGAAACTAAAGGAGTTATCCCAAAAAGACATAACCTATTAATGGGGCCAGTAGCTGACAGGGGTTGAGTCCTGAAATACTCTATAAGAATTGTAATATGAGAGCAGTTGCCAAGATGCAACAGAATAACTTGCAAATGCAATAATGTAGTGGCAGAAACAGAATATGTGAACTGCATACGAGATTTACTGCGAAGGTGAAATGGCAGAAACAGGTGGGCAAGTAGCCTATAACCTGAAAGTGAACCATGAGAGAGAAGGTGCACAGGCAAAGTGCAGATATGCATAAGCAATACTGAGATGGTTCTCACAAAACCCATAAAAATAGCTAAAGCAAGCTTCCGCCTAGTGGGGAAGGAAGAGAAGATCACACAGATATCAAAATTGAGGAATCTTCTAAACCATGATTGTATGAGACTAACATGAAAACAGAAAGAATAGCGTAATGGGTAGTGTATCAGAACAGCACAATGGCAGATACAGGTCTGCTTTAGAATAAGCATTGCAAAATATTAAATACATAATACATCTGATTTCTTAACTTGTAATATTCTGGCGACAATCCATATTGACGCAGCACAAAGAAGACATAGGGTATGTCTCGCTCGAGATTGCGTGCACAAAAGCACTAACTTGAAAGGGTGTGTTTAACATTCCACACGTGCGTAGAACACTTGAGAAAATTCATTTCCAGTTGTGGTTTCTTTCACAAAGTATTTGACGGAGCGGAAGCACTCGCAGAATAGTAAGGTAGACCTTAGCTATTAGAAACATGAAGTGACAATATTCACTTAATTCGGAGTAGATTTCCTAAGTACACGAAGGTGTATACTTGAGTTTGTGTTGCAGGAACACGTCAAAGTTCAATCCAGGTTGGATGATGTTAAACATGTCTTGGATGACATGGCGAAGGTTTAGTTAACACTTCTTGATGCAGAATTACGATGCGAAGTTTTGACAATCATGACGTTTAGCGTCCGGTTCTCAAGACGGGTGGTTGGTGCAATACCAACGGAGAAATCACACAGAAAATGTGTAGGACTGCAGTTTAAATAGCAGATAGCTCAAGAGACCAGAATATTCCATGTTCGGCCTTTGGAGAGCCCCGAACTGGTGTCTAGGAAGAAGCGTGCTGATTGGCGGAGAGCGGCCAATGACAGGGAGACGGCCAATGAGCGCAAACCAACTGATGTCTGCTGGACAGTCCATGATACCACGCGGTATCAGAAAGGTGACCTAATTAACACTTGGAAAAATGTCTTAAAGGCGAGAAATATATTGTAACACAACAGGTGGGTATTGAGCTAGTATTTAGCTGAATACTTGAACTCTGATACGACAGCGAGACGTATTTTGAAATTATTGTTTGGCATTAATTTGGCTGCAGGCTGGTGGAGCTATACACTCATTTTTCACTTAGGAGATAGATAGGCAATCCCGCCAGGCTCTTGATCACGTGGACAGGACATGCTCACTAACTTATTCCTGCAACTGTCTGATGCATATATAAAATGATAATCGATAGAGTTCGATTGTCAACCTCGATACAGGAGAGATGCATCATGGGTAGACTGCCAGCTGGGGCATCTACGAGCAGTTCTGATATTACACACACTTGAGTTTTGTGACACACGCAGTGAACATGCTATCGCCTCAGTAAGAAGGTTCCATTAATCACGCAGTCATATGAGTGTACTCTACTCGCGGCGCGGCGCGGAGCGAACGGGCGGATTGCTACATAGCAATATGCGGTTGTTCGTACTTATGGCGTGTTTGGCATAACCCAGAGAGTAGATATACGCGAGTGAGCTTAGTTATTGCATGGACTTGTCAGTACAAACTTCACGATGAGGAAATCTACTACATATATGGTTGAAATGCAGGAAATCATTAGTATTATCAAGAACAATACGACTGGACTTTATTGTGAGAATATAGCTGCTGCAGCAATGTTGGGCTAAGCAGATCGTACAGGAATGTAATGCAGAGGCAGGATTGATCATTTGGAGTGACAACCTTATAAATACTACAATGAAGAAAAAGAAACGATGGGGAGCGTTCGTTCTGATCCAGTGGTTTTGAAGTACAGGAGAATGAAGAAACGACTCCAAATGAACGAAACTACTTTACTGATAACGTCGAGGGAGCCTTGCACAAGTAATATGTAGGAACTCCATTTCGTAGACAGTGGTTTTCGAGTTAGGAGGAAGTTGGTTCGACGACTTACAGCTCCAGCCATGGACTACTCAGGGATGAGGGTTCAGTTCCTGAAAGGAATGTATATTCCTTTACTTTCTTCAATCTCAACCAGAACATCGTCCAAGGTAGCTGGAAAACTTTCCTTTCTTGTAGACAGTAGACTTTGTCACTTTTAGTTCGATACTTTTCACCAATATTTTATTAAATAGTATGAAATTCATTCGAAGACTAGATTTGGTTCTATTTATCATTTCTGTCGGAGAGTGTAATTTAATGTGTAGTTAACAGTAAACGTAATGCTATTTAGAGCATTACTTGTTTGTTTGTTTTTTGAAAATTTTGGAAATAAAACCAAGCATTGAATTTTGTTGGGAAGATATCTGCAGCATAATTAGGACCAAGACGACGATATCTTTGTATAAGAATAGCAATTAGGAAGAAGATGGCCACACACACGTGCACTTGAACTATTCCAAAAACACTTCAGTGATATTCTTCGTTTGGACTTATGACATTCTAGTAGAAATTCTTTCTTTTAGAAATGATAGTTCATTTTCATCATTATTTTCCATGAGTATGGAATTATAGAAATCGTCCAGCGAGAACAATTGTGAATTGATTATCAAGGCATTTTTAGTCTACTTTCATATTTCTTTTTGAATAGAGATTTTTTTTTTGAACTGAAACTTTAGTTCGTTCAGCCTTCAGCTTGTGTTATTTTAACTCGTTTTTGGTAGGCTCTTGGCTAGATCATCGTTTGATTTAATGGTTTGCGTGTATCTATTGATATGATAATAGACTTCTTTCCATGGTGTAAGTCTCACGTGTTTTCTTCTGAGTAGTTGAGCCATTTTTCGAGTTTTGGATAGGCGAAACTGAACCGACTATTTTACTAGTGTCTATCTACGATTTTTTTATATATAAATTATTATGGAAATAATTATATATATATATATATTGGAATAGTGAACTAAATTAACAGTTCAAACAAGTATAACAGAATTTGTCATAGACTCAAATGACGATAATTTATGGAAGTAGATAATACAATTTATCTAATAAATTGTCGCAACTTGTTGAGTGAAGTTGGGAAAAAGGTACTCTGTGACACTTCTATATTCGTCTACGATAAGGCATGATATTTTCAGAGTAATTTCTGAAAGGTTTTAAGTTTAATTACGTTTGGGAAAAATGCTTGACAGCTTTGGAAAGCTGAATTGTTGTATTGCAATTTAATGAATACGAATTTATTGTGTTAATGAAGCGAATATTTGACATCATTGGATGGTCAACATTAATATTGTATAATGTACTCGAAGTCTTATGTGAAGACATTAACGTAGTCATTCCGTTTAGTAAGAGTGAAATTAGCTTTTGAGCTATCACCAATTTGGATAGGAAGTTGTAGTAAACGTGAATTGGAATCACGAATGTTTCTCTTAAATGCCAGTTTTAATTCAAGTAACCCTACGTTTTTATTCTTGCCTATTAAGATTTGCCGGAGATGAATTGCTTATATCATGACACACATATTTAAGTGACACAGCCACTTCTCGAATAACTTTAATTAATTCATGCAATATAATACATTTGATATTTCAGTGATTTTAGCAAAAATATACCGCATTCATTGAAGCATCTAGATAGTTAATAAACTATTTTCATAACTTGTAACACTATTCGATTATCTTAATTGATTGTTGAATGCAACAAATTAAGAGAATTATAACCTTGAGATATACTTGTAAAATTAAATGGAAATGGGCAGCGATAATAACAAAATCCTAACTAAGGATATAATCTGTATATAAAATGTAAGATATGTATAAATTTTTAATAAGGGTATAGCATCAGTGCATGATTTAACATTGTATTTTTCTTGTAATTTGTTCAATGGATGAGATATTTAAACACTGCGATTTAGAGCAGTAAGATGGGGCCTTATTATAGGCGTTTATTGAAACTATTTTCGTCATTTGATCTAAAGAAGCTTTTCTTTATTTTTGTCTAGTTGACAGACATACACCATTTGCCAGTTAATAAACTGAATTTAATTTTTAAAAATCTTTGAACGACTGGTGTTTTCTATTAGAAAAGGGAGTGCGTTAGGAGGACCAGTGGGTGGTTTTTCCTTGAGTTTGCTTAAACTTAACGCCCGAGATACTTTCCTTTTATTTTAGAGTCTCTTGTTCGAGTTCTTTCAAGATCTTCGTTTCATTGTAATATATATATACACCACTGATATCTTCGTACCGCATTCTTTAATATCGACGTATCCTGATCCCTGGTTGATCTTAGTTGGTAGGCTTTTAGGGGTTATTTCAGCCGGGAACTTCTAGAATCTACGATCCAGCTTTTCCATCGGATTTCAACAGGTAAGACCACGTGGATTACGGGTACATTTATATATGGCGGCCCAACCTATGTGGCTTTCGAATTGGCATTCTCGTGTTCTCCAATGCTAAACCCATGTGTGAGAATCCATTTTTATGAGGTTATTGAGTTTAGCAGTTTTCGAACGATGTAGTGGTTAGCAAAATTTTCTTTGGCACTGCTACGATTATACACGTCGAATTCGTTGGGAATTCACGTTTCTTCAAAACGTGAAGATGAGTTTACTCAATATACCTGGCATACAGATAGAATTATCGCCATTGTTTAAATTTATTTGTTTTGTGTGTGCTTAGTAAAATGTAATTTGATTGATTACGACATGATCATAAAAGAGATTTCTAGGAATTTTTTTATGGATCAGCGTGGTCAGATGGGACATGACATGGGGCCATTTTCACTCCATGCTTGTCGGCCATTTCGTGTTAGTCACCGGCGATGATTATTTGTAGATCATCTGTAATATTAGAATCACTTTCTTTAATAATAAAATAAATAATTCACCATTTCAACTTTAATTTAAACCGTTTCTAATATAAATCACCGTCGTTGCATGCCTCCTATTTTCTTATAGACTTAATTTATATAATAAGTTTAGAAGCAAAACGAAATACAATGCTTGTATTGGTGAAAAGGGTCATTCTAAATGTGTCAATTCTGCTATTTATGTACTGCATTCCTGTGTTTTCTATAATTGTATTTATCATGACAACTGTGTCAAATGAGGACATTGCCAATATGTTGACGGCAATACAGGAGAAGATGGGCAGTCACACCAATGAATTAGCTGTGATCAGGAGTAATTGCCAAACTAGTTTTGACAGTATCAACGCCATTGTCAATAAGAATACTGAATTAGTTCAGGAATCTGTAGGGGTTCAGGAATCTGTAGGGGAGAATTTGAAGGCAGTCATTAGTCAAATGCCCTTGTCCCTCAAATATCTTCAAGATAGTAATCGTAAGATTTCAGCTAAAACTAAAGATATAAAAGAAAAGATAGATGATATAGAAACAGGCATCGACAGTGTGACAGCCGATGTCAGGCTTGTTCAACTTGACATTAGTAATATTAATGTAGAAGTTAGCCATGTTAGATCTAAATTTGCATCATAGGAAGTAAGAGCCATAAGCACTGAAGGCAAATTAGATACAGCTCAAGTTGATATAACTGAAATGCAGGGTAAAATAAATTCAACTGATGAAAAGATAGATGCCACTCAGGCTAAAATTAACCTAACAGAAGTCATTGTAACTGGTATACGATCTAGTATTTCTACCATAAAGGAGGATGTTAGAAATATTAAATCGGAACTAGACAGTAACTAAAAAGAAAATAAAGATAGCTTAGATGCATTGCAATTGCAGTTTTCAAACGAAGCAATTACAACGCAAGAAACTCTAGCTAAATTAGAGGGTGATATGGCCCAACTTAAGGAAAAGGTTGAAGAACACAACAAGGTCTTGAGAAAAGATATAGAGATCGATCTCAAGGCTATTGTTAACGATCAAGTGACCATCTTAAGGGGGGAAATCACAAAAATAAATGAAGATATCATTAAAAGTATTAAGTCAGATTTTGAATTAAAGATTAACAGAACGGAATTAAGACTTAACCAAGATATTTCCCAGGCTAGAAAAGACACTTATAAACGAATCGATTCAGTTCTGACTATGCAGGTCGAAAGCGTCACTGTTCTTAGGGAGGATTTAGAAACGCAGATTCAAGGCGTAATTCTGAAAGTAGACCAAGTTAAGATAGATCTAAACTCAGGGCGTGAAAAGAAAACATCGGAATTAAACGAGATTAGACAAGAGTTGCAAACGTTCAGTTTAAAGGATCACATAGACATAAATAAATTAAGAGAGGAAATCAAGTCACAATTGGACGCGTTGGGGAAACTCATAAATTCCGATGGGGAAGGAACGGTACACTATTTAAGGGACAGGATGGATACCACCACTCCAGCTAGAAACTATTTAGCGCGGTTGAATAAGGCACGTGAAACAGAACAGAGTCAGGCTAGATCAGAGATCCCGAATGAGGCTACATCAGAAATAAATCCCAGAGATCTTAGGACATCAACGACTAATGACAGATCTAATGTCATGATAGTGAGGAATTACGAGGAGAAAATTAAGAAATTTTCATATACGGAGGGCTTAACTCCCATAGAATTCATTAGAAATCTACAAGATCATTTTGCGGAACATCATGTTACAAGGGACAGAGAACTGCGGATTGTTGAGAAGCATCTGGCAGTTGCACCGTTAAATTGGTTCCGCGCTTTCCGATACACTTTCGATAACTTCGAACAGTTTTCGGAAGCATTTATTAAAAGATTCTGGTTGATAGAGATACAACACGCAGTGAGGGCGGAAGTATATTCAAGGAAGTATAGTAGTACTGGACCAACCAGTTACTCTGAATTCTTCACATCTCAGTTAACCCGCCTTAGATATCTTCAACCTCCACTGAGACAGGAGGAAATACTCGAGACAATTTCACGCCAGTTACCGGTGGAAGTTAGAAGGAATTTAATCTCATCAGGCGTAGAGAATTTAGCGGCAATGGACGACTTGCTGCGTAGGCTCGACCATACTTCTATGTCGCCTACCATAGTCAAAAGCGGAAGGACGGAAACTAAGACCGTGAACGCGGTAGTCGTTGATCAAACTCAACAAACAGAAAGGTCAAATAGGACAGAATCTAGATGGGAAGGTCCGATGAGGAACAGTAGAACGTATAGTCGAAGGTTTGATGATAGAAACAACCAGCGACCATATGGAAACTACCAACAGAGATATGACCGAGACCGGGATAGACCTAACCAAACAGATCGTAATCAAGAAAGATATAAACCTTACGAAGGTAGAAATAGGAATGACAGGTATATGAATTGAAATCAGGAAAGGGAACAATACCAACCTAGGAACAACAGATATCGAGGTTATCAGAACAATAACCGATACTACGATAATAGGGATAGACAAGGCCAGTATCAGCAACAGAACAGAGGTCAACAAGGGTTTGCCAGATACAAAAACTACCGAGACAAGAACTATTATAACCAGGAAGATAAAGAACAGTCTAGAAAGGACAGAGATAGGCGTGAAGTAAGGAAGGATCGAAGGGACACAGAAAGTGAGCCAGAACCTAACACTAGCCATCACACTAGTGAGAATGAAAGGGGTTCACAAGAAAAAACACGCCAATTACGAAATCCCGGAAGGATTAAACAGCCAGCCGTCTCCATTTGACATAATTGTTACCAAGTCCTAGACATCCACACGAACGAGGAAATAGGAAAATTCAACGCGAAGAACCTCAGAAAGTATTTTAAGAGAGTGGTATAAAACGCAAAATACTGTTCATTAACGAATACCTAGAATGGTGTAATAAAAGTATTCGCACACTTTTATTAGCTAGGTTGGGAGGAGGATGAGCCAGTATTTAGCTGAATACTTGAACCCTGATACGACAGCGAGACGTATTTTGAAATTATTGTTTGGCATTAATTTGGCTGCAGGCTGGAGGAGCTATACACTCATTTTTCACTTAGGAGATAGATAGGCAATCCCGCCAGGCTCTTGATCACGTGGACAGGACATGCTCACTAACTTATTCCTGCAACTGTCTGATGCATATATAAAATTATAATCGACAGAGTTCGATTGTCAACCTCGATACAGGAGAGATGCATCATGGGTAGACTGCCAGCTGGGACATCTACGAGCAGTTCTGATATGACACACACTTGAGTTTTGTGACACACGCAGTGAACATGCTATCGCCTCAGTAAGAAAGTTCCATTAATCACGCAGTCATATGAGTGTACTCTACTCGCGGCGCGGCGCGGAGCGAACGGGCGGATTGCTACATAGCAATATGCGGTTGTTCGTACTTATGGCGTGTTTGGCATAACCCAGAGAGTAGATATACGCGAGTGAGCTTAGTTATTGCATGGACTTGTCAGTACAAACTTCACGATGAGGAAATCTACTACATATATGGTTGAAATGCAGGAAAGCATTAGTATTATCAAGAACAATACGACTGGACTTTATTGTGAGAATATAGCTGCTGCAGCAATGTTGGGCTAAGCAGATCGTACAGGAATGTAATGCAGAGGCAGGATTGATCATTTGGAGTGACAACCTTATAAATACTACAATGAAGAAAAAGAAACGATGGGGAGCGTTCGTTCTGATCCAGTGGTTTTGAAGTACAGGAGAATGAAGAAACGACTCCAAATAAACGAAACTACTTTACTGATAACGTCGAGGGAGCCTTGCACAAGTAATATGTAGGAACTCCATTTCGTAGACAGTGGTTTTCGAGTTAGGAGGAAGTTGGTTCGACGACTTACAGCTCCAGCCATGGACTACTCAGGGATGAGGGTTCAGTTCCTGAAAGGAATGTATATTCCTTTACTTTCTTCAATCTCAACCAGAACATCGTCCAAGGTAGCTGGAAAACTTTTCTTTCTTGTAGACAGTAGACTTTGTCACTTTTAGTTCGATACTTTTCACCAATATTTTATTAAATAGTATGAAATTCATTCGAAAACTAGATTTTGTTCTATTTATCATTTCTGTCGGAGAGTGTAATTTAATGTGTAGTTAACAGTAAACGTAATGCTATTTAGAGCATTACTTGTTTGTTTGTTTTTTGAAAATTTTGGAAATAAAACCAAGCATTGAATTTTGTTGGGAAGATATCTGCAGCATAATTAGGACCAAGACGACGATATCTTTGTATAAGAATAGCAATTAGGAAGAAGATGGCCACACACACGTGCACTTGAACTATTCCAAAAACACTTCAGTGATATTCTTCGTTTGGACTTATGACATTCTAGTAGAAATTCTTTCTTTTAGAAATGATAGTTCATTTTCATCATTATTTTCCATGGGTATGGAATTATAGAAATCGTCCAGCGAGAACAATTGTGAATTGATTATCAAGGTATTTGTAGTCTACTTTCATATTTCTTTTTGAATAGAGATTTTTTTTTTGAACTGAAACTTTAGTTCGTTCAGCCTTCAGCTTGTGTTATTTTAACTCGTTTTTGGTAGGCTCTTGGCTAGATCATCGTTTGATTTAATGGTTTGCGTGTATCTATTGATATGATAATAGACTCCTTTCCATGGTGTAAGTCTCACGTGTTTTCTTCTGAGTAGTTGAGCCATTTTTCGAGTTTTGGATAGGCGAAACTGAACCGACTATTTTACTAGTGTCTATCTACGATTTTTTTTATATATAAATTATTATGGAAATAATTATATATATATATATATATTGGAATAGTGAACTAAATTAACAGTTCAAACAAGTATAACAGAATTTGTCATAGACTCAAATGACGATAATTTATGGAAGTAGATAATACAATTTATCTAATAAATTGTCGCAACTTGTTGAGTGAAGTTGGGAAAGAGGTACTCTGTGACACTTCTATATTCGTCTACGATAAGGCATGATATTTTCAGAGTAATTTCTGAAAGGTTTTAAGTTTAATTACGTTTGGGAAAAATGCTTGACAGCTTTGGAAAGCTGAATTGTTGTATTGCAATTTAATGAATACGAATTTATTGTGTTAATGAAGCGAATATTTGACATCATTGGATGGTCAACATTAATATTGTATAATGTACTCGAAGTCTTATGTGAAGACATTAACGTAGTCATTCCGTTTTGTAAGAGAGAAATTAGCTTTTGAGCTATCACCAATTTGGATAGGAAGTTGTAGTAAACGTGAATTGGAATCACGAATGTTTCTCTTAAATGCCAGTTTTAATTCAAGTAACCCTACGTTTTTATTCTTGCCTATTAAGATTTGCCGGAGATGAATTGCTTATATCATGACACACATATTTAAGTGACACAGCCACTTCTCGAATAACTTTAATTAATTCATGCAATATAATACATTTGATATTTCAGTGATTTTAGCAACAATATACCGCATTCATTGAAGCATCTAGATAGTTAATAAACTATTTTCATAACTTGTAACACTATTCGATTATCTTAATTGATTGTTGAATGCAACAAATTAAGAGAATTATAACCTTGAGATATACTTGTAAAATTAAATGGAAATGGGCAGCGATAATAACAAAATCCTAACTAAGGATATAATCTGTATATAAAATGTAAGATATGTATAAATTTTTAATAAGGGTATAGCATCAGTGCATGATTTAATATTGTATTTTTCTTGTAATTTGTTCAATGGATGAGATATTTAAACACTGCGATTTAGAGCAGTAAGATGGGGCCTTATTATAGGCGTTTATTGAAACTATTTTCGTCATTTGATCTAAAGAAGCTTTTCTTTATTTTTGTCTAGTTGACAGACATACACCATTTGCCAGTTAATAAACTGAATTTAATTTTTAAAAATCTTTGAACGACTGGTGTTTTCTATTAGAAAAGGGAGTGCGTTAGGAGGACCAGTGGGTGGTTTTTCCTTGAGTTTGCTTAAACTTAACGCCCGAAATACTTTCCTTTTATTTTAGAGTCTCTTGTTCGAGTTCTTTCAAGATCTTCGTTTCATTGTAATATATATATATACACCACTGATATCTTCGTACCGCATTCTTTAATATCGACGTATCCTGATCCCTGGTTGATCTTAGTTGGTAGGCTTTTAGGGGTTATTTCAGCCGGGAACTTCTAGAATCTACGATCCAGCTTTTCCATCGGATTTCAACAGGTAAGACCACGTGGATTACGGGTACAGTATGAACATAATTTTAAATATAATTGAATTAAACAAGAAAGTGAAATTAAGTATATTTGTCAATAACACGTGGTGACGAAAAATGAGGTTAAGAAGTCAAATACTAGTCTGACTTTTGGCATAACAAAAATCTACCAAAATTAACCAGTTAATCATTCGCAAATGCGAACATACTGCCAGAGGGGCAACAAAAAAAACAAGAAAGAGAACACAAAAAACCAGGACTAGAGTGGTAAAGGAGCAACAGAAGAAATTGGACGAACACACTGTCCAAATGGAGTGATTAATTTCACTACCCTAACTCTGTTGTCACGACCGGTGTAGCACCTAACTATTCTTCCGGTGTGCCAAACAAGAGGAGGACTGGATTCTCTAAGGAGAATCAAATCTCCCTCCTTGAGGTTTGGTTGAGCGAGCTGCCACTTCCCGCTGCTCTGAAGTAAGTTCAAATACTCCAGCCTCCACCGTTTTCAAAATCTATCTCTAAGAGCTTCGAGTCTTTTCCAAAGAATGGGCAAAGAAATATCGAGCTTGCGGTCGATGAGAGGTGGTGGGCATTTAAGGATCTACCTATTAAGAAATGACCAGGGGTTAAAGGAAGCAGATCGAAGGGGTCGTTAGACACAGGAGACAAGGGACGGGAGTTGACAGTGCCTTCGATAAGAATGATGAAAGAATTAAATTCTTCAAACGACAGGATAGAGTTTCTTATGGTTCTTTTGAGATGGCAGTGGCGTAGACAGAGGGGGGCCCAGAGGGGCCGGCCCGCCCCCAAATACATCCAGAAATTGGGGTTGGCATAAGCCTTCATATTTTCTTACGGCTCGAACAAATTTAGAACCTACAACGAAATGTTAAATACAGTAAATGCTTTGACAAAAAATGTACTACCAATCTTTTCACGGCCTGTCATCATTTCCGTGTCTGCACTGCTTGGAGGATCTCAAATAACAGGGTAGCAATTAGGATTGTGACATGGGGGAGGGGGATTTTCCAAGAAAAGTAGGTGCCTGAGTACTGGGAACACAAAAGTCTACCAAGAAATTAGGCGATTGCCAATTAGCAGGAGACCTCTCTGGAGGGGGCCAGTTATATCTTGTCAGCTTTTAATTTCCATTTCCTGGAAATAGCAGTGTTAAAATGTCCCAGGCAACAATACTGGCTCAGCGTGGTTGATTGTCGCCACTGTCGAGATTTACGGTGATCGTGTGTCTGTGAGAGAGGAGATATACCGTTTGTGAGTGGTAGTATTGGGGAAGAGTCCAGAGTTGTTTGTTAGTTGCTCTTTTCTTTCTTCTTTTTGTCACATTAGCGACTGTTAAGATTTGTCATAAAGAAGGCAAAACTGGACACATCTTCGGTAAGTTATGAAAAGCTTTTATTGTAGGTGTAGAAAATTGAGGCCGCCATTTCATTATATAGGCACAGCTTTCACAAATAATTTTCTCTGAACGAGAAAGACGCAATGCTCACTGAGAGAATGTAAAGTTATTCCATTTTTTTAAGGTTCGTATTTATTTTATTATTTAAAGGGTGCTACAGTTTCCTCTGAATAATAATAATAAACAAGATTGAGGTACCATACACGGCGACCGTTAGGCTTACCTTAAAACAGCACTGTATAAATTACACTAACAATGATATACCTAAATATTTTGCAACGTAGGTACTTGTTTGATGCCTTTATGAGTGTCCCTTCTTCCTGTTATCTACTCCTGATGTTTTTTGACAGATTCATTCAATTGACTAAAAACATTTCTGTTAAAATAAACTATTTATAAAACACCAAGACATAGTGCGGTGTTAATGTAAAAGAACATTCTGCACAGAAACGTGTGAATATGCCATAATATTGTAGTAGTATTCTGATAACGGATAATTGAAAATCTGAGCGACAGAGACAAATATAGACACTGACACAGCTGTGAGCTGCCTCAAAACAAAGCAACGAAGGACAGAATTCAGACAGACATGAACAGACTGAAGATCTTTGTCCTAAGTTAAAATGGACCCTAAAGTACTTATACTAAAAACAAGTAGATTCGTAAAGAACTATATAGCCTATTTTCATGTATCCAATTGGTCTTCTTTATTGAAAAATCTCCCGTCTATGAAAAGGAACGCCATGTTGGATTGTTCTGTATGTACGCCATAGAGTTATGCACTGGTAGATGAAGATTATTGCATAGGTTCATTATTCAAACGTTCACTTAGATCGCATGATTAGGACACAAGAATTAAAAACTCAATTTTAAAATGTCACACTGCCGCCATCTAGGGGTTATAAAGCAATTGAATTTAATTAGATGGCAGTAGATTTTGTGTGAACAGTTACCGTACCAAGTTTCACTGCACTCGGATAATGAAATCGTGAATCAATTCCATTTAAATGTTTTTACTTCACTTTGCCGCCATGTTGGTATTGTGCTCACCAGGTTATTGAACTTATATTAATAGCCTCAATCAGCATACAAAATTTCAGTTCGATTGCTGCAATAGATTCGTAGATATTGAGAACCGTCTAAATATTTCGGATGGTCGCCAGATGTAGGCCATGCAGTTATGTAACATTAGATGAAAATTATTGCGTAGGTTCATTATACAAACTTTCACTACGATCGCATGATTAGGACACAAGAAATAGAAACTTAATTTTAAAATTTCGAACAGCCTCCATCATGATGTTATGTAAACAATTTAACTAAATTAGATGTAAGTAGATTAGAATTTGTATAAACATTTACCGCTTT
The DNA here is from genome assembly GCA_946902985.2 of Meconema thalassinum. NCBI lineage: Eukaryota > Metazoa > Arthropoda > Insecta > Orthoptera > Tettigoniidae > Meconema > Meconema thalassinum. Next base: position 508,046,980 of record OX336392.1, on the reverse strand, counting down.
AAGTTTCACTGCGCTCGGATGGATAAATCGCGTGAAATATCCATTAAAATGTTTTAACTTCGCTTGGCCACCATGTTCGTTTTGTACTTAACAGGTTTTATAAATGAAGGGTAATACTCCTAAATGTTTCATAAAGTCGCATCGGTAAACTTGTTGTAGTGTCCTTTATCACTATACAAAAGTTCAGGGTGATATCTGTTAACAATGCGGAGATATAGAATGCCAGTGAAATATTTCGCGTGGCCCGCATGCTGAATTGGTGAAACGCATCAAAATTTGAAATTTGAAAGGCACGGTCGAGGTCGGACGAGGTAGTAGTATGTGCTTACCGAGTTTCCTTGAAATCGCTCCGGCCGTTTAGATTTCATTATAGGGGGGTGGGGGAGGAGGGGTGATCTCATAAGCCTACTATTTTTCATAAATGGAAATAGGCTAAAATATAAAAACTCTGGCAGTAATAGATGAGGACCTAATGGGCCCCCCCAAACTAAAATCCTGGCTACGCTACTGTGAGATGGGCTTTAGTTAATTTGACACAAGCTACCCATCTCCCTCCGTGATGAGGAGCGTAAGGGGGGATGAATTGCCATTTAAAGCCTTTTAAATGAGCGTAGTTAGAAAGTTGCTCGTTGGCAGAACGAGAGCAGAGTGCCTTTTGCCATTGTTGAGAATCACCAAGAAAGTTTCTGGCGTTGTCAGAGAAAACCTCAGAGGGAATTCCTCTTCTAGCAACAAAGCGAGAAAAAGCAGAAAGAAAGTATGAAGTGGATGCATTGGTGACCAGTTCGAGATGAATAACCATACAGACAAAAAGCGCTATGTAAAGCTTGGCAAGAATTTTGCGTTTAGCTTTTAGACTATTGGTTTGATATAGGAACGGACCAGCGTAATCAATACCAGTTAGAAGAAATGGTCTGCTGGGAGCGGAGCGGAACGAAGGAAGGTCAGCCATAAGTTGCTGAGAAAACTTAGGTTTGGCCTTGAAACAAAGAATACACTTTCTAACAACGGAGATGACTTCGTGCAAGCCATTGATGGGCCAGTAATGCTCACGAAGTAAACACAAGAGAGTGCGTGTACCAACATGTAAGTGCTGATAGTGAAATCGACGTATGATCAATTTAGTAACGTGATGCTTTGAAGGAAGAATGATGGGGTGTTTCTTATCTTCAGGATAATCAGAAAAAGATAACCTACCACCTACACTTAACAATCCGTTATCGTCAAGAAAGGGGCTTAAAGCGAATAATCTATTCCACTTTTTAAGGGGTAGACCCTTAGATAGAGAATTAATTTCATCAGAAAAAATTCTTGCTGCGTGAGCAATAAGATTGTGGTAGTAGCAGACTGTAATTCAACAGCTGAGAGAAATGCTTGAGGAAACAATGGTTTATCTAACACAAAGAATCTCCAACGAAGCAAGTAGGCAACAACACGAATTAGTTTTTGAAAAGAAGAATATCTTTCAAGCAATGAAGAACCGTGGTTACAAGAGAAGAGACGACTTTACGAGTTTCAGGAACATTCGTTAAAGCAGAAGAAAATAGGGCTGGCCAAAAGGAGGGTTCTTGCAACAACCAAGTTGGACCATGCCAGAAGAGACTAGATTTGACTAGCTGGTGTGGAAGGCATCCACAAGAAATTATGTCTGCTTGGTTCTCCTTACCCGAGACATGTTTCCATTGAGAAGATGCGGATAGAGTTTGGGTTTTTCCACCCTATTGGCGACAAAAGATCGCCAATACGTGGGGGCTTAGAGATCCAAGCTAAAGTGATGGTGGAGTCAGTCCAGTAGTAGATATGACTGAAATGACAGTTGAAATTGGAGACAAGCTTTTGAGATAATTCGGCTTCGAGCAAGGCAGCGCATAACTCTAAGCGAGGCAATTATACTGTTATCAAAGGAGCTACCTTTGACTTGGTACAAAGTAAATTAGAGAAAGAAGAAGGAATGTTACGAGTGACCACATAAGCGCAACATCCATAAGCTTTCACAGAGCTATCTGCAAACATACGCAGCTTTCGATTAGCAGAAAATGGAGTAGGGATAAGAACCCTGGGGATGTCTATGGCAGACATATCAAGAAGACGAGTGCGGAAGGAAAGCAATCTTTCCAAGAGAGAAGGAGGGATAGGATCATCCCAATCCGTTTTGAGAGACCATAGTTCCTGCATGAACATCTTAGCTTTGACGATAGTCGGAGCTAGAAATTGAAGGGGGTCATAGATTTTGGCGATCTCTGAAAGAACTTGTCGCTTAGTTTGAGGAAGAATAGGAGACAAGCTGACTTGATAGAAGAAAGAATCTGATACGAGGTACCAGTGAAGTCCTAAAACTTTAGTGGAATCAGCGGTATGTAAGAGCTCGACTGGTGTATCAGTGTTTCCTTTGGATAAGAGCTTAGATAGTACCTCTTGAGAATTAGAATTCCATTTGTGAAGTAAGAAACCTCCTCCTTGAAGCAACGCTTGGAGATCAAGTGAGTGTTCAAGTGCTTCAGAAGGGGAGCTAAAGGAATGAAGAAAATCATCCACATAAAAAGATTTTTGAGGAGATTTGAGGTATCAACGGAAAATAGGTTAGAGTCTTGGTCAGCGAGATGCTTTAAAGTGCGGATGGCCAAGAAAGCAGATGGTTTCAGACCATATGTGACCGTTTTTAATTTGAAGATCTTAATGGGTTTGGCGGGGCTATCACGCCAAAGAACTTGTTGCAGATTTTGCTGTTCAGAGTTGATCAAAATTTGCCTGTACATTTGTTTAATATCGGCGATCACACCAACGGGAAACAAGCGAAAGTTTAACAAAACGGAAGAAAGATCAGACTGAATGGCGGGACCGGTAAGTAAGGTATCGTTTAATGAAATACCATTAGAATATTGAGCTTTGGCTGAAGAATCTTGTTTCAACTGATTCTCCACAGCAAACAAAGCCTTAAGAGTGCGAGGATGTGAATCCTTTAAAACTGGGGGAGAAGAAATACGAGGCACAGTGACAACAAATCTACCATCTGGGTTGCGAGTGGTAGTGGAGGGATAAAGCTGTTCGCAAAAGTCATCTTCAGTGGAAGAAGAAGGGGTGGAATCGATACACTCAATTTTCCAAAACTTTTCCAAATTGTTGTCCAACTCAACGTGAGTTAAGTGACAAAAGATGAAGACTGCACAGTGGCAAGAGGGATATGACCCGTGACCGACCAACCGAACCTGGTATGGTGGGCGTAGATGCTAGGAGTTATATTAATTCTAGAGGGAAGCAAATTTTGCCAAAAGACATTAGCACCTAGCAAAATGTCAACTGGAGTACTCTGATGAAAGTAGGGATCAGGTAATTTCAGATCAGAGGGGAAATGCCAAGTATCAATAGAAAATGAATGACTAGTAGTCGGGGCTCCAATAACAGGGATTGACAAACAATTTAAACTAAGGTTAGTGCCAGATTGCACCGAATCCTTAATATTGAGCTTTACGAACTGTAAGGAAGTAGACTTACTGTTATTGATACCAGATATCTCTATAGAAGTAGTATTAGGCGTTAAGTTTAATTTCTTAACCAAAGGAGAGGTTATGAAGTCGTGTGTAGCAGCATTGTCGAGAAGAGCTCGGACAGAATGCCATTTGCCCTTAGAGTCCTGGACCTGAAGTCTCACCGTGGTTAACAAAACCTGAGTACTTCGCCAAGAATTAGCAGTCTGGCTATACGACAGAGCGCTATAGTCAGCATGAGTGCCAGAAGTAAGGTACGACTTACTACTGGATGCCACGTTGGATTGAGAAGTCGTAGAAACAACGCTTTCCAAAGGCTTATTTTGGGGATGCTTAAATTTGGGTTTTTCAAACCGGTGTAATGAAGAATGGTGGCGCAGTTTGCAATGCGTGCCGACACCTTTAGACGAACAGTTTGAAACTGCATGTTTGGTAGACAAACAATTATAACAACATTTGTGTTCGGCAACAGCTTTCCTACGTTCATCGACAGTCATGGCTTTGAACATGGAACAAGTGTATAGCGGATGCAAATTTTTGCAGAGAAAGCAGGTTTGTACAGTACTCTGAACTGTAAGTACCTGAGAGCCGACAGATTTCTTATTAGAAGAAGTTTTACTGATATCACCTTTGCTTGAGCTAGGTAGCTCGGATTGTTGAGCAACGGCGGAAAGTATTTGACAACGATTTTTGATAAACGTGACTAAAGTTTGAAATGTGGGATCAGGCTGATCTATTAACTCTGATTCCCATGCCTTTAAGGTCTGAGAATCGAACTTGGAAGTAGTAAGATATATCAGAAACAAGTCCCAATGCTGGACTGGTTGCTTTAAGTGCTCGAGAGCTCGAACATGAAGCTCGACAGTATCACCTAACTGACGTATAGAAAAAAGATTGTCTGGGCGACAGGAAGGAAGGTTAAATAGAGCGGCAATATGCCTGCGGATGCGAAGCTTGGGGTTACCGAAACGTTGTTGCAGCAAATTAAAAGCAACAGAATAATTATCTGATGTGAGAGGAAGTGCCTCTATCAGCTTAAGAGGGGGGGGGGGCATGCAATGTACATTTCAAATAAAGAAACTTCTGAATCTCAGGTATGGCAGAATCATTATGCACTAATGAAATGTACAGTTCCTCGAAGGAATCCCATTCCTTCTCATTGCCAGAAAAGGTTGGCAAGGAAAGCCGGGGTAAGATTGGTTTAGAGGGAGTGACAGGTTGGTCCCCATGCTTTATAGTTAATGTTTTGATTAAATTCTCGGCTTCAGCAAAGCCTTCAAAGTAGCTGTCCTCCACCTCAGCTCGATCCTGCTCACGAGTTGAGTCGAGGAGCTCAAGCTCTATTTTCAAAGTGTCATAAGACGTGAAGTTAGATTGGTAGGTTTTGAACCTTTCGTTAAGGATGCCTAAATTATGATCATCTAAGCTTTTTTCGGTTAAGAAAGAGCGAAATCTAGACAGTTTCTTTTCTAAAAGGGCATGAGTGCCTAATAACTTTTCAACCTTGGCCATGGTGGAGACAGAAGTACTCACCCCTATCTCCAGAGAACTTGCTGGCGGCAAGGAGACGTCAGGCTTGACAAGAGAGGGCTGCGGCTTCTCGTCAGGGTCCTGCACCTTTTCCACTTTGATGGACTCCGTAATAGCTGCGAAAAGTCAGACACAGTATTAGACAAGGTATTACTATGAAGCAAGGTGCTCTCCAAGATGATTTAAGTTTACATAAAGTGAAACTAGTTTGTTGGGTTTCTAACACCACAAGATATGGTGTAAAGGTAACGCCATTGGATCAACCAATTAAAGGTCTCCATTTTCAGAGAGAATTCTGAGTGAGTTCAGAATTAATAAAGTTTGAGCTTTAAAGTATGTGGGATGGAACATGATAAGAGCAAATACAAAAACAAAGAAGGAAAGAAAGAAAGAAAGAAAGAAAGAAAGAAAGAAAGAAAGAAAGAAAGATAGAGAGCAAGTAGCTTTAACATAAATATATATTCACAATACCAACAATATTTTCATTTTTTTACAAGGTTGCGTATAGCAGTACAAAAGGTTTGTGCCTTAAACAAAACTAAATTAAAGTTACAAATCTTGTGCATGGGTGAATGCCTGAAAACAAGAATTAAATTTCCTTTACAAAAAAGGAGAACTAGTGACGCGACTTTTGTCTGGCCGACAGGGAGCAAATCCTGTCATGCCGGGAAAGAAAAAAAGGGAAACTAAAGGAGTTATCCCAAAAAGACATGACCTATTAATGGGGCCAGTAGCTGACAGGGGCTGAGTCCTGCAGTACCCTATAAGAATTGTAATATGGGAGCAGTTGCCATGATACAACAAAATAACTTGCAAATGCAATAATGTAGTGGCAGAAACAGAATATGTGAACTGCATACAAGATTTACTGCGAAGGTGAAATGGCAGAAACAGGTGGGCAAGTAGCCTATAACCTGAAAGTGAACCATGAGAGAGAAGGTGCACAGGCAAAGTGCAGATATGCATAAGCAATACTGAGATGGTTCTCACAAAAAACATAAAAATAGCTCAAGCAAGCTGGTATGTTATTCCGCCTAGTGGGGAAGGAAGAGAAGATCACACCAAATTGAGGAATCTTCTAAACCATGCTTGTATGAGACTGACATGAAAACAGAAAGGACAGCGTAATGCGTAGTGTATCAGAACAGCACAATGGCAGATACAGGTCTGCTTTAGAATAAACATAGCAAAATATTAAATACATAATACATCTGATTTCTTAACTTGTAATATTCTGGCGACAATCCATATTGACGTAGCACAAAGAAGACATAGGTTATGTCTCGCTCGAGATTGCGTGCACAAAAGCACTAACTTGAAAGGGTGTGTTTAACATTCCACACGTGCGTAGACCACTTGAGAAAATTCATTTCCAGTTGTGGTTTCTTTCACAAAGTATTTGACGGAGCTGAAGCACTCGCAGAATAGTAAGGTAGACCTTAGCTATTAGAAACATGAAGTGACAATATTCACTTAATTCGGAGTAGATTTCCTAAGTACACGAAGGTGTATACTTGAGTCTGTGTTGCAGGAACACGTTAAAGTTCAATCCAGGTTGGATGATGTTAAACAAGTCTTGGATGACATGGCGAAGGTTTAGTTAACACTTCTTGATGCAGAATTACGATGCGAAGTTTTGACAATCATTAAGTTTAGCGTCCGGTTCTCAAGACGGGTGGTTGGTGCAATACCAACGGAGATATCACGCAGAAAATGTGTAGGACTGCAGCTTAAATAGCAGACAGCTCAAGAGACCAGAATATTCCATGTCCGGCCAGTGGCGAGCCCCGAACTGGTGTCTAGGAAGAAGCGTGCTGATTGGCGGAGAGCGGCCATGACAGGGAGTCGGCCAATGAGCGCGAACCAACTGAAGTCTGCTGGACAGTCCATGATACCACGCGGTATCAGAAAGGTGACCTAATTAACACTTGGAAAAATGTCTTAAAGGTGAGAAATATATTGTAACACAACAGGTGGGTATGAAAATAATTTTAAATATAATTGAATTAAACAAGAAAGTGAAATTAAGTATATTTGTCACTAACACGTGGTGACGAAAAATGAGGTTAAGAAATCAAATACTAGTCTGGCTTTTGGCATAACAAAAATCTACAAAAATTAACCAGTCAATCATTCGCAAATGCGAACAAGGGTTGTCAAACAGCCAATCAACGCATAGCTCCATGCACATTGCGAGGGTTACCGCTGAGGTGAGCACAGTACTTCATGGGAAAGTGTGACAGTATGGTGCGTCTAGAAAGACACTTCAGAAAAAGGTGAGTTGAAAAGAATAATAAAGGACAACAATTCAAATGAAACATAAGTTAAGTAAATAAATATACAGAACACCGCGTTCATACTGCAATTATAGCGAATTAAAATAATGGGGCAGAATAATTGGACGTATGTTTCAAACCATACGGGAAACAAAACCTACAAAAACATTCGCAAAAGCGAACACTGAGCATTCAACTGAACATCTATTCACGAGGTATCGAATTTACACAATGCAAAAGCACACACGATATGACTCCTCGCTTTTTCATGTTTCTTTAAGCTACTAGTAAGACCAGCAATGTTGTCAAATCCATCTTTTGACCACGCCGTTCCTTTACGACTGAAAAGGAGACAAGGCTAGCAGAATAGTTTGTTAAGTTTTTTGCATCCAGTTAACCACTGTTGTTTGTTGTTTGAGACTTCAGTCTTTTGACTGGTTTGATGCAGCTCTCCATGCCTCCCTGTCCTGAGCCAATCGTTTCATCTCTACATAGCTACCACACCCTACATCAGAGGCTATCTGTTTAACATATTCTAACCTTGGTCTACCCCTACAGTTCTTGTCCTCGACCCTTCCTTCCATAACTAAGCTTGCTATTCCTGGGTGTCTTAGTATGTGCCCTACCAACCTATCTCTTCTCTTCATTAGCAGTCGCCAGAAACATCTCTAGTCTCCCACTCGCCTTAATACCTCTTCGTTTGTAACCCTATCTACCCATCTGATCTTCATCATTCTCCTGTAACACCACATTTCAAATGTTTCAATTCTCCTCTTTTCTGCTGCACCAATAGTCCAAGTTTCACTTCCATAGAGCGCCACGCTCCAGACAAAGGCTTTCAAAAATGACTTCCTAATACCTAAATCTATATTCGATGTCAACAGATTCCTTTTTTGTAGAAAGGCTTTCCTTGCCTGAGCCAACCTACTTTTTATATCCTCTTTGCTTCGTCCATCACTGGTTATTCTGCTTCCTAAGTAACAGAAGTCTCCTACTTCCTTCAGCTTTTCACCTGCCAATTTGATCTCCATAGAGGTTTCTGATTTATTTCGGCTGCATTCCAGTATTTTTGTTTTACATTTATTGATTTTCATCATGAATTCTTTCCGTAAGACGGAGTCCATACCATTCAAAAACTCATTCAAATCCTCAGGCTTGTCGGCCAAGATGACGATGTCATCAGCAAATCTCAGAGTTGAAATTATTTCTCCTTGAATCTTCACTCCCACTTTAAATTTTTCTCCAATTTCCTTCATTGCTTGTTCAATGTAAAGATTGAAAAGTATGGGTGATAAGTTGCAGCCTTGCCTTACACCTTTCTGAATACCATCTTCTCTCTCATGTCCTTCAGCTCGAATGACTGCTGTCTGGTTTCTGTATAGATTGTATATCACCCTCCTATCCCTGTACTTTATTCCAATAGATTTCAAAATGTCAAACAATTTAGTCCAATCAACGTTATCAAAAGCCTTTTCTAAGTCTACAAATGCCATGAACGTTCTCTTATCTTTCCTTATTCTACCTTCCAAAATCAGCCTAAGACTTAGTACAGCTTCCCTTGTTCCTACATTTCTCCTGAAACCAAACTGGTCTTCACCCAACTCCGTTTCTATCTGGCTTTCAATCCTCTTGTAAATTATTCTAGACAGAATCTTTGAAGCATGAGTAATGAAGCTGATTGTACGGTAATCTTCACATCTGTCAGCTCCCACTTTGAGGAACAAAAATGTCTAGTATACTCTCGCTTACGGTCTACACAATTTGAAACTAAATTTGGAAGTTCAGGAGTCGGCCTTCCTTTCTCCTTAATTTCCACTTTCTGAGGGAATCCAATTAAATTAAATCCCTTGGTTAGCACGTCCTCAATGACGCACCCACTATCCACTTCCGGTGCTTCACTCACACTACACATTTTTTATATTCATTCACTGTTGACTAAATCACTTCAAGACTGACTTAAAACAAACGTACGGTACAATGACACTGTCTCGCACACAGAACAAATAACTGAAACGGCTGAGTGCTGGCAAGCCTCTGCTGGTCAACAAATTCCCCTTGAAACAGCCAATCAGCATTAGGCATATTTGAACCGCATGGTCCTTGCGCGATACCTCGGGCTGAAATTTGCTGGGCTTAAGCTACCCCTCTCCTTCCCCTCGTCCCTCTGACGAGCCAGCGAGCGCCACCGGGAGACCCTTGCGGTAACTCAGTACAGTCACTCATAACTAAAACTGTACACCACAAATAAAAATAAGTATGGTACGCTGCTATGACCACCGACTTTCGTGACAACAATCTGCAGAAAATATATGACAAGGATAATTTTCATGACTGCAACATGTCTAAAAAGTGACAAGAAAATATTTTTACATTTTTTAAATCTCGGGTGGTATACCGCCGGTATATGTGGTGTATGGGAGAATTCGCCACTGATGTGTTCTCAAAATACGTGACACTTGACCCAATGCAGAAGGCCACTTAAGCTCAATTTTGAAGCCGTCATGAGAACAGTGTGTTTCCGAAGGTCGGGACTCCTGAGTTTCTTCTCTCAGACCACGGAACCCAGTTCACTTCTCAGGATTTGGAGATGCTATGGTCAGATTAGGTCTCAAGCATGTGTTTTCGACTATCAGATACCCAGAATCAAACGTTTCTGAAAGAATAATGGCGGAGATTAGCAAATTCGCAAGAATTTACTGCCCAGAGGACCACCAACACTGGGTAAAATTTGTACCGTTTATGGAGAAATGCATGAACTCTTCTTTTCATGAGAGTATTTCTGATATTCCCATGTGCGTCCATTTTGGTAGAAAGCCTGAGAGGGCATGGACGAAAGTAATAGAGTTTATGCCTGAAGATGTTGAACCTTCGAGGGAGAATCGAATTGAAGCTGCGACAGAAAGCCTTATGGATGCGGCCGAGGAACGGCAAAAGCGAATTAAGAATAGGCGCTACCGTCCACCATTGAGAAATAATGAGCGAGTTCTCATAAAAAGCCCACAAAGGCCGATGTAAGTAAAAAGATATACACAAAGTTCGCACCAGTGTATACCGGCCCCTTCAAGATTGCAAGTGTTTTTATTAACAATTGTGATTAGATTGTGAGTTTGCAAGGGGGAGAAGTCATTGGGCGCTTCAATTCCAAGAACCTAAACAAATATGTGAAAAAGATTGTATAGATCGAGTATGAAATAACATGACCCAATATGACATGCCTGGGAAGAAAGCCGAAGGTAACCGAGGATGCGCAAGACTGCTCGAAGTAAGTCGTTGAAAAGAAATGGAGTCTCGACTCGCAACATGTGATCATCGTGACGTCAAGAAAATCTCGACATCTGATTTAAGGAAATGAAGTGAACATTATGGCTAAATAGAATATTATACGCAGTATGATTGAGGCTAAATACCATGTTAGAATGCTAGAAAGTGTAAACATGTATTTAATGCAGTATACAAAGCCTGTATTATGAGAGATATTATTTTAACGCACTCAACCGGAAGGAAACGTCGAACTAAGATACTCCGGAGAGGGGGTAAGGGTTGACGTGCGCCGTGAGGAAGGAGTGAAGCAGACAGATCATTATATGAATTCGAGTCGGAACTATCTCTGGATAACGGGAGTGTATTCCGAAGTGATGTCTCCCACAAATCCAACCCCTCGTCCTCGTCGTGGGAGATGGGCAACGTAATGAAGTAGGGGATTGCCTGTAGGGGTGTAGTACAGTCGGGACTTAGTGTGCCTCAAGACCGCTACGGTAGCTGTGAAGGCCCTACAGGAACCCTGAAGAAATTACGGCTAACGGGGCTCTGGTGAAACAACTGCTGCCTTGTAGTTTGGAGTTGGTTCTTCAAAGGCTAAGGGAAGAAACCCTGACAGAAAATCAGCCTGGTGCCTCAGGCCTAAGGTGGCAGTCCCTCCAAGGCACTCGGAGGCAGTGGGTTAATCACTCGCTCCTCTTAAATAAACTGATTACTGAAACTGAAGCGAAATTACAAAACCGGACGGATAACCTGATGACGATTTTTGGCATGAAGAGGACTACGAAAATCGGTTTCTGGAATGTGAGGACCTTGATGGAGAAAACCAGACTGAAACAAGTGACACGGGAGATGAAGAACTATGGGCTGGATATCCTAGGATTGAGTGAGGTGAGGTGGCCAGGATTTGGTGAAATACAGACAACAGATGGAATTACATTTCTCTATTCTGTGGGCGATGAGGAAGAACACAGGGATGGAGTGGGGTTGCTGCTCAACAGAAATGCAAAGAGGAGCCTTATGGAGTGGAAGCCAATATCTAGCAGGCTCATGTTTGCTGCTAGGTTCAAGACAAATATCAGGAATGTGATCATCATCCAATGCTATGGGCCTACAGAACAATCGGAGCCAGAGAAGAAGGAAGAATTCTACCAAATGCTGCGAGATGCCACAAGACAAACAAGTAAGAAGGACATTCTCATTGTTATGGGAGACTTCAACGCGAAGGTGGGATCAAACAAAGAGGGGTTGGAGCAGATCATGGGTAAACATGGCCTTGGTGAGATGAATAACAATGGGGAGAAATTTACGGAATATTGCGCCAGTCAGGATTTGGTGATGGGTGGCACGGTGTTTCCTCATAGGCGGTGCCACAAGGTCACCTGGGTGTCTCCTGATCAAGTCACAGAAAATCAAATTGATCACATCGCGGTGAGCAGGAGGTTCAGAAGAAGCTTGGAAGATGTTAGGAACAAGAGAGGAGCGGATGTTGGTAGTGACCATCATCTTGTGGTTGCCAACTTCCGCATGAAGATCGTGGCAGTCCGCCGAAAGTTTATCACTCGGCACAACAAGTTTGATGTGGGCAAGCTTAAGAACCAGCAGAGATTGGACCAATTTAAACTGGAGCTCAGAAATAAATTCCAGGTGTTGGACTCCGAGACAGAGAAGGATGTGGAGACTGTGTGGAGCGAGGTAAAGAATATCTCCGTGGAAACCAGTGAGATGCAGCTCGGGTACAAGAACTACCTGCGGAAAGAATGGATATCCGATCAGACCTGGGACAGGATAAATTATAGAAAGGAGATTAAGGCCAAGCTCAACACCTGCAAGACTAGGCAGCAGAAGGCTCTCACACAAGCAGAGTATTCAACAACAAACAGGGAGGTAAAGAGGAGTGTGCGGAAGGATCATAGGAGGTGGATTGATGAGCAGGCGGTGAAAGCAGAAGAAGCGGCAAGAAGGGGGGACGTTAAGGAGCTCTATGGCATCACAAAGATGCTTTCGAAGAAAGGTTTTAATAAAACTAGGCCTGTGAAGAGCAAGACGGGCGAGATCCTAACGACGTGTGAACAGCAGCTGACTAGATGGAGAGAACACTTTGCGGAGGTTCTTAATAGAGATAGAGGACCAGAAAGTAAGCAGCGAGGAGAAGAGGAAGCAGAAAGTGACCCGGACATCAGCCTTGACTCCCCAACTCGGGGCGAAATACGGACAGCTTTGAAGCAGATGAAGTGCGGGAAGGCACCAGGTCTGGATAATATCCCAGCGGAAGTATTGAAAGCAGACCTGGATATCACGATCAATCTGCTGCACCCGCTGTTGGAGAAGATCTGGAAGGAGGAGAAAATACCAACCGACTGGAAGAAGGGGTTGATCGTCAAGTTACCGAAGAAAGGGGACACCACAAACTGTAACAACTGGAGGGGAATCACCTTGCTGTCCATTCCAAGCAAAGTACTGGCGAGAGTCATCCTGAATCGTATACAAGACTGCGTAGAAAAAAGGCTTCGGAAGGAACAGGCTGGATTTCGACAACATCGCAGCTGTGTGGATCTCATCAACACCCTCCGAATCATCTTGGAGCAGAGTGTGGAGTGGCGGAATACCCTTTACCTCACATTTGTTGACTTCGAGAAAGCTTTCGACTCCGTAAATCAAAGAATCATGTGGAAGACCCTCGGGGAATATAAAATTCCAACAAAGATCATCAGAATCATGGAAGAGATGTACGAAGGGTATGAGTGCCAGGTTCTACACGAAGGCAAATTAACAGAAAAGATAAAGGTCAGTTCCGGAGTGAGACAGGGGTGTGTCCTTTCCCCCACTCTGTTCCTGTTGGTCCTGGATAGTGTGATGAAGAAGGTAATGGGAGGACGGAAGAGAGGTATTCAATGGGGTATAAATGACAGGCTTGAAGATCTGGATTTCGCGGACGACATTTGTCTTATGGCACAACGGTACCGAGACATAGAAGATAAGCTGGGGAGGTTGCAGAGAGAAGCAGAACGTGCAGGACTGATGATCAACACCAACAAGACCAAAGAGATGAGGATAAATTCTGACGTCACGACTAGCTTGACAGTCAACGGAAAGGAAATTGAGCGAGTTGAGTCCTTCCTCTACATTGGGAGTATAGTCACAAATGATGGGGGAGCAGAGGAAGATGTTCGAAGCCGTATCAGGAAGGCAAATGGTGCCTTTGTCCAGCTCTACCCCATCTGGAGAAATAGAAACATTTCCAGGAAGACCAAGCTCCGCCTTTTCAATAGCAACGTTAAGTAGATTCTTCTCTATGGCTGTGAAACATGGAAAGTCACAAAACCGATCAACAACCAGCTACAGGTGTTCATTAACAGATGTCTGCGTCACATCATGGATGTAAGGTGGCCGGACATAATCTCAAATGAAGATCTTTTTACCAGCACCAATCAACAACCGATTAGCATCCAGATCAAGGAGAGGAAATGGCGCTGGATCGGTCACACACTAAGGAAGCCGGACGGAGCTGTTGAGAGGGCGGCGCTAGACTGGAATCCTCAAGGTGCCAGGAAGTGAGGTCGACCTAAGAAGACCTGGAAGAGGACGATCGAAAATGAAATTGCAGAGGTGGACAAGAACTGGAGTCAAGTGAAGAGAATGGCCAGGAACCGTACTGCGTGGAGAAATTTCGCCAAGGCCCTATGCTCCCGAAGGAGCAGCAGGAATTAAGTAAGTAGTAAGTAAATTCCGAAGTGATATCGTGGACCGAGAAGTGCGTTACACGGGACGTTAATATTCAGAACAATGAATTCAACGGATAGACTGTGGGCCGGTTCCATCAACCTTGCGTTAAATTTAGCTAACAAAACGTTAGTTAACCAATCGTTATAATTTTAACATTCTGTTACAGATTACGTGTTCCACAACACGTTTTAACAAGTCGGTTAACAAACGGTGCGTTAAATGTCACTTGCTGTAAGAATCAAGGAAGTAGTGAACGGTATGGATGGTTTTTCAGACTTCTGAACTGTGTCTAAGTCAACTTGTATTCATTTGTTTGCTACTCGCGAACTCAAGCGACGGTGCTGCCGTTATCTGGAACTAACGTAAGAACGATGGGAATATAAACAAACATATCCCCTATATTCATTGAAACATATGCTATAACATGTGATTTGAGTAGATGGGTGTGCTCTTTTCTCATATTTTCAGTTATTTGTATAATAATTGAGGCTAAGAGATGAGTAATTTAATTGCTCAGTTCCACTGTGCTCTTCAAATTCAACAATATTGCCATATCAATGCTTTACTTCCACAAAAGAAAAGCTTTTCAGACAAAATGGGGTAGATTAGGCCTACTTCGCGTTGCAAAGCCGATTTCGAAGTACTGTATGTGATCGTATGCGGTTGCCATTTTACAAAGGAGAATTATTTATTAATAAATACTACCGTAATGAATTTCTTAAAATAACCAGTACCCTACATTCTCCCCTGCATTACAAACTAGGCGACTTTTAGCAGGTTCGATTTGACAGCTGTTTTCCCATGTGACAAAAATTGCTTTAGGGGTCGCTTTATCATAGGCCTACATGTGGGTCTCTTTTTTTTTTCAAACTTGCCACATTGCTGCTTCAAATCTGTGAAGCTCAGTTTTTCTAATAATCAGATGTCTATTAAAAATTTAAAAAATCTTTATAGTCAACTTGTAGGCTATTTATAGATCAAAAATTGAGTGTGAATTTATATTTAAATTGCATCGTGACACTGTGTATCTAAACTATGTGAAAATGAAAACTACAAATCAACACTCATGCTGATCAACTGAAAGCTTTGGATGCAAATCAAATGGCTGTTGTTTCCACTAGTTTTATTCATCATTTGATAATACATTCAGTACAATAACCTTTTGTGCACTATAAAACTACATTATTGACCAGTAGGCCTACGTATTGATGTTGCTGTCTGAATAGGCTATATTTACCAATTTCATTACATGTAGGCTAATTTGTAGGTTAGGCCTAGGCATATCGTTTAAGTGGCCGGTTGTAAGGTAAGTCCTTACTGTATTTATGCAAAATACATCTCCAGAAACTTCTTTTCAGACAGTTGCAACATGTCATGAGACCTTGGCAAGAATTCTTGTTCTGTAGCATTATTCAAATACGGTAATCAAAAATAAATAATACAATAACTGAGTACGAAAGGCATACTGTATTTGCTTGTAACCATTTTTAACACTATGTTAAACTCCTTAACTGAGCAAGAATGGGATGTTAAAATAACGGACAGGTTAACGATTTGTTAGCAGTAATGTTGTTTGATGGAACACCATTTTGCTAACATTTCCGTTAAATTACTTTAACGTGTCGTTAAACTTTTAACGAAGGTTGATGGAACCGGCCCTGTGCGTTTTAAATACGTGAAAATGGTGTATGAGCACTTTCACAGCGTGAGCGAAGCTCCTAGGAATGAGCAAAGTCATTTCACGCTTTCTTAACACGCTGTGTGATACTAGACGAGAGGAAGCAGTGAGGCTAGAAGCCATTATGCATTTTCAGGAACTTTGACTCGCTATACACCTGTTGAATGTGACGCTAGAACAGGCTGTATTATGGCACAGTTCGTTTGAAAGAGAAACAGTACATTTCCCGTGCACTATGTTGGACGATCAGGCGTCAGGGGGAATATACAATGACATTTATATGTATATAGTCATGTCTGGTTAATCAATTGACGCAAGCCCTACGTTCGCAGTATAGTGGAGACTTCTCTTAAGTTAACCATCACGCAACATGGGATCTGGGAACACGATTTTCTGTTACAGACAACTTGACATTGTGAATTTTTTTTACGCAACTCTTAAAGAGATGAGTATTATTTGTGGTCACACGCAAACGCTTGCTCGCTGCAATGTACTGTTATACTTCAACCGGAAGACGCGTTTTCGTAATCGTTTGTGGAAATTCCATTGCTCGGCAGAGGCGTACGGTCGATCTGACTTGGTGATGTCCAAGTTCCTGGTTCGAGGCCCGAGATCGTTGGAGAATGGAGATCGTGTCTTGGAGGAGATAGAAGATATTTACCATGGCACACCACTATATCCTTTTTGACATCGCATCGGAACGTGGCTGAACTTCAGTTTATTCAGTAGTGGCTTAGCGGTATTGTAAAGTAACCATAATTGCTATAATTTGTTTTGTTTTGTAGTATGGATGGATGTGGGTCTAGGTTCGACATCTTGTCGTTTCTGACTTTATGTCTACCCGGATTTTGGTTTATACTAAATAAATGCATCCATTTGTGTAAATTTATGGCAATTATTTTGTCTTAATTTAGTAGTAATACCTTGCATACTTTCATTGTCGAGAAGAAAAATTATAGGAGAAGATATCCACATTTCCAAGCAGTTTTGGAACTACTTTTGTGTGTGTTCACACGTGTTGGTAATTTTTGACCGATCTATAAAATGTATATAGCTTATTAGAGTGGTTTTATAGACACTCACTGTGCGTTAACATTGACAGAATTAAGTATCTGAATGAGCACTCTATTAACGAACGTTTCTTAGGTCGTTTCAACACATGATGTTTCTGAAGTCAGGTCTTATTAGAATTTTGTTCAGTTATTCTTATAGGGACTTCACTTTATTTTGAGAGGCAAAATATGTTCACAGTGTGTCCTAATGAATCAATTAGAATTAACTTAATTGTGTTAACTAAGATTCATGGCGTAGGGGGCATTGTTAAACATGTTTAGTCCATCTGAATGAGTGTTGAATTCTGTTTTGATTGATAAATTTTCAATTTGAGTAAGCCACGCATCTTGTGTGTATTTTGTAATTTGAGATTTATTAACATGAATATTATTACTATCGATTTCTTATTCGATTGGAGATATTTTGACGAGCAGCAAATATCTTTTATACGCAATTTCCTAGATTGGGCTTTAAGAAAGTCTATATAAATAATAGAACATGCTATATAATAAAATTTTGTAAGGCACGGCTTTAATATAGTCAGGATATTTTATACCATTTTGAATATATTTCAATGAAGTAACTGAATTCTGATTCAACTGCAGGGAGTGAATATTAGTTTTGTGCAGTATAAATATGAGGTTAAACGATTTGTTATGTATTTTTGGAATCACTGATGAGTGACACAGACCATTGATTGAAGTATAGAATAGGAGGTCACCATTTTAGGTGTACATTATGGTTCAGCATACCAGTGGGTAGTGCTAAAATTAGTATTATGAGTAACAGAGATGAAATTGTTCATTAGAAAATATGTTGTTGGAATTGAGATTGTGAGAGCCAATTATTATAGATTTTTATGAAAATCTACGTCGTCGAATAATGGTTTAATTAATCCTTGTGATAGGATGTAAGATAAGCTGTTTGATCACAGATGTTTGATACCTCACTGCTACAATCACTCGAAGCATTTAAACTGCACCAGAATTATTTCAGATGGATAGATTATCTTTGATAAAGTTAATATAAATGCCAACATTATTAACTAATTGATTGTTCTAAAAGAATTCACATGGTATTAGCTTTATTGCTCGTTGGATTTAAATATGCTTACGAGAAATTTGAAGTAATATAATGGAATTAAAACGAAGTGTTAGGTTGCAATAAGCCAAGCCAAATGATAAATCAAATCACTGATAGAACCAAGTTATTCATGAGAAAATTAACTTGTAAATTATTAACACATGGTTAATACAATGAAAATGCATACGGGATGCATTAATATGAATTTTAATTTATGTAAATAGCTAAACCTTTGAATAATTTGACAAGTTTGATGTGTCAGATATGTTATACATTTGCGAATGAAATATAAGTTGTAATAGGGTGAGTGACTACCTAAAATAATTCTATTTAGGTTCGTTCATGACATTAGATGTTGTATAGATTGTTTTTCTTAACGTGTCAAGTTGGACACGAGGTGATTCCTGGTTGATTTTCTGATAACATTACCCTATAGAAGGGGTGTTTTTTCGGGTGCATTCTTTTGAATGCTGGAATTTTCTTGTTTCTTGTTCAATTTTTTGAATAAATTTCTTTTGGATAAAAATTTGATGGCGTGATGCTTTAAAGAGGTGGTGGAAGGCTGCATTCGGGAGGCCATCGCTGGGTATTTCGGGGTATTCCACGCCTCCGAGGTGTTTCTTTCCTTGGAATTTCATGTTCTCTGAGCTACTTTTGCTTTCTTGGCCATGGTCTTTCGTAATACTCCCTTGTTAGGTGTATTTGTGCCCTATTATCCCATTCACTTGTGAGTAGGACCTGGGGGTTTTTCTAGCTGGGGATTTTTAGGTTCTACGATCCGGCAGTCTTCTTGGGATGAAGCAGGTAATGGTAGGTAATTACGGGTACAGTACCATTATGCATGTTTTTTACAGCAGGATGTTCTGAAAAACTGTGGGCAGAAGCAGCCAATACGGCAATGTGTATTTTGAACAGGAGTCCTCATAGTAACGTTGATAATGCCATACCAGAGGTGGTTATCAGGAGAAATCCCTATTGTAAAATTGGAACATGGCATGTTCGAGCCATGTTACAAGCTGGGAAACTAGAGAACTTGAAAAGATATTCATATTTCATGGGAATATGAAAATATTCGGTTGCGATGCTTATGCCCATATTCCAAAACAGGTGCGTACTGGCAAATTGGAACCCAGAAGCAAATGTTTTGTGTTTGTTGGGTATGATGGGGAAAAGATAGGTTACTGTCTGTTTGATCCCAGTAAACCTAAAGATGTATTTGTAGAGCACAGTGTTAAATTTGTAGAACATGAATTCACCAGGTGTGCTGAGAAAAATGTTGACATGAGTGATGTAATGTATTGTCCGTTGCATGATATTGAAAATAATGATGAAAACAGAATTGGACAGGATAATAACCTACCAATCATTGAAGTTTCAGTTGCTGGTCAGGTTAGTGACAACATTGATGTTCCAGGTATTGCTCAGGTTAATGAAGACATTGTTGTAATTCATCATGATGAAAATGATGAGATGATGAGATTGACCAGTTTGGTGTTCCAGAAAATGCAGGTAGGAGGTACCCTTTAAGGGAGAGACGCCCAAAACAATTTCCTGATTATAAGGTCTATTTTGCTGAAAGTGGTGGTTATGTGGAACCAACCACTGTGCCTGAAGCACTTAACGGTAAGTATGGCATGCAATAGAAAAAGGGATGGAGGAAATATTGTAAGGTGCAAATGGGTGTTTAAAGTGAAACGTAATACTGAAGGTAATGTGTCTAAATTTAAAGCACGCTTAGTGGATTAAGGTTGTTCTCAACGGTACGCAGTTGATTATCTGGAAACTTTTGCACCTGTAGTGCGGTATAGTACATTTACATTATGTTTTGCTCTTGCTCAATTTTGTATGATCTTTTATTATTTTTATATATATCCTTTATTAACTTATGACCCTCTGTGGGTTGGGGGTGCAGAACAGACCCACGGTATTCCCTGCCTGGCGTAATAGACGACTAAAAGGTGACCGAGTAGCCGCCGGTATAAGCGGATCCCCTCTTCCGCAAATTGCCGATAAGGTTAGGGCACTCTTTTGCCCTTGGAGTGAGAAATCGCTCCTAAAGGTGGATGAACCAGCAGGATTTGGCCAACAGCATAAGAATGAAGAAGTCAAGGGGAAACCACTCCATTAAATACCTTTATGTGTATCCCAAGAAAACCTATGATGAGTTCAAAGACAAATGTTAGTGTAGTTGGCAACTGTGGGATCACACCTCAAAGGAATGATATCGGGCCCGGCAGGAGAGGTAATGGGGCCTCTCAGGTGGTTATCAGGAGAAATCCCTATTGTAAAATTGGAACATGGAATGTTCGAGCCATGTTACAAGCTGGGAAACTAGAGAACTTGAAAAGATAAATAGATCGACATAAATTAGATATTTTAGGATTAGCTGAAACACGTTGGAGAGAAGAAGGTGAGTTCATAAGCGGAGACTTCAAAGTCTTGCACTCCGGAAGTGAGAATGGTCAAGGCGGTGTAGGTTTGGTACTAAATGCTAACTCTTCAAGAGCCCTATTGGATGTTGAAGCTATTGGAAACAGAAATATCACAGCACGTTTTCTGGCAACACCCGTAAATTTAGTTGTGGTGCAGGTATATATACCTACGTCCAGCAGTGATGGTAACGAGGTTGAAGAAATGTATGAGAAGCTGGAAGAATTACTGCGTAAGACAAAGGCTAGCGAGAACACTATTATAATGGGAGACTGGAATGCAGTGATTGGTGAGGGAAGAGAAGGATTCGCAGTAGGAGGGTATGGTCTTGGTAGAAGAAATTCATGTGGGCAACGTCTTTTCGAATTCTGTGAACAAGAGAGGCTCGTTATAAGTAACACTTGGTTTACATCACCAAAGAGGCGGAGATATACTTGGAAAAATCCAGGTGATGATCAACGTTACCAGATTGAATATATTCTTGTCAAGGAAAGATACAGAAATCAAGTGAAGAAATCCATGGCATATCCGGGCGTTGATATCTGTTCTGATCATTCTCTACTAGTAATGAGTACGGCACTGAAATTTATATGCAGGATTCAGGGAAAACCAACAAAGAAGTGGAATCTTGAAGTATTTAAAAGCGAGCGGATTAAAAAGCAATATCAGGAAGCCACTGATGACCACATATCATCATATACAAGCAACTCACAAACTGTTGATCATTTATGGTCAATAGCCAAATTCTCCATCGAAAAGGCTGCTGAAGACTACGCGGTATTTGTGGAAAGAGTGAATCGTAAACCATGGATCACACAGGACATTCTCTTAAAGATGGATGAAAGAAGAAAATTTAAAAATGACTCTTCAGAAGTAGGCAGAAATAACTACCGAATGCTAATGAACCAGATTGATCAACCCTGTCGGGAGAAGAAAATGGAGTGGTGGCAGTCAAAATGCGAAGAAATCGAATTTCTGCAAAAACAAGGAAGAACAGATTTAGCCTACCAGAAGATCAGGGAAACAACTAAGAAACAAAAACGATTCCGTACTAGACAGTTCCGTGATACACATGGGAAGCCTATATCAGACCTGAATTACAAAAAGGAACACTGGTGGATGTATGTTGATGATCTATACGCAGAATCAATTCCATTCGTTTTGCCAACACTTGGCGAGGAAGACAGGTCAATCAGAATTCGATGACGCTCTAAAATCAATATCCATGGGTAAAACGCCAGGCATTAACAATGTCCCTGCTGAACTAATCAAGAATAGTGGGGATAGTACACTTGAACGGATATTCAAATTGGTAGTCAGAATCTTCGAAGAAGGTAAATGGCCTCAGGAGTTTTATACCAGCGTCATCATTCCAATTCCAAAGATGAATGTACCAGTGGAATGTAGTGACTATCGGACCATTAGTCTCATCCCTCATGCATCAAATATACTTCTGCAGATTTTGAAGATAAGGATGGAAATATACATCGAACAGTATCTAGATAACTCTCAATTTGGTTTTCGAAAGAATATGTCTACACGTGATGCTATCGGGTCCTTGCGTTGTCTTGGAGAAAAGATGCTAAGCGTAAACAGAAACCTTTACGTGTGCTTTGTGGACTACGAAAAAGCATTTGATAAAGTCAGCTGCCATAAACTGTTTCTTCTTCTGAATTAATCTCATGTAATTTATTTCAGGATTAGGGCACAACCCAGCTCTTTTTGGGTACATTCGTGTTGACCGACTGAAAAGCACCAAACTTTTGTTTACTTAGGCAACACTGAAAAATGGCTTCAAACCTCTCAATCTTCTGAATCAAATAGGATGTCCCCATCGATTAATCAGATTAATATTTGATCTGTATATAAATCAAACTGCTGTTTTTCGGCTTGGAAATGACGTATCAGAACCCTCTAAGATCCGTAAAGGTGTGCGACAAGGTTGTTTGCTGTCCCCTGGACTGTTCAATGCCTTCGCTGAAGTTATAACAAAGTGGTCTTTTAAAAGTTGTAATATGGGAGTGAACGTTGGTGGAAGACTTATCCAGAATATTAAATTTGCTGATGATTTGGCATTACTTGCAGAAAATCTGCATACATTAACAAACATGTTGCAATGTTTAAATGATACAGCTACAGAATACGGAATGAAAATCAATTTTAAGAAGACCAAGATTCTAGTGATAAGTAAGCATCAACACCAACAAAATGTAACCATAATTACAGAACCAATACAACAGATCAGTCGATATAAATACCTTGATCAGATCTTCACATAAGACCTACGATGTGAAGTTGAAATCAGGAGCTGTATAGCCATGGCTAAGCAGGCATTCCGTGAAAAGCATTCTCTAATTTGTCAACGTTCGATGTCCCTCAGCCTTAGAAAACAACTGATTAAGACCTACATATGGCCAGTTGCAATGTACTGCAGTGAGACCTGGACAATGATTAGAGGTGACATTAAACGACTAGAAGCGATTGAGATGTGGTGTTGGCGCCGAATGGAAAAGATCGGCTGGGTAGAGAAAATGACCTACATAACGGTGCTGGACCGAATAAAGGAAAAACGGCAAATGATCCGCCAGACAAATAGAAGGAGATCCACGTGGCTTGGCCAAAGGTTACGACATGGTGGCCTGATGATCGACATACTAGAAGGCAAAATACCTGGAAAATGCCCTCGCGGGAGGCCACTGAACACTTTCATGAGATCCTTCTTAAATAGCTCTGGCCTACGAAATTATGAAGTGGTCAAAAGGACAGCACAAGACCGAACAACGTGGAAAAGACTCATTGTAGGGGCAGACCAGTCGCTTGACTGAAAAACATGATGATGATGATGCTGTAAATATGGATCTGGAAGTTCATCATCTTGATGTTTCAACAGCTTTTTTGAATGAAAAATGAATGAAAATCCACAGCCTGCTTCCAGTCTCCGACCGGGTCAGGAATGTAATGAATGAAGCCCCCATCTAGCGGCGAGGATATGAACTGTGCCGGCTGCCGAGGCCTGACGCACTCCTCTGGGGCAATGATTAAATGAATGACAGATGAAATGAAATGATAGTGGAGAGTGTTGCTGGAATGAAACTTTGACAGGGAAAACCGGAGTACCCGGAGAAAAACCTGTCTGCCTCCGTTTTGTCCAGCACAGATCTCACATGGAGTGACCGGGATTTGAACCACGGACCCAGCGGTGAGAGGCCGACGTGCTGCCGCCTAAGCCACGGAGGCTTTTTAGCTTTTTTGAATGGCGTTCTTAAAAATGATATTTATATGTACCCCCCAGAAGGCTATGAGTGTGACAGTTCTAAAGTTTGTAAGCTTCGAAAAGCTGTTTATGGCTTGAAGCAAGCATCTCGCACTTGGTATGAGAGGGTTCATGAAATTCTTACTGAAATCGGTTATAAGAAGTCTGTGTATGAACCATGTGTATATTACTGTAAAGATTCATCATCTTTTGTTGTTATTGCCCTCTGTGTTGATGTGTTGTTTTTTTTTTTTTTGGTATTTTTTAATAATCATGCCCAAGTGGAGAAACTGAAGTCTGTGTTGCATTCGCATTTTAAGATCAAAGATTTGGGACAAGACTCTGAATGTCTGGTGATGAGAGTTCAAAGAAGCAAAGATTGTATTAGATTGGATCAGAAGTGTTATCTGTTAGAATTTTTGGATAGGTTTAACATGTCAGATTGTACTTGTGTGAAAACTCCAATGGAAACAGGTTTGTTGTTGGAGAAATCCACATCCTGTGACAAATCCTATCCCTATCAACAGGCTATTGGTGCTTTGTTATAACTTTCCATTTGTACCAGGGTAGATATTGCATAAGTAACTAATTATTTGAGTCAGTTCAATAATTGCTATGGTAAGGAACATTGGGCATGTGTCCAGAGAATTTCAGATACTTGAAGGGTACGGTAGATGTTGGTATCTTGTATAAAAAATTAGAATGTGATGTCAAGGATTTTTGTTGATGCTTCTTTTGGAAATAATTTAACGGACAGGAAATCTCTGAGTAGTTATGTATTCAAATATGCAGAAAGCCCAATAAGTTGGGGAAGAAAGAAACAGACAGTTGTGGCACTGTCTAGCACTGAAGCAGTACATAGGTCTGACTTTAGCATGTAAAGAAGCTCCGTTCCTTAGAGGTTTCTTCTTTGAGTTGTGTAAGAGAGGAGGTCCAATTCAGTTGTGTAATGACAGTCACAGTGCTCAGAGAACGAAATAAGTATTACCTAGTTCAGTTTACTATTTAGATATTGTATATGTTTATTCCATTTCAAGTCATGTTGTATCCATAGTCCTAAAAACTTTGTTTCTGATTTATTTTCTATTTGATGACCATTTAATGTTATATTGGGCGTCGCAGGATTCCTATTCTGTATAGTGTGGAAATTTAGAGATACTGTTTTTTATAGTTTATTATGAGGTGATTATCTTCTGACCAATTGGTTAACTCTTCTGTAATGGATTCAGCAGACTCCTGTAAGACCTGTTTAATTTCACCTTTTATTACGAGTGTTGTATAGTCCGCAAACAAAATTTCCTTATGAGAATCAACGTTCTGTGTTATATCATTGATATTTAGAAGAAAGAGTAGTGGGCCCAAAACTGATCCCTGAGGTACTCCAAATTTAATAATACCCTCATTGGACAATGTTTCATTAAGTAATCTGGTTCCATCATCCTTGTGTCTCAAGCTTACTATATGTATACGCCTTGTTAAGTAAGACTCAATCCATTTATTAGCTGGACCTCTAATACCATATTTATTTAGTTTTGTAATGTAAATGTAATTGGTATTCTGCCCGAAGGCATGTATGAGCCTCCGAAGAAGCTATCCTCAGCCGGAGTTTACGTGCGGTAGGGTGGCCAGGGCCTTCCCGCTCCTTATGTGGGCCTACAGCGTGCAATACCTAGAACCGGTATACCATCCAAGTTCCGACCACACCCAATGTTGCTTAACTGCGGAGTTCTCATGGGATCCGGTGTTTCAACATCGCCCGGACATTAGGATTAGTTTTGTAAGGAGGATTTTATGGTCCACTACATCAAATGCTTTCGATAAATCCAAGAATATGCCAGTTACATGTTCCTTATTGTCAAATAATTTCAGTATACTATTACTACATTCATAATTTGCTGTCTGTGTAGATTTTTCCGTGCTGAATTGATGTTGGTTGGTTGGTTGGTTCCTTAGTTTAGGGGCTGCGACAACGCGGTCATGTAGCCCCGTGTACTTTGGGTGTGTGTAGAATCTGTCTGATAACCGGTGTTAATTGTGATGACTGTATTAGTGTGTGTATCTGTTTTTTAATTCAAGTAGAGACTGCAACTTTGAATTTTCAAATAGTTCCTACTTTTGCCGCCAAACGCCACCGTCAACGACTACTAGACCTAGTTCAGAACTAGCTACTAGACGCCACCGCAGTCGGCTCTTGGCAACGAACGTAGCAACCTAAGAGCGTTGTTTACATTCTTAACCTATCCAATTTAGTTTCACACAGGTGTAATTAGTGGAAAGATCTTTAACATGCCATAAATCTATGACATGGGACCGCCGGCTTTACTTCCCCTCCGAAGGAAGGCATACTGAGGGATTTTTAACGCTCTTAAAAAATCCGACGGCTTCGGCCGGGTTTGAACCCGCTATCTTGGGCATAGAAGCTCAGCATGCTACCAACTACGCCACCGAGTTTGATAGTATTTTATTGTTTCTATAAAACTTGTCAGCCTCTTATACATGATTTTTTCTACAATTTTTGCAATACCAGTTGGTAAGGTTATCTAATCTTTTGATCCGTAAAGGCCTGAAGTGTCCATACTGTATATGATTACTATACTGTGGTAGTACCTACAGTTCAATGGTGTACGTCAAGGAGACGATGACCAGGAAGCAGTTTTCATGGAGGATTACCATGGGAGGAGTTGTTCCAGTAGTACCTAAATTTCAATGGTTCTGTGCCAATTGCATTGCCACAAGGAACAAATTGACATTCGAACCCGGGAGGATTTATTCTTCCAACCTTGGACCTGAACTTTGAAAAACCCTGGACTGGTGTTTGTGCATCCCTGCAGATTGTGTAACCCTAAGGGAATTAGAAAACCTTTGTTCCCCCTACCATTTATTTCCAAATCTGGAATTGGACCATCTGCTGAACTTTGTGTACCCCTACTAACAGTGGTCAGCCCTGTGGGAAATGTGAAAAGTTTCAATTCTCACGCTAAAACTTGCAGAGTCGTCAATCAACCGGCAACATCGCATTGGGCCAATGCGCAGTAAACCACTACGCATGGCAACGCTCAGTTGGTCAGTAACCAATGATGCCAACTTGGAACAAATTGCACTCCATTGTGTGCTCGGCAGCCCAAATCGTTTCGTCCCCCTGTTAGGTTGACTGAACTGTGCGCGAGTAACGTGTTTGGCGCGTAATTGCCGGACTGAAGAAAAAAGGAGTTCGATCGGCCTCATTACTGAAAGGACTGGTACGAAGTCATGTTGTGTTGGGCTCCGGGGAGACACCTCGTGTTCTTCCCGGAGTCCCAAGAAAATAAGGTAAAGCTTTGAAGATAACATTTTGGAAAGGGCACAAATCATGAAAGAACAGCGTGTGTGATTCTCGCATTTCCTCAAGAAAACTTTAGAGAAAAAACTATTTTCGAACATAGTGTCACTTACCGCGTGTGATATTTTTTTAAGCTAAGAGACTAACTTATATTTTGTCTGCAGACAATATTACAGCTTTCTGTTTTGTGTGTTGTTATGTAATTTTTCGATGTATTTTTGGGCTGGGAAAACAGTTAGTTTTTTTGTTCTTGAAGTAGGGATGGGGGGGGGATCTCGTGGTCATAACCTTTGTTAGGCAAGTCAGCGTCCTCTTAGATGATTCGATTCTAGGCTGGCGAGCCGGACAGTTCAGTCGCACTAAGTGGCTCTTAACCTCTAACATGTAACACTTCGGCTTTTGACTTTGTTGCAGCATCTTTTAATAGTTATCTTGCTTGTTCCCGGGGAACATTTCTTGTGTATTTACTGAACTTTATTTGTGTATTTACTTAACATTTCTTGTGAATTTGGATTTTCTTTACGCATTCCTGATCGCGTGTAGTCATGGGGATTCTAGTCCATGCTTGTACTTCAGAAACGGATTTCATTCCGCAAGTTGTTTTCACCTCCCGTATTTGCGTTGGGTTCTGACTTACCTTGCCTTGGGATTTTTCATTATATATTTCTTTTACTTCGAGTCAGGCTAGGATTGGTTTATTTTTAGTATGCCTGTATGTGAAATTATTTAATATGCCCTTGTTTCTTGTATAACCATTGTATATGGTTCTTAGTTTAATTATATTTTATCAATGTTGCCCTTCATTCTTTTATTTCCATGCATGCAGTCAACTCCTAACTGGACCTCTGGTTACGCACCAGCCGTCCACTCCACAGGTTTAAGCCTGAAGTCCCATTAGGGCACCGCTCAACCCTGAACCTCTTGGCGAATGTTCAAGGTTAGGGAAGGAGTGGCTCAAGTGGTAGCAGATGCGATGGTTATGTGTTTACCATGGCCTGACTGCATGTCATGCGATACTTAATATTAAAATATGGGCCCTCCTTTAATTTTCACCCTATATGTAGGCTACAATTGTGGGTCAGTGTGTAACACATGTTTTGTTCGTTTTGTTTCATGAAAATAATTCTGTACGATGGCCAACCGCAAGATCACTGTCAAATATTTGACAGATGAAGAGGTGATTTATGAGTTACTGCTGCGTAACCTCCAAGTGCCCGAGGACACAGAGCAGGCCATAGAAAGTTTAGAATGTGCCACCGATTTTCATATTGCTGTACCCAAGCTGTCTGATGCCCAGTTCAAATTTGGTGAGTCCCAAGTATGTAATTCTGTGAAGGATATTGTCAATGTAGTAAATTTTTGTTTTTCTGAGGTTCAATGTAGCCCTGCTCATTTTGTGAAGTTAAATGCCCGTATTGAATATCTGTATCTCCGTTGTACCGACCTGCTACATTCTTCTGATGAGCGTTACATACCCGTGTTGAATAACAATATTAGCTGCCCAAATTAGATTGGTGGAATGTGCCCAGAGGCTAGATAGCGTTAATTCTGTCAGTCAATGTGAGGATTTAATGACTTCGGTCCCTGTCGGTGATCGTGACTTGAATATTTCTGCCGCTGTGGAGTCAGTGCCTGTGTCAGATAATGAAATTTATGTCTTGAATAACGTTGGAAGTCAGAATGCAGAATCCTTGTCTTGTAATCGTCAAGTTCCCCCCCCCCCCCGTTATGCAGACTGCTGGCGATCCAGCATATTTAACAGCTAGCAATATTGATTTTGGACAAAGCTCACGTATTCTAGTGTGATTTTCGAGCTGATGAACGTAAAATTGTTGATTTTCTAAGCATTGATCCTTCTGTTAATGTTGTTAATGTTTCAAATGTCGAGAGACGTAAAACACATCCAGTACCACATGCTGGTGATGCATTTTCTTCACCTTATGTGATGACCAATTCCTTGTTAAATAATGGTGTACCAAACCCGAACGACATTCAAGCTGAATCAAGGTCACGATTTGGACAAGTGGTCCCTGAAAGTAGTGGTACCTTGGGTTCGATGCCAGGTAGTGCTGTTAGGTTTAATCTTCCTCTTGGTCCTGTGCCATTGACTGGTAGTAATTGTTCGAATTGTAATTCTGTGTCTAGTAATACTCGCGTAGGCGGACCGCCTGCTTTTCCTGTTCCGTAATTCAGTCATTGGGTAGTGTGGGTTATCAGCACTCTACATTGAAACAAAATTCCAGTTCTGAGGGTGCCGTAAATATTAATTCTGGTTTTCAAGGATGTCATGGTGTCAATTCTAGTTTGGGGCATAACCCCGGTTCTTCTGTAAAGCCTAGGAACTACGATTCTGTTCTAGGGAATACAACGTTTGAGATGCCAGGTCAAGATGGGTGTAGTGACCACGATTCCAATTCTGTTTACTCTAAGGCTAGTTTTGGTCCCGTAAATCGTCCTATTATGAATTTTGTTTGTAAATTGTATGGTTGGAGAATGGACACTGTTGAGGAGGTTGTGGAGTTTCTCAGGATACTGGTTGAAATTCATGAATGTGCAGTACAGTTCGGTGTAAGTGATAAAATGGTCTTTCAGTTAATATCTCCTCACACTTCTGATATTGTTCGGACATACGTAACTAGTGCAATGTGTAATAGTAGGAGCATTGAATATTTCATGGCCGAAGTGTTGAGAGTCTTCGTGCCGGTGAGGTCTTTGGATTCCGTGAAAGGGCGTTATCTGTATCGTGCTCAGGGTATGAGCGAACCTCTAAATCATTACATCATGGACATATCTAAATTTGTGAAAGTGTTTGGATTGGATATGCCAGAATTTGAAGTTGTGAAACTAATTAAGACTGGTGCAACTCCGGAATTTCGAAATTGTCTGAGTGTTGGCACTCCTTCAAGTACCGTTGGTGAGCTTTGCGAGGCTGCTATTTTGGCTGAGTCCGTGCGCTCTGTGGATTTCTTGAGGTATGCTGCTTGGGCTGCACCTCCTGGTGTTAATCCTGTTCGCCCCCCGTCTGGGTCAAGTAATTTCAACCAAAATCCTAACCGAAACAATGTCAGCAATAATTCTAACCGTCCTGTGAAATGCTACGGGTGTGGTCGCACCGGTCATATTCTGCGTAACTGTCAGGTGAAGAAAGGTAATTGACGGGTTGGGAACGGACATCGTGGTATTCATCCTGCTAAGAACTTATCGGGTCCTTTGAAGAACGAAATGGAGCAGGACGATGCCAAACCTTTCGGAGATAATGGTGTCTGTTCGAGGATTTCTGAAAATGTTATTTTGCCTTCCCCATGGTCAAAGTTTCGATCAATGATGCCTGTGTAATCGCCTTGCTAGACTCAGGAAGTGCTGCATCTTTGGTCAGTGAGAATTGGTACTTGGCCATGAAACAAATCTGTAAATTGGGGAATTTGTCTAAAGTCAATGTTGGGTTAGTGTCAGCCAACGGTTCCAAATTGGACGTCCTTGGTTCTGCAAAATTTAAGGTGCTTATTCACAATTTCTCTTGGAAATTTTCATTTTGGGTAGTAAAAGATTTATCTTGTCCCCTCATACTTGGAGCTAATTTTCTTGGTCACACCGGTCTGTTGTTGGACATGCAACATAAGGCGTTTTGGTTTAGGTTTTGTACTGAGGTAAAATTAAGGTTCTATTCTTCTGATGTTTCTGCTGTTGGTGCTCACGTTGTCAATGTTGACACGGAGCCCACCTTGTCTGCCGGAGTTGAATCTTTGGATCTAAGCAATTTGTCTGATGCTCAGGCTAAGGTAATTCGTGATTTATGTGGGTGTTATCCTGAAGTGTTTACCGATGAATTGGGAATGACAAGTATTTTGGAATATAAAATAGAAGTTACCGATACTCTCCCTGTAAGACATCCTCCTTACCGTCTGAGCCCACCTAAGATGATAGAGCTGAATAAGATAATTGATCAAATGTTAGCCGATGGAGTGATCCGACCCTCCACGTCAGCTTATTCGTCACCCATGTTTCTTGTCCCGAAGCCCAATGGTGGTTTTTGACCAGTCGTGGACTACCGGAGGTTAAACAAAAAGGTTGTCTTAGAATCCATCCCTCTTCCTGACCTGCACAGCTGTTTTTCTTGGTTTAAAAACGCTAAATACTACAGTCTCATAGATTTAAATCAGGCGTACTATCAAATTCCTTTGTCTGAGGAGTCCAAACACCTCACTGCGTTCGCCACGGACTGGAACCTTTTTGAATACTGTAGGTTACCTTTTGGTCTGTCTACAGGGGGCGCTGTGCTCAGTCGGCTTCTTGAACATGTGTTTTCTGGCATTAGATTTGACTATCTATATCATTACCTGGACGACGTCGTCATATATAGTGAAACGTTTGAAGAACATGTGCACCATCTGCACGAAGTTTTTGAGAGATTAAAATCTGCTGGTCTAACTGTAAAATTGTCTAAGGTGTCATTCGCTAAACCTAAGATTGCTTTTCTTGGGCATGTCATTTCCGCTGATGGTGTTTCGGTCGATGACTCCCAAACCCAAGGAATCAGAGATTTCAAACCTCCTAAGAATGTAAAAGCTGTAGCCCGTTTCGTGGGAATGATTGGGTTTTTCCGTAAATTTATTCCAAATTTTGCGCAACGTGCTGTGCCACTTAACTGTCTACGTAGGTCTGGTGTGAAGTTCGAATGGGGTCCATCGCAGCAAGCAGCTTTTGAGGATTTGAAGGAGGCACTGTGTAGTGCTCCTGTTCTTGCTGTCCCGGATTTCAGTAAGAGGTTCATCATTCAGACTGATGTTCCTCTAGGTGCTGTAGCCGCCGTTCTGCTACAAGACAGTGAGCTGGGTAGACGTCCTATTGGTTTTGCTTCTCGAAATCTTTCCCCCGCAGAAGCCAATTATTCTGTGTATGAACTGGAAGGCCTTGCAGTCATGTTCGGACTGGAGAAATTCCGTATGTGCGTTGAGCATGTTCCGTTTGATCCGGAAACTGATAACCAGGCCATGAGCTAGGTGCTAGCTAAACCCAGGACCACTGGACGCATTGCCAGGTGGGCAACCAGAATTTCATCCTTTCAGTTTACTGTCCGTCACATTAAGGGTTGTGAAAATGTCGTTGCTGACTCCCTTAGCCGCATGTACGAGGAAGTTCCTGGTAGGTGTGAAACTCCTTCGTCTGAAGAGTCAGTTGTAATCGGAGCAAATTCTGCTCAGCACATGCTTGTGAATTCACCATTGTTGTTCGGAGAAATTGCTGTGCACCAAAAAGAAGATCCTGTTTTGAGTGAATTAACTGTCAAATTGAGTTCTGGTGAAGAGATTAAGCCTTACATCTTAAAATCTGGGGTGTTATGCTGTGTAGCTAAGCGCGATAAGAAGCCTAAGGTTGTCTTGCCTGCTCTGCTTGTAAATGGCATGCTGAAGTATTTTCACGAGTCACCTGCTGGAGGTCATCAGGGGATTTTCCAAACAAGACAGAAGATCAGACAGTCTTTCGTTTGGAAAGGTCTCGATAAAGATATGAGGAGGTTTGTACTGGGATGTCATAGTTGCAATGTGAGTAAGCCTGCTGTTAGTGGTAAAATTGGTATGTTAGCTTCCGAAACTGTATCCAGACCCATGGAAAAGCTGTATATCGACTTCGTGGGCCCGTTTCCAAGGTCCAGGGTGGGAAAACGCTTTGCTTTTGTCTGTATGGATGGTTTTTCCCGGTTTTCATGGAATTTCCCACGAGAATGTGTAATTCTTTTACTGTCATCAAGTGTTTGAAAGTGATTTTTGCTTCTTGTGGCCCTTGTCAATATCTAGTTTCCGATAATGCTAAAGCTTTCTTTTCTCATCAATTTAGAATTTTTTATTTGACTACTCTATCTCCCATATAACTACCACGCCGTATTACCCTAACCCTAGTCTGGCCGAAAGGGTTAACCGCAATTTGAGAGCCGCGCTAATCGCCTACCATCGAGATAACCATACCAAGTGGGACTCATCATTCCACTGGCTAGCTTATGCCTTCAACACCGCTGAGCATGAATCACACGGTAGGACTCCTTTCTCTCTTATGTATGCGTTTGTGCCAAATTCCCCTTTAACTAACTTATGGTCGCTTCATGATCTTCTGCCTGACCAGCCCTGTCCTGAACGTGTTAGGGAAATCTGGAAAGAAGCCAAGGCAGCTATCAAGATTTCGCACGATAAGCTTGCCAAGAGATATAACTTGGGTCATAAGGAAAGTGGATATTCTGTCGGAGACCTCGTGTATGCGAAGGACTTCTGGCCGAAGGCCCCTGGTCATCAGGCATCAGGAAAGCTTCAACCGAAATTTATGGGACCCTATAAAATCTTGTCCTTCCCTTCTGAGGTGACAGTGTTGTTGGAAGATCGAGTAAGGAAGCGCGTTTTCAGGACTCATTTATTATACTGTAAGCCTGCTGGCAAACGAGAAACTGAGAAGTTATAAACTGTGAATTTGGAATGTTTCATTTCCTGTGAGTGCGACGTTGTCGAGTCCTGTTGGACGGGGGATGACCCAGCTGTTCCGCTGAAGTCAATCTCTTATGCTATCTTTTGTAATCCTCATGAGTAACTGTCGCCTGCTCCTGTTGGTGGTGTCTTGTCTCATCGTGTTTACGGGTTGTGTGATTTTGGAAATTTTTCTTAGAAGTAATATTGATGCAAAATTTTGTTAATTTGGTATGTGATTTTGGAAATGTGTAACGTCTCAGGGTGATTCTGAGTCTGATGTGCTGTTCCGTCGTTCTGGCGTGTTGGTTTTGAAATTATATTAATCTGAACAACCTTGGAGCTGCAATATCTGGTGAGTTGAGGGTGTATTTAGGTGGGTTGGTCAGTGGGTTCTTTGAATTCTGCAGAAATGTTCTGTTAGACTGCTGACTTACTAATAGTGTCTCAATTTTCGAGAGTTGTAGGTTGGAAATAAATTTTGTGTGAACCCCCGTTACTTTGGGTGTGATTTCGGTTTGGAGAGCTTCAGCTGTTGCGCTGAATACTCTACCAAGATGTCAGTCAGCTGTTCTGTGCATTAGAGTTGGGTCAGACTGAAGTATTGAATGTATAATTATTTTTTTTTCGGGGAGATATTTCAAGTCTGTGATCTTATTCTCGTTCCATGTTAGGTGTGTATTCTTTGGGGATATTAACTGGCCCGTGCCTTTTGAAATATATCATTTACCACTCCTGTGGATTGTAATTCTGTGAAAAGTTTCGAGACGCTGAGGCTGTGGGAAATTGTTAGGTTGGAAAATATGTGAATTTGGGGACATTAACTGCCCCGTACCTTTTGACGTGTATCATATGACGCCTGTCGGTGTTCATTGTAGTGCTGTAGAATTCTGTTAGCCGTTTGGGGAGTGTGTGAGTGCGGATTTGTTGGTAATTGTGTTTTTTATGGTGGACCATGTTAACTTGGGTGAGTATGTAGATATGGTATTATGCTAATGTTGTGCTCATTATGGAATTTTGTCAAGCTATGTGCTTTGGTTTGGAATTTGTGCATTCATATTGGTAGGAATGCGGTACAACCTGTGTACTAGGTTAGTTGTTGTTGAATTCAGTTTCTGCTTGGGTTTCGTGCCTTGTGGTAGCAGTTTGAACTGGTAGTCGTTTGGGAAGATTTTTTTGGGGTTGTAAATTTAGGGTATTGTTTTTTTTGGCTATGTGTTGTTATTTCTTGTTAGGGTGTGGTCACTTAGGTGTCCTGAGTTCGATTGCCACCCTCTGGTAACTGTTGTGAAGTCGTTGTTGTGATTTTTGGTAAAGTTTTGGTGGAATTGGCATTGGTCGTGGGTGAGTGTTGTAATCTGAACGTGATCCCCATGGTGTATTGTTCTCGTGGAAGTTGGTTGCTGTCTCCGGCGTTCCTCGTGTGGCCACCGAGGGCGGTTAGGGACAGTAACTTGCGATATGAGACAGAGGCTTTCTTTCTTATGTAATTGTAGTGTGTTTCATATACTGGGACGATCCAAGGTTGAATGGTTTGTATGTTGTGTAACTGTTTTAATTATGTCTTGCTTTCTCTGGTGGTTCTGAGTTCACATATTGCGTGAGGCCCATCTAGTAGATTTTGTAAATTTTCAATTGTAGGTTCCCTGTAGACTTTGGGTTCCCGTGTCA
The DNA here is from genome assembly GCA_946902985.2 of Meconema thalassinum. Classification (NCBI taxonomy): domain Eukaryota; kingdom Metazoa; phylum Arthropoda; class Insecta; order Orthoptera; family Tettigoniidae; genus Meconema; species Meconema thalassinum. The sequence goes on along the minus strand of OX336392.1, from coordinate 508,011,769 downwards.
TTGTAAAATCATTTCTGTAAAATAACTTAAATATTAAGTAATTGTCCTTGTTTTTGGAAAGTTTTTTTATTAACTTAGGTGCTTCGGTAAAGTGGTTGCCCTTTCCAGTGAATTCTTTCAGTGGACCTATTATTAAGCCCTGAACTAAACTGACTTCTTGTGAAGTATCCCTTTTTCGACACAAATGCTTCAGTGAGCTTCGTGCACTACAGAACCAAATCCTGGTGTGATTTTTTTTCACCCAATAATAGGGTGGTATAACCTTGCTCAATGCTAGTTTGCTAGCCCGGAGCACCCGTTCCTTATAAGGGAATCTTAATGTGAACTAAGGTGGTGTGGTAAGGGGCAACGTGCTGGTCCCTGTCCCGGGATGTCAACCTGGACTTTTGCTGCTGTACTCATGTATGATTCGGCGGGACTTCCCCTATTTGGCTGGAGTACTCCCAACCTAGGTCAGGGTTGGAGGTACCATACCAGGAATGTAGACGTCTTCTATCTCAGGGGCCTACTCCAGGATCTGCTGGCGGCTCTTGGAGGGGACCTTCGACTGCCAAGGTGCCTAGCTGTTCAGCGCTTCTCTCATGGTGAAGTTTCGGGGGAGGAGGAAGGATTTATTCTTCCAACCTTGGACCTGAACTTTGAAAAACCCTGGACTGGTGTTTGTGCATCCCTGAAGATTGTGTAACCCTAAGGGAATTAGAAAACCTTTGTTCCCCCTACCATTTATTTCCAAATCTGGAATTGGACCATCTACTGAACTTTGTGTACCCCTACTAACAGTGGTCAGCCCTGTGGGAAATGTGAAAAGTTTCAATTCTCACGCTAAAACTTGCAGAGTCGTCAACCAACCGGCAACATCGCATTGGGCCAATGCGCAGTAAACCACTACGCTTGGCAACACTCAGTTGGTCAGTAACCAATGATGCCAACTTGGAACAAATTGCACTCCATGGTGTGCTAGGCAACCCGAGTCGTTTCGTCCCCCTGTTAGGTTGGCTGAACTGTGCGCGAGTAACGTGTTTGGCGCGTAATTGCCGGACTGAAGAAGAAAGGAGCTCGATAGGCCTCATTACTGAAAGGACTGGTACGAAGTCATGTTGTGTTGGGCTCCGGGGAGACACCTCGTGTTCTTCCCGGAGTCCCAAGAAAATAAGGTAAAGCTTTGAAGATAACATTTTTGAAAGGGCACTAATCATGAAAGAACAGCGTGTGCGATTCTCGCATTTCCTCAAGAAAACTTTCGAGAAAAAACTATTTTCGAACATAGCGTCACTTACCGCGTGTGATATTTTTTTAAGCTAAGAGACTAACTTATATTTTGTCTGCAGACAATATTACAGCTTTCTATTTTGTGTGTTGTTATGTAATTTTTCGATATATTTTTGGGCTGGGAAAACAGTTAGTTTTTTGTTCTTGAAGGAGGGATGGGGGGGGGGGGGATCTCGTGGTCATAACCTTTGTTAGGCAAGTCAGCGTCCTCTTAGATGATTCGATTCTAGGCTGGCGAGCCGGACAGTTCAGTCGCACTAAGTGGCTCTTAACCTCTAACATGTAACACTTCGGCTTTTGACTTTGTTGCAGCATCTTTTAATAGTTATCTTGCTTGTTCCCGGGGAACATTTCTTGTGTATTTACTGAACTTTATTTGTGTATTTACTTAACATTTCTTGTGAATTTGGATTTTCTTTACGCATTCCTGATCGCGTGTAGTCAAGGGGATTCTAGTCTATGCTTGTACTTCAGAAACGGATTTCGTTCCGCAAGTTGTTTTCACCTCCCGTATTTGCGTTAGGTTCTGACTTACCTTGCCTTGGGGTTTTTCATTATATATTTCTTTTACTTCGAGTCAGGCTAGGATTGGTTTATTTTTAGTATACCTGTATGTGAAATTATTTAATACGCCCTTGTTTCTTGTGTACCCATTGTATATGGTTCTTAGTTTAATTATATTTTGCCAATGTTACCCTTCATTCTTTTATTTCCATGCATGCAGTCAACTCCTAACCGGACCTCTGGTTACGCACCAGACGTCCACTCCACAGGTTTAAGCCTGAAGTCCCTTTAGGGCACCGCTCATCTCGGAACCTCTTGGCGAATGTTCAAGGTTAGGGAAAGAGTGGCTCAGGTTCAACCATAGGATTTGCAGAATGAAGATTTTTCACTTCCCGAATGAGGACTGTGTGTGCTCGTTGTGTGGGGACGGATGTGAACGTTATCACCTCCTAAAGTGCAAAATCAGTGACTCAGTATAGCTCTTTATACTCTTTCGAGTGATCCTTATTGTTATTAAATTCTTATTTTCACCGCAAGATGGCATATCAGATAGTTGGAGTCCAATAGTATTACATTACAATCGCCAACTGCCGCTTGTGCGATAAGACAGTTTTGAGTGTTTTTGGATATTAAAACTAATGTTTTGTGTTTTTGTGAAATTAAAAAAAAATACTTATACAGGGAAAGATAATCATCTCAATCTTGAAATGAATCAAGACGTGTATTAAATGAATGTTTAAGTGTATGATATGATAGTTTACAATACAGTTTTGTGTTTCGTTAAAATCAATGTTAGCGCATATGGTAATGGAATTAGAAACACATTATCGAGTCTCTAGAGAACATTTTTAAAATTAATTTTACATTTGTTTTGAACAAAATAAATTTTACGTGGGATATTTTTAGTGAAGAGGGACATTCTGCGTGGGAAGTTGGGATTTTCAGGTTTGAGAGATTGGCAACATAACCGGACGAGAGTTTAAAACTGAGTTCAGGAACAAATCGATGAAGGGCAGTTCGTTCTCGCTTCTCGCACGGGTCGGTTGTTCTGTGTGTTCATACGCCTCGTGGCGGGGAGTGTCGTCTCTTTATACATAGTGTCCTACGTGTGTGTTTTCGACTACTTGTGTGTATTAGTGAATTACAGTGCATATTATCTTGTAAATAGTTGATCCATTCCCGATTTATAATACTGGCGACATGGCCGAAAACAGTGGGGGGTGAGGAAAATACGCGGCCTCCTGACGATAGTATGGTAACTTCGAACGCACCCTTCACCCCGGCATTATATTCTGTTACCTTGCAAGTTGACAGGAGCTCGTCTCCAATATTTCCGTCTAATCCAACTCATCACAATTAGGCCAGTCATCTAAGACATTCTAGGTCGCAAAAAATTGCAAGGTTCTGATTCTTAGGAATGTTGTTAGGATAGATACCAATAGTGTAAAACCAAGTTGCAACCTCGAAAGACCTGTGCTAACTTCGTGGTGCTCGAAAAACCTCGAAATTTTCAGACGTTTTTCGGTTTCTGGCTTACAATTTCCACAATATGCATTCTATGGCAAAGTCACCCATAACACTTTTAAAGAAAGTTTTAAGAAAACAACATTACCGACAATTTGAGTGCTACTCCAGCTCTTTATGACTTATAGATCTCGAAATACAACACTTCGAAAATGGTCAATTTTCTCCAAAGTGTTAGAAATTTGTAGTAGGCTAGTCTTTCGAACAAATTACCGGCTAAAATAGTCATTCTACGAGGAAAGTCATCAAAAGTAAAGTTGTAGAGCTGTTGTTTAGCGTTAATTTAAGCATTAGCAAAACGCTATAAGACCAACAGTTCTCTTGTTATCGTGTAAAACACAAACATAGGAAATTGAATTTTTCAAAAAATGTAGCCTGACTAATTGTAGGACTTTTTAAAAGGATAAGAAAGACATCAATCAGTGGAAAATTGTTTTTCATGCAAAATGAAATTGAAAACAATTAATGATAATGAGTAATTTCTTATCAATATTGATGTCGCAGTGGCGAAGTGATGGAGGGGCCTCAGCTAACACCTGCGACCAAAACACGCAACACGTCAATTACCTACTATTTATTAATAAATTACAACAAGACCTGTTGAATCCCTCGAGGAACACTGGATCGTAGGATCTGAAATTGCCCGGCTGAAAACACCCCCCAGATCCCACCAACAGGAGAAGGAAGTACAAAGGAGCATATCAACAAACCTAAATTGTGCAAAGACAAACCAAACTGCAAACAAGGAAAACTTTCTCAGGTCAAAACGTGACACGAGACGCAAACGAGATACAACTAATCTCAGAGAGTAGTGAGAAAATTTAAGAAAAGAAAAGGAAACACATTGATCCCTCACCTGAATATAATACAATAATGTACACGTATATACATATATTGTGCCCGCCAGACAAGGATGTCGGAAGACCGCTTGACCGCAACGGCCCCTCGACACCCCCATCCACCGAACCCACAACCCTAAAAGGATCAGATGTGCATTCTCAAATCAGCCCGCACGGGACTAGTTACCTCAGGGTCGATCGGTGTTAGTGAGATGTGGAAATGTTATGAACTGACCCAAGAAAGCACATCAAAAACAATAAGAAAAAGAAGAAGTCCAGTCTTAAGTTACCTTCTTTGTTTATTCAGAAACAGCACCCCAACCTACTTCTGAGGGTAAGAATCGGAAAAGCCGCTAACCTGAATACATGATGAATAGTCCCTAAATGACGTTAAGTTACCCTCTTATGAAGTCCTATTATACAACAAAACAAAATAACAGCAAACTAAGGGAATAATACGTAAGTTCGGCCCTAAGCAATTACAATGAGAAATTTAATTAAAGCAAAACAATGTGTATGAAACTAGGCTATGATGGTATTATCCCTGACATTTAACGTTAAGGTTATGTTCTGATTTGATCCTATCGGAAAGTTAATCATAGACGTGACGCGCCTATGCAGAAAAAAAAACTATCACACAATTGGTTCACCAAAAAAAAACACAGTAACAAATGGGAACACAAGTCAAGAAACCATAAACACAAAATAGAATACACTCTTATATTCAACATCCTCCCTACACAAATCGTCGACTCTTTGTAGACGATTGTCATCTGAATGCATGTCAATGTAGGTTGGCAACAGCGTGAACACCGTCATGTCTGACGTTGCATTTGCAAAGTTCAGGCTTCCGTGGATTCGCCTAGAAATTACATTCGAAGATTCAAGGAGTGTCAGCTTGATCTAATTGTATTTAGAAGCATCACCCTCAGGTGAAAAATCGCAGATCGAATCATAACAACAACCACAACAACATACGAAAAATTACATTATTTTTAAAAAAATGAAGTTCGAAACTATGTAATTATTTATTTAATTATTAATTATTTATTCCTTCCAAAATAAAAATATTTCACTATTATTATTATTTATTTATTATTTATTTATTATTATTATTATTATTATTATTATTATTATTATTATTATTATTATTATTATTATTATTATTATTACCTTTAGTGAAGAAATTAACAGCCTAGCTCATAACTGTAGTATCAACATATGGCAATCAAATAGAAACACATTAATGAATTCCTTTACATTACTTGAAACTGATGTACATGAAATAGAAAACATAATTAAGGAATTAAAAACAGACAAATCGCCTGGGGCGGACAATATACGCTTGAAAGACATAAAGGCAACATCCAAAAAAACTATACCAATCATAATACATCTCATAAACAAGATATTCGAATCAGGCATAATACCAAAATATATGAAATACACAATTATTAAACCAATATATAAGAATGGCGATCACTTAGACTTTGGCAACTACAGACCAATATGCATTTTATCAATCCTACACAAAATAATGGAAAAATACTTGGATAAGAGATTGAAGAATTTCCTAAATAAATATGATATTTCAAAGGGACACCTATACGGTTTTAGGAAGGGAAAAAGTACTGAACTACTCCTGGCTGAATTTGCCAATGTAATAAATAATGCCTTAAATAAGAACAATCACATAATGGTACTTTTTCTTGACTTTTCTAAAGCATTTGACACAATAAACCACAATAAACTACTTGCTAAATTACACGATATTGGAATAAGAGGCACGACTTACAAACTATTTGAAAGCTATCTGAAAAACAGGGAAATGGCAGTTATGGTCAATAACACTATCAGTGACGCAGTAGAAGGAACACGGGATATCCCTCAAGGCAGTATTATTTCACCTACACTATATAACCTGTTCGTAAACGACATGAATGAAACCATTAAACACAGTAAAATATTTATCTATGCTGATGACAACACTATATATACCATACATAAAGACTCTAAAACAGCTTTTGATAGACTTCAAGAAGACTTCAATAACATCACAAGATGGTGTCATGACAATAATTTGTATATAAATACAACCAAATCTAAAATAATGCACATCAGAGTTGATCACTTCACACAAGAAAAATACAAACTAACGCACCACAGCATATCATGCATACACCAAAACATCCAGGCAGGTTGCAAATGTAACACCTTCATAAATAGTACTTTGACACAAAAATACCTAGGAATTACCCTTGATGAACACTTTAAAATGAATACACACACAGTAAACATAATAAAAAACCTAAGAGCAAACCTCTACACCTTCTACAATCTCCGATTTTATGTAGATAGGAAAACTTACAAAACAATTTATAGTGCTCTGATTGAAAGCAAATTAAGATATGCTATAGCAGCTTGGGGAAATCAAAACACAACTTTAATTAATAATCTTCAAGATAGCCAAAACAGGTTCTTTAAATATTTCACTGATATCCCTTATTTTAATATTAAAGAGTTGTTCCAAATTACTGTACTGAATCTCTACTACCATGATCCAAGATTCAGGCATAAGGTCTCTCACAACTGGTGTATTCTTTGAATACACGGTACCTGAGATTACAATTTTGATTGCTTTTGCATGTTCTTTCTTTCCTCTTTGTCAAACACCAACAGTGATCTTCTGTTTTCTCTTAGGGGTTCAGGTCGCTTATATCTTTTATGAGTCTGTTCCAGATATATATTCTATGACCCACCTAGCGTCATATAGCAGCGAATATCTGAAGCTCTTCAACTCTTCCTCGTGCAAGAGGAATTCCTTCTCCATCTGGCTACCAGATTTTACTGCCATCGCCAGCTATTATCTCCATGAGCAAGAGAACTACGTCTACTCTTTTACTCACCATGCTGTGCTAGTATCATCTGTTATCAACTCTTTGAAGACCGGCTCAGCAAGAGAAGATCAATTTTTTGTTGTAACATTGGCAATGCTTATATGTTCTCCTTTTGTCTCCTACCCCCCACTCTTTTCCCCTTCCTTGGACCCTCCGTGCTCCGTTGAGCAGGTCTCACTTCTCAATTGGCAGTTGACTCGGTCAGTTAAAGCTCCTCTCGAGCTAGTCTCCTCAAACCAAGAGGCACACACTCTTCTACGCCATGTTGGCAAGGTAGTTGTCATCCAGGGAAACTTCGCCTTCAACATGAAATCAAGATAAGTACTATTTTAAAAGTTTTAACCTCATCTTCATGGTTTTAACTTCCACGTGCTTTTACGATACTTTTATAGACAGTGTGAAATTATTTATTTTGGGGCAAAAATCATTCTTCGTGGGATTTGCCATGTTGAGCTTTTGTTCATATAAGCCAACCTTACTAAAAAAGAGCTTTTCTTAAGCTATTCAAATGAGAAATCCTCTCACTACGTGGGATATTACCTAATACCCACTGTCTATAAATTATAAAGCTAGTTCCTCCGCTGGATTAACTTTGACTACATTCTTCTATAAAGATCGTTCTGGAACTTTCCAGATCTGGTACTCTATCTGCGAGGCTTGCCGTCAGGTATTTTTCACTCACTTGTGAAAATACTAGTTAAAATGAGGAATCTTCCTTACAAATTACTGCAATAGCTAACTTTCGTCCACCGCTGGAATGTTTTATGGTACATTTAATTGTAAATCACAACTTTCTCAAGAAATAGACTCTCACCTATATAGTGCAATCAGTAATTTCCATAATTGCAATAACTTTCTTTCTCATAAACTTTAGTGTTTCTATAGTGAACTTTGCATCCATCTTTATAGACTACAGTGATAACCAGTGCTTGCTCCACGTTTCTACCGCGTCGCGATCGTCCGTTTACATTAAATACGGCCATGAACATTGATCCTATATCCCAATGATCTTTCCTCAACCTTCTACTAACAACCAATATTAATAAAATTGTAACTTTTCTATAAGGTGTCACTCACGAAGTGCCCTTACAACTTTGCTAGTTTAACATTAATTAAATTCTGCATAATTGCTTGTGTGATACAAGTTTCAAATTCACATTGTTCCTTTCCTATAATCAGGGAAAACAATTCCTTAAACTCTTGAGCGAGTCATGTTCAGGTTTCACGAAATGGAAACTGTCCCATTTGGCTAGTGATTCCTGCTCAAACTTGGGAAGTCTAGAACCTTCCTTTTAACTTTCTTCAGGTTTCACAGTAAGTGACCTGCCCTCTTTTGTATAATTCTCATATAGTAATTCTGTATAAATATAAGAAGTTGTAGGAACTTCTATTTCATTCTTTATGTTCTCCTTATTGTTATTTTCGAAGTTGTTATTCTCTCTAGATTATTCTCTCAAGAATTTCTTAAGGTACACTCTTTGTACACCAATTTACGTTCAAACTTTAATTACTTCATTGTTTATTTGTTTAAATCTTATAAAGATTTTAGAAACATGTAAGGTTTGAAACCTTGTAAATTGTCAATTGCCTGGAGCAAACATTTAATGTTGAGAGGTCTGCGACCCCATTTGTTAAAAAGTTCAAATGAACTATGTTTGTCAAAATTATATTACATGCTTGTTAATTTCCTCAAACTTCTTTGCATTGTTTAATAAATTAAATATTTGGTTTTGGATTCATCATTTCTCTGATACTACAGTTAGGCAAGATCCTGGCTTTCCTAGCTCTTCCTAGGTTCATGCTCTCGTTCATACTCAATAAAGCTTTTACTATTTGTCTTGCCAGACTATCACCCTTCCCTATAGTAGTCTTATTCGTGCTTGGGAGGAAATACACTAAAGCCTTTCTCTGGCAAACTGCCCAAGTCTTAGCTGCGGTTCTCGTCAGCTTCGACCAAGCTCGCACCTACTTCAGCTATCAGAGAGTTAATTTGCAGTTGCAACCGCTTCTAAGTGTGTTTAAAGTTAAACTTATTAATTTTGTGGGACTCTCCTCCTATTTTTCTATCCTTTTTTTCCAATCCAAAATCTACTTCCTTTTCTTAATCATCTTCCCTTGGTGGGTGGGTTATTCCTCAGCCAATAAACTACCCAACAACATACAAACAAGAGCCATAACAAATACTAAATATGTAAAACCCTTATGTATAAATAGCTATGGTTTCAAGAGACTAGATTATATTATACCATCACTACTTAATGAACTACCACCTGGATTGACGAACATTAACAGCAAACAACTAGCTATAAGTCGCATTAAAAAATATTACTTAACCAAACATTAACTCATAACATAAATGTATTAATATAACTACTATAGTGTAAATTTTTGTGTCTTTAATTATTTACATTAATACTTTATCATTATCATAACAAAAAAAAATTGCATGCACTCTTGTATTGAAATATAATCTATATATATGTTGTAAATAATAATTAATATGTCTCACAGATAATCTGTACTGTCATCAGATTCGTGAGACATATCACAATAATGTAACATAAATATTATTTAATAAATAAATTAAATTAAATTAAATTAAATTATTTATTATTATTATTATTATTATTATTATTATTTATTTTTATTTATTATTATTACTTTTTTTTAGTCGTTTCGGCCATCAATGGACCACGATGTACTTCACTCATATGATCACTGTAAAGCTTGTTTTCTTGTCTGCCAGTAGATCTTCATTCTTGACGAATGTTCAGCTCTCCTTTCTTCCGTCCACTTGCAGTGAGGGCGAGGCATCACAGATGTTAAAGGGTGTAGATTACTGGTTGATTTAACCGCCTTTCTGAACAGGTTCCTATCCCAAACCAGAGTTTGATTGATTCGAGCTTCTGTTAGGTCCTTTTTAACTTGCATCGACCATTTACAATAGGATTTTTTTTTAGAGATTGATGAGTGGATTCGATATGAAAGTCGATGATGCTCCATCCGCTCCAAATGTCCAAAGAAAGACATTCTCCTTTTTCTCATCACACTCACCAAATCTTCTATATGTTCAAATAATTCATTGTTATGTCTTCTTCTGTAAGTACCATTATCATTAACAGGTCCTAATATTTTCCTTAGAATTTTCCGATCCTAAGTTCTAATTTTCTCAATGGGCCTTTGTTTGTCATCAGTAAGCATTCTGCAGCATACAGTGCTGACGGCCTAATTACTGTATTATAATGACAAAGTTTGACATTCCGGGACAAGCTTTTACTTTTGTAAATGTTTTTGCAGGTTTGAAAGGCACCTTCCAATTTGTTACATCGGCTCTCAATGGCAGCTATTTCTGAATTATTAGGGGTAATCCATTCGCCTAGGTATTTACATTTTCGGACTTTTTTGATTTTTTTGCAGACCAATCGTGATGAATTTTGAGGCATCTTTGACATTTGTGACAAAATTAGTTTTATGGAAGGCCACTTTAAGTCCAGTTTTAGCAGCTATGATTTGTAGTTTATTAAGTTGGTCAGTGGCCTCTTCCATTGAATTAGCGAACAAAGCAATGTCATCTGCAAAAGCGAGACAGTTTATATTCAGGTCTTCTTTTTTATAACCAATTCGAATACCATAATTATTTGGTAAGATTGTTAACCATTCTCTTATAATTTTTTCCAAGACACAGTTGAACAGCATCGGTGATCCCAGATCACCTTGTCTACAGCCAGTCTTGATTGCAAAGGCTTCGGACAATTCACCACGAAATTTGACCTTAGAAATGGTGTTTTCTAAGCTTGCTTTGAACAAATTAATTGATTTATTGTCTAGGCCAAACTCACGTAAGGCGTTAATTATTGTGTCTCTATGAATGCAATCATAAGCCTTTTGAAAGTCCACAAAAATCACAACATAAGGTTTAGATCGTACCGTACAGTAGGAAATTATGGTCCTAATGTTATGAATTTGTTCAGGACAGGATCTTGATTTCCTGAACCCAGCTTGATATTCCCCTAACTGACGGTCTAATATCGGTTCTGCTCTGTTCAGAAGAGCCCTTGCAAATATTTTGTACGTTACCGATACCAGTGAAATACCTCTATAATTATTTGGGTCAGATTTATCCCCTTTCATATGTATAGGAATGAATGATGGCAGAAGTCCGATAATTATTACTATTATTTATTATTATTATTATTTCCAGGAAGTGTATTTAATATTGTCATTAGACACGAAGAACAGAATCAGACCCATTAATAAACTCTCACTTCGAGAAGCATCAGTCATCTCGATTCTACAACATCATCACAAAATCTTCATATGAGCATCACCGCTCAACTTCAATACACGCCAGTCACAGCTGGACTCGTGTTTACAAATACTAATACGTGTGGTCACCCAACACACATCTTATAGAACGGTCGACAGTGGTATAAACATCACCTGTCACCTAATTAACATCACCATGAGCGATAATGCATCGTCTTCATGTGGAACAAATTACCCAATCACAATCTAGCACGTTGCCCTGGTCTGATACATCATCGGTCTGTACAAAATTAAGTTAATGGCTGCCCAGAACAGCTGGTTACAGCTCTTAAATAATGGTTTCAATCTAATACAAGTTAGATTTTACTTAACAAATGTATTAACCTTATGGGAGTGTAAGTTCATTGAGAAAATACTGCTGTGCAGTTCTACGCTAAGTGTAGTATTGAGTTTGTGTGTGCCTTTAGTTGTTGTATAAAGTGACATGTGAGTGACGCATTTGCTTGCGGCCGGTATCTTCGAGTGTCTGCTACAGCTTTCAAGGTCCCAATACACTCTCCCGCTGACAAACAATTGAGCTCGGACGCTCACCGCTTGCTTTGTAACCAGTTCTAAATCCACACATTCAGATGTAGGATTGTAATAACGCCACACTTCTGGCATAACAAAAGAATAATGTTGTATTCCAGGTAGACCAAAGATATAGATACTGTATGTCACTCTTCTGCAGTGACTTGAATATATTAAAATGATACGTAGGAGGTATTAAAAATGCTTAAATAAATTATACTGTAGTCATTCCGTCGTGTCTATCGTCTGCCATACCTTCCCAAGGATCGTGTGTTCGAGAATAACACACTTCCACCTTACTTAAGGACATGAAGTTATATTTGCGGCGTTCTTCTTCAATGTATGCATAGTGCTCCCAATGCCTTTCTTAATCATTATATGTACAAATTGCCGTGTAGAAATTGACCGACAGGAAATAATATTTAATCACATAACTACCAAAAAACAAATCCTGTCTATAACCAACTGTGTGAATACGTGCGACCAATATCTTATGCTAATTATCCACCACAATTCTACCGTACATAAATGGTTTTATTTGACTTACTCGTTCATGGTTGGTTGTATGAGATGGATGGCTCTCGGTTTGAACCTGGTCCTCGGTTCACTCACCGACCTTAACCATCGTTTCTTCCTCCTCATGGTATTATTTGGCATTGGCTCTTCCCATGGTTGAATGGTTTACTCGGACATTTCTCCTGCCATAAGGATGGCGGTAGCTTCCGTGTAGTTATAGGTCCCCATGATGGTAGTAGTATTACACGTTGTAGAAGCCTGAATCACTGATTTTATCGGAACAATAGTTGTAAAATTTCCACTGATTCTAAACTGTGCGGATATTCAAAATTGCCTTTCTATTTCCGCCACTGACTTTATTGACGCATCTGCATCATATTACACAGACTTTACTACCTTTCTCACTCCACAATTACATGAGTTTGATAATAGCACTTCAAAATTTTGACAATTTACAGTTCGACTAGTCACGAATAACAGTTGCAATGCACTTTCCAAATATACCGGTCTGTTCGATAATAGTAATATTAATGGACTACTCGTCCTTACCCTGTTCATTACCCGAGATCCAGTTGCGGCGTTTTTCACTCACACACGACATGACACAGTACTGTCTAGGTAATGGCAACCAGTGCTTCTTCCTCTTCAAGGTCGGGCACCGCGTGCGTCATTTCCTGACTATGTAAATTAACCGTCTATAACCCAGCATATCATTTACACAACCAGCATTCTCGAAAAATTATAGGAAAAAAAATCATTGGAGTGCCCTTGTTGTCTGAATTGTCCTGTGGTTCATAATCTCACTATTAAATAAATGTTACTTCAGCTGGCGACTTCCCCTGGTAGGTTGGTGTTCCATGGTTGGACGTGTGGTTGAGCTTCTTTGGGATTTTTTTCTCGGCAATCAATTTTCGATGAGCCGGAAATGGTCATGGGGTCATGAGCCTTTCGGTCTCAATATAATGTTTTTTAATGAAACAAGGTCCAATGGAAACATTCATCATCCCTACACCTTCTTATTTGGTTAAATTGTACAAAAAGGAAACGCCACTGAGGACGCAGTTGAGCCAAGAGAAGGAGCTCAGTTAAGTATAAATATGTTTTCACCGTGTCAAACGAAAATGCAAAATTTGAAAAAGATTACCGAGAAATGGCTGTATTTAAAGAGATCTCTTGAAAATCGGTACAGGTCTAATTAAATTTCATAGATATGAAATTTGAGGTAGACCTAAAGTTAAATCACAGTACATATCCTAGAGATACTATCTCCAATTAATTTGAAAACAAAATGACACAGACGTCACTCGATGACGTATTGTAACAAGACGAAAATTAAGTACAGCAAGAACCACCATTAAACTCCAACCAATCCTTTTTAAATGATAAAACAACATGACGAAACATTTCACAAACTTTAGTTATACTTCAACCACCACTTGTCAGTCACACAGTAGTTCTATCGACTTCATTTTATAAGTTTCACAATCATAATCACTCACAGTGATCCAAAAAACCTTCTCCAGCTTAACAATATATCACGTGGTTCCAATAGTCCACGAGCTCAATTTCACAATCAATTTTACTTCACTAATAACATTAATATTACAGTTGATTAACGAGAGAAATCTTTTATATCAGTATTTTTCAAGGATCAAATTCCTAAATGGCTTAGCAAAAATACAATTTCAAAAAACACCAAGGTTTAAACATACATCCTTGAGTTTGGTGTATTATTGGAATACACGGTACGAGAGAATATAAAGTTTAATGCTCTTTGCATGTTCATTCCTTCCTCTTTGTCAAACACCAACGGTGATCTTCTATTTTCTCTGTGGTGATCACTTCGCTTATATCTTTTATGAGTCTGTTCTAGATATATATCTTCCATGACCCTCCTAGCGTCATCTAGCAGCGAATCTCTGAAGCTCCTCAATTCTTCCTGGTGCAAGAGGATTTACTTATCCATCTGGCCACCAGATTTGCTACCATCGCCAGCTATTATCTCCATGAGCAAGAGAACGTCGTTTACTTTTTCACTCACCATGCTGCGCTATTATCGTCTGCTATCACCTCTTTGAAGACCATCTCCTCAAGAATTTTATTTTCTTATGTTGGTTATTTTGTTATGTATTCCTTTTGTCTCCTACCCCCACTCTTTCCCTTCCTTGGACCCTCCATGCTCCGCTGAGTGGGTCTCACTTGTGCGCCGGCCGTCGACTCAGTTAAGGCTCAACTAGAGCTAGCCTCCTGACCTAACGAGGCATTTTTTAGATTCCACGCCATGTGGTATCTTTAACCATCAAGGATAACCTCACTTTCGCCATGCAGCAAAGTTAAGTACAAACTTCAAGTTTTAACCTCATCTTCATGATTTTAACGACTACATGCTTTTAACGATCTTTTATAGGCAGTGTGAAATTACTTATTTTGGGGCAAAAATCATCCTTCGCGGGATTTTCCATGTTGGGCTTTTGTCTAATCAAGCCAATCTTGGTGAAAAGCAACATTTCTTATGCTTGATAAATGAGAAATCTTCTCACCACGTGGGATATTATCTAATACCCGCTGTCTATAAATTACAAAGCAAGTTCCTCCGCTGGATTAACTTTGGCCCCATTTTCCTATTAAGATCGTTCTGGAACCTTCCAGATCCTGTACTCTATCTGCAAGTCTTGCCGTCAGGAATTTTTCACTCACTTGTGAAAATACTATTTAAAATGAGGAATCTTCCTTATAAATTACTGCAATAGCGAACTTTCTTCCACCGTTGGAATGTTCTATGGCGCATTTAATTGTAATTCCCACTTTTCTCAAGAAATAGACTCTCGCCTACCTAGTGCAACCAGTTATTTTCATCATTGCAACAACTTTCTTTCCATAAACTTTCGTGTCTCTACAGTGAACTTTTCATCTATTTAAAAGACTATAGTGATAACTAGTGCTTACCCCACTTTTCTACCGCGTCGCGATCGTCCGTTTACATTAAATAAGGCCATGAACATTGATCCTAAATCCCAATGATCTTTCCTCAACCTTCTACTAACAAACCATATTAATAAATTTGTAACTTTTCTATAAGGTGTCACTATAACGAAGTGCCCTTCTAATTTTGCTTGTTTATCATTAATTAATCTCTGTATAACTACGTGTTTTATACACGGTTTAAACTTACATTGTTTCTTCCCTATAATCAGGGAAAACAATACTTTCAACTCTTGAGTGAGTTATTTCTAGGTCTCACGAAATGGAAACTGCCCCATTTGGCTCGTGATTCCTACTTAAACATAGGAAGTCTAGAACCTTCCTTTTGACCTTTTTCTTCAGGTTTCACCGTAAGTGACCTGCACTCTTTTGTATAATTGTTATAAAGTTATTCAGCTTAAATATAAGAAGTTGTAGGAACTTCTATCTTATTCTTCATGTTTTTCTTATTGTTATTTTTGAAGTTGTCATTCTCTCTAGAATATTCTCTCAGAAATTTCTTACAGTACACTCCTTGTACTCAATTTAATGTTTAAACTTTAATTACTTCATTTGTCTTTTTTAAAATCTTATAAAGATTTTAGAACATATATAAGGTTTGAAACCTAATAAATTGTCAATTGCCTGGAGCAAACGTTTAATGTTTTCTGAGGTCTGTGACCCAAAATTTGTTAAACTAATTGAAAATATATTTGTTAAAGTTATCAACTTGTTTTGAATTGTTAAATAAATTAAGCGTTCCTTTTCGCTTTCTCATTTTTCTAGTACAACGGTTAGGCAAGATCCTGTCTTCCTTGGCTCTCCCTACTTAATGCCATTAAATCCATTAATAGGGCTTTCACCATTCGTTGCATTTGAGCAAGAACTCTTAGTGATAATCTCGTTAAAGTTTCTCTTAGCTTCAATAGCTAATTCTAACTGGCCAGTAAGGCAAGTAAAGCTCGCTACGCCAGCTACCTGCTTGTGGAGATCCTCTCCGAAAAACTTATGGTCAGTTTTATAAAAGATAAGTGTTTCTCTTTGTCTAAACTTTTAGCCGGCTCCTCGCTGAGTAAAAGCTTAGCCATTTCCAAATGCAACCATTGGTTCATTTACCAAAATTACTCCCCAAGGTATAATTTTTTATCACTATCCTTCCTGGAAGCACTTGGTCGCCTTTTCAGGAACTCTATAACTTCGAAAACTGGAAATACCAAACTTGATTCAAATTATTGGCATTCTTCGAATTACTTTGCAAACACGAATTTCTTTGAAAAGACATACAATAAATCTGTCACTTTCAGTCATGCCAGACCAACACCCTTCCCCATAGTAGTCTTATGCCTGCTTGAGAGGGAATATACTAAGGCCACTCTCCGGCAAACCGCCCAAGTTCTAGCTGTGTTTCCCGTCAACTTAGACCAAGCCCTTACCCACTTTAGGTATCCGAGAGCGGATTTGCGGTGGCAACCGCCTCTGAGTGTATTTAAAGCTAAATTTATAACTTTTGTGGAACTCTCATCCTATTTCTCTATCCTTTTTCTCCAGTCCGAAACCCACTTACTTTTCTTAATCATCTTCCCTTGGTGGGTGGGTTATTCCTCAGCCAATAATCTACCCAGAGTTCGGAATCAAATAATCTTTTAGAGTAAATGTCAATCAAAAACCCATCACGAAACCATGATGCTGAAGTATATCATAACGTCAAACGATTTAAATGTGAAGGAAAAATTTACTTGCAGGGAATTACAGTAACACGACCTTAACGGTGCAAAAATCTGATAAAATAATCATAATACTAAAACGCAAACCTTCTTCCTATATGACGGTCTTCTCAACTAATGAAAATTTCAGAAAATTACGACGAACTGAAAAACTGACACAGAAGCAAGAAAAAATACTAAATCCCAACAAGACATGGATAAACTAGTTCGTCAAACGAACTCAAAAAGAAAAAACTGGGGTCAAGAAAGACAATGATTTATCTGACTTAAAACCCCGTCATCAAATAAACTAATTACACAAACTAATTGGCATCTAGATACAACAAATGAAAATGCTCGACTACTTACTACCAAAGATTGTCAGATTTATACCTTAATTTCAGATGATGGAGGGGCGTCATTCGGAACAAAATATCCCGAGTCCGTCTTCCAGAAGAATCCTGGCCTTGAGTGTAGAGACTCAACATCCTGGCGTCGAACCCAGATTCACGTCTCCCTATGACCACACCCCGGGTGGAACTATGCATCAGATCCGGTATAATCTAGAAGTTTCCACACGAATGTTGTAGACATCATTCTTCATTGACAATCTTGATATGATAGCATAGAAGTAACTTCAAATTGCTTCCGCGGTTTACGCTCGTCTCATCCATGACTCTGAGTGAGTTACAGTTCATGGCGAAGGTATTCAGAGAATGCTCTAAAAACATATCTGGCTAGATGTACTCCACAATTACTTCACTATGTCAGAACTCCCCTCGATTATACTGTGCTCCTGCATAACATTTTAAGATCTATCCTCCGAGGTCAAGCTTTGCAGTTAGTCGAAGCACTTCCTCTACGTGCCGAAAATTACCCCATTGCCTTTAACTTATTAAAAGAGAGATATGGAAATTTACGGTTACGTATTCAACGCCATATGAAGGCTCTATTCAACCTACCTGCGTCACAGCACAATGACGTCACCAGTTTGCGCACTCTAGTTGATACTACACAACTTCACGTTAAGGCTTTGTCCCAATTAGATCAACCCACTGAACACTGGGATACTTTCCTAATACATTTAGTGGTTTCTAAAGTTGATGCTGATACCCTCAAAGCTTGGGAAATTGAATTTTCTAAAGAAGACGACTATTCTTACGAGCATTTAGTCACTTTCATAAATGCCAGATGCCAGCTCTTAACCGCTTTAGCTAATCAAAGTGAACCCTCTTCCCCGAGTTCCAAATTTGAATTAATGTCTATCAAACCTAAAAGCGATCGCTTAGCGTCTAATACCCAAAAACCCGGGTCCAGCTCATCTAAATTTAAATCAAACACTACTGGTTACCCAACTAGGTCTAGTGAACGTCGTGTTGCTAGCTCTATGGTTTTAAACACTCAAAGCGAACCTCGCAAGAGTTTAAACGAACCTTTAAAGTGCATACTTTGTAAAGATACCCATGCCCTATACCTCTGTAAATCCTTTCAAGAAATGTCAGTCGACGACAGAAGAAAATTAGTTTCCCAGAACAAACATTGCTTCAATTGCCTAGCGCCTACTCTTTCCGCTTCTAATTGCAAGTCCACAAGACTTTGCTACCATTGTGAAAAGGCTCATCATACTTTGCTACATCGTCATGATCAGGCAAGGTCATCGACAGCATCTACTTCTCCGAAAAATGATAGTGCTAACAGTTCTAATGATTCATTGTATATTCAAAATGGCAAGGTCATTCGCAGTGCACAAGTATTGTTGTCTACTGTCCAAATCGAAGTTCAGGATAACTTTGGCAACTGGGTCCGTGCACGCGGTCTTCTAGATTCAGCGGCAACTCATGATTTTGTGTCTAATTCCTTGATTAGAAAACTAGGCCTACCTGTAAACCCCACTTCTATTAATGTGTCGGGCATCAACAGCTCAAAATCGCAAGCTTTACAATTCTCGAAGCTAACCATAAGAGATATTTGTCATAGAAACAACTTCTTTAAACTTAATTGTCTAATTCTCAATAGCATTGGAGAAGACACTCCAAGTCACTCTGTGAATATTTCAGGGTTAAACATTCCCTTGCATTTAAGGCTAGCCGATCCTTTGTTCAACATGCAAAATCCTATTGACATACTCTTTAGTGCCAATGTTTTCTGGAATTGCCTTCGTAAACAGGTTCGAAAGTTATCCTCAAACGTGGTCGCCAGAGACACTAATTTTGGATGGATCGTCACAGGTCAACTTCCCCATTATTCTCTCCAACCCGCATCGCAATGTTACTTCTCCAATACTGATTCGAAACAGTTTTGGAGACTTGAAAGCGTCAATCCTCCTAATGTAACCTCTTCAGAAAATGAATTCTGTGAGCAACTTTTTTTGAACACCACCACTCGTTCTTCTGATGGCCGGTTCGTTGTTCAAATGCCAAGATTACATAATCCTCCCAAACTTCTTAACTCTCAGCCCAAAGCTCGAAAAGCTCTCTTTGCTATCGAGAGCAAATTCAAGAAAGAACCTCTTGTTAAACAGCAGTACACTGATTTCATGGATGAGTATGAAAGCTTAGATCATATGGAAGTTGTTAACAAATCTGATGATGAATTGCACCCCCCAATTGAAACGGTTTATTTAAATCATCATCCCGTGTGGAAAAACTCTCTTGTAAAAGATAAAATTCGAGTTGTTTTCAATGGTTCATCACCCGACGTTAATGGCAACAGCCTTAACGACACTCTTTATTCTGGTCCAGCTATTCAGTCAGATCTATCTGCTATACTCTTAAACTTTCGATTATTTCCCATAGCTGTCATAGCTGATATAAAACAGATGTACCGTCAAGTGTTAATTCAACCGGAACAACGAGATCTCCAAAGAATCTTGTGGCGTGATGAAATCAGCAAGCCCATTAAGGTATTTCACTTAAAAACGGTTACTTATGGCTTAAAACCCTCTGCTTTCCTTGCTATCCGATCCCTACACTTGCTAGCCTCACAAGATGGTCATTTATTTAATTCCAAAGCCTCTGAAGCACTAACTACGTCATTCTATGTTGACGATTATTTGCAGTCCTTCCCCACTTTGGAGGAAGCTTCTTTTGTGTCTTTAGAACTTCAGGCATTGCTAAGGAATGGAGGTTTCCCACTTCATAAGTGGAACTCCAACTCCCCTGAGTTTCTCGCCCAGTTTCCCATCGAAGACGTAGATCCTTCTTCTGTCGAAATTTGTGGAAACTCCGAATCCATAAAAACTCTAGGAGTTCATTGGTGCACAAGCACTGACACTCTTATCTATAAATTTTCGCTCGCAGAAAAGCTTCCTAACACAAAAAGACAAATTCTCTCTGAAATTGCAAAAATTTTTGATCCACTTCAATTCCTTAACCCAGTTATCGTTATAGCCAAACTCTTCATGCAAGAGCTGTGGTCGCTCAAATGTGAATGGGATGACACTGTCCCTCTTTCTTTTCTTAATCGTTGGCTCTCGTTTCGCAGCAATTTGCTGGATCTTTCTCTTATTTAAATTCCTAGGAATGTAATTAACGCTCATTCTAATGCACCCTTCTTCCTTCATGTGTTCGCGGACAGTTCCGAAAAAGCTTACGGTTGCTGCGCATATTTAGTTTATCACGGTTCATTCTATGGATCTTCAGTTTCCAACCTTGTTTGTGCCAAATCGAAGGTCGCTCCTCTTAAAACTATCACTTTGCATAGGCTTGAATTGTGCGCTGCACTCATGGCTGCAGAACTTGTTAAGAAATTACGGGAAGTATTAAAAGTCGAATTCTCGCAAATCTATCTCTGGAGCGATTCCATGATCACCCTTTCTTGGATCGCCAAAAACCCCTCTCACTGGCAAACTTTTGTTGCAAACAGGGTTTCCAAAATTCAAACTCTTTCTTCTGGGTGTCAATGGAGGCATGTGCCCAGTGCTGATAACCCAGCCGATATTATCTCTCGTGGTTGTTTACCCTCTCAATTGGCAGCTTCCCAGTTGTACTGGCATGGGCCCTCGTGGTTAATCGAAGACTTCTTCATGGCCTTCTAAACCTCCAGTTACAAACTCCAACGTGCCTGACGCTAAAGTACCTCTATCTATTGCTTCGTGTCTTGTTTCCAACCCTTCTCATCCCTTGTTGTCCCGCTATTCTTCTTTTCATAAATTAATACGAATTGTCGCCTATCTCCTTAGATGGAAATATCTTGTGGTTGACCAACCTCTTCTCCCTAAACCACACCTTACCAATCATGAATTGAATCTCGCCACCATTAAGGTTTTACAACTGACACAGCAAGAAGCCTTTTCTTCTGAATTGTCTTTACTTTCTTCTAAAAGGGATCTTCCCAAATCCAGTCGTCTACGTGCTTTAGCCCCGTTCCTTGATGACCATGGGTTACTCAGGGTAGGTGGAAGGCTCTCGCAATCTTTGCTCTCTGAGGACAAAAAGCATCCCGTTATTTTGCCTTCTAAACAGCACGTAACTTCCTTAATTATACGTGACTTTCATTATCGCAATCTTCATGTTGGTACACGCACTCTGCTTTGCCTCTTAAGGGAAAAGTACTGGATTATAAATGGAATTCACGAAGTTTCTTCTGTAATTCATAAGTGCATTCCTTGCTTTAAAGCGAAACCTAAAATCAATACTCAATTAATGAGCGATCTGCCCTCTTTTCGCTCTTCTCCTATACGCCCATTTGCTTTAACTGGTGTGGACTATATGGGTCCGTTCCAATATCAACGAAATTCTCCTGAAGCTAAACGCAAATTGTTTCGTAAGCTTTATGTTTCTCTCTTTGTTTGCATGGTTACAGGCGCAATCCACTTGGAACTAGTAACGAATGCTTCTACTTCTTACTTTTTATCAGCTGTCTCTCGCTTCACTGCTAGGCGTGGTGTTCCTTCAGAGATGTTCTCTGATAACGCTTCCACTTTTCAGGGCGCAGCTTCCCTGTGGAAGAAAGCTCTCACTTCCTCTCCTGCCATGGAACAAATTTCTAATTTTTCCTATTCAAAGGGTTTCAAATGGCGCTTTATACCTCCCTACGCTCCTCATCACGGTGGTAGGTGGGTATCTTGCGTAAAGCTCACTAAACGTCATTTAAGAAAAGTCTTAGGTAATCGCATTCTGACTTATGAAGAATTCAATTCACTGTCCGTTCTGATTGAAGGTGTTTTTAACTCTCGCCCTTTAACTCCTCTTTCCAATGACCCTGATGACCTGCTTCCACTTACACCTGGTCACTTCCTTATCGGCACTTCTCTTTCTGCTCCTCCTCCTCTTCCCAATTCTTTCAGGGATTCTAATCTACCTATCGTTCGGCGTAAACTTGAAGCCCTCCGTAATTCCTTTTGGAAGAGGTGGAACTTGGAATATTTAACTTCCTTGCAACGGAGACAGAAGTGGTTTCTTTCCAGTCCCGACATTAAGGTGGGCGACTTGGTCTTGGTTAGGGATGTTCCACCCCCTCTAGTTTGGAATTCTGGTAGGCTCAACTAGAGCTAGCCTCCTGACCTAACGAGGCATTTTTTAGATTCCACGCCATGTGGTATCTTTAACCATCAAGGAGAACCTCACTTTCGCCATGCAGCAAAGTTAAGTACAAACTTCAAGTTTTAACCTCATCTTCATGATTTTAACGACTACATGCTTTTAACGATCTTTTATAGGCAGTGTGAAATTACTTATTTTGGGGCAAAAATCATCCTTCGCGGGATTTTCCATGTTGGGCTTTTGTCTAATCAAGCCAATCTTGGTGAAAAGCAACATTTCTTATGCTTGCTAAATGAGAAATCTTCTCACCACGTGGGATATTATCTAATACCCGCTGTCTATAAATTACAAAGCAAGTTCCTCCGCTGGATTAACTTTGGCCCCATTTTTCTATTAAGATCGTTCTGGAACCTTCCAGATCCTGTACTCTATCTGCAAGTCTTCCTTATAAATTACTGCAATAGCGAACTTTCTTCCACCGTTGGAATGTTCTATGGCGCATTTAATTGTAATTCCCACTTTTCTCAAGAAATAGACTCTCGCCTACCTAGTGCAACCAGTTATTTTCATCATTGCAATAACTTTCTTTCCATAAACTTTCGTGTCTCTACAGTGAACTTTTCATCTATTTAAAAGACTATAGTGATAACTAGTGCTTACCCCACTTTTCTACCGCGTCGCGATCGTCCGTTTACATTAAATAAGGCCATGAACATTGATCCTAAATCCCAATGATCTTTCCTCAACCTTCTACTAACAAACCATATTAATAAATTTGTAACTTTTCTATAAGGTGTCACTATAACGAAGTGCCCTTCTAATTTTGCTTGTTTATCATTAATTAATCTCTGTATAACTACGTGTTTTATACACGGATTAAACTTACATTGTTTCTTCCCTATAATCAGGGAAAACAATACTTTCAACTCTTGAGTGAGTTATTTCTAGGTCTCACGAAATGGAAACTGCCCCATTTGGCTCGTGATTCCTACTTAAACATAGGAAGTCTAGAACCTTCCTTTTGACCTTTTTCTTCAGGTTTCACCGTAAGTGACCTGCACTCTTTTGTATAATTGTTATAAAGTTATTCAGCTTAAATATAAGAAGTTGTAGGAACTTCTATCTTATTCTTCATGTTTTTCTTATTGTTATTTTTGAAGTTGTCATTCTCTCTAGAATATTCTCTCAGAAATTTCTTACAGTACACTCCTTGTACTCAATTTAATGTTTAAACTTTAATTACTTCATTTGTCTTTTTTAAAATCTTATAAAGATTTTAGAACATATATAAGGTTTGAAACCTAATAAATTGTCAATTGCCTGGAGCAAACGTTTAATGTTTTCTGAGGTCTGTGACCCAAAATTTGTTAAACTAATTGAAAATATATTTGTTAAAGTTATCAACTTGTTTTGAATTGTTAAATAAATTAAGCGTTCCTTTTCGCTTTCTCATTTTTCTAGTACAACGGTTAGGCAAGATCCTGTCTTCCTTGGCTCTCCCTACTTAATGCCATTAAATCCATTAATAGGGCTTTCACCACTCGTTGCATTTGAGCAAGAACTCTTAGTGATAATCTCGTTAAAGTTTCTCTTAGCTTCAATAGCTAATTCTAACTGGCCAGTAAGGCAAGTAAAGCTCGCTACGCCAGCTACCTGCTTGTGGAGATCCTCTCCGAAAAACTTATGGTCAGTTTTATAAAAGATAAGTGTTTCTCTTTGTCTAAACTTTTAGCCGGCTCCTCGCTGAGTAAAAGCTTAGCCATTTCCAAATGCAACCATTGGTTCATTTACCAAAATTACTCCCCAAGGTATAATTTTTTATCACTATCCTTCCTGGAAGCACTTGGTCGCCTTTTCAGGAACTCTATAACTTCGAAAACTGGAAATACCAAACTTGATTCAAATTATTGGCATTCTTCGAATTACTTTGCAAACACGAATTTCTTTGAAAAGACATACAATAAATCTGTCACTTTCAGTCATGCCAGACCAACACCCTTCCCCATAGTAGTCTTATGCCTGCTTGAGAGGGAATATACTAAGGCCACTCTCCAGCAAACCGCCCAAGTTCTAGCTGTGTTTCCCGTCAACTTAGACCAAGCCCTTACCCACTTTAGGTATCCGAGAGCGGATTTGCGGTGGCAACCGCCTCTGAGTGTATTTAAAGCTAAATTTATAACTTTTGTGGAACTCTCATCCTATTTCTCTATCCTTTTTCTCCAGTCCGAAACCCACTTACTTTTCTTAATCATCTTCCCTTGGTGGGTGGGTTATTCCTCAGCCAATAATCTACCCAGAGTTCGGAATCAAATAATCTTTTAGAGTAAATGTCAATCAAAAACCCATCACGAAACCATGATGCTGAAGTATATCATAACGTCAAACGATTTAAATGTGAAGGAAAAATTTACTTGCAGGGAATTACAGTAACACGACCTTAACGGTGCAAAAATCTGATAAAATAATCATAATACTAAAACGCAAACCTTCTTCCTATATGACGGTCTTCTCAACTAATGAAAATTTCAGAAAATTACGACGAACTGAAAAACTGACACAGAAGCAAGAAAAAAATACTAAATCCCAACAAGACATGGATAAACTAGTTCGTCAAACGAACTCAAAAAGAAAAAACTGGGGTCAAGAAAGACAATGATTTATCTGACTTAAAACCCCGTCATCAAATAAACTAATTACACAAACTAATTGGCATCTAGATACAACAAATGAAAATGCTCGACTACTTACTACCAAAGATTGTCAGATTTATACCTTAATTTCAGATGATGGAGGGGCGTCATTCGGAACAAAATATCCCGAGTCCGTCTTCCAGAAGAATCCTGGCCTTGAGTGTAGAGACTCAACATCCTGGCGTCGAACCCAGATTCACGTCTCCCTATGACCACACCCCGGGTGGAACTATCCATCAGATCCGGTATAATCTAGAAGTTTCCACACGAATGTTGTAGACATCATTCTTCATTGACAATCTTGATATGATAGCATAGAAGTAACTTCAAATTGCTTCCGCGGTTTACGCTCGTCTCATCCATGACTCTGAGTGAGTTACAGTTCATGGCGAAGGTATTCAGAGAATGCTCTAAAAACATATCTGGCTAGATGTACTCCACAATTACTTCACTATGTCAGAACTCCCCTCGATTATACTGTGCTCCTTTATAACATTTTAAGCGTTCATTGTCGTGGATCGCGAGCACCAAAGTCTTGTTCCTATCGTCGACCACTTAGAATGCATGTTAGACTGTGGATAAAGATCAAGCAGCGTTTAATTTCCACAGTTCACTCAGTCCTGTTTTCCATGGCGAAATGCCTGAATAGGATATCAGTAGATCCAAATCGAAACAAGAATAAAGTTTATACAAACTTAAGGAAGGTTTGAATCATACAGAGACCCACTCGAGTGCGTATAACGAACTTCACGTACTGTGCTATTATGTGGTCACGCCAATCCACGCGAAGCAAATTCCGCCTGCAGCAACTTACGAATCACACTCAGCGAGCATCGCACACACTGCGGTCCCGCTCTGGTAAGCAAGCCAGCAAGAACAAGAATGTCTCTCACAGACCTTGCCAGACAACTCACCCCTCCGCCAGCTACTGACGTCACTCGACCTCGAGTCTACCCACACTCACATGATCCGATCAAAGCAAGAGAGGGCAATGGCCCCTGCGTTACGTCACATCATATGTTGTAAACACAACCCGCTCACGGGACACAAAATAACACCGCGCCATGTAACGCTCTCTCAGACATCCATAATCGGAAATACAAAAACGGTCACATCCTCCTCCCGACACAGTAAATAAAAGCGAGAATAACTTTTATTTAAATCATTCAAGATATTCTTAATACACTGGGACGTATTTTGTATCCGTTTACTTGATCTTCTTGAAAAATCGCTTCAGGTTCTTGGAATTATAGCGACCTATAACTTCACTGCCATCTAAACTAACAATCTTATAGCAGTTGTTTCCATAGGCTTTCGCTACTTTCATAGGGCCAAAATAAATATATGAGAACTTTGTATAAATCTTACGAGAGACATCTGCTTTAGTATGCTTCTTAATCAAAACTAGGTAATTTTTCTTCAACGACGGCGTGTAACGTCTGCCTCGGGACCTTCTCAGACGTCTTTCAGCGGCATTCATTTAGTTTTCTCTTGCATTCTCTATTATCTCTTCTATAGAGAGTTCACGATCCTTTGGGACAAAATTAAAGACGTTGCTCCAAGGTCTTTCTGGCTTTCTATTCAAATGTACAGTCAAAGGAACGTCCACGATGCTCTCATGAACGGTCGATTTTAAGCAGACTTCCATTAAAGGGACAAATTTTACCCAACTCTCATGTTCCTCGGGGCAATAGATTCTTGCATATTTTGAAATTTCTGGCATCAGGCGTTCCGAAAAATTAGACTCAGGATACCTAATGCTAGAAAAGATATGTTTGATATCCAGTCTTACCATAGCCTCCTCGAAAACGTGAGACGTGAACTGTGTGCCGTGGTCGGATAATAGTGTCTCTGGTATCCCAACTTTTGGAAACACACTCTTCTCTAGTCTGCTCAAAACCTGCGCCGTTGTCGCCTTCTGCATAGGATCCAGCGTTACGTATTTTGAAAATACGTCTACGGTAACCAGAAGAAATTGATTACCTCTCGCGCCCTTCGGGATCGGGCCATAAATATCACAAGCCATTAACTCCCGGGGTCTATAGGGAATAATAGCTCGGGGCTCTTCCTTAGATAAGGCGGAAGGATACTTGCTCCTCTGGCACTCTGGGCACGATCTAATTACGTTTGCAGTAGATGTGCGCATCTTCTCCCAAATAAAAGCTTCCTGCGAAGTTTTCAGCGTCTTATCTAAACCACCGTGACCAATACAATGATGTGCCAGCCAAATCACTGAAGTAATTAGTTTGGGAGGTACGACAATCCTGATTCTCGTGTTCTGTTTATCCGAGTACTTGCACACGGTTTCTCCACACAATACATATTTTTCAGAGGGTCTCCTAACTTCCTCATAGCTTGGATCAGAGTCATCTATGATGCCTTTCAAAAATCTCTACATGATCCGTGTTGGAGTGTGTCGCTTCTGTGACACGGCTATCTTGCCAAGCCTTTCCAGGGTCTTTTCGTCATCCCTTGCCAACCGTACAGTATTAATCTCGATCTTTGTAAAAGGGTTTCTTGAAAGCGCATCAGCCAAGAGGTTATCTCTGCCAGGCTGGTGAACGATGGTGGCATTGAATTGTTGGATAAACAATTGCCACCTCGTTAACCTGTCACTGGACAAATCTGATTACATCATAAATTGCAATGCTCTGTGGTCTGTTATGATTACAATCTGGTGGCCTAATAATAACTCCTTCCATATCTCAAGAGCTTAAATGAAAGCCAGCGCCTCCAACTCCGTAGTATAATAATTTTCCTCATGCTCTATTAATTTTCGACTGTGGAAATCAATATAACGTCGCTGTCCATTCACATCTTTCTGGAATAAAACTGCACTTAGGCCAATCCTAGATGCATCAGACTCAATAGAAAATGTATTGTTGAAATCAGGATACTCCAGCTATACACAGTTTTTAAGCATTTTCTTTGCACTTTCAAAAGCTCGGTCAACCTCAGGCGTCCACTTCCACCTGTTATTTTTCTTCAAAACATCGTACAGGGGAGCCATCGTCTCCGAGTATCCTGGTCAGTGACAACTCAAGAACTGACACATACCCAGAAACTCACGAAGCTGACGAATCGTGAGAGGCCTGGGAAACTGAACGATAGCATCAATTTTCTTCATATTGGGATGGTATCCTGACTGATCGATAGTATGTCCTAAAAATTTATGCGCTCCTGCATAAAATGACACTTATTGTAATTGATCTTTATGTTAACGTCTCTGAGGTTATCAAAAAGCCGTCTAAGGTGGATGAGGTGTTCCTGAACACTTGTAGAAGAAATAATTAAATAATCGATATACGAGATAACATTTTGTTTCACATCCTCTGACAGCTTGTTATCCAAAGCTCGTATCAAAGCTGGACCGCTACTGATCATGCCAAATGGGACACGACAGAACACGAAGGTTGTCTGATCAAACAAAAACCCCGTGTACTGGCGACTGCCCTCAGTCAGCTCAATTTGATAAAACGAGGCCGTTAGGTCAAGAACACTGAAGCAACACTTCCCTTGGAACATTCTCAACAGATCTCGAATTTTGGGAGGTCGGTCCATTTTTAACATGATGACGGAGTTGATCCTACGAGCATCCGGACACAAACGCAGCTGACCGTTCGCTTTTTTTACCACCGTAATTGAGTTCAAATACGAGGACGCTTGTTTCCTTATTATACCTTCCTTCTCCATTTTCAGAATAATCTGTTTTACCTCATCATAGTATTTTTCAGGAATGGGGTACAATTTAGTCTGATAAGGGGTTGTATCAGTTAAACGGATCTGATATTGAAAATCTTTAATCAGTCCCGGTTTGTCGTCGAAGATATCTTTATATTCGGAAATCAGGCCTTCGAATTCCTCCCTAACGTCTCCAAATCCCACGGCTTTATGGGCAAACTGCTCCCCTTCTTGCTCAATTTCATTTATAACATTATCAAGCAGCTCGTGCCTAATGATATTTTCTGGGTTTTCCACCGTCTCTGTTTCTTCTGTAGCTACATTTTCCGTTGCCTCTTCATTGAATTTAATGACACGTTGATTCATATCAATCACGGCCGTTGCTTTAGTTGTAAAATCAATCCCCATTATCAAATCGAAATTTATGTTTTTCACAACAATGAAAGCGTGTTCATAGGGCCTGGAATTAATACAGAAATTCATCAGGACCTGAACCTTGCATTTCATAGTCTTATCCTGAAATATGCCCTTGATCTTGACGGATGAAGCAGGAATAACAATATATTGGTTTTCCTTCTCCAAACGTAGGAAACAATCCTCTGATATAATTGAGACCATAGCCCCAGTATCCATCAAAGCTTTACACTGTTGGCTGCCAATACAAATATCTATAATCGGCAGTTCCGCTGGTCCCCCTTTTGATCTAACATTATCTTCATAAAGAAGGTCCTCATCCGTAGCTTCAAAAATCTCGTTAATAGTGATGGTGTATGGATGTGAAGTGTTCATAGCGTGCAAGGTCATTTGGAAATTGGAGTTTTTTTCATTAGGGGCTCCATCTTGATTCGTCCCCTGTTGACTCGTTCTCACTTGTGAATCTGTGCCTAATTCCTTTCTCATTTCGCGCTCACCTCCTCATGTTTGTTCACGAGACTGATCCCGCCCATTTCTAGGCTGATTATTATCCCTTCTTCCGCGAGCGAATTCTTCGTCACGGTAGTTTTTATACGACCTATATCCTTGTTGCGGCCTATTCTCTGAACGATATGGAGCATCCCTAGAATAATTATATCCAGGCCGTCCATATTCCCTACGTCCATCATTTCTATTGTCGTATCGACGATTTTGCCAAGGTCTATCCTGGTATTCTCGATACTGATTGTTATATCTTCTGTCCCTTTGATAGTAATTCCTAATGGGTCCTGGTTTCTGATTTTCCTGCCCATATACTCAATCAGTTTGCTGCGTCCTATCCATGACGACTGCATGCACTGTCCTAGGTTCCTGACGGATGTTCTTATTTACAACAGGAGTCGCACTTGTACTAGTGTAATCCAATTTACGCAAAAGGTCCTCCATGTGCACCAAATCAGACACACCTGATGAAATGAGGTATCTACGGACTTCCACGGGCAATTGACGGGATATGGCTTCAATCAATTCTCCTTGCGTAAGAGGGGGCTGCAAAAATCTGAGTTTTGAAAGCTGCATCGCGCAGTACTCAGCGTAGCTCGTTGGTCCACTATTAGAGTACTTCTTGTAGTAAATCTCTGAACGAATATTCTCCTGAACCTCCACTGAACAAAATCCCTTAATAAAGGCCTCCTCGAAACTCTCAAAATCTTCGAACGTGTAACGAAATGCTTTGAACCATAAAAAGAGGGCCATCGGATAAATAACGTTCCACAATACGTAATTCTCTCTCTGGAGCAATATGGTTTTCCACAAAATAATCCCGAATACTTCTCACGAACTCAATTCGGGTCATCCCATCAAGAATGCTAAATTTTTTAGGTTTTTCATCAAAATTCCGAATTATTGTGATATTTTGTGATCCATTTGACGATGTATTACCTCTGGCTTCCCCCTCAGTTTGATTGCCTGTCGGAATCTTGTACTGATTTCGACGAGATTGTCCCACTTGCAATCCTGATGGAGTATTTCCATATATTTGCCCCAGTTGATTGCAAATTTGTTGTTGTTGTTTGAGTCTTCAGTCTTTTGACTGGTTTGATGCAGCACTCCATGCCTCCCTGTCCTGAGCTAATCGTTTCATCTCTACATAGCTACCACACCCTACATCCGAGACAATCTGTTTAACATATTCTAACCTTGGTCTACCCCTACAGTTCTTGTCCTCGACCCTTCCCTCCATAATTAAGCTTTCTATTCCTGGGTGTCTTAGTATGTGTCCTACCAACCTATCTCTTCTCTTCGTTAGTAGTCGCCAGAAGCATCTCTCCTCTCCCACTCGTCTTAATACCTCTTTGTTTGTAACCCTATCTACCCATCTGATCTTCATCATTCTCCTGTAACACCACATTTCAAATGCTTCAATTCTCCTCTTTTCTGCTGCACCAATAGTCCAGGTTTCACTTCCATAGAGCGCCACGCTCTAGACAAAGGCTTTCAAAAATGACTTCCTAATACCTAAATCTATATTCGATGTCAGCAGATTCCTTTTTTGTAGAAATGCTTTCTTTGCCTGAGCCAACCTACTTTTTATATCCTCTTTGCTTCGTCTATCACTGGTTATTCTGCTTCCTAAGTAACAGAAGTCTCCTACTTCCTTCAGCTTTTCACCTGCCAATTTGATCTCCATAGAGGTTTCTGATTTATTTCGGCTGCATTCCAGTGTTTTTGTTTTGCATTTATTAATTTTCATCATGAATTCTTTACGTAAGACGGAGTCCATACCATTCAAAAACTCATTCAAATCCTCAGGCTTGTCGGCCAAGATGACGATGTCATCAGCAAATCGCAGAGTTGAAATTATTTCTCCTTGAATCTTCACTCCCACTTCAAATTTTTCTCTAATTTCCTTCATTGCTTGTTCAATGTAAAGATTGACAAGTATGGGTGATAAGTTGCAGCCTTGCCTTACACCTTTCTGAATACCAGCTTCTCTCTCATGTCCTTCAACTCGAATGACTGCTGTCTGGTTTCTGTATAGATTGTATATCACCCTCCTATTCCTGTACTTTATTCCAATCGATTTCAAAGTGTCAAACAATTTAGTCCAATCAACGTTATCAAATGCCTTTTCTAAGTCTACAAAAGCCATGAACGTTCTCGTATCTTTCCTTATTCTACCTTCCAAAATCAGCCTAAGACTTAGTACAGCTTCCCTTGTTCCTACATTTCTACTGAAACCAAACTGGTCTTCACCCAACTCCGTTTCTATCTGGCTTTCAATCCTCTTGTAAATTATTCTAGACAGGATCTTTGAAGCATGAGTAATCAAGCTGATTGTACGGTAATCTTCAGATCTGTCAGCTCCCACTTTCTTTGGTATAGGGATGATTACATTCTTCTTGAAATCAGGGGGTACCTCACCTGTCTCATAAATCCTACACACCAAGTGAAATAACCTGATTAGACCTTCATCTCCTATGCAGCGTAGCAACTCAATCGGTATATCATCTATGCCTGGTGCTTTGTTCCTGCTTAAGTCTTCCAAAGCATTATCAAATTCTGATCTCAATATTAAATCTCCTTTCGCATCCACATCAATTTCCTCCTCCCTTTCCATTACATGATTCTCAATCTCCTTTCCCTTATACAAACTCTCTATGTAAGCTTTCCATCTCTCAACCTTTTCTTCCCTATCTGTTAGAGGCTTTCCATTTGCGTCCTTAATATTACAGCACTTAGTCTTCTTTTCCCCAAAAGTATTCTTAATCCTTCGATAAGCTGTGTCTACTTTTCCTAATTTCAGACAATTTTCTATACCTGCACATTTCTCTTTCAACCATTCTTCTTTCGCTTCCTTGCACTTCTTGTTAACCTCATTTCTCAGACGTTTGTATTCTGCTTTCCCCTTTTCATTTCTTACATTCTTGTGTTTCCGCCTTTTATCCATCAATTCTAGTATATCCTGAGTGATTCGCGGTTTTCTACTTATTATTTCTTTCCTACCAATGTGTTCTTCTGCGTATTTTGTTATTTCATTCTTCAAAAGTGCCCATTCGTCTGCAATTGAAGTTTGTTTAGGGTTTTTCATTAGTCCTTCCTTTATACTCTTCTTGAATCTTTCGTTTACATCCTTCTCTTTCAGTCTGTCTATTGCCCACCTTTTTGGCTTTGGACTTTTCTTCAGTTTCTTCAACTTTAATCTGAATTTCATTACAAGCAGATTGTGGTCAGAGTTTATGTCAGCACCAGGATATGTTTTACAATCCAAAATCTGGTTTCGAAACCTCTGCTTGACCATAATGAAGTCGATTTGGTAACGCCCTGTATCTCCTGGTCTCATCCATGTGTATATTCTTCTATTGTGGTTATTAAATAAGGTGTTAGCTATGACCAACTCATGCTCGGTGCAGAATTCTACCAGCCTGCTTCCTCGATCATTCCTTTCACCTAATCCGAAATCTCCTACTATCTTCCCTTCTCTCCCTTTACCTACCACAGCATTCCAATCTCCCATTACTATAACATTTTCATCACCCTTAATATACCTCAGAATTTCGTCTATTTCTTCGTAGACTTTTCAACATCCTCATCATCAGCTTGACTGGTAGGCATATAGACTTGTACCACTGTGGTGCAGGTAGGTTTAGTATTGATTTTTGCTACAATAATCCGTTCACTATATTGCTCATAATATTCCACCCGCTGTCCAAGTTTCCTACTCAATATGAGGCCAACCCAAATTTGTAAAGGTTGGATATAGATTTTGGCGAGATTGTTCCACTTGCAACTGTTCTGCCCCATTCGATCTAGTCGCTTCCTGGAAGTTTGTGTGTCCCGAAGTGTATAAATCATGACCATCCTGAGTCGAAAGTTCGAGTCTAAACCGGTTAATATCCTCCTGCCATTTAACTTTTAATTCTTTCTTTAAAGCCTCTACGTCAATATGTTCAGCTAAATTAAACTTTTCAAGTTTTTCTCTAACATCATTTAATTCGGACGTTTTTCTTTCTCTTTCCCCTATAAACTCAATTTTGTCCTGTTCCCCCTTGGTTTCAATCTTTTTAATCATATCCTCTAACAGAGTCCTACATTCATTAATACGTGTGATTTGGGAATCCTGATTGACATCTATTCTCTTATTAAATTCTTCTCGAACATCAGCAATATCCTTATTCAACCTAATTTCAACGTTTGCAAGTTTCAAATCCAATTCGGCTTTGACACCTGCTACAATCTCTTGATTAATTTTAACAATTTCCTGCCTAAGTACACCTACATTTTCATCCATTATAGCCTTAACATCAATTTCATTGTCTGCTCTAAGAAGTGTTGTATGGTCCTTTACCTGCGTTTGTAAAGACAACATGTCCTTTCTTAGCAGAACAATGGATTACTGAGTTTTAATGGACTCGCTAGTAAATTGAGTTTGGACAGCATCCAAATTCTCTTTTTGCTCCTTTTTATTGGCATCAAGTTCTGACCTCATCTCTACTTGAAATTGTTTATTGTCTTTGTATAAATCAACTAATCTGGCTTGTACATTGTCCACCTTAAATTGCACAGTAACCACCATTATCTGCATATTATTAACATCGGACTTTACCCTATCTACTGTAGATTGTACCTGACCCATGTCAGATTGTACGTTATCTACGGTAGATTGCATTTGAGCCATGTTCGATTTAACCTGACCCACATCGGTTTTAAACTGGCCCATGTCAGACTTTACATTGTCTACTGTGGATTGCATTTGAGCCATGTTAGATTTAACCTGATCCACATCGGTTTTAAACTGGCCCATGTCAGACTGTACATTGTCTACTGTGGATTGCATTTGAGCCATGTTAGATTTAACCTGACCCATGTCAGACTTAACATTATCTACTATAAGTTGCACATTTCCCACGTCTAATTGCATAGTGTCAACTTTTAATTGTACATTAACTACCTCGAGTTGTACAGAATCCACTGAGGATTGTACATTGTCTACTGTGGATTGCATTTTAGCCACGTTCGATCTAACATGAATCACATCAACAGTAACATTGTTCACGTTTAAATGAATATTTTTAATGTCATCCTGAATCTCATCATTGCTTGCCTCAACATTATTTACTTTCTATTCTACTCGTTTAGAACTGTCTTGAACACCTTTAAGGGTAGTTTGCATCAGATCTAATTCACCCTTAATGCTTTTGGCTACACTCTCTTCAATGAGTTCCTTATAGCTTTCCTCCAGTTTATCAAAACTGGATTTGTTAAACGTTTTGATACCTTCCAAATCCCGATTTAAGTTGTATATAGTCACACGGGCGAATTTAAACATATTGTGGAAATCTGCCACAGTTATCACCTCAGGCGGTGTTGTCATTATATAAAAATATGAAATACAAAGAGATAACAAGAACACAGTATTACAGAGCAGAGCATAGACATTGTGAAGTAACCAGATTGCCAATACCTGAAATTTTCAATCGTTTAGCTTTACCTTAAATTATCTTACATCTAATTAACCCTATCGAAGCATGTTCCAAAAATATCCAGAAATCCCAGACGATCGCCACTACTCATAATAATCACAGGAATGACCCTAGTAATAAATGATCTAGTTTGAAATTAAATAATTTACCGTTACTACGATGCAAAAATGATCGGTAAGCCGGTCAAAAAAAACTTAAATGAAGTTCCACCATGGACCCCATTAAGTGTTTAACTCGACAGGACACGTGAATAAAGATTCCTGTGCATACCTCCATTACTTTGTCACAAGTCGCTAGTGAATTTAACACAACATGTGGCATTACCTAACATCAAAATTTTCAATAATGGCTGCAATACTACACAAATTATGTAGATCGAGTGCGCTCGTAATTGCTTCATTCATCACAGTGAAATCCCAACATTCATGCCTAAATATTGGTTTGCCATTATGTCCAGAATACTCATCCAACGTGTTCATAACTGATCGTTGCGAAGATATCTGAAAATGGTGCTGTTCGACAGAATCGAACCCAACACCTAAATGTCACTCCCGCTAGACACGATTTCTCAATTCGAAGCCCAAAACGTTAGCGCCAAATCTGATGTACCCTTTTATAACTTACCAAGACCAGTTGAATCCCTCGAGGAACACTGGATCGTAGGATCTGAAACTGCCCGGCTGAAAACACCCCCCAGATCCCACCAACAGGAGAAGGAAGTACAAAGGAGCATATCAACAAACCTAAATTGTGCAAAGACAAACCAAACTGCAAACAAGGAAAACTAACTCAGGTCAAAACGTGACACGAGACGCAAACGAGATACAACTAATCTCAGAGAGTAGTGAGAAAATTTAAGAAAAGAAAAGGAAACACATGGATCTTCCCGGCACAATTTATGTAGTTATTATGAATTATGACTCTCGGATTGAACTGCTGTAAAATAAAATATTTATTCAGTAAAAATGTTACTGAAAGAATCCCTCACCTGAATATAATACAATAATGTACACGTATAAACATACATAATGTTTCTTAATTAAACAAGGTCCAATGGCCACATTCACCATCACTACACCATCTTATTTGGTTAAATTGTACAAAAAGGAATCGCCACTGAGGACGCAGTTGAGCCAAGAGAAGGAGCTCAGTTATGTATACATATGTTTGCACCGTGTCAAACGAAAATGCAAAATTTGAAAAAGATTACCGAGAAATGGCTGTACTTAAAGGGATCTCTCGAAAATCGCCACAGGTCTAATTAAATTTCATAGATATGAAATTTGAAGTAGACCTAAAGTTAAATCACAGTAAATACTATCTCCAATTGATTTGAAAACATTATCCGATCTAAGCAAGAGATGGCAATGGCCCCTGCGTTACGTCACATCAGATGTTGTAAACACAACCCGCTCACGGGACACAAAATAACCCCGCGCCATGTAGCGCTCTCTCAGACATCCATAATCGGAAATACAAAAACGGTCACAGTATGTGATGTTAGGTTTATCTGCTCTTAGCGAGACAGTAGCATTCGTTTGGAAGGCCCAGGTTCTTCATACGGCTCTTCTTGGGGCTCCGGAGACTCCTGTGTATTTGGATCTGGATGTAAAAGGGGGTCGTCGAAGTCGTCTTCTTCGTCTGACTCAGTCATTCCTAGGGTAGGAGAATTAAAGCAGGTCTTCCCCCGACAAATTTTACAGAGAGCAGAGCATTTCAGCCCTGCTCTCCTGCTCTCCGGCAGGAGAATCGCCTTGTTCCGCACTCTTTCAGGCACCTGTATGACAAGAATTTCAGCAGGTTACAACAGATTCAAATGTTTTAAATCTAATCAGAAAAAATACCTATGTCCAGCATTGGACATTGACTAGAATCGACCTAATACGAATGGATTACCTTACCTGCATGACAAGAGTTTGAGCAGAGTTTGTGGCGCTGGTTCCTTGTGTGAGGTCACCGGTGTCAGCCCCTGCTGACTCCTTGTCCATCCCCACTTGGTGGGCTCTTTCTCAACCCCCAACCACTGCTGCACCTGGTTGTAGGTTCTGTAGAAATGTTGGGCAGCAGCCTCTTTGGTTGGGGGCAAATGAGCGAGGTTGACTTTAGCGCTGGCAGCAGATCGGACAAATATCCTGTAACGCAAGGCGTGGAGAGAATCGCCTTTTCTACCGCCATACAAAGCCACGAGGCATATGTTGACAGCGGAGGCTATCTCCTCATGGGTGGCGTTATTGATCAGAAAAGTGGTAGCCGCGTCAAGAAGGTCTGGCTGTTTTGAAAGGACGCTCAAAATCTTCGTATGCCCTTGCCCGAAAAGGGCAGAGGTGGTGTAGCAACCACTGAAGGCGTGGAGGAACAACTCTATTCCAGGGGGGAGTGAGAGATCTCCTCGAATGAATGATGTTGACAAGAACTGCTTGCAACCTGTTCCACCCCTGGCACTTTTCTGGAAGGAAACATTTTGTTTGTTGGCGCCCAATCCATTTAGGAGCACCAAGAGGTCGATATCTTCTCCAGTGATTATGACGTGCTCGTACTCCCCACTCTTTTCTAATGCTGTCCTCTCAATGAGGCAGTCGGCGTCCTCTGGAGCTTGCTTTGTTTCGATCCCTTGTATATCCAGTCCAGTACACATTAAGTTGATCAGGCGCTGCTTGTTTTTTGGGTTGGACAAAAACTTTTCTTGGGGCACTTCGATCAGTGTCGATTCTTCAAAAAAGATATCGCTGCACGCTGAGGCTGCATAACGTCGTAGACGTTCTGCTGTTTTTGTGCTCTTAGCTGTCCCCTCTTCTGGGTAGCCATCGAATACTACCGAGACATTTTTTCCAAAATGGTTGGTCGTATAGGTGATAAAATAGCTGTAATGTCCCTCACTGAGCAGTTCCGTTGCCATATAACCTTATGGAGCAAGTATCCTCCATCCACTACAACAAAAGTTCTTAGTCCAACGGCGACGTTTTCTGGGATGGGCGTAAAGGCAGAGTAGAACGATGATTTTGTTCCTTTTCGCATTCCCTCTTCGGAGAATAGAGACATGGGGTATAGGGCCAACTCGTATGTAAAGTGGTTTTGTAGGTCGGCCTCAGACTGTTTTGTTATACACAGCCGTTGGAATATTGTGAGAGGGTCTATAGAAACCTTGACTGTGGCCGCTGCCAAGGTTTGTACTTTGTCATTCCTTTTAAATTTAACATTTAATAATTATCACAAAAATAGATTAGATTATAAACACTTTATTGCAATCAACATAACATAAGTAAAAGTACAGCGAGTTTTACTCAAAGAGTAGGTATAACATTGACCGCAATGGGCGGCCTAATCGCTAACGATTTCTTCCAGGCACCCAACCCACACAAAATATGACATTAATAGATTAAAAAACTTTCTTCGGCTTTTCCCAATTAATTGGGGTCGCTGGAGCCAACCAGGCTCATTTTGGTTTTGTCTGGGGATTTAAGGTCGGATGCCCTTCCTGACACCACATGATTTTTCAGTTGAAAATTCCAACCCGCTGTCATCGAGATTCGAACCACGGCCGTCCGGGTGAAAGACGAGCAGCTAGGCCACTCTGCCATCACGCTCCCCATGACATTAATAGATAACTGTGCAATATTGATAACAATGTACATTCGAAGCCCTATTTTTTGAAATATCCGATTTCTTTATTTTGTTTTTACCTGATAAGAAGAGAACTATTAGTCTCACAGCGTTGCTTAAAGTAAAGTTAAATAACTGCTCTACAACTTTACTTCCTATGCCTTTCCTCGTAGAATGAGTATTTTAGACGGTATTTTGTTCGAAAGACTAGCTTACTGCAAATGTCGAACTTTTTGAAAGAAAAAAAAATGGCCCATGTTTGAAGTGTTGTAACTCGAGATCTATAAGACACACAGAGCTGGAGTTGCCCTCACATTGTCGGTAATTTTACCTTCTTTAAAAGTGAAACGAGTAACTTTGCCATAGAATGAATATTTTGGATGTTGTAAGCCAAAAACCGAAAAACGTCTGAACATTTCGAGGTTTTTCGAGCACCACGAAGTTAGCACAGGTCTTTCGAGGTTGCAAACTTGGTTTTACATTATTGGTATCTATCCTAAACAACATACCAAAAAATCAGAACCTTGCAATTTTTTGCGACCTAACGCGATTTTTGTGTCTACGGTGACTGGCCTAAATGGGAACGATCCTCCACGACCGTACCCATTAAACCACTCCGAGCCCTAATTCATTAACGTTGAGTCCGCCGACAAAACGCATATTGGTAATTTACACCCAATGGGTTTAGGTAAACTCTTCTATGAACGAAAAATTGAGGGTATCAAGGCCATCCATCGGAAAGGCCGTAATCGCATATAAATCTCTTTAACCACGGCACGTGCCACTAACCTTTTTCTTCAACACCCTTTGCTTGCCGAAAAGCAGCTGAAAGCCTTCATCCCTTCCTCTAACATACAACGGATTGGTTTAATTCGTGGTGTTGACCTATCTTTATCGTCGACGACCTAATAAAATATATAGAGTCTCATGTCCAATACTCAAATTACAACGCATGAATCGTCGTGAAATGATCGATGGCAAAGTTGAAATGCTTCCCACAGGTACGATCAAATTTTTTTTTTGAATCCCAGATTCTACCCCAATACGTCTCTATTTTCATGTCATCCTCGAGGTCCAAGTATTTATATTTCGGCCAATAATCTGTAATCGTTGTCAGAGGTATGGCCACACCGGCGAAAATTGCCGAGCACGCGCACCCAGCTGTGGTCGCTGTGCTCAAGGCCACGAGACTCGGACATGCTTGTGCGATGTGTTTACTGTGAGGAAATCATATAGTGGCTCACCCCACTATACATACCATCAAAAACAAGTCGAAAACCCGAATGTGTGTCGAAAACAAGACATATCAAGACATTGTTGCCCAATCTAGTAACCCCTTTCAACCACTAAACGTCCCACAACAATTTCTCCCACTTTCCCAATCTTGCACAACCTCACAACCTACGTTACCCAAAAAACGTAAATTCACGTCTGTTGTCCACAACCCACCCAAAGTTATTACACCTCTGGGATATGACCGTAAGGCATACCTCTCGATCATACAAAGTGACAATACCCATCGCCCAGTATCCCCTTACATCCCCCCTTCGACGTCTACAATGACCCCGTGCCACCCAAATCGGGTGTGCCCCCAGAAACAACTAGAGATTATCTTCAACTCATGGAACTTTTGGGCACGAATGCCCAATGGGCCCACCTTTTAAAAAACATTTACGACAAAATACTCCTTCTACCATATCATTCTCTTACTCAATCCACCAAACCCCTTGAGCCACCCCAGGATGTCCTCCCCCCCCCCCCTCTTTCATGAAGATCCTTCAATAGAATGCCCATAGTATACTAAATAAACGTCATGAATTACTTCTTTAATACAGGAATACCAGCCTGATGTAATCCTTTTACAAGAAACATGGCTACATCATAACTTCTCGTTCCATATTCCACAGTATTCCGTTGAACGAAAAGATGGCCCACAATATGGTGGTGTGCTCACTTTAATTCATGAGTCGCTTTCCTATAGCGAAATCCCCTTCCTTTTTACCCTCCCCCGCACATATGCCCTTACCATTAAAGTTGGCACCAATCTTTATATACCCCCAGATATCAAGGGCAACGAACGACAGTGGCAATCCTTCTTTGTTTATAGTCAATCCTTTTCATCACATATTCTGGGCGGTGATTTTAATGCCCACCTTACGGAATGGGGAAGCGTACGTATAACCCCCAAATGTCGTCATATATGGAAAGCATCTCAACTCACCTCGTTTCACCTCCTCAACGATGGTTCCCCTACTCGTATTTCTGCCCCTACTCAAGATCCTAGCACTGTCGATTTAACCTTAGTTTCTCTTAATGTAGATCACCAGTTATTTTAGCAAACATCCCCAGATCTACATTTAAGTGACCATTACCCCATAATCATTACCAGTTCTTCCTTGTCCCCACTCCCACCCCCTTGCAAACCACTCGCTCTTTTCGAAATTTCAAACAGTTTGACCCGTTGTTGTTTTCAGATTTAATTACCGCCATTTCTCAATATTTTGATACGGTACATATCACCCTCTCATTCCTTGTCGAAAACGACATGGGCAGAAAATATTTCACATCCCCTGGTGGGACGCAGAATGTAAGGGATTAGTAAAGCGATGAAAAGCGTTACTTCATCACTTTCGTAAATATAATACCCCGTGCACATATCTGCAGTATAAAAAGCTTATAGACACAATACAACGTACCTTTAATGAAAAACGCCGCAACGCATGGCAGGCATATGTTAATAACCTTAACCACTTTGCACCTCTTACCCAAATCTGGAACTCTATAACAACTTTATCGGGGAGTAAAAAACATGTGTCCTCACACCGCCTTAATTTTGATAATTCCTTATGTTTCTACCGCAGTCTCACACCCTATTCTGTAGTACTTGAAAAACCACCTTACCCATACGACATGTCTTCTAAATTTTCCTGTCTCATTCAACCGATTTTATTCTCAGAACTCCAGCAAGCCTTAACCACCAAAAAATCCTCCACCCCAGGTCCCGAATATATTTCTTACCAAGTGCTCCATAACCTACCCTCTTCCGCTCAAATGGTCCTTCTCGAATTCTATAATACCGTATTAAGTACAGGTAATATTCCTCCAACATGGAACGTTTTCTTATTGCTTCCAATTTTAAAACCTGGTAAAAACCCAGCCATACCCAGCAGCTATTGGGGAATCCAGTTAGGGTCCTGTATTCGCAAAACATTTCAGTGAATATTAATGGCTCGACTAATATGGGCGCTAGAGTATTATGATATGGTTCCAAAACCCAATTTGCCTTTGTCAAACGCAAGTCGACGAGTGATGCCCTGAATATCTATCCTACAGATCTTCTCTTGTCCAGCTGCCGTAAACATTCTACAGTATCCGTTTTTCTTGACATCAAAGGAGCATATGATAATGTCAACGTCTCATTGTTATTGCATATTCTATGTCAATGGAAATCCCCCCCCCCCTTTCATTAAATTGATTTCGGCTTTTTTACACCACCGTCACATCATTCTTTCTACCTTCCCAACTATTCTCAATTCACGCTTTTCGTCCTCTGGTTTACCTCAAGGCGATATTCTCAGTGGCATCCTGTATCTCCTTTATACTAGTGAGATCGAGGGACTATTACTCGCACATGTCCGTCTCATCCTATATGCCTACAATCTCCTTTTATATTGTTCTTACCCCGATTTACACACGTGTCGTCACCATATGTATCAAGCCCTCACGATTTTACTCTCCTGGCTATTTAAGCATGGCCTCGAAACCGTCCCCCCAAAAAATTCAGCCTTAATGTTTACCCACAGACGTATCTATGACCGTTCACCGATCCTATATCAACAGGGCTCCATTCCCATCACCCATCAAACAAAATACCTCGGGCTTCTGATTGACGATAAGTTGACCTGGGCGCCTCAACATGCACACTCAAATTACAAGTAACAAAAAAAAATACATTTACTTCGGTCGTTAACCCGTCGTACGTGGGGAGCCGACTCCCAAATATTGTTACTTTTAAACCGCAATATCACCCGGTCCTCCCTTGATAATGGTTGTCATTATTATGACATTATGCCCCAGTCCCGACTCACCGTTTTAGATAAATTACAATATGCTGCCCTGCGAATTATCCTGGGTGCTCTCTCTTCAACACCCACTCAAGCCCTTTTAGTAGAAGCTACCGAACAGCCTCTTACACTCCGAAGGCAGTATCTGTCCTATAGATACCTTCTCCTTAAAATGGCTCTTTATTCACCTTCCATTCTCCCAAGACTACAATTACTTCAGGAATACCATCAACAACATTTGCTTTAAAAATATTCCCCACCCTACCCTCCCTCCTCCAGTCTTTAATCGACCTTACCAGTATTCGTCCTAATATTTTACAAACCCGTGAGCCTATCTGCGATAATGCCCCCTTCCAACTGTTTCAGTACACACTGTTATTCATCATTCACCCTACTTTTCACGTAAAGATGTGTTGGCAATATAGTTTCTGCCTTATCCTAGTTACCATATTATATAACAGCTAGGTAGCAGTTCATAATAAACAGTATTCTTGAAATACTGCTACATCTTCTTCGCCATTTATTCTAAGACACTGTTACTCTTAATAAAATAGTCACGCTGCTATAGGTATTGAATCTTTATTTACTTCTAGCATCTAGATAACCACCATAAATATCCAACAGGTTATCGGCCCAGGTGGATGGATCTAGGTGTTGAATCATAAATATATTTAATACGGTATTTCCGAAAAGTGGCTAGTGACTACATTTTTTTTTGCAGTTAGCCAGCCCGCGTGCGAAAGTGCAATTATCACCAAACAAAAATGGAAAGTGTTCACGAAGCAAACAGAGTAATGAAACTGCGTGGGTTGGAAAATTGGGCTTTGTGGAAGTTCCAGACCAGAATCGCCTTGATGGACAAGGATATCTGGGGGGTTGCATCAAGTGACAACCCTAAACCACAAGAGCCAACCGGTAATGGAACGAACCAGCCAACTGCAGCTGCAGTGAGAACATACAAGACCGAACTAAAACAGTGGACGAAGACAGAATCAAAAGCTCAGTTCCTGATAACGTCAGGTTTATCAGAAGAAGTCATGCTACACATCGTGAACTGCGAGACTGCCAAGGAGATGTGGGACCGACTTCATGAGATATACGACAGTAGGACAGAAACAGGGATCTACATGCTACACCAGCAGTGGTACATGATGAAGAAGAGCAACGAAGATAGCATCGCAATGCACATATCAAAGGTGCAGGATCTTGCGCACAGATTGAGAGCTCTGGGTGAGAACGTTTCAGATAACTTAATAATCACCGAAATTCTCCTAACTTTACCGTCTTCTTTCAGTCATTTTGTCTCAGCATGGGAGTCGGCAGCTCAGGCTGACCGAACTCTGCCAAATCTAATAGCACGGTTAGGCATGGAGGAAACAAGATTGGGTATCCACGAGGAAGCCGTCGCCGGGGAATCACTGGCAGCTAGAGAAAAATACAAGGAAGATGGAGAAAAATACAATGGACGAAAAACACCGAAACGCAAGGGAAACTGTAACTACTGCGGAAAGCCTGGACATTGGGAACAAGAATGCCGAACAAAGCAAAGAGAGTCTGCCCAGAATGAGAACTCGAGATCATCAAGGGATAAAAAAAAGGAGGTAGAGCCTTTATCGACGTAATGTTGTCGTCAGGTTTAGATACCAACATGATGAAGGAGAGGTGGTGTCTTGACTCTGGAGCCACGAGCCATATGAGTGGGAGAAAGGAGTGGTTCACAGAACTGGCGAGTTTAAATCCCAAAATACCTATCCAAATTGGAAATGGCACAACAATCTACGCTGTTGGAAAGGGATTTATCAACATCCAAGCATACAATGGCTCAAAGTGGGTAGATAAACACTTAGATGAGGTAGCGTACATTCCAGATTTAAAATGTAATTTAGTATCCCTGAGTG
Organism: Meconema thalassinum; assembly: GCA_946902985.2. Taxonomy (NCBI): domain Eukaryota; kingdom Metazoa; phylum Arthropoda; class Insecta; order Orthoptera; family Tettigoniidae; genus Meconema; species Meconema thalassinum. The sequence continues at coordinate 507,966,909 of OX336392.1, read as the reverse complement.
CAATTTTGGATAAAGGTTATAAAGTGGAAACGGACAAAACCAGTTGCAGGTTCGTACACGACAGCAGTACATGTGCAGTGGGAGCAAGAGCAGGCAAGCCCTTTATAATGAAATTTAGACAGATAACCCAAGGGAAGCAAAGAGCATTCACCGCAGTGGGAGTGAAGAAAAGAGCGTTCACCGCAGTGGGAGCAAGTAAGGAAGTTAGCATACGGCAATGGCATGAAAGACTAGTACATCAGAACTATGATTATGTCAATAAAGTAATAAAAAGGAAAAATATTCGCGCAGCAGGAGAGAAAGAACCGTGTGAAGCGTGTATACTAGGAAAAATGCACCGTCAACCATATCGTAAAAGCAACAACAGAGCAACTGACATTGGAGGAGTTGTTCATGCTGATGTGTGTGGGTATATGGAAACAAAATCACTGGGAGGTGCCAGGCATTTTCTATTAATTAAAGATGACTTTTCTCATTACCGTCAGGTTTACTTTCTAAAAGCCAAGAGTGAGGTGCCAGACTGCGTAAAGAACTTTCTGGTCAGAACTGAAAAAGAAACCAGGAAAAAGGTTAACATTCTAAGAACAGATAATGGATTGGAGTTTGTTAACAGTCAACTGAAAGAAATTCTGTTCAAGGAAGGTGTCAAAACAAGAAAAGACTGTACCATATACACCAGAACAAAATGGAAGAGCTGAAAGGGAAAACAGAACAGTAGTAGAAGCAGCAAGAACGTTGATCCTCAGTGCAGGTCTACCAAAGGCATTGTGGGCTGAAGCAGTCAACACGACTGTCTACGTGTTAAATCATACGGGAGCAAGCTCAAACAAAAATGCAACTCCGTATGAAGTCTGGACTCAGAGAAACACAGATTTGAATAAATTCAAAGTGTTTGGCTCTAAAATGATGGTACATATCCCCAAACAAAAGAGGAAAAAATGGGACATGAAAGCCGAAGAAGGAATCATGGTCGGATACAGCGACACTGTCAAAGGATATAGAATCAGGTTCCCAAAAAGAAATAAAGTTGAAGTACACCGTGGTGTAATTTTTAAAGAGAAAGAGATGTACAATAAACCATCGACGTATGACATCATTGAGGAAGACCCAGGAAACCTTTAGAAAAGGAAGATGGAAACGAGGTCAATGTACCAGAAGAAGAAGAAGAAGTTCCCTCTGATGAAGAGGACACGCTCAAAGATGACGGAGCATTTGTTGTACCAGATACAGCAGTAGACGTCAGCGTCATGACAGACGATGGCAATGAATGTAGTGCACCCTACTGTATAATACCAACTATACAAGATAGATTGACTGGATTCAATGTGATCGTTGTGAAAAATGGTATCACAACAAATGTGTCGGTATTGACGAGGAACACCACAATAAGGATGACGACTTTATCTGCAATAAATGCATGGGAGCAGAACACAATCTTCTACTGAGCCAGGAACCGACAAGCTTTCAAGAAGCGAAACAAACCAGGGACCATGAAAACTGGAGAAAAGCCATGGAAGAGGAGATGGAAGCCCTGAAAATGAACAACACTTGGACTTTAGTTGAACGACCAAAGAAAGCCAATGTTCTAAGTAGCAGATGGGTTTACAAGCTAAAGCAGAAATCAGACGGAAAAATATCTAGATACAAAGCAAGATTGGTGGCTCATGCCAACAATGAGCTGGAGTTGACTATGATGAAACATTCAGCCCAGTTGTAAAGTATGACTCAGTGAGAGCTATACTGTCGCTAGCAGCAGCACATGGGATGCACGTCGAGCAGTTTGATGTAAAGACAGCGTTTTTACATGGAAGAAGAAGTGTATATGGAACAACCAGAAGGTTTTGATGATGGCAGCGACAAAGTATGTAAACTTTTTGTGTTTTCTAAGATTGACAATTTATTGTGATGAAGCCAAACAATATATACAGAACAATACAGATCAGTGCGCCGCAATAACGGCTCTAGTCCGTTCGAGTGATCGATAACTCAAGTCTCTGGTGGTGTGTATGTGTTACCAACTGTTGAGGATGAAATTTCTTTAAAACATACATTTCTGAGGGTTCGAATACACAACATTTCCTCCCTCTTTTAAATTGAACTTGTTATGTCTATGGTGAATATCTTAATGGTGGGCGGCGTTTGCGTTTAGACATGCGCGGTATAACTGGAGTAGCTGGTGTTGGTGTTCGGTTTCCACGGATCACTTGTGGCATCCTCTCGGCTGGCACTGCGGTAGCTGGTGCTGGGAAGAACCGATTACGTCGTGGCCTGGGTGCAATTTCGGTAGGTTCATCGCTGGTCGGTTCCTGGTTCTCTGTGGCTGGCCGTATTCCTGGAAATGGCCTAATTTGGTCGATGTGGCGCTTTACTCGTTTCTCCCGGTAGTTGATATCATAGTGAAGATCTCCGATGCGGGCTGCGATGGTACCGGGGAGCCACTTGTCCAGGTTCGGGTTGCCAGAGAGGAAGTAGACTGACTGACCCGCTTCGAAGGTGCGGAATGTCGAGTCCATTTCTGGTTTCTGTTTCTCGCAGACTCTAGTGCGAACGTCTTCGGGTCTCGCCAGGTTGAGACGTGTCCGAAGTTCTCGTCCCAGGAATAGTTGAGATGGAGATTTTCCGGTGGTAGAGTGCGGCGCTCTTCTAAATTGGCGAAGGAAATCGTTCAGGTTTGTCTGCAGAGTTCCTTTGGTTGTTTACATCGCGTAGAGGGCATCCTTCACCGTTTGGACATACCGTTCTGCTTGGCCATTAGTTGATTGTTGCTATGGTGCTGTAAGCTTGTGGTACTTCACACCACTGTTCTGCAGGAAGGCCTTGAATTATTCTGAGATGAACTGCCTGCCATTGTCTGAAACGACGGTGACTGGGGTGCCGTGCGCTATGAACAGGTCATCCATCAGGGAGTTAGTTGCTACAGCTGTCGTGGAGGTTGTTGTCTTGACCTCGAGCCACTTGCTGTAGGCGTCTACAACAATCAGAAGCATGCTGTCAGCTACTGGGCCCGCGTAGTCGATGTGAATGCGTTCCCACGGTGCCTTCGGGTACTCCCAGTGATACTCGCGGAACTTGGGTGGAGCGTGCGCATGGGTTGCACATGTGGTGCAGGACTTTGGAGATTTTCGGTGTCGGAGTCAATGCCTGGCCAAAACACAAAGGAACGTGCCATTCCCTTCATTTTGACGATCCCCAGGTGAGCTGCATGGAGGTCGCTGAGGATAGCATCTCGCAGTGCAGGTGGAACTACTACTCTGTGCTCGAACATCAAGCAGTTGGTGGCGAGCGTGTATTTTACCTCGGGTGCCTTGAAGTCGTGGCGGGTGAGATCTTGGCCTCCTTCCAGAGGTTTGACAATTCTACCGAGATCAGGGTCCTTCCTCGTCTCTCGTGCAATGGCTTCGGATTTGACGGGTAACTGCTGCGTCTGGTGAACTGTAAAAAAATCAAAGTCATTGTAATCCTCCGTTTCCTCCCTCTGTTGCGAGATTGAGTTTTGGATCTTGTTGACGGTCGATGGTAAAGGTGCTCTAGAGCAGTAGTCAGCGTTGGCGTTTTGTTTCGATGTTTTGAAAACCACAGTGTAGTTAAAGTGTGCGAGGTAGTCGGCATAATTGGCAATGCGAATAATGCACAGGACTGGTAGCGACTTCTATGGATGTAGGATCTGCGTCAGGGGCTTGTGATCCGTGATTAGCGTGAAGTGTCGAGCGTACAGATAGTTGAAAAACTTTTGTACTGCCCAAACGGTGGCGAGCGCTTCCTTGTCGATCTGGGGGTACCTTTGCTCCGTACATGACATTGTCCGACTAGCATATGCGATAGGCCGTTCCAGTCCGTTGGTGATCCGGTGAGACAGCACTGCGCCGAGACCGGTTTTGCTGGCGTCCGTTGCCAGCAAAAGTGGTAGTGTTGGATCGTACTGCATAAGGACCTGCGGTGAGGTTAGAGCGTCCTTGATGTCCTGGTAGGCCCTGTTGCCGTCTGGTGTCCATATGAGAGGATCCTTCAACAGCATGTCTCTGAGTGGCCGATCTTTCGTTGACAGGTTGTGGATGAAGGCACTGTAGTATGTCGCTTTACTCAAAAACAGCTGGAGTTCCTCTGCAGTCGTTGGTTTCGGCGCATTTCGTACGGCTTCGATGTGCGCATCAGACTTATGAATGCCTGAAGCATCGATCTTGTGGCCAAGAGCTTCCAGGACAGGTTCTGCTGAGCTTGAGACCGTGTTGGCGAAAGCGCTCTAGTACCACGGTGAGGGCCTCCATCAGATTGCCAAAACTATCGGCAAAAACAATGGTGTCGTCAAAGAAACTCACAACATTTGGAAGTTTCTGCAAAACCGTGTCCATTCGCCGTTGCCAGATAGCGGGGATGTTGGCTGCTACGTAGACAGCACGAGTTGGACGGATCAGGCCATCGGTTGGAGTGTTGAGCGTGAGGGCTTGGCTAAACTCATCATCGACCTCGAGATGAGTTTATGCGTCTGTGACGTCCAGGTGACAGAAGAGGGTGGCACCACGCAATTGGTTGAACAAGTATTCCACTTTCGGAATCAGGTGTTCATCAATGATGATCCGTGGGTTGAGAGTAGGTTTGAAGTTTCCCGTGATTCTCAACTTGCCGTTCTTCTTCACTACGACATGAGTTGTTGACGCCCACTCTGAGTAGTCTACCCTCTTGTAGAAACCAGATGCGATTTTTGCGTCGATTTCTTTGGCATAGGCATCTAGCAGGGCTACAGGAATGTCACGTGCTCGGGAGAAGATTGGGGTGGCGCCATCCTTCAGGTGCATCTTCACTAGTGGGCCTGACAGCTTCCCGGGGGTATCACTGAAGACATCATGGTAGCGGTTGAGGTTGGCGTCAAGTTCCTTTTGCTGGTCCAGGGACAGAGACTGTTTGACGGAGAGAAGGTGGAACGGTTCTGGTTTTCCAAAAAGCTGCTCGAAATTGATCTCTCGCACAAACTCAGAGATCCACTCTCGACCAAGGAGTGTCTCGAATTCATCGTCGACGATGTAGAGGTCGAGGTTCCTGGAGATAGTGCCAGTGGTGGCGGTGACTGGTGTCTTCCCGATGCAGTTAATACGGTGGCCAGAGTAGCTCGCAAAAATACGATCAACCTTCTGTAAAACACAATTTGGTTTGATCATACCTAACCTCAGTTTACTCATCATCGAACAGGGGGCGCCGGTGTCAAGTTCCATCTTGACGATGGTTCCCTCTATGATGATATCTATCAACTGCTTCCCTGGAGACTGCATTGTTCCGATGGCCTCAACTTTGTTGAAATGATGTATGACATCAACGCTGTCAGCTGGTTGTTCTCCTTCGGTCACGTGATTTGCATTCCGCTGCTTTGGTTTGGACCTACAAACTTTAGCAATGTGACCTTTCTTGCCACATGTCCGGCATTCAGCGTTGAGGAACCTGTACTGACTGCGTGGATGATCCCCACCACACCCAGCGCACAACGATTGGTTACTTGATGTTCCCTGATTTGCTGGATGCAATCCTTGTTGAGGCCTTGATTGGTCGGATTTCTGTTGACAATTGGTCGATATCCCACGTTGCCCCTCCACGACTGTGGCTTTTCGAAGCCTATCCGATTGGTTGAATCGGATTTTGAGGTTATATTCGAATTCTTAACCTCGTCTGCAGTGTTCCGGGTGGCTTCAAGTGCGCAGGCTATCTCGTACGCAGCAGTGAAGCTCTCCGGTTTCTTGGCAATAATTTCGTCACACATATCCCTCGATTCCAAACCTTTAAGCAGTTGCTCAATTAGCATGCGGTCTAAAAATTCTCCGTACTCACAGTGTGTTGCTGCTTGTCTTAATCTGAGAGTGAAGCTGGCGATCGTCTCCCCTGCTCTCTGCATGACGTTCCGGAATTTTATGCTCTCTGCATAGTTGTTACGGCTGGCGTCGAAATGGTTCGACAATCTTGACTGGATTTCGCTGTATGAGAGAGTTTCCGGGTCGACGGGACTTACTAGAATCTTCAAAGCTTCGTTAAGTTCGGCCCCCCATGTAGACACGTGCGTACTGCTTCGTGTTCGTTTTTCGGGACCTTACTAAGATCGAGCGCCCATGTGAACCGTGTGAAATAGTCCCCTATGGTGGTCCCATCGGCGGCTTGGTATGCTGACATTGAGAATTGTGGTGGTCTAGGCCGTCCCGGTGACATCCGCGCATTCCCGATGTCGCCTCGTGTGGTGGATTCCCTGATAGCGCTAGCAATAATCCCAGAAAGAGTCTGAAGAAGTTCTGTGGATATTCCTTCTGCCATGATGAAGGGTGATGCTTCACTGATACACTAACCTGCGTGGAGTTGAATTTCGTTCGGTAGCACGTTTCGCACAAGTTTCACGGCGTGGAGTTGAACTTCGGCACCGTAAACGTTATTTATCAATCCTACTTCTGACACCACTTTTGTGTTTTCTAAGATTGACAATGTATTAAGATGAAGCCAGACAATATATACAGAACAATACAGATCAGTGCGCCGCAATAACGGCTCTAGTCCGTTCGAGTGATCGATAACTCAAGTCTCTGGTGGTGTGTATGTGTTACCAACTGTTGAGGATGAAATTTCTTTCAAACATACATTTCTGAGGGTTCGAATACACAACAAAACTGATTAAAAGTCTGTACGTCTTAAAGCAAGCACCGAGATGCTGGAATAAAAAGTTCACCAATTGTCTTAAGAGGTTTAACCTTAAGCCAATTGAAGCTGATCCATGCGCGTTCAAATCACCAGGTATCATAAATGAATGCATTATCTTATCAGTCCACGTGGATGATGGACTAGTTGTTTGCATGAAAAAGGACGTGATCAAGAGACTCCTTGATAACCTGAGGAAGGAAGTTGAGATAATAGTGTCACCATTGGGCATGTTCTTAGGAATCAACCTAACCAGGCTATCCGATGGATCAATAACAGCTGATCAAAAGCTGTACACTATGAAACTATTGGATAAATTCAACATGTTAGAAGCAAACTCGGTACACATACCAGCGGACTATTACCAGGACTTGAATAGTCAAGCAGCGAACAGTGAAAGCCAAAAACTGTCACCAAAAGTGCCCTACAGAGAGGCGGTGAGAAGTTTACTGTTCTCATCGTTGATCACGCGCCCTGACATAGACTGGCAGTGAACAGAGTGAGTCAACACTGCTCAAATCCACATTTAATGCACTGGAAAGCAGTCAAGAGGATATTTAAGTATCTCAAGGGTACAGTTGCATACGGAATTAAATTCCATGGACAGAAAACAGCCATTGAAACTAAGGGTTTCTCGAACGCTGATTTTGCAGGAGACACGAAGACTAGGAAGTCAAGATCAGGCTATCTGCTAAAGATCGGAGATTCACCAGTGATGTGGGGAGCCAAGAAACAAAAGGCCGTGGCTCTGTCCACAGCAGAAGCAGAGTTTGTGGCGGCTTGCCACGCTACAACAAACCTAGTCTGGCTAAACAAACTACTGACACAACTAGTTGGATATAAAACTGGAAGTCCAACTCTCTTCGTAGACAACCAAAGTGCAATCACTTGGATCAAAAACAGTAGTTTTGAAGCAAGGTCAAAGCATATTGATATCAAGTACAAGTTCATACTGGAAAATTGCAAGAGCAAGGAACTGGACGTGAAATATATATGCTCAGAGAACCAAGAAGCAGGTATATTTACCAAGCCATTGCCAAAGAATAGGTTTGAGAAGATGAGGACGGCATTAAGTGTAGCAACATAATAATCATTTTTGTTGCCAAGAATTGTTTTTAAAGGCAGAACCTAAGTGGGAGTGTTGGCAATATAGTTTCTGCCTTATCCTAGTTACCATATATAACCGCTAGGTAGCAGTTAGATAGATAGATAGATAGATAGATAGATTTTTATTAATTCCATTTGATCAAATACATGCATTCAATACATTTTTGATATAGGACACGTCAGAATTTACATGCATAAAATAAAAGAACTAACAGGTATATATTACTAAGATTATAACTATTTATAACTTATTATAATAGCAAATCTTAATAGATACAATCTTATTGCACAACTATTTACACCTCACTCTATTATCATAATATGAAAACTTAATTCTATAAATACAACAACATACAGCTAGGTATTAAAATTAAATTAAAAAAGTAAAATATAGTTATAGATTCCATCACTCCTATACGCTAAAATATTCAACTACTGAGTAAAAACAATGGCACTGCAGATAAGCTTTCAACATTCTATCAAAGGTTTTTATTTTTGGGGCCAGTTTTATATACTGGGGTAGTTTATTGTATAATTTAACTCCAGTGTGAAAAGTTCCTTTTTGATATATGCTTGTGTGTGTGTGTGAAATATGAATGTTTTGATTTTGTCTTGTGTTATGCCTATGAACATCATTGTTTGTTTTAAGAAAAACATCTTTATTCATTAAATTCTTTTTAAAAAACATAATACTTTCAAAGATATATATGCAGGGCAGTGGGAGAATGTTTAAATCTTTAAACAGAGGTCTACATGATTCTCTAGAGTTTACATTTGCCATAATTCTAATCGCTCTCTTTTGTATCCTAAACGTGCTTAGTACATCTGGCGACATACCCCAAAATATGATCCCATATCTTAAGTATGAATGGAAATAAGCAAAATAAGTATTTCTTAATGTGTGCATGCTAGTGCAGGTTTTCAAAATACGTAACGCAAAGCACATCGAGTTCAGTTTAGTATTCAGATATTGTATATGTTTATTCCATTTCAAGTCTTGTTGTATCCATAGTCCTAAAAACTTTGTTTCTGATTTATTTTCTATTTGATGACCATTTAATGTTATATTGGGCATCGCAGGATTCCTATTCTGTATAGTGTGGAAATTTAGACATACTGACTTTTTATAGTTTATTATGAGGCGATTATCTTGTGACCATTTGGTTAACTCTCCTGTAACGGAGTCAGCAGACTGCTGTATGACCTGTTTAGTTTCACCTTTTATTACGAGTGTTGTATCGTCCGCAAACAAAATTTCCTTATGTGAATGAACGTTCTGTGTTATATCATTGATATATAGAAGAAAGAGTAGTGGGCCCAAAACCGATCCCTGTTCATAATAAACAGTATTGTTGAAATACTGCTACATCTTCTTTGCCATTTATTCAGTGACACTGTTACTCTTAATAAAATAGTCACGTTGCTATAGGTATTGAATCTTTATTTACTTCTAGCATCTAGATAACCACCATAAATATGTTAAGAAAGACAATTTAACTCTTATTTACTTATTTATGTTGTAAGATCTTTCACCGGCATATGTTGGCAACTATGTACCAAAGACAATGCAGACGTAATAAAAGTAAATCGATACCAGTGTAGCTGGCATCGTAGAGCCAAAAGGACGTTAGCAAAGATCTGTGCCTTTTCATTTATTTGTTTCTACCACATGGAGGAAATATTACTCTTATGACAGGTTATGGGCCCAGAACGTACGGATAGTTTTTGTGAGTGAAACGGGAATCAATACTGTGAGGTTAACGGAATATCGGAGGAAGAATAGTGACTTTTTAGCGTCGGCCTACTTTGATGCAAAAGGAAAAATGAACGACGAGGAGAGACAAAGAGTCAATGATGAAAGATACCACATTCCACATTTCGACGGTAAGAACTACGACAATTGGAAATTCAGACTTGAAGTTCTACTGGACGAAAAGAAACTGATGTCCCACATCACAGAAGAAGTTCAGTATACTGAAGCGCCGGCGGGCGAGACAACGGCAGCTTGAACGGCCAAGGAAGCAGCTAATGAGAAACTCCGGCAAAAAGATAAGTATTGCATTAGACTTATTGTGAGTGCTATAGCTGATAGTCATTTGGAATATTGCCGAGGACATGATACAGCCTTCAAGGTCTGGAAAACTTTAGCAGACACTTTTCAAAATAATGGAATTGCCAGTCAACTTCAGGCAAGGAAAGCTTTGCTTGCAATGCGACATAACCCTACTAATGAAACTTTGGAAAATCACTTTCTGAAGTTTGACAGACAAATTCGAGAACTTAAATCTGCTGGAGCAAATACTGATGAGATAGATGTGATTTGTAATTTGTTATTGACCATGCCAACTGACTATAGTATGGTTGTAACCTCTATTGAAACCATGTCAGCAAACGGTGAGAACTTAACCCTTCCTTTTGTCAAAAATAGACTTTTGGATGAAGAATCTAAAAGGAATCTGCAAGGAAAACAGAAACCACAGAGGAATGAGTCAACAACTGCTTTCTTTACTCGATCAGGGCAAGTAAAGAATGGAGGAAAACAGAAACATCAGTACCAGCAGCCGAAGACTACTGCAGCAACAACATACACTCAGCACCAGTCTAAGGTATTTTCTGGAGCTAACAGTAATACTAAGCCTGCTTCACATTCCTACAAGTGCCACAACTGTGGGGGCAGTGGTCATTTACGGAGAGATTGTCCTAGCCCACGTAACACTCCTTCGCAGCCTACAAAGTTTTCAGGGATGCAAACTGGTGCTGCCAATGTCACTCAAGAGGAGGAAGAGGAATTCTGTTTCTCAGCTTTATCTGATGTAATAGACTCAAGAATGAATAAGGCTGGAAGTGATGAAGTGATATGGTGGCTTGATTCTGGAGCTTCAGAGCACATGATTAATCAAGCTGATTTATTTCAGACAAGTGTAAAGATTAATCCTATGAAGATTAAAGTAGCAAAAGCAGGGCACTCAGTCACACCAACACAAAAGGGAAACATGAAACTTTTTGCATTGGTGAACGGAACATGGAATACTGTGAACATTTCAGACGTGTTGTACATTCCAGATTTGGAAATAAATTTACTGACTGTGAGAAGGCTGGAAATGAGTGGATGCACAATCATTTTTGAAGGTGGTAAGGCACTAATAATGAAAGGAAATTATGTGATTGCAGTTGCACATCGGATCAACAAGTTGTACAGGCTAACACTCCATACCAGGAAGGAAATTGCATGCCTAACACTTGGAAGCGAGGACTTGTGGCATAGAAGATTTGGTCACACTAGTAAGGCAGGGCTTCAGAAACTGCAAACCCTGGTGGATGGTATGAACGAAACTAAGGTGAAGGAAGTGTGTGAAATATGCTGTCAAGGAAAAATGTGTAAGCTGCCACACAACCAAACAAGAAGAAGAGCACAGAGGCCACTGGAACTAATTCACAGTGACCTGTTTGGCCCAATTACACCGGGGTCATATAATGGAAAAAGGTACATTATAACTCTAATAGATGACTTCACACATTTTGCAGCTGTATATCCTCTAGAAAAGAAGAGTAAAGCATTAGACTACATCAAGATCTATGAAGCAATGGCAACCGCTCATTACAAGAGAAATAAGTCGCTTCAGGTGTGATCGAGGTGGGAAGTACACCTCAAACGAGCTAAAGACTTACTTTCAAGAAAAAGGAATACAGTTGGAATATACCATGAGCTACACACCTGAGCAAAACGGAGTAGCTGAAAGGTTCAACAGAACTATCCTGGACAAAGCAAGATGTATGTTGCTGAGCTCAGGACTACAGAAGAATCTTTGGACTGAAGCAGTAAGCGCAGCAGTGTACCTTATCAACAGGAGCACTACAAATGGTTTATCAGACTGTGTTCCAGCAACTCTCTGGTATGGGCATAAACCTGATGTCAGCAAGATCAGGGTATTGGTTCTCCAGCTTACCTTCATACTCCCAAACAACTGAGTGGAGAAAAATTTGACAGTCGATCGAGGAAACTTTACTTGGTTGGGTACTGTCATAATGGTTATAAATTGTGGTGTCATGACACCCAAGAAATTATTGAAGGGAAAGATGTCATTTTTGATGAGAGTTCTCCAGGTGAAAGGTTTTTAGATATTGATCCATCACACTATGAAACTAATAAGAAGCCTATTTCAAAGGAAGAAGGTACCGTGGAAGATCCAATTCCTGAAGATTGCAAAAATTCAGGGGAAGATCTGGAAGCCAATGACACACCGACAGAAGAACGGAGGCGTGGCACTCGTGTGAGGAAGAGACCGCAGTATCTGGGTGTTTATGAGGTTACCCTAAGTGAACTAGCTATGGGTGCAGTAGTGGATGATGTGCCTGAATCTGTCAAGGACATTGAAGGTCGACCTGACGCTACAGAATGGCGGAAAGCAGTTCAAGAAGAGATGAATGCACTGCAGGAAAATAAAACCTGGACACTGACAACGCTGCCACCTGGTAAGAAGGCAATCAACAACAGGTGGGTGTTTCGAATCAAACATGATGCATCCGGAAATGTTGTGAAGTATAAAGCCCACCTTGTCATTAAAGGCTGTTCGCAAAAACGGGGCTTGGACTATTTTGAGACGTATGCGCCAGTGGCCCGCCTAGTGACAGTGAGAGTATTGTTGTCAGTAATTAATCATCATGGATTGCTTACTCAAAAACTTGATGTGAAGAACGCTTTCCTTCACGGCAGTATCAAGGAAGAAATCTACATGACTCAACCAGAGGGATTTGAGCAAGAGTCAACTCCACCTCTGGTTTGCAAGCTAAACAAAACACTCTACGGATTGAAGCAGGCCCCAAAGGAGTGGAACTCTAGATTCAATGATTTCATTCAGAATCATGGTTTCAGGTAATCAGAATATGATAAATGTATTTATTTTCATGACACACTTGCTATTACCCTACTTCTTTATGTTGATGATATTATTGTAGCAGATAGTTCAGCTGCAGCTCTGCAGGAATGTAAGAAGGCTCTCATGGTAGAATTCAAGATTACTGATCTTGGAGATCTCAGGGAATTTCTGGTAATCAAAATTGATCGCTCAGAGAGAAGAATGTTCTTAAGCCAGCCCCAATACATCCAAAACCTTCTGAAACGTTTTGGAATGGAGGACTGCAATCCAGCTAAAACTCCCATGGAGGTAGATCCAGCAAAGGAGCCTGTTGGTGAATGTATCCTTTCTGTCAGACCATGCAAAGAACTAGTTGGATGTTTAATGTATCTCATGTTGACAACACGTCCTGATATAAGCATGGCAGTGAATTTCTATAGTAGGTTTCAAAGTAATGCTACTGATGCGCAATGGGTTGGGCTTAAACGTGTCTTACGTTATCTGAAGGGAACAAGCGAGATGGGACTCTTATTTCAAAGGCAATCAGGAACTAGTGCTAACCTAGTTGGCTATGCTGATGCAGACTGGGGGGGGGGGGGGGGGGGGGTAATACCAAGAATAGGCAATCAATTTCTGGTTTCATGTTCGAAGTCTATAGTGCTAATGTGCTTTGGGTGACTAGGAAACAAACTGCTGTTGTCCAGTCTTCAACTGAAGCGGAGTACGTTTCTCTCTGATGTGCTGTAATGGAACTCATTTGGTTGAGAAATCTTGTTTTGGACATAGGTGTTGAACTATGTGGACCAGTTGTCATCTTTGAAGACAATCAGTCAACTATTTTCTGTCTAGATAAGTGGGAAGAGAAAAGGCTAAAACACGTTGATGTCAAGTATAATATTGTGAAAGATATGTATCGGAAGAACGTAATCAAGGTTCTTCATATTCCTTCAGGTGAGCAGAAAGCAGATATTCTCACCAAACCACTGACTGGTAACCATTTCCAGACTCTTCGAGCTGGCTTGGGCATTGTTAGTATGTAAGAAACTTGTAAGCTGTTAAAGCTGTGAAAGATTATTTTTGTATTGTGATCATTTGTTTGTTAAACTCATTTAATGGATTACTATCTATGTTAAATTGATGGGAAGTGTTAAGAAAGACAATTTAACTCTTATTTACTTATTTATGTTGTAAGACCTTTCACCGGCATATGTTGGCAACTATGTACCAAAGACAATGCAGACTTAATAAAAGTAAATCGATCCCAGTGTAGAGCCAAAAGGACGTTCAAAGATCTGTGGCTTTTCATTTATTTGTTTCTACCACATATAACCTAGAGGAAATATTACTCTTATAACAAAATATCCAAAAAGATGCATTTCTTCACCCCCCCCCCCCCCCCCCCATCTACCCGCTGATATGTATATCACCTTGAAGAACGTGCTCATCATTGTATTACTATTTACACAGATGGATCTAAATTAGCCTCCCCTCCAGGTGTGGATGCTGCCTTCTATATCCCCGCCACCCACCATCTTGCTTCCTTTACATTATCCAATACCTTATCTATTTTTTCTGCCGAAGCGTTTGCCATCCGTCAAGCATTCATATATATTAAACGGAATGTCATATCTCGATCCCTCATCTTATCTGACTCACAGAGTGTTCTCCAGGCCTTGCAAAATGTTTCTCATACCGATTATTGGTTTATACCTAATATCTTCATTTTGGCGTATGAATTGACGCAGTCGGGATACACGATTGTTTTTTTTCCTGGATACCCGGCCATACGACTATTTTAGGGAATTAATATGTCGATAATGCCGCCAAACATGCTGCGAGTGGACATAGTACCCCAATCAACACCGCTACCCCTGCCTCCGATTTCATACCTATGCTGAAGGACCAACTGAAAGACGAATGGCCACGACAATGGCAGGAATATACACGGGAAAAGGCAAAGTTTTATTATAATATACAACCTACGATACCCCGTCTTCCTTGGTTAATGGTCTATACACTCGTCGTCATATACTTACAATTATTCGCTTACGTTTTAATCATGCCCGTACTCCGGTCTTTATGGCACGGTGCAACTTACAACCGTCCGAGGTTTGCGCATATAACACTGCAATTGGTACCGTTAATCATCTCGTATTTCAGTATCCTCTGTATATACATCATCGTACCACGCTATTTCATTCATTACGCCATCTCGGTTTTTATCTGCCTTTAACTATTTCGGTGCTCCTTCATTTTTCCCTTATGTGTGACGCCTCGTGTTTGATGTATACGTAGTAAGTCGCCAAGACCACAGTATAGATATCAATACAGTAAGGACACATCAGGCCTTTACCATGTAATTTTTTCGTCATGGTTTTGAATCGGCCGGTTCCGGAAGCACCGCACGCACGCACGCATGGCGGCGACGGTTCACCATGTATCCGCGAGAGAGCAGTCTACCCGTATTCATTGAGTGCGGCCTGTCGAATTTGTCTGAAGAAAACATTGTTTGTAATTATTAAAATCAACTCAGAAATATAATTTTGCATTTTAATCAATGGCAGAAATGTGGGAAACCAACATCTGTGCGGTAATTTTTTGCGCAGTTCTTGTCACACTTGACATAACAGCATTCCGGTTTCCTCGTGCATTGGAGCGGTAAATACAAATATCACACGTTTCATCGAATAATTCTGGATTTAATACCCATGAGATGTCAGTCCCTCAAATACCTATCCATTAATTCTCAAATTCCTCATTCCTAATCATAACCTTTCATCGTTACGATGCAATCACAATGCGACACCACAGGACTGGAGGAATGTGGTGTTAAACATTAAATTCCACACATCTTAGAATTAAAACACAGTAGTATTAACACTTTCTATTTTCTTGTTATTTATTTTCTTAAAATATCTGATTATAAAGAGTGCTAGTGTGTTGAAATAGAGTTAAATAAATAAATGCCATAAAATATACATTCATCAATCAGCTGTTTATCATGTGTTTATTCATAAGTGGTGCTTCCTAGCGGCTTACAGGTGTATTGGTGCTCCCCCTTATCAATTGTTTTTTTGAAAATCCGTTCTTCCGGTTTTGCCGAAGTGTCCATACTGTATTGGTATCTGTACTGTGCCAAGACGCGTCACTTGGGCGTGGAGATTTGCTCCTGTGTACTCATTTGTTTATGTTTATCCTCTTCTCCTACGCAATACTCCAGTTCCTTTGTTTTCCCCTTGCTAGATAAATTCACAATCTTTTAATACACTTCGGACTTTTGTATAAGCGCGTCACAGCCACGATCCAACGAGTCTTTAATGAAAAGAGACGCACTGCATGGAAGAATTACATCAGCTTCTTAATTTACGCCACTACCTCATTATCTAAGTTATGGTCTACCATCAAACGTTTGTCCAATACACGCTGTATGGGGCCGTTTCATGTACTTAGCCGGCAGGGTTTTCAAGAAATTTATCTTAATCTCACGCCAGATACAGTTTCCAACAAGGACCCATTGCCGTCTTATACAGCTTCAGATCATTTCAACGTTTTACTGCAACCTATAACGCATGTGGAAATTCAATCTGCCCTACTGTGTACGAAATCGACTAGTCCGGGTATAGATTCCATCACATATCATATGGTTGCCCATCTTCCCTTTAAGGCACTGGAGATGCTTATCTGTATATAAAGATATTTTACAGTTTGGCACGTTTCCAACTGAGTGGAATATCTTTGAGGTTCTTCCTATCATAAAACCGTTGAAGGACGCACGTGACCCTCAGAATTATCGTGGGATCAATTTAGGCTACTGTGTAAGGAAAATATTTCAAAAAGTTTTATTGCAACGTTTGCAATGGTGTATGGAATATTACAACTTATTCTCTAAGTATAAATTTGCATTTCGTAAACGTAGCAGTACTGTAGATGCTCTTTCTATCTTTTGAACTGATGTCTTATTAGCTAAAGGACGCAAACACCACACCATTGCTGTTTGTCTGGACATCAAGGGGGCGTACGATGCTGTAGATCCCACCTTTTTACAATGGAAACTGCAGGAGCTGCACTTTCCTTCTCCATTTCCTTGTATTGTTCACAATTTTTTAAATCATCTGAGTTTCATATTACGTACCCCCGAGGGGATGCTGGACCACCGTCAGACGTCTCGGGGTTTGCCGCAAGGCGACGTACTGAGTGGGCTTCTGTTTTCAATATATACTCAACAATTAGAATCGGTGATTTTGCCTTATGCCCGTATCATACAATATGCGGATGATTTTATGATTTATTGTTCCCGTGATACTTTACATCAATGTCGAACAGATTTATATCTGGCACTGACTCTAGCCCATAAGTGGTTATTTAATCACGGCTTGGAAACATCTCCGGATAAGAACTCGGCCATAATTGTCACGCATCAACGGCTACGATCGGACCCCAATTTTATTTCGACCGGGTACCGTAGATGTTGTGCGCAATATCAAATATTTAGCCATATACATTGACGATAAACTCCTGTGGACACGGCAGGTACAATATCTTGATGTTAAAATCGAAAAACGGTTACAGGTCCTTCTAGCTTTGACACGGCGTCGTTGGGAAGCGGACCCCGCATTATTATTGGCGGTGTACAAGAACATTATTCGTTCACAATTAGATTACCGGTACGGCAGTTTCTTTTACGATGTGACGGCGAACAGTCGTTTGTTAATGTTAGATAGACTACAATATAAAGCCATCCGCATAATTCTAGGGTCTTTGGCCTCCAACCCCACGAGTGCATTGTTAGTGGAAGCCGGTGAGTTACCTTTATCACATCGACGCACATTTATAGCGGGCAAATATTTAGTCTGTAAACTGTCGATAATAATTATCTGATTATCTCTAAATTACAACTTCTGACGGAATATTTTGCTCAAAATCGTTTAGATCGCTCACATAAACCTGCTCTTGTCATGGCTTATGAGATTTTACAACCCTTCCGGAAGGATGTGTTACAAACCCGTTTAGCGCTCCCATACACAATACCCTACAGGGCTTAGCATACCCAACCTAAGATTCTGCATACTTCCTTTCCACTGCTATTTCAAATATTCAAGAATCATCCGGACATAATTTCTCTTGCGTTTCGAGATATTCAGGATTTGTATTCCAATTATACTATTTTCATACTGATGGTTCAAAGATGGTTCCACCTGATCGCGTGGGATCGGCCTTTTACTCTCCGGACTAGCAGGTTATTCGCACTTATTGCCTCCCCCCTCATCTTACAATCTTTACAGCTGAACTCTTTGCTATACGCCAGGCCAGTCACTATATTCATGCCCATGGTCTACCTTAAGTGCTAATATGCACGGATTCTTTGAGTGTTATTAATGCTTTACCTCATGTTCTGCACTCAAATAATTGGTATCTTTACCAACTAGTGTAGTATTTCCATACATTCACACTCACAGGACAAGATGTGGTCATAATGTGGATTCCTGGGCATTCTCATATAGCGGGAAACGAAACAGTATATCTCTGGGAAAAGAATGCGGCATGCGGACAGGGAATTGTTTATAATATCGGGCTACCATATCCAGATATAGTACCGATAATTCATCAGCGAGTCGTCAGTGCTTCGCAAAATGAATGGACTGAGATAGCAAACTGTAAAGCTTAAATTCGTAACTACAACGCCTTGGTTCCGGGTTGGAAAATATTCCTGGCGTCATATTATTACCATAATTAGAAAGAGTTTCCAGCACGCCCTTACACCAGTCGCTTAGGATCGCATACATCTCAGGGACATACACACCGTATGTGGTAGGGCACGAGGTACATTGCATCACATATTGTTTCAGTTTAAGACTT
This sequence comes from Meconema thalassinum, assembly GCA_946902985.2. Taxonomy (NCBI): domain Eukaryota; kingdom Metazoa; phylum Arthropoda; class Insecta; order Orthoptera; family Tettigoniidae; genus Meconema; species Meconema thalassinum. The sequence continues at coordinate 507,948,427 of OX336392.1, read as the reverse complement.
CAATCCGCAGCGGGAGATAATTTTGGAGAAATTGAGGTGACTTGATTATCCCTTGCCTTTAAACACGGTCGACTCTAGACAGGTCGGAAGGCTGAGACTTGGCAACATGTTCATCAGTCATACCTCATACCCTTGTCAGGCGGGAACACGAGGGAACGTTCAGTCTGGCACATTGTTCTGTGGTCTGGCAGGTGTTCTCATAGGGATATTTCCTTCTGTATTTTGTTTCTCATGCTTTGTACGTTTATACGCTTTATAGTAGCGTCTATACTACCCTTCCAGATGAGTTTTTTTTACTGTAATCCCTAATCGAGAACACACTGACGAGTGTTCTTTGTATCTGGCAAATATGGTATTTTTAAATGCCTACGGTACATGGAATTATAGCATATCGTACTTCATGTTTTAAACTTTGATTTTCCTGGAATGTTTCGGCACCGTAACAATGCCAGATACATGTTGTATCCCAACTGTAATGCAAATTAACCAAGTAAGTGAGGCTACACACCAGTGTTTAGGTTCCCAAGTGACGAAAATCTGCGCCAGGCCTGGATTAGGGAACCTTCGAAATGGTTCGTAGATTGCATAAATTAGTCAATTAAGTGAAAAAAAAAATACTTTCAGTTATTGCCACTGTATTGCTAAACAATTATTCACAGGCAAGGAATGATGCTGTTGATGTCAGCAAACTTGGTTATGGGAAGAGAAAGTTGCAGCACTTTGGGACGGAATCAGAAGTAATCTGATACAGTTATGGAATACCAGCAGCAACAGACTATTTCTATAATGGTAGTAAATTATCTACATACATGTGCGGCGGAATCGAAGGTTTATAGGCCTACAGTGTGAAGATGTTATGGGAGATAGCCTACATTTTTGCATCATATAACCCTCAATTGCATCTACTTACTCCAAATTATTATTATTATAACACCGCCAATTGTTTTATTACCATTAGCACAAGGACTTAGCACAAGATGGCGTCACAGTGAAAGTGCAGTGAAATAGCAGCTAGTGTAAATATTTGATAAAAGTGGTAAAATATTATAACAGAGGCTTAAAATCTATAAAGTTACTTTCCTCAGATCAAGTGTAATACGGAATATTGATAGTATTTAGAAATTCTTGTTGATAATTTAATAAACTTAAACTAAGTTGTGGGAACGTGTATCCAAAGATTCGGTGACTTCTTCAATCACTGTTTGAACCAAGTAGAGCAGTGGTGCTTTTACGAGACTTCACCCGATTGGAAGATATACGTATTTCACATTCTTCTTTATTGGTAGGTTATTAGATTAATTCTATTAGGTAGTAATAATTAAATTAAATTTAGTGTAATTTGGTGTAAACATCTAGGCTCACTTAGATCTCTAGTATGACGACAGTAAACAGTGTTAGTATCTCGTCAGGTTGTGTAACCGTAACGGATTTATGCTCGTCGTGCAAAATAAAAGTAAAAAATGCAAATAAAATCATCACAAGATCTCAGGTAAAATTGAATGAGGAGAAAAGTGAAACCGATTGTCGTAATGTAGGCCTACCGCTACCGTCATGCGAATGTCATAACCTGAGAAACGAACTGTCCTCAAAAGACGAAATTATAAAGCTGCTAAAGGAAGATATTGCTAAGTTAATGGAAGAGTTGAATAAATTAAAAGGAAACAGAGAGGAAAGCAAGGAAACTTGGTCGACAGTGATTGCTGGTAAGGTAAGATTGAATAAGCCTAGGCCTATAAATGGAGTACATGTAACTGAAATTCCCGTCTCAAATTCATTTGGAGTGCTTGTCGAAGAAAATGATGACTTTCCTCAAGAAGAAAAGAAGAAAGTGATAAAGAGAAAATCCAGGAAGATGCGGATATTTGCGGATAGCCACGGGCGAGATGTAGCAGCAAGCGTTTTGGAGAGAAGCCGAGAAATGGAGGTCACTTCGACAGTGAAGCCAGGAGCTCAGATTGCAGAAGTCACGAACGGGATGATAGGAGAGTGTGCGTCCCTTACTGCAAAGGACTACGCAGTGATCATCGCTGGAGCAAACGACGTCTATAGAAATGAGAGTAAAAAGGTAATCAAAGATTTAAAGGGTACATTGCCATCCATGCAAAAAACAAATGTCATTATTGTAAATATTCCGCAGAGACACGATTTAATTCCCAAGTCATGTGTAAATGTAGAAATAGAGGCTACAAATGGAAAAATTCATAAAATTTGTAAGAGTTTTCCAAATGTCCAAATTGTAGATGTAAGTAAATTAGACAGGAAGTTCCACACTCGGCATGGCCTACACTTAAATAGATTAGGAAAAGAGTATCTTAGTGATGAAATCTGCAAAATTGTAAATTCAAATGGTAAGAATAATTCAACAGTAATATCATTAGAGTGGAAGCAGGGAAACTGGTAGAAGAAGCCAAACGTGAGGTTTGGCATTCACATCTTTTGAAGTCAAATTTAACGGAGTGCAACAATGGTATTTCGGATTTGTCTAGCAACAATAATAATAACAATTATGATAATAATAATGTAAATAAATCACCAACACAAGCTTGCAAAAGTAACAAATTTAAAATTTACCACCAGAATGTCCAGTCTCTTTATAATAAAATTGATTACATAAATCTAATGCTTAAAAATGAACTTAAAGACATCTCAGCACTATGTATTTCAGAACATTGGCTGAAAGAGGAACAACTCGAATTAATTCAATTCCCAGGGTTTATACAAGCTAGTAAATACTCTAGATCTAATATTAGCCATGGTGGTACTTGCATCTTCTTAAGAAATAATTTAGATCATGAACAGATAACAGCTTATGATTATCTAATTATGGAACAGGATTTTGAATTCTCTGCCGTAAAAATTCAGCAGTTTAAGTTAATAATTGTATGCGTATACCGTTCTCCGTCAGGAAAGTTTCCTCTATTTATAGATAAACTAGAATTGTTACTCAATAACATGAGCAAAGTAAATTTCGATATAATAATTTGTGGGGATGTAAATGTGGATTTCTTAAAACTTGATAGAAATTGTGAATTATTAAACCAGTTACTAATTTCCTATGGACTGAAACCTACAGTAAATACACCAACAAGAATAACAAAATTTAGTAAAACCACTCCTGATCAAATTTTTATAAATACAGATAAATATCACCATTCAATAGAAGTCTATTGTCCGGGTTTTAGTGACCACCATGGACAAATACTGAGTTTTGAAGTATCCGAAGTAATCAATAATAATGATAATGGAGTAAAATCAAAGTGCAGGTCATTCACTGAATCAAATGTTACATATTTCAATGACTTATTAAATAAGGAAACATGGTCAGAAATTTATGAACTAGAAAATGTAAATGATAAATTTAATGCATTTAACAGTACCCTAAAACACTATTTTGAAATAGCATTCCCCTTTAAACGAAGAACTGTTCAAAATAACAAAACTAGCAATTGGATAACAACAGGGATTATAAATTCATGTCAAAGAAAGAAATTTCTACACAAATTATATAAACAATACCACACAACACCTGAATTCAATTTATACTACAAAAAATACACTAGCATATTAAATAAGGTAATAAGACTAGCAAAGAAAATGCATAATGATAATTTTATTTCCCAATCATCTAATAAAAACAGGGCTATGTGGTCTGTAATAAAGAAAGAAACTGGAAAATCTGCTAAAATACAAAGGAACATTACACTGACCAGAAATAATAAAGTGATTAATAATCCAGAGGAAATAGCAAACACTTTTAATGACTATTTTCTGGAAATTCCGCAAAAATTATTAAATAAATCACAGGTAAATACACTAAATTCTAATAATAAAATAAATATATGCAGTGATTCTTTATTTATAAATCATGTCACAAGTGAAGAGGTAAGAATAGTTATAAAAGAGCTAAAAAATAAATTCTGTGCTGGCATTGATGGCATCCCTGATGCAATTTTAAAGAAATGTGCAGAAAATATAATAAATCCACTTACGCACTTAATAAACAGTTCAATTCTCTCAGGAACTTACCCGGATATTTTGAAGTTATCAAAAGTAATTCCAGTGCACAAAAATGGTTCAAAAGATGAATTAGATAACTATCGTCCTATTACCTTACCAACTGGTATTGCAAAAATTGTGGAAAAAATTATGTATAAGAGACTGATAAGTTTCATAGAAAAAAGTTTCATAGAAAAAAATAAAATATTATCAAACTCACAACATGGATTTAGAACGGAAAAATCTACACAGACAGCAATTTACGAATGTAGTAATAGTATACTGAAATTAATTGACAATAAGGAACATGTAACTGGCCTATTCTTGGATTTATCGAAAGCATTTGATGTAGTTGACCATAAAATCCTCCTTACCAAACTAAATCAATATGGTGTTAGAGGTCTAGCTAATAAATGGATAGAGTCTTACTTAACAAGGCGTAAACAAATAGTAAGCTTGAGACACAAGGATGATGGAACCAAATTACTTAATGAAACATTGTCCAATGAGGGAATTATTGAATTTGGAGTACCCCAGGGATCGGTTTTGGGCCCACTACTCTTTCTTCTATATATCAATGATATAACACAGAACGTTCATTCACATAAGGAAATTTTGTTTGCGGACGATACAACACTCGTAATAAAAGGTGAAACTAAACAGGTCATACAGCAGTCTGCTGACTCCGTTACAGGAGAGTTAACCAAATGGTCACAAGATAATCGCCTCATAATAAACTATAAAAAGACAGTATGTCTAAATTTCCACACTATACAGAATAGGAATCCTGCGATGCCCAATATAACATTAAATGGTCATCAAATAGAAAATAAATCAGAAACAAAGTTTTTAGGACTATGGATACAACAAGACTTGAAATGGAATAAACATATACAATATCTGAATACTAAACTGAACTCGATGTGCTTTGCGTTACGTATTTTGAAAACCTGCACTAGCATGCACACATTAAGAAATACTTATTTTGCTTATTTCCATTCATACTTAAGATATGGGATCATATTTTGGGGTATGTCGCCAGATGTACTAAGCACGTTTAGGATACAAAAGAGAGCGATTAGAATTATGGCAAATGTACACTCTAGAGAATCATGTAGACCTCTGTTTAAAGATTTAAACATTCTCCCACTGCCCTGCATATATATCTTTGAAAGTATTATGTTTTTTAAAAAGAATTTAATGAATAAAGATGTTTTTCTTAAAACAAACAATGATGTTCATAGGCATAACACAAGACAAAATCAAAACATTCATATTTCACACACACACACAAGCATATATCAAAAAGGAACTTTTCACACTGGAGTTAAATTATACAATAAACTACCCCAGTATATAAAACTGGCCCCAAAAATAAAAACCTTTGATAGAATGTTGAAAGCTTATCTGCAGTGCCATTGTTTTTACTCAGTAGTTGAATATTTTAGCGTATAGGAGTGATGGAATCTATAACTATATTTTACTTTTTTAATTTAATTTTAATACCTAGCTGTATGTTGTTGTATTTATAGAATTAAGTTTTCATATTATGATAATAGAGTGAGGTGTAAATAGTTGTGCAATAAGATTGTATCTATTAAGATTTGCTATTATAATAAGTTATAAATAGTTTTAATCTTAGTAATATATACCTGTTAGTTCTTTTATTTTATGCATGTAAATTCTGACGTGTCCTATATCAAAAATGTATTGAATGCATGTATTTGATCAAATGGAATTAATAAAAATCTATCTATCTATCTATCATTCTTCAGAGTAGTAAAATACGAAAAGAAACCAAAATAATTTTCTTTATTTTGCTAATCACTTTTATGTTGGTAAATTATTTTCGTGTCACTCATGCCTAATATCAGCTGCTTGGCTATAACAACAACTTTTCACGATAATATGCACGTTATTCATTTATTTCCGATTGTAACACTGATCATGTGTAAATAAAAATCAACAGATGTTTTGCCAAACATGTACATTATGTTTGTCCGATATCAATTCCGTAGTTTTTGTAGCCTCCCTTGCTAGCAAACAGCTGTTTCAGTTCAGGCGCTCGTGACGAAGTATGACTGACAAAGCCGTAGCTACAGTGTTGTCAGGTTGAACCTTCCGACCTTTCTAGAGTCGACCGTGCTTTAAATATTGCGTCCCTTCTACATACCTGTAGTCCTACAGTTCCGTTGATAGATGCCATTATGTCTTATTTGGATCACCTTCCATTTCATTTGTAAAATAATAGGTGGGCTCCTGTGGGGTCTTTGTAGTTATTTTTCTGGTGCTCCTTGGTGTGGTTTAAGGTTTTGGTCACCTATATATATATATAGCTCCTTTTCCTTTTATTCCTCATATTTGGCGTGTGCGATTGACTACTGTAAATATGTAAATTTAGACATCAGTGCTCAATATCAGCTCTGATAATGAAGAGGATATGTGGGCAGTTCCAATGTGACAAACGAATTGCAAGAGATTAGTGGTTTAATCATACGGACCCATTTTCTGCGGCTTTTTCCTGTTTTGTCTACTGTAGTCTGTTCCCAGCCGGAAGTTATTGGGCAAGGTTACTTTTGTGTCCAGCAACGCAACTCAAACAACAACAACAACGCTTCGGATTTGCGACTGGGTAAAGAGTGCGCTGCGCCCAAAACCTCTCTACAGGTAGAAGAACAAGAAATCGATGAAGGAGTCCTAAACAAAGACGGTGAACAATGTATTTCGTTCGAATTTGTATACCAATGCTGTGATTCTTCGTAGTGCGAGAGTAATTAAATCTCATAAGAACCTTGGTTTCTTAAATGGCTCATATGTGTGAAGAAGTTGTCAAGTGCTGTGTTCCAGCCATTTGAATCCTGTTTACATGACTATGACCTGTGCCAACTTGTTGATACCTGCTACCTGCTCATTAATTTGGCAGTGCCATTGATATAACTGTGGTATAGGACAGACATGGGTTTACTATACTCACGAGGTATAACAGATGCAAAACATTCGTTTTCTTTTTCTTTTAAGATGGGTTGAGCTTTTATTGCAGCTGCTTCATTGCACTACAAATTCTCTTGTCGTAAAAAGTTAAACGTTAGGTCTAAATTTAGGTGATGTGAAGCAACTGATGGGTCTTCTATTGCTCAAGAGCAGTTTTAAATTTAATATGAGCTTTTCGTACACTGACATAACCAAACCTCAGCATGCCTACCATCGTGTTCCGTTTTTACCGTAGGTACATTTCATGAGTAAAGAATGGAACGAAGGACATAAAGAAATTAGGAGCATTTTGAATCTACTGTGTATATTTGCTTGGGGGGCGTGGTCGCTCAGCGGTCTAGCTGTATGCCTCTCACCAAGGCGGTCCGGGTTCGATTCCCGGTCAATGCATGTGAGATTTTCGAAGTGAAATGCCATGTCCCGTGGTTCGGATTCCACGTAAAAAGGAGGTCCCGTGGCTCATGATCTCAAGATTAACGGTCACGTTAAACTACAAGCTTCCTTCCTTCCTTTGTATATTTGCTTCTTAAACGACTTATTTATTGTTCACTTTAGACCATCCTCCCTTTTCATCACTTTTAACACCTTAGCTTTTGAAAATATATCATTTATGATATGCATACCTTTCGGGGAGTTGTTGGAAGTCTCTTCATACTCAATAGCCACTGCTGTACCGCAATAATTGTTATTTGACGGAAAGAATGCAATTTTTCTTCACTTACGGACGCCATCTTTGACAGTCGTGTGACACCCGAAAGTCGATCATGTGACTAAGTTACCAACTTGAATAAAGAAATTCACCACACGCCTTCGCTACTAAGTTAGGCACTGTCTTGTGGAAAATTACTGCTAGTACTACAAGCAAGGGGGTCTGGGGCGTAAGCCCCAGGTTAGGTCTGTTTTTGTATGTAAAACATTAATAAGATATAATTTATGTCTGCTACTAGGTTAGGTACTGCCTGGTCGAAACTTAATGCTAGTACCACAAGCAAGGGGGTCTGGGGCGTAAGCCCCATGTTAGGTCTGTTTTTGTATGTAAAACATTAATAACATACAATTTATGCCCGCTACTAGGTTAGGTACTGCCTGGTCGAAAATTAATGCTAGTACCACAAGCAAGGAGGTCTGGGGCGTAAGCCCCAGGTTAGGTCTGTTTTTGTATGTAAAACATTATAAATACATAAATAAACACTGTAATTCAGTTCACTTAGTGATTTCATACATCACGTGCGAAATAGTACCAAACGCATGGGGTTGGCAATACTGACTCAGTGAGAAAGATGGGGGTGAGAACTTCGATTTCAACTATATGAGTCGTGTCGCTATTTGGGCGGGATGGTGGGTCTATGACAGCGGAGCAGTGAACATCTAATACTCAATCCTCTTCTGATATCCTCCCGACTATTAAATCAGGTAATTTCAGTTTTTAAAAATATTTATACAAAGGATGGTCTAAAGTGAACCGCTACCGATGGACTGTACATACTCCTGTACCATGGGGTATATACATAACATGAAGTGTGTGTTTTCGTTTTTCAATAAGAACACTCATATCTTTGTTATAATCTACTTCCTGTTCGATATAATTTTCTGCAAATTTCTATACAAAAATGTTTCCCAGTCATCAGAAAGGATATGGAGGGAAGATCAAGTATAAGCAAGCCATTTTTTCTTGTTACTGCATGCCTGTAGAGGGCAGAGAAGTGAGAGGCTTTGTTCTTTCAGTCAGTTGTAATCACGATTTATACCGTCCCATTACACAACATGTTATAATAAAGTTTGTTGTTGAATTCACAGTTGTTAGAGAACTCTTTCACAGGCCGGAGTAAAATGTTGGTGCAGCAAGCTCTAGAAAGACTCACCGATATAGCCCCTGCACCAGAATCATGCCACAGAACATCTGTGCTGTTTGTGAATTCAAAGACCTCCTTATGAGTTGTGGGAATGTCCAATTAATCATTTGGCAGGAGTTGAGATTGCGGAAAGTGCCAGCTCGTTGGGGTCCGCGGTGAAATCCAGGTTCCTCAAAAGAGCCCTCGGAGTCTCCAAGTCAGCCAAATCTCGGCTGGTATATGAACTGGCGAGAGAAACGTTCCTAATAGACTTCTACTGTTGCCATCCACAGAAAGCTACAGAAAATTACTCCAGGATCTGCAGAGCAAAAGGCTTGAAATTCCGAAGGAATTCTGCGCGACTGATGCTGTGGTGGACAAAAGATGGATGCAACCCCTATCCGAAATGAGGCAAGTCGTGACGAGACTCGCAGTTCATCACCATAAGGTCAGCTCACGAAAGACATTCCATGACCCGGATGAGAGATGTATATGTGAGCTGTGTAGGAATGAATGTGGAAGGTACCATATCACAACATGCCCCAGCAATAGTGGCTTATAGTAAGGACTAGAATTGAATCATAATATCTAGTAAGTGCACATATCTGTAACATGTAATATAGCCCCCTGGCTATTAAGTTCTTGGTTGTACACAATCAATAACGAGTCATTGTGAGCAATTACCATACGTGTAATGTTTCTTGTACAAATGGATTGTATGAATGAATGCTTGAGATAGGGTGTTGGATTGCGTGTCTGTATGGTTGTGGTTGTTGATTTATAATAGACTAGTGTATTTTTATTTTTTGTTCGTGTTTGCTGTTTTTGTTTTGTTTATACTTGTAAATTTTATTGTTAATTATTATATTGTCACTAGTGGATTTTATCTGTGTGACAATAAAGAATACATACATACGCCATTTTCTATTATTTGGGAGAAGTTTAGAATACTGGGGTGAAGGTATGAAGTACACTATCTTCAAATGTTGCAATGTCATAGTTATTGTTGTTTTAAGGGACGGAACTACGAGGTCACCTACCCCTTGTTGCAATGTTAACCTGTCAGGAAGACCAGTTAGGCTGTTCTTTCCCAAAAGAGACGTACGACCAAACGATAAATACTGTACTATACCGTAAAATACTCAACTGTGCATGTGCACAGGATATGCACTGCGCATACATCACAGATTCAAAATTTCTAACAATACCATCAATATCTCATAGCTCTCTCATAGCTCTTGACAGACTGCACCACTGACTGACTGGAAGAACATTAGTGGTTAGACAAAACCATTGGTTGCTACTTGGCTCCTTCCAAGTCCCTCAATTCTCATTCTTCAAGGGTTGAGGGCTTTTCCTTTCCTCTTGTCCTTTATTTACATTCTTCCTCTTATTGTTTCCCGTTTCCTCTTTTAGCTTGTAAGTCTGTAGTTAGTGTTAGTTATATCTTTCTCATCTCATCTTTCACTATCACCCAAACCATTAGGGGCCAATAACCTAGAGGTTAGGCCCCTTGAAACAACAATCATCATTATTATCTTTTGACTTGTGGGAGAAACAATTTAATAATCCAGTCAGTGAATATGTTTGAATCGAACCATCCAGATGGGCTTCTATTGAAGCGGGTTTACTTGGACCCACTTCCACCCACGTTTGCCACAAATGTTCAGTCTTTTACACTACATATGGTGGTGAGACTTCTCCTGATGCCGAACCACAAAACATCAATGATATGCTGGTTGTGCTACTGTCCTTGATCCGTTCCGCATACTTAAGTTCACGCTTAAATATGCATTTTTTGACACCCGGGTCTTCACAGATTGGTTTCATCATAATTGGATACTCATTCTGGATTCTCCACCTTGCAAAGATTCTCGAAGATTCTGAATGACTGCTGCATTCTCCCGCCTGATATTCTGGCAATTTCCAAACGTGACACACTGTTATCGTCTTCCCAGACTCCAGGTAGACTACTGCTTCCAAGGGCTTTAACAAAACGAGCGCTCACCACTTCTGTCTGTCCATGTACCACTCTTCTCTCAGGACTGTATCCCAGTTGACGCCTCTTATTCGTATATCCTCTTTCACTTCAGCCCCCCCCCTTCAGGGGCTCACATCTAGTGGGACGTGGGTTGGTGACCACGGGACCCCAGCTGAGTCTGGCATTGCTCTGGGGCGGACCCTCTCCTCTTTCACATTCCTTTCTGCCTTTCATGGCTCTCCTTCCTTCCAAGTCCCTCAATCCGCATTCTTTGAGGGTTGAGGGCATTTATTTTCCTCCTGTCCTTTATTTGCCTTATTCTCCTCTTGTTTTCCATTTCTTCTAGTATATAAGTTAGTTTTAGTTATAGTTTACTTTACATTATCATCTTCACGATCACTCAAACCATTAGGGGCCGATAACCTAGATGTTAGGCCCCTTAAAAGAACAATCATCATCATCATCCACTTACTTGTGCCGGGCTCCTCTCCGTCTTCTTTCCTGTCGACCTCTCTTGGTCAACTCTTGTTCTCTTCCGACCCCAACGGTATTAGGGTATCCGAGGCCTAGGGAGTCTCTTTCTTTCTCGCATTAATTGGCCCTTGTATCGTCTTTCCTGATACCCTCCTTCTGTGAGGGGTCAGCCTTCTTTTTCTTTCCATGTTATCTCCTGCCTTCTGCTCAAGGCCCTCAAGGAGGCAGGGTGTATGTAGCTCCACCACTTCTGGTGCACCCCGGATATTGCTACACCCTCAGGGGCTCAAGGCTGGTGAGTTCGGGAGTTGACGATCCCGGGGGATTCTTTAGCCGGGTCTGTTTTTTCCCCCTTTTTCCACTGACTTTGGGACGGACCCTCTCCTCTTTCCCTTTCCTATCTGCCTTTCATGGCTCTCCTTCCTTCCAAGTCCCTCAATCCTCATTCTTCGAAGGTTGAGGACATTTCTTTTCTTCTTGTCCTTTATTTGCCTTATCCCTTATTTGTTTTCCATTTCTTCTTCTAGTGTGTAAGTCTGTAGTTAGTGTTATAGTTTTCTTTCTCATCTTTCACTATCACCCAAAACATTAGGGGCCGATAACCTAGCTGTTAGGCCCCTTAAAACAACAATCATCATCATCACATGGTCCAGGGATCTGTTCCTAGGTCTTCCTACCGGCCTTTTTCCAACCACCACTGTCTGAAGCCAATGTTTTGCTGTCCTACCATCGTCCATTAGTTGGGCATGTCCAAACTATTTCAAACAGGCCCGTCTCGCTCTTTCATTCAAGGATGGATACCACACCTGCTTCTTCCCTTATTCTTTCATTCCGTACTCTGTCCTTCTTTGTTTCCTGGACCATAGTTGGAACTTCATTTCTGCGGCTTGCAGTTTGCAGTGGTTACACTTGTTTAGTTGTTGGACAGGTTTCTAAACCATGTGTTATTATGGGGGTGAAGTATGATTGAAAGAGGATCTGTTTTGATCGTAAGGGAACTTCTGATGATAGAACTGAGCTGATTTTTGAGTTTGGCTATTAATCTCATGTTGTAATCTGTTGTCACTTGCAATTATATTTGTACTAGTCTACTGTTCCTAGCTGTGTACCTTCCAGCATTATTTTTCCTTTTTTCTTTTTCTGCCTGTTGATATACATAGCAACAGTTTTTGAGTTACTTATTGTTGATCCGTGTGCTGTTAATTGGTCATTCCAGGTGTTGAGCCTCTTTTGAACTTCTTCCTCTGTATTTCCCCAAATTACTATAATCAAATGCAAATGCATTGAGATCCATATTGTTATTTTGCTTCATTTCTTTCATAACATTCTTTCACAATTATTTTAAGGAGGTAGGAATAACCTGGGAACTGACAATGACTTGTAAATCGATGCAAAATGGTGTTGCAGAGCAAATGAACAGCACTATTAGAGATAACGCTAGATGCATGTTCATGTTAATTGGATCAAGTCTCAATAAATCATTTTGGGTTGACCGGGTGAGTTAGCCGTGGTGGTTACGGCATGACTGATGGCAGTCGCTCACATCCGGGAGGCGAGGAGGTTCGAATCCCCCCGCCGGCAACCTTGAAGATGGTCTTCTGTGGTTTCCCATCTTCCTTCCAGGCAAATGCCGGGGTTGGTCCCTAACTATAGGCCACAGCCGCTACCTTCCAACTCCTCGTCCTTACATTCCAACTTCCCTCCTTCCCTCCCCAACGGTACTTGTAGCTCACCCATTGGGTGTCCGTCTCGAAGCAGCTACAAAACTGGCGAGCCGAACATGTCCTCGGACACTCCCGGCACTAAAAGCCATATGCTAAAAAAAAAAAAAAAAAAAAAATTGGGTTGAAGATGTATTGACAGCTGTAAATGAAAAAACAAAGGAATTTGACTTCAGGATGACCCCCATTTTACACTAAATTTCCTCTTCTAGTTTGTAAGTCGGTAGTTATTTTTAGTTGTAGCTTTCATTTGATCATCTTTCATTTTCACTATCACCCAAACCATTGGGGGCCAATAACCTAGATGTTAGGCCCCTTAAACAACAATTATCATCATCATCTTTTCTTTCCTGATCCCTCATTGTTCTACTCCTTCCTGTTATTATTATTAGCGTATGGCAAGGAAATTATATAGATAATATATACAACACAATAACAAAAAACATTGATTCACTTCTGGCATTAGTGTTATCCGTTATAGCTGAATGTCCAACTTTTGAACCCACTGCAGTGCCTCCGCTGTTGGTGAGAGAAAGTCTTCCAATCTACCTGGATAAGCCCGTAGTTGACACTCGCTTAAAATGTGGGGAATTGTCTGGCGAGGGGCTCCACAATCACATTCTGGAGATGGTACAAAGTTCCACTTATAGAGAGAATCCCTACAGCTTCCATGATCTGTCCTGATCCTGTTCAGTGTGGACCAAGTTGCACGCGGTAGTTGGAATCTGTTAGCAATTTTTTCTCCTCTGAAGATGTTATGTAGGGGCAAATCAGTGGAGTTATTCCAGCGGCCTTTCCATTCCTCCAAAGCATCGAAGTTGGTGGATGTCTTCAGAGCAGCATCACAAAGAGGTGGATGTCTTGATTTCAATCTTTGGAGACTAAGAGTTGGTATGTCACCTAGAACAGGTAGCAGAGGATTCTTGCAGATCTTGTTGTACTCTCGAACAAGAGCACGGGATCTTCGTAAGTCAGGTGGCATTATGCCAGACAACAGTGGGAGCCAGTGGACTGGAGTTGGTCTGATGGTGCCAGATATAAGACGTATGCTGGTATTCAATTGTGGGTCAATAAACTTCGTATACAGGCTATTAAGCTACACATTGTCATCTTCTAACCTTGTTTTTTTTTTGCTAAAATGTCCGAAAAAAGGAAAAAAAAAACTGTTGTTACGATGTACAGTGCGTGAAGCAACCGTTAAAAACATTAAAATTAATCAACAACAAACTCTTGAATTATTTCTGGTCACCTAGACTATTTGTAAAAATAGCCTTGTGATATCTGGATTTTTCCATATCCGGATCGGCCGGTCGCCACATTAGTCCGGATATGACAAGTTATACTGTACTTGAAATTGAACGGAACTTGTAGCTCACCCTAATAAGGGTGTCCGTTGGAAGCAGCTACAGACTCAGGCGAGCCGAACATGTCCTCGGCCACTCCCGGCAGTAAAAGCCATACGATAGATAGATGGCTCCCCTTCCTTCCAAGTCACTCAATCCATGTTCTTCAAGGGTTGAGGGCATTTATTTTCCTCCTGTCCTTTATTTGCATTATTCTCCTTTTGTTTTCCATTTCTTCTTCTAGTATATAAGTTAGCAGTTTAAGTTATAGATTACATTTCATTATCATCTTCACGATCACTCAAACCATTAGGGGCCGATAACCTAGATGTTAGGCCCCTTAAAACAACAATCATCATGTTTCCCATCTGTTCCCACACGTCATCAAAGTAATCCAGTATCAAATCCCCCCTTTTTGTGCTTATGTCTTATGTGGACGACATTAACGGAAAAGGAAGGAAGGAAACTTGTAAGTTTTACGTGACTGTTAATCATGCAATCATGAGCGACGGGACCTCCTTTTTATGTGGAATCCGAACCACAGGACATGGCATTTCACATTGAAAATCTCACATGCATTGACGGGGAATTTAACCCGGTCCACCTTGGTGGGAGGCCAACAGCTTGACCGCTACGCCACCATACCTCTGACCCCTAAGGAGGCATACATGGTGCACCCTGGATAGTTTATTTATTTATTTATTTATTTATTGTATGGCTTTTAGTGCCGGGAGTGTCCGAGGACATGTTTGGCTCGCCTGAGTCTGTGGCTGCTTCCAGCGGACACCCTTAGGGTGAGCTACAAGTTCCGTTCAATTTCAAGTAGTTCCAACTTTTGCCACCAGATATCAATGATACCTAGTGGCGAACGTTGGATTTTGACAGAGCGTTCCGAAGAAATCTAACCTAACAATTTAGCTTCACACAAGTTTAGTCTGTGGAAGGATCTTTTACATGCCATAAATCTATGATATGGAACCGCTGGCTTTACTTCACCTCCGACCCCCCAGGGGCTCACATCTAGTGGGACGTGGGTAGGCGACCACGGGGCCCAGCTGGGTCCGGCATTGCTTCCACTTACTTGTGCTGGGCTCCTTTCCGTCTTCTTTCCTGTCGACCTCACTTGGTCAACTCTTGTTGTCTTCTGACCCCGATGGTATTAGGATATCCGAGGCCTAGGGAGTCTCTTCCTTTCCCGCCTTAATTGGTCCTTATCTCATCTTTTCTGATATCCTCCTCCTCCGAGGGGTCAGCCTTCTTTTTCTTTTCCTGTTCTGTCCTGCCTTCTGCTCAAGGAGGCAGGGTGTATGTAGCCCCACCACTTCTGGTGCACCCTAGATATTGCTACACCCTCAGGGGCTCACGGCTGGTGAGTTTGGGAATTGGCGACCCCGATTGATTCCTGAGCTGGGTCTGCTTTTCCCCCCTTTTTTCCATTACCTGTGGGGTGGACCCTCTCCTCTTTCACTTTCCTATCTGTCTTTCATCGCTCTCCTTCCTTCCAAGTCTCTCAATCCGCATTCTTCGTGGGTTGAGGGCATTTCTTTTCCTCCTGTCCTTTATTTGCCTTATTCTCCTTTTGTTTTCCATATCTTCTTCTAGTATATAAGTTAGTAGTTACTGTCGACCAAAATATGTGTACTGGAGTTTGAAGGTTGTTTGTGAAGTAATCAATAGACCTACATAAAATCCAATAACCTCATCATATTCGTCGTTCTATTTTACGTTAGTTCATGTAGGTTTAGAATTTTTAATATATATTTTAATATTTTTTATCGCAGTTGGATCACAAAAAATGCACGTTTTTAAGCGTGTTTCAACCATGCGTCACATTTAAGAATTATTATCTCACAAACCCGTCATCAGAGCGAATCCAAATTTTAACACAATGTACATTGGAATGTCGTATAACTGGTTTATTAATTTCAAAATTTTGTGTGTCCAAGAAACAAAGTTGTTATCATTTTTGTAAGGTAACTTTTTCTCGGTTTGGGGTCGTTGGAAAATGTAGTTCTTGGTTGCGTTGTAATCCTTATACATCAAAAAGGTATGCTGTATGATTGTGAAATACGAAAATAAATTCACTTATTTTATATTGGTTTGCATTTGTACGGGGAATTAAGACATGGTTCACCAGTTAACCGCTCCGGTGAAAGCTGTCCAACGTTGCCAAGATGGGCTCCATCACGCGTCATGGCGCGCCTCGCTCGGAAGTGATGGGCTCCATATCAGCAACGGTGTACAGCATTTCCCGGAGCGGCTAGCTGGTGAACCATGTCTTAATTCGCCGTACAAATACAAACTGATATAAAATAAGTGAATTAATTTACGTATTTCACACTCATACAGCATAACCTTTTAATGTATAAGGATTACAACGCAACCAAGAACTAAATTTTGCAACTACCCCGAGCCAAGAAAGAGTTACCTTACAAAAATGTTAACTTTCGTTTTTGAACACACAAAATTTTGAAATTAATAAACCAGTTATACAACATTCCAATGTATATTGTGTTAACATTTGGATTCGATCTGATGACGGGTTTGTGAGATAATAATTCTTAAATGTGATGCATGGTTGAAACACGCTTAAAAACGGGCACTTTTTGTGTTTCAACTGCGATAAAAAATATTAAAATATAAATTAAAAATTCCAGACCTATATGAACTAGCGTAAAATAGAACGATGAAAATGATGATGTTATTGGATTTTATATAGGTCTATTGGTTACTTCACAAACAACCTCCAAACTCGAGTGCACATGATATTTTGGTCGACAGTAGTTATAGTTTCCATTTCATTATCTTCACGATCACCCGATCCATTAGGGGCCGATAACCTAGATGTTAAGCCCCTTAAAACAACAATTATCGTCATAAATTTTCCCCTCCGAAGGAAGGCATACTGAAGGATTTTAAACGCTCTTAAAAAATCCGACGACTTCAGCCGGGTTTGAACCCGATATCTTGGGCACAGTAGTTCAGCATGCTACCAACTACGCCACCAAAGCCACTACCCTGGATAGTGATACACCCTCACGGGCTCTCTGTTGGTGGGCTTTGAAGATGGTGACACTGAGGGATGCCTGAGCTGGTTCTGTTTTTTCCCCTTTTCCTAATAACTTTGGGGTGGACTCTTTCCCTTTCCTATCTGTCTTTCATAGCTCTATTCCTTCCAAGTCCTTAAATACTCATTCTTCGAGATCAAGAGTGAAGGTTATTTCTTTTCTCCTGTCTTCTATTTCCCTTATATTTGTTATTCTCCTTCTAACAAGGGAAGTATCAGGTAAGACAGGCCGAAACTTACCTTGAAACTTTGTGGACATAATTGTTGTACTATAAGAGAACAACATGCGGAAAATCAGCCTCCAGATTGACCTGCAAGGCTCCAAAATCGTCCCTGACATCCTGGTACACAGGCATAATGGCTGGCGGAGCTGGACATCCCTACGGCACTCGTTATTGCTGGATGCAGTGCAGCTGCTTCCCACCGGCCTTGAGTGCCTGGGCTGTTAGGGCTGCCCTTCCAACTTGTATGGCACTCGCTACTTTCCATTTATTTATATGAGAGATTCACCACATGATTTTGTAGATTTGCAGTTCAATCTGGAGGCTGATTTTCCGCACGTTGTCCTCTTATAGTACAAAGTTTCAAGATAGGTTTTGACCTGTCTTACCTGATACTTCCCTTGTAAGTCAGTAGTTGGTAATAGTTGTCCCAGTACGAGTAGTTCTCATTTCATTCTCATCCATGTTTCGTCCCTTAAAGTATCAGTCCCTACCACCAACAAACTTTTCTTTAAAATGGCACCCAATTAGAGCACAATATTTCAGATATATTAAGATTATAATGAATGTTAGTGTTACCAATATAATGATAGTATTATGGATAAGTCATGATGAAACTTGGAGGCTCTTTAGTTCGTCATAGAATTTTCTATCATACTGAATTTCTTATCATTACAGGTTTCTACTGTCAATACAAGCGGAATTCATGCTAAGTAGAAAATGGCATAATGGGACTCAACTTTACATATCTCACAAAATTCGTGATTGCAGTGCTCGCTCTTACATTCTACTGTGAATTTGTGATTTACTATGTTGTGTTACTACAGGCAAGTACTCGTTCTTAGGTAACTGAATGAACCTACTTGGACGAATGTATGAAACGATCAGGGTGATGGAAGTTGTATATTGTTACAGTGTCTATGGCCTCAGCTGGATTCTAATCGGGAAGATAGCTCCATCCATATGAAGTCTGAAGTTCATCCAGTCCGTGCATTGCTTTTGGCTGATACTCATCTGTTGGGTTCTCGAAATGGTCATTGGTTTGATAAGCTTAGAAGGTAAGAGCTCATTGATAAAGAACATGCAGTATTTCACATTTATTCCCTCCCCCCAGGGGTTCACATCTAGTGGGACGTGGGTTGGCAATCACGGGGCCCCAGCTAAGTCCGGCATTGCTTCCACATACTTGTGCCGGGCTCCTCTCCGTATTTTTTCCAGTTGACCTCCCTTGGTCAACTCTTGTTCTTTTCCGACCCCAACGGTATTAGGGTATCCGAGGCCTAGGGAGTCTTTCACTTTCCTACCTTAATTGGCCCTTGTCTCATCTTTCCTGATTCCTCATTCTTCGAGGGGTCAGACCTCTTGTTTTCATTTCATCTCCTGCCTTCTGCTCAAGGCCCTAAAGGAGGCAAGGTGTGTGTAGCCCCACCACATCTGTTGGATCCTGGATTGTGCTACACCCTCAGGGGCTCACATCTCGTGGTTCGGGAGTTGGCGACCGCAAGGGCTTCCTGAGCAGGGTCCAGTTTTTCTCCTTCCATTGCCTTTGAGGTGGTCCCTGTCCTCTTTACCTTTCCTGTCGGCCTTTCCTGGCTCTCCTCCACATTCTTCGAGGGTTGAGGGCATTTCTTTTCCTCCTGTCCTTTATTTGCCTTATTCTCCTTTAGTTTTCCATTTCTTCTTCTAGTATGTAGGTTAGTAGTTAGTTTTAGTTTAAAGTTTGCATTTCATTTTCATCTTCACAATCACCCAAACCATCAGTGGCCGATAACCTAGATGTTAGGCCCCTTAAAACAACAATTATCATCATCATCTTTCCTTTCTCTGTCAACCTCCTGTGTTTAACTCATGTTAATATCCGACCTTGATGCTATCAGGGTATCCGATGTCTAGTGTTTCAGGTGGCTTTCATTTTCCCACCTTATTTGGCCATCGTCAATTCCTTTCCTGATACCATCGTTCTTCCGGGGGTCAGACCCCTTCTTATTTTTCACAATACATCCTGCCTTCTACACAGCCCTAGAGGAGTCAGGGTGTATGTAGTCCCACCATGTATGGTGCACCCTGGATAGTGCTACACCCTTGAAGGCTCATGGCTGGTGAGTTTTATACTTCTTGTATTTTTCACCATGTTCTAATTTTCAGTACTTCCACTTTCGTGTCGGCCTCTCTGCCTCTGGTAGTTTCTTCCGTATGTGTGAGTGCGTGACAGGAGGTGAAATCCTCCCCAAGTCACGAGCTGAGCAGTTGTGGCGAGGTGATGCATTGCTACTGGGTGAGTAGTCCCAAGTGACCCATTTCCAGAACTTCGACTGAGAGCCCTTGTACTACCCCTGGCACGTGGGGGGCTCTTATGGGGTCGAAGATTAGTTCCCTAGATACTTGTGCGACTCAACCATGGCATCCTTAATTAACACTTCACATCTCCTGTGGGTGGGAAGGAAGGAATATACCCTGCCAGTCGTAGAAGGCGACTAAAAGGGTTTCTCAGGAAAGAAATAGAAGATGGCCAAATAAGGCGGGAAAAGGAAAGTCACCTGACACACCAGACATCGGATACCCTGATAGCATCAAGGTCGGAAATGAACATGAGTTAAACGCAGGAGGTTGACAGAGAAAGGAGAGAGAGGAGTCCGGCACAGTAAGTGGAAGCAAAGTAACGTAAAAGGCAGCTTAAGATTTTCTCCAATCCATGGGCAGCAATATCCTCAATCCACAGGAAACAGTGCCCTTCGTTTTTTACGCAATCGTGAATATTAAAGTTTATTTTTGTAGAAAGCTGTTCCACATCTTAATTTATGAACTGGGAGAGTATGTTGCAAATCAGAGATCAGAATATGAAGATGACTGTCCAGTGTAATTAGTACTGGTGCTCAAGACTTACTTTCAGCTGGAGGTCAACAGTACTCTCAATCTTCACTTTCAGCATTTCACAAGTTTTGGTGCCTTTACGCCCATATTATACTCTTAAGTGAAAATTCGCCTGCACTTGTCTGCGGACACAGGCTAATAATACATATCCTTGCAAAAGACATTCTTATAGTAGGCTATGTCGCATACATAGAATAATATTTATTGGTGAAATGTAGAATTATTTGTATTTACACGATTTTACAATGCTGTATAAAAAAAATATGTAATACTTGCGTTGGCACCCTGTCCAGTAGCCTTCACTACTTCCAAGCTAGTGGGTGCAGCTTGAAGCAGGTCACCAATGACCCTTCTAGAAGGGGGACCAACTGCCAACAGAGTATGTCCCAAAGTTCCCCTTGAATAGCACCTATGAAATGTGTCATCACTTTGTTTTAGTCAACTGAAACGCCCTCCAGGAGATTACATCTAGTGGGACGTGGGTTGGCGACCACGGGACTCCAGCTGAGTCCGGCATTGCTTCCTCTTGTGCCAGGCTCCTTTGGGTTATCTTTCCTGTCGGTCTCCCTTGATTAACTCTTGTTCTCTTCTGACTCTGACGGTATTAGGGTGTCCGAGGACTAGGGAGTCTTTTATTTTCCTGCCTTAACTGGCCCTCGTCTCATCTTTCCTGTTGAGGGGTCAGCCTTCTTTTTCTTTTCATAATATCTCCTGCCTTCTGCACAAGGCCCTCAAGGAGGCACTGTATTTGTAGCCCCACCACTTCTGGTGCACCCTGGATAGTACTACATCCTCAAGGGCTCACGGCTGGTGAGTACGGGAGTTGGCGACTCCGAGGGATTCCTGATCTGGGTCCGTTTTTCCATTGTCTTTGGGGTGGGCCTTCTCCTCCTTCCCCTTTCCTACCTGCCTTTCATGGCTCTCCTTCCTTCCAAGTCCCTCAATCCCCATTCTTCACGGGTTAAAGGCATTTCTTTTCCTCCTGTCCTTTATTTGCCTTATTCTCCTTTAGTTTTTCCATTTCTTCTTCTAATATGTAGGTTAGTAGTTAGTTTTAGTTTTAAGTTTGCATTTCATTTTCATCTTCACGATCACCCATACCATTAGGAGCTGATAACCTACCAAGTCCCTTGATTGAGGGCATTTTCTTTTCTCCTGTCTTTTGTTTTCCTTATTCTTATATGTGTTTTCTATTTCTTCACAAACTTTCCGGTTTTTTATTTAAGTGTTACATGTATATTACAAATATGCGCACAATATTTGCCATCGCCGCCTCAGGGGCTCACATCTAGTGGGACGTGGGTTGGCGACCACGGGGCTCCAGCTGAGTCCAGCATTGCTTACACTTACTTGTGCCGGGCACCTCTCCGTCTTTCCTGTCGACCTCACTTGGTCAACTCTTGTTCTCTTCCGACCCTGACGGTATTAGGGTATCCGAGGCCTAGGGAGTCTCTTCCTTTCCCGCCTTAATTGGCCCTTGTCTATCTTTTCTGATACCCTCCTTCTGCGAGAGGTCAGTCTTCTTTTTTTTGTTCATGTTATCTCCTGCCTTCTGCTCAAGGCCCTCAAGGAGGCAGGGTGTATGTAGCCCCACCACTTCTGGTGCAACCTGGATATTGCTACACCCTCAGGGGCTCACGGCTGGTGAGTTCGGGAGTTGGCGACCCCGAGGGATTCCTGAGCTGGGTCCAGTTTTCCCCCTTTGATCCATTACCTGTTGGGCGGACCCTCTCCTCTTTCACTTTCCTATCTGCCTTTCATGGCTCTCCTTCCTTCCAAGTCCCTCAATCCGTATTCTTCGAGGGTTGAGGGCATTTCCTTTCCTCCTGTCCTTTATTTGCCTTATTCTCCTTTTGTTTTCCATTTCTTCTTCTAGTATACTGATCAGCTCCTCAAAACGGAAAGAAGAATCATTAGAACGTGCATAAATAAAAAGTATCAGGTTGAGGGAGTCTGGAGGATTCTCCCAAATGAAACTGTCTATCGTGAGATTGATCCAATCACCAGCACAATGAAGAAGAAAAGAATTTCATATTTTTTTCACATCTTACGGCTTCCAGAAAACAGAATTGTACGCCAACTGGTGATGAGAAATCTAGGAAAGAAAACTGGAGGTAAATGGATCCAAGAAATCCAACAAGATCTCAAAGCAGTTGGACTCAAGATAACAGATGCCGAGGAGAAAAATAAAATTAACACCATACTTAAAACTCACAAATTTTCTGCAGAAATGACACACAGAAAGCCTATGGAGATTTCAGATGAGTTGAGAAAATCCCGATCTGAAAGAATGAAAAAGTACTGGAAAGAGCGCAAGAACCAAGCAGTACTACCTTCAAAGAAGAAGTGATTGTGGAACGACTCAAGTGGTCCAATGTGACCAATCAAGATTAATAATAATAATACATGTTAATAGTTAGTTTTAGTTATAGTTTACATATCATTTTCATCTTCACGATCACCCATACCATTAGGGGCTGATAACCTAGATGTTAGGCCCCTTAAAACAACAATCATCATCATCATCAATATTTGCACTTTTCAATCATGCGCATGTTCAGTCACCGAGTTCAAAATATGGGTTGTTGGTAGCTCTTGGCAAAAGATGACATGGATGGGCATGTCCACAGAGTATAAAGTGCCGAAAACAGAGATGCTGATCACAGTAGGAACACTTCATGAATGCTTGCAATAAGCAGTCTTCCGAGTTACATGGCTTTTGAACACCAAAAAAACGTTCGGGTGGTGTTTTAAACCTCTTTGGTCAGAAGTCATCATATCCAGTGACAGTCCAGGAGTACCGAACAAAGTTGGCGAAGACTGGAGAACAGAACTGATTGTGTGGAATGCAAATCAGCAACGAAATTGAATCCCTCGACGATGGTGTGAATTGATAGTCATTAAGGATAATGTGATCTTCAATCCGCTTCAGCACCACCTGTAACTGTCGGAAGAATAGCACATCAAGTGGCTGAATATAAGGTGTGCACCCAGGAGGGATGGTTGACTGTATACACCATATTTTGAGGGCGGATAGCATCGATATGCATTCTGTCACGATATGTCCCGAGGGAATCAACCAGAAGAAGAGACTCCTGTGCTGCATACGAGAAGTAGACATCTTGAAAGAATTGGGTCATGATTTGTTTCGTGATTAGGCCGGACTTTGAAGCAACTTGAACCAGATTTTGTGGTTTCAGCATGTGTTGCGCTACTCGCACTCCAAACTGACCATTAGGTTCCTGGTAAATAACCAGCAACTTTAGAAACACGTATCCACTTGCCAAAGTAACGGGTTGGATGGTGTACGAATGACTTGTAGCGTGATCACTCCGCACTGAACTTCTTACCGTCTTATCTCCCTTGTAATGCAGAGTTTGCGATGAGTGAAGTTCTTCGGATACCACTTCGATCGGTATTATAAATCTGTATACGTTCTTCATTGGCTGTTCCAGTCTGTGGTGGGCCGGTATCCAGGATCAGGGCTTCTTTTCACGGACGGTTCGAGGATAAACGAGAAAGTAGGTTGTGCATTTGTGTTTGAGGATCGTAGGTTTCTCTTTCCACTTACCGAGGCGTGTAGCGTGTACACAGTGGAGCTCTATGCCATCTTTGAGGCTCTGTGGTACACGTTATCAGACGATCACCAGCACTTTCTTGTGTGAACTGACTCTCTTAGTGCGCTGCAATCGATTGATGTGTGTTTTCTGCAGCACCCGCTGATCCAGGTGTGCACGACCTGCTCGTCAGTTCGTGTAACGCTGGAACCGGGGTTACCTTTGTGTGGCTTCCTAGCCACATGGGTATTGCGGGAAACGAGCTTGCTGATCAGGCGGCGAGAGCGGCATTCGCACTGCCCTCGCTACCGTATAAGGTGCCTGCTAGTGATGTGCGCTCTCAGTTGCGACATTCGATCCTGTTTTAGTTATGTAGTTTACATTTCATTATCCATCTTCACTATCACCCAAACCATTAGGGGCCGATAATCTAGATGTTAGACCCGTTAAAACAATTATCATCATCAACATCGTCATTAAGGACATTACCTCTTTGCGAAACTAGTCACATTGTTCCGACACGTCACCATCTGTATTCCAGGCTTTAGAGGTTACACATTTTGTTATTGCACGGGAACCAAGATGGTGTCTCCGTTTAAACCGTGCAACCCATCCATGGATAGATCCAGTGAATCGAGTCAGTCCTATTTCTCGAGCCTTTTCTAAACACCAAGCACGAATATCCCTGTCGTGAACATTAGCGCCTAGAACAGTTCTCTCCAACTTGAATTTTTCAGCTACATAATCGTCAAGCAGGGGAAGTTTTGAGCGCTGGCCTAGCTCCCCTTTTTCTACGACATGCCGTAAATATCGAAGATGATGTACGTCTTGCACCATACAATATCGTTTCTGTACTGTTTTGAAGCTTAATCGTTTGGTTTTCCCAGAATCTTGGAATGAAATTATCTCCTTTGGCATTTCAACAGACACATCACCCCACCTCTTCCTCTCCGGTGGGCTTGGCATATAAGCAGCCGACTGGCGTCCATCACTTTTTATTAACGACTCTTCCTCACAGTCAGGTTCTGGATCGTCCATAATATTTTCACAATCAGATAGTCGTCCACTGCATATTCATATTCTTCCATATAGTCGATTGTAGTTTCTTGATGTATATTAATACCATTGTTTCATAATGTCACTCATTGTGGTCCGTATTGACGCAATATATTGAAAAGAATATTAAAATGTCTGTCTTTTCAATAAGATTTATTAATTGGTGCTCACAGTTCGGAGGCTCTTACCCTCCCCCTTCATCAGCCTGTTTAACAAAACAATGTGATAACTTTCCAGGTCTCTAGCACATAATATACATGAAGATACAAAAACATGAAGATAAAAACATACATATTGCACTACTTATTGCTAAGATTTCAAAATGGCAACATATTTACATACTGTTGTAAATGGATAAAAATTAAGGTACATAGTCCATTATATTTATCTTTCTCTCACTGCATGGTTATGCCCAATTAAAAATGTTTGCGTAAAAAATATCCGTTTCAATTAAAATAATAATATACATGCATTATGATTGGCGTGTGGTGACTTTTGTGAACACCTTAAATAAATTTGTTGAGTATAAAAATTGAGTATTTCTCATATGAAGTTGTGACTGGATATTGTCCATTTGATTCCAGTATTTGTTTATTATTCACAATGATATTCTTCTTGATGAACTTGTTGTATCTGTGTGTAGGCTACCAATTTTACTGAGTGGGTGGGTTTAGTAGGGCTGTTGCCTGATTGCGACGACACGGCACCACATCCAGTCAACATCGGAAAAGTGTTATGTCCTTCTGTTGAAAGAAATTAAATCTATTTCTAGAGAAATTGCAGGAATAAAAAATGCCGTTTTGAAAACTTTATGAACTGAGCCGTGAGTTTGGGTTACATATTGAACTTACTTGTAGTATCATCTTAGCAGAAGGAATAAGCCAGGGACTCTCTATGTTGTACCTAAGAAAAAACAAAAGGAAAAATCGTTAACTTAGTGTTGATTATGAAATAAAAAGTTTATTCCTGTTAAGAGAAAGGGAGAACAACTAAATGTCAATTTCGCTTACCCATGTGCTGTTGAGTGTGGCGTGCTCGGTCGTGAATGTATGCAGACTAAAGGTTCTTGTTAGATGGCCTTTCAGCTGTGTGTCAGTGACGTAAGAGGAGGGAAGGGAGGGGTTAGACGCGGGAAGTAAGGGGAGGTGTAGAAATGTAAGTGAGTGAGGTTTATGACGCGGCGGGATGCGCTCTTGTGGGAAACCAGTAGTTGCTACTGTAATAGAGAGGTATGTAATGGATGTATGAAATGAAAACAAAAGGAGTTTGGAACACGAAACATAGCCCGAAGAATCCTTTTTATTGTTGCGAAATGCGTCTATTAAAGTGCAGAATAACCTGCTGGTGTCGTAATTTATTTAATTGAGGTTGTATGATGGGTTAAATCTCTGTGCTTTGTCGATTTCTATTTGTTCTAGAATATTCATGAGCATGCCTTTAATTTCCTTATGTAGAATTTCTAAGTCATAATCTATGGTTGTGAATTTGTGTCCTGTTTCTGACATATGGTTACCTATTGCTGAAAATTTATTATGTTTGATGTCGTTGACATGTTCCAAAAATCTGGTGTTGAACCCTCTCCCCGTTTGTCCCACATAATCGGCGTTACAATCATTGCATTTAATCCTATAGATTAAATTGCTGTATTTGTTGATTTTGTTGAGGTTTTTAGAGTTGAATTTTTTTAAAATGATTGGTGTTGTTAGTTCTGAAAGCTTTTCAATTACCATTGTTTGCCACTGTTGTGTCTATCACATTGATTTTGCATTTCTCTCACTTTAATTTCTCTGGATCTTCGTTTGTGTTTGTAATGGCTAACAATTATACTCACTATATTTGCAGGATTCATTATCACACGATTACGGTGACAGTGACTCGCTACGACATTGGACACACCACAAACAGACGAAACTTTATGAACGGTCGAAGCAGATACAACACAGACTATTATACTAGCTTCCTTGCTCGTATGCGGAATGTCTGTCTGGTTCCTCTAGATGTCGCATCGGGTGACCCTGGACACGACACGGTGCGGCGTGTGTCGACCATTGCATACACGTCCAATAACTAAAGTACCTAGGGAAAACGTTTACGGTGTCTAAAGTTACTAAAGCCACAATATTATGTTAGATCTGGTCTACTTGGAGGGGAATAGCGAATCGTTGTAACTTACAATGTAATTGGCGATGGCACTTAATTTATACAGTGTTGTAATCAGCACCGCAAACATTTTCATACAAACCAAAAATTAACTGTAATTGCGATCGCAAGTTGTGCTAACTTCCTTGTTAGGTATAGTTTCATTTGTTTTACTCCCCCAGGGGCTCACGACTAGTGGGACATGGGTTGGCGACCATGGGTCCCCAGCTGACTTCACCATTACTCCCACTTACTTGTGCGGGGTTCCTCTCTGTCATCTTTCCTGTCGACCTCCCTTGGTCAACTCTTGTTCTTTTTCTACCCCGACGGTATGAGGGTATCCGAGGCCTAGGGAGTCTTTCACTTTCCCGCCTTAATTGGACCTTGTCTCATCTTTTCTGGTCTCTCATTCTTTGAGGGGTCAGAGCTCTTCTGTTCTCTTCATATCTCCTGCCTTCTGCTCAAGTCCCTTAACCATTTGATCAGTGAGTTTTTGCTGACACTTACTGGCCACCAGGAGTGAGTTTTGTTGTGAAAAATTTGAGTTCTCAATTTTAAGTTATATTGAGTCTAACTTTTCTCTATTAATAAAGTTACAAAATTTACACTGATGGTACATAACTGATACCCTCAATTTAATTAAAACCAGGGGCATAGAAAATATTTTTCTCAAAATACTGAAAGGAAATTGACAAAAACAAAATTACTCTCTATAATGTGACCGTTCATTCTTCTTTTGGGGTTATTTGGGGCGTGCTTGTTATTTCACAATGAGGGAGAGCAATTTAAAAAAAAACATATATTTATCTTTACTTACAATAACGCAAAACCTTCCACACATCTTGTTCTACTCCTTTCTTCTTTCGTTAATCTAATTTCTTTCTACAAATACTATTCTCTCAGTTTCTTTTCATCATCAAAACATCTCAATAATCCTACCTCAAGGAACTCCCATTATAATACCAGTAATAGAATAAGGGGGAGGGGGAAACAACATCAAAAAAAGAATTTCTACACGATAAGCTACTCAAATGAGCATGGCCCCCCTCATACCTCACTGCTAGATCATCACAAGGAATACCATGGCTCATGGCTCAATACTCCTTGCAATGATCTATCAGCAAAAGGTAGCCATGCTATAACCTTTTTCCCCCAGGGGCTCACATCTTGTGGGCGTGGGTTGGCGACCACGGGGCCCCAGCTGAGTCCGGCATTGCTTCCACTTACTTGTGCCGGGCTCCTCTCCGTCTTCTTTCCTGTCGACCTCACTTGGTCAACTCTTGTTCTCTTCCGACCCCTCCCCCAGGGGCTCACATCTTGTGGGCGTGGGTTGGCGACCACGGGGCCCCAGCTGAGTCCGGCATTGCTTCCACTTACTTGTGCCGGGCTCCTCTCTGTCTTCTTTCCTGTCGACCTCACTTGGTCAACTCTTGTTCTCTTCTGACCCCGACGGTATTAGGGTATCCGAGGCCTAGGGAGTCTCTTCCTTTCCCGCCTTAATTGGCCCTTGTCTCATCTTTTCTGATACCCTCCTTCTGCGAGGGGTCAGCCTTCTTTTTCTCTTCCTTTTACCTCCTGCCTTGTGCTCTAGGCCCTTAAGGAGGCAGGGTGTGTGTAGCCCCACCACTTCTGGTGCACCCTAGATCATGCTACACCCTCAGGGGCTCACGGCTGGTGAGTTCGGGAGTTGGCGACCCCGAGGGATTCCTGAGCTGGGTCCGTTTTCCCCTTTTGTCCCTTCCCTTTGGGGCGGACCCTCTCCTCTCTCCCCTCTCCTCTCCTCTCCTCTCCTCTCCAATCCTCTCCTCTTTTCCTTATTAGTTAGTTTTAGTTTTAAGTTTACATTTCATTTTTCATCTTCACGATCACCCACACCATCAGGGGCCGATAACCTAGATGTTAGGCCCCTTAAAACAACAATTATCATCATCATCATCTTCCGACCCCGACGGTATTAGGGTATCCGAGGCCTAGGGAGTCTCTTCCTTTCCCGCCTTAATTGGCCCTTGTCTCATCTTTCCTGATACCCTCCTTCTGCGAGGGGTCAGCCTTCTTTTTCTCTTCCTTTTACCTCCTGCCTTGTGCTCAAGGCCCTTAAGGAGGCCGGGTGTATGTAGCCCCACCACTTCTGGTGCACCCTAGATAATGCTACACCCTCAGGGGCTCACGGCTGGTGAGTTCGGGAGTTGGCGACCCCAAGGGATTCCTGAGCTGGGTCCGTTTTCCCCTTTTGTCCTTTACCTTTGGGGCGGACCCTCTCCTCTTTCACTTTCCTATATGCCTTTCATGGCTCTCCTCCCTTCCAGGTCCCTCAATCCGCCTTCCCCGAGGGTTGAGGGCATTTCTTTTCCTTCTGTCCTTTTATTTGCCTTATTCTCCTTTGGTCTTCCATTTCTTCTTCTAGTATGTAGGTTAGTAGTTAGTTTTAGTTTTAAGTTCGCTTTTCATTTTTCACCTTCACGATCACCCAAACCATCAGGGGCCGATAACCTAGATGTTAGGCCCCTTAAAACAACAATTATCATCATCATCATCATCATCAGCTATAACCTTAACCTATAAATGAACAGTTACAATATGTGATCAAGTCTGTATCCTATACAACACACTGACTTGATTTTACAACAGTTTCACCGATCAAAATGTCTTTAGGGTATGGTACTCTTCAAAACAGGGGTGTATACAGAGGGGTCTATCACACTCAACACACATCCACTTAGTGTCTGGTCTTATGGGTGGTCTCTTCTTTGTGTGCTGACACACAAAACTCCTCCGTTGTGGCTTCTGCTTTGATTGTGTTGGAGGTACTGGTTTAGGGAAATGACGTCCAGAAAGTTTCAAGCAGTCTCCTCCTGAAGGTGGTTGACCACCTTTGTTTGGCTTCCTCTCCACTGCAAATTCCTCTAGTAGCTGATCTATGCTTAGGAGTCGAAAGCCACGTAGCTGTGGATTTTTTTGTACGAGTTCAGCACTGAAATGTCAATCAAGTAAAAAACAACTTGACATACCACTTCAGTGTTTTCCGGACATTTGCAGTGATGCTGACTTGCATATCAGCAATTGGACCCATGTTTGCATTATAGAATAGAATAGAATAATTTTATTGTCTTTAGGCAATTAAGAATTGCAATGGACAAAGTCAGAATGCACACAAATATACAAAATCATGAATATAAAATAAATACACTAAATTAAATTAACAACTATATACAAAAGACCTAACATAAAACATAACAATAATTTTACAACAACAAAATTACACGAAACTTAGCTATGAAACCATCTATGGAGTTATATACAATATATTTCTGGTAATTTAGGATAGCATTAGTTTTCACATCCCACCTTGAAAGAGTGTTACTTTTTCCTCAAATTCAGATACTGAATAGAAGCTGTTGGATATAAACCATTTTTTGAGAGTTCTTTTGAAATTATTTAGGGACATATCCTTGAATTGATTAGGTAGTTTATTGTATAATTTAATTCCATTATATTTGTAGTTTTCTTGTGTTTTCCTCAGCCTAACATGGGGTAAGTCTAGATCGTTTCTATTTCTTGTGCCATCATCATCATCATCTTGAGCAGTTTCCAACCGCTGGTCGGGTCTGCTTGGAACATAAGCCTCTCCATCGTTTCCTGTCCATCCACCATCTCTCGTCATTTACTGTGTCCCAGCACACTCCTCTTTCCTCCACACTCTTCTTAACTCCTTTTGTCCATCTGTCCCTTGGTCTTCCCCTTGGCCTCCTTCCCGTCATTTCCATTCCAAACATCTTCTTCGGTATCCTCTCCTCTTGCATCCTCCTCAAATGTCCATACCATTGTAGCCTAGATCGCTCTATTCTATTTTGCAATGGTTCCTCTCTTACCATCTCCCTGACTCTCTCATTCCTTACTCTGTCCATTCTTGTCACTCCTACCCTACTCCTCTGGAACTTCATCTCCACTGCTCGTATTTTATTCTTGTCCCTTTCCTTCATCACCCATGTTTCTGAACCATATGTCAAAATTGGCACAAAGTAGGTCTTGTAGATGATTCCTTTACATTTTTGTGGTACATCTTTATTCCATATCATCCCCCTAACACTCTTGAAAAATCCATCTGCGCACCTTCCCCTCTCATTTATTTCCATCCTATTGCCTCCCTTTTCTTCAATTATGCTTCCCAAGTACTTGAAGCATTCTACTTTCTGCAACTGCTGTCCTCCAAGTGTTATGCCCATATCCAGTCTGTTCTTCTTCCTCGTTGTGATGACCACTTCACTCTTTTGTGCTGAGAACTTCATCCCATATGATAACACTACCTTCTCCCACTCATCTAATTGCTCTTGTACTTCTTGCCTTGTGCCGGCTCCTCTCTTTCTTCTTTCCTGTCGACCTCCCTTGGTCAACTCTTGTTCTCTTCCGACCCCGACGGTATTAGGGTATCCGAGGCCTAGGGAGTCTCTTCCTTTCCCGCCTTCATTGGCCCTTGTCTCATCTTTTCTGATTCCCTCCTTCTGCGAGGGGTCAGCCTTCTTTTTCTTTTCCTTTTACCTCCTGCCTTGTGCTCAAGGCCCTTAAGGAGGCAGGGTGTATGTAGCCCCACCACTTCTGGTGCACCGTCGATAATGCTACACCCTCAGGGGCTCACGGCTGGTGAGTTCGGGCGTTGGCGACCCCGAGGGATTCCTGAGCTGGGTCCGTTTTCCCCTTTTTGTCCCTTCCCTTTGGGGCGGACCTTCTCCTCTCTCCCCTCTCCTCTCCTCTTTTCCTTCTATTTCCTTTTCTCTTTAAGATTCCCGCACTGTTTTTGTTACTCGAATCACCGTGTATCTAAATTCCGTTTTACCATTTTTTTAAGGCATTTTTGATCTATGTTGCATTTTGTAAGTCTCTTCGATCTAAATTACATCTCGCGATTGTTTTCAACCTCAATTGCATTTTGTAGAGATTGACAATCTAAATTGCTTTTTAGTAAGTCTTTCAATGCAGGCGTCAGGGCATTTTAGTGAGTATTTTGAATTTCAATTGCATTTTGTAAGTATTTTCAACCAAAACCGCATTTCGCACGAATTTTGAATCTACATTGCATTTTGTTTGGTGGGCATTTTGCACATATTTTGATTCTCAATTGCATTTTGTGGGTATTTTGAATCTAAATTACATTTGTCAAGTATTTTCAATCTAAATTGCTTTTTGTAAGTATTGTCAATCCACATGAGTCGTTTGAATCTACCGTACATTTTGTAAGCATTTTCAATTTCAATTGCATTTTGTAAGTATTTTGAATTTCAATTGCACTTTGTGAATAATTTGGATTGGAACTGGGATATTTCAATCTGAATTGCATTGTGTATTTTCAATTTCAATTGCATTTTGTAAGTATTTTGAACCTCAATTGCATTTTGTACGTACTTTCGATCTCATTTGCATTTTGTAAGTATTTTGAATTTCAGTTGCATTTTGTAAGTATTTCGGCGCTACTTTGCATTTTGTACGTATTTTGAATCTAGCCTACGTTTTGTGGGTCTTTTTCAATCTATTCTTTTTGTGCAACTTTTCGTTCTAAATTCCCTTTTGTAGGACCATATTGTGAGTTGTTTCCATGTGAGTTCCTTTTTGTACGTATTTTCAGTCTTCGGTAATTTTATTCTGGTTTCCATTTCATTATCATTTTCGCTATCACCCAGATCATTAGGGGCCGATAACCTCGATGTTAGGCCCCTTAAAACAACAATTATCATCATCATCATCATCAGTACTTCTTGCTCATTCTCTCCCCATACCAGAAGGTCATCAGCAAACAACATTGCCTTCATTTTCCTTTCCCCAATGCTATTTACCACTTTTCGTATGATTTCATCCATCACCACTATAAATAACAGGGGTGAGAGGGCACTTCCCTGTTTCAGACCACTCTCCAGTTGAAACCATTCCGTTCTCTCTCTTCCCACCTTTACACAGCTTTTGCTTCCCTCGTACATTGCTTTCACTCTTGCCACTGTCTCCTTGTTCACTGCTTTTGCTCTCATTGCTTCCCATACCTTGTTTATAAGAGTGTACATTTTTACGAGTTGTTAGGTCACTAAGATTTTCTTTGGTATTCAGTATACTGTGATATATGTATAATGAGGGAAGAGTTAAAATTTCAAGATCCTGAAAAAGCGGTCTACATGATTCCCGAGTGGCCTCACCTTTAATACATCTTACCACCTTCTTTTGCCACTTGAACACATCTTGAGCCCCTGTTGAATTACCCCATAACATTGTGCCATATGTTATATGAGAATGAAAGAAGGCATAGTATGTACACATCATCTGACTACTACTGACTGACTCTTTAAATCTTCGAAGCAAAAATATCACTCTAGCTAGTTTCATACATAGATTTTGAGTATGTGTGTTCCAAGTTAACTTGCTATCTAAATATAACCCCAATAGCTTGACAGAGTTGTGATCATTATCATCCAAACTTGAATTATTTAAATGGAAATACAGTATATTACTTCTGTCTTGTTACTATTTAGGATAAGTTTATTTGCCTGCAACCAAGAGGTTGATTTCTGAAGCATTTCTGTCCTTTCTTCATTAACATGTATTAAGTGCTTATTGCTTGTTATGGTAGTGATGTCATCTGCATACTGTACTAACCTGCAGGGTAGATAATTTACAATATCATTTATATACACAAGGATGAGAAACGTTCCTATTACTGAACCCTGAACCACCCCTGTTTTTACTTTGAGGGCCACAGAATGTTTATTTTCTACCGATACTATTTGGTGTCTGTCGCTGAGGTAAGATGTAATTCATAACAGCTCCAAATCTTTAACACCATAATAGTTAAGTTTACTTATTAGAATATTGTGTGGGACAGAATCAAAGGCCTTATTAAGGTCCAACATTGTAGCACTTGTAATGTGATGAGACTCAAAACCTTGAACGACTTCATTCACAACAGCTTCTAAGGCTTTAGTGGTGGATTTATTAGCTCTGAAACCAAACTGTCCAGCATTTAATAAATTGTATTTTTCAAAATATTCGGACAGCTGTTCCTTTATACAATGTTCGATTATTTTTGATATGATTGGAACTATTGAAATGGGTCGATAGTTGCCTGGATCCATCACGTCTCCGTTCTTAAACACAGGGATTGTAATTTTCAGGCAATCTGGAAAAGTCCCTACATCCAACATCCAGTTGATGAGGTGAGTTAAAGGAATTAGTAGTATGTCAGTAATTTGCTTTAAAATAAAGTTACTTATGCCATAATAGTCTTCACAGTTTGAAGAATTTAATTTTGACACAATTTTGAGGACTTTGTCAGGCTTTATACCTTGCCACCTGAAAGAAGGTCTACTATTTTCAGGAATTCCACTATTTTAAAAAAAATTTGTGTATGTAGTTTCATTATCTCCAGAAGTATCACTGGTAGTCATATGCTTAACGGGGGCGTGGTGGCTCAGCGGTCTAGATGTATGCCTCTCACCAAGGCGGTCCGGGTTCGATTCCCGGTCAATGCATGTGAGATTTTCGAAGTGAAATGCCATGTCCTGTGGTTCGGATTCCACGTAAAAAGGAGGTCCCGTGGCTCATGATCTCAAGATTAACGGTCACGTTAAACTACAAGCTTCCTTCCTTTCATATGCTTAACACTATTTATAAAGTATTCAATCCAGTACACTCAAGGGTTTCATTTTCTACTGCCCTGTAGCATGATCTGTTTTGTCTGTTTCAACCATCACGTTCTCGAGTATGGTAGTACCTTTTGTCATGCCATCTTTGTGCCAGCATATCATAGGTGTGCCATGAAATACATTCTCCCTTTTGAATTTTCTTCGGGAAGTCTGGCATCCCTTTTCTGTTTTTTTTTTTTTACTGTGCCACATGCTCCAGTATTTTCCTTGTGTAGGCACTCAAAAAGATCAGGGCTTGTGTAGCAGTTGTCGACATACAGGTTGTGGCCTTTACCAATGTAAGGTGCTGTTAGAGTTTTGACAACTGACCCAGACACTCCAAGTTTTTCATAATGTTCAATTTCCGTATCCTTTCCCGTATAAACAATAAAATCAATGATAAACCCAGTTTCACAGTGGCAAAGTATAAACACCTTTATGCCAAACCTGTGTCGCTTTGATGGAATGTACTGTTTCTATTTTAGGCGACCTTTCCAAGCAACTAGGCTCTCGTCAATAGAGATCTTTTGGAAAGGATAGAATATAGATCGGAATTTCTCTCTCAAATAGTTTATTATAGGTCTAATTTTATAAAGTCTGTCACCTGGGGGTTGTAGATTGTTGTCAGAAAATTGAAGCAATTTTAGAATGAGGGAGAAATTGTCGAGAGAGGCCACTTTACCGAACATTGGAGTTTCGATCAATTTATTTGTTGATCAATAGTCTTTCATCCAGTTTTTCTTCACATGGTCCATCAACCAAACAGTTGCCAGGAAAACATAAAGAGTCTCCACGGTTATGCCTTGCCACATGTAACTTCGACTTTTCCTTTACGTCCATATTTTCCATAACAAATATGTAGTACTTGTCATTTCTGACACTATCAAGTTCATGATATTACAGTCAACAACTTCTTTGAAAATCGACACTTCAATTGTTGAACCATTGTCATTATCATTCACATGAAGATTATCACTAACGCCTGAATTTGATGTATCAAAATTAGCAGGAAGAAACCTACCTATTGAACTCCACTTTCTTCCTTCAGTGTGAACAGCTGCACTTTGTCCTCAATTTCCATGTCATCGGCTTCCAAGGAATGACCAATTTCGCTCTCATCGGACACAATACAATCCCTATCACCATCATGAATGTCAACTTCATCGTCAGACTCCTCGTTAGTCAAAATATTACTCATATCTTGCGGAGCAAGCGCGTCTCCTCGACTCAATCCCACCATTTAGCACGTGTATTTGTTTACTATCAGAGAGTGTTTGTTTCCACAGAAACCAGAGATGAGGGAAGAGAAAAATGTGTGTTGTCAAGATCTGTCGTGCAGTACGCTCGCAGGAAACAACAATAAAAACATTTCTAAGGTGTTTTCGTACTTCGTAGCACAATCGCGTAATAAGTTAGGTTACGTGACTACAGATGCTGGGATAGAACTTCATCACAGAACATACGAGATGTGATAAAACACGGAATATTAGTAGTAGTCATGGTTCCATATTAATTGAACAATCAAGTATAATAAAAGGGGAAAAGAATTCCGCCTGATCAATACAATTTTTTTTTTTTTACATTCATAGGGCTATATTAAACCCTTTTGGTACATGTTGGCCCATTCATCTGCCATAAACAGACATATCATCAGCATATCAAAGGATACATTAAAAAAGGTTAGATCTAACATGAAACGAGTAGATGAAAATGAAACATAATAACCATGAGGGATAATATGGTGACAAAACACTTAAAAAATAATTTGAGAATGACTTAAATATTACAGATGACAGATAGAAAAAAAACATTAAAATAGCATATTCAAATGGGAGCAACTTTGATTGCATGTCAGTAAAAAGCGTGTAAAATTCATATAGAGTTCTTTTGAATAATGATTAGATAGATTCCGTGTCCACATAAAAAAGTTCACTCGCGTGTAAAATTCATATAGAGTTCCTTTGAATAACAATGTTTAGATAGATTCCGTGTCCACATAAAAAAGTTCACTCCATTTTAGGCTGTAGAAATTCGCTAAAACTTCTGGTAATATTGGACCTAGTTGGTTAGGACCTTCCATTGGAAGGATAGGCCGCTGATTGTTGATAAATCAATACATCGCCTATGACAAGGATCAAAGGCCAAGCTTGAAAATTGCCTCTTGAATGTGGAAGCAGGAGGAAATCCTTGAAACTAGGTGAACCAGTTCATAAGTCCGAAACATCCAAAAAAGTATTTGTCTCTTCTAGTAACAAACGAGCCTTAGAGAGTTCCTTAGGAGGAAACAAATGAGAAGAGTTAGGGAAATTATCGTATAGAAAAAATAACTAGTTAATTAAAATGAAAGGAGTAACAGAAACTTAACCCTACTAGTGCCAAGCCATTACCTGAAATACTTGCCAAGAATGCCAAGTCATTTTCAATGGTCATGCAGGCTATTCGAAAAAAAATCATAACTACCACATTTCCAATGATAGAATCATTATTTTTGCTTTGCATTATAACCAATACCTCATTCTTTCATACATTATGTTCCTAAAAGTAAATACGGCATCTAAACCTTTTAATAGAGGTTATTCTGATAATTGTTCAATTTTCAATTTCTTAGTAAAAAATCAGTTTTGATCCTAAATTAACGACACCTAAGTGTCATATTCAAAGAAACACTACGTTTCCAGCTGTAGAAAGTTCTTAGATGCATCTGTAGGCAGAAAACTTCAACAAGAAGAAAACAACTGCACCGTAATTTTGGCGGGAACGCGCGTGATTTGGGGCAGTGCAAAGGGACGGCGTGATTACAAACTCAAACCTATCGCGTAACGTACTTCGAAGGAAAAAAGTAAACACCGCACAGGCAAGCTTGAAACCTCACCTTTCCAACAGTATGAAACAATCACGGACATATTCCTACAGAAATCTACAAAATATAAAATAAACAGCGCGCCGATTGAATCGGCTTTGGCACTTTTGGCGCGAGCAGCGAGAGCCGATCTGATGGGCGCGTGGCACTGAGAGGGTTAATTTATAGGGACAAAAGAATGTGGTGAAAAAGAGCTAAATAGATAGAAAGAAAATAGCTTACGGCATAGCAGAAAGAAACACCAGCATCTGACGCAGTAACGCGGCATATCTAACTGGCCTGAAGGTGTGAACAGTAACAGCTGAGCGTGCAGACTAGAGCTAGGTGTGAGAAGGAAGGGGGAGGTGAAAAGGCGCTGACGTACTAAAGGAGGACGGGGGAAGGAGAGAGGAATGTGGTAGGGGGTGAGGGACAGCTGTGGGGAAAGTTCAAGGCAGTTTATTATAATCTTTGTTTGTTTTTATGATGAAATCTGTTAGTGTATCGAATAAAACATTTGAGTCAAAGTATATCTCATTGAGGTTGGGGGGGTTGAAAATTTTCTGGGTGGTGTTAATTTCGATGGACTCTAGAATGTTCATTAAAGAACCCTTATATACGTGATGTAGAATTTCAAGTTCCTTGTCAATGTTAGTGAATGTATGGTTCATATCCTCATGTGAGAAGCCATAGCTGAAATCTCCTATATTTGGTAGCATTGACATGCTCTGCAAATCTAGTAGTGAAGCTTCTCCCCGTTTGTCCAATATAATTAGTTTTTCAGTCGTTACAGCTTAATTTGTAGATGCCAGAGGTACTGTGCTTATCTTTACGGAAGGTGTGTGAATTAAAAAATAAATTTCTATTGGTATGACTGGTTTTATATGCTAATTTCATATTGTGTTTTTTGAAAATATTGGTGATACTGTATGTGGAATTGTTGAAATAGGGGAAAACCGCATATGACGGTTTTTCAACTTTATCTGGTATAAGGTGGGTGGCAGGTTTATTTTTGATCTTCCTAATAATGTTATTGACATAATTTCGACTGAAACTATTAATCTTGGCTATTTAATGGATAATTTTAATTTCCGTGCTGAGATACTGTTTAGATGAGAGTAAATTGAGGGCCCTGTTAACGAGGCTAGAAAAGGTTGCTCTTTTATGGGAACCTGGATGGGTGGAATCATGTCTGATAGTGGTATGCGTTTGTGTTGGTTTTCTGAAAATTTTGTATTGTAACGTATTGTTTATTTTGATAACAGTGGTACCCAAGAAATTGATAGTATTGTCAATTGCCGATTCCAAGGTGAATTTAATGCTATTTTCATCTTCACGATCACCCAAACCATCAGGGGCCGATAACCTAGATGTTAAGCCCCTTAAAACAACAATTATCATCATCATCACGAATTTAATGCTGGGGTCTATTTTATTTAAATTGTCGAAGATTAGATTAATGCTTTGAATGTTGTCATTGACCATAATGAACACATCATCTACATATCTGCCCAAAAACTCTATTCCCTTAATTTTGTTGATTATTTCAGTATGTTCCAGGTGGTCCAGGTATATATTGGCATTAATGCCTGATAGCGGGGACCCCATAGCTAATCCTTCTTTCTGTTTGTAGATAACATTGTTGTTGTTGTTTCCTATGGCTAGCCCGGATTCCAATCCATCAGCTTTCTTGCGTTCCAATAGAGTTGTGTGAGGTTTCCAGAAGTTCTAGCAGTCACATCAAGTTTGTTGCAATGTAGCAGGTGCCCCTTATCCATTTTACTTCCAGGTTCGTGACAAAGTGTGCATTCTTCAGATCTCAGGATGTTGATTCGTTTCAGATGAGCTGCAAGGCAGTCGTGGCCAGTGTTAAGTCTGAAGAAGGCTACAGCTTCTCTTCTTGGTGTTAATTTATATT
Source organism: Meconema thalassinum (assembly GCA_946902985.2). Taxonomy (NCBI): domain Eukaryota; kingdom Metazoa; phylum Arthropoda; class Insecta; order Orthoptera; family Tettigoniidae; genus Meconema; species Meconema thalassinum. The sequence goes on along the minus strand of OX336392.1, from coordinate 507,908,763 downwards.
GATCCCATTTAGCATCAATGTCTTTCCATAATTTGGTTTCTGCTGTTTTCTTTGCCATTTCTTCACACCTGTTTTTGATAGTATTTTTCAAGATCCTTTTTGCTGACATAAAATCAGTCTGACTGACAGGTTGTTGTAGTGTGGTACCTTTTTTTGCTAATCTGTCTGCCTCTTCATTTCCTGCTATTCCAACATGAGAAGGGATCCACTGAAATGAGATCTGTTTGTGGAGTCTTTGAAGGGTTTTTATCATACAAAAAATTTCTTTCAGTTCTTTATTTTGGGGCTTATAATTTGACGAGATGGCTTGGATGGCTGCTTTTGAATCTGTAATGATAACGCATTTTTGATAATCAATGTTTTTTTTTTAGTTTTTTTTTTTTAGTGATGTTTGTAGCCATACGCTAAATAAATAAATAATCTGCCTAATAACTGAAGGAGTGCATGTGAAATTGCTCTTATCTCAGCATCAAAGTTTGTTTTGTTTTGGCCTACTGGGAAGTAGAGTGAGAAGAGAGATGAATGTATTCCTGCTCCAGTTCTATTTTCTTTGACTTGTGAGCCATCTGTAAATATTTTTAGCCATTGATTAGATGGATATCTTTCTTCTATTGTACAGAGGGCCAGTTGTTTTAGGTCTTGTGGTGAAGAGTCTTTCTTGCAGACCTCTTCTAACAAAGTAAGATCTGTAGTCACTTGTATATATTCAATGGGGTTGACTGGCATACAGAGTGGTTCAAGTTTTATTTGCAGATTGCTCTTATTGATGTATTCTTTGGCGAGACTTAAGGGATCTAGATAACATTGTTAAATTAACAAATTCACAAAGAAATTTGATACAATGGTCCGGCTAGCTCAAAACAATTGCCAGCGTTTCGCCCCAGTGTACCAATGGGCTCTTCAGTTGGTTATGGTACACCTCGCCAAGACGCGTGGCTAGTACATACTGTGAAGGCCGCTGCAAGGCACAAATGTTGCCACGAGCAGCGCCAATGTACTATGGAAGTCAAAACTTCCTTTCACAAATAATGTTAGCTTACCTAGCTAATCCATATTGGAAATATCTGTTCCCGTAGGAAACAGGATGTAAAATTTTCCGATTGAGCTATGTACATTAACAAATTCACAAAGAAATTTGATACAATGGTCCGGCTAGCTCAAAACTATTGCCAGCGATTTGCCCCAGTGTACCAATGGGCTCTTCAGTTGGTTATGGTACACCTCACCAAGACGCGTGGCTAGTACATACTGTGAAGGCCGCTGCAAGGCACAAATGTTGCCACGAGCAGCGCCAATGTACTATGGAAGTCAAAACTTCCTTTCAAAAATAATGTTAGCTTACCTAGCTAATCCATATTGGAAATATCTGTTCCCATGGGAAACAGGATGTAAAATTGTCCGATTGAGCTATGTACATTAACAACTTCACAAAGAAATTTGATATAATGGTCCGGCTAGCTCAAAACAATTGCCAGCGTTTCGCCCCAGTGTACCAATGGGCTCTTCAGTTGGTTATGTACTAGCCACGCGTCTTGGTGAGGTGTACCATAATCAACTGAAGAGCCCATTGGTACACTGGGGCCAAACGCTGGCAATTGTTTTGAGCTAGCCGGACCATTGTATCAAATTTCTTTGTGAATTTGTTAATGTACATAGCTCAATCGGACAATTTTACATCCTGTTTCCTATGGGAACAGATATTTCCAACATTGTTAAAGGTGAAAAAATTGTTGCTTAAGGCATAATCAAGGATTATCATAAATTCCCCGATTTCAACTTTCGATAATGTGCCACTTTCTATTAAATTATCCCCCCCAGGGGCTCACATCTATAGGGACGAGGGTTGGCGAGCACGGGGCCCCAGCTGAGTCCGGCATTGCTTCCAGTTACTCGTGCTGGGCTCCTCTCCGTCTTCTTCCCCAGGGGCTCACTTCTAGTGGGCGTGGGTTGGCGACCACGGGGCCCCAGCTGAGTCCGGCATTGCTTCCACTTACTTGTGCCGGGCTCCTCTCCGTCTTCTTTCCTGTCGACCTCACTTGGTCAACTCTTGTTCTCTTCCGACCCCGACGGTATTAGGGTATCCGAGGCCTAGGGAGTCTCTTCCTTTCCCGCCTTAATTGGTCCTTGTCTCATCTTTCCTGACACCCTCCTTCTGTGAGGGGTTAGCCTTCTTTTTATTTTCCTTTTACCTCCTGCCTTGTGCTCAAGGCCCTTAAGGAGGCAGGGTGTATATAGCCCCACCACTTCTGGTGCATCCTAGATAATGCTACACCCTCAGGGGCTCACGGCTGGTGAGTTCGGGGGTTGGCGACCCCGAGGGATTCCTGAGCTGGATCCGTTTTCCCCTTTTGTCCCTTCCCTTTGGGGCGGACCCTCTCCTCTCTCCCCTCCCCTCTCCAATCCTCTCCTCTTTTCCTTATATTTCCTTTTCTCTTTCAGATTCCCGCACTGTTTTTGTTACTTGGTTCCCCGTGTATCTAAATTCATTTTAGCGATTTTTTTTGTAGGTATTTTCAATCTACGTTGCATTTTGTAAGTCTTTTCGATCTAGATTGCATTTTGTGGGTGTTTTTCAATCTCAATTGCATTTTGTAAGGATTGACAATCTAAATTGCTTTTTAGTACCGTAAGTCTTTCAATATCCGGGCCGGGGCTTTTGTGAGTTTTTAAATTTCAATTGCATTTTGTATTTTCAACCTACCCCGCTTTGTTCAAGTAGTTAAGTCTCAATTGCAATTTTGTGGGTATTTTGAATCTAAATTACATTTTGTAATTATTTTCAATCTAAATTGCATTTTGTAAGTATTGTCCATCCTAATGAGACGTTTGAATCTACCATATATTTTGTTAGCAATTTCAATTGCATTTTGTATTTTCAACCTACCCTGCTTTGTTCAAGTAGTTAAGTCTCAATTGCAATTTTGTGGGTATTTTGAATCTCCATTACATTTTGTGCGTATTTTCAATCTCATTTGCATTTTGTAAGTATTTTGATTTCACTTGCATTTTGTAGGTATTTCGACTGTACGTTGCATTTTGTACGTATTTTGGACTTAACCTACATTTTGTGCGTATTTTTCAATCTATTCCTTTTGGGAGTATTTTCGTTCGAAATTCCCTTATGTACGTATTACCACTCTCCATTTGGTGAGTAGTTTCAATCTGAGTTCCTTTTTGTAAGTATTTTCCCTGCTACATAAGACATAGTTGTTGGGGCTCACTGTCTATTTTATCTAAACCATTTTCGTTTCATCCATAGCAGTGAGCTTTTTTTTTATCTTCATCCTTTCATTTCACGCCATTTCATTTCATCAGGGGCAGATAACCTTGATGTTAGGCCCCTTAAAACAACAATTATCATCATCATCTCCGTCTTCTTTCCTGTTGACCTTACTTGGTCATCTCTTGTTCTCTTCCAACACCGACGGTATTAGGGTATCCGAGGCCTCGGGAGTCTCTTCCTTTCCCGCCTTAATTGCCCCTTGTCTCATCTTTTCTGACACCCTCCTTCTGCGAGGGGTCAGCCTTCTTTTTCTTTTCCTCTTACCTCCTGCCTTGTGCTCAAGGCCCTTCAGGTAGCAGGGTGTATGTAGCTCCACCACTTCTGGTGCACCCTGGATATTGCTACACCCTCAGGGGCTCACGACTGGTGAGTTCGGGAGTTGGCGACCCCGAGGGTTTCCTGAGCTGGGTCCGGTTTTCCCCTTTTGTCCCTTACCTGTGGGGCGGACCCTCTCCTCTTTCACTTTCCCAGCTGCCTTTCATGGCTCTCTTTCCTTCCAAGTCCCTCAATCCGCATTCTTCGAGTGTTGAGGGCATTTCTTTTCCTCCTGTCCTTTATTTGGCTTATTCTCCTTTTGTTTTCCATTTCTTCTTCTAGTGTATAAGTTAGTAGTTAGTTTTAGTTATAGTTTACATTACATTTCATTTTCATCTTCACGATTGTCACGGACGATTACTCTTTACTCCTTGACTTTTGTGTTTCTTTTGTTAAGAGCTTTGATACACAAGGCAGTGAAAATGTTGTAATGGCGGTTACCAGAATATAAAGTTTCCTTATGAGAAGTCTTGAGCGTTTCATTCAATTTGTTTTATTGGTTATACCTACACCGGGTAGGCGTAGGTCCCTAACAAAATATTGGCGACCCTGCCAGGATGGCGTATTAATTCAAACAACTTGAAGATTGTGTTGATTTAAAGACCGCATGTTCCTGTTCTGTGTTCGTATTGGAAATGGAGAAGTTAATGAAAGCCCGGAAGCCGCTAAGAGCGACTTTTACGAAGACGTACAATGCGCTTTTGCAAAACTTAAATCAAGAAATTCAAGATGGCGTGGACGACGTCACCTTACAGTCCTTGCTAACCAAATTGGAGAGGTTAGGAACGGAGCTGGCACCATTGGACGAGAAAGTTTTAAGCATGTTGCTGGAAAAGGAAGGGGACGAGTATGACCGTGAGTACGAATATGTAGACAGTTTTCGAGACAGATTGGATGATGCAAGACAGAAGTATGCTCTACGGTTGCAGGCTAATTCCAATGTATTGGCAGTGGTGTCAGCAAGATCAGTCCTATCAGATGGGAATAAAACCAAAAGGCAGTTGGAACTACCTAAAATAGAACTCATGAAATTCGATGGGGTGATTAAAAATTGGTTGGAATTTTGGGGACAATTTCGGCGCATTCATGAGGACTCTGAAATTGAGGACGAAGACAAATTCCAATACTTGATCCAATCCACGAAAGTTGATAGTCGTGCTAGAGAATTAGTTGCCAGTTTCCCCCCTACTGCTGAAAATTACCCTAAAGCAGTGGAATCTCTTCAGGGCAGATTTGGAAGGGAGGATTTATTGACTGAGTTCTATGTAAGGGAACTCATAAGTCTTGTAGTGAAAAATGTTTCTCAAACAAGGAAGAAGACTCAACTTGCTAGTCTATATGACAAGTTGGAAGCACAACTGAGAGCTTTGGAGTCTCTAGGTGTTACCCGAGATAAGTACGGGTCAATGCTTTTCCCTCTAGTAGAATCCTGCTTGCCTGAGGAAGTGTTACGTGTCTGGATGAGGAGTTCGTCAACGGCTATGAGGGATCAAGACAATGGACATGCTGACAAATTGACTGCATTACTTGGTTTTCTGAAGGGTGAAGTAGAAAGTGAAGAGAGGATTACATTTGCTCAAGCTGGTTTTGTAGTTTCTAGTGAATCAAGGAGTGCTAAAGTTAAAGAATGGAAAGAGAGTACCGTATTTGCTCGCGTATATCTCGCACTTTTTTTCCCTGAAATTTCAACTAAAAAAATGGGGTGCGAGATATACGTGGGGGCGAGATATACGCGAGCCGAAAATACGAGTGAAATTTGTCGGTGCGAGATATACACGGGGAATTTCCGTATTCCTCTTGTATTGTTTGGGCTCTGAAGATAAGGAAATCTGTGCTATACCACTCCCCCCCCAGGGGCTCACATCTAGTGGGTTGTGGGTTGGCGACCACGGGGCCCCAGCTGAGTCCGGCATTGCTTCCACTTACTTGTGCCGGGCTCCTCTCTTTCTTCTTTCCTGTCGACCTCACTTGGTCAACTCTTGTTCTCTTCCGACCCTGACGGTATTAGGTTATCCAAGGCCTAGGGAGTCTTTCACTTTCCCGCCTTAATTGGCCCTTGTCTCATCTTTTCTGATACCCTCCTTCTGCGAGGGGTCAGCCTTCTTGTTCTTTTCCTTTTACCTCCTGCCTTGTGCTCAAGGCCCTTAAGGAGGCAGGGTGTATGTAGCCCCACCATTTCTGGTGCACCCTAGATAATGCTACACCCTCAGGAGCTCACGGCTGGTGAGTTCGGTCGTTGGCGACCCCGAGGGATTCCTGAGCTGGGTCCGTTTTCCCCTTTTGTCCCTTCCCTTCGGGGCGGACCTTCTCCTCTCTCCCCTCCCCTCTCCTCTTTTCCTTCTATTTCCTTTTCTCTTTAAGATTCCCGCACTGTTTTTGTTACTCGAATCACCGTGTATCTAAATTCCCTTTTAGCGATTTTTAAGGCATTTTTTATCTATGTTGCATTTTGTAAGTTTTTTCGATCTAAATTACATCTCGCGATTGTTTTCAACCTCAATTGCATTTTGTAAAGATTGACAATCTAAATTGCTTTTTAGTAAGTCTTTCAATGCAGGTTGCGGGGCCTTTTAGTGAGTATTTTGAATTTCAATTGCATTTTGTAAGTATTTTCAACCAAAACCGCATTTCGCACGAATTTTGAATCTAAATTGCATTTTGTTTGGTGGGCATTTTGCACATATTTTGATTCTCAATTGCATTTTGTGGGTATTTTGAATCTAAATTACATTTGTCAAGTATTTTCAATCTAAATTGCTTTTTGTAAGTATTGTCAATCCACATGAGTCGTTTGAATCTACCGTACATTTTGTAAGCATTTTCAATTTCAATTGCATTTTGTAGGGATTTTGAATTTCAATTGCACTTTGTGAATAATTTGGATTAGAACTGGGATAGGGCTTCTTTCAATCTGAATTGCATTGTGTATTTTCAATTTCAAATGCATTTTGTAAGTATTTTGATTTTGAACCTCAATTGTATTTTGTACGTATTTTCGATCTCATTTGCATTTTGTGAGTATTTTGAATTTCAGTTGCATTATGTCAGTATTTCGATGCTACATTGCATTTTGTACGTATTTTGAATCTAGCCTACGTTTTGTGGGTCTTTTTCAATGTATTCTTTTTGTGCACCTTTTCGTTCTAAATTCCCTTTTGTAAGACCATATTGTGAGTTGTTTCCATCTGAGTTCCTTTTTGTACGTATTTTCCGTCTCGGATAATTTTGTTCTGGTTTCCATTTCATTATCATTTTCGCTATCACCCAGATCATTAGGGGCCGATAACCTCGATGTTAGGCCCCTTAAAACAACAATTATCATCATATCATCATCGCTATACCACTCGCGCCAACATGCTCGTATGTTTCGAAGATTGCGAAAGTAGGCCTACTGTTACATCGCAGAGAAACGCAGTTCAGTCTTCTCGAATCTCAATGATTTCGTCTTTACGTATTGACGTTCGAAATGGGGGAGGAGCTTACGGTCAGCTGTTTGCAATATGGCGGCGAGATAGTGACGTGAAGTAATTGGGTGTGCGTTTGTTATGGCTTCTAATTTATGAAGGCAAAATACTGCAAATTTTCTTTCATTGATAGAAATATTTTTATAATGAATTTAAATGCAGTGCTTAATTACTACCAGTTAAAAATATTACCCTCCTGTAGATAGTTAATTTACTGTCTGCTGTTACATACATGAATCCTGTACTTGGGAGCCTAGTGGTATCGATGTTTTTATTAATTTCACAATATATATATCTCACATAACACAAGGAACGACTCACTGATAATAAATTGAATCCAGCAACCCTGGATTTGCATGAATGTTTTAGGCTCAAAGAAGCGTTACTTGGGATGCTCAAATCATACTTCAATATTGCTAATATTGACCTACATACTTGCTGTTAAAAGGCAAGAACATAAATTTATTAATCTCTTGCCACATGCAAGTTAAAATGGAGGCATCCTCTTTATCAATATATTTAATAAAATATTTAAAATACAGATATTTAACAAAGCTGGAGTCCCCATTTGAACTTGTCATAAGCAAACGGAACAGATCAAAAACTACACTTTAAGCGAAATCAAATTCACTCCTTAGCTCGACATAAACCTTAATACAAAATAAAACCTATAGAAAACATACTCTCCTTACTGTTGTACAACTTTCAAACCAACTATTCGCACTCAAAACTGAAAAACCCTGAAATGGGAACTAATTAAAGTTAGAATAGCCTAGGCTGATCAGGTCTCCTGTTACATTACTACGTATGTATACCATCACTATAACTTCCAAATTACGGCTAAGTGACCTATCTGCCTGAGTAGTATAGGTGTTACCACCGGCCTGCCTGGGATGATGGGTCACCAAACCGGTACTTAAAACTAAGATTTTACACATTAATCAACTAAATTCAACAGTAAGGAGATCATAGCCAGAAACACAATTTAAGCCAAATCATACTTCAATATTACAAATATTGACCTACATACTTGCTGTTCAAGGGCAAGAATATAAATTCTCTGGCAAATTAAGGCTAGGAACAGCATTTTTCTCAAGTTTTCTAACCATTCGGCTATTGTCAATCGGAAGAACCCCTAAAATAAGTTTACGAAGAGCGGAATACATTCTATGTAGGCCTACGGCACAGAAGTACATATTAGGCTACAAGTTTATCAGTATTTTTGATATAGCTAAATCCTTGTGAATACAAATTAGAGACAATAACTATCAATAATCAACAGTACCGGTGCTTATGCTGTGGAAAGAAGTCGTCTTCACAAAAATGCAGACTGCACACTGTCATGTAACATGTAACACGTTTTCCAATTGACAGCTCCGAAGCCCATCTTTCTCACTGAACTTTTTGTACAGGAAAGTAGTGAAGAGATTTCGTACCCGCTTTATACGATTTGCAACCGTATACAGAGCAGTACCTCCTCGAATTTGACAAATTCCTTTCTGTTTCCATCACGACGTCAATGCTTCACCATGCTCAACAGTCACTATGTTACAGCTTCAACATTCTACCGCGTGGTTGCGCCATCCAACTTTTCTGACGTCAATTGCGTTGCTTCAGATCTCGGCCGTGTGCAAGCATGTAAAGCGGCGCCGCGCTCGGCTAAGTTCGAGCTCGCTCGGGCATGTAGCGAGGAATCGATATGGAAGATATCGATCGCTACGCGTCTGCGCTCTAAATTCTGCCTTGAATCATCCTTAACGAGCTCATGACGTCTTTTTCATTGGTTCTTAATGTCGCATAACCATAACACACGAACTGATGCAAACTTGCGTAAACTGACGCTATTGACGTCCGAAACGGGGGAGGAGCTTACGGTCAGCTGTTTGCAATATGGCGGCGATATAGTGACGTGAAGTAATTGGGTGTGCGTTTGTTATGGCTTCAAATTTATGATGGTAAAATACTACATATTTCCTTTCATTGATAGAAATATTTTTATAATCAATTTAAATGCAGTGCCTAATTACTACCAGTTAAAAATATTACCCACATGTAGATAGTTAATTTACTGTCTGCTGTTACATATATGAAGCCTGTACTTGGGAGCCTAGCGGTATCGATGTTTTTATTAATTTCACAATATATATATCTCACATAACACAAAGGACGACTCCCTGATAATAAATTGAATCAAGCAACCCTGAATTTGCATGAATGTTTTGGGTTCAAAGAAGCGTTACTTGGGATGCTCAAATCATACTTCAATATTTCAAATATTGACCTAGGCCCTACATACTTGCTGTTCAAAGACAAGAATGTTATTTTTTTAATCTCTTGCCACAGGCAAGTTAAAATGGAGACATCCTCTTTATCAATATATTTAATTAAATATTTAAAATACAGATATTTAACAAAGCTTTGAACTTGTCATAAGCAAACGGAACAGATCAAAAACTACACTTTAAGCCAAACCAAATTCACTCCTCAGCTCGACATAAACCATAATACCAATTAAAACCTATACAAAACATACTCTCCTTACTGTTGTACAACTTTCAAACCAACTATTCGCACTCAAAACTGTAAAACCCTGAAATGGGAACTAATTCAAGTTAGAATAGCCCAGGCCGATCCGGTCTCCTGCTACATTACCGCATATGTATACTTAACATCACTATAACTTCAAAATTACGGCTAAGTATAGGTGTTGCCGGCCTGCCTGGGATGATGAGTCACCAAACCGGTACTTAAAACTAAGATTTTACATTTTAATTAACTAAATTCAACAGTAGGGCGATCATAGCCAAAAACACAATTCAAGCCAAATCATACTTCAATGACCTACATACTTGCTGTTCAAAGGCAAGAATATAAATTCTCTGGCAAATTAAGGCTAGGAACAGTATTTTTCTTAAGTTTTCTAACCATTCGGCTATTGTCAATCGGAAGAACCCCTAAAATAAGTTTACGAAGAGCGGATTACATTCTTTGTACGGCACAGAAGTAATAGGCTATAAGTTTATCAGTATTTTTGATGTAGCTAAATCCTTGTGAATACAAATTAGAGACAATAACTATCAATAATCAACAGTACCGGTGCTTACGCTGTGGAAAGAAGTCGTCTTCACAAAAATGCAGGCTGCACACTGTCATGTAACATGTAACACGTTTTCCAACTGACAGCGCCGAAGCCCATCTTTCTCTCTGAACTTTTTGTACAGGAAAGTAGTGAAGATATTTCGTAGCCGTTTTATACGATTTGCAACCGTATTCAGAGCAGTACCTCCTCGAATTTGACAAATTTCTTTCTGTTTCCATCACGACGTCAATGCTTCACCATCTAAATAAATCTCACCAGTCACAATGTTACAGCTTCAACATTCTGCCGCGTGGCTGCGCCATCCAACTTTTCTGACGTCAATACTGTAGTGCCGCTACGACAAATGTACAAACTCGGACAGACCTCGCGCAAGCATGCGATGCGGCGCCGGCGTGACTGTTAGCACGCTTTAGGCCTACATTGTGTCTTCAGCCGCGGTCGGGTAAGATCGAGCTTGCTCGTACATGTAGTGAGGAATCGACATGGAAGATGATCGATCGTATCCAATATAAATGCTGGAGTTCCTTTTCTGCCTTGAATCATCCTTAACGAGCTTATAACGTCTTTTTCAATGACGACTTGTGGCGCGCTAAATTGAACGTGTTTATACCTCAAGGTTATTACGGTCATTTATATGACAAGATTAATTGGAGGATTATCCATTTCGCAAGGTCCGTATTGACGTGTACAATGACAATTTAATGGGTTAAGGGGTCTCCGCCCAATCAATACTAAATTGTCATTTATATGACGGCGTCAAAAATGAATGCGAGATATATGCGAGTACTTTTTCCCCCCTGAAATTTCAACTAAAAAAATGGGGTGCGAGATATACGCGAGCAAATACGGTAGTTTAGCAACTGCTAGTGTTCTCTTTGCTGGTAAAGGCGAAGGAAACAGTTTAACGTGTGTCTTCTGTAAAAAAAACACATAACAGTAAGGGGTGTTATCTTGCTCAACAAATGAACTTAGGGGACAAACGTAAAAGGCTGTCTGAAAACAAGGCTTGTTTTTTGTGTCTGAAGGTTGGACATAGGGCTGCAAATTGTATTACGAAACTGAAGTGTCTTGTGTGCAGTAGTAAACATGAAGCTATTATGTGCCCAAAATTAGATGTAAATAGGGGGAATTATAAAGGTGAGGAGAAGCACCAGGAAAGGGGCTCAAAATTGCCTGGTGTCCCAACTACAACTAGTGCATTTCGGAAGTACTGCTGCAAACTCTTGTAGTTAGGTTGGTTCATCAAGGGAGAGAAAAAACTGTACGGGCGTTGTTAGATACAGGCTCGCAGAGTTCCTATCTGTTAGAGAAGATTGCTGTGGAAATGGGGTATATTCCATCAAAGACTGAAAAAATTGAACACAGGCTTTTTGAGGTGCTTCAATCAGTGCCAATGATCATAACCTATATGAGATAGATATAGACGACCTACATCATTCAATTTCTCGAAAAATAAAGGTGTTGGGACAAAAGGAAATTTGTGGTGTAATCCCACAGTTAAACCGGGGCCCTTGGATGGATGAGATCAGAGAAAAGAAAATCTGGCTCTCTGATTTTGGCCCAGAGCCAGCGGAGATTGGACTACTAATTGGCGCAGACACTGTGGGTAGTTTATTGACTGGGGACACAATCAAGTTGAAGTCTGGATTGGTTGCTGTTAGGACTACATTTGGTTGGACAGTGATGGGTCAGCTTTGGAAGACAACTGAAAACGATAGCGTCGTGTCCATGGCGAACTCTCTGTTTGTGAGAACTGCTTCTTTGGGTGAACTTTGGAACCTGGAAACCATTGGAATTGGTGATCCTGCTGAAACCTATCGAAGAAGGAAATTGAAATTGCAACATTGAAACATTTCCAAGAAAACGTTAAGATCAATGAGGAAGGAAGATATGAAGTCGCACTTCCGTGGAAAGAAGATCAGTAGTTATTGTCAAGCAACAAGGAAGTTGCGTTAAAAAGACTGGTTTCTGTAACACACCGTTTGATCAAGGAAGACAAATTTGAGAAGTACCAGCAGGTGCTTCAGGACTGGGAACAGGAAGGGATAAATGAAGAAGTTGGTCAGGAGGGCTCTGAGGATGTTGGGTATTATTTACCACACCGAGGAGTTTTCAAGGAAGGATCGAGTACAGGGGTGAGGCCGGTGTTTGATGCTTCATGTAAATCGAAAGGAGGACTTTCATTCAATAACTGTCTGGAAAAGGGTCCTAATTTGTTGGAAGTAATTCCTTCTATTTTGAACCGGTTCCGTTTAAACAGGATAGGTGTAATCGCAGACATTAAGAAGGCTTTTCTTCAAATTTCAGTCTCTGAGAATGATTGAAACTTACTGAAATTCCTATGGTGGGAGAACTTAACGAGGGGACTCTTAAAATATACCGCCATGGGTCGTTTTCGGAGTGAACTGTAGTCCATTTCTACTTGGAGCCATATTGGACAGTCATCTGAAAAACAGTATATGCTTCACTGAGACAGCAGATAATCTAAGAACCTCACTATATGTAGACAATTGCATCACTTCTTTGAACACAGAGGAAGAACTCAAACAATTTGTGGATGAGTCTAGAGAGTTACTGTCGCAAGGAAAATTTGACCTCCGAGGATGGGAGCACACCAGATTGAGTCTGGAGGATGAGGTTCCCGAAGTGACACCCGTTTTGGGTTTGTGGTGGGACCCAGTAGCTGATACTTTGGCTTGTAAAGTAGCAAAATTAAATGAATCTGATGATCTCACAAGGAGGACAGTTTTGTCGGTAGCTCAAAGTATCTTTGATCCAATTTTGGATTTACTTGTCCGGTTTCCATTGTGCCAAAGGTTTTGCTTCAGGAAAGTTGGAGAGAGAAAATAAGTTGGGATAGTCCACTGAGTGAAGACGCCCAAAGCAAATTCAATAAATGGTTACATGAACTGCCCTCAATTGCTGAGATTAAGGTGCCTAGAAGATTTTCTAATTGTGAGGACAGATCCTCTTGGAGTTTGCATGTATTTTGTGATGCTAGTCAAGTGGCTTATGCGGTTGTTATTTTCTTGAGATCATTCAATGGGAAAGAATTTGAAGTGCAACTGGTCGCAGCAAAATCCAGGGTAGCACCACTCAAGAAGGTGACGATACCGAGACTGGAGCTATTAGCTTGCACTATAGGCTCACGTCTTGCCTTTACAGTGAAGGAAAGCTTGAATCTAACGGACGTCCCGGAGTACTACTGGAGTGACTCGTCTTCTGTTTTATGTTGGATACGAAGCGAGGAAGCTTGGGAAGTGTTCGTCACTAACCGTGTGAAAGAAATTAGAACATTAACTAACCCAAAGCGTTGGTTTCATCTACCAGGGACGGACAACCCAGCCGATCTACCTTCGAGAGGTTGCTCTACGTTGCAGCTGATTTCTTCTCGTTGGTCGGAGGGACCCGCTTGGTTAAAGTTGGAAGAAAACAGCTGGCCAACGCGCATTGTAAAAGTTAATGAAGAGGAGGTCGATGAAGAAAGAAGAAAAGGCCATGTTACCAATACTATGCTTGTCTCCCAGGAAAAACACTGGTATTTGAGGTATTTTTCCAAGTACTCACGAATCGTTAGAATGGTGGCCTGGATGTTACGGTTCGTCAACAATGCCAGGAAAGACGTAGTGAAAAATGTTGCTTCAGAATTAGATTGTCTCGAAATTTCAATGGCAGAGAAACGACTGCTGAAATTAGTTCAGGAAGAGAAGTTTACCGAAAGGGACAACCAGAAAACATTCTGCTTTTTTAAAGACCAGATGGGTCTCTTCAGGATTAAGACAAAAATTACCAACAGAAAGGGTGAATATGATTTCCATGCGTCGGTGTTATTGCCATCAAAGCACCCTTTGACTGAGATGATAATCAGAGATCATCATTTGAGAGCCTCTCATGCTGGTGTTCAGATTTTACTTGCTATACTCAGGGAGCACTACTGGATACCAAAGGGAAGAAGAACCATTCGCTAAGTCATCAGGAAGTGTACCCAGTGCAGGAGATTCGAAATGGAAAAGACAATTCCAGAAACGCCAGCCCTTCCAGAAGATCGTGTGAGAGATGCAGGTGTATTTGAGGTAGTGGGAGTGGACCTTGCTGGACCGCTATTCTTAAAATGCAAGAACAAGGCTTGGATTGTGATTTTTACATGTGCCGTAGTGAGAGCGGTCCATTTTGAATTAGTCATGACTTTGTCCACTGCAGGGTTTCTGTTAGCTCTTAGGCGTTTCATAGCCCGACGAGGAAGGCCTCGTGTGATTTATAGTGACAACGGGACAAACTTTGTTGGCACCAACAATTTGTTTGGCTTCATTGACTGGAAAAAATTGTGTGCGGAAGTATCAGTTGATAGAATCAAGTGGAAATTTAGTCCTCCTTCAGCCCCTTGGTGGGGTGGATTCTGGGAACGTATTGTGCAAATGGTCAAGAAATTATTAAGGCGTGTTCTAGGCAAAGCTATCTTGACATATGAAGAACTATTGGCTGTGATTGCTGATAGTGAATCGGTAATCAACTCGAGGCCCCTCACTACATTTCAGAAGACTGTGATGAATTGGTTCCTCTGACTCCATCAATGTTTCTTCAGGACATTCCCGTGGTTGGCACTCCTGATTTAGACATGCTAGATCAAGTTAATCTCACCAGAAGGTTTCAATATCTTCAACAGCTAAGGGGTGAGCTGAGGAGGAGATTCCGACTGGAGTATCTTGGTAGCCTTCTGTGCAGTTCATCGGGCAAGGAGTCTGACCATCAGTGGAAGTTAGGAGATGTAGTTATCATTGGTAGTGATGACGAGAGAAGTATAGACTGGCCCCTGAGGAGAGTGACAGCTACACTTCCAGGTAAAGACAAAGTGACCCGAGTAGTTAGGGTAAAGACATCCTCAGGAGAACTCCTCCGACCTACGAGACACCTATATCCTTTGGAGGCTGGAGGTGGGAGTGGGGCGGTGCCCTTACTTAGTGGTGCAGTTCCGGAGGCAGTAAGTCTCAGAAGTCACAACTTCACCAGGAGTGGAAGAAGAGTAAAAACGCCTTCCTGTCTCTGTTTATGAACATTGTGTTTGATTTGCATCAAAGGTGGGAGGATGTCATGGACGATTACTCTTTACTCCTTGACTTTTGTGTTTCTTGTTGTTAAGAGCTTTGATACACAAGGCAGTGAAAATGTTGTAATGGCGGTTACTAGAATATAAAGTTTTCTTATGAGAAGTCTTGAGCGTTTCATTCAATTTGTTTTATTGGTTATACCTACACTGGGTAGGCGTAGGTCCCTAACAACGATCACCCAAACCTTAGGGGCCGATAACCTCGATGTTAGGCCCCTTAAAACAACAATTATCGTCATCATCTATTAAATTATTCTTAATGATGTTTGAAACGGAATGTACTCGGATGTTGGTGTACATATCTTTTATGTCAACACTGTGAAGAGAGTGTTCGTTACTTAAGCTCAAGCTCAAAGTTTTGGTGCAAACATCTGAAGTATTGATTTAAAAAAAATTGGCTTGAATACGTAATGGTTTTTTAGGAATCTCTGAATGAATTGTGTGGTTTTGTAAATGGGGCTATTTCTGAAATTAACTATGGGTCTGATGATAATATTATCTTTATGAATTTTGGGAAAAGCTCTCAGGGTGGGAAGTCCCGGGTTCATTGCGGTGAGGTGGCTTCCTTGTTTTGCGTCTAGCAATAATATTAGTATAAACCGGTTAAAAGTTCCGCTTGATTAATAAAAGTATTAACCTTTTAAGTTCTAAAATAGCAAAAATATGTTGTTTTTGATGATGCTTTTTAATTTTCTCTGTATAGTAACAGAGAACGTCAATGGACGGAAGTACTCCCGTGGGCCACGCACGGCAGTACTGCTCATTGGGTTAAGGAGACCGGGTGTATGTAGCCCCACCACTTCTGGTGCACCCTAGATAGTGCTACACCTTCAAGGGCTCACGGCTGGGTCCGGTTTTTCCATTGCCCCTGAGGTAGACCCTCTACTCTTTCCTTTTCCTATCTGCCTTCATGGCTCTCCTTCCTTCCAAGTCCCTCAATCCTCATTCTTCGAGGGGTTTATTTATCGTATGATGGTAGTTGATTGGTTATTAAGTTTAGGGGCTGCGACAACGCGGTCATGTAGCCCCGTGTACTTTGGGTGTGTGTAGAATCTGTCTGAATACCGGTGTTAATTGTGATGACTGTATTAGTGTTTGTATCTGTTTTAATTCAAGTAAGGACTGCAGACAATCAATATTCAAGTAGTTCCTACCTTAGCCACAAAATGCCACCGTCAACAACTACTAGTTCAGAACTTAGCAACCAGACGACACCGCAGTCGGCTCTTGGCAACGAACGTAGGAACCTAAGAGTGTTGTTTACATTTTTAACCTATACAATTTAGCTTCACACAGATGTAATTAGTGGAAGATTCTTTAACATGCCATAAATCTATGACATGGGACCGCCGGCTTTACTTCCCCTCCGAAGGAAGGCATACTGAGAGATTTTTAACGCTCTTAAAAAATCCGACGACTTCGGCTGGATTTGAACCCGCGATCTTGGGCATAGAAGCTCAGCATGCTACCGACTATGCCACCGAAGCTGCCTCGTATGATGGTAGAAGGAATAGATAAAACAATTATTTACAAATATATACAATGAAATACACTAAGATACACTTGATCTCAAGTTTGAAAAACTAGACTCCAAAATTGAACCATTGAATCCAGTCAATGGCTTCTTGGGACAGCTTGTGTAAGTCTTGCAATGTTCATTAGGGGACGATAACCTAGATGTTAGGCCCCGTTTAAACAATTATCACTACATCGTCATTTCATTTACAGTTTCACTATCACCCAAACCGCAAGGAGCCGATAACCCAGATGTTAGGCCCCTTAAAACAATAATAATCATCATCATCAACTATCTTAGAGGCTCTGCGGTACACGTTATCAGACGATCACCAGCACTTTCTTGTGTGTACTGACTCTCTGAGTGCGCTGCAGGCGATCGATGTGTGTTTCCCGAAGCACCCGTTGGTCCAGCGTGTGCACGACCAGCTTGTCAGTTCGCGTAACGCTGGAACCGGGGTGACCTTTGTGTGGCTTCCTAGCCACATGGGTATTGCGGGAAACGAGCTTGCTGATCAGGCGGCGAGAGAGGCAGTCGCACTGCCCTCGCTACCGTATAAGGTGCCTGCTAGTGATGTGCGCTCTCAGTTGCGGCATTCGATCCTGTCGCATTGGGAGGAGGCATGGCGTGCCACGCCTCCACCCAACAAACTGAGAGGCATCAAGGAGACAACGAAGGTGTGGAAATCTTCCTTCCGATCTCTCCGGAAGGAAGCTGTGGTACTCTGTCGACTCCGGATCGGCCATGGGATTGCTACGCACTCCCACTTGCTAAAGAGAGAAGATCCTCCTGTATGTACTTGCGGCGCCCACCTCACCGTGGCACACCTTCTCTTGGAGTGCGTGGATCTGGCCGATCTGCGAGGGACTCTTAAACTGCCTAATACCCTCTCCCTTATTCTCCGTGATGACGGGCCGTCAGCTGACCTCGTCATCCGGTTCATGAGGGAGAGTGGTTACTTTTTTAAGTTTTAATGTGTAGTTACGACTTTTAATTCTGGTTAAATCTGTTTTATGTTTTTTATTGTGTATTGTATTGTTCACTATGCCTTATTTGTTTTATCCTTTTTTACCATCCGCCTTTTATTCTTTTTATTCAAATAAGGCATAATTTTTTGGGGCTCACTGTCTGTTTTATAAACACCATTTTCGCTTCATCCATGGCAGTGAGTTGTTTTTATCTACATCCTTTCATTTCACGTCATTTCATTTCATTAGGGGCCGATAACCTCGATGTTAGGCCCCTTAAAACAACAATTATCATCATCATCATCATCATCATCAACTGAAACGCAAGTTCAATAAACACGGTCTTCTGTAAAAGTAAACAACTCAATGTACACAATTCATTTGAAACAATTCACTTCTCTTCACTCAAGAATGATCAAAGTCTTCATACTGCCCTTTTCAAAAAATCTCCACTGGGTGTTTAAATGGTAACAATGCGCATAACTCCGTTGGCTCCTGGATGCACTGCTGCAACATGGACCAGTTTCCAATGAAGTGGATGTATGCCCTTTTCTTTCGAAACAACCAGGGTGTCAATTTGTGGGGACTGTCCAGGTGACCGCCATATAGTACGTTGTTGTCCGAGGTATCCCTTGAACCATCGATGCCAAAATTGCTGGAACATGGCCTGAAGCATTTGCCAGTGCTTCAGTCTATTCAAGAGAGTCTGAGACACATCTTGTTCAACAGGAAGGTGAAATGAGTCACCGACCAGAGGATAGTGGGCAGAGGGGGTGCGAATTCAAAACTGCCTCTATCTGTACAAGCACTGTAGTCATTTCTTCAAACGACAATGCAGCATTTTCTACTATTCTCTTAAGATGATACTTAACAGATTTTACTGCATCCCCCCATAGCCCTCCGAAATTAGATGAACCAGGAGGACTGAAATGCCACTAAATTGCCTTATTTGTAGCAAAGTTTATCAGCGACTGTTAACTATTCCTATCGTTAAAGAATTTCTTTAGCCATGTGTGTAATGCAGCGCCCACCTTACCGTGGAACACATTCTCTTGGCGTGTGTGGACCTGGCCGATCTGCGAAGGACTCTCAAACTGCCTAACACCCTTTCCCTTGTTATACGTGATGACGGGCCGTCAGCAGACCTCGGCATCCGGTTCATGAGGGAGACTGGCATCTTTCTTCAGTTTTAATATCGTCACCTCAGTACAACAACTAGACAAATGAACAATAGCTATTATTGCAGGAAGCCTGTTTGAAAATATCTTGGAACTTCAACTCTTTACTTTATAGAAAGTTATTGAAATAATTCTGAAGTGATATGCTTATTTAGTTTGAAAAGGTCAGTACTTTGAGGTCTGTTCAGATTTTCTTCTCAAATCTGTTTTCTTTTTACTAAAAAAGAGATATCTAGTTGTTGCACTGGTCCAGATGGTGATACCTACTTTCGATTACCAAAGTAAACCAACTGATGACTACAAAAGCATATTTATTTACAAAGAAATACTCAATAATAATGTTAAAATCTTCAGAAATATACAAGAATTGTTTTAATCATTCACTATAATGCCGAATATTTCAATCACTTTTTCACCCTCAAGCATATTTACACAAAATTGCAAAAGCAATATTGTTATTGTCAGAACTCACTCACTCGCGTCATCAGATGATCTCCTTGGTGTGGTAGATTTTCATAAAATGGCTGGTATTCTGGTCCTAGTGCTGGAGGCACTGACTTGACAGGGACGTCAAATCATTGTACTTTTCCTTTGATATAGGCAGGACGGACGTGTACAAAGATTTTGTGTCTGACAATGAGATCTTCTGCACTTTTCTTGTTACAGTCCAGAGCTCTAAAATCGTCGTCAAAGTGTTCTTTAAATTGCTAACAAATGGACGCTGTTTTGTGAAGTTTAGCTAGCACATCCTCTGCCACCCGACTGGATTCCGTTCACATCTTCTTTCCGAATAGTCATGTGGTGATTCAGATGATACTTCCAGTCGATAATCTTCTCATGGGTTACTTTGTGAACAACATACGGTTTGTCACCCTTCCTTCTTGCACTTCTGGCAATAGTCTCCCAATCGGCGGGCCAGTTTACTTTTCCAACTCTTTTTTGCTCTGTATTGATGGCCGAATGCATTGAGTCACATTCCATTTCACTATGACCAACAACCATGAATTTTAAATCAATAGTTCCTAGATTAGGTATTTCCTGAACAGCGGTCAAGCACATGCAGCAACAAATTTGTTTAGATTCTGTCCTCCACAACAATCACTGAAACAGGAAATGTGATTCACCATTGCAGGAAGAGATTTGAAATACTGGTACAGACAGCTTGCTATCTCTCAGCTTCCTGTTTTCCCCTCCACTTCCGACCACATGAAACAATCTCCTTGTTTTGATTTTACGTCATACACTGTAAAATTAAAAGTTTTCAATTGTTGCTTATTAAACAAAGCATTGTTGGCAGGATCAGTTGGAGCCAACAGAACTTGCTGGAGATCAAAGTTACAGTTTACAACTGAGTTTTGTGCTCGCTCATTGTCTTGTCTCTTCTCCTCTCGAGTCCTGTCTTTCGCTAAAAGGTGAGAGTCATAATTAGGTTTAATTCCATCTTTATAGGCCATGCATGGACGACACTGGTCTTTTTTTTGGGATGATGAAAACCGAGATTGTACTCCTCGGTAAATATCTTCCTGTAAATATGGGCATTAGCCGCTTCAAGACCATTTTCTGTGCGTGCTGATTTGTACATGGTGTACATAAGTGTGATATTAAGTGAGGGACTTAGGAACTTTCTTAGTGTCCCAGAGCGACAATAGTGGGATTCAACAACTGCAAAACTTTCATTGTAATTCCTCACGCTGTATAAAAGATCAGGTGAAGTGACTTTCTTTACGTGGTGGCCTCTTTTGTCTTCTTCAGTTGTGTTTTCCTTTGTTCTTTTCTTCATTGCTATATCAACAACATCTTTACGGATTCCAAGTGTATTCATACCTGCCAACTCTCCCGATTTAGGCGGGAGACTCCCGATTTCAGACCATTTCTCCCGCCCTCCCGCTTAACGTATTAAATCTCCCGATTTTTCAAAAATCCCACGCGTAATTTCGGATTGAAGTGCGAGATGACACTCCAGTCGTATATCGAACGGATCGACTTTATGTGTTTTGAAGTTATATCTCGATACCGCAGTTTCGCTCTGTATCGATAATCGACAACTGCGTACTAACTCCCGCGTTGCGTCCTGCTGTTATTCAAATACGTCTTTGTTTGAAATCGTCGAAGGTTAATTCAGCGCTTGTTCCTAGATGTTTTGCATAATGACCTGTGGGTGAAAGGTGGTTTGTTGTACGCTGCGGAATATTGTATCCGTTTCACACGTGACATTATATGATTTGTGTATAACTTTGTTAGATGTTGTTGGCGATAATATGCCGGTAGGCTATTGCGATTTTTTGATCTGAGTGATTGCGTCTGTTCCTCAGTAATATGGCGAAGAAATATGATGTGACATTTAAAAGTGGGTACAAAGATAACTTTCGGCAAATAACTGAGTCAAGAAGAGGCGCAACATTTGCATTTTGTAGTGTGTGGAGGTGTGATTTCAGTATCTCGCATGGTGGAAAGGGGGACATTTCAAAACATGCGCTCTCAAAGAAACATGAAGACAATGTACAATGTGTTGGGAAAAACAAGAAACTTGATTATTTCAAGTGTAAGGAGGAAGACACTGACAGTATAACACGTGCAGAAGTATTTTTCACATAGTTTATTATTGAACATAACCTCCCTGTCAATTGTTCCGATCACGCTGGTCCTTTATTTAGGAAGATGTTCTCAGACTCAAAAATTGCGGGAGATATGGCTCAGCCAGAACTAAAACGTCGGTCATCCTTGCAGAAATGTGCATTCCCAATTCTGTAACTTCCAACTTGAAGATGTGACATCTATTGAGGAAGTAGAGAGAATTGATGTGAAGTGGGCACTGGTAGGCCAAATGAAATGTAGTGGTGGGGTACTCAAGTATGACAAATTGTGTAAAGTTATGCTCCCATTCTGACCATTCCGCATAGTAATGCAGAGTGTGAGAGGATCAGTCTTGTCAGAAAAACAAGAACGCAGTTCAGGTCATCTCTCTCCGACAAGACTTTGGACAAACTTATAACTCTGAAGTCGATTCAGAAAGGGAAGTGGTTTGAGCAAGAAAATAGCAAGACCTTTTTTGAAGAGGGCAAAATACGATACGTCACTAGTTTTGTATGCCTGAGTGTGGTCGAAAGAAAGGTATGCTTGCTTGATAGACTAGTTAGAATTTAAAATTACTCAGTCTTAAGTACATTTGTAAACTGGGATGTCATATCATGTTAGTCATGTACAGTTTAATCGTGTAACTCATATATTTGCTGTAATTTCTTAGCCTGTTTATGTATTATGTTGCTTCTTCCCCCCCCCCCCCTCCCCGTCCCCTCCTCCCACCTCCTCTCCCACCCCCCTCCGCCGCCGCGTCGAATCTCCCGATTTTTCATTTTGAGAGGTTGGCAGGTATGTGTATTTAAAAACATGGTCTTACAAACTTTGATTTTTCTGTGCTTCGTGGTAAGTAGAAGACCACAGTGAAATTTCTTTTTGAATTCACTCGTGTGCTAGTCTTTTTAAAGATCTTGTCTGAGTTACTGTGAATAAAGTCCCTTTTTCTCTCATACATCTCTAAATTATAGTATCTTTGAAAAATGTTTAGTCTTTCTGCATCTGTAAACTTTTGATAACACCTTCTGCAGTTGTCTCGAGATGGATCTTTCATGCATGCTCCCGGAACATGCACTTTCCTGGATGAAACGTAGGATTCTCCTCGTTGCCGCCTAATTTTGGAAATATTTCTTGCCCACTGTTCTGGATGTCTTAATCGTTTTCCCCCAGGGGCTCACAGCTTGTGGGCGTGGGTTGGCGACCACGGGGCCCCAGCTGAGTCCGGCATTGCTTCCACTTACTTGTGCCGGGCTCCTCTCTGTCTTCTTTCCTGTCAACCTCACTTGGTCAACTCTTGTTCTCTTCTGACCCCGACGGTATTAGGGTATCCGAGGCCTAGGGAGTCTCTTCCTTTCCCACCTTAATTGGCCCTTGTCTCATCTTTTCTGATACCCTCCTGCGAGGGGTCAGCCTTCTTTTTCTCTTCCTTTTACCTCCTGCCTTGTGCTCTAGGCCCTTAAGGAGGCAGGGTGTATGTAGCCCCACCACTTCTGGTGCACCCTAGATAATGCTACACCCTCAGGGGCTCACGGCTGGTGAGTTTGGGAGTTGGCGACCCCGAGGGATTCCTGAGCTGGATCCGTTTTCCCCTTTTGTCCCTTACCTTTGGGGTGGACCCTCTCCTCTTTCCCTTTCCTATATGCCTTTCATGGCTCTCCTTCCTTCCAAGTCCCTCAATCCGCCTTCTCCGAGGGTTGAGGGCATTTCTTTTCCTTCTGTCCTTTTATTTGCCTTATTCTCCTTCAATTTTCCATTTCTTCTTCTAGTATGTAGGTTAGTAGTTAGTTTTAGTTTTAAGTTCGCTTTTCATTTTTTTTTCATCTTCACGATCACCCAAACCATCAGGGGCCGATAACCTAGATGTTAGGCCCCTTAAAACAACAATTATCATCATCATCTTAATCGTTTTCTAGCGTTGCCTGTTCTCGAAGGTGTTTCTTCCATGCCCTCTAAATTCTGTTCTTTAAAGGGCTGTACATCAGTAATATCATCTTCAGTGGCCTTTCCAAGGCGCCTGTTTGGCTTTAAATGCTTCAAATTTACACTCCCTTTTCTCTGTGGTTCTTCATCTGATTCGTCATAGGATGATGGTTGGTATTCCGAAACAGGTGGAGAAATATCAGATTGTGATTCTGAATCAGTATTGCCGTCACTGGCAAGGTAGAAGTCAAAGTTGCAGTTGGATTTTCCCTCAGGACACACGAAGAACCAACGGGACCTATAAGAGAACAGAATCAAGTTTTAGAATATTGTCCAGTTTATAATAATGTAAAACGTTCCTCATTATCCAGTTTATCAAACACTATAAGAAATTAAAAATATAATTCTGAATGTTTCCACTTAGTGTATGATTATAGAAATTAAAGAAAACAGCAAAGAGAGGTAACGCTTAGAAACATGATTTCGAAAGTACGCTACTTGAGGTCGAAAGAATACCTACCAGCATGAGATTCTAAACTCCGAAAAGTAACCTCAACTATTTTCATCCCTCTGGAACCCATAACTCACAGACGAACTCTATCAGAAGGCTAAGAAACCACTCAGACACACCTGATTCCATCACCCATTACAGCATGAACTGGACATTCATGTCAAGAATGGGCAAAAACAATAGATAACAATGTACACAGTACTATTGGCGCGCAGGCTAATATAGGTACCTCATCATTGTAAGCCAGTTTAGTATTACAACTAGGTAACTCAAGATATCTTACTTGTAACATTCAAGTTATCTCGTCATTAGAAGTTCGTTGAGCGGCACAACTGGGCAACTCAAGATATCCATTTGTAGCATAAAAATACTTCCTGGTTTAATACTTACCTAATTGTTGAAATGGATGTTGTGTCGCGGTGGTACATCCTATGAGTAAAGATACGAGAAAATAGCATTTTGAAATTGATTTTGTAGCACTTTCATTTTGAAAAATAGCATTTTGGAGCATTTTGAAATTTAAAAATTATCATTTTGTAGCATTTTAAAGTTCGTCACCGGGTACAATAAACAGGTTCAAAATAATATGCACGGAAACTAATTCAAACATGTGCAGGATTGGAAATATGGGCGTTTCTGATAAACGGCATAAGCATTTAATATAAGTCTCCTGGTGTGTGTGTGGTTTTTATTTTTACTAAGGGAGTGTTAGAAGTATTTCATTATCATTTTCGCTATCACCCAGATCATTAGGGGCCGATAACCTAGATGTTACCTTGGCACGGTGGGTGAGTGGTTATAGTGTCGGACTACCAACCCCAAGATTGCAGGTTCGCCCCTGGCCATGGTAAGTGATTTTTGAAGGCGACAAAAATCACGATACTCATGTCATACGTTGTTGGCATGTTAAAGAACCCATTTGAATTCAGTAGGCTGTGTTCAATGGTAAAATTAATCTCGGGATTTTCCGCCAACACAAAGTTCCTCCATTCTCTACTTGAAAGCGCTGTAGTGTCAAGGAGCTTAGATATCTAACCTCCTTGACTTTCATAGCGTTCAAATGAACGACGAAATTCGACATGCAAGCTACCCTCTGGGTGTCAATTAACAAAGCTTGCACCAGGCACCCGAGGCCATACGATATTATTATTATTATTATAGTATTACAGAAATGTAGAAACTTGACATCATACATTTTTCAGAAATGTGAGATCTCTGAAAATAAAGGCATCAGCCTGGCTAATTGGCAAGATTGAGTTCAAGTGCTGTCGGTTGGTTTTATGACGTGAGCCGAGGGTACCTAAGTTATGCTCAAAAGATCCAAAGGTCATGTTCTCATTATGCAATCAACAATATTAGGTGTTGTGCAGCAACTCATATATATATATAGGGCCGGCGGAGAGTTGTATTAGTTCACTGGTACCAAGGTGCCAATTGTTAGAATAAAGCGAGCTGTGGTCAGGCAACAATGTTTGTCTTACGAAGTTTACTGTGTGGCAGGTGGAATGACAACAATACCAGGCTGTCCTGGACTCGATGGACGAATTGGTTCAAATTCTGAGGATGTCTATGAAATCCTTTTGTGTGGTTTTCCTACTAACTCCTTGCCAAGTTCCATTCATTTCTTTTAATAACTTATCTTATGAGGTAGGATTCAAGAAGTGCCATTTGACCATTAAACCACCGGCAAATAGAAATTCAATGCCCCTCATCCATGGCCCTCATTGAAAAGGAAGTAATAATGTGAATCATAAATTTACTTAACTTTGTGTAAATATCACACAATGGATAATTAACTAAATAATAAAATGTATGTTTGTAGGAAAGGATTTTGGCAAGCGAACAAACCGAACACGTCTTTAAGTAATTTTAAGTATAAAAACTGTATTTACTCATAAGATTACAACAGATAAGATTGCACAAAACTTAGCGTGACTTCACTCGACACAAAACTGACACACTGCTCGTCCTCTTTTTTTCACGGCTTCCTCTCGGTTCTTCTACGCGGCGCCACCGGGCGGTCCCGAGACTGGCGGGAAACCCACGAACGGTTCATCATCTTCCGATTCCCACAATCGGCCATCCTGCAGATCATCCGCCTCGGATGATTAGTCGTCTTCAGCCCATGGTTTGAGGAACTCAGCACAAGTAGTTGTTCGATTGGGGCCTAAGTGATTCCCTTCACGACAGACGTCGTAAGTGTCATTTGGCTTGACTCTGGAGATTCTGTAAGGCCCAACGTACTTTTTCTTCAATTTAAGGCCTGGTCCAAACTGGGTCCTCTTGATGGCGACGATATCGCCAACTTGGTACTGGTGTGCAGGCAGTCGACGTCGATCGAACGACACCCTGTTTTCTTGTTGCACTTTCTGGATTTGTGCCCTTGCTTCTTCACGGTGTTCATCTCTCCTAGTCTCAAACTCGTCTAGCATCTCTTCATTGATCAACTCAACTATTCTCAGGTCATTTTCACAGCGCATTTTAACTCCTGTCAAAAGTTCAAACGGCGTCTGCTTGATACTGCGGTTGTAAGTGGAATTCATGGCTCTCTGAGTGGCTTCGACGTGTTTGTACCAATCTCCTGGGTTTTCGATGGACAACTTAGCCAGCACAGAGATGATCGTGGAGTTCATCCTTTCTACCTGACCATTGGCACGAGGGAGTCCGGTTGTGATTAGTGAATGGGTGATGTTGTTGGCAGTGCAGTACTCTTCGAATTCGTGTGAAATATAGGCGGCTCCACGGTCGGTGACGATCTGCGCTGGATTACCAAATACTCCTTTTTGCACGTCCAGCTTCGCCGTAGTTTCTTTCGTGGTCGTCGTTTTAGTGGGATACAGCCACACAAACTTTGTGAAGCTGTCCGTTACTGCGAGGATATGCTTGTATCCTTTTTTCGTTGAATCCAAGGGTCCGAGATGATCAGCATGGTAAGTGTGAAATGGTGTGCTTTCTTTAAACAAGGGATGCAAGAGTCCTTCTTGTTTCCCGGCCTTGCGGTTGACCAGCAGACACTTCACGCAGTTGGAGATGACACGGCCAACTATCTTCTTCAAATTGGGTATATAAAATTCTCTCTTGATCTCTTCTTCTGTGCGCAGGGCAGCGTAGTGTCCTTTCTCATGAGCGGCTCTCACCACCTCGTTCTGCATTGGCCGTGGGACGACAAGTAGATTTTGTCCATCACAGAACTTGAAGAGGATACCATCCTGCAGGGTGTAATCCTTGTATGGCTTCGACTTCAGGTGCTCCATGATCGCACACAGACCTTCATCAGCTTGCTGAGCTCGTTTCAACCTGGCAACGAGTCCATCGACGAGACCGTAGAGGACCATGGGATGGCGACTCAAGGCATCGGCGTGAGGAATTCTCGCACCCGGTTTATGCTCGATCGAGTAATCAAACTCCTCTAACATCACGGCCCACCTTGCAACTCTCGGGGTGAGGTCCTTCTTGTCCATCGTCTTCTGGAAGGCAGAGCAGTCGGTTATGATCTTGAACTTGATTCCAAGCAGGTACACTCGGAGCTTTTTCAAGGCCGTCACCACAGCTAACACCTCGAGCTCGTAGCTGCTGTACCTTTCCTCCTGTGGCGTAGTCTTCTTGCTCAGGTATTGAACAGGATGCAGTTGACCATCGTCTGGGAAACGTTGCAGTAGCACTGCTCCATAACCATACTTGCTTGTATCAGTATGGACTTCCGTCTCGTAAGCCGGGTTATAGATGATGAGGACTGGATCTTCGGATAAGGCTTTTTTCAGACTCGTGAATGCAATCCTCTGTTCTTGCTCAAACTTGAATCCACCGGTTGACTTCAACAAATCACTGAGCGGCTTTGCAATCTTGGCGTAGTTTGGGATGTACTTCCGGAAATATCCGGAAAGGCCCATAAAACTGTGGACTTCGGCCAGCGACTTGGGTTCTGGGTAATGTTGAACTGCGGCTGCTTTCCTAGGAGATGGTGAGACAGTTCCATCTTCTACAACATGTCCTAGGAACTCGATTTTCTTTTTCAGGAACTGGCACTTTGAGAATTTAATATCCAGATCATGAGTCTCAGCTACCTCCATCACTTGCCCAAGCTTCTCTATGGCATCATTTTCATCTTTTGCTGGGATTACTACATCGTCCATGTACACTAGGACTGTGCCGGCTTGAATTTGTTCTCTGAATACACAGTTGATAAAGCGTTGGAACACAGGAGGCGAGTTGCAGAAACCAAATGGAACTTTGAGGAACTCATATTGGCCTGAATGTGTCACAAAGGCCAAATACTTTCTGCTCTCTTCCTTGACTGCGACGTGAAAAAATCCATTTCGCAGATCCAGAGTACTGAATACTCGGGCATCACTCAGCTTGTCCAGGACGTCATCAATGAGTGGTAGTGGGTATCGATCTTTGACAGCTTTTCTATTCACTGGACGGTAATCGACGCACACCCTCGGAGACCCATCTTTCTTCCACACAACTACCACTGGACTAGCGTACTCAGACATACTGGGTCGGATGATGCCATCTTGGAGCCACTGCTGCACTTGCTTCTCTACAATCTCTTTCTCCGCTGGTGATAAGCGTCTTGGGTGACTGTGAATCGGTTCTTCTTGTTTCATCGTGATGCTCATCTCAACGCTGGTACTCTTCTCCTTGTGTGGCGAATATTCATTGACCATCTTTCTGATTCTCAAAACAGCCTCTTCCGATGCCTCTCCTATGTCCAATTCCTCGCCTGCTATCACGTCGATTCGGTACAAGTACGCTTCTGATATCTCCTTGGACATCTTGACACCGGTTTTGCTGATGGTAGTTACGGCTTGGTCCAGCAAGTCGTTACCCACGATAGCTGGCAACTTGAGTATATCTCCAGACACCACATAGAAATCAGTCAAGTAAGTGTCGTCGTCAATCTGGACGTCGGATGGAAAATATCCTAGGGGTGGCACCTCACTTTCACCGAAACCCTTAAGTACTATGGCGGTCGTCTTCAGCTCCAAATCCCCCATCTCTGCATAAATGTCTTCGCGGATCAGATTGATTGGGCAGCCCGTGTCCACCAATGCGTTGATCTTCTGGCCCTGGAGCAACAATTCCTTCATCTTCATATTCGACTTGGTTCCCAAAGCAACGTTCACTGTCTTGTTCTCTGCATTCTGCTCAGGATTTGGGCACTTGGAAGCTATGTGTCCGAAGCTGCTGCAATTGAAGCACTTTGGACCTTGACTCTTGTGTGGACATCCGCTGGACTCATGACTGTTCTTCTGACCACAATTGTAACATCTCTTTACAGACGAGATCTGCTTCTGCCTGTTGTCTTCTCTTGGTGTATGTTTGTTTGTCGTCTTCACATTTTCTGTCAACTTCTGGGAGTTTCGTGTGTAAGCTCTCTCATAGATCTTCAACTTGTCCTTGAATTCCTTGATGTCCCTTGCTCCATATAGAACCATCTTGGATCCAGTGTCGTCCTCGATGCCATCGATGACGTATTGTATCAACGATTTATCATCGATTGCCGACCTGCTGGCTATTTCTCGCATCACCAGGAAATATTCCTGAAGAGTTTCAACTTTAGTTTTTCGTCGGTTGGTTAGCAGTCGATGAATCTCTGCTGCACTGGTATCATCTCGGAACTCTTTCTTCAGGGCTTTCTTCAACTTGTGCCAAGATGTGATGCCACGTTCACTCTGCACGAACAACTTAGCCAGGCCTGACAGCGACTTTTTTGCAAAAACATATTTTTGCATCTCGTCCCAGCCCATCAACGTTGCCGTTTCCTCAAAGTCCTCAATCCAACGTCGCACCGGATAGTTCTCGCTGCCGTCATAGGGTCTGACAGAGCCCTCTACATCTCGGAAAGTCAACGCAAACTTGTGTGCAACTCCCCGGTTTGCAGTGTGCCGCAAGTCCACCACGTCCTGGTCGACTTCCCCTTCACTTGAGCTTTCTACTACAGTCTTCGATTTGTGTTTGGTCTTTGTTATGTTTTTATGGTTAGGCCTACCTCCTATTGCTTTGGAGAGTTTCTGGTCTTCGGACGAGCTAGATGAATCCAATGATGATCCTGACATGCTAGAGGTTGAATGTTTCATGGATTTCATACCAGCCATTTTCTCCTTTAACTCACGTAATTCTTCCGCCAGCAATTCGTTTGCCTCTTTCATCTTGCTCATCACATCTTTCGTTTTACCAGTCTCTTCTTCTTCTTCTTCCTCATCATCATCATCATCATCTTCGTCTTTGGGCATCCCCAGCAACGAAAGGTCCATTAAGTTGTCACAGATGCGTTGCACAAGCACTGCTTTCTCTCCCGTATATTGAATGTTTAACACAGTGCAAATGGCAATTAGATCAGCCTCGGTGAATTCGCACTCAATGAACTTCAATTTCTCCAGGTGTTTTGGTGAGTCACATTCAAACTCGAATCCTGAGAATTCTCTTAAGCGCTGCCTGTTCTTTCGATCACGTGGCAGTTTTTCGAAAATGAGGTTATGTAACGTCTTAATCACGGCCGTAGGCGCCGTCTTAATGTTATTATTAACTTTTTCAATATCTTGTAAACACGCCACATTGTCCGCCATTTTTCTTTGTCTTTCGGCACTCGCACTAATCACTTTTCTTTTCGTCGTCGTCTTAGGGTTCAGGATCCTCGAAATCGTCTTTTACAGCCTGCTCGAATCACCACGTCTTTGGAAGTTGAAAAGCTACTCGTCTTCTATAGGCCTATTCCACGGACCCACGTCGTCGTCGATCTTGCCAGAAAAATGTCGTCACCTCACACCTTGGTTTTATCGCTGTAGCCTAACCAAGATTGCCGTTCCGCACTCAAAATACTTCGTGTCCCGGACGAGCCCCCAAATGTAGGAAAGGATTTTGGCAAGCGAACAAACCGAACACGTCTTTAAGTAATTTTAAGTATAAAAACTGTATTTACTCATAAGATTACAACAGATAAGATTGCACAAAACTTAGCGTGACTTCACTCGACACAAAACTGACACACTGCTCGTCCTCTTTTTTTCACGGCTTCCTCTCGGTTCTTCTACGCGGCGCCACCGGGCGGTCCCGAGACTGGCGGGAAACCCACGAACGGTTCATCATCTTCCGATTCCCACATGTTTACTCCCTCATTATTTCCTGACCACACTGCGACTCTTGACTGACAATCTGTAAAACCGTATCCGAATTCTCGGAGAAATCGCCGGACGACATGTAACATAACCTATCACTCCCACATGGTAGAGAATACTTTCATCATATTATACAACATTTCCCAAAGCAAAGAGAACGCCTAACAAAAATTGTCCATTCATATAACGATACGTACTTGCGAGTTTTCATTTTCATTTCAAATACAAGAAATGAGGGCCGGCACGATATAAACCTATATAAGCATAACCTTATTGCTCTAATTTTTAAATAGAATCGGCACAAACGATTAGAATATTCCTTTTATTAGCACAACCAACTGAAACTACGAAATAATTTCTCCAAAATCGTTTTACTGGCGATAAACAGTGGATATTATGCGGCAATAATAACAGCACCATTTTCAAATTAATTTTTACCGTAATTGATTGTTTTCACGACAATAATCGATGTTCGTATATATCGATTATTACTCGTAAATATCGATTATATAGCCGATATTTTCATTGCTGGGAACTCGCAAATTTCAAAGTTGCGGCACGAAAATGTAATAAAACATAATATTCAACATTAATCGGTAAATTCGGCACTTTTTGCATTTATCGCATTTATGGGAATAATTCGCAAGAACCCTTAGTTATCGCACTTTGTCGCACATTCAGTTTCGCAAATTTTGGGTATACATAGTCATATTAGTTACCAGGTAGTTGAAAAAAGGAGAAAAAAGTAAAATTCGCATTTATCGCAATTGCGATTTTCCCGCATCTCTACCTGTGAGATATCCAGTTGTAGCATTGAATAAATCAAAATCACTTTATTTGCAATGAAGTGTCAACCTCGGTGGCAAATGAGGTACATAATTTACAAACACTACACAATATTAAAAGAATACAGTAACAAACACTACACAATATCAAAAGAATATAGTAACTTAATGTACTATTCACACATTGATTGAACTACCCTCTCACAACTGCTGTAGGAATTACATAGCACGTGTAATGTTTCTAGGAATACAGCACTAAGTTATACCACTTCATTCTTTTCCCTGATTTTGTCTACTGTGCTCTTGAATATCTGGACTGATTTTGGAAAGGGATCAAACACCGCCCTTGGTAAACTGTTCCATTCCTTCACACCCTTCCCAATGAATGAAAATTTACCCCAATCGCTTCTGCTAAAGTGTCGTCCAATTTTGAATTTGTGGTCTGCCCTGCCAATATAATTACTTTCCAATTGAAGCCTCTCACGGATTTCCCCCCATGCTTCCTCTCCTGTATATGCGCTATATGACCCTACAAGTCTGTTTTTCTCCCTTCTCTTACTTAATGTTTCCCACCCAAGCTTCTCTAACATATCTGATAAGCTGCTTCTTCTCCTAAAATCCCCTATCACAAATCTTGCTGCTTTCCTTTGAACACACTCAATTTCTTTTATTAGGTATTCTTGGTGCAGATCCCATACACTGCTTGCATATTCCAATATTGGACGAACCAAACTTAGGTAACTTTTCTCTTTTATTTCTTTGTTGCGTCCTTTAAGTAGTCGCATAATGACATGCAACGATCTGTATGCTTTCCCAACAATGTCTCCAACATGACCCTTCCAGTGCAATTTGCTATCAAATCTCGCACCTAAGTATTTGCTCTTGTCATCTTTTGGTACGATTACCCCATCCAATGTATATTAAAATTCAGTTTTTAATCTCTTGTTTGTGAATATTGTGACAGTTGATTTACCTCCGTTAACCTTCATGTGGTTCTCTTCAACCCAATGTTGGATACTGTCGAGGTCCCTTTGTAATATTTTACAATCCTCTATATTATTTATTTCCCTATAGACGATAATGTCATCTGCATACAATCTTATTTTTGATGCTAAATTGTTCCCTAAATCATTTGCGTATATTAGAAAAAGCAATGGACCAATTTTACTACCCTGTGGAAATTCCCTTCTTAACTTTCTCTTCCTGTGATACGTAATTCCCTACTCTGACTCTCTTGAACCCTTGAATTTAGAAATGTTCCTATCCAACATACAACCCTTGAGTCCAATTCCATTCTCTCTAGTTTTTTTATTAATACTCATGTTCCATTCTGTCGAAAGCTTTGGAAAGGTCTATAGCTATACAGTCCAACTGTCCCCCTAGATCAAACTGATCTGATATGTCCTGCTGAAATCCCACCAGTTGTGCCTCACAAGAAAATTTCTTTCTAAATCCATACTGGCTCCTCAGGAACCAATTTTTATCTTCACATACCCCTCTAATATATTTTACTATTAAACTCTCCAAGATTTTACAAACTACACTGGTCAGACTTATTGGTCTGTAGTTCTCAGGTTTACTTCTATCTCCCTTTCCTTTATAAATGGTATTATTATGGATTCCTTCCATTCCTTTGGTATTCTACTATTGTTCATGACGTAGTCGAAAGGAAACTTTAAGTAGGGCACTATGTACCTCCCCATTGCCTTTATTAATTCCCCAGTAATTTGATCACACCCTGCTGCTTTTCCTTGCTGAAGCAGTTTGATTTCTCTAAAAATATCCAAATTTTTAAAGGTGAAGCTACTTGTGTCCTTATGTGTTACACCCTCTCCAGCCTCATTAACTGTTTCCAACTCCTGACAATCTTCCACTGAATCTATGAATTCCCTACTAAATGGTTGCTTTCTCATTATCTGCAAATAAATGCTCACCCCCTTCTCCGTCCATTGTGGGAATGTGGATTCCGTTTCCCTTTTGATTTTTAATATATGAATACAGCTTTTTCCATTTCCCTATGTGGTCTTTACCCTCATGAAGTATGCCATTCATGTAATTTTCCTTTGCTTCCTTTTTCAACCTATTGAGCTCCTTTATTAGCTGCTGTCTGGTTAATTTTTGTATGTCCTTTGTATAGTAAACAGGGTCTGAGGTTGTTTTTCCCTTCTTAACAGGTACAAATCTCTTCTCACCCTCCCAAATGATTTTCTTAAAATTTGCCCAGAGTGTATCCACATTACTCCCTTCACTTATCCAAGAATTAAATTTTGATATCAGGTAAGCTCCAAATTCATCGAATTTAGTTTTTCTATATAATTTCTTGTCCTGTGTGACCCTCCTATTAAGCTTTTTTGGTACCAGACCAACGTCCATTATTACAGCCTTATGGTCACCTATTCCTTCAATTACATGGGTTTTTTCAACAAGTTCCCCTGGTTTTATCAGGAATACATCCAGCAAGTTGCAGAGCCTAGTTGGTGCTTGCACTACTTGTGTAAATCCTCCCTCCCAAACTAATTTATTTGCAAGTTTCTGCTCATGGGCTTCTGTTGCAGCTTCCAATCAACTTCTGGCAAGTTTAAATCTCCCTCAATTATTACCATGTCATTATTGTTTTTATGAGTGTAATCTATTATTTTCTCAAATATTTCCATATCTCTTTTCTCTCTCCCAGGCCTATATATTCCTATAATTCCCACCTCCTTCATATTATCACAAACTAATTTTATCCCTTATATTTCGTCCTTTTCGTCGGTAAACCAATCATGAGAGCAGTAAGTTTCCTTCACCAGAATAAACACCCCCCTCCCTTCTTATTTCCTCGGTCTCTACGATAGACTACATACCCTTCTGGGAATACTTCTCTATTTCCTACTCCTTCTCTCAGCCATAAATAATATAATATCGTATGGCCTCTGGTGCCGGGTGCAAGCTTTGTAATTTGACACCCAGAGGGTAGCTTGCATGTCGAATTTCGTTGTTCCTTGAATCACTATGAAAGACAAGGAGGTTAGATATCTAAGCTCCTTGAACACTATAGCACTTTCTGGAAGTGAAATGAGGAACTTTGTATTGGCGGAAAATCCCGAGATTAATTTTGCCATTGTGAACATGGCCTACTGAATTCAAATGGGTTCTTTGACATGCCAGCGTGTCGTATTTTTTCTGCCTTTCAAAAATCACTTACTGCGGCCAGGAGCGTACCTGCAATCTTGGGGTTAGTAGACCGACACGCTATCCACTCACCCACCGTGGCAAGCCATGATTCCACTCCTATCGCCACATCAATTTCATATGCTTCAATTGCTGTACTGAGTTTTATTTGCTTGTTTACTACACTTTGACAGTTTACCAAGAGCAATCTTAGACTCCCCATCCCTTGCGACACAGCCAGTCTAGTGTGGAATTTACTGCATCTACATAGCGGTAGTCGTCATCATTCCTATATAACACACCACTGAGACAAAGCTTTGTCTCCGGAAACTTCACTTTTACTGTCGCAATAAGAGTATCAGTCTCGGCCATTATATCACTAGGTGTTGTTGAGTTTCGAATATCATTTGTACCAATGTGAATAATTAACATCTCGGGTGTTTCCTTTATTTTATTATTGTTCACATGTGCTGTCAGTTGTCCTACTTGCATGCCCGGATAACAATATGTGATTCATTCACCATAGAATCTCCTATTATTAGCGTACAGGCATGTTTACGCTTCGATCGCCGACGGGATTTCCTTTGACTTTCCGAGACCATAGGAGGGTTGCATTCTGTGTTTACTACGTCATCTTCTGACCCCAATATCTGAAATCTATTCGCTGTTGCGGTGCCTTTATGTAGAGTTCCATTGCCTGTTAAATGAGGCCTGGTATGCCTAAGATTTTTTGACTTAACCTCTGTATAATCCCTACTATGTTCTCCCGGTTTCTTAATATTTGCCCTACCTTCCTTTAAGCCCTTCAGTTCCAGGAGAGCATTTTCTAAATCAATTGATATCATCTTGATTATTTCATCTTTTGAGAATAGCTCGAGCTCCAGAGATTTTATCCTGAACCATAGATGCGATGCGGTCGAAGTGAGGTTATCTGAAACTTCATCGTCTTCCGAATTTGGCACTTCACTTGCAAACGCATTCTTAAACATGCATGTTTCACAAACTTCAAGACTAGCCCTACTATCGTTTTTAGATCCATTACACATCACACACACGTTATTTCCGAACTTTTCCCCCCGGAGAAAAAACTCGACCGTTAACCGCCATAGCTGAAGATTCGAAATACAAGCGAAAAACTAAAAAAGGGCCCCCCTCCCTCGAGCTAACCCCCCACCCATAAGGACTTTTTATTTTCTTGAAATTTAGATACCAAGGAACAACTGTACAATTTTTTTCCTTCGATTTGTCTGTTTTTATCGGGCTATTTAGTTTTTATCAGTAATAGTTGCCACACTTTATGACGGGCTTTTTATTTTTGGAGGGCAGAGACCGTTTGTGAGTGTCATTGTAGGTTTGGTTGTGTCTTGTATATGCGGATGTGATGTTACTTGCTTGATGAGCAAAACACTTCATCCCTTAGTTTTCTCCCTCTTTTGTAGTCCATAACAAATACACTATATTTATATATCCAACACAGAAAGAATATTCAAACTGCAAAAGGCATACAAACTGACATGGAATCATACAACAAAAGACTAGTGTCTCGTAATGCAAAACTACGATATTTCAACACAGTTGTTTTCCTGAAGGGGCAGAAACAACATTAATTGAAGTGATGACAAGAATTCATGATATCGAGAAACAAGAACGGAAAATTCTTAGAAAGATACACGGCGCTGTTCTCCGAGACGGAACTTGGATCAGACGACCTACAAAGGAACTCTACGGAAACACCGACACCGTCACCGAGAAATTGAAGAAAAGACGCCTATAGTTCTGTGGACACCAGTGGAGAATGGATGCAAACAGAATCACTCAGAAAGTGTTTAACATAGAGAGTTTAGTTTGTATGTAACGGAGACCCTCGCTTGCCCGCTCGCCCGCGTTGCGCGCCTGTCTCCCGCATTGCACTTTGCCGTTATGCGGCGCTGGCACGGCACTGAGTCATTGAGTATAGGACTTTGTACTTTAATTTGTACTTCAATGTGATCCTTGACCAATTTTTCGACGAACTGACTTACGGAGAACGATTGTCAAATTACTTTCAACAAGATTCTGCCACTGCTCACACTGCCGAAGCATCCATGGCAGAATTGCGTCGCATTTTCGGTACGAGGATTATAAGTCGGGACGTGTGACCCCGCGAGGCCCAGACTTATCACCATGTGACTTGTATTTGTGAGGGACGCTTAAAAATAGACTGTATGCGAGAAACCCTCACACTATAAATGAGCTTCAAGACTATATTACAGCTGAAATACAGTCAATCGGTGCTGAGGAACTTCAGAGAGTAAATGCCAGTTTGATAAAAAGGTACCAGCGATGTGTAGCAGTGAATGGCGAACATTTTCAGCACCAGCTGTGAACTGGGTAAGTACAAATTCCTATACTCAATGACTCAGTGCCGTGCGGGCGCCGCATAACGGCAAAGTGTGTGGCGGGAGACAGGCTTGCGCCACGGGCGAGCGGGCAAACGAGGGTCTCCGTTACATACAAACTAAACTCTCTGTACAAGTAAATTGAAGACCAGCTGGGTGAGAGAAACACAGGAGGACCTGGAATGATTCAAAATCTCTGAAGATGATATTAAGAACCGAAATAAATTCAGAAATAAAATCAGAAACAAGAAATTTGAACAAGTCTCAAGAAAAGAAACAATAGGGAAAAATGGACGGAGGAAAGGAAGAAAAAGCATACTGAATTAATGAAGAGGTTTTGGGAAGAAAAGAGAAGACGGAAAGGAAGTGAAGCTGTGATTGGCCCAAGTTCGCACGTTCTTCCAAAGGGGGAAATAATCGATAATATATATTTTGAACACATGTAATGTTTTTGTCAGGTTATTAGAGTAGCACCAACAATGGATCCTATCTCCTGCTGCTACTGATGTCTTTATTGAAATGATTTCTGTTTTTCACTTTTGATTATAAGTTGATCTGTGACATTTTATTCTTCCAGAGAATGGCAGATGTATCGAGCGTTCCAGACAGCAATGGCAATTCATAAACCAGATGTGGTTTTTGTGTTGGGTAAGTTCTCCATTTTCTCCCTGTCAGCCCCCTAGAGGCTCAATTTTTGTGGGTGCTGGCATGTGGTTTGAATCATTCTCCTGGGTAAGGGTATCCGCGTAGGAAAAGAATGCGATGGTTGAATACCACATGTGTAATGAAGTTTAGTCCGACGGCGAGTTGTTGCAATGGTGCCAGTGCCATAATGAGCCCGAGATAATACTTCCTTGTAACTAGATGACCAAGATGTTTCCCTTTCATTTGAATCTGAACATTCCAGAAATGTTTTAAGGACTCTCAGTCAAGAGAAATTAATCCAGTGCTTCGGAAGCCTCTTATTATGTTTTTCTGCCTTTCGTGCTTCTATCATTTCCAGTGTGTCCTTCAGAAGAACTGGGGAAGCATTTAGAGAATTTTCCAAAATGTTTGGCAACTAAATATTTTACATTTAGTATTGTTCAGAAAGGAATTTGGGGACTATTTAAACTTCTGTTAGTGGCAAAAAGTATTGTTTCTCTCTTAATAACATCTAGCAGTTTTTTCTTTTACATGGCGCTTTGTCAAAAACCTGAGTTTGCAATGCTTTTTGACACCTATGATTAATAGACTCGGTCATGGTTCCGTATTGATTGACAATCAAGTATAATAAAATTTGGGAGATCCGCCTGATCAATACACAATATTTACATATATAGGGCTATATTAAACCCATTTGGTATATGTTTCGGGGCCTATTATGATGGCCCCTTCATTAGCCAAAAACATACAGATCATCAGTATAATCACAGGATACATCACAAAAGGTAGATCTAACATGAAAAGGAATGGATGAAAATGAAACATAATAATCATGAAAGATGATGTGGTGATGAAACCCTTGAATGTGACAAATTAGAGAGATACTTAAAAATGTTACAGGCGACAGATGAAAAAACACATTAAAATAAAATTTTAAAAGGGAGGCACTTTAAGTCAAAATAAGTCTTTCGTGAGTCCTTATGAACAATAATACCAGCAGGGTATCGTGTCTAAATAAAAAGTTCATTCCATAATAATTCGTTGAAAATATTGTTAAAAACTCAGTCCTTTTGGACCTGGCCTTTTGTTACTCCTGTTGAAAGGAGAAAATTGCTGTTTGATAAGAGACCAATACTTCGCCTATGATGAGGATCAAACAAGCCAAGTTAGACAGAGCCTCTTGAGGATAGAAGCAAGGGGAAATCCTTAAAAACTTGGTGACATATAGTGATTAGTCCAAAAAAGTTTCATCTTCTAAGCGGCAAATGAGCCTTAGAGAGATCCTGAGGAGGAAACAAAAAATGAATTTTAGAAAAAGAAAATTTTAGTATAGAAAAATAAATAAAGTATAGGGAACGAAAAAATGTGTCTTATTGGGACCAAAAATAGTGAAAATAGAGAGCTCTTTAGGCCGATATGAAAGAAAAAATAACTTACAGTATAACGGGATTAAGAGAATAGGAAGAGTCATTCCTGAAGCAGAAAGAAAATTACGTTCAGTAAGGATGAAGAAATATTGGGCTGACAAAAAGAAGAAAAACCTCCATAAACCTAACTAATATAGTCCTATGTTGGCTAAAAAATTAAAATTAAAAAAAATAACGGGATTAAGGTAAATAGAAGAGTTGGTTGGTTCCTCAGTTTAGGGTCTGCAACAACGTGGTCATTTAGCCCCGTGTGCTTTGGGTGTGTGTAGAATCTGTCTGATAACAGGTGTTAATTGTGATGGCTGTATTAGTGTGTGTGTTACCAAATATAAGAGTAATAAGGTAGTGCCATCCGCTCATAACGAGAAACTGCTCGCTTGTGTGACGTCATGCAGATGCACAGCACTCGCTAGTAGCATTAGACTGCACGGCTTCGAGTCTAATATAAACTAATTACGTTAGTATCTATTAAATAAGGCTAATGTTGGACAATCTACAAACATGATAAGTATAGAGGAACACTCCGGATATATTTAGTTCTGGAGTCTACAGTATAGTACCATCGTATGGGGTAATATCGGAGGTTTTGAACGTTTTTCTACCATCACATTCTAGTGATGAAGAGCCCCCTAATTTTATTTTCCGGATAACTGCATGTTTAATGAACACAAGGTCGTATCAGTACTTTATAGCCATTCAAATAAAAATTACATTGTGTCCGAAGTTACCCCAAGGTAGGGATAATTTCATTTTTGTCCACGTCTACCCTCAGCTGGTTATTTCGGACACATATCTATAAAAGAAAAAATGTATTAAATACCATAGGCGTCATTTATTTACAGTATAAAAATTTACATGAATACATTGACAAATTGCAAAAGTAAGGAAACTGTTAACTCTGCTTCGGTGGCATAGTTGGTAGCATGCTGAACTGCTGTGCCCAAGATAGCGGGTTCAAAGCCGGCCGAAGTCGTCGGTTTTTTTAAGAGCGTTAAAAATCCTTCAGTATGCCTTCCTTCTGAGGGGAAGTAAAGCCGGCAGTCCCATGTCATAGATTTATGGCATGTAAAAGATCCTTCCCCAGACTAAACTTGTGTAAAGCAAAATTGTTAGGTTAGATTTCGTCAGAACGCTCTATTAAAGTTCCAACGTTCACCACTAGGTATCATTGATATCTGGTGGCGAAAGTTGAAACTACTTGAAATTGAATGGAACTTGTAGCTCACCCTTTAGGGTGTCCGCTGGAAGCAGCTACAGACTCAGGCGAGCTGAACATGTCCTCGGACACTCCCGGCACTAACAGCCATACGATAAATAAATAAATTCTTCTATATGCCCTGCCCAGTCTCACAGACGTTCTATATGGGTAGCGTTAGTCTATCCTCAGCAACACGGTACAGTTAAGAGTTATTCAATCATTTTTGTGCCAGTCTAACTTTGCACTGGAGAGCTATTTCATGGAACATTTGTATCGAAGATCAATAATCCTCTTTTCTTTTCTTCTTTGGTGTTGGCAGAATTTCGGCAATCTCATCCTTCTTTACTGTGTACTCGTTCTCAACAACCAGAAATGCAAACATGTTCTTGCTTTAACAATGTGAGCGGAGGAATTTTACGGTGAGGTCCCTCGCTCCTAGGTGAACTACCACACCAATGTACTGTCGAATTAGTTATTATTCTCTGAATTGTAGTTGTAATTTACTACGACGAAACTTTCCCGTCCAAGTGTAGGGATTTGTAAATGGTCTCCTGATGTTTGTGGAAATTCTTCGTCACTCTCTACAGCAACTTCATTATCGTGTAAGTGACCGCCGACAATAGAATTTCCTGGAGGGACATTTAGTTTACAACGGCGAGTTGTTGCGAGGGCGCCTGTGCCATAATGAGCCCGAGATAATACTTCCTCGAAACTAGATGACCAAGATGTTTCCCTTTCATTTGAATCTGAATATTCTGGAAATTTTTTAAGGACTCTCGGTCAAGAGGAATTAATCCGGTGCTTTGGAAGCCACTTATGTTTTTTGCCTTTCGTGCTTCTATCTTTACCAGTGTGTCCTTCAGAAGAGCTGGGAAAGCATCTCTAGATATAGGTCCTTGTGTACACGTCTTCCAATGCGTCAAAACACCTCTCCACTCTTTCTTAAGAGGTCCATAAAAGCTCACGTCTAGAGGTTGCAGAATATGTGTGTTATTCAGTGGGAGAAGAACTAATGAACCTTTGGGTGTGGCGAACCCATCGTACTACTAGCCTAAATATGATAGTGTGTGAGTCGAGTCCTCGGATGGAGGTCTTTGATTCATGCCTCGACCCAGATCACTGGAACGGGGAAATGAAGAAGAAGAAGAAGAAGAAGAAGAAGAACTAATGAGATGTTGTGTTTCTCACATTCTTGAACCATTGCCAGAGACAAGTGGCTTGATAAATTGTCCCGGATCATAACTTTTAGTCCATTTAGCTGTTTTAAATATGGATGATCCACCGTAAGGAACCAGTCTTCAAAAATAGGAAGATCGAACCATCCACTTTTGTTCCTGTGCCACTTGCCAGGTGGGCCACCTTCTTGCCAGGTATCCCATAGATGCTCAGCTTTTTACAAAACATAGGGGGACAGTAATTTTCCATCGCCACTTGCACACATCGTGAGAGAAATACTATACTTGGAGAAGTCCATTAATCGTCCGGGCGCTCTTTACCTCACTTAACTATCACGTGCTTCTTTCCTGGGTCATCACACAAGTTTGTTTCGTCATAGCTTATGACATTTTCAGGCGGGCATTTCCTCCTGTCTTTTGTTTTCCTCATTCTTCTTTTTGTTTTCCATTTCCTCTTCTAGTATGTAAGTATGTAGTTTCATTTAATTTACATTTTCACTATCATCATCTCCTAGTTAGCTTAGTCTGTAGATAGTCGTGGTAATATTTATAATTATCTGAAACATCGTCATGATAGGAGGCCTATCAACAACAATCATTACTCAAGACTCTCCCTTTCTCATTTAGCATGACTGAAGAGAAAGAAACCCATTTTATTGCATATATCCATGTTGCAGATTCATTGTCCTGCATGCACTTGTGAAAGGGTTACTCTTATTTCTTTTCCAGGTGATTTATTCGATGAAGGTTTGTGGTGCAGTGAGAAGGAGTTTGCCTACTATGTTAACAGATTCAATGACTTATTTGAAGTTCCTGTTGGGACCCAGATTTATGTAGCGGTTGGTAATCATGACATTGGCTTCCATTATGGGTGAGTGTTGTTATATTTCCCCCAGGGGCTCACTTCTAGTGGGCGTGGGTTGGCGACCACGGGGCCCCAGCTGAGTCCGGCATTGCTTCCACTTACTTGTGCCGGGCTCCTCTCTGTCTTCTTTCCTGTCGACCTCACTTGGTCAACTCTTGTTCTCTTCTGACCCCAACGGTATTAGGGTATCCGAGGCCTAGGGAGTCTCTTCCTTTCCCGCCTTAATTGGCCCTTGTCTCATCTTTTCTGATACCCTCCTTCTGCGAGGGGTCAGCCTTCTTTTTCTCTTCCTTTTACCTCCTGCCTTGTGCTCTAGGCCCTTAAGGAGGCAGGGTGTATGTAGCCCCACCACTTCTGGTGCACCCTCGATAATGCTACACCCTCAGGGGCTCACGGCTGGTGAGTTCGGGAGTTGGCGACCCCGAGGGATTCCTGAGCTGGGTCCGTTTTCCCCTTTTGTCCCTTACCTTTGGCGCGGACCCTCTCCTCTTTCACTTTCCTATATGCCTTTCATGGCTCTCCATCCTTCCAAGTCCCTCAATCCGCCTTCTCCGAGGGTTGAGGGCATTTCTTTTCCTTCTGTCCTTTTATTTGCCTTATTCTCCTTTAGTTTTCCATTTCTTCTTCTAGTATATAGGTTAGTAGTTAGTTTTAGTTTTAAGTTCGCTTTTCATTTTCATCTTCACGATCACCCAAACCATCAGGGGCCGATAACCTAGATGTTAGGCCCCTTAAAACAACAATTATCATCATCATCATGTTGTTATATTAGTACTGTTAACATTTGTTTGCCTTCGGCAATGTTACCAACTGTAGTATTATTTTCAGGATCAGCCCATATCTTCAGGAACGTTTCCAATCTGCGTTTAATGCTCCTCCTGTACATCTTGTGACAATCAAAGGGAACCACTTTGTTGTAATAAATAGCATGGCCATGGAAGGTGATGGTTGTTTCTTGTGCCGACCAGCTGAACTGCAGTTGCAGAAGATCTCTCGTAAGTATGAAACAGCTGTGCACGCTCTCAAGTACAGTAGAGTTTCACTATTCCAAACAGACTTCAGAAAAAATACTGATTGTTCTTTTTTACAGTACTTTTTTACTTAAAAAACTGGATAAATCAAGAAGACGTTAGATTTATTTGTCTTAAAACATACATGTATTGTTATACTGTACACCATCATCATCATCATGAGGCTGCAGCCACAACTCTCGATCTTCAGCAGCTCTCTTCATCATGACATAGGAAGCAAAACCCAGCTGAGTGATTGTGTTCCTAAGATATGAGAGACACGGTCTTCCTCTCGATTTCTTCCCTAAGATCTTGCCTTCGAAGACAATCTGGAGAAGTGTGTCATGCCGTTAAGACGTGTCCATGAAATTTAGTTTTTCTCTTCTCTAATGAACATAGTAAGGTCCATTTCCCCTTAACTTCATCCAAGATTTGTTCATTAGTCTTTTTTTCCGTCCAACTCGTCCTCGCCAGTCTTCTCCAGAACCACATTTCAGCACCTTCTAGACTTGATTTTGCTTTCCCAAAGTCCATATCTCGCATCCATAAGCTAGCACACTCCAAACAAAGATTTTAACAAATTTCTTCCTTGTTATGAAAGCCGGATCTAGATCCATATAGGCTTTCATATAGCCGTGGTAGTTTT
This sequence comes from Meconema thalassinum, assembly GCA_946902985.2. Taxonomy (NCBI): domain Eukaryota; kingdom Metazoa; phylum Arthropoda; class Insecta; order Orthoptera; family Tettigoniidae; genus Meconema; species Meconema thalassinum. Next base: position 507,864,427 of record OX336392.1, on the reverse strand, counting down.
TTTTTTGAGATCTCGGGCCCAGGGTTCAAACCTATACCAATTGGGGTTGTTTTTTTGAAAAAAGTCTGTATGTCCATATGTGCGCGACGTTAATGCGTTTAGCAAAGTACAGGTCGCAATTATCAAGATATCGAGCTGAAATTTGGTACGGTGAAAGGGTTAGGGTCTGTGAGGAGCCCTATTGTTGGGCATCCTTTTTTTTTTTCGAATAGTTATATCTCGGAAATGGTCGGTCCTATCGAAAAAGTTAAATGTACAGATGTAAGATCTCCGCGGTAAGCAACTTTTTTACCCCTTATGATTTTTTGATATCTCTCACAGTTTTCTTTTGTTGGGTCCCTGAAGTTAATCTCTTTTTTTTTCCAAAATGTTATATCTCGCAAACCGTTCGTCCTATCTAAAGTTAAAGCTACAGGTGTAAGATCTCAGTAATTAGCAACTTTTCTACCCCTTATCATTTTTTGATATCTCTCACCGTTTTTATGTTATCAACTGTTTTTGTTTTTGAAAAAGAAAATTGGGGCCCAATTGAATATGGTGATGATGATTGAGTCTTCAGTCTTTTGACTGGTTTGATGCAGCTGTCCATGCCCCCCTGTCCTGAGCTAATCACTTCATCTCTACATAGCTACCAAACCCTACATCCAATGCAATCTGTTTAACATATTCTAACCTTGGTCTACCCCTACAGTTCTTGCCCTCGACCCTTTCTTCCATAACTAAGCTTGCTACTCCTGGGTGTCTTAGTATGTGTCCTATTAACCTATCTCTTCTCTTCATTAGCAGTCGCCAGAAACATCTCTCCTCTCCCACTCGTCTTAATACCTCTTCGTTTGTAACCCTATCTACCCATCTGATCTTCATCATTCTCCTGTTACACCACATTTCAAAAGCTTCAATTCTCCTCTTTTCTGCTGCACCAACAGTCCAAGTTTCACTTCCATATAGTGCCACGCTCCAGACAAAGGCTTTCAAAAATGACTTCCTAATACCTAAATCTATATTCGATGTCAACGGATTCCTTTTTTTGTAGAAATGCTTTCCTTGCCTGAGCCAACCTACTTTTTATATCCTCTTTGCTTCGTCCATCACTGGTCATTCTGCTTCCTAAGTAACAGAAGTCTCCTACTTCCTTCAGTTTTTCACCTGCCAATTTGATCTCCATAGAGGTTTTTGATTTATTTCGGCTGCATTCCAGTATTTTTGTTTTACATTTATTAATTTTCATCAGGAATTCTTTCCGTAAGACGGAGTCCATACCAGTCAAAAACTCATTCAAATCCTCAGGCTTGTCGGCCAAGATGACGATGTCATCAGCAAATCTCAGAGTTGAAATTATTTCTCCTTGAATCTTCACTCCCACTTTAAATTTTTCTCCAATTTCCTTCATTGCTTGTTCAATGTTAAGATTGAAAAGTATGGGTGATAAGTTGCAGCCTTGCCTTACACCTTTCTGAATACCAGCTTCTCTCTCATGTCCTTCAGCTCGAATGACTGCCGTCTGGTTTCTGTATAGATTGTATACCACCCTCCTATCCCTGTACTTTATTCCAATAGATTTCAAAATGTCAAACAATTTAATCCAATCAACGTTATCAAAAGCCTTTTCTAAGTCTACAAATGCCATGAACGTTCTCTTATCTTTCCTTATTCTACCTTCCAAAATCAGCCTAAGACTTAGTACAGCTTCCCTTGTTCCTACATTTCTCCTGAAACCAAACTGGTCTTCACCCAACTCCGATTCTATCTGGCTTTCAATCCTCTTGTAAATTATTCTAGACAGGATCTTTGAAGCATGAGTAACCAAGCTGATTGTACGGTAATCTTCACATCTGTCAGCTCCCACTTTCTTTGGTATAGGGATGATAACATTCTTCTTGAAATCAGGGGATACCTCACCTGTCTCATAAATCCTACACACCAAGTGAAATAACCTAATCAGACCTTCATCTCCTATGCAGCGTAGCAACTCAATCGGTATATCATCTATGCCTGGTGCTTTGTTCCTGCTTAAGTCTTCCAATGCTCTGTCAAATTCTGATCTCAATATTAAATCTCCTTTTGCATCCTCATCAATTTCCTCCTCCCTTTCCATTACACGATTCTCAATCTCCTTTCCCTTATACAAACACTCTATGTAAGATTTCCATCTCTCAACCATTTCTTCCCTACCTGTTACAGGCTTTCCATTTGTGTCCTTAATATTACAGCACTTAGTCTTATTTTCCCCAAAAGTATTCTTAATCCTTCGATAATCTGTGTCTACTTTTCCTAATTTCAGACAATTTTCTATACCTGCACATTTCTCTTTCAACCATTCTTCTTTCTCTTCCTTGCACTTCTTGTTGACCTCATTTCTCAGACGTCTGTATTCTGCTTTCCCCTTTTCATCTCTTACATTCTTGTATTTCCGCCTTTCATCCATCAATTCTAGTGTATCCTGAGTGATCCACGGTTTTCTACCTATTCTTTCTTTCCTACCAATGTTTTCTTCTGCGGATTTTGTAATTTCATTCTTCAAAAGTGCCCATTCGTCTGCAATTGAAGTTTGTTTTGGGTTTTTCATTAGTCCTTCCTTTATACTCTTCTTGAATCTTTCGTTTACATCCTTTACTTTCAGTCTGTCTATTGCCCACCTTTTTGGCTTTTGACTTTTCTTCAGTTTCTTCAACTTTAATCTGCATTTCATTACAACCAGATTGTGGTCAGAGTTTATGTCAGCACCAGGATATGTTTTACAATCCAAAATCTGGTTTCGAAACCTCTGCTTGACCATAATGAAGTTGATTTGGTAATGCCCTGTATCTCCTGGTCTCATCCAAGTGTATATTCTTCTATTGTGGTTATTGAATAAGGTGTTAGCTATGACCAACTCATGCTCGGTGCAGAATTCCATCAGCCTGCTTCCTCGATCATTCCTTTCACCTAATCCGAAATCTCCTACTATCTTCCCTTCTCTCCCTTTTTCCTACCACAGCATTCCAATCTCCCATTACTATAACATTTTCATCACCCTTGATATACCTCAGAATTTCATCTATTTCTTCGTAGACCTTTTCAACATCCTCATCATCAGCTTGACTGGTAGGCATATAGACTTGTACCACTGTGGTGCATGTAGGTTTAGTATTTATTTTTGCTACAATAATCCGTTCAATATATTGCTCATAATATTCCACCCGCCGTCCAAATTTCCTACTCAATATGAGGCCAACCCCTGCTTGGCCATTGTTTGATTTAGTGCTAATTACCCTATAGTCTCCTGATCAAAAGTCCTGTTCTTCCTGCCAGCACATTTTACTAATCCCAACCAAATCCAACCTCAACCTATCCATTTCCCTTTCTAAGTTTTCTAACCTTCCACTTCCTAGCAGACTTCTAACATTCCACGCTCCGATCCGTAGAATATCAGATTTCCTCTTTGTCACTTCTGTGATGTTAAGCCCCTCTCGAGTAGTCCCCACCCGGAGATCCGAACGGGGGACTAGTTTACCTCCGGATTGAAATTTTACAAGGGAGGAGGCCTTCATCACATGTAATTATGCATAGAGTGGTGCATATCCTCGGGAATAGCATTACGGCTGTAGTTTCCCGTTGATTTCAGCCGTGCAGCAGAACGCAGTGTAGCCATTAGTTGGCTTATATTATCAATATCTTAACCGTCTATAAGACTAGTAAAGAATTGATTTATTCTGAAAGGCTGCTACTCTCTTTCAGAATAAGTAAAGAGCAATTCCACTAACAAAGATACTAAACTTCTACTACCAATTAAATACCAAAATTCTACTAACGAAAACAATACTAAAGTTCCACCAACAACAAATACTACCACTAAAACATTTCTGTCACCAGGCACACTCGCATGCACCCTCACACATCACAGTCTAATGAAACAATGAACTATAACTAATAATAATAAACAATGCAACTGCCACCAGACACACTCACATACCACATCTAATAGAACAATGACATATATCTAATAAACAAACTAACTACATACTTACAACTAAAACTAACTACATACTTACTGTACTGTTATTTGAATTGACAATATTTACAAAATGCAATTTAGATAGAAGAAAATACTTACAAAACGTAATTTATAAATATATATATAAATTACATATAAACTTTTGAACCGACGGTGGTTTTGGGGTCTGGGGGATGTGAAACGCTTACAGTATATATAGAATTAATTTTGACGGGCAGGAAAGATAGGAGAAGATAAGATGAAAGCAATGGTGTTTGCAGATGATCTCATGGTCTGGGGAAACAAGGAGGAGGAAATTCAGGAGCAACTGAAGGGAAGAAACAGTGGGAGAGTACGGATGGAAGTTCAACATCAGTAAATGTGAGATCCTGTTAACGACCAGGAAAAAGGACAGACCAATGAGTGGGATAACACTTGGAGGTGGACAGCTGAAGAAGGTGGAAAGTCTCAAGTACTTGGGAAGTATAGTGGAGGAAAATGGGAGAAATGACAAAGAGATTACGGAACGTGGCAGACAGGTAGAAGCATTTCTGAGAAGCATTAGGAGCTTAGTGTGGAATAAAGATGTCCCCCAAAAAAGCAAGGAAGTGTTATACAGAAGCTACTATATCCCGATACTGACCTATGCTTCAGAAACGTGGACAATGAAGAAAAGAGATATAAGCAGAATACAGGCAGGTGAAATGAAGTTCCTGCGAAGTAGGATCGGAATAACAAGAAGAGACAGGGTGAGGAATGAAAAGGTCAGGGAAATGGTGAAAGAGGAGCCCTTGCAAGGTAGGATTGAGACATCAAGACTGAGGTGGTATGGACACTTAAAGAGAATGGATGAGAAGAAGATTCCCAAGAGGATACATGAGATGCAGATGCAGAAGAAACGACCAAGGGTAAGACCAAGAGATAGATGGCTGAAAGGAGTGGAGGAATGTGTCAAGAAGAGAGGCGAGGACTGGACCAGAGTGACAGCGGAGAGGTGGTGGGAAGAAAGAACTAAGTGGCGAGGCTTATGTTCCAAACAGACCCAGCCTGGGGCTGGAAACTGTACAAGATGATGATGATGAGGGTTAAATAGTATGCTAATAAGGTGAAGGTACAAAAAAGGTCCTGTGATGGTAAAGAATAAGAGGCGGAAGGATCCTACGGATTGTATATAATAATTTGTAAAAATTCAACTGATGGTGTAATTGAATTCTACGGAAAATTCTCTATAATAACCCGTGTTTACCTTTTCAATAAGTTGAAAAATGCTCGAAATACAAGGGGGGTCCCAAAATGCAGACTTTTCAAAATCACCCTGTAGTTCGAAAACCAAGAGGGCTGCGATGATTTAGATTGCACCATCGTTTGTTTCACAATAAAGTGGCACGGAATTGCAAAAACCGTTTTGCTCTATCTTGATTCGTTTCCGAGATACCCGCTGAATACATCGAAAAGGCGCCACCCTGTACAGCCGTATTCAATGAAAAAGCATACACTTATTAGAATGAGCCTCAAATTTTGACAACAATTTATTAATAAAGGTTATCATATGTCATAGGTTAAACAAACCTTTCTTCTTCTTCTTCTTCTTTTTCGGCATCTCGAAACGGAAAATGCTAGATACAGTGCCGGAATAAGCCAGCGTGGGGCCATTAGCAAAGGGCAGCTAGGGGCGGCTCTTTACTTCAGGGTAAAAGAATATACAGGGTAGGGCAGCCTATTCGAGGCGGACGAGTGCAAGAAAACTATTACAGATATTTCATAACTATGTGATGTTTTAAGCATTGCCTATGAATTCTCAAAAACTAGGTGGAGTAATGTACTGTATTTACAGCGGTAAGATATTTTCCATTTCCGAGGATGTCCGGCTTTCATAACCATGTGAAGGTGTCAACATTGCCTAGAATAACATTTTATAATTTTCCTACATTTTCACGCAATGGGTCCGAAGGTCCGAAATGCAAGGCCACAGGTCTTGCGGCCAACTAAGTTGTTGTTTGAGATTATTACCCCTCTCGCTCGCCGTTATGTTGTGCTACCGTCTCATCCAAAGCAGGTCATTTGGCATGGACTCCTGTTGTTGTTTGAGTCTTCAGTCTTTTGACTGGTTTGATGCAGCTCTCCCTGCCTCCCTGTCCTGAGCTAATCGTTTTATCTCTACATAGCTACCACACCCTACATTCGAGGCAATCTGTTTAATATATTCTAACCTTGGTCTACCCCTACAGTTCTTGTCCTCGACCCTTCCTTCCATAACTAAGCTTGCTATTCCTGGGTGTCTTAGTATGTGTCCTACTAACCTATCTCTTCTCTTCATTAGCAGTCGCCAGAAGCATCTCTCCTCTCCCACTCGCCTTAATACCTCTTCGTTTGTAACCCTATCTACCCATCTGATCTCATCATTCTCCTGTAACACCACATTTCAAATGCTTCAATTCTCCTCTTTTCTGCTGCACCAATAGTCCAAGTTTCACTTCCATAGAGCGCCAAGCTCCAGACAAAGGCCTTCAAAAATGTCTTCCTAATAACAAATCTATATTCGATGTCAACAGATTCCTTTTTTGTAGAAATGCTTTCCTTGCCTGAGCCAACCTACTTTTTATATCCTCTTTGCTTCGTCCATCACTGGTTATTTTGCTTCCTAAGTAACAGAATTCTCCTACTTCCTTCAGCTTTTCACCTGCCAAGACTCCTACTTGTTTCAATTCCTATGTGCTTATTTAACAATAGATTTTTCCTGCTCTGAAATGCTTGCTTTGCCATAGCAATTCTTCTTTTGACTTCTATAAGGCACTAATTGTCACTGGTAATGACACTGCCCAGATAACAAAATTCTGTGACCTGATCTAATTTTTGTGCAGCCTAACTTAATATTTGTTTTCAATTCAGTCTTCTTCTTTTGAACAATCATGATTTTTGTTTTCTTTGTGTTTATTTTCAACCTGAACTTCTCTAACATGTTGTTTAGCATACTGCTCATCGTAGTCAAAGCAATGTCATCTGCAAATACTATGAATTTGTTTACCATTAAATTTTACTCCTTCGTTTTTATTTTTATTTTACTGTTTGAATTGCATATTCTATGAATATATTAAACAGATATGGTGATAAGGAACACTGCATGGTGTCCACAGGCAGGAAAAGTCAGGAATTTTGTTTTTGGTCAGGAAAAGTCAGGAAAAAGTGTGAAAAAATGGCATGAGTTAGGAAAAATGGCAAAAAGTAATAGAAAGTCAGGAATTTTATATTAACCATACAGAATTTTGTGTTTTATAGCCATATTTTGATGTTACTAGTTCAACTAATCTCTGAAGATAAAAAGCAATAACTCACTGGTCATTATGATAAATTTCCATTTTGACAGTAAATCATAGTAAAAACCTCTTTAACCTATTTTTTGTACGCTTTTTTTGCGTTGGTGTAGGGATGTGGCGACCCCATCGCCCAGCACATTGCACTACATGTCTGCAATCAGCCTCTAAAATATTGTGAATTGACATTAATAATCAAGAAAATTTAAATGCCAATCACTTGATATTTCTTATTTCCATAATGGCAATTTTGATATACCTTTTTTCCGATATTACAATGACTTCATGAGTCGGGAATTTTGTTGAAAAGTGGTCAGGAAAAGTCAGGAATAGTCAGGAAAATTGACATTGAAAATTCTGGGGACACCATGGACAGCCTTGATGCACTCCTTTTCTTATTATTGCTTCTCGCTTCTCTTATCGTTACATTGATGTTTATTTCTGTGCTTTGGTCTTTATACAGGTTAGAAAGCAAACATCTGTCCTTCCAATCAAGACTCAACGTTCTCAGAGTTTGAAATAATAACTTCTAGTCAACCTTATGCTTTTTCTAAATCAACTAAAGCTACATAAGTTTTCCTGTTAACTTCTAGACTTCTTTCCAGTATTTGACGCAGAGCTAGAATTGCTTCTCCAGTACCCTTACCTGCTCTGAAGCCATATTGCTTCTGATTCGGTCTTTAAGTATTGTCAGTAGGATCTTAGAAGCATGGGATAGAATGGCGATTGTTCTGTAATCTGAGCGGGTCGTGGCATTTCCTTTCTTTGGCTGTGTTATTGTCCTACTCATCATGAAGTCTGGTGATAGAATTCCCTCTGTGCAAGGAAGTTAAATAAATGCTATTAGAGAACAGTTCAACAAAATTGGCTAGAATAAGCACTGACCTGATAGATAGGACTAGACAGAGCGCAGTGCAGTGGGTTGTGTGTGTAGAATGCGGGATGAGAGGGGGGTGGGGTGGGGTGACTAGTCTATTGTCTCTGCTATGAGTAGTTGGTGGTCACTGTCCTTCCCTTCCGACTGTCACTGAACCTGTTCACGGGCTGATCAATACTGTGTAGAGCTGACAATACCAGATGCCCCACGCCTTAACAAATCAATACGTTCATACCTGTATTATTAATGAAATCCACCTATTCCGAAATTCCCACTAAACTGAACTGGGTTCGGTCTCAATTAGTTCGGGATAGCGGGACTAGACCAAGGGGCCCCAGCTGAGTCTGGCATTGCTTCCACTTACTTGTGCTGGACTCCTCTCAGTCTCCTTTCCTTCCCCCAGGGGCTCACATCTAGTGGGATGTGGGTTGGCGACCACGGGGCCCCAGCTGAGTCAGGCATTGCTTCCACTTACTTGTGCCGGGCTCCTCTCTGTCTTCCTTCCTGTCGACCTCACTTGGTCAACTCGTTCTCTTCCGACCCCGACGGTATTAGGGTATCCGAGGCCTAGGGAGTCTCTTCCTTTCCCGCCTTAATTGGCCCTTGTCTCATCTTTTCTGATTCCCTCCTTCTACTAGGGGTCAGCCTTCTTTTTCTTTTCATGTTATCTCTTGCCTTCTGGTCAAGACCCTCAAGGAGGCAGGGTGTATGTAGCCCCACCACTTCTGGTGCACCCTAGATAATGCTACACCCTCAGGGGCTCACGGCTGGTGAGTTTCTTGAGTTGGCGACCCCGAGGGTGTCCTGAGCTGGGTCCGTTTTCCCCTTTTGTCCCTTACCTTTGAGGCGGACCCTCTCCTCTTTCACTTTCCTATCTGCCTTTCATGGCTCTCCTTCCTTCCAAGTCCCTCAATCCGCATTCTTCGAGGGTTGAGGGCATTTCTTTTCCTCCTGTCCTTTATTTGCCTTATTCTCCTTTTGTTTTCCATTTCTTTTTCTAGTATATAAGTTCGTAGTTAGTCTTTAGTTATAGTTAACATTTCATTTTCATCTTCACGATCACCCAAACCATTAGGGGCCGATAACCTAGATGTTAGGCCCCTTAAAACAACAATTATCATCATCATCTACCTAGGTAGTATGTAAGTTTGTAGTTAGTATTAGTTATAGTTTTCATTCTCATCATCACTACCACCCAAATCATTAGGGGCCGATAACCTAGATGTTAGGCCCCTTAAAACAACAATCATCATCATCCATAATAAATAATGCGATAGTAGGGTGTCTAAGCCGGTCCCGTGGTGTTGGGGTAGCGCGCCTGCCTCTCACCCGGAGGCCCCGGGTTTGATTCCCGGCTCACGTCAGGGATTTTAAAACCTGGCCTGAGGGTTGGGACGGGGTGTACTCAGCCTCGTGAGGACAACTGAGTAGCTGTCTTGACAGTGAGGCAGCGCCCCGATCACGGAAACTAACATTAACGGCCGAGGGGACCCGATGCGTTGATCACGCGTCACCCCAATATCTGTAGGCCAAATAGCTGTGTAATTTGACCTGCGATTATTTGATAGTTATCCCACTCTTTCTTGTCTATGGAGTTAGCCGCTTCCAAGTGAGCGCGGTACTGTGTGTTACTCACATTGTTCTTCCTCATGTACAGGAATTTTATTTCACGTTTTATGATCTTATCGTTAACTATAACTTGTGTACGATTTTCATATGGGTTCAAGTGCCCCTTTCTCTGGTAACCTTTAGATGTTGCGGCACTATGTTATGTCTTTTATGTTTTTTAAGAAAATCGATGTCCTTTACGATGTTTGCCATTTTAATTTAGGGATCTTTAAATTTGAACTTCAACCTATTAGCTTGGCTAGCCTTATGATTATTTGAACATACATTAATTTTCGGTTCCGTATTGACAGTAGTATTCTGTTGAGTCACCAGCGAGATCACCATCGAGTGAATACAAATTAGCAATTAAGGAAAGAAACATACACTCGGGTACGAGTATTGGCCGCCGCCGTCAATTCAAGAATAAATCTTTAAGTTGTAAACGCTGAACCACATCTGTAAGAAAATGCCAAATCTGACAACCATTGGGGATCATCAAGTGCAGGATTTTTTTTTTTTTTTTTTCTTTTGCTTGCATGAACTGTTCAAATGGATCCCCCACGGGCTCACATCTAGTGGGACGTGGGTTGGCGACCACGGGGCCCCAGCTGAGTCCGGCATTGCTTCCACTTACTTGTGCCGGCTCCTCTCCATCTTCATTCCTGTCGACCTCACTTGGTCAACTCTTATTCTCTTCCGACCCAGACGGTATTAGGGTATCCGAGGCCTAGGGAGTCTCTTCCTTTCCCGCCTTAATTGGCCCTTGTCTCATCTTTTCTGATATCCTCCTTCTGCGAGGGGTCAGCCTTCTTTTTCTTTTCCTTTTACCTCCTGCCTTGTGCTCAAGGCCCTTAAGGAGGCCGGGTGTATGTAGCCCCACCACTTCTGGTGCACCCTAGATAATGCTACACCCTCAGGGGCTCACGGCTGGTGAGTTCGGGAGTTGGCGACCCCGAGGGATTCCTGAGGGTCCGTTTTCCCCTTTTGTCCTTTACCTTTGGGGCGGACCCTCTCCTCTCTCCCCTCTCCTCTCCTCTCCTCTCCTCTTTTCATTATATTTCCTTTTCTCTTTAAGATTCCCGCACCTTTTTGTAGATATTCTTAATCTACGTTGCATTTTGCAAGTTTTTTCGATCTAAATTGCATTTTGTGAGTGTTTTTCAACCTCACTTGCATTTTGTAAGGATTGCCAATCAAAATTGCTTTTAGTAAGTCTTTCAATATAGGGGGGTCTTCTTGTGAGTATTTTGTATTTCAATTGCATTTTGTATTTTCAACCTACCCCGCTTTGTTCAAGTAGTTAAGTCTCAATTGCAATTTTGTGGGTATTTTGAATCTAAATTACATTTTGTGCATATTTTCAATCTCATTTGCATTTTGTAAGTATTTTGATTTCACTTGCATTTTGTCAGTATTTCGACTGTACGTTGCATTTTGTACGTATTTTGGACTTTACCTACATTTTGTGCGTATTTTTCAATCTATTCCTTTTGTGAGTATTTTCGTTCGAAATTCCCTTATGTACGTATTACCGCTCTCCATTTGGTGAGTAGTTTCAATCTGAGTTCCTTTTTGTAAGTATTTTTCCTACTACATAAGGCATAATTGTTGGGGCTCACTGTCTATTTTAGCTAAACCATTTTTTTATCTTCAGCCTTTCATTTCACGCCATTTCATTTCATCAGTGGCCGATAACTTCGATGTTAGGCCCCTTAAAACAACAATTATCATCATCATTTTCTGATACCCTCCTTCTGCGAGGGGTCAGCCTTCTTTTTCTTTTCATGTTCTCTTCTGCCTTCTACTCAAGGCCCTCAAGGAGGCAGGGTGTATGTAGCCCCACCACTTCTGGTGCACCCTAGATAATTCTACACCCTCAGGGGCTCACAGCTGGTGAGTTCGGGAGTTGGCGACCCCGAGGGATTCCTGAGCTGGGTCAGGTTTTTCCCTTTTGTCCCTTACCTGTGGACGGACCCTCTCCTCTTTCCCTTTCCTATCTGCCTTTCATGGCTCTCCTTCCTTCCAAGTCCCTCAATCCACCTTTTTCGAGGGTTGAGGGCATTTCTTTTCCTCCTGTCCTTTATTTGCCTTATTCTCCTTTTGTTTTCCATTTGTTCTAGTAATTATATAAGTTAGTAGTTAGTTCTAGTTGTAAGTTTACATTTCATTTTCATCTTCATGGTCATCCAAACCATTAGGGGCCTATAACCTAGATGTTAGGCCCCTTAAAACAACAATTATCATCATCATCATGTTCAATTGGATGAGGTAATTGAAAAAATCTGCCAAGAACATGCGTACCGATAGCCATCTCACTAAACAGTACCAAGATGCATCATCAGGAAGCTCGTCATTATTCAAGTCCTCTATGAAGGATTTGAACTGTGGATATTGAAAATATTTTGCTGCTAAATGTTCTCTGTGAATAATGCAATGTTTGGGAAGCCAGGCTCTTCCTGTCACAAGTCAGGACTAAGGGCGAGTGATAGAGGAGTTAACACCTCTGTAAAAAAAACTTGGACCAACTGATCCGGCTGGTAGTACCAAGTAAGGGTCCCTTGCCAGGGTTACGGTGAAGACCTCAATGGCATCTACAGTGGAGAAGATGAACTTCGGAACAGTGTAGTTGGCAGAAGGAGCACCCAGTGCTCGGGTTCCAAGAGTAAAAGGTATATGGTTGCTGTATATCATTGGAGGCAATGCTCCGGAGAGAAAACTCCGTTATAAAACCCAGTCAAGGAGTTTCTTCGACATCATCGGAGTAGAAGTCCTTGTTTGTGATGAGCTTTTGGGTCTGAGAGCTCATTAGAGATGGCGGCGGAAGAACCAATATGGTCAACGGCGGCTCTCGGGTCTTCCAAGAAGACCTTGGTGTCAGGTGGCAACCGACCGTAAAATTGAAAGCCAATCTTTATATTAATCATGAGGCAAAACGGAAATCGAAAGAGATTCACGGCTAGGGCGTTCCCCTCAAGCGACAGAAATGCTAGGGCGTCCCCTCAAGCGACGGAAATGCTAGAGCTTCCCCGTAAGCGACGAAACATACAAGCGGAAGGACACTGAGCCAGTGTTTGAACTGCGCGTAGGTACTTGGAACACTGGTACAATGACTGGACGAAGTGCCGAACTCAGCGCAGTTCTAGACCGACGCCACATAAACATTTGTTGTGTGCAGGAAAAGTGGAAAGGTGCCAAATCACGTCAAATTGGGAAAGGATTTAAGCTCATTTACAATGGGAAGGAGAACACCAGAAATGGCATTGGAATAATATGAAGGGGTTAAAGTCAAAGTGGTGTAAGTCACTTTATCATCATTTTTAGGAAATTAGCATAAATCAAAAGGTATTGTAGTTAATTCAGTAGACAAGTTTTTGAGATGGTATTGTTTTAGAGGTTTTACGTAGGTCCAAATTTAGTGATTAGGCTTGATTTGAAATTTTTTTTTGCTCAAAAGTTGTACCTCACACACTAACCAAAGTCACTTGCACCACTGTGCCTTACCAAAGCCTGTGACATACACCACTGTATGACCTAAAACCAAAGACTTACACCACTGTGAACATTAACAAAATGATGTAAAGTTGACTTGCACTTCTCAAAAACATTTTTATTGAACATTACACAAAGTATAAGAATAATACAAACAATTTAATTTTTTATCACGAATGGATTCTTAATTTTTTTAACATGGCAAAACGGATTCAGTCTATTTCATCAGGATTTGTGGTTTCCACAATTTCCAGAGGTCCAACATCTACAAGCTCCTCACCTTCTTCAATAGTGGTTCGCAGGGAAACGAAGAAATCATGTTTCACTGGTGGAATGTATCGCAGAAGATCAAGCATATCTTTCTTTTTAGCCTCGGTAACAGGCCTTCCCCTTGGGTACAAAACATCTTGAGAAACGTTGGCCAGAGAATGTCGCCTACCGGGCCTTGCTGCCTTTAGATTTAGTTTAGAAAATGGGATATCCTCATTCACAGTTTCTTTGTAGAAGAGAGTGTAAGGTTGATCTTTCAAAATTCGTATCCATTGAATTTTCAACCAATTAACAGCAATGTTGTTCTCATTTTTCTTTCTTCGCGTGATACAATTTTCCAACTTTGCAACAGATTTGAAATCCTCTCGGCCCATTTTCGTCAACATGAATGGGTTGTTCCTTCGGCACTTCAGTATGATACTGTACCAGTCGTCTGCAGTATAAATCAACTTATTCTTGGCGTACAATTCAATTGATCCAAATTCAGAGTCGTTGGGTAGAAAAGAGTGGCCACTTACCATAAATTTGTGATCGATAATTTCTGCATTGCTTTGAGGGCCCTGTATGTATTTCATGAGGTACAAAGGAAACTTAATATTACGGTTTTGGCCCGTACATGCGTCACTGTACAACACTATGTGCTTAGCAGATGACGCTCTTGCTGCAAGATGTTTGACGATACAGGAACCAATCTCTTGAGACCCACGAGAAGCGATCGTTTCATCCCAGCAGAACATGAAGCCTAAACCTGTTCCAAGTTCATGGCAGCCAAGGTTATAACAATACATATTCCGCTTATAGTAAGCCACGGACGTCGTCAAAACAGGAAATGGCAAAGCCTTTTCGAGGTCGAATGTCAGACCATAGAAAGATTCGTCTTCCCGTGCTTTCACTGTGTCCCGATCTCTAGCCTCTGTCACCTTTTCGGCTTTTCTGAGGTGTAATTCTTTTTCAGCCTTCAGCTGTGTAGATTCGTCTTCATCTTCACACACTTCAATCTTCTTGTCAAGCACATTGCATCTGGTGCACGTATCTTTGAGAGGCCGGTGGAAATGCAAATTGAACTCATTGCTAAAGGCTCGACGGTAGATGGCTTCAGAAACAGGAATATCACCTTTTTCCGTGCACTTTTCTTTGTACAGTTCATACATTGTACGTACATTCATGTCAGGAGGAAGGTATTTCCTGTTAGGGTTCTCTGATCTACTGTAGTGGGATTGATACGATGGGAAAGATGCTATGTGGTCACGCACACCATTCATGGCAGCCTCCGGTGTTTTATTTTTGGGGGGATGGCGTCCTCGGCCATCACTTCCTGGTTGTTGACCCTCTCGTACTTTTTGTATTGCCCTTGTCATTCGCCCATCCGAAACTAGAAGTGTTTGTAAGAAAAAACGCTTGCACACAGTAACGCTATTGCCTCTGACTTGGAATCTGAAGCTGTTTGAAACAGACTTTGCATTTCTCGTTGAATTTCGTGGGCGTCTTACTTTAGGTTTCTGTTGCACAATCAAACCACATAAAAATACGTTTTGTTCAGAAAAACTGCTCAGCTTCCAAAAGATGTCGAAAATTTCTCGCCTCGCCACTTCAGGTACGTTCTCCACACACTTTTTTTTACATTTACAATCAAAGTTCTGATACAGCTTACCGGCCACTTCTTTTCCTCTAGAGGACACGTACGGGAGCCCTGAATTTCGTGCTCGCTTTCGCTTTTGAGCTTTACTTCCGTGTTTTTGTCTTTTCCTCGTTCTCGGGTGAGCGTTTTCTCGATTCTCAGAAGTTCCAGCAGTAGGAAATTCGCTGGAATGGTTGCGCTGGCGTCCGCCGTCGACCTCTTCATCTCCTTCTGATTCTGAAACAACAAACATCTTGTTACACTTACTACCGAAATAAAAAACTGCAGGGGAAGCCTCGATTCAGCATCCAAAATTACGTGAAAAACGATACTCAACACGACCGTTTTCAATAATCACAGAAAATTCACTAAAAACATCACTCTTCATGCATTTTTTTCTCCATTTTTCGTTTCTTTTTTTCCGAACCAATTACAAAGGTGTATTATTCAGAGAAGAATAGACCAAAAGGACCTAAGGCATAATCTAATGTAAGTACTTGCTAAAAAAGTTGCAACAAAATAGGTTAGTCGGTGAGTAACTGAGAGGTGAGAAGGTGAATAGTACTTACCATCATCTCTTTCTGATGTGTTTTCTCCTTGTTCACGCTCCCATTCATC
This sequence comes from Meconema thalassinum, assembly GCA_946902985.2. NCBI lineage: Eukaryota > Metazoa > Arthropoda > Insecta > Orthoptera > Tettigoniidae > Meconema > Meconema thalassinum. Next base: position 507,848,663 of record OX336392.1, on the reverse strand, counting down.
ACTGGACTCCAGCTCATCCAACGGATCACTTAAACTTATTTCAGAATCCATCGTTTCTTTGAGTATTCACGCATGCATTCAACACTCGATGAAAACAATTACAACCACACTGGTGTAAGTCTGACTCACGCCACTTCAGTTATCAACAAAACAGATGATCCATTACCAGTCTAACTTGTGCTGGCATCTAACGACGACATGAGTGAAGCTCTGACTTACTCCACTTTTTCTATAAACAGTTTTTTATTTCTACTTCGCATTTCTGTGCCTAAGTCAACTTCTACCGAAAATTGACTTACACCACTTTGACTTTAACCCCTTCATATTAGATCATCACCTTAGTAACAACGTTGTCGAGATATGTAGAATCAATGATCACATCATGTAGGTAAAACTCGCCTTAGATAAACAACCATGTCTTAATGTTGTATCAGTCTACGCGCCACAAGTGAATTGCCCAGAAATAGAAAAACAAGAAATTTGGGAGGAATTGAGGACTCATCTTGCAATTATACCCCAAACGGAACACAAAATTATATGTGGGGACCTAAATGGTCATGTAGGAGTGGCCAGGGGCGGCTTTGAAGGGTACCAGGGAGGCTTTGGGTTTGGAGAACAAAATAAAGAAGGGGAGACGATTCTTGAATTTGCAGTCTCCCATAACCTTGCAGTAGTGAACACGTTCTTTCAAAAGAAGGATGAACACCTTATAACTTATAAGAGTGGTGATTTCAAAACGCAGATAGACTATATCCTGATAGACAAAAGAGATTTGGAACAAATTAAGGACTGTAAGGTTATTCCTGGAGAACCACTTACTTCCCAACATAGGCTTCTACGAACAGCCCTAAAACTAAGAAAACATATTAAGATAAAAAGACTAAAAATTGAAAAGATTAAATGGTATGAATTAAATAGTGAAAAGGGTAGTGTTGTGAAAAATTGTGCAGTGGATTATTTATGCAAAACCCCGTCTCAGGAAAACAGCCCAACAGTACTAGGGTCAGGCTTTGAAACATTTTGTGTCGCTACAGCGAAACGTGAGTTGAGTATTAGCAAAGGTGCCCTACATAATGCAAAGGATTCCATATGGTGGAACAACCACGCCAAGAACAGCGTAGCTGAAAAAGAAACGCTTGTTTGGAATTTTTCAGAATACTGGTGCTGAGGAAGATAAAGAGAATTACAAACAGCCAAAGAAAGCTGCAAGGAAAACCGTTGAAATTGAAAGAGAAAAAGCTGATTTTGATTTCTACCAGCGTTTAGAATTAGCCAATAACAACGATATATATATATAAGGTAGCTAAGCGCAAACATAATGACTGCAAAGACTTTAAAACCCCAAATTACATTAAAAATAAAGAAGGCAATTTATTAACAAACGACAAGGACATTTGTGAAAGATGGCATGAGTATTATTATGATTTATTAAATGAAGAATTTCCCAGGCGGCAAGAAGTGGAACTACCTATATGACACAAGGACCTATTAATGAAATCACAGAAGCGGAAGTTAGGAAAGCCATCTCTAAAATGAAGAATCATAAAGCAACGGGCCCAGATGAGATACCTGCTGAACTCGGGAAATGTCTTGAAGCGGATGGAGCTGAATGGCTTTCAAGGTTATTCAATGACATCTCAGTTCACGATCAGATGCCAGTTGCCTGGAGAAAGAGTACGTTGGTCCCGTTCTACAAAAGCAAAGATGTTCGATCTTGTGGAAACTTCCGTGGTATAAAACATACATCGCACACACTCAAGGTCTGGGAACGAGTCCTTTGTGAGCGCCTTCAAAATTTGATAAAGTTAACAGATAATCAGTTTGGCTTCACTGCTGGGAAAAGAACCATTGACGCACTCCATGCAATAAGGCTGGTAATTGAGGAAGCTCGTGAAAACAAGCAGAGTTTATGTATGTTTTTTATAGATCTTGAGAAAGCCTTCGACCGTGTGCCAAGACTGTTAATATGGCAAGCATTAAGGTTGCAGAACGTTCCTGAACTATACATAAAACTCATATTGCATATGTATAACAATGTAAAGACATGTGTCAGAACCCCAGCTGGTTTGTCCGAAAGCTTTGATATCAAAGGGACCATTTTGTAGATGTATTGGCACTACAAGAAACACACACTGAAGATGGTACTCAGTTGTCTAACAGAGGAAAAATTCCTGGATACAAAATAGCGACGGAACTTCATCATCCAAAATATGGCATTGCCATCTATGTAAAGAGTGACATTGAAGACTATACGATCTTGCCTTCTGATATATGCCCAAATACTTACTCAGATTCTATCAGGATTCAGGGTGTTACCATCACGAACATCTATAAGCACCCATCAGTCTGCTGGACAGATCAAATTGCACTAGTTTCTGCAGAAGATAGTATAATACTTGGCGATTTCAACAGCCAACATACTTCCTGGGGGTATGTGAAAAATGATGATAATGGTGACGAGCTATTTGAATGGATGGATGTAAATAATCTTACACTGATATATGATGCTAAAGATCGAGGCACCTTCCATTCTGCTCGATGGAACCAGGATTACTCTCCTGATCTATGTTTTGTCTCCAGTAGCCTAATGATACCAACACCACGAATACAAAGGCACGTTCTGAATGACTTTCCGCGTAATCAGCCTAGACCAATAATTTATAACATTGGTATTAATATCCCTGTTATTAGATCTACATCCCACCCTCGATGGAACTTCCAGAAAGCTGACTGGGATTTGTACGCCATTTACACTGATGCCAACATTAGATGGGCGCAACCAGTCCCTGAGAACTATGACCGGTTTGTTGGATTGATCAAATCTGCTGCTAAACGAAGCATTCCTAGAGGTTTCCGTAAAGATTATGTCCCTGGATGGAATGAAGAAACAACGCGCTTATGCAATGAATTTGAACGGAACAGTAGTCGTGAGAAAGCTGTTGAATTACTAACATCCTTGGACAATGCTAGAAGAGAGAAATGGTACAAGACTGTTGAAAACTTGAATTTCACCCACTCAAGCAGGAAGGCATGGACACTTAATACGAAAACTGGATTCAACATCCTTACCCACAAGAAAGCATTCCGCTATCAACGTAGAATCCATAGCTGACCACCTTGTTTCAACATCCAGGACAGAGAGAGACAAGAGGTTTAGCAGACAGGTCCGATTGGAATTCAACAAGTTAAAACGTGAAGTCCAACCTAACTTGTTTTATTCGCGACCATTCTCATTAGAAGAGATACAACATGGTTTGGATGCCCTCCAGACTGGAAAAGCAGCGGGATTTGATGGTGTGTATCCGGAGTTTCTCAAGAAATGTGGTCCAGCTACCAAACGATGGCTTGCAAACTTTTTCAGTTCCATTCTACAATCAGGACGTCTTCCACCGTCTTTCAAGAACACTAAAATAATTGCAATACTGAAGCCAGGAAAAGATCCAAAGCTACCCCAAAGTTACAGGCCAATTGCCTTACTCAGTGTCACCTACAAATAACTTGAAAAACTGTTACTGAATAGAATTGCTCCTGCAATTGAGCAAGAGATTCCTGTTGAACAAGCTGGATTCTGCCCAAAACGAGACTGCTCTAATCAAGTCCTTGCCTTAACTACATATCTAGAAATTGGCTTTGAGAAGAAACTTAAAAGTGTTCCTGCCTTTCTGGACCTCTCAGCGGCATATGATACTGTCTGGAGAAAAGGACTTCTCCTCAAACTCATAAAGTCAGTCCCTTGTCTTAAAACAGTGACTCTCATCAGCAACATGTTAAGTAATAGACTATTCCAAGTTCACAATGAAAGTGTCAGAAGCAGGTTCCATACACTCAATAATGGTCCACCGTAGGGTTCAGTTTTATCCCCTATGCTATTTAACTTATACATTCATGATCTGCCAGAAACGGTATCCCGTAAATTCATCTATGCGGACGATATAAATCTTACAGTCCAGTGCACCACTTTTGATGAAGCAGAGGATTTACTGAGTGAAGACCTTAAGAAGATGAATGTTTATTTCAAAAAGTGGCGGCTTCAACCCAAGTCCTCTTCACGATCACCCAAACCATCAGGGGCCGATAGCCTAGATGTTAGGCCCCTTCAAACAACAATTATCATCATCATCATCAACCAAGTCCTTCTAAATCTGAGGTAACCACATTTCACCTTAACAACCTACAGGCAAACTACCAACCTAGAGTGAAGTTCGGGAACCAATATCTGAAGTACAACAGCTCCCCTAAGTATTTAGGAGTGATATTGGACAGGGCATTAACTTTCAGACAGCATATTGCAAAAACAGCAGCAAAATTAAAAAGCCGTAATAACTTACTAAGTGCTTGCCACGGTGGGTGAGTGATTATAGTGTCGGACTACCAACCCCAAGATTGCAGGTTCGCTCCTGGCCATGGTAAGTGATTTTTGATACGCGACAAAAATCACAACACTCATGTCATACGTTGTTGGCATGTTCAAGAACCCATTTGAATTCAGTAGGCCGTGTTCAATGGCAAAATTAATCTCGGGATTTTCAGCCAACACAAAGTTCCTCCATTCTCTACTTGAAAGCGCTGTAGTGTCAAGGAGTTTAGATATCTAACCTCCTTGACTTTCATAGTGTTCAAAGGAACGACGAAATTCGACATGCAAGCTACCCTATGGGTGTCAATGAACAAAGCTTGCACCAGGCACCCGAGGCCATACGATATTATTATTATTATTATTACTTACTAAGTAGGTTAGCTGGTACATCATGGGGCGCTGATGGCAACACACTCAGGACTACTGCTATGGCTGTCGTTTACTCTCCAGCTGAATACTGTGCAGGTGTATGGTTGAACAGCTCCCATTGCCAACTGGTTGATATTCAACTCCGGCAGACACTGCGGATTATCTCTGGCACTCTACATTGCACTCCCTCACAGTGGCTACCTGTACTGTGTAATATTGTTCCTCCTCACATCAGGAGACAGCAAGTTCTTTCCCACCTGTGGCGCAGAATTATGAATAATGAAGTTCTCCCAATCCACCAAGACGTCAATCAACCTTCCACATCCAGGTTGAAATCACGGAAACCAGCCTAAAAGACAGCTATGGAACTTACTTCAGCTCCATTCGATCCCCCCAGGGGCTCACATCTAGTGGGTTGTGGGTTGGCGACCACAGGGCCCCAGCAGAGTCCGGCATTGCTTCCACTTACTTGTGCCGGGCTCCTCTCCGTCTTCTTTCCTGTCGACCTCACTTGGTCAACTCTTGTTCTCTTCCGACCCCGACGGTATTAGGGTATCCGAGGCCTAGGGAGTCTCTTCCTTTCCCGCCTTAATTGGCCCTTGTCTCATCTTTTCTGATTCCCTCCTTCTGCGAGGGGTCAGCCTTCCTTTTCTCTTCCTTTTACCTCCTGCCTTGTGCTCTAGGCCCTTAAGGAGGTAGGGTGTATGTAGCCCCACCACTTCTGGTGCACCCTAGATAATGCTACACCCTCAGGGGCTCACGGCTGGTGAGTTCGGGAGTTGGCGACCCCGAGGGATTCCTGAGCTGGGTCCGTTTTCCCCTTTTGTCCCTTACCTTCGGGGCGGACCCTCTCCTCTTTCACTTTCCTATCTGCCTTTCATGGCTCTCCTTCCTTCCAAGTCCCTCAACCCGCATTCTTCGAGGGTTGAGGGCATTTCTTTTCCTCCTGTCCTTTATTTGCCTTATTCTCCTTTAGTTTTCCATTTCTTCTTCTAGTATGTAGGTTGGTAGTTAGTTTTAGTTTTAAGTTTACATTTCATTTTCATCTTCACGATCACCCAAACCATCAGGGGCCGATAGCCTAGATGTTAGGCCCCTTAAAACAACAATTATCATCATCATCAGCTCCATTCAACCCCCGAAATTCATGGAAAGTTGAATGGTCTACCTCTCCACCTCGTGGCCTAATTGAAGTACTTGATCCTATCATCAAACTACCTGGATTCCATCTCCCTCGAGCTGTCTGGTCCCGTCTGAACAGAATTTGATGTGGCACTGCTCGAACTAGAACAGCCTTACATCAGTGGGGTTGGATAGACTCGCCTCTTTGTGATTGTGGATATGAAGTGCAAACCGTCAAGCATGTCGTGCAGGAATGCCCTCTATATATATACTCTGGGACCTTAGAAGAGCTCCATGCAGCCACTCCACAAGCTCTTGAATGGATTCAAGACCTGGCAGACCATACATGAAGGGTCCTAATGCTGTGAATTGTTTATTTGAAAATTTATATTTATTAATTACAGTACTGTCATGTAAGCATCATAAGCTAAATAAATAATAAATCAGGGAAGTGCTCTAAGTCCACTGTTATTCATTATTACTATAAACTACCTAACAAAACAATTTCAGAAACCCTTACCGTGGAATCTTTTGTACGCTGACGATGTGGCACTAATATCTGACGGTATTTATGACCTACAGGAGAGTTTAGACCAATGGAGGAGAGCTCTAGAGTCTAATGGACTGTGCATTAGTAGAACCAAGACTGAATCTATGGTATGCGACTTCCACAACAATAAACCCAGTATGACAAATATTGAACTTAAACTAGATGGTGAAACCTTACCAAGGGTAACAAAATTCAAATATCTAGGTTCTGTCATTGCTGAAGATGGCATGATAACCGCCGATATAATCCATAGGGCCACGTCTGGGTGCAACAAATGGCGCGAACTAACAGGAGTTTTATGTGATCCGAAAATACCCATAAGAACGAAGGGGAAAGTTTATAAAACTGTCATAAGACCAATCCTACTCTATGGTAGTGAAACATGGGCTACTACAAAAGCACATGAGCAAAAGCTATATACCACTGAAATGCGTATGTTACGTTGGGCAGGTGGAGTTACTCTCAAAGATAAAATCCGTAATGAACATGTGCGGGGCAGTTTCAAAGTAGCGCCTATAACAGAGAAGCTTTTAGAAACCAGGCTAAGGTGGTATGGACATGTTATGCGAAGACCGGAGAATCATGTAGTGAAGAAGTGCCTTTCCATGACTACGCAAAAGAGAGGGAGCGGCAGACCCCAAACAACATGGATGACGAATGTCCAGAGGGACATGAGAGTATTGGGTCTATCTGCTGATGATGCTTTCCAAAGAAATGAGTGGTGCCTCAGGATTAAGAAAGCCGACCCCGCATAACGGGGAAAAGGCGAGGAGGAAGAAGAAGACAGGTAGGGAATCAGGGTGAGATGTGTCAGCTTGCCCAATAAGCCCTTGTTTCTTGCCTGGCATAGATGGTGCACCATTTGTAACCAAACTTTTCATTCGGTTACAGACATTGCTTTTTGTTTTGTTGGTAGTATTTATTTATTTTTATTATTTTTATCTGGTTGCCAGCCGTGGCCACAATCGGTAGACCACCACAGAGTGTCTTATGTGTTCTGGGCCATAGAGATTCTCGGTGGTGGTCTGGCTATTGCTGGTAGGTGGCTTTGCAAAATAACCAGGTGGCTTTGGCAGATGGCATAGGTTTTCTTTGACATGGCTAGGTTGCCATGGGAATGAAGTGTTGATATGTAGGATGCCAGGCAAGATAGATGCTGTTTTTGATAAAAGTGATGTTTGAAAATTGGTTTTGGGGGAATTATTGAGGGTGGATTGTGTTGCTACCATTGAAATGGAGGCCTGCTTTGATGTTAAAAGAGGTATTGCTAGTTTCGATTGCCAGAGATCAACCCCTCGGAAGCTTACTATTATTGATAACTATGTGTTTTTAATGAAGTTGGTGTATTGTGTCTTTGTGAGATATATTTTTTTTAAGCAAGTATATTGCCCCACGAACCTGAGGTGGGAAGCTTTATAAAAGTTACACGTTGGTAGCAATGCTGACAATATTACCAATAGGCACTGAGTATTTCAATACAACACCATCCAAGGCTTCTTTAATGTCATAAACACTAGTAGTAACATTCAATGGAACCAAGTCTAACACATATCTCACAAATATGGCTAATTGTGGTTTATCTTTTATATCATTAGAACCAACACCTTCATCCTGACGTGGCCCGAGACAGAAATAAATGGCGACGACGTATCCATATAGCGGACTCTGCAATGCTAAGAAAGAAGAAGAAGATCAATAGACCCGTCCAATGCCAGACTAATTCCTGAGCACTCACTTAATTTTTCCTTTTTTTCTCCCCCCAGGGGCTCACATCTAGTGGGACATGGGTTGGCGACCACGGGGCCCCAGCTGAGTCCGGCATTGCTTCCACTTACTTGTGCAGGGCTCCTCTCTGTCTTCTTTCCTGTCAACCTCACTTGGTCAACTCTTGTTCTCTTCCGACCCCGACGGTATTAGGGTATCCAAGGCCTAGGGAGTCTCTTCCTTTCACCCCCAGGGGCTCACATCTAGTGGATTGTGGGTTGGCGACCACGGGGCCCCAGCTGAGTCCGGCATTGCTTCCACTTACTTGTGCCGGGCTCCTCTCTGTCTTCTTTCCTGTCGACCTCACTTGGTCAACTCTTGTTCTCTTCCGACCCCGACGGTATTAGGGTATCCGAGGCCTAGGGAGTCTCTTCCTTTCCCGCCTTAATTGGCCCTTTTCTCATCTTTTCTGATTCCCTCCTTCTGCGAGGGGTCAGCCTTCTTTTTCTTTTCATGTTATCTCCTGCCTTCTGCTTAAGGCCCTCAAGGAGGCCGGGTGTATGTAGCCCCATCACTTTTGGTGCACCCTAGATCATGCTACACCCTCAGGGGCTCACGGCTGGTGAGTTCGGGAGTTGGCGACCCCGAGGGTGTCCTGAGCTGGGTCCGTTTTCCCCTTTTGTCCCTTACCTTTGGGACGGACCCTCTCCTCTTTCACTTTCCTCTCTGCTTTTCATGGCTCTCCTTCCTTCCAAGTCCCTCAATCCACCTTCTTCGAGGGTTGAGGGCATTTCTTTTCCTCCTGTCCTTTATTTGCCTTATTCTCCTTAATTTTCCATTTCTTCTTCTAGTATGTAGGTTAGTAGTTAGTTTTAGTTTTAAGTTCGCTTTTCATTTTCATCTTCACGATCACCCAAACCATCAGGGGCCGATAACCTAGATGTTAGGCCCCTTAAAACAACAATTATCATCATCATCATCATCTCTTCCTTTCCCACCTTAATTGGCTCTTGTCTCATCTTTTCTGATACCTTCCTTCTGCGAGGGGTCAGCCTTCTTTTTCTTTTCATGTTCTCTCCTGCCTTCTGCTAAGGCCCTCAAGGAGGCTGGGTGTATGTATCCCCACCACTTTTGGTGCACCCTGGATAATGCTACTCCCTCTGGGGCTCACGGCTGGTGAGTTCGGGAGTTGGCGACCCCGAGGGATTTCTGAGCTGGGTCCGGTTTCCCCCTTTTGTCCTTTACCTCTGGGGCGGACCCTCTCTTCTTTCACTTTCCTATCTGCCTTTCATGGCTCTCCTTCCTTCCAAGTCCCTCAATCCGCATTCTTCGAGGGTTGAGGGCATTTCTTTTCCTCCAGTCCTTTATTTGCCTTATTCTCCTTTTGTTTTCCATTTCTTTTCTAGTATTTAAGTTAGTAGTTAGTTTTAGTTATAGTTTACATTTCATTATCTCTTCACAATCACCCAAACCATTTGGGGCCGATAACCTAGATGTTAGGCCCCTTAAAACAACAATTATCATCATCATCATCCAACATGTGGCAGCTGAGAGCATGTTGCTATAAGCTGTGTTGACAAGTATTGCCAGCTGACCATAGCGAGGGCAAGCGATGCAACAAGAGGCCTTGAATGGATAACTCTCCGAAGTGCCAGAGTGTGGGGGTAAGTCACGTCGACAAGCTTGACACAGAGACTGAAGAAATGGTGACCATGATGTGTAACCATAGAAGGAATTGGGTGGTTTACAATACCTGGATAACATACTAAAAGGATATTAACATAGGGTGACCAACCGTCCGGCATTTATGTCCTCCTTTTTTCATGCTTGTCCTCTGTCCGGCAGGCATTTATTATTTGCTATTAAACGTCCGGCTTTTTGCATATTGTATTCTTAGTCATTCAATTTCCTATTGTTTTCTCTGTTGCAAAGCTATTTTTGTTGCACTTTCTCTATCTCAGTTTATATTCTGGATACCCCTATCAGACTACGTCGTTTACTCACTTAATAATAAATCATATCTTAAGTTAGAGCTGTCTGAAGGGCCTGTCACCAAAGTGGTGACACTGCCCGACGTGATATGAACGTGCTCGGTCGGGGCCGTGGAATTCTTGGCGGGGATTCACCAGTCAAGTAATGCTGGCTGCGGTGTTAAGTAGTTTTGTTTTTGTGCTAGTTGGATTCGGACCTTCTGAGTGAGTGGAGTGTTTGTTTGAATAATATCAGTATGTTATCACTCAAAAGTATCGAGGCACAAAAGAGGAAATGTATGTTCTCGGAGAAATTGAAACAGAAGTACCTGTGTTTTAGAGAGGGACGTAACGAAAGTGAGGCGAAATGTTATAGGCTATTTGTGACTGTTATGTAACTGTTGGAAATAAGGTGCAGGTGATCTCGAGAGACATATTGCTAGTGAAAAGCATAGAAAAACAGTTAGAAGCAGTTCTTTTAGCAGTAATATTGATTCATTTTTCCTGATTAAACATTCCCCACTAGACAGGAAAGTTCAGGCAACAGAGGCAACATTGGCATATCACACTGTTTCTCACCATCAGTCGCATAGGTCTATGGACTGCACATCCAAGTTGGAAAAGTGCTGTTTGCAGATTCTGAGATTGCTAATGAAATATCATGCGCTAGAACCAAAGCTGAAGTTATCATAAAGAACGTAATCGCCCCTCATTCCATTGACATTATCACTAAAACATCGAATAATAGTATTCCTTTGTTCGGAGTGGGTACTGATGCTGGCAACCATGGGGCTTTGAAACTTTTTCTTATTGTTATACAATATTTCGACTATAAAGAAAATGATATTCAAACTATAGTCTTAGAACTACAAACATGTCCTAATGAAACTTCAGAGACAATATCCAATGATGTTTCCGAGACTTTTAAGAAGCATAATATTTCTGCTAAATGCGTTGCTTTTAGTGGAGACAATGCAAATGTAAATTTTCGTAGAGAAGGCAAAAACGTATTTTCAGCACTTAAAAGAAAATTAAATGAACATATAATTGGGGTTGGATGCCCAGGACATGTACTGCATAATTGTTTGCAACAAGGTGCTGATGTACTGCCAGTTGATGTAGAGAGTATAATTTTAAAAGTCTTCAATTATTTCCATATCTATACAATTCGCACTGAACAACTCAAAGAATTCTGCGAGTTTGTTGAAATAAATTATGAACAGCTTTTGTGTCGCAGCAAAACAAGGTGGTTAAGTTTTTTTTCCTGCAATAGAAAGAATGCTAAATCTGTTTGCAGCTCTAAAGTCGTACTTTCTTTCTCAGCCTTCAAATTCTGTTCCTGCTATAATTAGGTCCTTTTTTGAAGACAAGTTTTCTGAGCTTTACCTGTGGTTTGTTCATTCCACCATGCACATTTTTCACAACACAATTTCATACATTGAAAGAGAAACGCTCTCTATAGCAGAAGTTTGTGATATATTAGGTTCAGCTCTGGCCACACTGAATGATAGGATGGAAAATGAATTCATACCTCTTAAAGTCAAAAAGTCTCTGAAATCCCTCACTGAAAATGGCTTCGAAAGAGAATGCATTGCATTTGTAGAACATGTTGTTTTTTATGGAACGTGCATTCAATACCTGTTAAAGTGGTGTAACCCTATGATGGAAGAATTTAAATGTTTCCAATGGATGAAGCTTCATAGTATGAAAGACTTTAAGTTTGAGAATGTTCTTCCTTATCTCGAGTATTTGCAATCTAAAGGTGTGGAGATAGACGATTCTAAACTTTTTGACCAATTTTGTAATGTTCAGAATTACACTAGGAGTTCCGAAATTGATCAACATACAACATAAGATAAGCAGTGGTGTGAGTTTTTCAAATATAGCCCTGACATTGAAACATTTAGTGAGCTGCTTAAAATTTGTCAGTTATATTTCGCTATTCCAGGTTGCATACCTGCCAACCCTTCCGATTTATTCGGAAACTTTCCGAATTTTCACCTCGTCTTCTGATCTTCTTAATTACTATTATTTCTTCCGAATTTCGGGCCCCAGTGATATATTGTAAAAGAAAAAGGAACTGCAAATAATTTCCATTCTCAAGGAGATTCTCTCGTAAGTCGTAATTGCTTTTGTGATTTGCGTAACCTTGTTTTTTGTGGAAGTTTGTGGAAGTTCCTCGCTTGGCAGTGAGCTCCATAGCTGCGATCTTGGAATGGTGGGTCAGCTGATCGGCCTACCGCATACTGATTGATGGTATTTTACGGACAAACAGGTGTCAAGCCTGCGCTGATTAGTCGAGGTTGGCCACGTGACTGTACAGAATGGGATTGAAACCTTGTATGCTACGCGCGGCGATTGTGACTTGATCCGTTTGACGCCACGTGTTTATACTCTTCTAGCGTCACGTTTAGTGCGTCGGTAGAAAATTATTTCAACGAGTTGTGTTGATGATTGTTAGTGTCGTGTGTTTTAAGTTTCTCTCGTCACGTTTGGCGACAAAACCTCAGAAACGTTATCTCCAAGTGTTCAAAGAAAGCTATAAAACTGAATTTCCATATTGTACAATCTAGTAGAGGAAATCATTTTGCTCTTTGTTCCGTGTGTCGTAGCGATATAAATATTTCTCATGGTGGAAAAACTGACATTGTAACTCACAGCAACAAAAGGAAGGAAGCTTGTAGTTGTTTACGGAAGAACAAAAAATTAGGTACGTTTTTTGTTCACAGGAATGAAGACAATGCTGCCATTCGAGCAGAATGTTTGTTCACGGCGTTCATCGTAGAACATAACCTCTCTTTATCATGTTCCGATCACGTGGGTCAATTGTTTAGAAAAATGTTCCCGGATTCGGAAATTGCGAAGAAATATGCCTGTGGGAGGACAAAAACATCCGCCATTGTTTATGAAATGGCATGTGACGCCGATTCAAAAATTATTAATATTTTAAAATATGGGCCTTTCACCCACGCCACGGTATCCTGCGCATGATGAATTCTATAATTTTAAAAAATCTTCCTATTTTTGACTTCCAAAGGTTGGCGGGTATGCAGGTTGCAATGAAACCGTTGAAAGAGTATTTTCCCTGATTAATACACAGTGGTCAGAAGAAAGCAGCCGTTTGCTGACCGAGTCGGTTAAGGGTATTATAATAGTGAAGTACAACTTTAAAAACATGTCATGTGGAGAGTTTTACAATGATTTATTACAAGAAAATAATTCATCTTTGCTGTCGAAAGTGGGTGCAGTCGATAAGTATCAGCATAAAATAGCTACAACTTCAGCATCTTCATCAACATAATAGTTATAAGGTATGTAATACTAAATTTTGCATGTAAATATTAAAATTCCATTTGTCCTCCATTTTTAGAACATTTTTTTGAAAAGTCCTCCTTTTATTAAGAGTCTGTCCTCCATTTGAAAATTTAGAATTGGTCACCCTATATTAACATAATGCACCAAAACTTATAATTACAAACAAATAAATAAAAGCCAAGCATAATATGCCCTTAATTGGCAAAAATAAACCTTAATAGAGAGAAGCTAGCCTAAATGACAACTTTCACACCCAAAAACGGAAAGCAAAAATACAAACTCCCCGATGCACATTTGTGAAAGCGAACAAGTGCCGTATTTTTCTACATAGTGTCCTTCAACAGAAATACATTTTCTCCATCAGATAGGTAGCTTTCTGATCCCATCATGGAAGAAAGAAGTTTGCTGCCCCAGTAGCCAATTGTGTACATACGGTCTGACCAGTGTCGTCTTCAAATCTTTCCACTCCTAATGCCTCCTTCAATAGGCCAAACATATGGTAGTCACATGGGGACAAGTCAGGACTCTAAGGCGAGTGTTGAAGAGGTAGCCAGTTTATTTAGTGAGTTTATCACAAGTTACAGCTGCTGTATGCGGCTGTGTGCTGTGATGCAGGAGGAGGACATCGCAAATTGGTTGCCTGTGTCTTTTTTTTTTACAATAAGCAGTCTTGGCATCAGCCAGCAGCTGGCATTATTAGACTGCAATCACCGTCCTTCGATCATGTAGGTACTCATTCAGCAATACACCTTTTGTGTCCCAAAACACAAGTGCCATAACTTTTCCGACTGACAGTCTAGTCTTCGCCTTGGCCGGTGTCCCCTCTCAAACTTTCCTCCACTCCATACTCATTTTCTTGTTCTTTTATAGTGATGGACCCATATTTCATTGTAAGTCACAGTATGGTCAAAAAAAAGCTTCCCCTTCCCCGAGTCCCCCTGTGGGTGGGGGATTTAGAATACAGGCACCGTATCCCCTACCTGTCGGATGCGGCTGATACTCATGTCACACCCCCTCCCCCAGGGGCTCACATCTAGTGGGACGTGGGTTGGCGACCACGGGACCCCAGCTGAGTCCGGCATTGCTTCCACTCACTTGTCCCGGGCTCCTCTCCATCTTCTTTCCTGTCGACCTCTCTTGGTCAACTCTTGTTCTCTTCTGACCCCGACGGTATTAGGGTACTATTTGGTTCAGTCATGGTTCCGTATTGATTGTTAGTTAAATATATTAAAAGGAAGAGAGACTCCGCCTGATCAATACTTATAATTAAAACACAATGGGTTACATTATACCCATATGGTACATGTTTCGGGGCTCATATTAGCCCCTTCATCAGCCATACATCGAGAAACACTTGTCATTATCAATAAAAATATCCTTAAAAGTATGAATATAACGTGAAATGAATCAAATGAAATGGATGAAAGCGACAGCGAAAACAAATGAGGAATGATGTGGTGCAACAGACATATCCAAAAACGGGGGAACATAGAACTAGTACAACACATAAGATAAAAAACACATTAAAAATAACACATTAAAATTTGATCACTGGAAGTTCATGTTGGCAAATGTGATTTGCCATGTTCACATTGGGTCCTTATGGCCCTGAAAATATAAGATACGGTCCAATGTTTTTTATATAAAAACACTCCACCAAGTTTAAAATGGTCTGTGGACAACTGCTGGTATTATTGAGGGTCGAGATGTTTGTAATCTCCTGCTAGAGGTGCTACAGCTGATTATTGAGTAAATCAAATACTTCACCTAAAATCTGAAAGGAGAACAGGCCAAGCTTGAAATGTGTCTCTTAAATATGGGACTTTAGGGGGCCCGTTAGAAAATAGCATTGGTGCTTCCGAATTGGCGATCCAAAAAAGGGGGTTCTCTCTCTAGGTGACAAGTCGTTGTGAGAGTAATCGTAGCAGAAGATATTTCAAACATGCTCGATGCAGGTCCGTGTGTTGTAGGGTATCCAAGGCCTAGGGAGTCTTTCACTTTCCTCCCTTAATTGGCCCTTGTCTCATCTTTCCTGATACCCTCATTCTTCGAGGGGCAAGCTGGTGAGTTCGAGAGTTGGCGACCCCGAGGGATTCCTGAGCTGGGTCCGTTTTGTCCCCTTTTTCCTCTGACCTTGGGGCGGGCCCCTCTCCTCTTTCCCTTTCCTACCTGCCTTTCAAGGCTCTCCTTCCTTCCAAGTCCCTCAATCCTCATTCTTCGAGGGTTGAGGGCATTTCTTTTCCTCCTGTCCTTTATTTACCCATTATTGAGGCAAACAAGTGGACAAACGGACTAAGTCGTAGAGTAATATTTTGTAATCATACAGTGTAACAGATTGGAGGACAGTACGATGGATTCCAGGTTTCGACATTTCCAAATTCGCGTTTCTGCACTGTTGTGTTTGTTATGTCTATCAATTATTGTGGTAATTAGGGTAATTAACTTATGATTCATTGCCAAGTTGTTGTAATGTCATAATATTTGATTAATTATTTGAAGCGGTCCAAGATCGTGTTTTGTCTGCAATTCGTAGTGTTTTGCTTTTTATGCCGGTGAGTGTATCATCTTTTTGGAAGCCTTCATGGGGGGATTAAGGCTGCTTGAGCTTTCAGCTCGCAGTAAAGAGGTGCAGGTGCACCTCATAAAAACTCGCAGTTCGCTACTCCTGTGGGGTTCCGGACATGGACACCAAGAGCCCGCTGATGAGCCAGCTTGGTGTCCTAGGCGAAACCTCACAAAAGACATGGCATAAACCTAGAAAAATTGTGCTGCCTTTGGATATGTATGGTATGTAGTTGTAAGTTTAATTGTATCCTGTTTGTGGGCTACTAATTATTCCTTATCGTTGCTAGTTAACCATAAGGATGTTCTCCATTTCAGGACGGTTGAAGTGCACCAGGGGGATAGGTAAATGTGAAGCAGGCATGGAGCTGTATCAGTACAGTCGGCCAATTCTATTGCAGGTAGGTTACAGCCTATTGGAGATCCAAGTACCTTTCTCTTTATTGAATTCTGACTCTTTTTTCTTCCCCTCCCCCAGGAGCTCACATCTAGTGGGACGTGGGTTGGCGACCATGATTCCGGGATTGCTTCCACTTACTTGTACTGGGTTCCTCTTTGTAATCTTTTCTGTCAACCTCCCTTGGTCAACTCTTGTTCTTTTCCGATCCCGACGGGCCTTAATTGGCCCTCGTCTCATCTTTCCTGATCCCTCATTCTTCGAAGGGTCAGACCTCTTGTTTTCTTTTCATAGTATCTCCTGCCTTCTGCTCAAGGCCCTAAAGGAGGCAGGGTGTATGTAGCCCCACGACTTCTGGTGCACCATGGATAGTGCTACACCCTCAAGGGCTCATGTCTGGCGAGTTTGGGAGTTGGTGAACCCAAGGGCTTCCTGAGCTGGGTCCGATTTTTCTCCTTCTTCCATTGCCTTTGGGGTGGTCTCTCTCCTATTTACCTTTCCTGTCTGCCTTTCCGGCGCAGCGGTCAAGCTGTATGCCTCTCACCAAGGCGGACCGGGTTCGATTCCCGGTCACTGCATGTGAGATTTTCGATGTGAAATGCCATGTCCTGTGGTTCGGATTCCACGTAAAACGGAGGTCCCGTGGCTTATGATCGCGAGATTAACGGTCACGTTAAACTACAAGCTTCCTTTCCTTTCTTCCAAGTCCCTTAAATCTCATTCTTCAAGGGTTGAGGGCATTTCCTTTCCTCCTGTCTTTTGTTTCCCTTTTTCTTCTTGGTTTTCCATTTCCTCTTGTAGTATGTAAGTCAGTAGATAATTTTAGTTGTAAGTATGTAGATAGATTCATTTCATTTACATGGTCACAATCGCCCAGACCATTAGGGGCCGATAACCCAGATGTTAGGCCCCTTAACACAACAATTATTATCATCATCCTCTTTTCTTCCACTTTCGTTTTTGCCTTTTGTGGCCCTATTTCCTTGCAAATCACTCTTCTTTCTTTAACCCTCTTAGTGCCAAGCCATTTCCTGAAATATTTGCCAAGAATGCCAAGCCATTTTCAATGGTCCTGCAGGCTATTCGAAAAAAAATAATCATAATACCACATTTCCAACAATAGAATCATTATTTTTGGTTGGTTGGTTCCTCAGTTTAGGGGCTGCGACAACGCGGTCATGTAGCCCCGAATCATTATTTTTGCTTCACATTATAAACAATACCTCGTTCTTTCATACATTATGTTCATAAAAGTAAATATGGCATCTAAACCTTTTTAATTGTGGTTATTCTGATAATTGTTCACTTTTTTTGTGTTTAAAAAATCAGTCCATTCAATCAATTTCTAAAGGCAATGCCTTGTCTCCGCACCTCTGTCTTCAGCACCTCTGTCTTCAGCACCTCGTTTCATCTCACCATAATGATGAGTTAGTGTGATGTCTTGCAGGAAACATTTTCTCGGTCGAACTTCACCTTTCCTCCCTGTGATCTTTCCTTCTAGGAGATTAGTTAGGAAAGCATTATGTCGCAAGATGTGGCCTGTGTATTTAGCTTTTCTTTTATGGATAGTTGGTTTCAGTTCTCTTTTCCCTTGAATTTCTTGCAGGATGCTGATGTTAGTCCTCTTTTCAATCGATTTAACCCGTAATATTCTCCGCCAGACCCACATCTCAAATGCTTCAAGTCGCTTCCAATCCTGACCTCTGATCGTCCAAGATTCACATCCATACGGAAGCACACTCCACACAATGGACATGACAAATTTCTTTTTAATTGCAATATCCAAATTTGCTGGGTCCCGTTTTCCCCCTTTTATCCATTACCACTGGGGCGGAACCTCCCTCTTTCGCTTTCCTATCTCCTTCCTTCCAAGTCCCTCAATCTGCATTCTTCGAGAGTTGAGGGCATTTCTTTTCCTCCTGTCCTTTATTTGCCTTATTCTCCATTTGTTTTCCATTTCTTCTTCTAGTATATAAGTTAGTAGTTAATTTTAGTTATAGTTTACATTTCATTTTCATCTTCACGATCACAAAACCATTAGGGGCCGATAACCTAGATGTTAGGCCTCTTAAAACAACAATTATCATCATCATCTTAATTTGTCCCAAATCTCTTTTGTCTATCAGGATATAGTCTATCTAGTGTCTTG
The DNA here is from genome assembly GCA_946902985.2 of Meconema thalassinum. Classification (NCBI taxonomy): domain Eukaryota; kingdom Metazoa; phylum Arthropoda; class Insecta; order Orthoptera; family Tettigoniidae; genus Meconema; species Meconema thalassinum. The sequence continues at coordinate 507,830,168 of OX336392.1, read as the reverse complement.
AAATCACCACTATTATAAGTTATAAGGTGTTCATCCTTCTTTTGAACGAACGTGTTCACTACTGCAAGGTTATGGGAGGCTACAAATTCAAGAATCGTCTCCCCTTCTTTATTTTGTTCTCCAAATCCAAAGCCTCCCTGGTACCCTTCAAAGCCACCCCTGGCCACTCCTACATGACCATTTAGGTCCCCACATATAATTTTTGTTCTGTTTGGGATATAATTGCAAGATGAGTTCTCAATTCCTCCCAAAATTCTTGTTTTTCTATTTCTAGGCAATTCACTTGTGGCACGTGGACTGATTCAACATTAAGACATGGTTGTTTATCTAAGGCAATTTTACCGACATGATGCGATCATTGATTCTGCTTATCTCGACCACGTTGTTACTAAGGTGATGATCTAGTATTTTTCCAATGCCATTTCTGGTGTTCTCCTTCCAATTGTAAATGAGCTTAAATCCTTTCCCAATTTGACATGATTTGGCACCTTTCCACTTTGTTTCCTACACACAACAAATGTTTATGCGATGTCTGTTTAGAACTGCACTGAGTTCGGCACTTCGTCCAGTCATTGTACCAGTGTTCCAAGTACCTATGCGTAGTTCAAACACTGGCTCAGTGTCCTTCCGCTTTAATGTTCAAGTAAGGACTGCAGACAGTAATTACAAGTAGTTCCTACTTTCGCTACCAAATGCTACCGTCCATGACATCTAGCTGTGAACTTTGCTACTACTGGATGCCAGCGCCCGGTGACGAACCTTGGAACTTAAGAGCATTAATCAAACTTAATCTACAAATTTTGCATCACACAAGTTTAGTTAGTGGAAGGTTCTTTTACATGCCATAAATCTATTCCATAGGCCCACCAGCTTTACATCCCCTCTGAAGGAAGGCATACTGAGAGATTTTTTGCGCTCTTGAAAGATCGGACGACCTCGGCTGAGTTTGAACCCGTGACCTTGAGCATAGGAGCTCAGCATGCTACCAACTATGCCACCAAAGCCACCAGTAGAGGATGAAACCTGTAGTATTCAGGAACTCATCGGCCTCAGAAGCAAAATTGAGGAAGTCGCTAGTTTGCATAGATATTACCTGTAAAGGTTTCTTAATCCTGGCCGACTTAACATGTCATATTGGAAATGATATTCATTTCGGTTCCGTATTGACAGTTTGATATGAAGAAGAAGACTTTTTCAGTTTCCGCCTATTCAATACATTTATTTTGCCACACTCTTATGGGTACTGAACTCGAATTCAGCCCAGCTTTAGACTTTGACTGAGCTGACGATCGAACCGACTTTAGAACCAAGAAAGAGAAAGAATTGGAAATTTGAAATTAAAACAATTTAATATTTATATATGCATATTGGGAAGTGTGTAAAGCGTAATGAAACTATATTGGAAAATGTTGGAGCATTTTAAGGAATTATTATTTGGAAATATTTCAGTGAATGAGATTTTAACGAAGGAGGAGTCAGATCATTCGATGCTGGAATATGACCATAGCTTCAAGTTAGCTAGCAGAAAACCAGTTTTGGTTGGTCAAGGCGACAACAACAAATTATGCACATGACTCGTTGATAAGAGGCTAGATCCAGGAGCTTCTATCATGATAACTGAACAGCCAATCAGATTAGAGCTCATACAATTTTGTGGGAATCGCTTTTATATAAATTTGGCTTATATAAAGTGATAAGAACACTTCTAAGGTGCAGAAGAGAAAATGGAATTTATTTGGTTTGAAAAAAGTATAAATTATTGGCTAGGAGAGAAACTATGAGTATATTTCTATTAAAAAGTATCCGTGCGAGGCTAGAAGCCCAGGCTGGTTTCGGCACGCGCACGAATGCAGAGAGTGAAGCCGAGACTCCTACACAGCAGCTTGAACCGAGCGGACGTATTCAGCCACGCGTCCCAACATTGCGCTCCATGATAAAGAAGTACGGATGGAAGATGAAGCAAGACCGTCTGGAGATGAACTATTAGCCGAGGAAGAGATTAGAGAGGCCGGTGAAATATAATCGCACTAGTTGCTGAAGAGAAAAGCATTCTATAGTATCACAATTATAAGAAGAAGTCTTCGCTACAACAGCACTATACTCCAGCAAAACAATATACAGCAGCATTGCTTGCTACAGCTACGTTATTGCAACAATTAACAGTCTACAGTATTATATCACAGTCAAGATGACAGTAACAAACCTGAGTCAGGAAGGACAAACATATTCAACTATGATTGAGAAGATTATTATGAGCAACTAAACTAATGGAAGGAGGTTAGTCTACACTATGGATTGGAGATTCAGAGTGATCCTGAAGACTGAGAATCGATGAATCTACAACTGCTTAACAACATGCAGTATTCTGAAATTACTTCCAATACTACAAGCGAGATGTCCATTACCAATAGAAAGAGATGTCAACCCAGGACATTCAAATCTACATTGATGATGTTCTGCTACACGAGAAGAAGAAGACGACGCATGCAGTCATTTGGACCAAGAGATCGAGAAACCAGGCCAGTAGCCGTGAAGCGAGAAGATTTACCGTTAGCCGTGAGAGACTAGCAGCTTCGCAGGTGTTCACATCACGATCCAGTCAGGGGAGCGATCAGCTGGCTGGCACGTGCTTAGCTGAAACCCGTTTCCTTCGCAGACGACTCGCACACGCAGTTCCGGCGGAACATCGAGCCCATCTAACGAAGGTATTCACAACATCAGAAGCCATCAGAAAGGTAGAGGAATTGAATGCTCTAAGATCTGTAGTTTTGCAGTAGTATTTGTTGTTATGGAGGAGTGACCAATTTTATAGTAGATATTTTTATCTTTATCCCAGGTTTATTGTAGCTAAATTTTAGAGATTTTACTGTAATTTTTGATACGTCACCGTGTGTCGTTTGAGACGTAATTAATTCATTTTTTACTTTAGATATTGCGTTTCTTATACTTTTTGAAGGAATCGTTTTAACCTGCTCACTTTTGAACGAAACTCGTTTTATAAAGGGAATACTTCAATGGTAACACTTCGATAGGAACACATAAATAGTAACATTTTAATAGTAAGGTATATTTGAGAGTAGGGACATTTCAATGATAAGAATATTTCGATCGTTAAGATTGTATTGCTATTACGGAAAGCATTATTGTAAAATGCTGTGACAATTGTTTAACAAATATTATTATGTCTGAACATTATTGAAACATTTATTTATAACAATATGGAAGTTATAAAATTCCAATTGTGGAATACAATTCATTTGACAATGATATAGTCATGGACTATTGTTATTAAGGAAGTACACTATAAAACAGGATCATATTATTGACAATTGAGGTCTAATGATGCCTATTGTTATTAACAATTTCATTGGAAATATTATTAAACTGGAATGACAGACCAGGAGATTTGTTAGTCTACGTGAGGTCTTGTATGTTTTAAAACAAGCTTATATATTAATATTTCATTTATCTAAATGTACACCAGATGCGAGAAAACATGTATTTATATTTATTAACTAGTAAAGACGTGCAAACTACGAGGTAGTATTGTTTATAATTTGGAACGTGGAAAAACAATTTATTATGAAACTATGTGAACGAAAAGCGCTATTGAAAGGAATAAGAAATACTGTACAAGGTGAATTGAAGTAAACAAATATGTTATTGTTATTAGAAATGCACTAGGTTAAATAATTTAGAGAAGAGAGTTGGTTAGGAGTGTACTCTAAACGGTAATATACAATTGCATATTTACCTAGTAAAGTCACTGATTCTTCTACAAGTTTGTAGCAAGATGGGATTTTTATTGAAGTTATGCCATGCGGAGTTGAGGAGATTGTTGGTAGTAATGAAAGAAGTATGTTATGTTTGGAGCGTAGCAGCCGCTATTGATGAGTATTGTTCACCGTATTATGAAATGAAAGAAATGTATCGCTATGAGGAGTAACGAATCACTACAGGATGTGTAGAAAGCACTGACATAAGAGTTTATATTTATGTTGTACATGTCAGAGAGTATTAGTACAAGATCCACAAAGTGTATTATGAGGTTTTTAAGTAGTTTTGTCTCGATCTTTATCTTATTGTATTTTATTCATTGATATAACGATTTTTAAGCTATATTTGACTTAAGTGTTCGATATGAAAGCTTTACCTACTATGACAAGTTACCAGAGATACCTGAAAATGTATTGTTGTGTGAAACATTGTTCAAAGAACTGTTTAGTGAAACAGAAACACTATAGGACTATCAGATCGCGACTGATAGTGTTAGTAGTATTTTTATACCGTGTGAGACATGGAATAGTGTTAGTTAGTTAGTTTGAGTCTTCAGTCTTTTAACTGGTTTGATGCAGCTCTCCATACCTCCCTGTCCTGAGCTAATCGTTTCATCTCTACATAACTACCACACCCTACATCTGAGGCAATCTGTTTAACATATTCTAACCTTGGTCTACCCCTACAGTTCTTGTCCTCGACCCTTCCTTCCATAACTAAGCTTGCTATTCCTGGGTGTCTTAGTATGTGTCCTACCAACCTATCTCTTCTCTTCATTAGCAGTCGCCAGAAACATCTCTCCTCTCCCACTCGTCTTAATACCTCTATGTTTGTAACCCTATCTACCCATCTGATCTTCATCATTCTCCTGTAACACCACATTTCAAATGCTTCTATTCTCCTCTTTTCTGCTGCACCAATAGTCCAAGTTTCACTTCCATAGAGCGCCACGCTCCAGACAAAGGCTTTCAAAAATGACTTCCTAATACCTAAATCTATATTCGATGTCAGCAGATTCCTTTTTTGCAGAAAAGCTTTCTTTGCCTGAGCCAACCTACTTTTTATATCCTCTTTGCTTCGTCCATCACTGGTTATTCTACTTCCTAAGTAACAGAAGTCTTCTACTTCCTTCAGCTTTTCACCTGTCAATTTGATCTCCATAGAGGTTTCTGATTTATTTCGGCTGCATTCCAGTATTTTTGTTTTACATTTATTAATTTTCATCATGAATTCTTTCTGTAAGACGGAGTCCATACCATTCAAAAACTCATTCAAATCCTCAGGCTTGTCGGCCAAGATGACTATGTCATCAGCAAATCTCAGAGTTGAAATTATTTCTCCTTGAATCTTCACTCCCACTTTAAATTTTTCTCTAATTTCCTTCATTGCTTGTTCAATGTAAAGATTGAAAAGTATGGGTGATAAGTTGCAGCCTTGCCTTACACCTTTCTGAATACCAGCTTCTCTCTAATGTCCTTCAACTCGAATGACTGCTGTCTGGTTTCTGTATAGATTGTATATCACCCTCCTATCCCTGTACTTTATTCCAATCGATTTCAAAATGTCAAACAATTTAGTCCAATCAACGTTATCAAAAGCCTTTTCTAAGTCTACAAAAGCCATGAACGTTCTCTTATCTTTCCTTATTCTACCTTCCAAAATCAGCCTAAGACTTAGTACAGCTTCCCTTGTTCCTACATTTCTCCTGAAACCAAACTGGTCTTCACCCAACTCCGTTTCTATCTGGCTTTCAATCCTCTTGTAAATTATCCTAGACAGGATCTTTGAAGCATGAGTAATCAAGCTGATTGTACGGTAATCTTCACATCTGTCAGCTCCCACTTTCTTTGGTATAGGGATGATTACATTCTTCTTGAAATCAGGGGGTACCTCACCTGTCTCATAAATCCTACACACCAAGTGAAATAACCTGATCAGACCTTCATCTCCTATGCAGCTTAGCAACTCAATCGGTATATCATCTATGCCTGGTGCTTTGTTCCTGCTTAAGTCTTCCAAAGCTCTATCAAATTCTGATCTCAATATTAAATCTCCTATCGCATCCTCATCAATTTCCTCCTCCCTTTCCATTACATGATTCTCAATCTCCTTTCCCTTATACAAACTCTCGATGTAATCTTTCCATCTCTCAACCTTTTCTTCCCTATCTGTTAGAGGCTTTCCATTTGTGTCCTTAATATTACAGCACTTAGTCTTCTTTTCCCCAAAAGTATTCTTAATCCTTCGATAAGCTGTGTCTACTTTACCTAATTTCAGATAATTTTCTATACCTACACATTTCTCTTTCAACCATTCTTCTTTCGCTTCCTTGCACTTCTTGTTAACCTCATTTCTCAGACGTCTGTATTCTGCTTTCCCCTTCTCATCTCTTACATTCTTGTGTTTCCGCCTTTCATCCATCAATTCTAGTATATCCTGAGTGATCCACGGTTTTCTACCTATTCTTTCTTTCCTACCAATGTTTTCTTCTGCGGATTTTGTTATTTCATTCTTCAAAAGTGCCCATTCGTCTGCAATTGAAGTTTGTTTAGGGTTTTTCATTAGTCCTTCCTTTATACTCTTCTTGAATCTTTCGTTTACATCCTTCTCTTTCAGTCTGTCTATTGCCCACCTTTTTGGCTTTTGACTTTTCTTCAGTTTCTTCAACTTTAATCTGCATTTCATTACGACCAGATTGTGGTCAGAGTTTATGTCAGCACCAGGATATGCTTTACAATCCAAAATCTGGTTTCGAAACCTCTGCTTGACCATAATGAAGTCGATTTGGTAACGCCCTGTATCTCCTGGTCTCATCCATGTGTATATTCTTCTATTGTGGTTATTGAATAAGGTGTTAGCTATGACCAACTCATGCTCGGTGCAGAATTCTACCAGCCTGCTTCCTCGATCATTCCTTTCACCTAATCCGAAATCTCCTACTATTTTCCCTTCTCTCCCTTTTCCTACCACAGCATTCCAATCTCCCATTACTATAACATTTTCATCGCCCTTGATATACCTCAGAATTTCGTCTATTTCTTCGTAGACCTTTTCAACATCCTCATCATCAGCTTGACTGGTAGGCATATAGACTTGTACCACTGTGGTGCAGGTAGGTTTAGTATTGATTTTTGCTACAATAATCCGTTCACTATATTGTTCATAATATTCCACCCGCTGTCCAAGTTTCCTACTCAATATGAGGCCAACCCCTGCTTGGCCATTGTTTGATTTAGTGCTAATGACCCTATAGTCTCCTGACCAAAAGTCCTGTTCTTCCTGCCAGCGCATTTCACTAATCCCAACCAAATCCAACCTCAACCTATCCATTTCCCTTTCTAAGTTTTCTAACCTTCCACTTCCTAGCAGACTTCTAACATTCCACGCTCCGATCCGTAGAATGTCAGATTTCCTCTTTGTCACTTCTGTGATGTTAACCCCCTCTCGAGTAGTCCCCACCCGGAGATCCGAACGGGGGACTAGTTTACCTCCAGATTGAAATTTTACAAGGGAGGAGGCCATCATCACATGTAATTATGCATAGAGAGGAATAGTGTATATAATGTATATATTTTAGCCATATTTAATTAATACTATTATTATTATTATTATTCTATATTCATGTTTTTACGCAAGGAGATGTATAATTCAGGGTTTTTTATTGTTAATTTTATTTTGATGTTTGAACAGCTGATGCTGATCAGACTGCTTCAATGGTAGAGTCACAGGATGACTATTAAAATGCGTAAACATTCCATTATTTTCTTAATAATTACATTCTTGTAATGACAACGTTAATGCATATTTATAGAACAGATAGAAGGACTATCTGACGTGTGATTTATTTTATTTTCATATTGCATTCATTTTTAGTGGTGATAGGGAGTTTTTCATTTTGTAATTTTTTAGATAATAAATCCCAGGCACTATTTTGTGTTTGCCTGTTCCTTTTTTATAAATCTGATCTCCTTTTCATTTTGCAATCGACATGCGATAATACTGCGAATTAGTTACTAGAATTCACGTAGTCTCAACTTTCACCGTTCACGCTCGAGATCCGAGATTCTCGTCCTACCGTCTTGTTATGGATATATTATTTCTAGTAAATGTGTAACTAATCGGTAGTGTTGTTGCATGGCCGGTATGTATCGAGGATTTCCTAGTCATTATGCTAGTAGGGTAGTGTTGGTTTATCTGGCTGGGTATCGACCTCCCTACAATCCTTTTCCATCTCAGCGGATATAGGCTATGACTATGCGGAATTCGGGTGCAGTACATGTTCGGGGCCTGTTTGGTCCCTTCATCAGCCCATGATACTATATTTTGGACGCATCAATCATAAGTAACATCGAAGTGCTCAATAATAGCACAAAGTACCCTTAGCATATCAAAACATTAAAACACTGGTTAAAAAACTAATAAAAACAACATGCAATATGTCACAAATTCTCAGGTACAATTAATTGCCCACGTTGAAACGTTTTGCTTGCCCCTTACTGTTGGGTGATAAATGTAACTGTTTACCTTTGCCTAAGCTATGTTGTTTTAATGGGCGCCAAGACTTCAACGCAATGCTGAAATCTAAATTTGTATTTAACAACGTCTAGCTCTGGTAGAACACCTTCAAGAATCTATTCACTCAGATCGTGGTATGATTTGATCACTAACCCAACAAACAATTGTATCAGGAGAAGGAATTGGTCTATATCTAATGCTACCTACTGAAAGCAAAGATTGCATTGTAAAAGAATTGAATTTATTATATAAAACAAGTATAGCAAAATTAATAATAATAATAAGTATAAAATTTGGGGAGCGTGATGGCGCAGTGGCTTAGCTGCTCGTCTTTCACCCGGACGGCCGGAGATCGAATCCCGGTGACTGCTGGGCGAAATTTTCACCTGAAAAATCACGTGGCGTCAGGAAGGGCATCCGGTCTCAAATCCCCGGCCAAAACCAAAATGAGCCAGGTTGGCTCCGGCGACCCCAATTAATTGGGATAAGCCGAAGAAAATGATGAATAAGTATAAAATTTAAATTGGAGCGTTGCGATTTTAATATTACCGATAGAAAATTACGTGAAAACGGAGTCTGATAAATTATAGATTTTACTCTTATTCCCAAGCTATGAAGTTACTGAAATATGAAATATAAAACAAATAAAAATGAGAGATTGCATATTTCTGCGTCATTTGAGCTTACCACAGGAAATTGCTAAAGCATTTCCCTCGTACTGGATGATGCTGTGTGCTTCCCACAGTCTCCTGGACGTCGCCATCTTCTTCGTTATTTGATGATATTCTGGTAGATTAGATAATTCTATGGTCCGTACATCGGACCCAAACACTCGTATAACCACACTGGTTAAGTTTAACAAAAGTTAGTCCTCCACTCCACGGAACATCGGAGCAACTCCCGCGTGCATCCATACTCGTTACGTTCTACACAGATAGTCCTCGTTCCACGCCGCGCCGAACGATATATGCACACGTTGGCTCCCCCACCATGGTACCGACTTCCAGCTTACGTCGTCTCCACTGATTGGCTGAGCACGCCGCTACTTCCCCTCCTCTGGTTCATTACACACGGCGCGCGAGAGGGAGAAGTCGTTTTCCGTTCCAACAATTCGCCTTTTCTTGACGATGCGACCCAGCCTTGCGTAATACTTCTCGACAGGAATCAGCTTGTATTTGAATTCCCAGTGAGTCATGTCTCTCAATATATCCTAACTGACGAAAACTCCGTAAAATTCCGTAATCACATAATTTTCTATGATGTCGTTCGTAATAATTTGCTTGATAGTGTTTTCTAAGACATAGAAAACCTATCTGTATGCTTATAATTTTTATAAAAGGCTCCGAAAATATCTTAATAATAATTATAATAAATTAATAATAATAATAAATTAACATGAAAAATTCTCTTGGCTGAACAATTTGCCGCGTAAATAAAATGTAGAATGGCTTCCTACTGACTTATGCCAGTTGCATAAAAACCCCTCGAAAAACACGTTACAACGTTTCTGTCCTGTGTTTCAAATAACGTCATTTGACGCATATGGTTCCAAGTTGAAACACAACATAAAATGTCTATGATAATATGTTCTGTTATAATCACTGTTTGGTGAATCTTATGTTGAGTTGAAGAAACCCTTAAAAACACTTCTTTAACCCTTTCACTCCGGCGTAGCGAGTACAATGGCGTGACTGTGGACGCGAGCAGCGAGCCCACTTTACGGGATACTTTTCTCGCTCGGCTCTCCCGTCTGCAATCGGCTAGCGACACGACGCGAGGAGAGGACATGCAGCGTTTAAAGGCATTTTATTTTCTTTTTAATGCATATTCGGTCAAATGCTTATGATGGTATTTTTACCACTTTTCATTCCGGTAAAGCTTCCCATCGTCCTTTTAGATCCGTGGCTTTGGATACGGCACTGGCGGAGTTAAAAGCTTGTTTTGTTTTTATTTATTTCAGATTTATTAATTACATATAATTATACATAGACATTAATTTCAGATTAATAATACATTTCAAATTACAAATTGTTTACCTATATTAATTTGATAATGTTACAGTGCATTCCTTACAATTGTTTTTAGAAGTTCTGCGTGTGATAAGTTTTGAAACAGGGAAAGGCGCATAATGTTATTGCATTCCTTACAACACATTTTCGTCTGCTTCCTCTTCTTCTGTGCTTTACAGACAATACAAGTTCTGTAGGTACTCCACTCGTCAGGAAGAATGAGGTCCTGCTGTCAGTCTCGAGGGAAGATCAGATCTCTTTCCTCCACCGGATCGTCTTTTTTCAACACTGTATTTTTCAAGTATTTCCTGAATGATTCCCATTGGGAACTTGGCATAACTTATTTTCTTTGCAAATCTGTTGTAGAAGCAATAGGAGTTGAAAAGTGTCATATATATTAAATGAATAAACAGCTTGCGGTACCACTTAGAGGATTTTCTTATGCTTTCCACCGTCTTCATTACCATATCACTTCTGTCCACAGGTCCCATTGATTTATTGTAATCTACGACTGACAAAGGTTTCAATATTTTCCTGGTGGTTTTACGATCTACCTTCGATGTTTCCACCATTTGTGCATTGTGAAATGTGGAGAGCATCCAAACGTCTTGCTTGTAGCACCATTTTAGTGCCAATAGTAGACCTGACGCAGAGCGGAAAGTGAGGTCGCCTTTCTTCAGCTTTTCTGCCATTGTTGGCATTTCTCTTCTAGTGTGCCTCACTGTGCCACAAGCATTGGTTGCCCTGTCATACAGCCAACAAAACAAGGCGGGGCTTGAGTACCAGTTGTCGCAATAGAGGGTGTGTCCTTTCCGTAAATATGGCTCCATCAATGTTGCAAGAGCGTCTCCTGAGATGCCCATGTTATATTTCTTTATGTCCGTAGCTGAACCGCAATAAACTATGAAATCTAATATATAATTTGTCACGACATCACAAATAACAAATATCTTGATTCCGAAGCGGCTTCTTTTAGCGGGAATATATTGCTTGATTTTTAGTCTGCCCTTGAATATAATAAGACTTTCATCTATGCACAAGTTTTCATAGGGATAGAAATGCTCCTTACATCTCTCTCTAAAATGCTTGATTAGAGAACGTACTTTGTACAAACAGTCATTGTTATGAGGCTCTTCATTATTGGAAAAATGCAGAAATCTCAAGATATTCTGAAACTGGTCTCGAGATAGCAACCTAGAAAAAATAGGTGTTTGAAGAATTGGGTTCTCAGTCCAATATTCCGACATGCTCCGTTTTTTTTACATCGCGGCAATAAAAATGTAAATATCACTCACACTCACATCCCTCCATTCTTTCTGTACCCTGTCCGGAACTCCACCTGCAGCCACCTTCTGAGAAAAGTATCTATTAGTCTCCTCGCACAGAAGAGTTATGAAACTCGTGTTAAAAAACAGCTGAAAGAAACTTAACATGCTAGCATTGTCCACTAAACTTTTCAGTCCGGAATTAGCTGCATCGAAGTGAAAAGGTTAAACTGGTGTGGCTGATGGGTGAGTTGTAGGGCGATTGGTGAACATTGTGGTTGAACATTCATTACTTCTAATAGACCAATTGGCTTAATGCCTTGAAAAGTTGAAGAAAAAAAAATTCTTCTGACCACGGCATGGAAACAAGTTATGGTCTATGCGTCTTGTTCCTCGTGTTAACATGTCATGGAGCTCCTCTGGCACCATAGCTTTACACACTTTTTTACATTTTTCAATCACCCGAAATTCTGATCACATGGCATATAGCTGTGACTGCTGACCAGAAATTTCATATCTATGCACTCAAACTGCTTTTGTGTTGCTAGGTACACCAATGCCATTACATAATCAACAACAATGAATCTATAGTAAAATCCAATTACTCTAGAATTTTTGAGAGTTCAAGTGCATTGAAACTTTCCTCAACTTGTAAGTCATTAACTCCAGTAAAAATATACCTTCCACGCCTAATAACCCTACCCTTCAATTTCTTAACAATTTGATCTGTTGTTATTCTTTGCACGTCAAGAACAATGGGGAAAAGAAGGTAATTACCCTTCCAATTGAGTTTCTTTCTTATGAAGCTAACTTCATAGTTCTGTCTTCTCAACTCTGCCAATATAATATTGTGGCCGTTAGTTTTCCCCCTTTTATCCATTTCCACTGGGGCGGACCCTCTCCTCTTTCACTTTCCTATCTGCCTTTCATGGATCTCCTTCCTTCCGAGTCCCTCAATCTGCATTCTTCGAGGGTTGGGGGCATTTCTTTTCCTCCTTATCACCCAAACCATCAGGGGCCGATAACCTAGATGTTAGGCCCCTTAAAACAACAATTATCATCATCATCTTTTCCTCCTGTCCTGTATTTACCTTATTCTCCTTTTGATTTTCATTTCTTCTGCTAGTATATAAGTTAGTAGTTAGTTTTAGTTATAGTTAACATTTCATTTTCATCTTCAGTATCACCCAAACCATTAGGGGCCGATAATCTAGATGTTAGGCCCCTTAAAACAACAGTCATCATCATCATCATCACTATTTGAAAACCGTTGTATCACATTACCAAACCAGGAAGTGTGCGACAAGTTTGCTTGAGTTGGCCGACTGGAAAGCTTCCTATAATTTGCTTGTTAGCTCACCAGTGGAGAAGACTCGTTGTTTGGGAGTTTGGAAGTCCTCTATGGACTCTTTTTTAAATGAAACATTGAAAAGTTATGATTAATAAGCTGATAATATAGCAACTAGATAACTCCATATGTGAGGGATGCTCCTCCACTTTGTATCATCCATGATTTTCTGAGTGAAGTTATCTTTTTCCAGCATTTTCCAATGTATCGTGAGTCAGATGCCAATTGCTATGAACCAGATCAAGCACCTGAGGATGAAAAGAAACAGAAATTCAGAGAGCGCTGGGAGTGTCTGTCCAAAGAGTCGTCAGAAATGGCATGTATACCCTTAAATATTTTGCTCTGTCTTTCGTTCCTTCAATGTCTTGTTCTGCTAGTTGCTGGGAAAGATAGGTAGCTGGCTGCATTGTACTTGTGCTCTATCTAAATGGTAAACATTGCCTACAGTAACAAGAAGTGTATAAATTTATGAGTTCACTTTGTGGACTATTGTGCAGTGGCTGGAAGTGAAGGGGATTGGTGGGCCTTCTCTTTTACTCTCCTCTTCATGGCTCTACTTCTTTCCAAGTCCCACAATCCTCATTCTTTGAGGGTTTAGGGCATTTCTTATCCCTATCACCCCAGGAGCTTAAGACTAGTGGGATGTGGCTTGGCGAGTACAGGACCCCTGTCTTAGACCGGCATTGTTTCCATTCACTTCTCTCTTTCATTTTAATTATTGACCTTCCTTGGCCAACTCATGTACTCTTCCCCCCAGGGGTTCACATCTAGTGGGACGTGGTTGGCGACCACGGGGCCCATGCTGAGTCCGGCATTGCCTCCACTTACTTGTGCTGGGCTCCTCTCCGTGTTCTTTCCTGTTGACCTCACCTGGTCAACTCTTGTTCTCTTCCGACCCCGACGGTATTACGGTATCCGAGGCCTAGGTAGTCTCTTCCTTTCCCGCCTTAATTGGCCCTTGTCTCATCTTTTCCGATTCCCTCCTTCTGCGAGGGGTCAGCCTTCTTTTTCTTTTCATGTTATCTCCTGCCTTCTGCTCAAGGCCCTCAAGGAGGCCGGGTGTATGTAGCCCACCACTTTTGGTGCACCCTAGATAATGCTACACCCTCAGAGGCTCACGGCTGGTGAGTTTGGGAGTTGGCGACCCGGAGGGATCCCTGAGCTGGATCCTGTTTTCCCCCTTTTATCCATTACCTCTGGGACGGACCCTCTCCTCTTTCACTTTCCTATCTGCCTTTCATGGCTCTCCTTCCTTTCAAGTCCCTCAATTCGCATTCTTCGAGGGTTGAGGGCATTTCTTTCCCTCCTGTCCTTTATTTGCCTTATTCTCCTTTTGTTTTCCATTTCTTCTTCTAGTATATAAGTTAGTATTTAGTTTTATTTATAGTTTACATTTCATTTTCATCTTCACGATCACCCAAACCATTAGGTGCTGATAACCTAGATGCTAGGCCATGTGTGTTAAATGTAAGTCAGTAGTAGTAGTAATAGGAGCAGTGCTTATTTGTCATATTCATTATCACTCATATCATTAGAGGCTGAGGACCTAGGTATTTTGGTCCTTTAACAACAATCACCACCACCATTTATTACAAGAACTATGGCCATAATTTTCCTGGGTCCTACCCACAAATGACATGTACGCATATCAAAAAATGTTTTGCGTATTGCCATGGGGCACAGTGGGGATGAAATTGAGGGCAGACTAATTATTAAGCAGTCTCCACACCTGCTCTATATAATTGAGATCTGGAGCATAGGCAGGCCATTCCATTATGTGAATACCATTCTCCTGAAGAAAGGCATTGTGCGGGCGAGCGTCATCGTCCACGGAAGTGAAATTTGGGCCAGGATAGTATCCCTCTAATGTATGCCTGTCATATGCCCTGGGATGCTCACAAGAGGGTTCGGCAACCATACTGCACCACCTCCCCCCTGTTGGTATCGGTCTCGGATGTTTTGATAAACCAATTAAAGAGGAAAACTCCGTCAATCAATACTTATGTATTAAAACATATTTACATCGGGTACATGTTTTGAACCTAATAGGTCCTTCTTCAGCCCTGAACTTAAATAAATTTTGCAATCAATCATGATACAACTAACATCAACATGATACTTGTAAAGCATACTATATGAGTCGTCAAGTTGCAAAACTCGTTATGTCCATATTTTTCTCAAACTGAGTTATGGCCGCCATTGTATGCAGCTCATCAAAATACACATTTCAGTATTGCAATACGTGAGCAAAGTCCATTTAGTCCATATGTTTAAAGGTGACAAAGAATTGGAACTGGTGCAGAAGTCGTTATGTCCAGAGTGTGTTATGCAGCAAAGCCCGTTATGTCCCAGACGACGAAAGATTTGCAAAACTCGTTATGTCCCATCATAAAATGCAAAGAGCATGGAATGACTGCTGCAAAAGTCGTTTTGTCCCACTTTCGAAAGGATTTTGTTTTAATTAGTTCTGTTTAATACTTTTATGCAAACACTTTGGAATCTGGTAAGATATTGAAGTTTTGCTGTTGGTTAACCTGTATGTAGTTGTAATATTTACCGCCAATCTTTGTTTACAGTGTAAATTAAGTAAGTTATCAGACACTGTTTTCTGTGCTTTTGACAATGAATCATCTTCAAGTACAACCAGCACTTCTTGGGAAGGGCAGGAAGAAAAGGGCAAATAAGGATAAGTGGAAAAGGAATGTAGCAAAGTGAATGAGGTAACTACTTTATACATTCTTGCTTTATAGGTTAGGTCACCTACAGCCAAGCAAAGAGTGTTCTCAGTACATGAAAATTGGCTCTTTTAAATAGTCAGATATTTAGCATTTATATGCAAGCAAACTAGTTATTTTATTTTATTGCAGATATTCTGCGCCTTCATTCCCTCAACGCCTTTCATGCCAACACAAAGCTGCAGAGCTAATGTTTGTTGCGTCGTAGTGTGACGACTTAGTCCAGTTGAATTTGGATGATTGACCACATAAAGTTTTTATTGCCAGAGTTGACTTCAAGTTGCACTATGGGTTGTGATGAGTCATGTTGAATAATCTAATGGGTATGTCCCATGCGACAATTGACGGAGGCTTCTTCTATATAAAATCTTAGAAGAAATTCATAAATTGATCTCTTTGTGCAGAGTCTATCCAAAAAGAAAGAAAAGAAATAACAATTGAATTGATTAAGTTCATAGAAACAAGTTTGTGAAAGATTAAAAATGTTTTATTAACGAAAATCTTAAAACATGAGATCGACAAAATGCAACGTGACTTACGCTTGTCGGAAAGGAAGGAGAGTGGGCCGATGACCTGGCCTGTCTGTCTTTGAAGTTAACTGCGAATGAAACAAATTAACTTTAAATAAGAAAAAAGGGGGGACTTCAGGATGGAATAAAAACTGATTGTATAAAACAAGTAAAATAAAAGTGTGGTGTGTGTAGCGAAAACATCGATACCTGATGTGGTCTGTACGGAGGTCACTAGAGGAATACTGTGAAAGCTATGGCTCTTAAAATGTGTGGTCCCGTGGCGGGGAATCAGCAACGTGTGAGGGGAAGGGGAGAGATAGGGGAGGGGGATGAGGTCATTGAGCCAGGGAAATGACGGAAGCAGCTGGGCTGCTACTGTGTAATTAGGATTCTAAGCTGGGGACGGAATCTATAGTGATTTTTAGCCTATTTTCAATTTTGAAAAAATAGGCTTATGAGATCACCTTTTGTCCGTGCATGTGTGTGTGTGTGTGTGTGTGTCCCTAATAAATTCTAAACGGCTGGAGCGATTTCAATGAAACTCGGTAAGTTCATAGCACTATTCTGGGCGACCCCGACCGTGCCCTTCGAATTTTGTTACGTCTCACAAATCCAACATGGCGGCTGTGCGAAATATTTCACCAGCATTCAATATCTCCGGCTGTGCGAAATATTTCACCAGCATTCAATATCTCCGAAATTATTCGAGGTATCACCCTGGAATTTATTACGGTGATAAAAGGAACTACTAGAAGTTCACCTATGTGACTTTTGAAAAACTGGTAACTACAAAACCAAAATGGCAGCCACGCGAATTTGCGACTATTAAATAGACGTTTCTCGCGATTTAACCAACCAAACGCAATAAAACTTGGTACAGTATATGTGTATACACATTGTAATGCACCGACATCTAACTTCATTCAATTGTTTATATAACCTCAAGATGGCGGATGTGCGAAATATTTCACCGGCATTCTATATCTCTGAAACTATTAGCGGTATCACCCTGAAATTTTGTACGGAGATAAAGGCCGCTACTGGAAGTTCATCTATAAGACTTTCAAAAACCGGTTAACTACAAAACGAACATGGCGGCCAAGCGAATTTGAAAATTTTAAATAGACCTTTCTCGCGATTTATTGTTCCAAACGCAATGAAATCTGGTACAGGAAATGTTTATACACATTGTAATGCACTGGTATCTAATTTATTTCAATTGTTTCCATAACCACAAGATGGCAGCTGTGCAAAATTTTAAAATCTCGTTGTTACTTCTTGTGTCCTAATCATGCGATTGAAGTTAGAATGCTACATGTACACAATAATCTTCATGTAACAGTTAATAACTCTAGGACCTACATATATAAAATACAACATGGCGACCATCCGAAATATTTAGTCGATTCTCAATATCTACGAATCTATTACAGCAATCAAACTGAAATTTTGTATGTTGATAGTGGCAGTTAACATAAGTAGGATATATAAAAATAGGCTGTATAGTTCTTCACGGAACTACTTGTTAATATGTCTAATCAGGGATGGAAACTATGTTGGTTTTTTGAAACTGGTTCTAATTATATGGTCTGCTAGCTTGTCGTAAAGAGCGTTGGATTCCCAATAAATTTAATTGAGATTTTCTGCTGGGTTGGATCTCTGGGCTAAATTGATTTCAAACTGTTCTAAAACATTCATTGTGGATCCCTTATTGTCAAAATGGAGGATGTGTAAATCTTTGTTAATATCTGAAAATTTGTGGCCGGTTTCTTGCACGTGGCTAGCCATTGCAGAGAATTTTTTATGTTTAGTGGTGTTGACATGCTCAGCATATCTCGTAAAAAACGCTCTCTTGGATGTATTGGCCGTGCATACGTTCACCGGTTCGTCTCCACACTCGTATAGATCTATCCTCATTGACACAGGCGAGTGTACACAGCTGATATACACGCAGGCAAGAACAACTCTTGGCCAGCAATATGCAAAACCTTTTTTGATGTGAGTGTTATTAGAAAATCTATAACAATGTTATTGGTTTTATGTCCCTTTTAACTACTTGGGCTTTTAGAGACGCTGGGGTGCCGGAATTTTGCCCTGAACGGGATCTTGATATAAAATCATCTTGTACACAGGAGAAGACTAATAATCCCAGAGGACCTTAGATACTTCGGAGTGGGAGAGCTTTGCCACTTATGTCTGCTTTACTAAACAGAAGATATGAGATTTGGTCAAGTGTTTACTGACATTTTCTTTCTTTACTTGATGCAGCTGTACGATTATCTGAGGCCTCGACTTGTTGTGACTGGTCACACCCACCATGGCTGTCGCAATGTTCATCGAGGTGACATTCTGGAGCATACTCTTCCATCTTTCAGCTGGCGGAACAAGGACAACCCAAGCTTCATGCTGGTAATTTTTGTTTTGTTTTGTACATTAGGTCAGTGTCCTCTGGTATATAGTTAATATCTAAATTACTTTTTAATTACTTTTTTATAAAAAAAGAAGAGAGAAAAGGCTTAGTTATTGTTATTTTAAAAGGGCAGAACAGTTAGGTCATCTGTCCCTTTTATAAAAAAGACCTGAATATTTTTATTTAATGTTTACATTGCTACAAAGTATGATTTTAATCTTGATAAACACAGTAACTCACTTTTTTTGTTTATATATATGTGTGTGTTAGAGCTGTCGATTTAATAGATTAATAAGCGGCTTCGGTGGCGTAGTTGGTAGCATGCTGAACTGCTGTGCCCAAGATAGCGGGTTCAAACCCGTCCGAAGTCGTCGGATTTTTTAAGAGCGTTAAAAATCCTTTAGTATGCCTCCCTTCGGAGGGGAAGTAAAGCCGGCAGTCCCATGTCATAGATTTATGGCACGTAAAAGATCCTTCCACAAACTAAACTTGTGTGAAGCTAAATTGTTAGGTTAGATTTCATCGGAACGCTCTATCAAAGTTCGAATGTTCACCACTAGTTATCATTGATATCTGGTAGCGAAAGTTGGAACTACTTGAAATCGAACGGTACTTATAGCTCACCCTAAGGGTGTTCACTGGAAGCAGCTACAGACTCAGGCTAGCCGAACATGTCCTCGGACACTCCCGGCTCTAAAAGCCATACGATAAATAAATAAAAAAATAGATTAATCGGACCAATTAATCTAAAATATGTTTAACCGATCAGTGTGCTGTAATCGATTAATCGAACCCATTAAATTAGTAGTGTGGTGTAGGAAAATTATTGTTTTTTGCATAGCACAAAACCTGTGTATTGTATTATTATTTGGCGTGCTATTGTACGATTGACAGGTCAATAAAGTTATCTGATGCTCATGCTTTTGCTTCAGAAAGATAAAACCGATAATATGTCCTTAACCCTCTCAGTGCCACGCGCCGATCAGATCGGCTCTTGCTGCTCGAGCCAAAAGTGCCAAAGCCGATTCAATCGGCGCTCTGTTTATCTTGTATTAGTAGATTTCTGCAGGCATATGTCCGTGATTATTTCATACTGTTGAAAAGGTGATGTTCCAAGCTTGTCTTTGCGGTGTCTACGTTTTTCCTTGGAAGTCCATTACGCGATAGGTTTGAGTTTGTATTCACGCCGTCCCTTTGCGCTCCCCCAATCACGCACGTTCCCGCCAAAATTGCGGTGGAGATGTTTTCTCCTTGTTGAAGTTTACTGCCTACTGATGCATCTAAGAACGTCAAACAGCTGGAAACGTAGTGTTTCTTCGAATATTACTCTTAGGTGTCCTTAATTAGACTCAAAATTGATTTTTTACAAAATAAAATTGAAGAATTGAACAATTATCAGAATAACCTCCATATAAAAGGTCTAGATGCAGTATTTACCTTTACGAACATAATGTATGAAAGAATGAGGCATTGGTTATAAAACAAAGCAAAAATAATGATTCCATCCTTTAAAATATGGTACCGTATTTGCTCGCGTATATCTCGCACTTTTTGACCGAAAATATGTGTGAAAATTTTCGGTGCGAGATATACGCGGGGAATGACCGTATTCCCGAAAAAACACAAAATTTGCGATGTAACAGTAGGCCTACTTGCGCAACTGTTGTGGCACGCTAATCCCTAATTCGAACGTGTTTCAAGGCGGTGAATTTAGCCAACCGCGGCCGAAGACACGGCGAACGATGTACAGCGTGCTAACACTCACGCTGCGCCGTATTCTTGCATGCGGCCGAGCTCTGATGCGACGCGATGCGTAAAGACGAAATCATTGAGATTCGAGGAGACTGAACTGCGATTCTCTGCGATGTAACAGTAGGCCTACTTCCGCAACTGACGTGGCGCGCTAATCGCTAATTCGAACGTGTCTCAAGGCGGGGAATTTAGCCAGCCGCGGCCGAAGACGCGGCGAACGATGTACAGCGTGCTAACACTCACGCTGCACCGTATTCTTGCACGCGGCTAAGCTCGGATGCGACGCAATGCGTAAAGATGAAATCATTGAGATTCGAGAAGACTGAACTGCGTTTCTCTGCGATGTAACAGTAGGCCTACTTCCGCAACTGACGTGGCGCGCTAATCGCTAATTCGAACATGTCTCAAGGCGGCGAATTTAGCCAGACGCGGCGAACGATGTACAGCGTGCTAACATTCACGCTGCGCCGTATCCTTGCACGCGGCCGAGCTCTGATGCGACGCAAAGCGTAAAGACGAAATCATTGAGATTCGAGGAGACTGAACTGCGATTCTCTGCGATGTAACAGTAGGCCTACTTCCGCAACTGACGTGGCGCGCTAATCGCTTATTCGAACGTGTCTCAAGGCGGCGAATTTAACCGACTGAGGCCGAAGGCGCGGCGAACGATGTACAGCGTGCCAACACTCACGCTGCGCTGTATTCTTGCACGCGACCGAGCTCTGATGCGACGCAATGCGTAAAGACGAAATCATTGAGATTCGAGGAGACTGAACTGCGTTTCTCTGCGATGTAACAGTAGGCCTACTTCCGCAACTGACGTGGCGCGCTAATCGCTAATTCGAACATGTCTCAAGGCGGCGAATTTAGCCAGACGCGGCGAACGATGTACAGCGTGCTAACATTCACGCTGCGCCGTATCCTTGCACGCGGCCGAGCTCTGATGCGACTCAATGCGTAAAGACGAAATCATTGAGATTCGAGGAGACTGAACTGCGTTTCTCTGCGATGTAACAGTAGGTCTACTTCCGCAACTGGCGTGGCGCGCTAATCACTAATTCGAATGTGTCTCAAGGCGGGGAATATAGCCAGCCGCGGCTGAAGATGCGGTGAATGATGTACATCGTGCTAACACTCACGCTGCGCCGTATGCTTGCATGCGGCGCCTCGATCCCTAATCGGCTTGTATCGAAGTTCGGATCAACTCGTTGTTGCTCGCTCTTCCTGTTAGTAAAGCTTCGGGTAAGTTCCTGGACAATGGCGACTGTTGTGGCGCGCTAAATCGAACGTGTTTCTACCTCAAGGTTATTACTTTCATTTATATGATGGCGTCAGTAATGAATGAGAGATACAGTAAAACTCGGTTAAGAAGTTCCCGCATAAAACGTTTTTCCGCTTAAGACGTCCGATATTCTCGGTCCCGTGATTCGTCCCATAAGATACATGTATATTTTTCCCCTATATAGTGTTCGTGCATAAGAGGTTTTCCCGGTTAAATAGTTCAGATTTTGTATTCCTTTAGAGTATAAGACGTTCACTGAGAGACAACTGACTTAGAATCAAAACTCTCCAATCTCCGCGGAAGATACATCCGGTGTTCCGAATGAAAGAATACAAGAGTTCTGAGTGTTCGCGGGTCTCTGACCAGGCCCGGTGTTCCGAATGAAAGAATACAGCCGTTCCGAGTGTTCGCGGGTCACTGACCAGGCGAGCATTTCAAGGCTGAATGACGTCACGCTATGACGACACCCACTCAAGACCGACTACAATATACAGCATCATTCTTATTCGTGGCCTCCTATATTCATTGTTCGTGGCTTTTATCGCTGTTCTGTGTGATCTAACTTGTTAGCCAAGCATTGCCAGACGTAGCATAACATTATTGAGATTACGAGAATTGCGTCAGTGAAGTAAAGTTTTCAAATCATTGTGAAAATGAGTGGTTCTCAGATGAAAGGCATCAAAAGAAAGGCACTTTCTATTAAAGATAAAGTGGACATTATAAGAAAAGTAGAGTCGTCTACTCTTTCACATGTTGCTCTTGCGAAGGAGCTCGGAATGCCGCCGTCTACTTTGAACTGCATCAAAGCAAAGAAAGAAGGGATCTTGGCTTCTGCCGGGAATACTTCGGCAAGCTGCAAGAAGATTAAAAGCGGGAAATACGAAGACGTAGAACAAGCTCTGCTCGTGTGGTTTAAACAGCAGCGAAGTTTAAACATTCCTTTTAGCGTGATTATCGCGAAGGAGAAAGCCGAAGAAATCGCGTGCCGATTACAAGTACCTTTTACTGCGTCGAATGGGTGGCTGGATCGCTTTAAAAATCGGGCTGGCATAGTTAACAAGGCTATTTATTAATGGTGAAGCTGCGAGTGTAAGTACAGAGGAAACGGAAGCGTGGAAGGAAACACTGCTGCCGGCAAAAATCAGTAATTACAAACATTGTGACGTTTTTAATGTTGACGAATTCGGACTTTTTTATCAGGTTGTTCCGGATAAATCTTTGGTTTTGAAGGGAGAAAAAAGGGACAAAAAAGTGTTTTCAATTCAGTCTTAGTTGTTGTTTATTTACATTCTAAAATGTGTCTATAATTGTAGTTTGCTGGAATATATGGTGTGTGCTCAAACAGTTATTGAAATTAAATTCTATTATTGTGAATTGTGAGGATTATGCCAATTAATTTCTCTTAATCTCTGGTCTGATAGTCAGATTTTAATATTGGGGCTTCTCTTTTTCTGACTTTTATAGAGGCCTATGTACAGTATATTATAGGATCCTTCACAAACAACAAAAATGTGTGCGTTTCACATGCATTTCAGGCCACTATCCTTTTAAGAAGTTTCCCTGTTAAGAAGTTTTTTTTTAATGGTCCCTTGAAAAACTTCCTAACAGAGTTTTACTGTATGCGAGCACTTTTTTTTCCCTGAAATTTCAAATAAAAAAATGTGATGCGAGATATACGCGGGGGCGAGATATACGCGAGCAAATACGGTATTTATGACTTTTTTCGAATGGCCTGCATGATCATTGGAAATGGCTTGGCATTCTTGGCAAGTATTTCAGGAAATGGCTTGGTACTAAGAAGGTCAATTGCTTTCTTCTTAACTGAGTGGTTTGCCCACCACTCTTAGAAACTATAGGAAAAGAAATACCGGACAGGGCATTATTGTCTTATTACTGAAGTTTACAAGTCGTTGGTGGAACTAGAAGGTGACTTCGCAGACCCTCTACAATGGTGGAAAAATACATTCAGACCAACTTACACATCTTGCATGCATAGCGGAAAAATTGCTTTTTTATTCCAGCTACTTCAGCTCCATGTGAGCGAGTGTTCAGTGACGCTGGATATATTGTCATTAAATAATCAATATTGAAATATATTTTAAATAATACTACAGTATTAACTTTTTTTTTACTTGTATGCCACCAATGCAATAAAAAAATAAAATTATGTCTTCCTCATAGGAAATGGAATTGTAAACATTTTAAAATATATTAATCAAAGGTTTCTATTTTTCGAACTGATACTGTGTGAAACCGACTAAAATTCGATAATCGACCGATTAATGGCATTCGGTTAAACTTTCTTTGGGAAACCATACCTTATGTTGCATAACAAAATTTTACACAACAAAGGAAAAAGAGCAAGAAGGGTGTGAAATATCGATTTTTATATTTGAACGCCGTTAGCCTGGTTCTTGAACTATATGAGGCGCTCGGAACCATAGAGGCTCAAGTTTCAAATAACTGATTCCGAGAAAAATGGCTTCCAAGTTTTTGACATTATGAAATACCTTGCAATTATTTTGCCAAAGAGTCTATATACATGGTATTATATATTTAGATTGATCTTTTAAGGAACTTTGGGAACACTGTTTCAAACATAAGAATTATTTAGTTATTTTCATTTTAAATGGTACTTGAGCCTCTGGATTTTGAAAAGTTGCCGGTAACTGTCACTTGAAGTCTCTTTCTTTGGTACTTAAGTTACTTTGGCTCTCAGTCACCTATCTGTTAAGATGATGGTAAAACATTAGAATAGAGGCAAACTTTAACACGAACATTCAAAATATGTAGTTTAATATAAGAAGATGATAAGTACATAGTTAAAACAAGTGTTTAATACATTAACCCTAATGCAGTTTTAAAAAATAAGACTATTTGTACTTAAGCTACTATGGCACGACTGTTTGAGATTTAGATGATCATCTCGGAGGGTACATAAGTCACAACCAGTTTAGAAACCACGATAAAAACAACACATATTACGAAAAAACACAATACAGATTAGAACTATTTAGTCATCATCATCTTGCACAGTTTCCAGCCACTGGCTGGGTCTGTTTGGAACACAAGCCTCTCCAACGTCTTCTATCTTCCCACCATCTCTCAGCCTCCACCTATGTCCAGTCTTCTCCTCTCTTCTTCACGCTTTCTTCCACCCTCTTCAGCCACCTGTCTCTCGGTCTCTTTCCTTCCCACTTCGTCTCGTGTACTCTCCTGGGTATCCTCTTCTCCTCCATTCGTTTTACTTGTCCATACCATCTAAGTCTAGATTTCTCTATACCATCCTGTAATAGTTCCTCCTTCATTAATTCTCTGGTCCTCTCATTTCTTATTCTGTCCATCTTTGTAGCTCCAATACTGCTTCTCAAGAACCTCATCTCACTGGCCTGTATTTTGCTCTTCTCCCTTCCTTTCATAACCCAGGTCTCCGAGGCATACGTCAGAATAGGGACATAGTACGCCCGATATATGATCTTTTTGCTGTTCTGAGGGACATGCTTGCTCCATAATATGCTTCTCACACTCCTCCGAAATGCTTCTGCCTGCCTCCCCCGCTCATTTATTTCTCTATCGTTTCTTCCATTATCTTGTATCAGGCTTCCCAGATACTTGAAACTCTCCACTTTCTTCAGCTGTTCCCC
The DNA here is from genome assembly GCA_946902985.2 of Meconema thalassinum. Lineage (NCBI taxonomy): Eukaryota > Metazoa > Arthropoda > Insecta > Orthoptera > Tettigoniidae > Meconema > Meconema thalassinum. The sequence goes on along the minus strand of OX336392.1, from coordinate 507,804,919 downwards.
ACCAATTGTTATTCCCGTTGTGGTTCTTTCCTTCTTCCTTGTTGTGATCACCATCTCACTCTTATTTATGCTAAATTTCATCCCATATCCTTGTATTACTCCTTCCCACACGTCCAACTGTTCCTGTACCTCCTCTTCCTTGTTTCCCCAAATCATCAAATCATCTGCAAACACCATTGCTTTCATCTTTCCTTCCCCAATTACTTGTGCCACTCGGGTCATTATGTCATCCATCACCACAATGAAAAGTAACGGTGACAGTGCACTTCCTTGTTTCAGGCCGTTCCTCTGTTCCAACCAGTCTGATCTCTCTCCTCCCACTTTCACACAGCTCACGCTTCCCTTGTACATCTCCTTTATCCTCTTTATAGTCCATTTCTCTACTCCTCTATCCTCCAGGGACTTCCATACTTTGTTTCTGCATACAATGTCCTATGCTTTCTCAATGTCCAGGAAGGCCATCAGTAGATCTGTTCCATACTCATAGTGCTGTTCTTGTAACTGCCTTACAGCAAAAATCAAATCCACTGTGGACCTTCCTGCTCTGAAGCCATGTTGTTCTTCCCTCATCCCTCCTTCTATCCTTGTCCTAATTCTCTTTTCCAAAACTTTCTCGAAGATCTTTGCACAATGACTCATCAGTGTTATTCCCCGATAGTTTCTGCAATCTGTTCTACTACCTTTCTTGAAGATCGGGACAATTAGTATTAACACTAAATAAAAAGAAATATCAAATCAGTCATCTTCATCATCTCCATCTTCAGCATCCATAGTTGAACGCAATGTTTGATAAAACTGTGGTGATGCTGGAGGAATGAAAGGCATCAAATCATTGAGGTCTTTCAATTTTTTTGCCTCAATTGGTCTACCACCAGGATATAAAGCTCCTAATTCTGTTGGTAGAGGAAGAGAGCTCCGCTTCTTTCTTAAGTATGCTGTTTTGAAGAGTTCGCTTTCTCGGTGGCTGTACTTGAAATTCATTTTAAGTTCCTCTCCTTCTTTTATATTGATGTGCAAAATGTCGTACCATTTCACCTTTTCACCATCGAGGGTTTTCTTTCTATTACAGTAGAACCCCTATTTATCATTTTTCTAGGGACCTGTATTTTTTAACCTTAAATGAAGGTTTACCTTAAATCGAGATTTCGATAGGATTCATCACTAACTGCAGCACACTCTCCACATACAGTGCACTCTCGTTAATTCGCGGTAATTAATGCACAAACTTCTGCGAATTATCCGCAGTTATTTTTGTTAAGCCTAGTAAAAACAAAACTATTGGTTAAAATATTGAAATAGGCTTGAACACGCAAAATAATAATTATAACACATGCTAGGCTAGAGGTAGGCCTATGTGGATTATGCCTACATTAATATTTAATTATGGAAGGACATTGATGCTAAATGGGATCAATATAATTTAACACCAAGAAGAGAAGTTGTAGCCTTCTTCAGACTTAACACTGGCCATGACTGCCTTGCAGCTCATCTGAAACGAATCAACATCCTGAGATCTGAAGAATGCACACTTTGTCACGAACCTGGAAGTAAAATGGATAAGGGGCACCTGCTACATTGCAACAAACTCGATGTGACTGCTAGAACTTCAGGAAACCTCACACAACTCTATTGGAATGCAAGAAAGCTGATGGATTGGAATCCGGGCTGGCCATAGGAAACAACAACAACAACATATTTAACACCAAAAAAAAACAGTCATCACATTTTGTTTCTTAGATCGTTTATTCTAATTTTCGATTGCGCATTTCAGAAGAAAACATCATAAGAGAACGAAAATTCATCTCGTTTTTCTATATAAGAGATAAGTGTGACACTAGCTTGACTGGGAAACCTTCGGGATTTCCGTTGCATCACTCCCTCACTCGATATCAAATGGATCTCCGTTTTCCTAACCAACAGTCAAATTCCATGCTATTTCTTATTTGCTTTCATGTCTTAAATCATAAAAGTCTTTATCGACGTCTAACTTGCCCGTTCGAAATATCGTCGTTACAGAAGTCGGCAAGCGTAGTAGTGGTATTTTTCTCTCGAGTGAAAGTGCTCTTGTATTGTTTGGGATTCTTAGATAAAGGAAATCTGTGCTATACCACTCGCGCCAACATGCTCGTATGTTTCGAAGATTGCACAAATAGACCTATTGTTACATCGCAGAGAAACGCAGTTCAGTCTTCTTGAATCTCAATGATTTCGTCTTTACGCGTTGCGTCGCATCAGAGCTCGACCGCGTGAAAGAATGCAAAGCGGCGCGGCGTCAATGTTAGCACACTGTACATCGTTAGTCTTCACCCGCGGTCGGCTAAGATCGAGAGCGCTCGTGCAGTAGCGAGGAATCGATATGGAAGATGATCGATCGTATCGATCGCTAAGCTTCTGCACTCTAAATTCCTTTTCTGCCTTGAATCATTCTTAACGAGCTCTTGATGCAGTTCAGTCTTCTCGAATCTCAATGATTTCGTCTTTACGCATTGCGTCGCATCAGAGCTCGGCCGTGTGCAAGAATGCAAAGCGGCGCAGCGTCAGTGTTAGCACGCTGTACATCGTTAGTCTTCAGCCGCAGTCGGCTAAGTTCGAGCGCGCTCGTGCATGTAGCGAGGAATCGATACGGAAGATGATCGATCGCATCGATCGCTAAGCGTCTGCGCTCTAAATTCCTTTTCTGACTTGGATCATCCTTAACGAGCTTATGGCGTCTTTTTCATAGGTTCATAATGTCGCTTTACCATAATGAATAGAAATAAATACTTGAAAATTTTAAAATTTCCTAATGCTAAATGTGGATTTTGCCGTAATGCGAATTACGTTAAATCGAATATAAAATTGCATTTCACTTATGGAATAATTTTCGGGACTTGAAATTTCTTCCGTTAAATGCGGGTTTACGCTAAATCGAGGTCACGCAAAATCAGGGTTATACTGTAGTTACTCTTCTTTCTAAATAATTTGTTGTCTTAAAGTTAGTGTCCTTCGTTCAATGCACAATACCGTATTTACTCGAATACGACCCGCACCCTGATTTTGAAGGAAAAAAAATTTAAAAAATAATTTTTTACTCAAAATTATTTACAATCTTAACTAAATAAACAGAATAGCATTTATCCAAAATAGTTTCCAACAGTTTTGGAGTCGTCGTAAAATAACACACATCAAATGATTAAAAATACAAATAAAAGTACACAAACACTTCATTCGTCATCATCAGAAGTACCAACTTTGCAACTTTTATCACCATCACTTTCCCACTAAATGTCGTCATCACTGACATCCATACCATTCGAAATACTACATTTCTTGAAGCTCTTCCGTATGAGATCTCCAGAGATACGATTCCATGCCGTCAAAATCCACGAACACAGCAGCTGAACTTCCGGGCGCTGAATACGACCAGTTGGAGTCAGTGTGTGCTTATCGGCCGCCATCCGCTCCGTATACAGCTGTTTCAAGGCTGCTTTGAACGGGTGGTTCACGCAGACATCCCGTGGTTGTAGTATAGACGTCGTCCCGCTCAATCACGAATACATGACTCGTCAATATCATATTTCCTACCGGGCACGATTTCCAATAACTTCAGCTTCCCTCACAACTTTCAATTTCTCACTCACAGTAAATGACCGCAAACGTTTCGTAGCATTCATGTTTACACTCGGAGAACGTGCGCGTGACTGTATGACTCTGCGTGCTTACGGTAAAACAAAGTTATAGCCGGAAGAAGGTTAGCACCATCTAGCGGATACTCGCAACACCCGATATCGCACGTGGCGGACAATTTAGATCTTTCAAATTTGGATGACTCTAATAAGACCCGCACCCCAATTTTTCACGTCCGAATTTGTTTAAAAATGTGCGGGTGGTATTCGAGTATATACGGTAAATGGGTTCTTCTTACAAGCTGACTTTACTACAGGAATCCAGTCTGAAGGTGTGTAAATATGACTGTGAAATTTCTTTTGTTTCTCAATTAATCCGAAGTCTTGATCACACGGTAAATAGGAATGCCCAGACATTAAAAATGTATGATCTATTTGCTTCACACTATTATTAGGATTATTTACAATAAAATCTAAGACAGAAACCAGTTTAAAATTCTTGTTCTGTCCACCACACTGATCACTATACATAATTAAGTGACCTGTTTTCACAAAGTTCGCAACGTAATGTAGTAAGCACGATGAAATCTCTTGTGGACCACGTGAGGCGATGCTCTCATTCCAGATGTACACTAGCGTCAGAACGTTTAGACTCGCTTGCAAATGTTCACATTCCATGAAGTTTCTGAACTATTCTTTGAAAGTGGCCATGCAAATACAAATATTTTTAACATTATCTAGTTTCAGTACATACTGGACTTTATTTCACATTACATTACATTGCACTGATCACTCACAAGGAAGTACGAACACAATTATAACGTGAGAAGTGATCACACTGCCTGTTCATTGATGTGTCCTCCCTTTGCTTTGATGACAGCTTTGCAGATTCTACGCATTCTAAGTGTGAGTTTTTCCAATGTCTGGGATGTTATACTTCCCCAGGCCTCCAATAGGCATTGCCACAACCCATCCACACTGGTTGGGACCTTTTCTTTGGCTTTCCTGTCAAGTTCTTCCCACAAAAGCTCAATTGGGGACAAATCGGGAGATTGTGGGGGCCAGACCATCAATTACAATTTTCCTGCAGCTTGCTTATTTTCCACATACTGTTTGCACAAACGAGAAGTGTGTTTGGGATCATTGTCCTGCTGAAAAACAAATCCCCGACCAATCACCTTCGTCCCAGGTGGTAAAGCATTCCGCGAAAGGATTCGATGATATTGTTTCTTCTCTAGCATCCCCTCCACCTTCACCAAATCACCAACATGATTGTTCCCAAAACATCCCCAAACCATCACATTTCCTCCTCCATGCTTCACAGATGGAATTACGCAGGCTTCCATAACCCTTTCCCCAGGACGTCGACAAACGTACTGGCGCCGGTTGGAACCAAATTTTTCAAATTTAGATTCATCTGTCCAAAGAACCCTTTTCCACTGTTCAGTGGTCCAGTTTTCATGAGTTTTGGCCCATTTAAGTCTTTTTTGCTTGTGTATGACCTTCAACAATGGTTTCCGCACTGCTAAGCGACCATACAGTCCCACCGCATGCAGACGATTTTTTACTGTCGTAACTGACACAGGTTGCTCTCTTGTTTTATTAATCTCTGAGCATAAGTCTACTGCTGAAAGCCTTCTGTCACGCTTGCTGTGGATAACAATACGGTTGTCTTCGATTTTTGAAGTCTTCCTAGGGTATCCACAGCGCACAGTGGGTAAAAATCGAAATCTAGGGGACAAAATTATTTTTACGTTTTAATCATGAATTTAGAGTGAAAGCAATGTATATAATTTGTTTACTTCGTAATAAACATCAGTTAACACCTTTTTTAAGCTACGTCTACAAATGCAAGAAATTGTCTATGACTAGGAGTTGGATAGAGCATTCAGTCATCTCTTCAGAACAATTTTCACCCCTAATTTACTTTTAACAAGGTCACAAAGTTCCACTTTTGACATAATCGTCGAACCCAGTGCTTCAAACAGTTGTAAACGTGTAAAAACTGGTTGCGCGGCATCTTCTAAAACGTAAAATAATTATGTCAGTTGCAAAGAGATGCAAAAAATCTTATAACAGGCGTAAACTACAAGACTTTATCTACATTTTAACATTAAGTAGAAAGTGACGCAGAGTGACGCGACATACTAAAAATCTAAGTGAAAATATAATTTTAAAAATAATAGTTAAATATTATATAATGCAAATATAGCTAACATTACGTAACAATTACGCCCATTAATAACTGAAACACGTTAAAAAGATCATACCTTCAGCTGCATGTTCCATCTTAAAGCATCACACTAACCACAAAGACAACCAAACCACAGCCACTTACATTCACCCTCCAATTCGACTGCGCGAACAGTGGTGACAGATTTACACTAAGATGCGTTTATATGCCAGAATAGTGAGCGGCAAAAATATGAGAATGCTGTAGATGTAATAAATTTTGATTTTTTAATTATGAAAATAAATAATTTTGTCCTCCTAGATTTCGATTTTGACCCACTGTGCAGCGTGGTCGATCCACATGACTGCCAGTTTGCGCTCTGCGTTTCACTGCTCTTCGAACACTGCATTCTGATATTCTTAATTTTTGAGCTATTTTTCGATTCAACCACCCAATTTCTTTATAAGCACAAGCCTTGGCTTTATTTTCTTGGGTTATATTAGCTTTTCTACCCATATTTGATGGTTGTAATTACCGTAGTTACTGTACGTCCAGCTGACAACAATATACACAATATACTATACACCAAAACTTCCAATATTTGATATAATCAAAGCCCTGCAATAAGTGGTATGCAGACTAACATGTAACCACTTTGGATAACTTCAGTAGACTAACTGAGTCATCTAGTATCAAAACCGGCCAAGTCATTGAAGGCATATTTTTCAGTATGGATGAAAAACATCTAAGAGAGGTGGTCACAAAAGATTTTATTGCATATATATATCCGTAATGATTTAATATTTAAGTTCTGCTATTTTGAGAAATCTGATTCATAATAAACCCATCTTTTTTGCTAATATTAATTTTGACTTGGCCGTTTTTGTTGCAATTTGGTATAATTTTAGTTGTTTTTTTTTTTTGTTTTTTTTTTTTTAACTTTTCTTTTTAAATTCCAAACTCCAGTGAAAAAATGCAATTAAATTAAAATAAATTGACATTGTAATTACCTGTCTTTATTGCAATAAAAACGAAAGCATTCTGCTTAAATTGGACAGTAATATATGAAGATGGACATCAGAAAGCTGAGGAGAATACAAAATAGGTATTATATCATTAAAAGTTAGTAGTTCACTTAGATCTTGAACACAGTAAAAGAAAATGAGTCAATTATTAAAATAGGAAAATTATACACGTTACACTACACAATAATGACAAGATACGAGCGCACAGGATATACGATTGCTTTCGCGCCAATGCAGTAAGAAGCCCGCGAATACGGAAGTCAGTGTTGCAAACGAACAAAATACAAATTATTATGACTTCGAAGAGGATACAATGTTGCCTACTGATATTATCACATTCTTGCATCATTTAACAACGCAAGATTCCAAACAATAATGCTGCGACATGAAGATTGCTACTCGTTCTTTGACATGGAAGCACTGCCTGCATGACTTGGCCCATTTTGTTGCACGACCAAGAATTCAGTGCTCTGTAACATGAAGACATGGACGATTTTGAAGCATATTCTTGTTTCGCCTGATAGTGCTATACTTCTACTTCAAATTGATAACCTTAACTCATTTTCGTAAATTTTGTGACTTGGCCGGTTTTGATACTAGACGACTCAACTGTTGACTTCCACGGGAAGGAGAGCAACAATGGACGAAGGACCGTATGACAGAGACGTGCTTATTGCGTGGGAAATAACATCTGGGGACCATACGTTTGTAAACGTGTTCGAAATGACATAGTAAAATCTTCCAAATACACCAAAATACCTTTGCAAAGGTATTCAGTGCATCCACACACAAGTAAAAGAATCAAAATACCAGTTATGAGGACACAGGAAACAATAAATCATATAAATCTTAAATTTTCATGGGTGAGTCTGAACTTTCTGATGCTAGTGTAGGTATGCACTTCACCAGTCCTCATGCCATGAATACCCAATAAATAAGTCCATAATAATAACAAGTTCCAACCGTAGCACTGGAGTGGGCAATGTCTTCATCAAATCAAATGCTATGACATGTGCACTTTCATTCAAGGCATTTTTATTCATGGACTGACAAGCTTCTTCTGCCTTTGTCTGATGTTCAGCTAGCTCTTGTGATAATTTCCTTTTGTTTTCTTCATTGTCAGCAGTCTTAATTTGATTGTTCAACAGGTCACACTTTTTACAGGTATCTTTTAATGGAGGATGAAAATGCAAATTGAATTCAGTATTTAAGATTGTACGAAAAATGTATAAACTTGCAGGGATAACCTGAGGATCTTGTTCATGACAATGAATTTTATACAAATCATATATTATTTTAACATTTAAATTCGGAGACAAATATCGCCGGTTGGGGTTTTTATGTCTGCTGTAGTGTGATTCATAGGTGGGAAATTTTTTAATGAAATTCTTGATATTATTATCAGAGTCACATGTTGTTTTGTTGTGAGGTGCTTGCTCAACCCGTCGATCTTGTGGTGTCAGGCCCAGATCCAGCAACGGCTAGGGGGGGGAGGGGCACTGTCAATAGAAAGGGCGTGCGGGTTGCCTACATTTTTGAAAGTAAAATATACTTTTGATGTAAGAAGATAAGAGAATTTATTTGGCATTAACTGCACGTGCTAACTACTCATAATTACTCCTAATTACAGTTTTGTACAATGATAATTTGAATTTTTTTAAAACAATTATATCAAAAACAATGAACACAAACCAGTTCCTAGATAATAAACTCCACCCTCCGCTTTTTAGACTTCACATACATGTCAATTACTCTATCCACACAGACGTCAATATTTTTATGAATGTTTAGCTAGGCTAAACCAACCAGACGAGATTCTCCCATCGAAGACCGAAGCCACGTTTTAATTCTGCGCACCCCCCTGTGGGTGGGGGGTTTGAATACACCCACGGTATCCCCTGCCTGTCGTAAGAGGCGACTAAAAGGGGCGACCTTGGCTATACTTTAAGGACTCCGCGTTGTTTTGTGAATTGGACCCCCAGTGGGTGGTAGGAAGCGAATACATCCACGGTAATCCCTGCCAGTCGTAAAAGGCGACTAAAAGGGCTTCTCGGAACGGTCCCCTTTCGAGGGTTTGACAGTCAGCTCTAAAAGACATACACCCGTGCGGTATAACTCTCATTAGGTTATATCGCACTTCTTTCCATTACTGCTTTCAGGGTCTGGCAACCAAAATTTCTATATGTGCGTGCTGTTAGGGGATGGGCCACTTACGCTTGCGACTACGCTCGAAAGCCTGTTCCGGTCTTGGCTGCGCCGACAGGTTGGTGTGCCATGTACCCGTGCAGTAGTATCGGCCTGACTACGCAGGTCCCTGCACAGCCGAATGTCTGAGCTGTAAAATCCAGTATATGCCAAGGGGTACATGCCGATACGGCATTGTAAAACATCGGACCCCCGGGCAATGCCTTCCAAGCTAGGCGGGCCTTGCCCTGGCTGGGTAGCGCCTACTGTGACGGCCCGTGATCGGATGTTGGTGGCATTCGGGGAGGATGATCTGGCCATGGGTTCAAAAAGAAAAATCCCCAAACAGGGTGGTCCTACACCCTAGTCTTTAACATTTGATTCCCTACGGGGATCAACCCCCTGGGAACAATCTGTGCGTGAAAATCTGGGTGCTAACACCCCCAAGTTTCTGGTAGCTACCGGAACAGATGGGGGTGATTTCAAGCTGGTAAAGAGTATTTTGTTTTCTCGCCACATAGAAGGTGTCTATGGTGAGCTAGAGAAAGTACAAAAGATGAGGAACGGTAGCTTGTTGCTCAAGACTAGGACTGGTGAGCAAGTAGAACAACTTTTGCAATGTGACCACTTTGGCGAAATTCCCGTCAAAGAGGAAAAGCACACGTCCCTGAATCTTGTCCGAGGAGTTATTTTCCACCGGGACCTGATTCTGAACACTGACGAGGAGCTCAAGGAGGATATGCAGCACCGTCACGTGACTGATGTCCGGCGCATTACGCGCAAGGTCAATGGTCAAATCGTGTATACTGGTGCTTTCATTATTTCCTTTGAGCTTTCGGTGCTCCCGGAGAAAGTCAAGGTTACAAGTTACCGTTGTGACGTACGGCCTTATATCCCTCCACCAATGAGGTGTTATAAGTGCCAGAAGTTCGGGCACATGTTATCCCGATGCTCGAGCCCCGAAATCTGCGGAACATGCGGTAAGGTACCACACGAAGCGGAAGAGTGCACAACACCTTATCAGTGCACTAATTGCCCTGGATTTCATTCTCCTCGGGACAGGAACTGCCCTGTCTTCCTGAGTGAGAAGAACATCCAGGAGATCAAAACCCTGGATGGTCTCACCTACCAGGAGGCCCGCAAGAAGTACCATACCACGATTTCACCTTCTCCAACAATTGATTATAGAGCCATAATACCAAATTTGGTTCCGGCTACCTCATCTTTTGTACCAGCTGTGAACCCTGCAACTGAGTTTCCTGTTCCGAAACCAGCACCTATGATTATAACGGAAAGCCCGAAGGTGACTTCAACTCCACCTTCGGCCAGCACGAAGGCTGTGCGAGCGAAGGCTGCTCCGCCCGCACCGCAGGGGAGGAAGTTGAAGACTTACTCCCGACTCGGCGAAAGCCGCGCCGATGTCTTCGGAGACGGCATCGTCGACCAGGGTCAGGAATTCGGCTCCTGACCCGTCTATATATCTTAAAGAGGCGGGTAAGAAGGGACCCCGCACTACGCATTCCCTTTCTCCAAAAAAGGGCAAGCCATCCGCCCCACCACCTGCTGATGCTTCTGCGCATAGGGACGTTTCGGTCCCCAGATCTGCGCGCTCCCCACGGAGATCTCCCCGCCGCCGAACTGCGTCTAGGAAATCTTCCACCGAGTCGATTCACTCCATGACCTCGCCTGAGGACATGGAGATTATAGTCGACGTAGTGACTGTAGATCCTCCAGAGTCTAAGTTGTAGCTTGCTGCTCCAACTTATTCCCTAAGTTCACACAATGGCACTGTTACAGTGGAATTGTAACAGTTATGACAGGCATTTGACAGAGCTCCGTCAGCTTATTGCCCAATACGCAGCGAGTATAGTCTGCCTACAGGAAACAAACCTCAGACCTGATCACGAGACTGTTCTGAGAGGTTTCCGACTATACTCTATAGAGCGACAAGACGTCGCCCGGGCTTCCGGGGGCGTTTGTACCTTTGTTCGCTCTGACTGCTATAGTGAGGAGTTTCCACTCGCCACTCCTCTGGAAGCTATTGCAGTTCGCGTGTCCTTGCCTGCTATGACAACTGTTTGTAACGTGTACCTTCCACCGAACCAGCCCCTTGATATTAATGACGTCTTTGATCTTGTTGCTCAACTTCCAGTCCCTTTCCTACTCTTGGGTGATTTCAACTCTCATCACCCCCAATGGGGATCACCATCTTCCTGCCCCAGAGGAAGGAACGTGGAGGGCTTAATTCAAGGGTTGGATTTATCACTATTAAATACAGGGAAGCTACACATTTTAGCTTAGCGCACGGCACGTACTCACACATTGACTTGAGTGTGTGTAGCCGTGCGCTGGTCCCCCTATTTGGTTGGTGTGTACACGACGACCTCTGTGACAGTGACCATTTCCCGATCGTTCTTACCCTTCTGAACCAGACGCCCGTGGAGATCCCCAGTCGTTGGGTTCTTAAGCGGGCAAATTGGCCCTCGTTTCAAGAACGAGCTGTGTTCGTTGATCCTGGTTGCCGGAGCGTCGATGACGAGGTACAGCACATCACCGATGTGCTTCTTGCTGCCGCCGAAGAGTCCATTCCATCCTTTTCTGGGACTCCTTGTCGCAAACTCGTCCCTTGGTGGACAGAGGATATTGCAGCGGCAATAAGAGACCGTCGTCAAGCTCATAAGCACTACCATCGGCGTCCAACCATGGCCAATTCGGTGGCGTTTAAGAAATTCTGTGCCAAGGCACGGATTCTTATTCACCAGAGTAAGAAACAATCCTGGGAACGGTATGTGTCTACTATTACGGCAGATACCCCCTCCTCTCAAGTGTGGACTAAACTACGACGCATTTCGGGAATTCAGATATCTTCTACTGAACCGGGAATTTCCATTGATAATGAATTGGATCCGGATCCTTATCGCGTTGCAAACCATCTCGCCTCGTATTTTGCGGATATATCCGGTTCCGATTACTATGACCCTGCCTTCGTGGCCCTGAAGCGCGGAGCGGAACGTTTCCAGCTTAGTTTTGCTTCCCGCGCTTCGGAGGAGTACAACGTGCCCTTTACGGAGTGGGAACTCCGTGGAGCACTAGCGCTCTGCATGGACACATCTCCCGGCCCGGATAATATTCACACCCAGATGCTTAAGCACCTTAACGATGAGAGCATTCGTTATTTGCTCAGGGTGTTTAACCGAATCTGGTTGGAAGGTGTGTTTCCAGCGCAATGGCAGGAAGGTATCATTATACCTATCCTGAAGCCCGATAAGGATCTCAATTTGACAGGGAGTTACAGACCTATTTGTCTCACTAACGGTCTGTGCAAGCTCATTGAGAGGATGGTCAATCGGCGCCTGGTGTGGGTCCTCGAGAAACGGGGACTCCTGTCTGAATACCAGTGTGGTTTCAGAGCATCTCGGTGTACCAACGACCATCTGGTACGCCTGGAGACCGCCATACAGGACGCTTTTCTCCGGAGACAGCACTTAGTCGCTGTTTTCTTTGACCTCGAGAAGGCCTATGACACCACTTGGCGTTACGGCATCCTCTCTACCCTGCATCAATGGAAATTCCGAGGTAACTTGCCGGTTTTTATTGCGAATTTTCTGTCCCTTCGCCTGTTCCGTGTCCGAATAGGGGGGACATATTCGCAATATCATATACAGGAAAACGGAGTCCCACAGGGATCGGTGCTTAGTGTAACATTATTTGCGATTGCCATAAACGGTATAGTCGCTGCTGCTGGTCCAGCAGTGGTACCTTCGCTATATGTAGACGCATACCTGCCAACTTTTACGGTTTATCCGTAAAATTTACGGAAATTGCAGCATTTTACGGTTTTACGGATGAACGGTGTCATTTTACGATTTCGCGGACAAAAATTTGAAACGATAATTTACATTCGATAATACCGCCCACTTCCGTACAATCGATTGTTTGCGTGGGTCGAAGGCAAGTCCACGATAGTCGATAACTCGTTCTTTGATATGATTCGTACTTTTAACCGTGTGATGGTTGTGTCGTCATTGTAATTGAATTTGAAGCCGGGATAACCGTTCTTCCATGTGTCGACAGGCTCTGCTTCGCATATTCTTTGTTCCGCTCCGTTCGCTCGTTGCGATTTAAACCATATTCTGTGACCACGTTAGTTGTTCATTGTTCGCGAAGTTGGCGTTCCTTGAATGTTTTCGTCTTTTAAGGTTATGGCATATTTTAATGAAGCGTTCGAGTTTTTGTGCTATAACTTCGTGCTTCGCAGTTTCCTGTATTCCTTGGACTAATTACATTCGTTCCACGTGTGTGTGTGTGTTTTTTCTACCATGTGCATATTCTTTCTTCACGAGGTTGGCGTCGTGTTCATTTAATGGTTTAAGACTTTGTGTGTTTTGACATGTTTTAATGAAGTGTTGGCTGTCTTAAGTGCTTTATGTTATAATTTTATGTGACGTTCAGTGATCCAGGTTCCTTTCGATGTTTTAGTAGATATCGAGAATGAACAAATCCAACAAGAAACAGTACTTCCAGACATTTAAAGAATCATACTCGGTTGATTTTCCGTGCATACTAAAATCAAGAAAGGGAGAAAATTTACCTTTTGCACGGTATGTGGGTGTGATAGACTATTAATATTGCACATGGTGGAAAAAACGATTTAAGTAATCATGTGAAGTGCGGTAAACACATTAGTTATGTTAAATCGAAGGAAGATAGCAAGAAAATCAACACCTTTTTTGCTAAGTCTGGAAACGTTGACAGTGACGTAATTAGGGCCGAGTGTCTGTTTACTTCCTTTTTGGTGGAACACAATGTGCCCTTAAGTGCGGCTGATCATGCTGGTGCTTTATTTAAGAAGATGTTTCCCACATCAGAAGTTGCAAAGAAATATAGTTGTAGTCGCACGAAAACGACATGTATTGTAAATAAAATGGCAAAAAATGCATCATCTGAAGTTGTTAAGTGCCTTCAGAACGGACCGGATACAGATAAATCCCTTTTCTTTTCATCATTGAGAAACTACTTTTATACTGCCTGTGACTACATCATCAACAAGTTTCCACTCAAGGATGACGTGTTAAAGAATGCTCAAGTTGCTAGGTTAGACAAAATTGAAGATGCACAGTTATCTTCCATTCGTTTTTTCTTGGAAAAGTTTCCTATCATGTTATGCAAGGAAGAGAATGAAACTACAGATGAGGTGGTGAATGAGCTTCAGAGGCAGTTCACAGCTCTTCAGGTAGATGACACTTTGGCTGCACATCAAGATGCTGCAAGTGATTCCAGTTGGGCACAAATATCAAGAATTCGTGGAGCCGATGGACTTCTTAAGTATAACCGAATTTCTAGAGTATTACTCTCTATTCTCACCAAATCCCATAGCAATGCAGAATGTGAACGTTTTTTTTTAGCCTTTTGAAGAAAAATAGAACACAGTTCAGGTCATCCATGTCCAATGAATCTCTGGAGTCTATTTCTATTTTGAAGACCAGGAGTTCTGGTCCCTGTTATGGCAAAACATTTTCTCAAGACTGTTTGCAGGAAGCTAAAAAGGCCACAACCATGACTCAAAAGTCGAACTAGCATGTGATTTGCAGTGTGTATTATATTATTTCTTGCCTGTGGTACGTTAAACAAGTTTTATTGTTTAAAGCCTTTTTCAATTATCGTATATCAGCTTAATCTATCAAGGAAGTCCTGTTATGTCTGCTCCAAACCAATATTCACCACGCCTGCTGCTGATTAACATGGATTTCTTCTTGATTATGTTCATCTACAAATCATGTAAATAGATATGATTTCATTGAAGTATCCTGTTTAAAGCATGAATTATTGTATTTTGTAGCCCAGAAGTATTATTATTTTCGTCAAGCCGGGGTATGTCGAAAATCGTTAGATTTTTTTGTCGCGCGTGAGTTTTACTGATAGCCCTTTTCAAAAGTTGGCAGGTATGTAGACGACTTCGCTCTACATTATAGTGCGCAAAATATGGCGGTCTCTGAACGACAGCTACAACAAGCTATTCGGAGAGTGGAACGCTGGACACAAGAGCATGGCTTTCGATTCTCAACCGCTAAGTCCTCGGTTGTCCATTTCTGCCGAAAGCGCACTCTCCATCCTGATTCTGAGCTTTATCAGGGCAATGTAGCTTTGCCTGTTGTTGCTGCGTACCGGTTCCTTGGGCTCCTTTTCGATCAGAAATTGACGTGGGAACCACACGTGCGGTGTTTGAAAACTGCCTGTGCTATGAAACTCAACATGTTGCGGTATCTTAGCGGCACATCATGGAGGGCGGACCGCACGGTGCTCCTAAGCTTTTATAAGGCACTGATTTTATCTAGATTACATTATGGCAGTGTAGCATATGGTTCGGCCCGTAAGTCAGTGCTTGTTAAACTGGACAGTGTCCACCACGGCGACGGGTGCCTTTCGGACGAGCCCAGTCGTCAGCTTGCTCGCCGAGGCTGGCGTACCTCCTTTACACCTGAGGCGCCAACAGGTACTGCTGACCTATGCTGCAACTATTCGACAGATGCCCCTTCATCCAAGCTATCCATGTTTGTTTTCCAATCCCAATCGCCGGCTGTATGATGCGCTCGCCCGAGCCACTCGGCCGGCGGGGATTCGCTTGGATGACTTATACCGTCAGTTCCGATTTCCTTCTGTCTCCTGTATTGTCCGAGTACCTAGCAAGGCCCCTCCGTGGATGGTCTCTCGCCCTGATATCATCCTGGATCTGCACACCGGCCCCATGTCGGGCACTGACTCCTCCGTCCATCGGAGGCTGTTCCAGTCCGTGGTGAGCCGGTATCCGGGATCAGGGCTTCTATTCACGGACGGTTCGAGGGTAAACGAGAAAGTAGGCTGTGCATTTGTGGTTGAGGATCGTCGGTTTCTCTTTTCACTTCCCGATGCCCGTGGCGTGTACACAGCGGAGCTCTATGCCATCTTAGAGGCTCTGCGGTACACGTTATCAGACGATCACCAGCACTTTCTTGTGTGTACTGACTCTCTGAGTGCGCTGCAGGCGATCGATGTGTTTTTCCCGAAGCACCCGTTGGTCCAGCGTGTGCACGACCTGCTCGTCAGTTCGCGTAACGCTGGGGCCGGGGTATTCTTTGTGTGGCTTCCTAGCCACATGGGTATTGCGGGAAACGAGCTTGCTGATCAGGCGGCGAGAGAGGCAGTCACACTGCCCTCGCTACCTGCCTCAGTTGCGGCATTCGATCCTGTCGCATTGGGAGGAAGCATGGCGTGCAACGCCTCCTCCCAACAAACTGAGAGGCATCAAGGGGACAACGAAGGTGTGGAAATCTTCCTTCCGATCTCTCCGGAAGGAAGCTGTGGTATTCTGTCGACTCCGGATCGGCCATGGGATTGCTACGCACACCCACTTGCTGAAGAGAGAAGACCCCCTGTGTGTCCTTGCGGCGCCCACCTAACTGTGGCACACCTTCTCTTGGAGTGTGTGGATCTGGCCGATCTGCGCAGGACTCTTAAACTGCCTAATACCCTCTCCCTTATTCTCCGTGATGACGGGCCGTCAGCTGACCTCGTCATCCGGTTCATGAGGGAGAGTGGTTACTTTTTTAAGTTTTAATGTGTAGTTATGACTTTTAATTCAGGTTAAATCTGTTTTATGTTTTTTATTGTGTTCATCTATTTTATTGTTCACTATGCCTTATTTGTTTTATCCTTTTTTACCATCCGCCTTTTATTCTTTTTATTCAAATAAGGCATAATTTTTGGGGCTCACTGTCTGTTTTATAAACACCATTTTCGTTTCATCCATGACAGTGAATTGTTTTTATCTACATCCTTTCATTTCACCCCATTTCATTTCATTAGGGGCCGATAACCTCGATGTTAGGCCCCTTAAAACAACAATTATCATCATCATCATCATAATTCTGCGCAAGATAGGAAAACTCCTTTCTACGGTGGCGTTGCTTACAGGCAAAGTGTCTAGGAGTTTGAGCAGGGTAGATACAAGGGGGTATACTTCCGGTAAGCAGGCATCCAGAGCGGCCTTGACTCTCGTTAGCTGATCCTTTTTCTTGTTGTTTTTGGACCTAATCAGGCAAGTTGCTTTCCAGACCGTGATTTCACTTTCGAGAGCACGTCCGATGGAATGTTCAATTGGCAGAATTCGGTGGAAACTCTCCCATAAGGTTTCTGACATCTCAGCCATGTCTTCATCTTCAGTAGTACCTTGGCGATCTTTTCAGACAACAGAAGATGAAGCGAGAAAACCGCCAAACTTTCTGGAGGAAAGCGACTGTGCAGATCTGAAATAACATTATCCAAGATCGGATTGTAATTAGACTGCCGATAGAAGTCTTTTGGCGTACTGGTTGGATGGTTTGAACGGTATAGCTGCTGCTTTCTACATTGTCGAGGAACAGTACGTTCAAGCGGAGGATCCATATCGATTTTCTTGGCGAGGTATGAAGCTCTCTTTCAGATGAAATCGAAGATCTTGTCTACTTCTTCTCTTTGTATTGTCAATATGCTGATAGAGCTAGTGACCAAGTCAGCTCCTTGACTTAGATCTAAATCTTCGCCCTGTAACGCCTGGCTCAGCTGCTTCGTATACGATAAAATGCTACTAAGGCAACAGGTCGCAATGAGAA
Organism: Meconema thalassinum; assembly: GCA_946902985.2. NCBI lineage: Eukaryota > Metazoa > Arthropoda > Insecta > Orthoptera > Tettigoniidae > Meconema > Meconema thalassinum. Next base: position 507,787,305 of record OX336392.1, on the reverse strand, counting down.
ACTGTGGCTCACACAAGGCTAAAATCAGGCAGTGAGCTTTGTTTGTCGTCTGGGCGTCTTTCCATGAGGCTATCTCAGAGAGAGCTTGTGTGATACCAGGCAAGTCTGCTTCAAACTGGAGGACACCGTCGTGCCGTTCCACCCATCTGGTTTCGCAAATGGTTTTCAGGGAGCATCCTAGAATATTCATCAACACATGCCTTCTTTTTGGATGTGGAAAAAAGGATGTCACTTGATTCATTGTTGACATGGCCTTTTTCACTTCAGGCACATTATTTGATTTGGACAGGGCGTTATTAAGTTTGTGGTTGTAGCATGAGGTCTTTAAGGCGTTTTCAGCCTCCTTTTGTATCTCTGCAACTGCCCCGCGAACTTCTGACACCATGACCACGCTACTGTCACTGCCTATGCCTACGCACTTTTTGACATCGAGGTAGTAATGATTCTTAAGTCGATTCAGTACTATTTGTCCAACTGCTTCACCAGTTAAGGATAGCTCTTGGGGAATTTCTTCTGCTGTCTCCTTCCCCTCCTCTTCGGTTTCTGAAAGTTCTGCGTCGTCACTAGGTGTTGACAAATAATGCTGTAACAGGTCGTCTACCATGACTTACAAATCCACTTACTGACCTAAAAGGGAATTTAGGCAAGCCTACATCACCTGTTGTCCACGATCTCCAAGCAGTATTGGAATTTTTTACACGTTGGTGAAGTCCGCATCGCAGCAATACATTATCACCTCCCCCATCATCGCACACCTCGCTGTCACTATTATTGTCACTCAGATCACTTGCTGAAACATCACTTTCATCACTTGTTTCGAAAAGTTCATCACTTTCGTGATCACTGTCCGTAAATTCAGTCGAAATTGATGCTAATATTTCATCTTCCGTCAAGCCAGTCACCGCTATTTTCCCGCGATTGCTTTCCATTGAGCATATACATCACCAAAGAAACAGAGTATTATTGCCATCGCATTCCAAAGGAAGTTGTCTGAACTTGGTTCTCACAATGTCCGGAAGAGTTCCATTTATTATTCAACGAATGCTGCTACTCCATGGAGTAGTTATGCGATGCGTCGACCAGAGCTCGACACACGAGTGTTAGCGCTGGATGGTGGCTGTCGACCAGTAGTCGACACACGAGCGGAAAAGGTTAAACTTTGCTGCTACTTAAATCATACCAGCAGATCTTGTTCTACGTCGTCGCATTTCCTGGCTTTAATTTTCTTGCAATTTGCCAAAGTATTCCCAGCAGAAGCTAAGATCCCTTCTTTTTTTTGCTATGCCGTTCAAAGTAGAAGGCGACATTCCAAGCTCCTTTGCCATAGCAACACACGAAAGAGTAGACGACTCCACTTTCCTTATAATGTCCACTTGATCTTTAATCTTTGATGCCTTTCATCTGAGTTCCACTCATTTTCACAATGTTTGCACAATTATACGAAAACTTTACTTCACTGATGCAATTCTCGTAATTTCAATGTTATGCTATGCTTGGCAATGCTTGGCCTACAAGTTAGATCACACAGAACAACAAGGGTGGCTATACAACGAAAGTGAATGTTTTCTATTCCCCCTCATACATGTTTCAAGGTTAACTCTGTCCAATGAGAAGATAAGCTGCTGACGTCATGTAGCCTTGACATAGCTCGCCCGGTCAGAACTCGGAACACTGGAAGTATCTTCCGCGGATATTGACGAGTTTTGATTCTGACCGTCAGTTGTCTTCAGTGAACGTCTTATACTTTAAGTTGATAAAAAATCTGAACTATTTAACAGGGAAAACCTCTTATACAGGAAAACTTTATACGGGAAAAATATACATGTGTCTTATGGGACCGAAAATATTGGTTGTCTTAAGCGGAAAAAGATTTTATGCGGGAACTTACTGTAATACCATTGAAATCAGCATTCTTTCCTGAGGCTAATAGTGTTCTTAGCTTTGTATCAATGTTGCCAGTAACATCAGGAGCTCGAGAGAGAGCACACTGTCGCTCTGACTGGCAGACATTACTAGTGTAAGTCAGTGCCATCAGCGTGCGCAAGGTTAACGGTCAGATTGTTGACCCGGGTGCTTTCATCATTTCCTTTGAGCTCTCGGTATTTCCGGGGACGATTAAGGTCACAAGTTAACATCGTGATGTCATGCCCTACATTCTCCAGCTATGAGGTTTTCTAACTGCTAGAAGTGAGGGCATATGTTATCTCGTTGCTCGAACTCTGCAATCTGTGGAACATGCGGTAAGGTACCCCACGAAGTGGAGCAGAGCACAAAACCATGCACGTGCACTAACTGCCCTGGATTTCATTCTGCTCGGGACAGGGTCTGTTCTGTGTTCCTGAGTGAGAAGAATATTCAGGAGATCAAAACCCTGGATGGTCTCACGTACTAGAGTACCGAATCACGATTGCGCCTGCTGCTAAGATTTGATTACAGCGTTCTAATACCTAGCCTTGTCCCACCCACCTCATGTTTGTTCCAGCTGTAAAACCCTCTGTTATGTCTCAAACAATCTTGAGGATAGCACCCAAGAAAAAATACCCATAGCCCGAAGGTGGGTTCAGCTCTTCCAGCAGGGGGGGTAGTCTAAATACTCTTCCCCGCTCAAGTGGTCGGCAAAAGCCGCTATCGTCGACCTGGGTCAAAGGTTCGACTCCTGGCCCGCCTAATTTTATGAAAGAGGCGAGGAAGTAGGGAGACCTCACCGTGTAGTAGCTTACTCCTTCTACTAAGGGACTAACATCTGTAGATGCATTAGTGCTTAGGGACGTTGTGGTCCCCGTGTTTGCACTCTCCCCACAGAGGTCAACCCGCTGCCGAAATGCGTCCGCTGTATCGACCCACTCGACAGCCTCCAAGGCTGGCATGGTGGTGGACATGGGGTAGCAGTAGCTTGCTGCTCCAACATTTTTCACTCGTTATAAAGCCCACATAATAGCGCTGTTACAGTGAAATTATAACAGGCATTACCCCAGGGGCTCACATCTAGTGGGACATGGGTTGGCGAGCACGGGGCCCCAGCTGAGTCCGGCATTGCTTCCACTTACTTGTGCCGGGTTCCTCTCTGTCTTCTTTCCTGTCGACCTCACTTGGTCAACTCTTGTTCTCTTCCGACCCCGACGGTATTAGGGTATCCGAGGCCTAGGGAGTCTCTTCCTTTCCCGTCTTAATTGGCCCTTGTCTCATCTTTTCTGATACCCTCCTTCTGCGAGGGGTCAGCCTTCTTTTCCTTTTCACAAAAAGAATAGATTGAAAAAGACCCACAAAACGTAGGCTAGATTCAAAATGCAATGTAGCGTCGAAATACTTACAAAATGCAACTGAAATTCAAAATACTTACAAAATGCAAATGCGATCGAAAATATGTACAAAATGCAATTGAGGGTGAGTATTTTCAACCAAAACCGCATTTTGCACGAATTTTGAATCTCAATTGCATTTTTTTTTGGTGGGCATTTTGCACATATGTTGATTCTCAATTGCATTTTGTGGGTATTTTGATCTAAATTACATTTTGTCAAGTATTTTCAATCTAAATTGCTTTTTGTAAGTATTGTCAATCCACATGAGTCCTTTGAATCTACCGTACATTTTGTAATCATTTTCAATTTCAGTTGCATTTTGTAAGTATTATGAACTTCAATTGCACTTTGTGAATAATTTGGATTGGAACTGGGATATTTCAATCTGAATTGCATTGTGTATTTTCAATTTCAATTGCATTTTGTAAGTATTTTGAACCTCAATTCCATTTTGTACGTATTTTCGATCTCATTTGCATTTTGTAAGTATTTTGAATTTCAGTTGCATTTTGTAAGTATTTCAACGCTACATTGCATTTTTTACGTATTTTGAATCTAGCCTACGTTTTGTGGGTCTTTTTCAATCCATTCTTTTTGTGCATCGTTTCATTCTAAATTCCCTTTTGTAAGACCATATTGTGCGTTGTTTCCATCTGAGTTCCTTTTTGTACGTATTTTCCGTCTCAGATAATTTTGTTCTGGTTTCGATTTCATTATCATTTTCGCTATCACCCAGATCATTAGGGGCCGATAACCTAGATGTTAGGCCCCTTAAAAAAACCAATTATCATCATCATCATCAATTGCATTTTGTTTGGTGGGCATTTTGCACATATTTTGATTCTCAATTGCATTTTGTGGGTATTTTGAATCTAAATTACATTTTGTCAAGTATTTTCAATCTAAATTGCATTTTGTAAGTATTGTCAATCCACTTTGAGTCATTTGAATCTACCATACATTTTGTAAGCAATTTCAATTGCATTTTGTAAGTATTTTGAATTTCAATTGCACTTTGTGAGTATTTTGAATCTGAACCGGCCTTTTTCAATCTAAATTGCATCGTGTATTTTCAATTTCAATTGCATTTTGTAAGTATTTTGAACTTGTCATCTTTTGGTACGATTACCCCATCCAATGTATATTGAAATTCAGTTTTTAATATCTTGTTTGTGAATATTGTGACAATTGATTTTACCTCCGTTAACCTTCATGTGGTTCCCTTCAAACCAATGTTGGATACTATCGAGGTCCCTTTGTAATATTTTACAATCCTCTATGTTATTTATTTCCCTATAGACGATAATGTCGTCTGCATACAATCTTATTTTTGATGCTATATTGTTCCCTAAATCATTTGCGTATTTTAGGAAAAGCAATGGACCAATTTTACTACCCTGTGGAATTTGCTTCTTAACTTTCTCTTCCTGTGATATGTAATTCCCTACTCTGACTCTCTGAACCCTTGAATTTAGAAATGTTCCTATCCAACGTACAACCCTTGAGTCCAATCCCATTCTCTCCAGTTTCTTTAATAATACTCCATGTTCCACTCTGTCAAAAGCTTTGGAAAGGTCTATAGCTATGCAGTCCAACTGTCCCCCTAGATCCACCCGATCTGATATCGTCCCCCCTCTGGCAAACTAGCGAAAGTGAAAATTCTTCATTTTACAGGAGAGCTAAAACAAGTTTCATCTACTTGTATAAAATCCAGTTATTTTCTTTTCGTTCACTTTTAATACTCAGAAGACTCATCAGCCAACATGTTTATAGGGTGCATTGATGTTAGCTCTTGTCTTAATTTTAAGGGCATAAATGGCAGTTTCGTTACTTTGTCAGAGTGATTTTATCTTATTATCTCAAGTATTACTGTTCCAAAGTATCGAATCTGCAATACAATTACAAAAGAAACAATTATTTGAATTAATTTTTAGACCATTAGACTTTTATTTATAGGAAAAAAGTCTAAATTCTAATAATTTTCTTCACAAATTGAACAAAATTAAAAATAGCAAATAAATTAATACATAAATTAGCATACCACAATCTACTCAAAATCTGATTCTTCTGAAACATTAGGTTCACGGAGTGTATCTCTCACTGTTTCTGATGACGGTAGGGTTTCATAAACTGCATGATAGCCTAAGCCTTTGGAATTTTCAGATCCTTTAATTTTGCACCGGAGATGCAGAATGTTGCAGGGTAAGGTTTCACTACTTGAGAGTCTGATGGTCGACCTCTTCGATTCCTGATAATGAACCTACTAAAATTAGCATCTTCATAAGCAGTCTTTATCTGAACTGTACCTGGTTCATCCTTTGTATAACGAAACCAAACAGCTTTCCAGAAAGGCAAAATATTCGTACCTTCAACCACAAGTCCAACCCCTCCTCCACGTGGTGGGAGACGGGCAACGGCATGAAGTAGGGGATTGCCTGTAGGGGTGAAGTACAGTGGGGACTTCGTGTGCCCCGGGACCGCTGCGGTAGCTGTGAAGGCTCTATGGGAACCCTGAAAAGTGACGGCTGACGGGGCTCTGGTGAAGCTACGATAGGCCTAGCAAGCCAGTAGTGGATATCATATTTGCTTTCAAAACAGGAACAGGCCTCGGAAAGGACGGATGCAAACGACGACGACCCGGATATGCTAATGGACTACGAGTTGGGACATTAAACATACAGACACTGACAGGAAAGGTGGAGGAGATTGTAGATGTGATGGAGAGAAGAAAACTGGATATACTGGGCTTGGCAGAAACAAGATGGAAAGGAGAAGGTCGCAGAGAACTGAGGAAAGGGTACCGGTTGTACTGGAGTGGGAACAGTGAAGGAAGGAGCAGCGGAGTAGGAGTAGTTGTGAGAGATGGAATGAAGGAAGAGGTAAAGGGAATAAGTGACAGGATCATGAAGATCAGAGTAACTGTAAAGGGAAGAAGCCTGGAGATAGCCCAGGTGTATGCCCCTCAAGTTGGATGTACAGCTCAAGAGAAGGAAGACTTTGAGGAGGAGCTACAACAGCAGTTGAATGGTCAGAGCATCATTGTCATGGGAGATTTGAATGCACATGTAGGAAGTGAAAGGCAAGGATATGAAAATGTATTGGGAGCAGAAGGATGGGGTAGCAGGAATGAAGAAGGGAGAAAGTTGCTGGATTTTTGCAAGAGAAACGGTTTAGTGGTAGGCAACTCCTGGTTCCGGAAGAAAGAAAGCCACAAGGTAACGTGGTACAGCAGTGATTTAACAAAGAAATCTTTGGTAGATTACATGCTGTACGACTGGGAAATGAAGAGAAGTGTCAGAGATATAAAGGTAATACCATCAGAGGCCTTAGATAGCGACCACAGAATACTTGTAATGAACCTGGGAGTTGTTAAGGATAGCAAGAGGACAGAGTACCAGGAAAGGAGAATCAAAGTATGGAAACTCAAGGAAAAGGAAGTCAAGGAAGAATTCCAGAAGAAGATAAGGGAAAGGATGCCAACAGACAATCCTAAAACAGGGGAAGAGGAATGGAAGCAATTCAAAAACACAATGGTGGAAGCTGCAGTGGCAGTGTGTGGAAGAACAAGCAACAGAAAGTGGTGTAAAGAGACACCATGGTGGAATGAGAGAGTAGAAGAAGCTGTGGGAAGGAAGAACAAGGCTTTCAGAGTGTGGTTCCAGGAAAGAACTGATCTGGCCAGGGAAGATTATAAGATAAAGAAGAAAGAAGCAAACAAGATTGTCGCAGAGGAGAGGAAGAAGTGGATGGTAAAGTGGACAGAGATGATGGAGGAAGACAGTAGAGGAAATAAGAAAGTACTTTATGGGATGGTCAAAAGTAAGAGGAGAGGTCTGCGAGAGGATGTGGTAATGATGGACAAAAACGGAAATGAGGTACACAACAAAGAGACACTCAAGACAGTGTGGAAAGAGTACTTTGAGGATTTGCTGAATCCAAATGGTCATAGGGAGGAAGACAATGCATTGGAAGATGGAGAAGACAACACAGGAATGGAAAAGGACCTGACTTGGAGAGAACTGGAGATGGCTATAGACAAGATGAAAGGAGGAAGGACACCGGGTGTGGATGAAGTGAGTGTTGAAATGGTGAAGGCAGCAGGGGAGGTTGGGAAACAGTGGCTGTACCGTGTGATGAGGGTGATATGGAAGGAGAAAAAGACCCCAGAAGATTGGAAGAAAGGATTAATTGTCCCAATATTTAAGAAAGGAAGCAGAAAGGAGTGTAGAAATTACAGGGGAGTCACACTCATACCTCACTGTGCCAAGATATATGAAAAGATATTAGAAAGTAGAATACGAGCCAAAGTGGAGAGAAAATTTAGAGAGGAGCAGTATGGATTCAGACCTGGGAGATCAACAGTGGATCTCATATTTTCAGTGAGACAGCTCCAGGAACACCACTATGAATTTGGAGAGGATCTGTTGATGGCCTTCCTGGACATCGAAAAGGCCTATGATAGTGTGTGTAGGGAGAAGGTTTGGGAAGCAATGGAAAACATGGGAGTGGAAAAAGGAACTGTAGGCAGAGTGAAGGAGATGTATTGTGGAAGTGTGAGTTGTGTGAAAGTTGGAGGGGTAAGAACAGACTGGTTCAGACAAATGAGTGGCCTGAAACAGGGTAGTGCGCTGTCACCCCTTCTCTTTATTGTGGTTATGGATGAGGTAATGACACGGATTGCAGGAAAAATAGGAGAAGATAAGATGAAAGCAATGGTGTTTGCAGATGATCTCATGGTCTGGGGAAACAAGGAGGAGGAAATTCAGGAGCAACTGAAGGCTTGGGAAGAAACAGTGGGAGAGTACGGATGGAAGTTCAACATCAGTAAATGTGAGATCCTGTTAACGACCAGGAAAAAGGACAGACCAATGAGTGGGATAACACTTGGAGGTGGACAGCTGAAGAAGGTGGAAAGTCTCAAGTACTTGGGAAGTCTAGTGGAGGAAAATGGGAGAAATGACAAAGAGATTACGGAACGTGGCAGACAGGCAGAAGCATTTCTGAGAAGCATTAGGAGCTTAGTGTGGAATAAAGATGTCCCACAAAAAAGCAAGGAAGTGTTATACAGAAGCTACTATATCCCGATACTGACCTATGCTTCAGAAACGTGGACAATGAAGAAAAGAGACATAAGCAGAATACAGGCAGGTGAAATGAAGTTCCTGCGAAGTAGGATCGGAGTAACAAGAAGAGACAGGTTGAGGAATGAAAAGGTCAGGGAAATGGTGAAAGAGGAGCCCTTGCAAGGTAGGATTGAGACGTCAAGACTGAGGTGGTATGGACACTTAAAGAGAATGGATGAGAAGAGGATTCCCAAGAGGATACATGAGATGCAGATGCAGAAGAAACGACCAAGGGGAAGACCAAGAGATAGATGGCTGAAAGGAGTGGAGGAATGTGTCAAGAAGAGAGGCGAGGACTGGACCAGAGTGACAGCGGAGAGGTGGTGGGAAGAAAGGACTAAGTGGCGAGGCTTATGTTCCAAACAGACCCAGCCTGGGGCTGGAAACTGTACAAGATGATGATGATGAACCGATATAAAACTGTTCTTTTTCGGGATGAAATCTATAAAGCCAGTGTGCACCAATGATGAAACAATATAGGGTGATGGATTCTTGCGTGCATTTCGTATCTGTTGAACCCATCCTTCAGGAGTGTACACTGGGAGGTTCTTTGCAGGCATATATATTTTTTGATGAATAGAATCACATTCCATTAAACTGTGCCCTGGCTCAAAATAAATGTGATCAATCTGCTGGAGCTTTTGGTGTTTCTTGATTGTTTCTAGACACATACGAACATAGTTCACATCTTTTTGTTGTCCTCCGCAGCTATCTGACATTATCATTACATTCTCAATATCAGGATGTGTCATAAGATATGAGTAAATGTTGCTTGAGATTTCCACACTCCCTCTCTTAGCTTCAGTCTCATTCCAAACGAAACAATCTACTGGGGTATCACCTAAATTGTAAGTTGTTAAGTTATAGACATCTAGTTTTCTTACATACAAAAATGGACCTTGAGCTCCTTTTGGAGTGCTTAACACAGCTTGCAAATCAAATTCGAATGCCAACATAGTTTTGTCACTCTTTGCCTTTTCTTTGCCAATATCTTTCAAATTATGTGCCGCATCTTTTTTCCCATGCTTCTTTTTCATTTACATTAATTTCACCTATCTTCTGTTTTTCTTCATACTTTGAGCAAATTTTGCAGAGGTCTTTTCTAGGGACATGAAATGTAAGTCTGCATTCACGGAAAACGCTCCTGTACTTTTCAATACTTGCACAACTCCTCCCTGAATCTTGTCATTTCACTTTGTAAAGCTCGTACATTTTCTTAATGTTTAGGCTGAGCTTGAGGTAACTGTATTCACTTTTCTTCCGACAATAGTGTGATTCTACACTGGAAAAAGACTAAATATGTTCTCTAATGAACCTATCATCTTCTACCTTAAACTGATTCTTTGGTTCATGTTTCCTTCTCATCTCAAGAAGTAAAATTCCTTGTTCATTTGTTTTACGTAGTGCTCCTCTTACTAAACCCTCTGAGATATTTAATGTATCTAGGAAAAATTCATGGCAGACAGAAACCTTTTCATTACCTTTGGTAAAGGTAGTATAACATCTCCTTGAGGGACCATCAGTAGTTTTTCTTCCTTTGTTCTGCTGAGATACATAGCCAATGATAAACTGCCATTGTTCAGAAACTGTAAGTAAATTTCCAAAGTCTTGTAATGGTTTCTATAGCCCTCACTGTTGGGTGATAAATGTAATGGTTTCTATTGCCCTCACTTTGAGCGACAAATGAAACGGCTTGCTAGCCCCTAACTGTTGGTAGCGACAAATGTAATGGTTTGACTGGCCCTAACTGTTGGGTAATAAATGTAACTGTTTACCTTTGCCTAAGCTATGTTGTTTTAATGGGCGCCAAGACCTCAATGCAATGTTGAAATCTAAATTTGTATTTAACAACGTCTAGCTCTGGCAGAACACCTTCAAGACTCTATTCACTCAGATCGTGGTATGATTTGATCATTAACCCAACAAACAATTGTATCAGGAGAAGGAATTGGTCTATATCTAATGCTACCTACTGAAAGCAAAGATTGCATTGTAAAAGAAATGAATTTATTATATAAAACAAGAAGAGCAAAATTAATAATAATAATAAATTTATAATTTAAATGGGAGCGTTGCGATTTTAATATTACCGATAGAAAATTACGTGAAAACGGAGTCTGATAAATTGATTTTACTCTTATTTCCAAGCTATGAAGTTACTGAAATATGAAATGTAAAACAAAGAAAAATGAGAGATTGCGTATTTCTGCGTCATCTGCGCTTACCACTGGAAATTGCTAAAGCATTTCCCTCGTACTGGATGATGCTGTGTGCTTCCCACAGTCTCCTGGACGTCGCCATCTTCTTCGTTATTTGATGATATCCTGGTAGATTAGATAATTCTATGGTCCGTACATCGGACCCAAACACTCGTCCAACCGCACTGGTTAAGTTTTACAAAAGTTAGTCCTCCAATCCACGGAACATCGGAGCGACTCCCGCGTGCAAGCGTACTCGGCTAGAACTATACAGATTGTCCGTTCCACGGAACATCGGAGCGACCCCCGCGTATAATCATACTCCGCAAGTTCTGCACAGATAGTCCTCGTCCCACGGAACCTCGGAGCGACTCCCGCGTATAACCACACTCGGCAAGAACTACACAGATTTTCCCCTGTCCCACGGCGCGTCGAACGATATATTCACCTGTCGGTTCCCCCACTCTTCAGCCGACTCCTAGCTTACGTGGTCTCCACTGATTGGCTGCACCCCACGCGCTATACTCCCCTCCTCTGCCTCATTACACTCGGCGGTAAGGGGAAGTCGTATTCCGTTCCAACTATTCGCCTTTTCTTGACGATGCGACCCCGGATTGCGTCATGCTTCCCGACAGGAATCAGCTTGTATTTGAATTCCCCGTGACTCAACTCTCTCAAATACCCTAACTGACAAAACTCCGTAAAATTCCGTAATCATGTAATTTTCTTTGATATTGTCGTTCGTAATAATTTGCTTGATAGCGTTTTCTAAGACATAGAAAACCTATCTGTATGCTTATAATTTTTATAAAATGCTCCGAAAATATCTAAATAATAATTATAATAAATTAATAATAATAATAAATTAACATGAAAAATTCTCTTGGCTGAACAATTTGCCACGTAAATAAATATAGAATGGCTTCCTACTGACTTATGCCAGTTGCATAAAAACCCCTCGAAAAACACGTTACATATTCGCCTCGGATCATCGGATGATTTACCGTGACGACGGTCCATTATCCGATTATCCCAGACACGTTAATAAACCCCATCCAAAATACATATTACATAAATGAAATCACCCTAAATTACAGATATATACACTCATAATTTTTCTTCACGCACTTTGCCTCAAAGTTTGTTGTCACTATGGATTGCACTTTGCAACCAGTCCAATGTTTTACATATAGAATAGTGTTCCATGGATATTTCCACCTCTCAAATTGCTCTATGTTGGAGAAATAGACATAATTAATGTGTGAGCACTATGTATTTATGATGTCATATCACACGCATTGAAGGTGTTCTGATATATTTATATCACCATAGAACTTCCTAATTTCACTGGAGGTTCCTTCCTTATTGTGAAATTCTTCCCACTTATCACTGTGCACACGATCACACTATTGTGGCAGCGCCTCGTGACCATAATACTTAATCTCTCTTTAAAGTAGATTAAATTAATATTGACTTCTGAAAAAAAAAACAGTAAGTGCGCATTACATATAACACCAAATATTTCTGTGCCGTAATCGCCCTGTCTTGTTAAGTTCCCGTAGACCATATTCTACCTAATACTAGTTCTCAACACAGACCCGTTCTCCTCACACAAATAATACCATTATACAAATTGCCTTAAATTACACACTTACAAATCTTACATGGCGAGGCCGTAAACAGAAATCACGTGTGCTGATATGTATGAGTTTCATGAATGACTGTCTCGCATTCTGATGGCCCATCTTTTGCCTCGTGGACGCCTTAAGCAAAAATACCCTGTTCAAGCGCTCACACATCTCTTGGAGGCAAATGGGAATTCACCAGCGCTACCAAATTCTGGCCTTGGTGTATCGAGACATTTTAGTGCTCAAGAGCATCCGACAATCCCGTCATATTTCCCTGTACCTTTAAAACTCACATTTACTTACATACTACCCCCTGTGTGACTTCTGATATGCCTGCCTGGAAGACCATCTCCTCCCACGCACCAAATACCACACTTACTCATTTGATAGGCTGGCTCGCCAGCTAAACCTCCTCACTTTATGACACATACTTTCGGAGACTATGTATATTATACGTCCCGTATAATCTGTTTCCCTCACTATTCTCCAGCACATATGCTGTTTTCCCAATACGTTTGGAAACTATAAATGGGCCCTCGTAGAGATAAAAGAACTTGGACATGACTTTCTCTAGCTTATTTGACTGTTTCGGCACTCTAAGTAAGACTCTGTCTCCCGGCTCGAATAGGTCAAATTTAGTTTCTTTTTGTTGGCGAATTCTCTTTTGTGCTGATTTAGATAAATTCTGTTTCGCCAACTGGACAATGTAATCCATCCCCGGTTGCTTACCCTCATTTAAGCCCAACACCCTCGCTAGTTCATTTTGTGGTCTTTTTCCGAAGTGAACTTCGTATGGCGTCAATTTCGTGCTCTCATGCTGGACAGAATTCAGCCAAGTCTCGACCTTGGGAAGATGTCCAACCCAGGCCGCATGCTTGTCATGCACTAGAGTCCGAAAAAGACGAGCCACTTCCCTTAATGGACGCTCTGCAGAATTACCCTGAGGGTACCTTACAGAGGAATGAACGTGTGTTATACCAGCTTCCTGCATACTGGTTCTCCATTTCTTTGCAGTAAACTGTGGTCCACTGTCAGATAGTATCCTGAGAGGAAGGCCAAACTCAGGTACATACTTATTAATGATCAGACGGCTACACGCTAATCCCGTGGCTTTCCTTAGCGGATATAGCTTGACATACTTACTAAAAGCGTCAATAACTATAAAAATGTACTCGTAGCCGTACTGTCCTTTAACGATCGGGCCGAATAAATCCACACACAGTAGTTCGCCGGGACTACTGGTGAGAACTGCTGATCTCTCCCCCACTAAATATTTAACTGGATATTTACTCCTTTGACAGGTGTCACACTTAGCTAAAATCCTCCTAACATCCCTTCCCATTTTACTCCAAATGAAGTCACGACCAATTTCATAGAAGACCTTGGCAGCACCAAAGTGTCCTAATTCCCTATGAATGAACCAAATTAGCTCCTCCCGCAAAGTGGCAGGAACACATATTGCCCACCGATTATTCCTACATTTCCTTGCAAGAAGCCCATCCTGCATCTTGTACGTGAACCGTCCTACTTTCACATACTCTTCTTCACCTATTTCCAACCTAGCCAGTGGCTCCTTTAACTTAACGTCATCACGTTGCTCCACTAGCATATTTCTCAGTGTCTGTAACGATGCCCTGTTGCTACTGTCCACACATGCACATATTAAAATACCGTCCTCTGCTTTAACCACAGGATAATCCCTACATAAATTAGTGTCCCTTGATAGCATGTCTGCAAGAATGTTATCTTTACCTTTAATATATTTTACTGTGAATTCGTATTCCTGCAGAGCAAGAATCCACCTACTAACTCTGTTAGAACTGAGTTTACAAGTCCTCATGTACAGTAGTGCATGGTGATCTGTCATCATCATCATCATCATCAAATTCCAGCTCCAGTCGCCCGGGTGCTGTTAACGAGCCCTCGCCACCTTTTCCTGTCCATGAATAGTTGGTCTTCATGGGTCCTTCTCCAGTCTAGCCCTTTGTCTTCAAGATCATCCTTGATTTGGTCCAACCATTTCTTCTTTGGTCTTCCTACTGGTCTTTTTCCTGGGATAATCTTGTTGAAATAAGCTTTTGGTGTCCTCTCATCTCCCATTCTTTGAAGATGCCCATACCATCCTAATCGTTGCTTCTGCAAATATTTTGTAGCACTGATATCTATGCCAGCCTCCGTCCTGTTTGTTTCGTTCCTTACTTTGTCTCTCCTTGTCCTTTGAAGCATTGTTCTTATAAACTTCATTTCGGATGCCTGAATCCTACTTTCTTCTCTTCTGGACAGGGTGCATGTTTCTACTCCGTAAGTTAGAATTGGGATGTAGTATGTCTTAAACAGTATATGTTTACACTTCCTGGGCACTTTATTATCCCACAGTAGTGTTCTAACTTGTGCATAGAAGGAGGCTGCATTACTAGTTCTATTTGTTACTTCACTGTTGTTGTTGTTATCCTTACACACTGTGCTACCAAGATATTTAAATTGATCAACAATTTGTAGAGGCTGATTATTCAGGTAAATGGTTGCATTAGACAGTACTGTTGTCATCACTACTGTCTTACTTTGGCTTATTTTCAACCCATACTCCTTGAACAGCTTGTCCCACGAATCCAGTTTTTCTTGTACCTCTCTGGCACTTTCTCCCCAAATCATGACGTCATCTGCAAAGACAAGGGCATTTGTTTCATTACCCTGTTCTTCTTTTATTCTCTTCAGGATTATGTCCATCACTGTGATGAATAGTAATGGAGACAGTGAACTTCCTTGTTGGACTCCTTGTTTTGTTGTGAACCATCTGCTTTCCCCATTACCTATTCTTACACATGCCCTTGTGTTCTCATACAGCATTTTGATCTTGTTTATCAAGCCTTTTGGGACATTGTGCCTTTCTAAACATTCCCAAATTTTTGATCTTGCAATGCTATCATAAGCTTTTTCTGTATCTAGAAATGCCATTACTAATTCTTTCCCCTTTTCAAGATGTTTCTCAATAAGCATTCTTGCAGCAAAGATCAAGTCAATAGTACTCCTTCCTGGTCTAAAGCCATGTTTTTCTTCTTCTAAAGCCTTTTCTAAGTGTGTGCGTAGTCTTTTCGCAATTATTTTTTCCAAGATCTTTAGACCATGGGATAACAAAGTAATTCCACGATAGTTCTCACACTTTTTCCGGTTTCCTTTTTTAAACAATGGCACTATTACACCTTTAGACCAGTCATCAGGGATCTTATTGTCCTTCCATATAGCATGTAATACTCTGTACAACCAATGTATCCCATTAATTCCTGCTGCTTTTATCATGTCTGAACTTACTTCATCAGCTCCAGTGGATTTCCCTTTGATCATCGCTTTTAAAGTTTCTTCCACTTCAGACCAGGTTGGGGGTGGTTCTTGGTGGTTTTCATCATTGGCCCCTAAATTGATGTTCGTGTCCCGACTGTCATTATTAGATGCATCATTTAACAGTTGATCAAAATACTGTCCCATTAATTTCCTGATTTCATTTATGCTTCTTATCACTTCTCCATTATTTCCTTCCAAAGCTGTAACTGATTCCTGATGTCTTTTATTGTTTTTCACAGTTTTATATAGTAATTTCTTATTACCTTGTGTATCTTCCTCCAGTTTCTTTGCAAATTCATCCCAAATCTTATCCTTCTCTTCATTAATTATGCGTTTAACTCTTAATTTGTGCTCTCGATATTCTTGACCAAGTGATCTGATTTTATCCTCATTTCTGTCATTCTTTTGTCTCTCCACTTCTAATTTTCTTTTTACTTTGTTCCTTAATTGAATTATTGTCTTGACTTCCTTATTCCACCAGGCAGTCTCTTTATGCCGAACTTTACTACTTGTTTCGCCACATAATTCTCTAGCTTCTTCAACTAAGACATTTCGAAAATTTTGCCACTCTTCCTCTGCACTTTTGGTATCAGTTTTTGGAACTTTTCCTAAAATTCTTCTCTGGAATGGTGATCTGTATGGATCTCAAATTTCCCCCCTACTAAATACATTCTAAATTTCCCTAAACTGAAAACAATACCTAAAAGCTCTAACTCAGTAATCGTGTATCTTTTCTCTGCTGCTGTCAG
This sequence comes from Meconema thalassinum, assembly GCA_946902985.2. Classification (NCBI taxonomy): domain Eukaryota; kingdom Metazoa; phylum Arthropoda; class Insecta; order Orthoptera; family Tettigoniidae; genus Meconema; species Meconema thalassinum. The sequence continues at coordinate 507,770,966 of OX336392.1, read as the reverse complement.
TCCTCGCGAGGCTAAAGATACAATGCACAGATTACCCTCATCATCTTTCTGACATAATACTCCAGCAATGCCTATATGTGAAGCATCTGTCATAACCACATATTCCTTATCTTTTAAAGGATATTTCAGCACTACAGCTTTCTCAAAACCTTCCTTCAGCGCTCTGAAAGCCTGATCATGCTTGGACTCCCATCTCCACCGAGTCCCACTTTTAAGCAATTCTCTGAATGGTTCTACCAACCCTGAGTATTTAAGAACGAACCTCCTGAAAAAGTTGCAAATTCCCAGGTATGTTTTTAACTGTTTAACATTCTGTGGCACCTCTGCGTTAAGTATCTTATTAACCCTACTTTCTTCTGGTGTTACACCTCTACTCGACACTCTATGACCTAAAAATGTCACTTCTGACTGACAGAATGACGACTTAGACAGCTTCAAAGTGAACCCTGCCTGATCTAACTTCTGAAAAACAATATTTAAATGACGTAGATGCTCCTCAAAACTGCGTGAACTAATTACCATATCATCTATGTAAATGGTTACAAACTCTCCTGTGTCATCCCCTAATGCGATGTTTAAAGCCCTAATTAAAGCTGCTGAACTACTCTTTAACCCATAAGGTGTTCTACAAAATTGATAAAGGTTATATTTATGACTAAAAGCTGTAAATGGTCTATCTTCGTACATAAGTGGCACTTGCCAAAAACTGGAACTCAAATCTACACAAGTGAAATACTTCTTCCCCTCAAATGTTTGCATTAATTCCTCTATTGACATAGATTTCAGCTGATCTGTACTAATTCTACTGTTAACCAAACGAGCGTCTAAACAAATACGAACAGTGCCGTCGGTCTTGGGTACCGTGATCAAAGAATTAACATATGGACTGTTAGAGTGCTCAATAATCCCATCTTCAAGCATCTGGTTAATTTGTGCCTCAACTGCACTCTGATAAGCAAAAGGTACAGGATATCTATGTCCTGTGAATACTGACCTATCAATAACGTTCAATGAATGTGTATAGCAATTGGCCATACCAATGCGATCCTCAAACACTCTCCTATTACACCATAACACATCATAGAGCCGAACACATTGTTCCACCTCTATATCTCCCTGAAATGCAACATCACGTAACGAGTCCTCTAGACTTCCGTTCGTAATCACACTGCCCACAAAACATGGAGAACCCCGCTCTACGGCTGGCGATATCTCATTTAAAGTACAAATCCCACCTACAATACTACTTCTCTGAATTTGGTCATTGAACGCTACTTCTACTTCAGAATCTCCCCATTTAAATTTCATAACATAAGTTACCAGACACTCTACTTAGCCACTCTGAACCCAAGATAACACTGAATACTAAATTTGGAATTACAAGGCAAATCTGCTTCTCTACATGATTATTAATTTTAATGTCTACTAAAACTTGCTTAGAAATTACTTTAGACCTCTTCCCAACAGCTGTGATAACAAAAGTGCTTTTAATTGGCATCTCCTCAAAATTTACTCCAGTTCCTTTCATTTTATCATAAAATGCACTACTTATGCAACTCTTCATACAACCACTATCAATTAAAACATCTGTGTACGCCTCGGACACGTTAAATTTAACTATGGGGCTCTTACTAACCACTTCCTGAATAATACCTTCATCATTTAGTTCATGTAATAATTCATTTCTTACATTTAGGTCATAGGGTTCCTGTATAATTGTATGGACAGGGCATGCTACAGACTGAGATTCTGACCTTACTTCGCAGCCTGGTTCGCGTTTAAAGAACCGCTACAGCTGGCCGTAGTACTACTAACTACTGAACTGGTCTGGTTGTTCTGGGCTGTGTTGTCATTGTTTGGCTGTATATTACTACCACTAGGCTGTCCTCTTCCTTGACCCCTATTCTGGTTGTAATTATTGTCATTATAATTTCTCCCTTGATTTCCCCTGAAATCATTGTTTCTCCCTTGATTTCCCCTGTAATCATTGTTCCTCCCTTGATTTCCCCTGAAATCATTGTTCCTCCCGTGATACTGATTACCATAGCCATTTCCTCTGTTCTGATTTAGCTGATTATTATTATTATTTCTATTTTGAGCGTTGGCCCCTTCGCCACCGTTCCCTTGAACTTCCTGATGCCTGGCTTCGTTAGGTCTATTATTATTATTACCCTGGTTCCTATTGAAATTGTCCTCATAACCCCCTCTCCCTAGTGCATCAAATGTGCTTAACAAATTTTCTACTTGTGATATAGTCTTTACATTCTGGATACAAGCAGCCTCCTTGATCCTATAGGGAAAGTGCCTAAGTAGCAACCTCACCACATCACTTTCCTCCTTCAAGCCATCCAGATATTTACACACTAATACCTGCCCTAAAAAGTATTCGGTCATGGTGGAGCTTCCTTTAGGGTTATATTTACCACACACTACTCCCTCACGATGCTGCGACTGAATAACCTCATTCCAGAACTTTTCACAGTATTTCATTTTAAAATCATTAATATCAGTAAACTTGTCTCTGTAGACAGCAAACCAATTCCTCGTTTCCCCCACAAACACTTGTTCTAAAATTTCAACTACCTGGCACCACTCAATACTACCATTTTCCAACCTCTCCCCGAATTTATTTTCTATAGTGTTCATGAACTCCATTGGGCACCCCTGTCGATTGCTGAACTTACCCAGTTCTACCTCCCTGTGTGTGCTATTCACAAAAACTGGCCTATTCTGACTATTTTCTTGCCTGATCCTAGCTTTTAATTTTAACTCTAATTCTGCGATTTTCTCCTCAGCCTTCCTCTCAATACTGTTTACTGTCAATTTAATGTTTCCTTCTGATTCTTCTACTTTATCATATAGCTTTGCTTGTTTCTCCTCAATCTTGCTAATGCTCTCTCTATTACTCTCTCTTAAATCATTTACTTCTGCAACTATTTGCGAGTGGACTTTCTCAATTCTACCCCCCAGCTGTTCCTTAACCTCTTTAGTTGCTACCTGAATTTTGTCAATTTCTCCCCCCAATTGCTTTTTGACCTGCTGTGTTTCCAGTTGCACTAGTTCTTTTAAATTTTCAGCCTGTGTACTGATTCTAATTTCCAACTCCTCCTGTACTTTTCCTAATTTCTTGTCTACATCTGCAATGATCTCTTTAACCTTCTCTTCCAGTACTCCTCTGATTTCTCCTCTAATCTGCTCCATTTTCACACTTATTTCCTTGTTGTTCTTATCTAATTTTGCATTATTCTGTTCTAATTTTTTATTTAAAGCTTCTGTACTTTCTTTATTTTCCCTACTGTTTTGTTCTAATTTTGCATTATTCTGTTCTAATTTTGCATTTAAAGCTTCTGTACTTTCTTTATTTTCCCTACTGTTTTGTTCTAATTTTGCATTATTCTGTTCTAATTTTGCATTTAAGGCTTCTGTACTTTCTTTATTTTCCCTACTGTTTTGTTCTAATTTTGCATTATTCTGTTCTAATTTTGCATTTAAGGCATCACTACTAACTTTGTTCTGTTACATGAACTCGAGAAGTAAAGTTTTTAATTCTGGTTGGCCGCCTACACTCCCTGTTTCAGTATTGGGATTTACCTCCGCTACCCCGGTATTACCATCACTCGACATACTGCTCGTATCATCATTCTCCAGTTGATGACCACTACGTAACCTCATCTGTCTTTCTTTCTCATCCCCCATAATGATATACACTGATAAAGACAAATAACCCCCAAAATACAGGCACAGAAATATATACCCTTCTCCTTCCACAAATGTTATTAGGTTTTCATCCCCACGTTGGGCGCCAAACGTAATGGTTTCTATAGCCCTCACTGTTGGGTGATAAATGTAATGGTTTCTATTGCCCTCACTTTGAGCGACAAATGAAACGGCTTGCTAGCCCCTAACTGTTGGTAGCGACAAATGTAATGGTTTGACTGGCCCTAACTGTTGGGTAATAAATGTAACTGTTTACCTTTGCCTAAGCTATGTTGTTTTAATGGGCGCCAAGACCTCAATGCAATGTTGAAACCTAAATTTGTATTTAACAACGTCTAGCTCTGGCAGAACACCTTCAAGACTATTCACTCAGATCGTGGTATGATTTGATCATTAACCCAACAAACAATTGTATCAGGAGAAGGAATTGGTCTATATCTAATGCTACCTACTGAAAGCAAAGATTGCATTGTAAAAGAAATGAATTTATTATATAAAACAAGAAGAGCAAAATTAATAATAATAATAAATTTATAATTTAAATTGGAGCGTTGCGATTTTAATATTACCGATAGAAAATTACGTGAAAACGGAGTCTGATAAATTGATTTTACTCTTATTTCCAAGCTATGAAGTTACTGAAATATGAAATGTAAAACAAAGAAAAATGAGAGATTGCGTATTTCTGCGTCATTTGCGCTTACCACTGGAAATTGCTAAAGCATTTCCCTCGTACTGGATGATGCTGTGTGCTTCCCACAGTCTCCTGGACGTCGCCATCTTCTTCGTTATTTGATGATATCCTGGTAGATTAGATAATTCTATGGTCCGTACATCGGACCCAAACACTCGTCCAACCGCACTGGTTAAGTTTTACAAAAGTTAGTCCTCCAATCCACGGAACATCGGAGCGACTCCCGCGTGCAAGCGTACTCGGCAAGAACTATACAGATTGTCCGTTCCACGGAACATCGGAGCGACCCCCGCGTATAACCATACTCCGCAAGTTCTGCACAGATAGTCCTCGTCCCACGGAACCTCGGAGCGACTCCCGCGTATAACCACACTCGGCAAGAACTCTCAGAAAAAGGCAGGAACCCCCCAAGGTTCGGTCCTTGGGCCCCTACTTTTCGTGCTCTATATCAACGATATCTCCTCCACAATTAACTATAATAAATATCATCTTTATGCAGATGATCTCCAAATATATTGCCACACTAGTATCAACAATATATCAAATGCAATAAGGGATATAAACACTGATATCCATCAACTTAGTGTATACGCCGATGACAACTCTCTCCTGCTCAATCCTAAGAAAACCCAAACTATCATCATCGGCTCTCATAAGTTACTAAACTCATTAAAAAACAACTACGTTGTGCCTCCAGTAACACTGAATTCAATCACCATCCCCTTTAGTAAAGAAGTAAGGAACCTTGGGTTAACCTTAACTGAAACTCTTGACTGGTCACCACATATAAGAAATACACGTAAAAAGATATACGCATCCCTTCACCCACTCGTGCGTCATAAGAATATTTTACCACTAGACATTAAGATTAAACTCATCCAGACACTAATACTACCAATTCTAGACTACTGTGACATCGTTCTCGTTGACGCGACTCATGGACAAACAATGAAACTCCAACAAGCATTGAACTCTTGTCTTCGGTTCGCTTTCAATCTAAGATACGATGCACACATAACCCCAAGCTACCGTGCTCTTTCATGGCTTAAACCTGATGAACGCCGTAAATTTCACTTATTGACATCCATCTATCGATTTCTGCATGAAAACACCCCCACGTACATGTCATCAAAATTTAGTTACTTGTCCTCATATCATAATCGAAGCACTCGATCTGGCTCTTCCCTCGCCATCCCCATCAACCACTCATCCATGTTTAACCGCTCTTTTGTTGTAGCTGGGTCTCGACTATGGAATTCAACTCCTCCCGATATCAGAAATTCCACAACAATAAATAAATTTAAGGCCGCATGCCGAGATTACCTGTTGAATACTGCTGATTGCCCCGTGTGAATGGTGATGGATGATAGGACGTATGACTGAGCTAGGATTATATCTAGGATATTATAGTAAGGTCTGTGACATTGTGATTATTATTATTATTATTTGTATTGTTATAATTATTACTATCATTATTCATGTGCCTTTTTTACTAATATTAGTATTAGCATAATTAATTTATTATCATCATAATGTTTTTTGTATTTTCGTAATTGTCATAAGCTATGTACTGGTACCATATTTCGTGGTTAAGTGTAAGAGAGGGCCATGAGCCCTAACTTCGCCACTACCGAAGACATAAAATAAATAAATAAATACACAGATTTTCCCCTGTCCCACGGCGCGTCGAATGATATATTCACCTGTCGGCTCCCCCACTCTTCAGCCGACTCCTAGCTTACGTGGTCTCCACTGATTGGCTGCACCCCACGCGCTATACTCCCCTCCTCTGCCTCATTACACTCAGCGGTAAGGGGAAGTCGTATTCCGTTCCAACTATTCGCCTTTTCTTGACGATGCGACCCCGGATTGCGTCATGCTTCCCGACAGGAATCAGCTTGTATTTGAATTCCCCGTGACTCAACTCTCTCAAATACCCTAACTGACAAAACTCCGTAAAATTCCGTAATCATGTAATTTTCTTTGATATTGTCGTTCGTAATAATTTGCTTGATAACGTTTTCTAAGACATAGAAAACCTATCTGTATGCTTATAATTTTTATAAAATGCTCCGAAAATATCTAAATAATAATTATAATAAATTAATAATAATAATAAATTAACATGAAAAATTCTCTTGGCTGAACAATTTGCCGCGTAAATAAATATAGAATGGCTTCCTACTGACTTATGCCAGTTGCATAAAAACCCCTCGAAAAACACGTTACAGTCTTTATAGATGTTTCCCCGTTCTTCAACATGGAAGTTATTTGCACTTGTGTGACTTTCTTAGTCAAACATCCTGGGATTTTTCAAAGATCTGGTGCTATCTGTTTCCCTTTGACAGTCTCCCCTCTGACGCCGAACTCTCTGAATATTTCTCTTTCACTTTTTTTGGATCGGTATTCTTACGTTCCTTTGGTAATGATCGCACCAGAGTTAGTGGGCTTGGATCATTATGCAGTTCATTAGGGTTGTTTTCAGCTTGAGAACTTTCGTCTGGTGAAGTACGTCGTTCAAACACTGTCTGGACGGTTACCGGAGGCTTCAAAACCTCTTGCCTAGAATTACTGTCAAATGAAGGGATTAATGATGATTTCAGACGTCCATTTTCCTGATCATTAATACAAAAATTAGCATACCACAATCTACACAAAATCTGATTCTTCAGAAACATTAGGTTCGGGGAGTGAATTTCTCACAATCGTTATTTTGCTGTAGTAAACATAGTTGTATAGGCTACTATTGTGATGACTACAGCAAACTAACCAAAGTGCAGATTCGCTACTTTACCATTGTCAAAATCCCATTGTATGCAGTTTCGTAAATAAAGAAGAGCTAATTGTTGCCAAACGGAACGAGCTACAGATACAATACTTTGCCAGACTGTAGATCTAATATTAATGGTAAGTCTATGATATAGATTGCAGATTCTCTATTTTTGCACTTTCGCTAGTTTGCCAGAAGTGGGACGATATGTCCTGCTCAAATCCCACCAGTGGTGCCTCACAAGAAAATTTCTTTCTAAATCCATACTGGCTCCTCAGGAACCAATTTTTATTTTCACATACCCCTCTAATATATTTTACTATTAAACTCTCCAAGATTTTACAAACTACACTGGTCAGACTTACTGCTCTGTAGTTCTCAGGTTTACTTCTATCTCCCTTTCCTTTATAAATTGGTATTATTATAGATTCCTTCCATTCCTTTGGTATTCTACTATTGTTCATGACGTAGTCGAAAAGAAACTTTAAATAAGGCACTATGTACCACCCCATTGCCTTTATTGATTCCCCAGTAATTTGATCACACCCTGCTGCTTTTCCTTGATGAAGCAGTTTGATTTCTCTAAAAATATCCTCATTTGTAAAGGTGAAGCTACTTGTGTCCTTATGTGTTTCACCCTCTTCAGCCTCATTAACGGTTTCCAACTCCTGACAATCTTCCACTGAATCTATGAATTCCCTATTAAATAGGTTTGCTTTCTCATTATCTGCAAATAAATGCTCACCCCCTTCTCCCTCCATTGTGGGAATGTGGATTCCGTTTCCCTTTTGATTTTTAATATATGAATACAGCTTTTTCCATTTCCCTATGTGGTCTTTACCCTCATGAAGTATGCCTTTCATGTAATTTTCCTTTGCTTCCTTTTTCAACCTATTGAGCTCCTTTATTAGCTGCTTTCTGGTTTCTCTGTTTCCCCTGCCCTCTTTGATTTGTCTGTTTACTATTCTACATTTCCTTTTTAATTTTCGTATGTCCTTTGTATAATAAACAGGGCCTGAGGTTGTTTTTCCCTTCTTAACAGGTACAAATCTCTTCTCACCCTCCCAAATGATTTCCTTAAAATTTGCCCAGAGTGTATCCACATTATTCCCTTCACTTATCCAAGAATTTAATTTTGATTTCAGGTAAGCTCCAAATTCATCGAATTTAGTTTTTCTATATAATTTCTTGTCCTGTGTGACCCTCCTATTAAGCCTTTTTGGAACCAGACCAACGTCCATTATTGCGGCCTGATGGTCTCCTATTCCGTCAATTACGTGGGGTTTTTCAACAAGTTCCCCTGGTTTTATCAGGAATACATCCAGCAAGTTGCAGAGCCTAGTTGGTGCTTGCACTACTTTTGTAAATCCTCCCTCCCAAACTAATTTATTTGCAAGTTTCTGTTCTTGGCTTCTGATGCAGCTCCATTCCAATCAACCTCTGGCAAGTTTAAATCCCCCCCTCCAATTATTACCATGTCATTATTGTTTTTATGAGTGTAATCTATTACTTTCTCAAATATTTCCATGTCTCTTTTCTCTCTCCCAGGCCTATATATTCCTATAATTCCCACCTCCTTCATATTATCACAAACTAATTTTATCCCTAATATTTCATCCTCTTCATCGGTAAACCATTCATGTGAGCAGTAAGTTTCCTTCACCAGAATAAACACACACCCCCTTCTTATTCCCTCGGTCTCTACGATAGACTACATACCCTTCTGGGAATATTTCTCTATTTCCTACTCCTTCTCTCAGCCATGATTCCACTCCTATCGCCACATCAATTTAATAAGCTTCCATTGCTGTACTAAGTCTAATTTGCTTGTTTACTACACTTTGACAGTTTACCAAGAGCAATCTTAGACCCCCCTCCCCCTTCAAATTTTGATGTTTTGGTTGTGCAATTAGTAATCCCTTGCTTCCCTGACCCGAGTCCTGTTTTTCGTGGTACTGATTTACTGTATCTTTTCCAATGCACTCATTTATGCCCCCCCCCATTTTCTGAATTAGTTTCCCGAAAGCATTTTCTTAGATATCCTATTCAGCAGTTCACCGAACTTACAGTCCCTTTCCTATTGAGGTGTAACCCATCTATACTAAAATCATAGTCATTAAGCCATCCATTTGCATCGACAAAAAGGACATCTCCATTGCGACACAGCCAGTCTAGTGTGGGATTTACAGCTTCTACATCTTTCCTGATACCCTCATTCTTCGAGGGTTCAGCCTTCTTTTTGTTGTCATGTTATCTCCTGCCTACTGCACAAGGCCCTCAAGGAGGCAGGGTGTATGTAGCCCCTCCACTTCTGGTGCGCCCTGGGTAGTGCTACACCCTCACGGGCTCATGGCTGGTGAGTTTGGGAGTTGGCGACCCCGAGGGATTCCTGAGCTGTATCTGTTTTGTTCCCTTTTTCCTCCGAATTTGGGGCGGGCACTCTCCTCTTTCCCTTTCCTATCTGCCTTTCACGGCTCTCCTTCCTTCCAAGTCCTATCACGTTTCAGTCCCAGTTGGGTGACCAATTGTAACGTATCACCTACTACACAGGGTACGTTGGGGTTAAACACCTGTGCGATATAAACAGCAGCAATAAACATCCACACCTAACTACACCGGTGACCGCATAAAATAAAAACAGTAGGTATCTGGTAAAAATTAACATATATTCTGATATCAGACATAAATAAAACACTTTGCAGGATCCTTGTCGATACAGACTACCTAGCACTCCCTATCATATATACACAGGTACACTTATGACATACATTGATGACCCTCAGAAGTAGATGATGACTGGTACTTACAAGTGTTGTTCTCAGCTGTGATGACTAACTCTACCAATTCTGGGGTTGATGCTCCCAGTGAATCAGTCCTAATTACTCGTAGCTCTGTTTCTAGTTATTTCACACGTATGATTCTTAATTACAAAGATAACATACTGTATTTTGCTGGTTTTCAGAATCCAACGATTTATAAGACATGTGGATCTGATTGTATGATGATGCTCTGAATCCGTGTGGTGTATTATCGCAACTAGTTCACTCCTGAGTTTAATAATACATAGCATATTTTACTAGTATTCGTAAAGCAGGAAGTTTACCGTTATGGCCCTCGAATTCCAGTACACAGACTTAAGTTCTCAATACGTCATGCGATTCGAGACAGAAAATCTAGGCGATTTGTTTTAAACTAGGTTCATTATTCTCGTGAGAATATATAACCAGCAACTCAGTAATTGAACTTAGAACACAAAATTGTGAGCGTCTTAACTACCTTCCTTCTCTCCAAATACAAGTCCAAACCTCTACTCTCTACCTGAGTTACAAAAAGAAACAACCTCCCGACACGGATTCCCAAAATGAATTCACTTATAATGGGGTGAGGGGTCTCCGCCCAATCAATACTTTTCTTTATAGGCAACTAAAAGTTTATTGCCGTTTTTAAAGGGACATGTTTCGGGTCTTCCTGGACCCTTATTCAGCCATACAAATTATAAACGTATTAACATCCATCAAAACATATTGACAACAGAACCATGCACATTTTAAGAAGAATATGAAAAATAGCACTCGAAACTATATACCCAAACCATTTAAACCATAGTGCAAGGGATACAATGCAACAATTTAAAGAGCTCTTTTCGAACTCATATGGCCCTCATAGTGGCTGATTATGGCTTAATACACACTTTAAAAAGACACTTTAAAATTTATAATTAGTGAAAATTTTTAAAACAGTTCTTAAAAGTTTTTAGTAAGAAACTTCACTGGGGGCGTGTTGGACTGTCCTTGAAGTTGGTGCCTTTGTATTATATCAAGTCTTCTCAGCTTGGTTCAAAAAGTATGTTATGAAAAAGTTGCCGGGCGCGAGACCCATCCGACCTTGTTGGCCGTGTTGTTGAGCTGGGCAGAGACTTTGACATTCATTTTGATATGACGTCATGCGGACTTTTTAGACGAGGCGACCCTGCCAAAAGGTACGTTGCCGCCCAAACTATAAAGAGATATTGAGATATCTATAAGAGGGAGTGAATGCGTCAGAGAAAAAAGGAAATATAGTGGGCTTAAGAGTAACTTACTTTGACCCATTGGAAGTAGCAAATCTATCGAAAACACTCCTGCCTGGGTGCTGTAATGAGTGGAAACGACTGGGTTAAAAACATATATCGCCTAAACGGATAAAACGTAAAATCTGCGTCAGCGGGTGCAAACTGCTTACCTGTACTGTAGCTGTAGAAGGCTCGAAGTAGACTGAAAGTGGGAGCGCGCTATTGCGTGACCGTGAGCTTGCCAGAACATGTGGTATGCACGGAAGGGACGGAGAGGAGAAGGGATGAATGGAGAGGGGAAGTTAAGGATCTAACTTGGTGAGGATTGGAATATGTTCGTGGGCGGAGGGCCTGTTTATGGCGGGGGGGGGGGGGGGAGGGAAGGGGGGAATAGAGGTTACATTTGGGGGGGGGGGGAGAGGGGAGTTTGGAAACTGATGCCGGGTCGGGATTGATGTGTTTTGTTTTTAGGGATTTGGGAAAGAATTTGTAAATGTTTTCAAAAAGTATATTTGCATCAAAATTGATTTCGTTTAGATTATGCATGGTTGATGATGATAATTGTTGTTTTAAGGGGCCTAACATCGAGGTTATCGGCCCCATGGGGTTGGTGCGCTGTGCATTATCGATTTCGATCTGCTCAAGTATGTTCATGATGGCCCCTTTCCTGACATAGTGGATGATTTCTAAATATTTCTCTATATTTGTGAAATTGTGATTGGTATCTCTCATATGGTTACCCATGGCCGAAAATTTTCTATGTTTTATTGCATTTACGTGTTCATGGTATCTCGTAGTGAAGCTACGTCCGGTCTGTCGCACAAAATTAAGTCCAACCGCTCCACACGCGGTCCAAAACATAGTCAATCTTTACTGCCTCGCCAGACCTAATATCAGTCATCACCCCTCCACAAATCACTGGTCACACTGCCTTACTTCACGGGTCCAGCCAATCCCGAATAATGTTACCATATACGGAGTTGTTGTTTTCCCCGAACGATGTACCAGAGACACACCCCTCCTACATCGTTGTCAAACCTATTACCTGTATGACTCATCTTGCACTCGGCGCTCAGAGAAAAAACCAGCGATAACAAGCCTTATTTCCTGGCGAGTTAAAATCTTCATATCCTGCCATTTACAATATCTTAAAAGCTAAGCAAATTATACGGTAATCAATCACATAATATTATACGCTCTTATCAACTATTATCACTGATATCCAAGCATCAGATAAAAATATATGGACGATTATTACAAATCGTAAGTCCTGAAAGTGAGGGTTCGATCCCTTGTGATCTGGGAAGGTTACAGTCCCTCAATCCTCATTCTTCGTGGGTTGAGGGCATTTCTTTTCTTCCTGTCCTTCATTTACCTTATCCTTTATTTGTTTACCATTTCTTCTTCTAGTTTGTAAGTCTATAGTTAACTTAGTACTAGTTATAGTTTTCATTCTCATCTCATCATTCACTATCACCCAGACCAATAGGGGCCGATAACCTAGATGTAAGGGCCCTTAAAACAACAATTATCATCATCATCATGAAACAGTCAGATTTTCTTACATCGTTAAAATATTATCCCAGTACTGTACCCGATTTTCCATTTGATTTCCTCGAAATTCAATAAATTTTGCATTTCAACTTCAAAGTGATTCTAGTGATTACATTTTCACAAAATCGATCGCAAAATTGATTACTATCAAATTATAGAATAAACCAAAAAAGTTATTTTTCCGACTTGAGGTATGCAGAGTATATATTAGCACTTGAGGTAGTTTTCTAGTTTCCGTAATAGTCAGCCAGCACTTGTTTCCTATGTGTTTCTCTCGTCATCTAATCACTTCGTAAAGATGTTGATAGCTAAACAAGACAATTCTTAGATTCAATTCAATTTATTTCTTGTCAGTAGAACTTAGCAATTGTTAGACTACATCATGATATACTCTATATACATAAAACATATTATATTCTAAATTATATACAAGTTAAAGTACACATACTGATTTTACAGTTCATTATAGAATACAGATACCTGTCAATTAAGTAGTGTTTCAATAATGTTTGAAAATTTTTACCGTTCAGATTTTTTATATGCTTAGGTAATCTGTTATAGAGTAACATACCCTTCACATAAGGATTATGGTCCATCTTTTTAGTGCGGTGGAAACTCATGTGGTAGTCATTCCTATTTCTTGTGGTATGCCCCCCAGGGGCTCACTTCTAGTGGGCGTGGGTTGGCGACCACGGGGCCCCAGCTGAGTCCGGCATTGCCTCCACTTACTTGTGCCTGGCTCCTCTCCGTCTTCATTCCTGTCGACCTCACTTGGTCAACTCTTGTTCTCTTCCGACCCCGACGGTATTAGGGTATCCGAGGCCTAGGGAGTCTTTCACTTTCCCGCCTTAATTGGCCCTTGTCTCATCTTTTCTGATACCCTCCTTCTGTGAGGGGTCAGCCTTCTTTTTCTTTTCCTTTTACCTCCTGCCTTGTGCACATGGCCCTTAAGGAGGCAGGGTGTATGTAGCCCCACCACTTCTGGTGCACCGTAGATAATGCTACACCCTCAGGGGCTCACGGCTGGTGAGTTCGGGAGTTGGCGACCCCGAGGGATTCCTGAGCTGGGTCCGTTTTCCCCTTTTGTCCCTTCCCTTTGGGGCGGACCTTCTCCTCTCTCCCCTCTCCTCTCCTCTTTTCATTATATTTACTTCTCTCTTTAAGATTCCCGCACTGTTTTTTGTTACTTGGTTCACCGTGTATCTAAATTCCCTTCTGGCGATTTTTTTAAAGGCATTTTTAATCTACGTTGCTTTTTGTATGTTTTTTCGATCTAAATTACATCTCGCGATTGTTTTCAACCTCAATTGCATTTTGTAAAGATTGACAATCTAAATTGCTTTTTAGTAAGTCTTTCAATGCATGTGCCCGGGCCTTTTAGTGAGAATTTTGAATTTCAATTGCATTTTGTAAGTATTTTCAACCAAAACTGCATTTCGCACGAATTTTGAATCTAAATTGCATTTTGTTCGGTGGGCATTTTGCACATATTTTGATTCTCAATTGCTTTTTGTGGGTGTTTTTAATCTAAATTACATTTTGTGAAGTATTTTCAATCTAAATTGCATTTTGTAAGTATTGTCAATCCACATGAGTCGTTAGAATCACCGTACATTTTGTAAGCATTTTCAATTTCAATTGCATTTTGTAAGTATTTTGAATTTTGATTGCACTTTGTGAATAATTTGGATTGGAACTGGGAGAGGGCCTATTTCAATCTGAATTGCATTGTGTATTTTCAATTTCAATTGCATTTTGTACGTTTCTTGAACCTCAATTGCATTTTGTACGTATTTTCGATCTCATTTGCATTTAGTAAGTATTTTGAATTTCAGTTGCATTTTGTAAGTATTTCGACGCTACATTGCATTTTGTACGTATTTTGAATCTCGCCTACGTGTTGTGGGTCTTTTTTCAATCTATTCTTTTTGTGCAACTTTTCGTTCTAAATTCCCTTTTGTAAGACCATATTGTGAGTTGTTTCCATCTGAGTTCCTTTTTGTACGTATTTTCCGTCTCAGATAATTTTGTTCTGGTTTCCATTTCATTATCATTTTCACTATCACCCAGATCATTAGGGGCCGATAACCTCGATGTTAGGCCCCTTAAAACAACAATCATCATCATCATCATCATCTTGTGGTATGATGGTGTACCTCACTGTTACTTACAGTAAACGTTGTATTATACTTAATAAAGAGAATTGACATATAGATATATATGGAAGAGAGTGTCATAGTATTATTAGTCCTGAATTAATTCTTACATGTGCCTCGATTTGGAATGCGAAAAATGATTCATATAGCTTTCTTTTGCAAAATAAAAAGTCGTTCAAAGTGTTCATTTGCAACACATCCCCAGACAACTATCCCATAGTTCAAGTGAGGGTATATTACTCCATAGTACACTTTCAGTAATATACTAATATCTACGTAACAAAAAAATTCCAGATGTTACTTTTTTACAAACATAATTAACATGATCCTTCCAAGACATATGTCCAGTGAAAGAAGTGGGGAAAAACTAGAGGCGGTATGTTATCCGATGATATTTCCTCGTCATACCTCAACTTCAAAAAAACATACCCCTCCCTTACAACGTAACATGATATGCAGGAAATTTTTCTATTCACTCAGAAATGCATCATGCTTAAGTAATAAATTTTATTTTTCACTTATAGAATATATGTGTGAATTATTATTTAGGCTATATAGATAAATAAAATTATATGGGTGAAGTGGGAAACTAAATTCATTTTTGTTTGTTTGTTACTGACATATAATTAACATCCGTATAAGATGAAACATTAACAGTAAATGTGTCATAAGTCAAAATAGATTGGTCTGAAAATCACACAAAGATAGCATCCGAAAATACAGTACAGCAATATAAACAGTAAAGCCTATATTTTAAAAAATACATAAAATTAAGACTGATAGGCCCAACTTAAATAGGAAAAAAATATTAAATGCACTTATCATTAGCTTAACGAAAAATTGTGTTTTAAAATTTGTCCTTTTGCAGAAAGCTTCATTTTACTTGTATTCCCCCAGGGGCTCACATCTAGTGGGACGTGGGTTGGCGACCACGGGACCCCAGCTGAGTCCTGCATTGCTTCCACTTACTTGTGCCGGCTTCCTCTCTGTCTTCTTTCCTTTCGACCTCACTTGGTCAACTCTTGTTCTCTTCCGACCCCAACGGTATTAGGGTATCCGAGGCCTAGGGAGTCTCTTCATTTCCCGCCTTAATTGGCACTTGTCTCATCTTTTCTGATTCCCTCCTTCTGCGAGGGGTCAGCCTTCTTTTTCTTTTCATGTTATCTCCTGCCTTCTGCTCAATGCCCTCAAGAAGGCCGGGTGTATGTAGCCCCACCACTTTTGGTGCACCCTAGATAATGCTACACCCTCAAGGGCTCACGGCTGGTGAGTTCGGGAGTTGGCGACCCCGAGGGATTCCTGAGCTGGGTCCGTTTTCCCTTTTTGTCCCTTACCTTTGGGGCAGACCCTCTCCTCTTTCACTTTCCTATCTGCCTTTCATGGCTCTCCTTCCTTCCAAGTCCCTCAATCCGCCTTCTTCGAGGGTTGAGGGCATTTCTTTTCCTCCTGTCCTTTATTTGCCTTATTCTCCTTTAGTTTTCCATTTCTTCTTCTAGTATGTAGGTTAGTAGTTAGTTTTAGTTTTAAGTTCGCTTTTCATTTTCATCTTCAAGATCACCCAAACCATCAGGGGCTGATAGCCTAGATGTTAGGCCCCTTAAAACAAAAATTATCATCATCATTACTTGTAGTCGGCCATTTTATTCGTGTAGAAACTCCCCGACTACTTTTAACCCTGGAGGAGAGACATCTGACATGTTTCGCTTCATGGAGTTGTTGTCGTCAGCATTACGACGTCCCTTTCCTAACCATGCCTTAACATATGCTGACTGCTGGATTGGTGGCCGTGACTTTGCCCGTGACGGGCTGCATCTAAATCAACGGGGTGCTTTCAACCTAGGGAGCCTACATGACAGGGTCATCGGTTCGTGCCGGCTTTTGTGAGGAGGAGCAGGTCCAGAGGTTGCCAGCCGATGGGAACAGAAGCTATTTCGAGATATTTGCTGCGGAGGTAAGACTCTAAGATTACTGCAGGTTAATTGTCAGAGTTTAGGAAATAAATTAATTGAATTTTGGAATCTTGTAGAGACGTATTCTCCGGACATTGTCATTGCAACTAAATCTTGGTTATATGAGGACATAAATAGTAGCGAAATAATTCAAGGGACCTACGAAATGTACAGAAGGGATCGGGGGAAGCGAGGTGGTGGGCTATTTATTTGTGTGCGCAAAAATATAGCTAGTTTCTTAAAGTGGGCTGATATGGATCATGAAATGTTATGTGTACAAATTTCGGATAAAGGAAATAAATTCCCTCTTCAGGTGATAGGGGCGTATAGAGCACCGAAAGATAACTTTTCTCTCCTCGAAACACTGTATGATAAAACTTGTACGGGTAATGCGATGAAAAAGAGCATAATAATTGCTGGAGATTTAAACCTCCCCAAAGTAGACTGGTCTGGTGAGTCAACTAGCTGTGGTCAAGCTCAGAGCGCTGCAAATAAATTCTTAAGGGAGGGGGGATTTTCCCAAGTAGTTGACTTCCCAACTAGAGACAATAATACCTTAGATGGTTATCTCGTAAGGCCTGTAGAGCTGTATATTAACTGGCTGAAAGTACCAGGAATTAGTGACCATTCTGGGGTTGAATTAAATATTAGATATGGAGACATTACAAAAATAGACTCTGATGTAGCAAAAAAGATCATATTCCAGTATCGCAGGGAGGATCAGGGCAAGTTTCAGGGGTATTTGAATGAGCAATTTGTAGGATGGGCATCGGAAGGAAATCACATTAACATCCTGTGGACTACCTTTTTGAAAATTTTAAATAGTGCTTTTCATAAATTTGTCCCATTTAAATTGCTGAAACAAAACTCTGATCCTGAGTATTACACACGAGAAATTAGGAGTCTAAAACGGAAAATTAGGAAATTATACAATAAAAGACATGATAGTGACAAGTATATGTTGAAATTTAAGTCCTTATCAAGAGAGCTCGTCTTAAAAAAGAGGGCTGCTCATGACAGTTATATGCAAGGTTTACTTGGTTCGGGGAGCCTCCGTGGCTTAGGCGGCAACACGCCGGCCTCTCACCGCTGGGTCTGTGGTTCAAATCCCGGTCACTCCATGTGAGATCTGTGCTGGACAAAACGGAGGCAGACAGGTTTTTCTCCGGGTACTCCGGTTTTCCCTGTCAAAATTTCATTCCAGCAACACTCTCCACTATCATTTCATTTCATCTGTCATTCATGTAATCATTGCCCCATGGGAGTGCGACAGGCTTCGGCAGCCGGCACAGTTCATATCCCCGCCGCTAGATGGGGGCTTCATTCATTCCATTCCTGACCCGGTCGGAGACTGGAAGCAGGATGTGGATTTCATTCTCACTTGGTTCGGGAGGTGATGGGTGGAAAAAAAATTACAGTTAGGAGAAGAAAGGGAAATTCAAATTATTTGTCGATGATAATGTCCGGTGACGGTAAATTAATTACTGAGAAACAGGCCATTGCTAATGAATTAAATGTCTTTTACGGTAGTGTGTTCAATAAATCCAATAGCTGTGTGTTGGACCTTAACGACGAATCAGGGGCTCCCCTGTTCCAAATAAACCAGTCAGCAATTGTAAAGCTAATTCAAAAACTACGTTTCAGTGTATCAAAGGGTCCTGATAATATTGTTAGTGAAGTACTTAAACTAGGAGGTACGGTAGTCCCAATATTTAAGGGAGGGAGCAGACTTGAATTGGGCAACTACAGGCCGGTTAGCCTTACGTCCATCGTTTGTAAACAGATGGAGCATCTCAGTGGGAACAGTGGGAAACATTATCATGGTTTAATGATAGGCAACATGGATTTCGGAAAGGTTACTCATGCGAGAATCAGATGCTATCACTTTTTCAAGACATTAGCGAATCGTTAGACCATGGAGTTTCAGTCGACGCCGTGGTTATAGATTTTGCGAAGGCATTTGATGTCGTGCCGTCGAAGGCATATACTCGGATGAAATTACCGTAACGTCGGGTATCCCTCAGGGCAGCGTAATCGGAACTTTGTTATTTTGGCGTTTATAAATGACTTACCAAATGGGATTCGCAGTGACTGTCGATTGTTTGCGGATGTTTGTGTAATATATCGAAAGATACATGACTCACAAGACAATGCAGTGCTTCAAGAGGACCTGAATCTGGTCTATAAGTGGGCGATTGTAAATAAAATGAAAATTAACACAAGAAAATATAGTCTCTTAAAAATAGGGAAAGTGCGAAGGCAGGATTTTCAATATAACATTGGCTCGGAAATACTTGTAGAAGAAGATTCTTGCAAATATTTGGGCGTTCACGTAAGGAATGATATGAAATGGAGTAGTCATGTAGGATATGTAGTTTCAAAAGCTTACAAATCCCTGCACTTTTTAATGAGGGTATTAAAAGGAAGTAGTACCTCTGCTAAAGAATTAGGCTATTTGTCACTTGTAAGACCTATTCTGGAATATGCCTCGGCAGTTTGAGATCCATATCAAGTAGGGCTCATCAATGAGTTGGAAATGGTACAAAGAAAGGCCGCTAGATTTGTGCTCAGTGACTTTAATCCCAGGAGCAGTGTGAGCCGTATGTTAAAGAAACTTGGGTGGGAATCACTGGAGGCTAGGAGGATGAAATCTAGACTCTGCGTTATGTACAACACGTATACAAATCAAGCAGCATGGAGTGAGCTTAGCAAACGATTGGGAAAGCCCACTTAATGGGTAGGAGCGATCATCCTTTCAAAGTTAAGGGCCGACCACAGCGAACAAATTATGGTAAATATTCTTTTGTAAACCGAGCCATTGATAACTGGAACTCTCTACCTGCCGCAGTCTTAGAGCCTTTTCCCAAACATATAGGTGTGTTTAAGAAAAGACTGACTATTTGTGTAAATACTCCAGTTTAATTGTTGTATAATTGTTATTGAATTGTTATGCATAATTATTTGTTATGTATATCCAATTTGCCACCGGGGGACTCACCCCCCATTGCAAATAAATGAATGAATGAATGTTTATCGGGTTTGTACTTGTGAATTGGGGTCCCAACCAACTTCAAGAAGACTAAGGTTCCAGCACTTTTCACTTGAAGCTGATTCCTTTCAGGTGAATATATTACGTTCATGGCACTAAAGGATCGTTCACATTCTGCTGTGGGTATGATTATGGTTTTCACAGCCCTAAGAAGTAGTTTCAGATCATCAGATACTGTTTTGCCTGATGCATACAGCCTGAAACCAGTTACACTTTCACTGATGGAACCTATACAAAATTTCTCACACAGATATTTTATTTTACTGTCTCCAAAACAAATATCACTGCCCACATCTTCTGGCCACTTTGTTTCATCAAATACTTTGCTGCAAGAGATTGTGTAGTAGAAGCAGAAGATTCCGAAGACTGGCTGTTTAGCATTCGTTTTTCCATTTCTTCCACAAGTAGACTGTAGAAGGCTTGTTCATCAATTCTGTGCACTCTTCCAGGTCCATGCAAGTTCAGTCTATTTAGTTCCTTACACTCGGCTGCACTTCTTGCTAATTCTGTATACTCCCCAGGTCGGGTTTGTAAAGAGTGGAAAACTTGAAGTTTTTGGAGTACTAGCTTATGAGCCTGAATAACAGACATCTCCTCTTCTGGAATTGAAGCGACAGATCCTCTAATTCATTCATTGCATCTATCATCAAACCCATATTCAGGATAAAGTTTATATCAGTTCGACGATCCAGCAGTCCTATGTACCGGGCCCTTTCTTTAAGAGTCTCTTGTTTGATCCTCCATGGCGCTTTTAAAATGGAGGGAAAGTGCTGCAAAATCTTTCCAAATGGCCCTAACTGATCTAGCACTTGACAAAACCCATCTTACTTATAAAATTCTTCCTATAACCCCCCCAGGGGCTCACATTTAGTGGGATGTGGGTTGGCGACCACGGGGCCCCAGCTGAGTCCGGCATTGCTTCCACTTACTTGTGCCGGGCTCCTCTCTGTCTTCTTTCCTGTCGACCTCACTTGGTCAACTCTTGTTCTCTTCCGACCCCGACGGTATTAGGGTATCCGAGGCCTAGGGAGTCTCTTCCTTTCCTACCTTTTCTGATTCCCTCCTTCTGCGAGGGGTCAGCCTTCCTTTTCTTTTCATGTTATCTCCTGCCTTCTGCTTAAGGCCCTCAAGGAGGCTGGGTGCATGTAGCCCCACCACTTTTGGTGCACCCTAGATAATGCTACATCCTCAGGGGCTCACGGCTGGTGAGTTCGGGAGTTGGCGACCCCGAGGGATTCCTGAGCTGGGTCCGTTTTCCCCTTTTGTCCCTTACCTTTGGGGCGGACCCTCTCCTCTTTCACTTTCCTATCTGCCTTTCATGGCTCTCCTTCCTTCCAAGTCCCTCAATCCGCCTTCTTCGAGGGTTGATGGCATTTCTTTTCCTCCTGTCCTTTATTTGCCTTATTCTCCTTTAGTTTTCCATTTCTTCTTCTAGTATGTAGGTTAGTAGTTAGTTTTAGTTTTAAGTTCGCTTTTCATTTTCATCTTCCCAATCACCCAAACCATCAGGAGCCGATAACCTAGATGTTAGGCCCCTTAAAACAACAATTATCATCATCATCATCTTCCTATAACCTGGATTTTAGTGCTCAGATTTGATGCACAATGCTGCAATTGGTTTTTGTTCTTTGGTGATGCATGCATGGTATAGGGAATACAATTTATCAAAAAAGTTCCTCATGTGGTTGATAGCTGTCAGCTTGGAAACAACATCACCAATTGTTAACTCGATGGTGGTTAGCACAGTGCCATATAAAAAGCTGAGGGAATTCTTGCTGGAATCTTACTGCCAATCTTGATCCACTCCCTAGCATATTAGATGCACCATCACAAGCAAATGATATAAAATTACTGGCTAGAAACTCTTGTGAAAAATGCTGAAGAAGATTAGATCGAAAAATATGCTGCTGGTTTCTTCAGAATTATTAAAATTCACCCGAAGACAAATACAAAGAACAGATTTTTGGCCCACTGAAGTTTACTCGTCCACCATCACAGCAATCTGGAGGTCGTTTTCAACAATTTGTTTAACAACAGTTTTCCTCATTTCTTCACAAATCAGATTGGTTATGTCAGCACAGGGATGTTTGGAATGCAAAATCTGTCCCTTATCTGAACCATTTGCTCTTTGTGCATCAATCCAGGATGGTAGATCTGAAAATGGCCTTCCTAGCTTTGCAAGATTGTACACTGTGCGAAAAACTCTGCATGTATTCTCGTGGTAAACCCCTTCTTGTTTGGCCGTTGTCTTTTGAAGAACTTGTTTCTTGGCCTCCTCGTGAATTTTAACACACTGACCATGGGCATGGGAATTCTTGTGATCAAAGATTTTTTTCTTATTGCCTGATGCATTTTCACATCACTATCACCAAAAGCCTTTACAGAATAAGAACACCACTCATTTGAAAAGCGAGTTCGTTCTGATTTAAAAGCACCCAAAGTTCAACGTGCTCTGACGCATACTTTGCAACCGAATCCCTTTGTTTCGGTTTTGTAGGATATCCATTTGTGTTCTCAGTTTTCCACTGAGCAGGACTCAGAAATGTTGGCAAACATTCAAAATCTGCATTATCTAGGCCTACATTGTTGGTTTCTATTTCACTCGTGCTTTGTTGTCTGTGAGAGGTGAGAGACAAATCCGAATTCGTCAAATTTTTCCCAGACCGATTATCTTCAACACAGTCACCGGTTTCGCTGAAATTTCTCTTTTGTCCTCTTACGGCAAATTTATCCATATCAGCTCTGCAGCCGATGCTGATAAAAATTCTTTAGTTGCAATGATGCTGCTTGATACACAATCGTACTGACCATAAACCACAACACAAGTTTTTAACCCGACAACGAGACGGGAGACTGTGGTCTTTTTAATTAAGTTCCTCCACGAGTAACCAACCTTGCTTTATAGATATTCGCCAAGCAGGAGCCCAAAAGTCAGAATATTATGTCTTGTCGATTGACAGTAGATATTTTAAAGATATTTTAAAAGTAAATGTCTATTTAAACAATGTAAAAGTTATGATATTTTCTTACTGAGAAATATGATTAAAAACATCAGATGTAGCGGTATATTCTTAAGGTGGCGACTGGTCATCACAAGTTACCGGTCACAGCCATGTTTTTTTTTAAGCGCTCTGCTGCAGCGGTGGCGAAGAGATCTTGCTTTATGAGTTTTGCTTCATGGACGGCCATGGCCGTTCTTTTCTTCCCCTCGAGTTTGCTGCAGCGATCCTGAAGCGCTTTACAGTTTTGCTTTAAAAAGGAACGCACGGTTCTATATTGGCTATGTCTATAGGCGAATGTTTATCGGTGAAGGTAGCTTGGTACCAGTGAATGAATGATCATGAAAAGTAATTATATTAATTCCTAACATCCACTGGTTTTCAGTGGTGGTATGCTATTTGACATTGAAAGCAGTGACGGCATGCCATTGGGCCTTTGAACCGCCTCACTTCCCTCCCTGCGTATGTCTATCTAGAATAATGCCTAAGAATTTGGTAGAATCTGTTGTTTCAAGGTATGCACCATTTAGTTGAATACTTATCATTATCATATATTTCATTTCATTTTTATTCATCCATTGAATCATATAATGTGCGTTGTATAGTGATATAGGACACGTTAATTTACAAATTATACTAATACTAATTAACAATAATAATATAGGCCTATAGGCCTACACAAGGATAACCTTACATCATTAACATTTAGTCATATGAATACAAAACTATTGATACTCTAAAAACTCTTTAAGTAGAAGCAATGCTCCAGCAAGAACTCTTTAGTCTTTATTTTGAACTTTAGGTAATTTGCTGTGCTTCTAATGTTATTTGGTAAATGACTATATAGCGTTATAGCTGCATGAAATACACCATTTTTACATAGTGTTGTATTTGCAGCATGTACATGAAGATTGTTCTTTTGTGTGGTCTGGTAGTTATGTATATTTGAATTCATCTCAAAGATATCCCCATTTCCTAAGCTTTGCATGACAAATAATAGAAGTTCAAAGATATAAAAACTTGGCAAAGGTAAAATTCATTTGTTTAAACAGAGGCTTACATGTATGCAATCTAGTAGTTCCTTTCATTGTTCTAATTATTCTTTTCTGGATAATAAAGATTTGGTGAGCAGCAGGTGAATTTCCCCAAAATATGATTCCATATTTCATAAGTGAATAGCAATAAGCAAAATAAGTACTAAGAACAGTTCTCCAGCTAGTACTCTTAATGTACTCTTAATGCATAACAACTTGAGCTTAGTTTCTTGGCAAGATTAGTGGTATGAGAGTTCCATTTTAGGTCATCCTGCAACCAAAGGCCTAAGAATTTAGTAGAAGAGGCATTACCAATTTTAAGGTCATTTAAGATTATGGAGGGGGTACTAATACTTTTATTCTGAGATGTGTGAAAATTAAGAGCCACTGTTTTACTAGTGTTGATAAGGAGTCCATTGTTGTTGAACCATAAGGACAGCTGACATGTTACTTCCTCTACTGATTTTTGAAGTTCAGTGTCATTTTCACCCCTCATCAAAAACACTTGTATCATCTGCAAATAATACAGTTTTAAATGCAGGTATCTGAGATGGCAAGTCATTTACGTAAAGGAGAAAAAGTAGTGACCCTAGAACGGACCCCTGCGGAATGCCGTACTTCAAAAACATAGGATCTGAGTGGTAATATTTAAATATATTTGTGTTTTTTTCTAAACTTTTTTGTTCGACTGTCTGTTGGTGATTATTTAAATATGACTGAAAACACTTACTAGCGATACCCCTGATACCATATTGATGGAGTTGATCAATCAGTATCTGATGATTTATCACATCAAAAGCTTTAGACATGTCTAAAAACAGGCCACATGCTCTCTTCCTTTCATCAAGTGACTCAAAAGCAGGATTTAGAAATTCATAAATTGCTGACATTGTTGATTTTCCTTCTCTAAAGCCATGTTGAGAGTCAGTTAACAATTTATATTTGTTTATGAAGCTAATTAGACGGTTGTACATTATCTTCTCTAAAATTTTGGAAATAGGTCTGTAATTGGTTACGTTTTCTCTATCTCCTCCTTTAAATAATGGAATTACTTTTGCAATTTTAAAGACATCTGGAAATATTCCTGACATGAGAGATTAGTGTAACGTTTTTAGGGTTCATAAAAATAGGTCAGGCTTATAATGCACTAATACTTTATTTACAATAATGTTATTTACACTAAATCAAATTAAGCCTACTTACTTCCACACACACACACACTTACACCGAGTTGCACTTTACACAGCTATTAGTCACTATTTATGTACACTGATCTCTGCAAATCAGTATCTCTGGCAGTCACGATTTATGTTAGTTATTTCCACTGCACTGTCCACATTTATATCCACAGGTCACTCGGCACACTCCTTAGCGGAGACTCGTCCAGGACTGACTTGCCCGCTGCAGTTTGCCGGTATATATCCAATCAGCTCCCTGGTCTCGAATATTCCCGATCAAGCCACCTCTCGTAAAAGCGAGTAGTTTCTAGTGGTGGATTCCAGCACTGTCTAGCCTCTCTCCGGCGATGTTCTGGCTCCCTTTTCCCCTTCCAGTGGGTTCAAGCCTATTCTGGTTGGTTGTTCTGGAACTCCCTGTTGCATCCAGTGGCCTCGAGAAGCAGAAGAGTCTAGTAGCCAAGGCGCCAATAGTATACCTGACTCGTGGGCTATTGTGGTTGACTCATTCATCGATGCGCGGGGAGGGGCCCACCCTAATCAGCCCCGGCCGGACTAGCTATTCTGCATTCCTCACACACCCCGCCTGCCCGTCACTACGAGGATAAAGAAAATGGTGACCGCTGGGCAATTGCACGAATCTTTACACTGCCCCCTCCTTAACACTGTTCCGTCTCGGAGCAGACACTTCCAACAGGGTGACGGTAGGAACAGCTCGGTCCTTCACGGCATCGTGAGTTGACGAAGAAGTAACAGTCCACCGTTTTCTGAGACACCACGTTTGTTCGGGGCTAGCAGCACACCAGAACTTCAATCCCTGTGCGTCGAAAGACTTCCTCTAGCATGCTTCTTACAATCCTCCAGTCCAACCCATCTAGTCCACAGCCCAACTTGGGTACAGCTAATTTGGATATGCTTCGCTCCAGTAGGTGCTCCCGCATAGCAAGTAGACTATCCCAGATGGCACGATAGGAGGGCTTCAGATGGAAAAGTTCTTTCGTCACCAGATAGAATAGCGATCGCTCGTTCCTGGTTAAGCACAACACGTCGCCGACACGAGGCTCTTGGCGCTGTAGCTCTTCAATCCCGCCGTATTTCCGCCGGAACACCTGGGCGATTCCCTGGCTCATCCTCAGGTCCTTAGCCACACAGTGAGCCAAGGCATACTCACTGGTGGTTTGGAATAAATCCTGTCGAATCTCGGTAGTGACGCCATAACGAACTTTTCGGCATTGAGCCATGAACTTTTCGAAGGATCGTTCTGCTTCTGGCAATCGACAGATACGAGTGTGTTGTACGTGCCCCTCGTCATCGTTGTCGCCCAGGAACTGTGCCAGCCGATTGAAATGGACCACTCGGGGTTTGCCATTCGGTCTTCTCCTGATACGATAGACGACGTCGTTGATCCTCTTCAGTACCTCATATGGTCCGTCCCAAGAGCGTTGTAGCTTCGGAGAGAACCCTCGCCGCCTTTTGGGTCGAAAAGCCAGACTAGATCTCCTGCTTGGTATCCTCCTGATTCGGCTCTTAGGTCGTAACGCTCCTTCATCCGGTCGCTCGCATTCCGGATGTTTGCGCGAACTCGGTCGTGAATGTCATTCATCCTTCGACGGAGATCGGAGATGTAGTCCTCGCCAACAACGTCATCCTTAGGTTTTCAGCCGAACGTCAGGTCACTCGGCAACCGCAGCTCTCGGCCAAACAGCACATTAGCTGGTGTTTGGCCTGTGGTCTCATGTATAGAAGAGCGGTATGCCAGTAGAAACAAGTGGAGAAACTTGTCCCAGTCCCGCTGGTGGTCGGATACAATCTTGGACAGGTATTTCTCCACTGTTCTGTTCATGCGCTCCACCATGCCGTCGGACTGTGGATGCAGGGCAGTTGTTCTCGTTTTCCGGATCCCGAGAATCTGGCACAATTCCTGGAACACCGACGACTCGAAATTTCGCCCCTGGTCGGAATGCAATTCCAAAGGTACAGCAAATCGGCTCACCAGCTCCCTTACTAGTGTCTCGGCAACCACCACCGCCTCTTGATTGGGCAATGCATATGCCTCTACCCACTTGCTGAAGTAATCTATTGCTACCAAGATGTATTTATTTCCACTCTCAGTCGTGGGGAAGGGGCCCGCTACATCGATGGCGATCCGTTCGAACGGTGCACCAACGTTGTACTGTCTCATCGCTGCTCTTCTCTTCTTCTGTGGCCCGTTCGCAGTGGCACAAACCACGCACTTTCTACACCATTCACGAACGTCGTCGGAGCAATTGAACCAGTAAAACCGCTCTCGGATTTTCTCGATGGTTTTCCGAACTCCAAGGTGTCCTCCGGACGTTCCATCATGCAGCAACTGCACTATCTCGGATACCCTGTTTCGTGGAACAATAAACTATAGCCTCTCCTGAGTCCCATTCTCATTCTCCAGTACCCTCTTTAGAACCCCGTTTTCTAAAATCACGGAATTCCAGCCCAGTAGGCTTTTACAGAGCGCGAGAAGGGAGCTACCTCTTCCCAGGTCGGTCGTTCCTCAGACTTCTTCCAACGCAGTAGGTGTTTTAAGTCCGGATCGTTTTCTTGGTCCTTACGGATTTCCTCATCCTGCCAGTGATCGTCAGTCACAGTACTTCTTCTTTCCGCTGCAATTTTGTCTTCTATCCGATTGCAGTGCTTGCAGTCTTGCGCGCACGGTCTCCTAGATAGAGCATCAGCATTTCTGTGTTTAAGACCAGCCCCGTGTTCAGAGTCGAAGTCGTACTCCTCGAGCCTTTCGATCCACCTGGCTACCTGTCCCTCCGGGTTCTTGAAACTCAGAAGCCACGTAAGTGCTGCATGATCAGTCCGTAAACGAACTTCCTCCCGTAGAGGTACTTGTGGAAATGCTCCACCGACTTCACTACAGCAAGCAATTCCCTTCTAGTCACGCAGTAGTTCCTCTCCGGTTTAGAAAGAACCTTGCTGAAGTAAGCTATCACTCTTTCCTGCCCACCTTGCAGTTGGGAGAGCACGCTACCGATGGCCACATTGCTGGCATCGGTGTCCAAAAAGAAAAGTCCTTCCGGTTGTGGGTAACTCAGGATAGGAGCATTGGTCAGTACCTCCTTCAGTTGTTCGAAAGCCTGTTGACAGGTTGTGTCCCACACAAAACTCCGGCCGTCTTCGGTAAGTCGAGTCAGAGGCTTCGCGAGATTAGCAAATCCTGGCACGAATCGACGGTAATAGGTGCATAGTCCGAGGAAACTCCTAACTTCGCGCTTATCCTTCGGTATTGGCCACTTCTTCACCGCGTTTATCTTCTCCGGATCTGCAGCAACCCCCTCTCCGGAAACAACGTGGCCCAGGTAATTAACTTCTTTCCGAAAGAGGAAGCACTTCTTGGGGTTGAGCTTCAGGTTGGCTTGTTTTAGACGTAAGAACACCTGCTCCAAATTCTTTAGGTGGTCTTCAAACGTCCTTCCGAGAACGATGATGTCATCCAAGTAGACCAAGCAGGTTTCCCAAGACAGCCCTTTTAAAACTCGCTCCATCAAACGTTCAAACGTAGCAGGGGCGTTACAGAGTCCGAATGGCATAACTGTGAAGTTCCACAGTCCCGAACCAATCGTAAAGGCGGTCTTCTCCTTGTCGTTGGGGTCCAACCCGACCTGCCAGTAGCCACTCTTGAGGTCCAATGTGGAGAAGATCGTGCTCCCACCCAAGGTGTCCAGAGTGTCATCGATGCGTGGTAGAGGATAACTGTCCTTTTTCGTCGCATTGTTCAGCTGGCGGTAGTCGACGCAAAACCGCGTATATCCATCTTTCTTCTTCACCAGAACCACTGGCGAGGCCCAGGGGCTGCTTGAAGGTTCAATCACCCCATCGCGAGCCATATCGCTTATTATTCGCTCGGCTTCCTCTCGCTTGGCTAGTGGCAATCTTCTGGGCGTCTGGCGAATAGGTCTTGAGTCACCCGTATCGATGCGATGTTGCACCACGTTCGTTCTTCCATTACCAGTCCCATCCTGGAAGGCATCTTTATGACGTTTGAGAAGTTCCCTTACCTCTCGGCTCTGCTCAGGATTTAGCTCTTGACACGCTGCCTCGATAAGACTGTCAAGCCACACTGAAAGTATACCGGATGAGGAGGCAGCTGTTCGCACTTGGCGTACGACGGAGGACACAAACGAACATATTCCCAGGCTGGTTCCTTCCCGAACGGTTATTGGGCGATCATGAAGGTTCATTACCCGCACAGGAATCTTCGCCCCTGCACGAACCAAAGCTTTGGCTACCAGCATTCCATGTCCAGTTTCGTCTTCGCCAAACGTAGGCCCTACCATGACGACACAATCTTCTGGAATTTCAGCGCCCAGCTTCCCTTCTACCATTACTTCACTACGTCCTGGCAGTACCATGTCTATCGCTGCTATCACCCGTACCAACGCGGTGTTCCTCTTCTGCAGCACTACCTCCTCGTTTCCGACTCTCAAAATTCCGCTTCCCAAGTCTAGTCCGAATTTGTACTTAGTCATGATGTCCATCCCGAGAATAACGTCCTGTTCCACCTCAGCGATCAAGACACGATGGCGAAACTGGGTATCACCGATGATTAAGTCGACGACTGCCTCCCCTCGAACGTTGGCTGGCTCCCCCGTTGCTGTTCGCAGTGTCCATCTTGTGGGTGTTATTGCTCTTCTCACGATGCCTGGTCGGATGATGGTCATTGTGGCCCCTGTGTCCAGCAGTAGGTCTCTGGGTTCTCCATCCACATGCCCACTGACAAAAATTGAGTTGGCTTGACGACCCAGAGACGCGACGATAGCAGAAGTGGGGGCATTCCTGGTGTTAGCGCCCCTTCCCATCAACCCCCTTTAGTTTCCCTGCGGCTGGTACTTGTTAGTCGTAAGTTTAGGGCATCGATCTCTGAGGTGCCCAACCTCCCCGCAGCCCCAGCACCTCGTCCGTTTCTTCTTGGTCTGCAAGGCTTGAAGAACTTTCTCCACGATTTCTTCTATGGAAGGCACAGGTTGGACCTCCTTGTCTCCCTCCAGAGGTCGGATGCGCGCCAGGCTGCGCACGGATTGTTGAACAGCCTCGAACTCAAGGGCTAGGGTCAAAGCATCATTCAACGTTTTCGGGCGCGCCAGCTTCACAGCCCGCTGTGTCTCGGTCTCGCGGAGCCCGTCGAGAAACTTCTCGGTAGCAAGACTCTCGTAAACGTCGCTGGGCACTGTTGGGTAGGCACTCCTAACAAGACGGACTATGTCTGCTTCAAACTCCTGTAGGCTCTCGTTAGGTCTTTGGCAGCGATTTCTTAACTGGGAGCGATATAGCTGCTCCATATGTCGATGTCCGAACCGCATTTCCAGTTTTTGAACGAGAACGTCGTAGTTCTGTCTCTCCGATAAGGTAACAGCTTGTAGGACTCGTAGGGCCTCACCGCGCAGCGACAAGCTCATCATTGCAGCTTTCGTGCCCTCTGACCACCCATTAATCATGGCGGCGGTCTCAAACAAGGTGAAGTATTCTTCCCATGCAGATTTCCCATCGAATGTTGGCAGGTCAGAACGCCCAACTGCGGGAATGGGTGCACGATCCATTGGCAGGTCAGTCCGCCCAGCGGCGGAAACAGGTGAACTCTCCTTACCTGCCGATGGTTCAGCAGCGGCAATGGTTTCGTTTCGTTGCTTGTCCTTATTTTGAAGCAGGGCGCTCGCAAGCTCGTCCTCCAACTTCCGCAGCGACTCTTGAAATTCCTCCCTCAGCTTCGTTTCCGTAGTGAGTGTTACTTCTCGAAGTTTCCTCTCAAGATTGGCATTATTTTTCATTATATTCCTTTCCATAATTTTGGAGTTTTCTACTATTTTCTTTTCTAAATTTTCCACATTGTCCGCCATTTTCTTTTCCAAAATTTCCACCACCTGGCCTATGCCGCAAGGAAGCTCAAAAAGGAATATATCTGGGCCCTCACCTCCGTCCAGCAGTAACTGACGTAATCGCACTTGTAGCGTAGACTTTGTTCCCGTGGCATCAGCTTCTCTTTCTTCCAATTCCTGCCGTAATTCCGAAACCTTCAGTGCTGAAAGTTTTACTTTCCTTGTCGCCATTTTACAGTACAAAATGCGAGACACACGGACAGTCAGCACACGATTAACCAGGCTTCCAGATGGTACCCTCAAGACAGTCACTAATAATGAACTATCGTACACATTTCCTTAAAGTAGGCCTTTTCAAAAGTACGCACTGTTTCATACAAAAGCACGCACGCATAACCTGTCCCTCACATCTGACACCAATTGTAACGTTTTTAGGGTTCGTAAAAATAGGTCAGGCTTATAATGCACTAATACTTTATTTACAATAATGTTATTTACACTAAATCAAATTAAGCCTACTTACACACACACACACTTACACCGAGTTGTACTTTACACAGCTATTAGTCACTATTTATGTACACTGATCTCTGCAAATCAGTATCTCTGGCAGTCACGATTTATGTTAGTTATTTCCACTGCACTGTCCACATTTATATCCACAGGTCACTCGGCACACTCCTTAGCGGAGACTCGTCCAGGACTGACTTAGCCCGCTGCAGTTTGCCGGTATATATCCAATCAGCTCCCTGGTCTCGAATATTCCCGATCAAGCCACCTCTCGTAAAAGCGAGTAGTTTCTAGTGGTGGATTCCAGCACTGTCTAGCCTCTCTCCGGCGACGTTCTGGCTCCCTTTTCCCCTTCCAGTGGGTTCAAGCCTATTCTGGTTGGTTGTTCTGGAACTCCCTGTTGCATCCAGTGGCCTCGAGAAGCAGAAGAGTCTAGTAGCCAAGGCGCCAATAGTATACCTGACTCGTGGGCTATTGTGGTTGACTCATTCATCGTAGCGCGGGGAGGGGCCCACCCTAATCAGCCCCGGCCGGACTGGCTATTCTGCATTCCTCACATGCCCCGCCTGCCCGTCACTACGAGGATAAAGAAAATGGCGACCGCTGGACAATTGCACGAATCTTTACATTAGTTACAGAGAGGTGTGTTAAGTGGATACATTTTTTAATTAGTAAATCAGGAATGTTATCAACTCCAGAGCAGTGTTTATTCTGTAGGTTCTTTACAATATTGAGGATTTCTGCTTCTGTAACATTTTCAACAAACATTGATTTTCCATTAAATGTTATATTCCTGAGTGTTGATTTTATTGCTTGTATATTGTTTACATTTAGTAGTTTTTCAGCTATGGTAGCAAAATGCTCATTAAAAATTCTTGAGACACTTTGTGGGTCATTGATCTTCTTTGAGTCTTCTGATAACGTTATGTTATTTACTGCTGGTTTTGTTTGCCTGGTTTCATTTTTATGATATTCCACATAGCCCTAGTTTTATATTTAGATTCCAGGAGATAATTATCATTTGACATTCTCTTTGCTAATTTTATAACTTTGTTAAGTATGGTCTTATAGGTCTTGAAATACAAGTCAAATTCATTAGAGGTTTCTTGTATACTTTGAAAATCGTGGAGGAAACGCTTTCTTTTGCATGAAGTAATTATTTCAAGAGTAAGCCATTGTTTTGATGGAGAAGAAATTTTCAGTCTGACACTCTTCAAAGGAAATGCAATATCAAAATAATACAGGAAAATATTAATGAATTCCTGGAATTTTTTTTGTATCTATTGACTTGTACACACCTTCCCAAGTTTCTCCTTCTAACAAGTTGTTGAAATTGTTTATATTGTGCTGACTAAAGCTTTATCAAACTCAGCATTGTAAACTGGGTTTGAAATATTTAGAGTTATTATTTGAGCTCGGTGGTCACTGAAACCTGTATTGATTACTTCAACAGAGTTGCAGTTCACATTGTCATTAATTATTATCTGGTCAAGTGTGGTTGCACCAGTTTTTGTTTTTGTGGGTACTGTTACTGTGTGAATTACGTGATGGGAACTTAACAAATTTAGCAATTCCCTTCTCTCCGTACTTTCCTCCAAAAAGTTAATATTGAAATCTCCACAAAGAACTATTTTTATTAAGTTTATTTATTTAATTTATTATCACTTCTAGTTTATTCAGAAATAACGTTGCACTATTTCATGGTGAACGATATATACAGATCAGAATTAAATTTTCCTTTGGGTTAGAAATAGCTGTTGCCTCAAAAAATGTATCCATGCATAAGTCATCGGGAATTGGCATAGGCTTAAATTCTATGTTTCCTTTGATACAGATACGTACACCTCCATGCTCTGATGTTGATCTACAGTAGTTGCTAGCTAAAGTAAACCCTGGTATGACAGCATGATTGATTTGTTCAGGTTTCATCCAGTGTTCGGACAAGCACAGGATGTGGATATCTTTGAGTTATGTTTGTAGAAGCATATCGATATGCACTAGTTTATTATAAAAAAAATCAGTATAGAGAAAAGCAAAACCATGGTGATGACAAGACGGGAAAGACAAGGAAAGGGCACTGTGAAAATTGTAAGTCAGAGTTTGGAAATTGTGGACACGTTCAAATACCTAGGAAGTGAATTGATGCAAACTGGTAGGTTGGACATGGAGATTGGCAGGAGGTTACTGTGCCGTGTGGCCTTTCGCAAGATGTAGTTCGCAGTGGAAGTGTGTACCGATAAGCCTGGCGCTGGGCCCATTAAACCGGACTAAGGTTATGAAGGTATCAGAGGCGATGGATTGAACGTACATTCACTGCCATGTGAATGCAAGTTCTATTCGAATGCGCTATACATTATGGGCCTAGCTTAGCTTAGCCTAAAGAAATAAAGACTAAATAAGGTACACATACTCAACACATAGGCAAAGAAGAGGTAATGTATTGTGCCCGTTTAGACCGGAGTCCGCACGACCACATATGCATTTTACCAAGAATCAGCCAGCACGAGAGTCAAAATATCCCGGGGCGCCAGATGGGTTAAAGCTAATCGCAAAAACGACATCAAATGAAAAAAATGCTTTACTGATTTTTGGCTCAATGCAACAATAAGGATAGAAGGAGATTCAACTGGCATAACACATCATGTAAAATTATCTCATTTTATTCTGAATTTAAAATTAACTGCAAAATAAAATGCTCAAAGCAGCATCATTCATGTGTGGCGACCCACATTACTATTTACACAATTTACAGAAATTTTCCAACACATTGGACAATTATCTTTGGAGACACAAGTCTGATTATCAGTCCTGTAGACTGTGTTCCAAAATTATAATAATTATTTATGCTTAAATCCAGTTCAAATTTAATTGTCTTTACTGGAAATACTGTAGTTCACTGGTTGAATTTTTACATAATATTAACACTCGTAGAATAATTCTTCATAGAATTTTTAACTTTCACTTATTTTTCCAGTTTCAAAAAAATATTGTCAAAAAATATTATCATCTCTGAATCAACACAAATTATGTACACATATTAATAACATCTGAAAAGTATCTGACCCTTGAGCATAGCATCGAAGAACTGTGCGAAGCACAACAAAATTAATGGTTATTTCGACCTTAAACGTTTCGAGAAGTGACTCGATTATGAACTTCAAGTTCCTAACAAAATATATTATTTCTGAATCATCAACTTGATCAATAAATTGTTGGACCATTCAACTATTCGATTTTCCACTTGGAATCATTATTAAGAAAAATATTTATATTTGTGGCCATTTTAATAATTTTCACAACTTGCAATTCTTGAACAGAATGCGGAAATAAGAATTGTAGCTTCATAATAAATTCATTTATTTCATGACACTAGGATTGAAAAACATCCTTCAAATTATTCGTGGTTATAGAATTGTTTTTAATTGGCAGTGGCCCATTTTATTATTTTTATAAGAACACAATATTCCAACAACAACGGCAAAGGTCTTCCTCTGAAGAAGAATAAAATACTATCATGACAAAATCCGGGTTCTAGCAAAATCAAAGTCTTAATGGAATCCGTAAACAAGATTGAAATAAGAACTGAT
The DNA here is from genome assembly GCA_946902985.2 of Meconema thalassinum. NCBI lineage: Eukaryota > Metazoa > Arthropoda > Insecta > Orthoptera > Tettigoniidae > Meconema > Meconema thalassinum. The sequence goes on along the minus strand of OX336392.1, from coordinate 507,735,869 downwards.
GGTTTTTAAGAAATAACCTTTGGGTCATTCATACGACGCAATGTGTAGTTCCAATACTCCTTCTTTAACACTGAGTCATCGAACCTGCTATTTGATTGATGCTCAAATGAAAACCTCCTCATTCCTGCGACTTAAACATGCGCACCTGGGAATGGCATTTCAACTACTCCACACACATAAATTTTCTTCCCAAAATTTATACAATAAATCAAGCCTCTGCTTATTATCAACACTGGAAGATTTATAAACTTACAAGTTTATTTTATTTTACCATTCAGTTCAAATCGTGAAATTACCACACTTATGATACTCTCTATTTCACTTTCGAATGTGTATCTACGTCATGATTTTATATAAATACAAAATATCCTAATTGATACAAATATCATTTGCTTCCCGTTTCATGCCTCTCCGTGTTATCTGAAAATATACTTTGCTCATGGAAAATATTAACTGTTCAACCAGAACTGTCGTGTTGGTTGAATGCGGGCTTGCGCTAACCACTATCCTTCGGAAAATCACCTGTTCCAAACTAGAAATGATTAACCTACTTCATAAGCTCTCTCTCAATGAATGTGATTATTAGAAAATATAAGATTCAAGAATTATTTAGAAAAGTTATGAAAATTATTATTAGTACTCAGCAATTCTTCTAGGTTTGTGCCGTGTCTTGTGTGGGGTTTCGCCTAGGACACCAAGCTAGGCTCATCGGCGGGCTCTTGGTGTCCCCGCCCGGACCCCCAGCTTGGTGTCCTAGGCGAAACCCCACACAAGACACGGCACAAACCTAGAAGAATTGCTGAGTTTTAATTCACCGGCCGTGAAAGCCAATGTGCCATCTATTATTATTAGTGGTTTTTTTTTGTGTTTTTTTTTGCGAATTGACCACTTCGGATCACGCTACAATTTCATTTTTTCTTTGCCTGAAGTTTCCTCTTCCTCCAGTACTCCTTCATATGGGCGCTATGCTGTTTCTTCTGCTCATCCGTCCAGGCTCTTCCCTTCTTTGTGGTTCTTGTGACGTGAAACCCTTCCAAATTTTGAATTATGTACCGAAATGTTTCCCTGTTTGACATCTGAACTTCCTGGATGTTGGAATTTTCGAGATCTTTTCGAACTTCCTTAATCCATGTCGTTGTTGTCCTCTTGTTCCACAGGTAGTCGAATAACTGTTTGGTTAGTCTAGTTTTGTCCATTCTGTACAAATGTCCGAGAAACGATAACCTCCTCTTCTTCATGGTCTCTGAGATTCTCTCCACATTTTTATAGACTTCATTGTTGCTCCGAAGTTTCCAGCCGGTTTCAGTCTGGACTGGGCCCATGATTTTCCGTAGTATTCTTCTTTCTAGGATCTCTAGCTTCTCCAACTTGTAATTCATCGAGAGGCATTCACTGGCATACAGGCATTCTGTTTTTACTACCGTGTTGTAATGTTTTAGTTTGGCATTCCATGAGATGCATTTCTTGTTGTAGATGTTTTTAGTTAGCCCATAAGCTCTTTCCATTTTTGAGATACGATCTTCTACAGCAGCTTTCTCTAGGCCGTTCTCTTGTATGGTTTCACCGAGGTATTTGAACTTTTTCACCCTCTGAATCCGTCCAATCTCTGTTTCAAGGAATTGTGGTCCATGTTTGTCATTCATCATGAACTTGGTCTTCTCTTTCGAGATCCTAAGTCCTGTCTTGCTAGCGATCTTTTCTAAGAGGTTGATCTGTATGGCCGCTTCTTCTAGGTTTTCTGAAAGTATCGCAAAATCATCAGCGAAAGCCAAGCAATTGACTTTGATTCCTCCCGTTTTTCGTCCTAGGCAGATCGGGGCTATCTCTTGATTTTCAAGTTCGGAATTCCAAATTCTCACAATCCTCTCGAAAACACAGTTGAATAGTAATGGTGATAATCCATCACCCTGTCGCACACCTGTCTTGATTTCAAATGACTGAGACAATTCTCCCATGAACTTCACCTTAGAAGTTGTGGCTGTTAAGGTTTCTCTGATAATATTGGCCAGTTTGGTTTTGACTCCAAATTCTCTAATGATCTTATCTAGGGTCCCTTGTCCACCGAGTCGAAGGCTTTTTTGAAGTCAATGAATGAAACCACTATACTTTTGCCGTTCAGCGCTCTGTGGCGAATTATTGATTTCAAATTTAGGATTTGTTCGGCACAGGAGCGGCCTTTCCGGAACCCACCTTGGTATTCTCCAAGTTGCTTATCTAGGATTCCTTCTATTCTATTCAGAAGTATCCTTGAGAGGATTTTGTAAGTGACTGGGAGTAGCGACACGCCTCTGTAGTTGTTAACATCTTGTTTGTTCCCTTTCTTATGGAGTGGGTGGATCAGCGCTGTTTTCCATTCGTCTGGTAGCTTTTCCGTCTCCCATATTTGTTGGAAGATATGGTGCAGGTCGTCTAGGATTTCCGGTTCTGCCCACTTCAACATTTCTGCTGATATGGAGTCTTCCCCGCTTGCCTTGTTGTTCTTGAGACTTTTCAGGGCTTCCTTTATTTCTTCTTTTGTTGGTGGCATATCATCTTCTGAGTTTATAGGATGAGTCTGAAATTCTAGTTTGTTGGTTGGAGGCGGGCAGTTGAGGAGTTTCTCAAAGTATCTGGCTAATATATCGCAGTTTTCTTGATTGTTCAGTCCAATTTTTCCTTCTTCGTTTTTGAAACTTATACTTTGAATTTGGTATCCTCTAAGCTTGTCCTTGAAGGTTTGGAAAAAATCTCTGGTGTTATTCTTAGTGAAGTCGTCCTGGAGGTTTTGTAACTTTGCATTCTCAAACGATCGTTTGGTCCTGCGGAATACCCCTGATGTTTCTTTCCTTTGGGTTTTGAATTGTTCCAAATCTTCCGTATCTCTTGAACATTTCCATTTTCTCCATGTGTCGGATCTCTTTTCAAGTGCTTTCTCACATTCTTCATTCCACCAGATTGTACGTTTCCTCTTTGCCAGTCCGAATGCTTTCTTAGCGGCTTCATTGATCTTTGTACAAAGATGTTGCCAGGTCTTTGTTCTAGAAGAGCGGATTTCTTCTCTGAAGTTATTTATAATATCTCCATTGATGTTCATTCGATTGGTGTTGTATTTTTTCAACTTAGGTGGATCCTTCTTTTGTTTTGGTGGAAGAAAACGTATTTTAACTTTGGAGAGATAGTGATCAGAGTCAAATTTACCATTTCTAATCACTTTAACATTCATCACCTCCCTAGTATTTGTCCTTGATATTGCTACATGGTCTAATTGGAATTCTCCTAGGTTGGGATTTGGAGATACCCATGTCTTTGCTTTTCTTGGAAGTTTCCGAAAATGAGTCGAAATGAGATTCAAGATTCAACTGGAAGATTTTGCAGAGTCCAAGGAGCCGTTCGCCATTCTTGTTTGTCCTCCTGTGTGCTGGATAGTCTCCTACTATATCTCTGTATTTTCTTTCTGTCCCTATTTGCGCGTTGAAGTCTCCCAGAAGGATTTTTACATGGTTCACAGGTATTCGAGCGATTTCTGTTTCTAAGAGGTCCCAGAAGTCATCGACTTTCTGTGGGTTCTTCTTGTTGTCTTCGTTGATAGGAGCATGGCAATTTATGAGAGTATAATTCCTGTTTTTGCACTTGATTGTCAATAGGGATAATCTCTCAGATTTAGATGAAAAGTCTGTGATACAATCCACTATGGTTTTGTTTATGTAGAAGGCAGTCCCAAGGAGAGGGGTGTTAGCCATTATCTTGATTGCTGGCTTTCCTTTGAATACTCTGTAGTGCTTTATATCCATGATGTGGTCATCTAGGAACCTAGTCTCTTGTACAGCCAAAATCTGGATTTGTTGGTCGTCCAGGAGCTTTTCCAATTCTTTCTGTTTTCCGACTCGCAGGAGTGAGTTGACGTTAATGGTCCCGATGAAGTATTTCCTCTTGAATTTCAATTTGGAAGGTGTTTCAAGACGCTCCGACTCATCTTGTATGCAGGTGGTGGGACTCCCCAGAATCCTAGGTCCCGATGCATTGCCTACTGCAATGGTGGATTTCTCTTTCAAGTTATATTATTTTAAATATGTTTAATTATTATTTCACTATGTGAGAATCCACATGTTCGATTCTTCGAATATGGATAAAATATCCATTTCTCAACAAAAATAATTATTAACTTTTACAGGACAGGGAGGCATGGAGAGCTGCATCAAACCAGTCAAAAGACTGAAGACTCAAACAACAACAACAGTTACCTCGGCTGATTACCGTGATTATCAAAAAATATGAAACATTCAAATAAATGCTCGTTATGCTCGGTCATCGATCCTAAACTGTTCTGAGTGCTGAAAATACTCAGAATAACCCTAATGTGTCTTGCGTAAATCATTGCAAGATTTAAATACGAAGAAAAATAAATGTGTTGGTCATCTGCAGAAAATGAGTTTGTTCCAATTAGCTAGGCATAATATAAAATCAAATGTGGCTTACATTTCTCGTTGGTCTTGAAGCGTAGTGAACCTGGTCTGTACCAGATTTATCCAGATACATGCCCTATTGGACACGCACGTCTAATCCTTGTATCGGCCGCCATTATATACCCACAATATGTCTAACAAGACATAGTGGAAATATCTCTTGAAGTTGGAAGTAACTGCTGATCCATTATAATATTTACTTCTGTTAAAGCCATAACAGTTTGCTTAAATGGGGTCAGATCCAAATGATCTATTCTCAAATACGTCAGTTGTAACATAACTCACGGTAATCTTTTCAGTACAAGAAAACACTGACAGTCTAAATCAATCAACGGCTGTTCTGAAGATCGTTCCCTGGGCATGGTTTATCACCATCTATCATGCGCGAAGCAACTTATAGTTTCCCTTTGTCGGCTAATGAACAACACCGTGATAGACTGGCCTTCAATATACTGAAAGATCGGAGTGGTTATCAAGTTACAATATATGAAACTGACTAATTGGATTAAAATATCCAAGTATAGAATTATTATTACTGGACTGTGACAAAGAACTTTCTAGACAAAGTCTAGCATATGTCCATATAGAAATAAAGTATTTCACCAGTGTCCGTAGAAAAATAACAATCACCTTAGTGATTCCCTCTGCCGGAAACTTACTATGTTCCACACGTATCGTAGTACTTTTGTAACTATCACAATTTAAAGATATCTTCGGCGTAGATCCGGCAACCATGTGCCTTGGCTCAACGTAGCAGCAGCACCTTGTCATGCAAGAGCTTGGTTCGAAGTGAGCTGATGATGCTTGGGCCGGTCGGCTTTTATTCAAAACGGTCGGGTCCACGCTGGATCACGCTGAAATCTGGAAATTCTCATATCTCCGGTGTCTCTGGTCCGATTCACTTGAGACTAAGTGCATTCTCTTTCATTTGGCCGTGCCAGTAATCTGATCCAAGTCTCAAGTCTCTACTCCATGGCTAACTATTTAATCAACAAATAGTCTCGACCTCTGCTACTACTCGCTACGTCACTTGACATGCTCTTGGCTGCACAAAGTTTCCATTTCCTTCTATAAGTAGTGGAGCGCGATATTCAAATATCTCAACTTTCAAAAGCGGCTGTAGCCTTTCCCTTGATATCTAGGTGTCTGAATCTTGGAATACCCATTCCTAGAGTTGGGCACATCATTGACCAAAGAGATAACATCATGGAATGACGAGGAAGCATTACATGCTATGAATGAGGTTAAGTGGACGACAAACATGTGATACTAGGTAAAATAAAGGTCGAAAGGACCGAAACGTAAATGTTAAGATCGATAGGGAGAAACGATAAAGGGGGGGAACACATCTGGGAAAGTATACTCGTAAAGAGTAAAATTACATTGTGAAAAATAAAGATTAAAAGGGCTAGACAAAGAGTCGGGGAAAGTGAGTCTACCGTCAAAGGAGCGAACGTTAGCTCAAATAGCCCTGAAGGAGATGAGGGAGTGCGAGGGGGACGGAGTATTAATAAAAGCGCGCGTAGATATGACGTAAAAGAATAAACACAAAAGGGGCAAGTAACCGATATTAAAAATAATTACGAGAAAGGTATTGCAACACAAAATAAAAGATACCCATCAAAATAAGTTACGTCAGGAAGGGATTAAGCCAAACTCATGGACTTGCATATGAAAACGCAATCCTAAGATAAGAGGCAAACAAAAAGATAAGAGATATGGCATAGGTCTTACTGTTGAACACACGTTACTCAGTAAACCGGACCAAGTACCTACTCAAAAAGATACGACGAAATGGGGACAAAGAATAACGGGAACGAAACGAGATACTCCATGGACATACTAGAATAGGCGAAACGCCCTAGTATTCCATACAATGAGCAAAGACAAAAATACGTAACCTACCTTGATGGTATCAGCATTAATCCGGCATCACGGAATTACATTAAATGAACTAGATTCGCACCTCGACGCGCACCTTTATAAAAAACACAAACGAACGGGAAAGAACGGATAGAAAAGCAAGGCATCTCGAAAATGAGAGCGGGCGCATAAACATAAAGGTCCTACCAGGATAGAAAAAACAGAAGACTGCCCAGAGAGTAACAAGGGGTTGTCACAGGTGACGAAAAAGAAGATAAAAAGGTAAGAGGTGTCACTAATCACGATTCGGCATAGCAAGAAATCACTATAACGAACCTTGATCAGCAATTATAGAAATGTCCACTGATCTGCTCGGCTATTCTGGCCAGTAATAACCAAGAAGAAAAGAGAACAATTCCTATAATTGACACTCCGAAGAAAAGAGGAAAAAAGGAAGACTACAGGAGGAAAAGAAAAACGGTTCAGCACAGCAGAGCAATGCATTCTATCAAAGTGTAAGAAAACTTGTTTGGGATAAGGAAGTACCAAGGAAAAGCAAGGAGGTAATGTTTAAAGTGTACTATGTACCCATATTAACTTATGCAGCTGAGACTTGGACCCTGACAAGCAGGCAAGAGAGTAGAATCCAAGCCAGTGAAATGAAATTCCTAAGAAGTATGATAGGAAAGACAAGAAAAGACAGAGTGAGGAATGAAGATGTTAGGAAGGAAGTTGGGATGGGAAAACTAAATGAGAGAATTGAGAAGAATAAACTAAAGTGGTTTGGACATGTAAAGAGGATGGAGGAAAATAGAATACCATGACAGATGCTGGAGGCCAAGTGCAAGGGTAAGAGAGCAAGGGGAAGACCTAGAACAAGGTGGATCGATTCAGTGAAGAACAGCGTGAGAAAAAGAAATCTGGACTGGGACAAGATCGTGGAAGAAGAATTGTGGAAGGAAAGTGGAGAAGTGCCATAAATACCCCGACCCGGCTGGAGCTGGATAAGGGGAAATGATGATGATTCTGATTGAGGAACTCTGTGCATTTGTACTGTTGTTAAGCTTGGGGATTCTAGTTCTTGCAGGAGCACTTACCTCTGTTCTAAAAACTCTCGCCACCGAGTGAATTCACTGATTCTTCAGTAGTTGGACTTCGAGTATGCGGCAGTGGGAAGACTGGTCCGTGGGAGTGGAACTTTTTGTCGATTTCCTCCGCTACTTGTGAATAGATCTGTTGCTTTCCTTTGGTGTTTAAGTGAAGACCATGCCGGGTAAACAGTTCTCTTGGTACATCAATATCAAGAAGTGAACATGATGATATAGTCGGGATAGTGCTCTAAGCTTTTTGTTCGTCCTCTTTACCTCCTTCCATCAGATCATGTCTCTGTGGGATGCCTAATAGTATAACGTTTGTACCTGAAAGTAGTGGGAGCTTATCTTTGTAGGCTTGTATTGCACCATTCGCTTCGTTTTTCGCTACACAAAACAACATAATCTTCACGAGTAAGGTTTCTGCACATTTCAACACAATCTTCCAGAACATTTTAACTCTATTTAAACACAAATTGTGCTAAATGTTCCGGCATAACTCAACAAAATGACAGCGTTTCGCCCCGGTGTGCTATTGGGCTCTTCAGTTGGTTAAAGCACACCTCACCAAGACACTGTCAAGTACACTCTGGGAAGGCCATTGCAAGACGTATTTGATACAAGTGTATCCGCGTCACGAGCAAAGCCAGTGCACTATGGGAGTCGAAACTCCACTGCAAAGAAATTATAACCTTTTCTTACCTTTTGAAAATTGTATATTCAATGCCAAGGTAAGGTTATAATTGCTTTGGAGTGGAGTTTCGACTCCCATAGTGCACTGGCTTTGCTCGTGACGCGGATACACATGTATCAAATACGTCTTGCAATGGCCTTCCCAGAGTGTACTTGACAGTGTCTTGGTGAGGTGTGCTTTAACTAACTGAAGAGCCCAATAGCACACCGGGGCGAAACGCTGTCATTTTGTTGAGTTATGCCGGAACATTTAGCACAATTTGTGTTTAAATATATAATGGCTCAACGGGCAATACATAATTTTCTTTTGAAAATTGTATATTTTTAACTCTAGCGCCCTGTTTGGTGACGCTACTTACCGCAAAGTCCCTTGCTACTTTTAAATTGAGCTCTTCTGAACATCCTTTCCCCATGACTGTCACTGAGGTTATGTACGTGGCTAACTTCCGCACTTTTTCCGGCTTACAGTTTGTTGATGCCCTAATATGTGGTGTTTCTTCTGAGAAGGATTCAGTTTCAGCAAGAACATTGTACATATTTTTTGTGGGAACAGCTTGGCTAAGTGTTTCCCGCACACGTGGTTTAGGCCTACATTGGCGTCCGCATTTTGCCACAACATTCCACGAGTTCGGCGGTGACGGAGGATTGTTGCGGTCGTTTAAGTTATATCTAAGTACACTGTTTTCAGCTTTTAATTTAGATAGTTCTTCTTGGGTGTGCTTAAGGTCCCTATTCAAAATGTCGGTGATTAACTGTAGAGATTTCACACTATCACTCGATGCCTTGCCACACAGCGTGCACAGTATATCAGTCGTATTTTCACCTAAATGTACCTCTGATGGTTGACTACTAATGTCACATATACTAGGTGTCTTCCTACACGATATTTTATCACTGGCGTTAATTACAGAATTGTCCTCGTGTTAAGATTTTGCAACATTTATTCCCTATCTTTTCCCCTAGTAATAACAGATGTGTCATCTGCATAATGATACTATGGTGGAATTTACAAATTCTGGCATTTCATTGACATACAGGAGATAAAGAAAAGGTCCTAAAACAGTACCCTGTGGAATACAACTGTTTGTGTTTTCAAAGGAAGACCTAACTTTCCCTATCGCATTACTAGGGGCCTGGATTCATATGCACTAAAAACTACAAAAATATGCATGCACTATAAATAAAACAAAATACACTTACCAAACGTATTATTTAATTTCAACTCAACTTTACATTGATACAATGTTTCATTCCTTCCAAAATGTTGCATGGCAGTAGGTTATCACAGTTTTTCTATGTTTTCAGGGGTCAGTGACTTTCTGTTGTCGGACAGAATTAATGTATATGCTGAAGATGATCGTTCTACGTCGACGGACGTAACTGGGCAATACTTGTACACTGGCACTGACTGCTCTTAACATTCTTCTGGGAAAGACTGCCTGATTCCACTTAGGTAGTTGCTTATGGATTGAATCTTCTTCAGTCCTGGGTTTGAGTCCAACACCGCACTGAGTTTCGTTTCCACTTTTTCTCCAGTTTCACCAGGGACACCATTTAAAGAACTAATTGTGTTTTGCATTAACTGAAGGGATTCGTGTAGCGGTGCACCGCAAGTTTCTAGGCCCTTATTCGCCTTCGAAAGTGACGGATAATGCACATGGATGAAACTGATTTCTTGATATACAGTTTCAGATTCAAATGCGCACTTTGCTTCACGAACACACGCAGTATGACTATCATCAATACTTGTAACTACATCTTTCACTTGATTGAAGTACTACTGGTAGAACGATACTGCGGATAACCAAATTCCCCCTCTTGTGAGAATAGGTTCCGGCGGAAGAGAAACCTGAGGCAGGAGAGTTTTGTACAACTGTACACGAGCCGGTGCTTTTAGGAACAATTTCTTCCCACTTGAAATTACTTTGTTGACAGATGGAAAGAGCAATGCGATGCAATCCATGGGCCAAACATGTGACATGGATGAGATTTGGAAAAAATACTCGGAGATTGACCAGTTTTCAACATAGCCTATACGAAGCTGCATCTGTGACTAAAATGCGCACTTACAATCACTTTCTGATTCACTAGGCCACAGAAGTCTTAGGGAATCGTTAACAAATCTTGTAACTGTAGCGTAGTTGGTTTATTCTAGCAATATGCACGAAAGTAAATGAGGTTTGCCGGGTTCTTCTGGACATAATTTACCCACTATGAAGTTCGCCATGTATCGACCACACGAATCTGTTGTTACATCTACCAATATCCATATACAGTTCCCTCCTATGTCAGACGGAAGCTTGCAGTGAAAGTCAACAGTTCTTCCTAAGGGTAGATTCATCTGGTATCCTTTGATTAGCACAATACTTTTCAAGAAACGAGCGTAGATGTGGATTATTCAATTTATGCAGTGGAATGTTGCTGCATACAAAAGCTTCACAGAGATCAGCAGAAAATGTACTAACTTCACACCGTGTTTTAATGACTGTTAAAAGTAGCTGTTGCGTATTCTTAATCTGTTCTTTTGATCTAAGATGTGAAGTCGTTTTGGAATGCTGCTCAAGTTGTTGTTTTTTATTGCATTTTACACTCTTCTCGCACACTTGACAGTACACTACATCACCGTCACTTGTATAGTCACTATTGCCTGATATCCACTGTTTTATTAAAAATAACCTAGAGCTCTTATCTTTAGGCATTTTTACAGTTTAGTCTGGTAAAACACTGCAATAGACGAAGGGCAAGTTAACGGATGAACGTACTTGTTTACGCAAATCGTGGGAGGCTACTGTTAGGAGAAAGTACTGTACATAGGACTGAAGGAAATAGCTGTTGTGAAAGGGTCATTATCCATCTACCTGCTTGTTCTGTATTGCGTCATTGAAAGCACATTCCTTGACCAGGGAAGAAGGCTTATCGTGTTGCCAAGGGATGTACAACATATGGAGTTCATTAGATTTTTCATTTCGTTCAGAAATCTTGGACTAATCGATCACACACGAGAGAAAAATATATCTATGTATGAACTAACGTTCTAAATATGCATTTGCATATGCGCATATGCATTTTTTTTTATATCCGAGCCCTGCTCATTACCTACTTTATAGTTCACTTCAACGCATTGTTTACGCTGTTGTAGATAAGTTATCAGATGTAAAGCGACTCCACGTACTCCATAATATTCTAATTTCTTCAGCAATATATCATGGACTACACTATCAAAGGCTTTAGATAGTCTAAAAATATTGAACTAACAGGGTTATTATGATCAAGGTGGTTTAATACATTATGATTAAGAGCTGCGAGAGTAGTAACAGTTGAAAAACCTTTCCTGGATCCTTGTTGAAAGTTTCTGAGAATAGTGTGATCCCAAAAAATGCAAGTAGGCGGTTTAAAATAATTTTCGCCAGGAGTTTACCTAGGGCAGAAGTTATAGTTAATGGCCTGTAGTTGTTTATATCATCGATAGCTCCTTTCTTATGAACAGGTTTAATAATACTAGTTTTCAGACATTCTGGGAAGATTCCATGCACTAGTACTTGGTTTTTGCAAGGTACATTAATGGAATGATAAGCTCCTTTTTGCACTGTTTCAATAATTTTGAAGAGATTCCATCCCACCCAGTTGAAGGAGAATTTCTTAGGCTGCCAATGGCTGATTCTAATTCTTGGATAGTTACAGGGAAGAAATAAACAGAGTTGGCTAATCTAGTCAGAGTGTTAATATCATGGGGAACACTTCCAGTATTATTTCTATTAGTCGCTTGCCACGGTGGGTGAGTGGTTAGCGTGTCGGACTACCAACCCCAAGCTTGCAGGTTCGCTTCTGGCTGTGGTGAGTGATTTTTAGAAAGGCGACAAAAATCACGACATGGATGTCATACGTTGTTGGCATGTTAAAGAACCCATTTGAATTCAGTAGGTCGTGTTCAATGGCAAAATTAATCTCGGGATTTTCCGCCAACACAAAGTTCCTCCATTATCTACTAGAAAGCGCTGTAGTGTCAAGGAACTTACATATCTAACCTCCTTGACTTTCATAGCATTCAAAGGAACGACGAAAAATTCGACATGCAAGCTGCCCTCTGGGTGCAATTAACAAAGCTTGCACCCGGCACCCGAGGCCATACGATATTAAAAAAATATTCTATTAGTCATATTGCCAAAAAAATTATTGAAAGTAGTGCACACTTCTTGTGGTTGACTAATTATTGAATCATTCACTTTCAGAGATAATTTTTTAGGAATTTTGTTGTATAGTCATCTCCTTTTCTTATTTGATTCACGATTTTCCATGCAGATTTAGACATATTACTAGAATTTGTTAGCTTTCTACTAACATTTTTAGCCTTTAATTTACTAAGAGTATCTCTGTAGTGAGCTCTGAGAAATGTATACTCATTGTAATGATATTCTGAATTGGTTGACTTGAAAATCTCATATGCTGCTTTCATATTCTCTTGAATTTGGGTCAATTCTGGTGACTTTAACCTACCTATTGAAGTTCTTTTATACCCCATCTTCTTTTTCACATGATAGCATTTGCTGTAGTGGATTGTGAATATCTCATAAAATGCATCCCACATACTATTAACCTCATCTGTTAGAAAGATTGGATTCCACTTTTCTGTTTGAAGACTCTCTTTTAAGCAATTAAATGTTGAGAACCTTTATATACTGATATGTGTGTTTGGTCATGTTCTTACGTTGGGCAGAATTTTTACATTAGATATTAGTTGGTAGTTAATTTAAGTTATAGTTTACATTTCATTTTCTTCTTCACCATCACCCAAACAATTAGGGGCCGATAACCTATCCCCCCAGGGGCTCACATCTAGTGGGAAGTGGGTTGGCGACCACGGGGGCCCAGCTGAGTCCGGCATTGCTTCCACCTACTTGTGCAGGGCTCCTCTCTGTCTTCTTTCCTGTCGACCTCACTTGGTCAACTCTTGTTCTCTTCTGACCCCGACGGTATTAGGATATCTGAGGCCTAGGGAGTCTCTTCATTTCCCGCCTTAATTGGCCCTTGTCTCAACTTTTCTGATACCCTCCTTCTGCGAGGGGTCAGCCTTCTTTTTCTTTTCCTTTTACCTCCTGCCATGTGCTCAAGGCCCTTAAGGAGGCAGGGTGTATGTAGCCCCACCACTTCTGGTGCACCCTAGATATTGCTACACCCTCAGGGGCTCACAGCTGGCGAGTTCGGGAGTTGGCGACCCCGAGGGATTCCTGAGCTGGGTCCGTTTTCCCCTTTTGTCCCTTACCTTTTGGGGCGGACACTCTCCTCTCCTCTCCTCTTTTCCTTATATTTCCTTTTCTCTTTAAGATTCCCGCACTGTTTTTGTTACTTGGTTCACCGTGTATCTAAATTCCCTTTTAGCGATTTCTTAAAGCATTTGTAATCATTTTGTAAGTTTTTTCGATCTAAATTACATCTCGCGATTGTTTTCAACCTCAATTGAATTTTGTAACGATTGACAATCTAAATTGCTTTTTAGTAAGTCTTTCCATGCAGGTGGCCGGGCCTTTTAGTGAGTGTTTTGAATTTCAATTGCATTTTGTAAGTATTTTCAACCTAAACCGCATTTCGCACGAATTTTGAATCTAAATTGCATTTTGTTTGGTGGGCATTTTGCACACATGTTGATTCTCAATTGCATTTTGTGCGTATTTTGAATCTAAATTACATTTTGTGAAGTATTTTCAATCTAAATTGCATTTTGTAAGTATTGTCAATCCACATGAGTCGTTTGAATCTACCGTACATTTTGTAAGCATTTTCAATTTTAATTGCATTTTGTAAGTATTTTGAATTTCAATTGCACTTTTTCCCCCAGGGGCTCACATCTTGTGGGCGTGGGTTGGCGACCACGGGGCCCCAGCTGAGTCCGGCATTGCTTCCACTTACTTGTGCCGGGCTCCTCTCCGTCTTCTTTCCTGTCGACCTCACTTGGTCAACTCTTGTTCTCTTCCGACCCCAACGGTATTAGGGTATCCGAGGCCTAGGGAGTCTCTTCCTTTCCCGCCTTAATTGGCCCTTGTCTCATCTTTTCTGATACCCTCCTTCTGCGAGGGGTCAGCCTTCTTTTTCTCTTCCTTATACCTCCTGCTTTGTGCTCTAGGCCCTTAAGGAGGCAAGGTGTATGTAGCCCCACCACTTCTGGTGCACCCTAGATAATGCTACACCCTCAGGGGCTCACGGCTGGTGAGTTCGGGAGTTGGCGACCCCGAGGGATTCCTGAGCTGGGTCCGTTTTCCCCTTTTGTCCCTTACCTTTGGGGCGGACCCTCTCCTCTTTCACTTTCCTATATGCCTTTCATGGCTCTCCTTCCTTCCAAGTACCTCAATCCGCCTTCTCCGAGGGTTGAGGGCATTTCTTTTCCTTCTGTCCTTTTATTTGCCTTATTCTCCTTTAGTTTTGCATTTCTTCTACTAGTATGTAGGTTAGTAGTTAGTTTTAGTTTTAAGTTCGCTTTTCTTTTTCATCTTCACGATCACCCAAACCATCAGGGGCCGATAACCTAGATGTTAGGCCCCTTAAAACAACAATTATCATCATCATCAATTGCACTTTGTGAATAATTTGGATTGGAACTGGGATATTTCAATCTGAATAACATTGTGTATTTTCAATTTCAATTGCATTTTGTACGTATTTTTGATCTCATTTGCATTTTGTAAGTATTTTGAATTTCAGTTGCCTTTTGTAAGTATTTCGACGCTACATTGCATTTTGTACGTATTTTGAATCTAGCCTATGTTTTGTGGGTCTTTTTCAATCTATTCTTTTTGTGAATCTTTTCGTTCTAACTTCCCTTTTGTACGACCATATTGTGAGTTGTTTCCATCTGAGTTTCTCTTGTACGTATCTTTCCCCCAGGGGCTCACATCTTGTGGGCGTGGGTTGGCGACCACGGGGCCCCAGCTGAGTCCGGCATTGCTTCCACTTACTTGTGCCGGGCTCCTCTCTGTCTTCTTTCCTGTCGACCTCACTTGGTCAACTCTTGTTCTCTTCCGACCCCGACGGTATTAGGGTATCCGAGGCCTAGGGAGTCTCTTCCTTTCCCGCCTTAATTGGCCCTTGTCTCATCTTTTCTGATTCCCTCCTTCTGCGAGGGGTCAGCCTTCTTTTTCTTTTCATGTTATCTCCTGCCTTCTGCTTAAGGCCCTCAAGGAGGCCGGGTGTATGTAGCCCCACCACTTTTGGTGCACCCTAGATAATGCTACACCCTCAGGGGCTCACGGCTGGTGAGTTCAGGAGTTGGCGACCCCGAGGGATTCCTGAGCTGGGTCCGTTTTCCCCTTTTGTCCCTTACCTTTGGGGCGGACCCTCTCCTCTTTCACTGTCCTATCTGCCTTTCATGGCTCTCCTTCCTTCCAAGTCCCTCAATTCGCCTTCTTCGAGGATTGAGGGTATTTCTATTCCTCCTGTCCTTTATTTGCCTTATTCTCCTTTAGTTTTCCATTTCTTCTTCTAGTATGTAGGTTAGTAGTTAGTTTTAGTTTTAAGTTCGCTTTTCATTTTCATCTTCACGATCACCCAAACCATCAGGGGCCGATAACCTAGATGTTAGGCCCCTTAAAACAACAATTATCATCATCATCATCTTGTACGTATTTTCCGTCTCTCATAATTTTCGTTCTGGTTTCCATTTCATTCTCATTTTCCCTATCATCCATATCATTAGGGGCCAATAACCTAGATGTTAGGCCCCTTAAAACAACAATTATCATCATCATCATCATCATAATCATCATAGATTTACTGAAAGATAAGACTTCTAATTCCTCTCTAAAATTCTTTCCAATAAAGACAGGAGGCGATCTGTGTTCTCTTGATCCCTCGCATCATGTTCTTTTCCATATTTTAAAAGAGAGTTTTCAGCATCTGCTTCGCTTCTTCTCCTCTTCCTTTTGTGTCCTTCAAGGCGCCTCGGGCCATGCTGTGCCATAGTACAGGGCGCCCGAGAATGTTCTCCGCAGTGGGTACGTGCAGCTAAGAATGGTTGAGTCATGAGTTTAGTTGGCTGCACTGCACTGTGTCCTTGAAAGCGGGACTCCCCCGTGTGAGCTGTCGGTGTGTATCGCGATAAGCGCGCGAGCTGCATGTCTTCAGTGTGTATTACAGTCAGCGAGTGTTCAGATAGATTATTATTGGAAGAGTGCAACAGTATACAGGCGGTAATGTTTACTACTGAAGAGAGAGTTTTTTTTGGTGGAATACGTTTTTCGCGAAGGTGATCGCTTTACAGAAAATGTAAAATTAGGATTTCAGGCGCGGTTTCCTAATTCAAAGTGTCCAAACCGTGATACTGTTCGGGATTTGATAAGTAAATTTCGTGTGACTGGCTCAGTTCACGATGTACCGGGAACAGGCTGGCCTACGCTTTTAACGGACGAAAAACTTGATGAAATGTCCGATATAATGCTGCGTAGTCCAAGTAAATCAACACGAACATTAGCTCAACAAACAGGAATCTCTAAGTCGACAGCACATAAAGCTGTAAGAGACAAGCTTCAGTTGTTCCCTTATAAAGTTACCGTGGTTCATGAATTAAAACAAACTGATTACGGAAAAAGATTGATGTACTGTGAATGGTTCCAGCATCTGTTATGAATGGCTGTGGTGAGTACAAGGTTTACTGTTTATTTGTTATGATCCAAACGGCAGCCATGCTACCAACGTAACTGCTGTAGCTAGCTCTCGCAGACGCATGTAGGCGCTGCGGAGAACATTCCCGGACTCACTGTAGGAATGGGTGAGGATGGTCCAGGAGCAGTTTGTCCGGCTGGCGTCTGGGGCAAATAAACGGAAGATGGCATTGAAGGAGAGATACAAATAATATCGGGACTGTGAGGAGGAGGAGGAGGATTTGAATTGGAACAGGATGGTTTGGGTTTGTATGAATCTACAATGAAAGGGGGGTTGATAGAATGCCGTTCAGAGAAAAAGAGTCTATTGCAGTGAAATATGGCCAAGTGGTAGTGGTACGGCTCCCTCCCTCAGTGCTTGTTCCTATGATGTCCCTATATTTTGCCATTAAGTTGGCCCACTTCTTTTCTAGGATCTTTTTTGATACCTTTGGTGATGTAGGCCTAC
Source organism: Meconema thalassinum (assembly GCA_946902985.2). Lineage (NCBI taxonomy): Eukaryota > Metazoa > Arthropoda > Insecta > Orthoptera > Tettigoniidae > Meconema > Meconema thalassinum. Next base: position 507,718,684 of record OX336392.1, on the reverse strand, counting down.
TGGCATTCATTTTTGCCACTATAGCCGAGTACTCCACCGACGCCGATTCTCTCTTCCCTGTAAACAGGTCGTTGTGCGAAATTCTTAGGTTGATGAAATGAAACGTTGTCTCTTCAGACCCTGAAAAGAAACAGAAATGAAATTAATAGGTCTTTATAATTAGTCAGTAATGGCTAATATACTAAACAATTTCATTTAATTACTCGCCCTTGGTTGGTACGCGAAGGAAACATAACATAGCGTCCGCTAAATCTACTCACAAATATCACTAATAAAGGATACCGTGCATATTATCATGCTATGTACTGTGCCCGTTCAGACCGAAGTCCGGACGACCACATATGCATTTCACCAAAAATCAGTCAGCACGAGAATCAAAATATTCCGGGTCGCCAGATGGGTTAAAGTGACTACGGTAACTCAACAAAAAAAAAATGCTTTACTGATTTTCGACTCGATGCAACACTAAGGATAGAAGGAGATTTTCTGAAATTAATGCATCCGATAAAATTAACTTATTTTATTTAAAACTTTAAAAGTGACTGAAAGTATGCCAAAATGGCATAAAAGATGAACGACGAATCATATGTTATGTACAAAATACACAATTTCACCAACACATGAACGCTTAACAATTGAGACGAAGGTCAAATTAATAGACCTGTTGACTTCGCTCAAAAGAATTATTTACAGTAGTAGGGTTTTGTCAGTGCAAATTTAATTGTCTTTACTGATCCCTATATTATTTGAGTATTCACATATTGAAATTTAAAAAAATATCACTTGTTGAGAATATACCACAGTTCACTTTTTTCAAAATATCGTAGCAAATTAACTAACACTTCAGGATTCAGTTGTTTCAAGCTTTGTTCAAATACAAAGTTATTAACAAGAAATAGAACACAATATCATTTACATGGACCTTGAGCATTTGGATTCGACGAACTTCGATAAACAGAAAATATTTATTGAATCATCTGTTCTCGATCCAAAATCTATTCAGAGCTTTTGACTCAATCATAAATATAATTGTCAAATAATTATTATCAACAAAATATAAATTCCATTCCATGTGCATTCAACCATTTAATCAATTACTGTAATTATCACTTGGAAATATTATTTAGAAAATTGGAAATATTATTCATAAAATTCATCATGAAACAATTTCATTTGTTATTATCATCAAAATTTCAATAATTTGACAAAATGTCAAATATGTTAATCATCAAACTTATTTGCAAAATGTTTATATATTTTTACAGGATCACAAAATCCTCTCAGTTTGTAGTGGTTGTTAAGAAGTAACAGTTTTAAATAATTTACAGCATCGGCCCATTCGATTTAAATGCGTCAAAAATCACATAATCATAATTAGCATCCAGACAACGGTAAAGTATTTTCATAATGAAAGTTACAAGTTTAACAATAACAATTCTCGGGTAAGCAATTACTAGGAATACTTCTAGAACACGTGGGTAAACTGTGGATTGACAATGATGTCTCAACAAAATAACCTTTGGTTATATTTCGACGAAAGTGTGGCTAAATTTGACTCCTCTACAAAATTCAAAGACATCGAACCTACAATATGATTGATGCTTCATTTCACACAACCTCATTCCTGCGACTTAATTGCGCACTCAGAATGGCATATTTAACTCTCTGCACACACAACAATTATTCTTCCCAAATTATACAGAATAATCAAGCCTTTGCTTGTTACGACAACTGGAAGATTTATAAATTGGTAAACTCCACCAATGAGTTTACAATAATAATTTTACCATCAGTTTAAAACATGAATAACTCCACACCGTATCTATTCTTAGCCAAACGTTTTGAAAGACGTTGCTCCATAATGATTTTATATTTATACAAACTCTAGCAAAACCCTGTTTTATACATGCTTTTAGCTTCCCGTATCATTACTGTCCGTGTCTTCTCAAAGATTTAAATGCATAGTGCAAGAGTGAAATAATTCCACTGAATTAATATGTTATTTATTTGTGGGCATGCGTTAACCACTAACCTTCGGAATCAACAAGTATCCGATCTTAGAATATTGTTTCAAATGTCAAATGTATAAATCACACTACACGAAAATGATTATTAGAGATCACAAATATTATTATTATTATTTCAGAAAATAGGAAAATAATAATTATTATTAAATCAACATTATTATTATTATTTCCTCAACAAAAGGATTTAAAGTTGTTAAACTGTTCGGGGAATATCATCCTCGACTTCTAAATAATGGATAAATATCCATTCCTCAACTTAATTTTTTAAATTAAATCTTCAGTTACTACGGCTGATGACCGCGATTAGAAAAATATCAACATTAAATAAATGCTCGTTCTGCTCGTCCATAAATTTCGAATCATTGACTTTTGAGTGTAGAAACTACTCAGATCAAAGCTTCTATTGCAAAAGAAAAATATTTGCAACAGCAAAAAAACATCTCGATGGATAGAAAATATGTGTTGGTAAGACTGTAGAAAATATTAGAAATCCAGCTAACTACGCATAAAATAATGCAAATTGTAGCTTACATTCTTGTAGATCTTGTTGCTTGTAATCTGGTCTGAACCAGATTATTCAGTCTTCTTGTCCCCATTAGGACACGTATTTATAATCTTGTATCGGCCTCCATTTTATACCCGCAATGGTCTTACACAGACATAGCGGTATTCATACTTGAAGCCTTAATATCTTGAAGAAAAGTGTTACCAGCTTCAAAAGCTGAAGTAAAGTTGACAGGGGTCTGATCAAAGTGATCCATGATGAAAATTAATAACATGACCCAACTGTGATGTGTTCAGTACTCCTAATACGCTTATAATCTTGTTCAGCACTAGTACAAATTCTGTTGAGTTTACTGGGCAGAGCTTCTCACTCTTCAGATTGCGCAAGGCAAAACTGTATTCCCAATATCGGCTAAAGAATTGTACTGTGCAAGAATGGTAATAAAAGTACTGATTTATCTTGGCTGGTCCACTAACAAGACAAAAGCTTGTCCTCTGACTGTTGGATTAAACAATCCAGCTTTGAATAATTGTGGACAGAAGAAAGAAATGTAGACAAAGTCTACCATATGTCCAGTTGTAGCAGTAAATAATTACCAGTGCCACAAATTTTTATCACTTGGTGATAACATTTGAAAAGTTCGAAGATCACTAAAATGTTTTAACACTTTCCTAATACCAGTAGCCATGTACTGTCGAAACACTTAAGTCCCAGCAACTGTGCTGTTAATAACGAAGAATTTGCAACCATGTGCACGAAGATTATAACAGTGTTCGGAGTTACGTAGAGTGTTAAGCGGCTAGAGCGCTTACGAAGTACTACACATCCATAGCAACGGAGTGCTTATGGAGAAGTGAACATCCTTAGCTTTTTTTTTTTTTTTCGGGGGGGGGGGCCCGAAAGGTTTCCCGCTCCCCCCGCGTGGCACCCGACCTTACTACTGGTGCCTCCGACATGCAGTTAGTCTACGATAGTAGAAGAGAAAGCATAGGGGATTGGAAAGGAAGGATTGCCCTTTGAGGCTTTGCGCCTGTCCCATCGCGGTCGCGATCTACCAGGCATCATGGATTGTTGTTAACATTGGTATATGGTGTCATATATGTGCACATAAAATATGTACACATATACAACGGTAAGATTGTAGGGCCAGGGAAAACCGCATAGACAGAAAGGAAAGATTGTCTACACGTAAAACCTGGCGGCTTGGTTATTGCCACATGCAAGGATAATGTGGGTATGGAAATGAGTAGGTTTTGTTAGTGCGGGAGGTGTATCATGCAACAGTTGCAAAATCCGTTTCCTCGCAGAGATTAGTATTTGTGGGAATCAGTTGGCTTGGCACTGCTGGGGCTAGCGCGTCCGCAATGGCGGACGAACTGCACTTCCGGGGTTAGGTTCGGAGCACAGTCCGCCCGCCTAGAGCGTCCTAGTACCAAGTCTCCGTGATCCGGAGAGGGGAGCCACGCCTGCGAACAGGGGCTTCTTCTCTCGTGTCCTGGACATAGCTGATGGTTGTTATCAATCACTCCGCCGCTGCATACACTCGTCCTGAAACTATAAGCTAATGATTATTAATAGTCCTCCCCCTGGCTATCCTTTCGGCAAGCCAGGGGAAGGGTTTTTAAAACTAACTTTTTTTTTTTAACTAAACTTAAGCTGAAACATAGAAACAGACTGAAACAGAGAGTCAGACGTGCACATGGACATAGACAATTTCTACACATAAATATATACACTTCATGTATGCAGCAAGGGGAGCGCGTGCGGCCGCCTTGGTTGGCCTGAGCCGTTACCAAGGACTTCCTTGGGAATGTGGTGTTGGGGTTATCCATGGGAGAATTCCATGGGATGTGTATTTGGGGGTGACATTTGTACTGTATGTCCCTGGGGTTAGTGCCACTTTGCGCTACTCATAGCACCTACCTTTACCTGACTTTACCTGAAGAGAATGTGTCGAGGGGTAGGGTATTTGCTATTTCGGCCCATATCGTGTCGGCCAAGGGCTCTTACGAGTGGGTTTGCCGAATAGCGCCTGGAGCGTAGTGACCTTAGTGCAAGTTGTCGCACAAAGGCTTTGATGCTTGGCGTATTTGTTATGCGTTCTAGCTCCCGCGTGGGTGTATCCCGCGGGAGCTTTTGTGCTAACCGCAAGCATTTGTTTTGGATCATCTGCAGCTTTTTGAGGTTCGACTTAGCTGTGTAACCCCATACAGGGCTGGCGTACATGATAATGGGCCTTATGAGGGCTTTATACATGTTTACGCCCAGCGTCTTGTCGAGGCGACTCTTCCTATTTAGGAATGGGTAAAGCTGCAGTAATCGCATGTTGGCTTTGCGCTGTAGTGTTTTGACATGGTGCAGCATGGTTAGTTTAGCATCTAGGGTTACTCCTAGATACTTAACTGTGCTCGTCCATGGTATGTCGCGCGCAAATAGTGTGAGTGGCCGGATGGATTCGGGTCGGCGTGTGATACGGTTTTTCTTGGTGAAGAGAACCGCCTGGCTTTTGTCCACGTTGACTTTAATCCGCCAGTCTCTGAAATAGGGTTCCAGGGCCCATAGCGCTTCCTGCAGCCGTTTCCGAATGCTGGTTATGCGGTAGTGTTGGGCTGTCATTGCCGAGTCATCAGCATAGAGGTATAACGTAGTTAAAGCTCCTGCTGGTGTTGGCATGTCATTGATGTACAGGCTGAACAGCACGGGAGCTATAATACTCCCCTGCGGTACGCCTGCTCTGATCTGTCGCTTAGTGGACAGCACGTTCAGAATATCAACCTGGAATGTGCGGCCTTCTAGATATGATTGGATGAGTCGTATGTAGGCCGGGTGGAAATTACAGTCTATTAGCTTGGCTAAGAGACCTGTGTGCCACACCTTGTCGAAGGCTTTCTGTATGTCTAGGAAGACTGCTCCGGTGTCGCGTTTTTGGTTGAACCCAACCGTGGCGTTTTCGACCAGCCTCATAAGCTGCTGCGTTGAGGAGTGGTGGTTACGAAACCCGAACTGCTCGTTCCTGAGCAGTCCATTTTCCTTAACGTGCGCTACTATTCTCTTTAGCAGTATTTTCTCGAATACTTTGCTTAGTGAGTCTAGTAGGCTTATTGGGCGGTAGTTGTCGGGATTTGTCTTGTTTTTGCCCGGTTTGCCGAATACTAATATTTTTGCTTGCTTCCAGCACACAGGATAGTACTGTAGCGTGAGCATTGCATTAAAGATGGAGGTAAGTATTTGCAGGGTCTTGTCAGACAGCCATTTCAGAACTATATTCTGTAGGTTGTCTGGGCCCGGGGCTTTTCGATTGGGGAGGTGCCGGATGATCCACTTAATTTCGTGTATATTGGTTTTGCGGACTTCCGGCTTGGGTGCATTGGTTATGAAGTCATTTACCTTTGCATCCATCCTGAGCGTGAACTCCGGGTTAGAGGGTGTATCGTTGGGAGTGAATGCTTCCTCTAGGGAGTTCGCTAGGGCCTCCAGTTTGTCCCGTGTCGAATATGCCGGTCCTGTCGGTGTTTCAAGGGTCGGCACCTGATGGGTTTCGCGGGTGAAGTGTCTCGCGAGGGGCCACACTGATGGTGTATTTTCTGTGGGGTTGGTTCCAAATTTAGATATGAGATTACCCCAAGAGCTGCACCGATGTTCATGGAGAGCGTTTTGGATTTCAACATTAAGTTGATTTTTCCTGACTCTGTCGTGGTCCCTGTGGTATTTCGTCCAGTCCCGCCTTATGTTGTTCCTTTCCCTTATTAGTGCCCGGATGCGTGCTGGTATTTCCAGTTTTCGCTCACGGGTGTTTACAAGGGGAACACTTGTGTCCAAGGCGACTTGGATGGCTGAAACCAGGGTTTCCACGGCAGTGTCTAGCTCCTGTTTTGTGTGTAGTGGCATGTCATCTTTGCCATCTAGTTCTTGGTCTAGTATGGCTTTGAACTGGTTCCAGTTAGCAGCTTTATAGTTGCGTATGGGCCTGGTTCCCGTTTCGATGACTTCGGGGGGGGGGGGGGGTCGCAAGTGTTATAATCGTTGGCTTGTGATTTGACGAAAGGTCATTTATCACGCTGATTCTGTGACTGAGCGTTACCTGGTTCATCAGGCATATGTCCAGAATGTCAGCAATGTCCGTCGAATTACGTTGCGGTACGAAGGTTGGCTCGTCGGGGGCAGCGACTATGTAGTCATTGGCTATCATGTGCGCATAGAGCCTCCTCCCCGATTGATTGGGGCGGAGACATCCCCAGTGGGCACTTTTGGCATTGAAATCCCCTCCAAGTATGGTATGAGTGCCAGTTTTGAATAGGGTTTCTATGTCCTGTGTATTTATCCGGTCGGCGATGTGATTGTACACTGAATAAATATTCAGGTATGTACCTTGCACAGGCAAGCGGATTCCGCAGGCCTCGAGTGAATGCAGTTCTGGTTTGTCTAACTCCATGTGAGCTATTTCTTTACGGACCAGTACTGCCACTCCTCCTTTCGACATATCCGTGTGTTCGCGGCGATCACGTCTTACTGTGTGAAAGCCTCTTACGGTGAATTTCTGCCTGGGCTGCAAGTGAGTTTCGGTGATAAGTGCCACGTGTATGTCATGGGTTTGGAGGAATAACGCGAGTTCCGTTTTCTTTTTGCGGACTCCATCAGCGTTCCAATTGAGAACGCGGATTCCGTCCGTGTGTGTGTAGTTGGGGGTATTATTTGGGTTCCCCTCGTTCCCTTCAGGCAGGTCAGGTGTATTATCCATGACGGGATGTGAAGGTGGTGTTAATAAATGTGGTGAAAATGCTCATCCACTGGTTCATAGGGGCCGTGATTAGCTGCATAATTAGCGCTAACACGGCCTGGCACAATGTTCCCATCGTCAACCCTGGAAAGAGTTGATTTAGGAAGGCATTGATTTTGTCCCAGATGGTGCTGGGATCCTGATCCAGTGGTGGGCTGGCCTGAGTGGCTGTGTTTGAGGGAGGGGTGGGGGCAATAGGAAGGAGATTAGCTGGGGGCGATGCGACTTCCTGTGGCTGGCAGGGGATGGAGCTAGAAGCTTGTTGGGCTTCTCTCGTTTGCTCCGCAGCCATGGTGGTCTTTACTTCGGTTTTATTGGGGCGTTTGGACCGGACCTTCTTCTTCCGTTGTTCCTTGGGAGGAGGCACTGAGATCGGGTCTGGATTGGTGGAAGTGCCGGGCTGAGGATTGATCTCAGTGTTTGGGTGTGAGTCTCTGTTAAGGGATGGCTGTGTCCCCCCTTCAAGTCTTAATTTCGGTCCTGCCTGATGGGCCTTTAGGCATTGATGATGCCTTGGTGCCTGAAGGGCCTCCACGTGCCTGGTGCATGCCACCTTGATGCGCACCAGTTTGCATCGTGCTTCGCCTGTTGGCTTCGTATGCCCTGCGGGTGGGGCAGTCCTTAAAGTTAGCCGCGTGTGGTCCCTTGCAGTTTCTGCACTTGGATTTTGCCTCATTGGATCCATATGGGCATTTGGCAGAGTGGTGTCCATCCGCGCAGCGCCTACAGCAAGGCCTATCGTGGCACCCCTTGGAGGTGTGACCCAGCCTTTGACAGTTGCTGCATTGCGGCGCATGCGTGGGAGTCCGGAATGGGGTGATGCTCACCTCCATGCGAGCCAGCATTTTTACATGTAATATGCTGTCCGCTTCCGGCCCTGCCGTGATTGTCACCAAGTACAGTGGGGAGTGTATGCGGGAGGTCTTCGTGCGCATCGTTTCGATATTTTCCACTGGGAAATTTATCTCTTTAAATGCGGCTGCGAGGTCGGCACACGTCTTCTGGTTTGCCGGTGTGCGCAGCACATATCGCTTTACAGGCTTCGCTGAAACGATCTGCGAGTACGGCGCATTAACGGTTTCCAGGTACTCCACGCAATGGTGGTAGGCTTTCCAGCTATCGCATAGAAGCCAGACAGACGTGCCGGGGTCTCGCTTGGGGGTTTTGAAATGGTACTTGCTACGGTACTCATGTGGTAGTACCGTTGAAAGTCCCAGATCGATTTTGGAAATGTCGGTAGTGTAGAGCGTAAGTGGCGGCGGCTTTTTAGGCTTTGGCCTGCTTGGTCTGTCGGGGAAAGTGGAAGTGGTCGAGCCAGACGAATCCCGCGAACCACTCCGCCTCTGCCCGTCTTCAGCATTAGCCGCTTGGGCTTGCCTCTTGGCATCAGCTTTCTCCCTCCTCGACAGGACCGGTGTGAAGCCCTCCTCCTGTTCCCCAAGCTCTGGAGTCTGTTTCCTGGGCTCAGGGGATCCAGGTTGCGTGGAGGGCTTTTTATTGGTTTTACCCTGCCCAGGTTTGGAAGTCCGCGCTGGTGCTGGCTTCTTAACCTTGGCTAGGGTGCCATTGCCAGCCTTCCCGCTCAACGATATCGCTGGCGGAGCTCCTTCCGGGCCTAGGCCTGTGGTTGGAGTCGCCGTGCCATTCGGAGACTGGGACTGCTGGGCTGCCGACTTTGGGGCCTTTGACTTGCCCCCCCCCCCCCTTTAGTAATTCCGGCTTTCTTGCGGCGTGGCTTGTCAGGCGGCACGTCCATTACTAACCGGCCTCCCGTAGGGTTGGGGTCAGTCGCATGGCTTTTCAAGTCGATCACCATTGACATAAGGGCTGGGATTACCTTCTCCTGGTTCACTGACGGGGCGGCTTTCGCTGCCGGTCTTGTGGTCTCCAGGATGGGCGTCTCCTTGCCTTCTGTCCCTGTTGGCACCAATGCCGCGCCTTGTGGTGTCGCTGGCGCGACGAGGCTGGAGTCGGGCTCTCCCATTGGCGGACTGCTGGGCAAGTCCAGGCAGCCGTCCGGGAAATCTCCGCAACTCAACAGCCTCGCTGGGGTGCCGTTTGTGAGCTGGGGCGCTGCTGGAGCAAGCTGGATAGTAGCTTCCTGTAGCGGGCTGCAGGGCGCGGCAAGCCGCGGCGCCTGGGTCACGCTTACAGAGCTGCCTATCTTGCGCAGCTTTCCATGTGGGGTGCCAAGCACGGGGGACATGGTGTGCTTGGGTGTGAGCACATAGAGTGGCCGTTGGCTCCCGAGCGGGCTGCCGGGTGTAGCTGGGCTAGACACCGGGGTCACGATCAGGTCTGCCGTGGCTTCACTCTGATGCCATCTGAGCATGTCTAGGAGTTCTTGTTCAGTTCGGGGAGTGAGGAATGAGGGGAGAATGGGGACGCAGGGAGTGCTGGGGAGTGCGCGGCGCGGGGTGGTGGTGAATGAAAACATGAGGGATAGTAGAAGTGAACAGCGTATGAAATAATAGGGGTCGCACCAGAGCCAAGAGGGGTTGCCAGACAAATTGCTCTTTCAGAGTCAGACAAATAGCTCTTTCGGAGTTGGCCTGGTGCTAGCCTATATATGTGATGAGGGGATAAAATCTAAAAGCGAGCTAGTGAGCGCGGGATGATCCGACACGAACGGGTCCCTGACTCACGGCGTGCCCTAACCTAACCCTAAGTGTGGATAGCCCACAACTGGTTGGGGAATGAAATGATGCGGTGATGTGATGATATGCGGGCGGGCGGGCCTAGGCGGTCCTGGTTGGCTGCAGTTGCCTCGGACTCCTGGCGTCCTTGGCTGGTGAGCTCGTGCCGGCTGGGCGAAGACTGGTCTGGCGGGGCTCGCCGAAGCGCTCCCCGCGGCGAAGTCCTGAAGTACTCAGTCGGCTCTCTCCTGCAGTAACGTGACCTCTCTCGTTCAAGTCCAAGTCCGTCCGCCCATCCTTAGCTCGGGCGGGCATGCCTTATATACTCCTCAGCTGGCTGCTCGAGGTCACTGCGGAAAAAAGGCTGAAACTAAAACATCTCATATCTCAGCTTCCGCTCAATCAATTTCCTCGAAATAAAGCACATTCTTCCTCCCTTGTCCGTGCCAGTAATCTGATATTAGTCTCAAGATTCTACTCCATCGGGAAATATTTAATGACATTTTAGCCTCGACTATGACGCTCTCGGCCTACGTCACTTAACCACTTCTTGGCTGTCGAAAGCTTCCAATTCCTTCTAAGAAGGTTTGGCGCGCGCTATTCAAACTTTCAATTCCGGACTTAGCATTGTGGCCTGTACCCTCAAATCTAGGCAACTGGATTTGGGCACAGTACTGTATGTGTATATATGCCAAAGAATATGGGATTGTACTTATTTCATTTCATTTCATATTTATTTATCAGTGCCTTATGCTATATTTACAGTACACTGAAGGGAGTCTCTGAAAAACCCCACTTCTCTGTATTCCAAGGGATGATGATCAGCGTTTCCAGATGAGCTATCCATTTTTGGTTAGAAAATAATAATCACAGAACAGGATATTATGCTTCCCTCGTGGGTTGTGGGTTGAAGCGTTGAATTTGGCAAAGAATATAGGCCAAGCATAGACTGGATTAAAGTCAAAGACAACCTACAATTTACATAACCTACAATTCCGATAAGCTAAAATTTCTATAACTTCCTTGACGTACTAGACAATATAGCATGCACATTCGTTCACTAGATACTACAGACTCGATTGCTATGTGCTAAACTCAAATCAGTATTGGATCATGACTTTTGACGTCACATCCTATTGGGACACAGCCTCACTATAAATACACTGTTCACAGAACCAGTCCACATTTTCATTAGTTTTTACGTCCCTGGGACATTTCCCACATTTAAAGTGCCACCACCGATTACATGAATAACACAAAATCCCATTTTTGACTACTTTACGACATTTACCACAGTTTTCATCACATTTTATGTTCAATTTTTCCGGAGCTGAAATAGCAGTGCTACTACTAACGGATGCCATCTTAGTACTCAAATAAGAAAGCCAACAAAGAGTGGTATATGGGCCAAAACAGATGGAGAGCAGCAACTTTCCAGGTAAGAATACCATTTTCATTAATAACTGTTTTTTTTTCTTCAAATTTTCAGGCTGTGTTCACACCAAACAATTACTCAGTATCCAAGTGCCCCATGCCCCAGGAATCAACTGTGATCAAGACCTACATGCTAGGTGGATTCTTAATACTAGTCTGGATATTGCTTACTTACAGAAGACTTTGTCGACGATCTCGCTGGTTTAAAAATAATTAATTTTTATTAATGTCACTGCCGGTGAAAGAGAGAAACCCAGATGAAGGAAAAATCAGGTTCTTGGTTACACATTACCTGTTTAGCACTACCCTGGTAAATATTTCTATATGTAAGTTATATATGGTTGTAATCCTTGTTAATATCGAGAGTCCAGATGTATAGGCATTCATAGGATGGGCCGCAAAGTAAAGACTGGGAGGTTATGAGCAAGAACATCGTTTTATGATCACAAGCTGCTTAGAAATAGCTTTAAAACATAGTTCGCCTTGGAGTGGTTATATCTCTTGAGACTTGAAAATGTGCTAAATTCACCTACAGTACCTGGACAGGTTTGAATACCAACTGTGGGCAGATTCTCAAGTCTTACTGAACACTCAAACTGCTCCCTCTTTGCAACAAGGGATCTCTCTTGAAACTGTGTCATCATTTATATTCATCTTCTTTTTATATACGGTATTCAATTTCCTCAGTAAGCATATTTTAGCAATTTAGATAGTCAGATCTTGATTTAACAATTTCCTCGAGGGGTTCACAACTAATAAGATGTGGGCTGGCGACCTTGGGACCCCATATGAATCTGGCAGTTTCCTCTTACTTGTGGCGGAGTCGTCTCTGTCATCTTTCCTGTCAACCTCTCATGGTCGACTGTCGATCTCTTCCTACCCCAACAATATTAGGATATCCGAGGCCTAGGGTGTCTTTCATTTTCCTACTTTAATTGGCCCCAATTTCAATTTACCTGATACTGTCATTTTTCGAGGGGTCAGGCCTCTTCTTTTCTTAGTATTCTCTGCCTTCTTCACTCGGCCTTAAAAGAGGCAGAGTGTATGTAGCCCCAGCACATCTATTGTACACTGGATAGTGATTTACTCTCAAGGTCACACGGCTGGTTAGCTTGGTACCCTGAGGGATTCTTGAGCTGGGTCTGTTTTCCCTTTTTTTCATCGACTTTAGGGCAGACCCTTTCCTATCTGCCTACTTCTTTCTGAATCTCTCAGTCCTCATTCTTGGAGGCTTGAGGCCACTCAGTGTTTGAAACCTAGTTCACACATATCACTGTGTGGCCACTCACAAATGTTTATATCAGTTTTGATGCCGATTCGCCCTTTTCTAACTTACCTGTCTTCTCTAATTTCTTTGCTATAGATAGAACAACATGTTCTGCCATGTTTGCTACTAGTAACTTGTGTCACAATAAGCAGTGTGATACTGAAGAGCATTCACAACAGTGACTAACCAAACGGTTGGCAGACTGCCGATGCGATCAACAATGCATACCATATCTGTGAGCTTTCACCGGGCATCATATTTTTTATTAACACAGAAAATATAGGTGTTTTTTTTTTCAACTACACAGGGATTGTCTGTCCTCAGATAATCGAGAGTTAACTCAAAATGGAATATTGGTTTTTTTCTATGTGAAATAAAGATCCTAGAATAATTTTAAATTGAATTTATTTTCAAAGTATTAATGAAACAATAAATGCCTAAAGAAATGTCACTATTTTGTTACAGTGACTGCAAACTAGCATGAGAATTTTACTACTTGTATGTAATTTGAGTATGAAAGGACACATCTATATGTTTTGCAGTCTATCCTGGTAATGAATAAACATCTGGACTTCATTGAAATGCAGTGGCGGCGCGTTCTATATGTTCAGTGGTTCAGTGAACCCTCTAGAAATATATAACTCTTAGTAAAATGGTTAATCAAGTGCGTATTTCTTTAATTACATATGTAAATTTGCGCTCGGAGGGATAATTTTGACATCAACACTCGGTTGCTCTCCGGAATCAGCGAAAAGGTTCAATTTCTGGATCGCTGGCACGCGAAAGGTTCAATTTCTGGATCGTAGGCGCGCGGCGGTGGGACGTAAGGAGGGAGCGATGGGCACGGGGTCGTGTGAGGCAAGGGGGGTAAGCCGAGAACAAAGCTAAACTATCGCTGGTGAAAGGACCAGCTCAAGCCAGCCACCCCGAATTTAGCCGCTGCAGCCCTGGGCGATGTATTGTCTCTAAGCGTACAGTTTAAAATGTGCCTGTTATGGTACGTTTTGAAGGGATTTTAATTTCACGATTTTGCGTTATAGATATAAGTAACCGCAATGAACCAGAATATGTTTGTAACTACGATTTGTATAACATCAATAGGCGTACGTAGTCTATGTTTATGTAATTAATGTAAACTTTTAATTATTTAGAAGTGCTCATAAAGGCACAATAAGTCAAGATAAGAACATAAATAACAGTCTGCCTAACACGTTCAGTGTTTATTTCTTACCCGTCAGTTCAACCACCTCCGGAACAGTACCTTAGCGAATATCTTCTCAAGTCTGTGTTTATCGAAGTGCTCTATTGTATCTGACGTTCATTATCATAGTGTGTGGCGGTGTCTTCATGCGTGTGTCGTGTATTCATCAGTATGAAAATGAATACCGTTCGGGTTCTTCTAGAGAATACCTTTCCAACACTTAGTATAGAAGAAAAGTGCAAAATAAAGCAGCTTGGCAGGCCTCTTCCCTCCCTAAACATTATTCAGATGCAAACTAGTAGAGGTAAGGATTTTTGTAGAACATTTAAGCCACAGATTTACGAGAGGAATACTTGGCTAAGTGGTTGCGATACCATTAATAGGCTTTTCTGTTTCCCGTGCTTGCTTTTTGCTAAGGGGAAGGACACGAAATGGACAAAAACAGGGGTATCAGATCTCAGCCATTTAACACAAAAGATCAATAAGCACGAAGCATCTATTACACATAAAGTGCATGTTTAGATCTTTCATTTCTTGGGAAAACAGATATTAGGCAGCAGCTAAGTAGCGGTTTCAGAAGGAATATTGAGAGGCATAATGATAGTGTCAGAAAAAATAGGTACGTGCTCTCGAAGATCATTGACTGCGTGAAATTCTGTGGTGAATTTGAACTTGCCTTGAGAGGTCATGACGAAACACTCGATTCAAACCATCCAGGCGTATTCAGAGGACTCATTAATTTTACTTCGGCATTGGATACCGTCGTTAGGAGTCATTTCAACAGTGCTACAGTCTTCAAGGGTACGTCGAAGGACATTCAAAATGACATTCTGGAATGTATGTTGCATGTGTGTCGCGAGAATATTTTAGCTGAAGTAGCTACTGCAGACTTCGTCTCTCTGATAGCAGATGAAACATCTGATGTGTCTTCAAAGTGTCAGTTAGTCATTGTTCTTCGATATGTATTAGCTAATGGGAAGCCTGTTGAAAGGTTCTGGACTTTCTTAAACCCAGCAGGAAACGACGCCTGCTCATTCGCCGATTGTATAAAAGGTGTCCTCACTCACGTAGTTGGAGAGCACAAAGAAAAAGTAGTCTCCCAAAGTTACGATGGTGCCAATGTTATGAGTGGCCGACACTCCGGAGTACAAACAATTGTAAGACAAGACTACCCATTTGCTTACTTTGTGCATTGTTACGCCCATGAATTGAATTTAATTCTGGCTCAGGCTGCTAGCCACAACAAAGAAGTGCGATTGTTCTTTGCCACCATTGGAGAGATTCCAGAATTTTTTTCTCATTCGCCTCAGAGAGTGGGCATTCTTGATGAGGTTGTGGGCAGAATAGTTCCGCAGGGCTCAGCTACGAGATGGAACTTTAAATCAAGATGTGTTCTTACATTGCATGAACATAAGTATGCAATTCTGGAATGCTTGGAGAAAATCGAAGACACGAGCAGACAAACAGTTACTATGAACCAAGCACATGGACTGCGTCTGAAAATACAACAGCCATCGTTTACTTTTTGGTTAGAGTTCTTTTACAGTGTTATGCCTCACGTGGACATTCTATACGACCAATTACAAAAGCGTTCTGCTAACCCTGTATCAGTGTGAAGTGCAGTAAGCTCCTTCGAAATTGCAATTTTGAAATTAAGGGACAATGTTGACAGCATCGTTGTGGAGGAAAATGTAGAAGACAACAGAGGGAAAAGAAGATGCGAAAATAGTTATTACTCGAGGAACATTGCGGCGAAGGAGGTGTGTGACGTGATTATAAATCACAGCAAAGAGAGATTAACTTCTCCAACCACTTACTGGCCTCCACCTTCTGTGTTCACCAATTCTTTCCATCCTTCCAAAATAATTTTCCAGAGGAGAATCTTACGTATGTTATAGAATCCTATCCTTTTCTTGATAAAAATAAACTGAAAACCGAACTGGAGGTGATTTATTCAAGAAGTGATTTTAAAGAAATGAAAGATGCTACTGACTTCCTTGCTTTTTGGATAGAGAACAATCTCAAGGAACCTTTCGGAGAAGTAATGAAACTTTTGAAATTAATTATTACTGTCCCCATGACTACTTCTGAAGCAGAAAGATGTTTTTCCACTTTAAAGCGGATTAAGACATTCCTGAGGAGTACAATGCATGAAGGTAGACTGTCTGCTCTCGCTATGTTGTCCATCGAGAAGGAGATCACTCATAAACTAGTCGATTTTAATGACTTCGCCGCCAGGAAGGAAAGGAGGATGGATTTTCTGTACACACAGACGACGGCTGTAATACCAATGCCAGCAATGTCTTCAACATCAGACTAAACTGGATCAGCTTAAGGTAATTACACCTTATATTCTCTGTCTTTAATTTCTCATAGTTTTGGTAACTTCTTCGAGCTGCAATCATGTGTCTTCAAAGGAAAGTCACCTTTCTAGTCATGCAATGTCACTATTTTACGTCTACGTAAACATCAAGTAACATTAAATTTGGCCACGTTATTTTTCAAAGTAGTGAACCCACAGATGTTTTATCCACGCGCCGCCACTGTTGAAATGTATAGTATTTAAGGCCGTTTGTAATGTATGTTCATGTAAAAGTGAATGTTGTGTAATCGGATTGATGTTTAGTATTGTTCATGTGAATCAGTGTCATTCCATATCAGTGTGCTATTTTATGAAATTACATTAATAATTTCCATATTAAATGCAGGGTTGGGTAGGTCTCAGTTACCACTACTTGCCAAAAATAGTAACAAACATTAAATACTTAGCTTCTTATTTTACTATCTGACAATTTTGGTTTGTCAAAGAACACAAGAGTTCATTTAAACAAAAGAATTCTAAAAGTAATACTAGAGTTTGCTTAATTTGAACAGAATAGTGGATTTCAATAATGAAGTGGTAATGGCTGACAGATTTCCACTGCTCTGTCATGAAATTCAATTCAAGTAGGAGTGGTGAGTTTGTATCCCACTATCGGCCATCGTACAAGTGGTTTACCAAAGTAATTTCAGTACCCATGAAGTCGCAAGCCCTAGATGAAACAATAAGTCAAAGGTCATTAACCACTGTTCTGTGTTCATTCTCTACCAGGATAACCCCAAATTGCTCCATCTGCATTACTTTGTTACTGTTAAGAGTTAATATAATTACCTGGAAAACTGGTTAACTGAACCAACCCTGGTTAAGGTTGGGATTACTTCCGTGGAAAGAAATGTGATAGATCTGAAAACGTGGTACCTGACTACCTTCCACCTCATTCTCAAGTGAGGATTTTTGAACTCATGCTCTCTCTTTCAAACAAAGTATAGTTTTTTTCTCCATTGCTTTTTAAAGGGTATAAAAAGTTATTTTATTCAGAGGCTTTTCTGTACCGGCTATTCAATCATAAACGATCCTTTTTACCAATGTATTGGGGTGTGGTCAAGCTGTTTGCTTCTCACCAAGATGGAACGGGTTCGATTCCCAGTGAATGCATCTGAAATATTCGAATTGTGAAGTGTAGCTGGGAGACAATATAAGACAGATAAGAACTTGTAGGAAAAATTAACTTAATGATGGTTAGATTTTTAGAAACTCAAGCTCAATTCAATTATCTGGTAAGAAATACTGTGTGATGCACCTAATTAACCTTCACAGCTGGTGAGTTGAGGAGTTTGTGAGAGCTGGGTCTGTTGCCTCGCTTTTACCAATGACTTCGGGGTGGACTCTTTCCTCCTTTTTCCGACACTCCTTTCATGGCTGTACTTCCTTCCAAATCCCTCCGTCCTCATTCTTCAAGGGTTTAAGGTATTTCTTTTCCCTACCTTTTATTTCCTTTAAGTTACAGTATATATAATTTGTTGCCAGTAGTTTTCAGTTTCATTATCATCCACATCATTATGGCCAGATGTCCTAGACGTTTTGTCACCTTGAAACAACAATCACCACTGTTTTCACTGCAATGTGTCCTAACAACGGATGAAGCATTGAGAAGCAGGCACCTAATTCCCTCAAAATAAATGACAGTACTGAATAGATCACAAACTGCATATCGTTAGTCTAAAAGTGGTTCCCCCAGGGGCTCACATCTTGTGGGCGTGGGTTGGCGACCACGGGGCCCCAGCTGAGTCCGGCATTGCTTCCACTTACTTGTGCCGGGCTCCTCTCTGTCTTCTTTCCTGTCGACCTCACTTGGTCAACTCTTGTTCTCTTCTGACCCCGACGGTATTAGGGTATCCGAGGCCTAGGGAGTCTCTTCCTTTCCCGCCTTAATTGGCCCTTGTCTCATCTTTTCTGATACCCTCCTTCTGCGAGGGGTCAGCCTTCTTTTTCTCTTCCTTTTACCTCCTGCCTTGTGCTCTAGGCCCTTAAGGAGGCAGGGTGTATGTAGCCCCACCACTTTTGGTGCACCCTAGATAATGCTACACCCTCAGGGGCTCACGGCTGGTGAGTTCGGGAGTTGGCGACCCCGAGGGATTCCTGAGCTGGGTCCGTTTTCCCTTTTTGTCCCTTCCCTTTGGGGCGGACCTTCTCCTCTCTCCCCTCTCCTCTCCTCTCCTCTTTTCCTTCTATTTCCTTTTCTCTTTAAGATTCCCGCCCTGTTTTTGTTACTCGAATCACCGTGTATCTAAATTCCCTTTTACCACTTTTTTTAAGGCATTTTTGATCTATGTTGCATTTTGTAAGTCTCTTCGATCTAAATTACATCTCGCGATTGTTTTCAACCTCAATTGCATTTTGTAAAGATTGACAATCTAAATTGCTTTTTAGTAAGTCTTTCAATGCAGGCGTCAGGGCATTTTAGTGAGTATTTTGAATTTCAATTGCATTTTGTAAGTATTTTCAACCAAAACCGCATTTCGCACGAATTTTGAATCTAAATTGCATTTTGTTTGGTGGGCATTTTGCACATATTTTGATTCTCAATTGCATTTTGTGGGTATTTTGAATCTAAATTACATTTGTCAAGTATTTTCAATCTAAATTGCTTTTTGTAAGTATTGTCAATCCACATGAGTCGTTTGAATCTACCGTACATTTTGTAAGCATTTTCAATTTCAATTGCATTTTGTAAGTATTTTGAATTTTAATTGCACTTTGTGAATAATTTGGATTGGAACTGGGATATTTCAATCTGAATTGCATTGTGTATTTTCAATTTCAATTGCATTTTGTAAGTATTTTGAACCTCAATTGCATTTTGTACGTAATTTCGATCTCATTTGCATTTTGTAAGTATTTTGAATTTCAGTTGCATTTTGTAAGTATTTCGGCGCTACTTTGCATTTTGTACGTATTTTGAATCTAGCCTACGTTTTGTGGGTCTTTTTCAATCTATTCTTTTTGTGCAACTTTTCGTTCTAAATTCCCTTTTGTAGGACCATATTGTGAGCTGTTTCCATGTGAGTTCCTTTTTGTACGTATTTTCAGTCTTCGATAATTTTGTTCTGGTTTCCATTTCATTATCATTTTCGCTATCACCCCGATCATTAGGGGCCGATAACCTCGATGTTAGGCCCCTTAAAACAACAATTATCATCATCCTCAAACCATCAGGGGCCGATAACCTAGATGTTAGGCCCCTTAAAACAACAATTATCATCATCATCATCATCTAAAAGTGGTGCCTTGTAAGTCAAGTTTCGGCCATATTGAGAATTGCATATTAACATTTGTGGCAAAAATAGCTTTACCTTCCTAGAGTAACCTCATCAGTCTTCAACAATAAATTGCCCTCAGTTATTTATTTTTAGCCTACTTTTCACATTTTGCAAAAATGAGGAAAAAGTAGACTTATGAGATCGGGCAAATGTGTGTGTGTGTGTGTGTGTGTGTGTGTGTGTGTGTCTGTCTGCCTGTCTGTCCTTCTGTCTGTCTGGCTGGCTGGCTGGCTGGCTGTGTGTGTGTCCCCCCCTATCAACTCCTAAACGGCTGCAGCAATCGAAACAAAATTTGGTAGGAGTAAAGATCTATACCTGAATATCTCACGGCCATGTTTGAAAATGATGTCAGTGCTACTAACTGCTGAAAAATCGCAATTGAAATTTGAGCTCCATGTTGGATATCTTGGAAGGTATGAAAGGGAGCTATTTAAAAATTGGCACAAGTATGGATAATAACATTGCAGTTTAATTTCCCGGAGGCCATATATGGCAGTGTTCCCAAAATGATTATAAGCCTGCTGATAGGTTCAAATTTTAAATGCATATAACATCTACACTATCAATTGGATTTCAACCAAATTTCGTATGTGCTATGTGTACATAAACGGATATGACTGAGCGTATTCTTAAGAGCCACCAGGGCTGCCAACTGTTAATAAATGCTCTCAATTGTTTTAATTCAAATACCCATATATCAGAAAGTTTGCAAGCCGACAGCTTTAAACTATGCACACGTATAGTACCTGACATTCTATATTAATTTAGAGTTACTTATATACGTCAGTGCTACCAACATGATTCTAAGCCTGCTGAGAGGTCCAACTTTAAATACATGTAACTTCTATACTATCATTTGGATTTCAACCAAATTTCGTGTGTGCTATGTGCACTATAACAGATATGACTATGCCGATTCTTAAGAGTAACCAGGACTGCCAACTGTTAATAAATACTGTCTCTACTTTTGTTACCCTAATATCAATATATCAGAAAGTATGCAAGCCAATAGCTCAAAACTTTGCACACGTATAGTACCTGGCATTCTAGACTAATTTGGAGTAACTAATATACGTCAGTGCTGCCAACATGATTCTAAGCCTGCTGATAGGTCCAATTTTAAAATGCATGCAACTTCTATACTAACTAATGGATTTCATTCAAAATTGACACAACAATAGATCATATTATTTCTGACCAATACATGTATGTCATTGTTGCCAACATGAATTTACGCGCGCTGTTAGATCCAATGTTTAACTGCATGTAACGTCCATGATATCCATTGAGCTTCAACCAAATTTTGTATTCTGTACCTTAAGAGATGGAACTAAGAATATATTCAGTGACCAGGGCTGCCAACTGTAGTTCTCTATTAGGCTACATTATCCCAGGTATACAGTATTTCGATATTACCAACTTAATTTCGTCATTATTCTAGATCGATCCATATAGATTAATCATTGGCATGGATCTTAAATTTTAAGAAAAGTAGGCTCTTTAGTTCGTCACGGAACTTCTTGTTTGACTTACGAGGTCACTCGAGGAAGGTAAAGCTATTTTTGACACAAATTTTAATAAATAATTCTCAATCTGGCCAAAACTTGACTTACGAGGAACCACTTTGAGACTAACGATATATGACGTAAGATGTAATATCTGTAATGCCTCAGTTGCTGGTGGCAGTTTCTCTGGTTTCTTAACTCTTTTGCTACTTAAATATGGCTTTCCTTGAATTTGATTTTCCCTATTTACAATGATTGCTTTCATTATTTTCAGAGAAGATTCTATTTTACTGTCACTGAGATGATAAAATACTGTAAGAGCTACACATCCTTGTTAGGAACCCATTAGTGTGCAAACTTGTAGTAATTTCAGCTGCTGGCACCTTATCGTTCCCCAGACAAAATCTCCGGAAGTTGTATCAGGCTCAATCAAACAGGCACCATCCAAACTATAATGTAAGATTGTTTCAACTGGTTCCCTTTCCTTTTTTTAATGGTGAATGCACATAGCCTACAGTAAAACCTCAATGATGATTGTTGTTTTGATTGGAAATAAGAAGTCCTTGAATAACAGATTTCACATCAACCACAGATTAGGATGGAAAACAAGACTTCGAATAACAGATATCAAATCAACCGCTGAAAACCTCCCCTCTCCAAGAATGATAGTATACAAGGAGAAATCATTGGACTATGTGTAATACAGTGAAACCTCTCTTTACAAACACTTCTCTGATGCGGACACTCCCTAGATAGGGACAGAATTTTATGTCCCGAATTAAATTATATCTAACTGCTAATAAAATGTACTCCCTTTTACGGACATTGACATCTCTTTAAGGCCAGAAAGTCTGTTTAACCTCCGTTATTCGGACAAAATCATTCGGGATTCAAACTTAACATTTGAAAAATGTAGCCTACTGGATGCTATTGGATGGATTAATTTGGCATGGAAGTCAGTCAAAATGGACACAATTTGTAGCTGTTTTCTGAAAGCAGGATTCTGCTACAATGAATGTGAAGCTGTCCCGGTCTTGAAGACCACGAAGCAAATCAAGTGCAGGAATTGATCCAGAGTGTTCTGCAACAGGCGGGACATGAAAATGTTGAGTCCAGTGACTACAGTTTGATTGACAGTTCTGTGGACATTGAGGACAATTCAATCATCATCATCGTTGACCAACTCCAGTTTCCCGGGTGTGGTAAGGACAATTCAGTGTATGTACATAAAATTGAGAAGAACATGCAAATAACAAAACCAACGGCTGATCAGGATAGTGAGAGTAAAGGAGAAGAAGAAAAATATGAAAATCCTACAACAAATTATAACTCAGCTTGCTCTAAGTCACAGTGATTCTCATGCGCTGTCATTAATACAACAGTTACATGGTGTATTTGAACAGGGACTTACTCATGCAAAGTTCACTCGACAAACCAACCTGCCTGATTTTTTAAAGAAATCGTCATAAAATTGTAAGTACTATACTGTCCTGCTTTACTGTTCTTATTTACAGTAATTGGAGAAGTGTATAACCTAAGTAAGGTACAGTTTTGTATTTTGTTCAGTATGTAATGTACATCCGAGGCCTGTTCCCTTCTTGAAAGCAAAAGTCTTATCCACTACTGGCTTGCTGGGCCTATCGTAGCTTCACTTTTCAGGGTTCCTGTAGGACCTTCACAGCTACCGTAACGGTCCCGGGGAACACGGAGTCCCCACTGTACTTCACCCCTACTGGCTATCCCCTACTTTGTGCCGTTGCCCGTCTCCCACGACGTGGACGAGGGGCTGGACTTAGGGAGACAATTGGTGGGGAACAGCTGAAGAAAGTGAAGAGTTTCAGGTATCTGGGAAGCCTGATACAAGATAATGGAAGAAACGATAGAGAAATAAATGAGCGGGAGAGACAGGCAGAAGCATTCCGGAGGAGTGTGAGAAGCATGTTATGGAGCAAGGATGTCCCTCAGAACAGCAAAAAGACCATATATCGGACGTACTATGTCCCAATCCTGACGTATGCCTCGGAGACCTGGGTTATGAAAGGAAGGGAGAAGAGCAAAATACAGGCCAGTGAGATGAGGTTCTTGAGAAGCAGTATTGGAGCTACAATGATGGACAGAATAAGAAATGAGAGGACCAGAGAATTTATGAAGGAGGAACCATTACAGGATGGTATAGAGAAATCTAGACTTAGCTGGTATGGACATGTAAAACGATTGGAGGAGAAGAGGATACCCAGGAGGATACACGAGACGAAGTGGGAAGGAAAGAGACCGAGAGACAGGAGGCTGAAGGGGGTGGAAGAAAGCGTGAAGAAGAGAGGAGAAGACTGGACAATGGTGGAGGCTGAGAGATGGTGGGAAGACAGAAGACGTTGGAGAGGCGTGTGTTCCAAACAGACCCGGCCAGTGGCTGGAAACTGTGCAAGATGATGATGTAATGTACATATTGCAATGACCCAATTTTGTTTTTAAAATGTGGCCCCTCCCACCTCCCAGATACGGACAATTTGTCTGATTAGTGTCCGCAATTGAGAGGTTGCACTGTATACCGAAAAATGCATAGCTCACAAGACAACGCTGAGTTACAAACTGGC
Organism: Meconema thalassinum; assembly: GCA_946902985.2. Taxonomy (NCBI): domain Eukaryota; kingdom Metazoa; phylum Arthropoda; class Insecta; order Orthoptera; family Tettigoniidae; genus Meconema; species Meconema thalassinum. Next base: position 507,695,098 of record OX336392.1, on the reverse strand, counting down.
CTCAACCTGGTCCATAAATGGGCGATTGTCAACAAAATGAAGATAAATACAAGTAAGGAATAGGGAGAGGGTGAATGCATGATTTTCAATATAATATCGGCTCGGAAATACTTGTAGAAGAAGACTCGTGCAAATACCTGGGCATCTATGTAAGGAATGATATGAAATGGAGTACCCGTATGGGTTGTGTCATCTCCAAAGCGTACACATTACTGTACTTCATTTTGTGTTATATCGTGGGAGATACAAGATAAATAACACACACTTGTTAATATAAATCAACTGTTTATTTAACACTAGTTGATACACAAGGTGGACTAACTTGAGCGGTCCAGAGCGGAACTAGCGCGGAACTGACGTCTACAGTCTGCGGGTGCATATATACATATTATATGGAAGGTTCCAGATTAGAATGTTCTGGGCATAGCAACTAGAATGTTCATGTTATCTCAAGTAAATACACAACATTTCCTCCCTCTTTTAAATGGATGATTTAGGAAACTTCATCAGGACAGAATCTCAATGGTGATCGGTGCTGGCGATTACTCCTGCGGGGAATAAAAGAGGTCTGGGAAATAGGTGGGGTCCTGTTTACAGGTGTAGCTGGTGTTGACTGTTGCTGGTGTCTCGGTGAAGCGAACTCGTCTTAGTCTCGGTTGCGTGGTGGCTTGGTCGGTTGCGCGGTGACCTTGACGTGGCCTGGTCAAGTTGAGTCTCGTTCGGAGATGAGGGTACCTTTGCTCCGTTTCTGGACGTTCTTGCCCGTTGCTGAGCCGGTGTGACAGTACTGCGCCCAGGCCGGTCTTGCTGGCGTCCGTGGCCAACTGGAGTGGTATCGCTGGGTCATACTGCATGAGTACCTGTGGCGAGGTTAGGGCGTTCTTGATGTCTTTGAATGCCCTGTCGCCTTCTGGTGTCCAGATGAGAGGGTCCTTGAGCAGCATGTCCTTAAGTGGTCTGTCTCTGGTGGACAAATCAGGGATGAACGAGCTGTAGTAGGTTGCTTTACCAAGGAACAGTTGGAGTTCTTCGGGTGTAGTTGGTTTCGGTGCATCCCGTACAGCTCGGATGTGTGCATCAGACTTGTGGATGCCTGACGCATCAATTTTGTGGCCAAGGGCTACCCGGGATGTTTGAGCGAAAACACATTTGGCTCGGTTGAGCTTGAGGTTGTGTTGCCGAAACCGTTCCAGAGTGGTGCTGAGGGCCTGCATCAGATTTTCAAAGCTATCAGCAAAAACTATACTGTCATCGAAAAAATCTTACGACGTTTGGGAGACCTTGCAGGACGGAGTCCATTCGCCGCTGCCAGATAGCGGGGATGTTAGCTGCTCCATATACTGCTCGCGTTGGGCGGATCAGACCGTAAGTTGGGGTTTTAAGCCTGAGAGCATGGCTGAACTCATCGTCGACCTCTAGATGAGTGTACGCGTCGGTGATGTCCAGGTGGCAGAAGAGAGTGGCGCCGCGCATTCGGTTGAACAGATGTTGCACCTTGGGAATCGGATGTTCATCGATGATGATCTGCGGGTTGAGTGGAGGCTTGTAGTTGCCTGTGATCCTCAGTTTCCCGTTCTTCTTGGTGTCTACGTGCGTTGTCGATGCCCACTCGGAGTAGTCCACTCTTTTGTAGAAGCCAGATGCAATTTTCTTGTCGATTTCCTTGGCGTAGGCATCGCGGAGGGCAACTGGTACGTCTCGAGCTCGGGCGAAGACAGGTGTGGCTCCAGCCTTCAGGTGCATCTTTGCTGGGGGACCTGAGACCTTCCCGGGGGTGCCGCTGAACACATCATGGTAGCGAGGTAGAGTGTTGTCGAGCTGCTTCTGTTGTTCCAAGGTCAGAGCCTGCTTGTCCGAGAGCTTGTGAATTGGGTCGGATTTTCTGAAGAGTTATTATTTATCGTATGATGATACAGAGTTAAAATATACACTACATATCAAGTTATATATACAGTTATATACAAAGTCATAAACACAAGTTCTAAACTTCTATGTCCAGGCCATCAATCCACTGAAGTGCCTCAGAAGATCCATGGTGAATGTCACCTACTGATCCTTGGAACGCTCGTTGCGGACATTCACCAACAATATGTCCGATGGTTTGCAAGGTAGCTCCACAATCGCAGTTAGCAGAAGTAACCCAACCCCATTTGTGAAGCAGGAATCCACATTTGCCTTGTCCTGTACGGATCCGGTTAATAATTCTCCATTGGCGTCTGGGGAGTTTGAAACCTTCTACCCGGTTGGAAGGGTTTTCAATCAGATGTGCATTGAATACTGATGATTCTTCCCACATAGTTTTCCATGCTTCTGAGATGTTAAATGAAGAGTCTTCAAGGAGTACTGCAGAGCGCCAAGGTGGCTTTCTTGACTTCAACCGTTGATTGCCTGCTTTTGCTACATCAGTATGTATGGGTAGCTGGGGGTTCTTCTGAATGGTTTTCCAGATCTTCAGGAGAGCCTCTGATCTTCGAAGAGCTGGAGGTTGGATGTTACTTAGAACAGGTAACCATATAGTGGGTGTGCTACGTATACAGCCCGTAATCAGTCGCATTGTCTGGTTAAGTTGTACATCTATCTTCTTGGAGTGGACACTGTTTAGCCAAGATGGGCAGCAGTATTCAGCAACGGAGTATGACAGTGCCAGAGCAGTTGATCGTAAAGTTTGAACGCTGGAACCCCAGGAGGTACCAACAAGCTTCTGAGTGATGCTATTACGGGTCTTCACCTTTGCGGCCACGTTCGTGAGATGTTGTTTGAAGGTCAAGGACCTATCAAGTGTTATCCCAAGGTACTTAGGCATGCTGCAGAACTGCAAAGTTTGTCCTCTGAATTTGACTTCTGGTTTGTAATTAGAGAACCTATTGCGTAAGTGAAATGCGGATACAACAGTTTTCTGATAATTTAGGCGTAGGCACCATTTCTTGAAATATGTGTCCAAGACTTCCAAGTCGGCAGTTAGTGTATTTTCAGCATCGGTGAAGTTGGAGTTCTGGGTTACCAAACAGATGTCATCAGCATATATGAATTTCCTTGAAGAAGTTTCTTGCAGGTCGTATATGTACAAGCTGAAAAGGAGAGGAGCTAGGACAGATCCTTGGGGTAATCCGTCATTTAATTTGAAGAACTTGCTTCTATCATTGCCAGAGTAAACCTGGAAAAGTCTATTGCACAGCATGTTGTTAATTAGGTTTGTGAGTTTGAGACACGGGATGATGCTCACAAATTTCAGAAGGAGGCCTTCTCGCCATACTGTATCATAAGCGGCAGATAGATCCAAGAAAGCAGCTAGGCTTACAGATTTCTCTGAAGAGTTGACCAAAGTCGATCTCCCGTACAAACTCTGAAATCTACTCGCGGCCAAAGAGCGATTCGACTTCATCGTCAACCACGTAGAGATCCAGGTTCCTGGTTGTGGTTCCGATGGTGGTGCACACTGACGTTTTGCCAATGCATTTGATCGGATGACCGGTGTAACTGAAAAAGTTACGATCATTTTTCTGCAACACAAAACCTGGTTTGATCGTACTTAGCTTAGATTTGCTCATGGTTGAGCAGGGGGCGCCGGTGTCGAATTCCATTTTGACGGTGGTTCCCTCTATGCTGACATCAACCAGTGGCTTAGGTGCTGCGTTGACCGATTTTGCTGAGGTACTCCACGACATCGAGGTTCTCTGCTGGAAGCTTTTCTTCGGTCACATGGTTTGTTGTTCGATGTTTCCTCGATTTTGATCGGCAAACTTTACCGATGTGACCTTTCTTGCCACACTTGAGGCATTCGGCGTTCAGGAACCTGCACTGACTGCGAGGGTGAGCTTCACCGCACCCTGCACATGTTGATTGGTTGTCCTGGGATGCACTTCGGTTTGCCTGATGCTTTGCCTGGTGTGTCCCTCGGTGCTGCCTGGTTAGGTTGTAAGACCCTTGACTTCGATGAGCTGACTTACTTCGCGGCGACTGCTGGTTGCTGTTCTTCGTGGACAGAGGCTTCTTGTATCCAATCCGATTGGTTGATTCAGACTTAGCGGAAGCTGTTTTGACCTCGTCGGTGGTGATGCGAGTATCTTCGAGTGCGTGCGCGATTTCGTATGCAGCGGTGAAGTTCTCTGGTTGTTTTGCAATAATCTCGTCGCACATTTCTCGTGATTCCAACCCTGCGAGCATTTGTTCAATTAACATGCGATCAAGGAATGTGCCATACTCACAAAACGTTGCAGCCTGTCGCTGTCTTAAGGTGAAGCTAGCGATGGTTTCTCCTTGCTTCTGCATTACACTCCGAAATTTGATGCTCTCAGCAAACTTGTTGCGTGTGGCGTCGAAGTGGCCTTTCAGCTTAGATTGAATCTCGTTGTATGACAGAGTTTCCGGATCATTAGGACTCACCAGGATCTTCAGGGCATCATTGAGTTCAGATCCCATGTAAACCCGTGCTAAATGTGCGAGTTGATCCGCGGGTATCTTGCTCGGGTTGAGCGCCCAGGTAAAGCGAGTGAAATAGTCGGCTACAGTCATCCCGTCGGTAGCTCGATACGGTTGCATTGTGAACTTTGGCGGTCGAGGCTCTGATGACGTTGTTGACCCTATTGTCTGTCGAATAGCGTCGGCGATCATTGCCGAGAATTGTTGGAGTTGCTCAGAGGTTAAGACCGGCATGGTGAAGATGAGTGCAGAACAGTATTTCTAACACGCACTTGCGATGAACTTAGTTCGGTGCAACACTTGCGTTGAGATTAGAAAGTTCACTCGGTTTCACAACGTTATTTACCTTATCCCACTTCCGACACCACTGTTATATCGTGGGAGATACAAGATAAATAACACACACTTGTTAATATAAATCAACGGTTTATTTAACACTAGTTGATACACAACGATACACAAGGTGGACTAACTTGAGCGGAACTGACGTCTACAGTCTGCGGGTTCATATATACATAGTATATGGAATGTTCCAGATTAGAATGTTCTGGGCATAGCAACTAGAATGTTCATATTATCTCAAGTAAGTACACAACATTTTGTAATGAGGGTATTGAAAGGCCGTACTTCACACAAAAGAATTGGGATATTTGCCCCTGGTGAGGTCTATCTTGGAATACGGCTGAGCGTTTCAGGACCCATCTCAATTAGGACTCATCAATGAGCGGAGGTGCTACAAAGGAAGGCTGCTAGGTGTTTGCTCAACGATTTTAATCTTAGAAGTGGTGTTACTCGAATTATAGAAAATCTAGGGTGGGAATATCTGAAATAGACTGGCTGCGTGGCTCAGCTAACATTCTCGCTTGCTGGGCCCAAGGTTGCAGGTTCGTGTCCTGGGGCAGTCATTTGAGGGTGCGCAAATGCGTGGGAGTCATGTCAGTAGATTTACTGGCACGTTAAAGATCCTCTTCGGGGCAAAATTCCGACACCCCGGCGTCTCTACAAACCAGAGTAGTTAAAAGGGATGTAAAACCAATAACATTATCATTTATTATAATTTCTGAAAGATAGAAGGGCGAAATCCAGACTATACATTATGTTTAACAATTACACTTATCGGCTAGCATGGGTCGATCTAAGCAAAAGTCTGGGAAATCCCATCTACCTGAGCAGGGCCGATCATCCACACAAAGTTAGAGCCGACCGCAGCGTACAAATTATGGGAAATATTCTTCATTAATCGTGGTATAGATAATTGGAACTCATTACCTGCCACAGTCTTAGAGCCTTTCCCCCAACGTATTGATAAGTTTAAGAGAAGACTGAAATTTTGTGTAAATACCCCAAATTGCGACTTGTGTACATTAAGTGAGTTTATTATTGTAATGAACTAAATCTCAGATTGTGGAAAATATCTCCATCATATTAAAATATATATTCCAGTACGACGAGAAATCCGTGGAGAACACAAAATAAACATCGTCTTATCATGAAAGATACCACAAAATGTATTTCTAATTTTCATGGTCAAATATAAGAAGAAATGGTGGCTGACGTGATATAAGCACAACGCTACTTCTCTTGCTGAAAAAGTAACTGCTTGGGACATTCCTTTTATTAGTACAATCGATTGAAACTAAGAAGTAATTTCCCCCCAAAACAGAGATAGGTTGGTAGGACACATACTAAGACACCCAGGAATAGCAAGCTTAGTTATGGAAGGAAGGGTCGAGGACAAGAACTGTAGGGGTAGACCAAGGTTAGAATATGTTAAACAGATTGCCTCAGATGTAGGGTGTGGTAGTTATGTAGAGATGAAACGATTAGCTCAGGACAGGGAGGCATGGAGGGCTGCATCAAACCAGTCAAAAGACTGAAGACTCAAACAACTATACAAGAACAACAAACCTCCACTTTTAATTTGAATGCAACCCATCAGTCGCTTCCAATTGTTCAATAGCCATTATAAAGTTGGTATTTTAATTTGCTAGAAGAATTTAAGGACAAACCCCGTGGCACCAGGGCCCATGAAGGTTCTTGGCCTACCAAGCAACCGCTGCCCAGCCATTCGGCCTACAGATTTTGGGGTGATGTGTGGTCAGCGTGTCGGGTCTCTTTGGCTGTTAATCTTTTTTTTTTTTTTTTTTTTTTTGTGAACGTGGTGCTGCCTCATTGTCAGACAGCCACTCAATTGTCATCACAAGGCTGAGTGCACCCCATTCCAGCCCTCACATCAGTTTCCAAAATCCCTGACTGATTCAGAATCGAACCCGGGGCCTCCGGGTGAGAGACAGGCGCGCTACCATAACACCACGGGGATATACGGTATGTAAAATGCGTAAAAACAAAATGCTGTTTTCAAAATGCTATTTATTTTTGGTCCCATAAGAGAGAGTGAAAGTTGACATAACTGGACTGCTGCAGCTTGAATCCTGGTCAACAATTCCATGTAGATCTGCCTGCTTTCGAAGAATACAGTATTGGTTCACCTTTGTAAACATGCATTTTAAATTGAATACAAACTTTAGTGAAGACTTCTTCATGCATATCTAGCATGTTGTGTTTCTTGAAGTTATTGATGTTTGTACGTATGTATGTTGTGGTGTGCTTTGTACTGTATGTTGCTTCCGCTTAATAGTATTGTGTTCATGTAATGTTGCCAGGATATGTTGTGTTAACCATTAGTGCCTAGGGTTGCCATACTCTCATCTATTTGTCAGGCTAGTTGGTTAAACATTGGCCTAAAATTGAAATCAATTCTATTTTCCGCCCATTCAATACAACTTGTGTTAAAATAATTAACTTTTAATAAGGTACATGTTTCGGGGGACGAACATATTTCCCCCTTCTTCAGCCTCGAGCATTATTCAGTACACATTGTCAGGTGTGAAAGCAGTCCATATAAAACACTGATTCGTAGTAAAAAACACAAACATTGTATAGTATAAACAAATGTGCTCATATATCAGAAAACAAGCTTGTACTAAAGTAAACATATTTCAGTGAAGTAGTTAGTAGCATAATGAGCTTCTACTCCCAAGATCGTGGGTTCAAACCCGGCTGAAGTGGTCGGATTTTTAAGAGCGTTTCAAATCCCTCAGTATTCCTTCCGAGGGGAAGTAAAGCCGGTGGGCCCATGTCATAGATTTATGGCATGTAAAAGAACCTTCCAGTAACTTCAATATTGTGTGAAGCCAATATTTGACGGTTAAGTTTCATTAATGCTCTTAAGTTCCAACGATATCACCGGGTGCTGGTTGAGATGGCATCTAGCAGTAGCAGCCAAATTCACAGCTAGGTGTCGTGGATGGTAACATATATACTGTACATACATGAATAACAGGAGTCATTATTCTATTTCTTGTAATAGGAACAGCCTTTATGGGCTATGTTCTTCCTTGAGGTCAAATATCCTTTTGAGGTGCTACTGTAATCTGGTAGCAAAAGTAGGAACTACTTGAAATTGATCGTCTGAGCAGTCCTTACTTGAGTTACAGATAGCACACACTAATACAGCCATCACAATTAACACCGGTCATCAGACAGATTCTACACACACCCAAAGTACACGGGACTACATAACCACGTTGTCGCAGTCCCTAAACTGAGGAACCAACCAACCAACCAACCATGACCGATCCATCTGAGCCGGTGACAAATGATGATGGCATCTATACTCTGAAATGAGTAAAGTTTTGAGGCCATTCTTTCAGTGTTGCTTGCCTCCAGGGTCTCACCTCTTGTGGGACGTGGGTTGGCGACCACGGGGCCCCAGCTGAGTCCGGCATTGCTTCCACTTACTTGTGTCGGGCTCCTCTCCATCTTCTTTCCTGTCGACCTCACTTGGTCAACTCTTGTTCTCTTCTGACCCCGACGGTATTAGGGTATCCGAGGCCTAGGGAGTCTCTTCATTTCCCGTCTTAATTGGCCCTTGTCTCGTCTTTTCTGATACCCTCCTTCTGCGAGGGGTCAGCCTTCTTTTTCACTTCATGTTATCTCCTGCCTTCTGCTCAAGGCCCTCAAGGAGGCAAGGTATATGTGGGCTCACGGCCGGTGAGTTCGGCAGTTGGCGACCCCGAGGGATTCCTGAGCTGGTTCCGGTTTTCCCCAAATCCATTACCTCTGGGCCGGACCCGCTCCTCTTTTACGTTCCTATCTGCCTTTCATGGCCCTCCTTCCTTCCAAGTCCCTCATTTCGCATTCTGCGAGGGTTGAGGGCATTTCTTTTCCTCCTGTCCTTTATTTGCCTTATTCTCCTTTTGTTTTCCATTTCTTCTTGTAGTATATACGAGGCACGTCCAGAAAGTAAGTTCTGTTTGGTAATAAAATTAAATTGTGTACAGATACAGAAAAATTATTTATTGCACAACATTCTACAACTCTTAAACAACTTTTCCACATAACTGCCGAACTTTTGCAGGCATTTGTCATAGTGTGGCACAAGTTTTTGGATACCTTCTTCATAGAAGTTTGCGCCTGTGTCTTCAACCAGATAGGGGCCGATAACCTAGATGTTAGGCCCCTTAAAACAACAATTATCATCATCATCTTCAACCAGATGGAAACATCTTCTTTCAGCTCGTCGTCATTGTTGAAGTGTTGACCGCCAAGGAAAGACTTGAGATGTGTGAACAGATGAAAGTCGCTAGGAGCGAGGTCAGGGCTGTACGGAGGGTATTCAAACACGTCCCTGCCAAATCCCTGTAGGAGGTTTTTCGTCACATTTGCAGTGTGTGGTCGTGCGTTGTCGTGAAGAAAAACAACACCTTTTGATAGCAACCCTCGGCGCTTATTCTGTATTGCGCGGCGCAATTTACTAAGTGACTCGCAGTAAGCATCTGCGTTGATTGTTTGACCACGCGGTAAGAAATCAATGAGTAAGATGCCTTTCCAGTCCCAGAACACTGTGCACATCATTTTCCGAGGTGTCAAGATTTGTTTCGGCTTAACCTTTGCTGGGGATGAAGTGTGCCTCCATTCCATTGATTGCCGCTTACTTTCAGAGGTGTCGTAAGAAACCAAAGTTTCATCTCCTGTGACTATCTGTGTCAGAAATTCTTCGCCGTCTTCATTCTAACGGGTCAAAAACTAAAGTGCACTCACTACCCATCCGTTTTGTTTTGTGTTGCTCCGTAAGAATCTTTGGTACCCAACGTCGGCAAAGTTTACGAAAGTTCAGTATTTCGGTAACAATTTCATGAATTTGTGATCGTGAGATTTGGGGAAATTCCACAGCGAGAGCACTAATTGTAAACCTGCGGTTTTCCCGGATCTTGTCATCAATCGCGTGAACCAGTTCTTCTGTAACCAAAGATGGACGCCCACTTCGTTCTTCATCGTGCACTTCACTACGTCCTTCATTGAACTGTCGGACCCATCTTCTCACCATTGAATCACTCATCGCATTTTGTCCGTACACTTCGCAAATTTGCCGATAAATTTCAATTGGTTTCACTTTTCTAGCATTCAGAAAACGAATCACAGATCTGATTTCACAAGCGGCGGGATTTTCAATCAACACCGACATTGTACGAGTAAACATGCACAACAACGCGTACGTGGCTGACAGCGCTCTCCAAATGGCGCACGTTTCTTCTCCTTGATACAGAGCGTCTACCGCGCATATGCGGAACTGCGCTGCAGCGGAACGTACAACTAGTTGAAGACACAAGCAGCACACGTCTATGAAGAAGGTATACAAAAACTCGTGCCACGCTACGACAAATGCCTGCAACATTTCGGCAGTTATGTGGAAAAGTAGTTGGTTGGTTGGTTCCTTAGTTTAGGGGCTGCGACAACGTGGTCATGTAGCCCCGAGTTCTTTGGGTGTGTGTAGAATCTGTCTGATAACCGGTGTTAAATGTGATGACTGTATTAGTGTGTGTATCTGTTTTTTAATTCAAGTAAGGACTGGAACTTTGAATTTTTCAAAGTGGAAAAGTAGTTTAAGGGTTGTAGAATTTTGTGCAATAAATAATTTTTCTGTATCGGTACACAATTTAATGTTATTACCAAATGGAACTTACTTTCTGGACGTACATCGTAAGTTAGTAGTTAGCTTTAGTTATAGTTTACATTTCATTATCATCTTCACGCTCACCCAAACCATTAGGGGCCGATAACCTAGATGTTAGGCCCCTTAAAACAACAATTATCATCATCATCATCATCATTAGTGTTGCTTATACAGTCAGTCAGGTGTAGGTCTTCAGTCAGTCAACACGAATTTGCCCAAAGACAATGTATATAATATATGAATAATAAGTAAATAATACTCTTGGAAAACATTACATACCGTACCGTATGTAATAGAATTCAAGTGCATGCTATATTTTATTTATTATATTGTGTTGATCTAATTTTTAGACACCTGCGTAATACTCATGCGTAATTCACAAACCCTTATATAAAAAGACTAGCCTGATACAGAGATACTACGAATCGCAATATATACGCCAATCAAATGCACTACAATTTTTTGTAGTTTTGTATATGAATTTAAACCTTTAAACACAGTACGGTAATTAGGATCTGATGATGACTGCTTGAAAGTCGAAACGTATAATCCTTAAACTGCTCCATTATAATAGTAACCTTAACTAACACATGTAGTGTTTTTTACCTATTATTCGTGTTGACCGACTGAAGAGTTACAACTGACAGTCTGTATAGGCAACACTGAAAGAATGGCTTCAAAACTTCACATTTTACTCATTTCAGTGTAATGGTAAAAAAGAATCCATCACCAAAATTGATACATACGACAATCCAGCCCCTCTTTCGTTGTTTTAAGAACAATCATGGGGTCATCGATTTAAGTCTCCCCTCCGATACTAATCAAGGCGTGGCAAGCTCTCGCACTGACACCCCGCTACTGCGCGTCAACATACAGTACAGTCGTTTAATAGCAATTTCTAGTGAAAATAACTATCTACAAACTTACCTTGTTTTACAGTAAATGTTCCAAGTGTTGTCCGTCATCTCGCAAGCATGCCTGGTACCTCGTAAACAAGTCTCCAGACACACGGCGAATTTCTCCCTGGGTGACGTTCGTTGTAACTTGCCAAGAACGGACCCGGTCGACCGGAACTTTATTACAATATCGCATACCACTGTATCGTGTGCCTATATGGAGGACGGATACGAGGAAATTTCCGAATGAATCGAAAACGGCACTTTCTAACAGAAGCATACTTCGCATAACGAAGCACAATAAATACACTTTGTTGTGTAGAAAACATCACTTTAAGGCAATATATAAACTGTAAAATTGCCCCGGCACTGCACTGTTAGGTCAATTCAACTAGCACTTCACAAATTTGACATCGGAGATACTGACAACTTATTGCAACATGCGGATCTCAGCGCACGTGTTCATTGGGGAGATAAGGCTGCACCTGCCAAGGTCATCTTGACCGACCTAGAGGCGTGTACAGGGCAGTGATGATTGATGACCCTGTATTTCAATGTACACTAGTGATTTTTCAGTACATTATATGCAAGAGCCAATAATTTATGATTTTAATTTATTTACTTTTCTTTTTAAATAAAAAATCCTGTTAGCGTGATGTCCCCATGGAAAAACAAGCATATACATAGGATATACCTTGGTGGAAACAAGTGCAACAAAAGTGATTGTATACGAATATTACTACCATTCCAAAGATTATCGATCTATGGATTCTGGATAAGAGTTCTCACTACCAGAAATCAGTTATGTCCACAAAAATAAGGTGTGGCAACCCTGGTACTGTGTTACTTGAAAGAAGAGATGGAGCTTGTGCCAAATGTTGGGCAGCAGAGAGGTTAATGTTTTATAATAATGTGATAAATGTCAAAAGTATTTTGCTTTCAGTACTAGTCTTCATTTCTGTAAACCAACTTATTTTTGTTAATAAATATTTATATTGTTCTTCTTGTCCTTTGTGCTCAAACATTGGTGATCTCGAGCGATTTATGAGCTGGGCCCATTTTTTTCCCCTTTGCGGTGACAGCTCCTCTTTCCCTTCTCTATCGGCCTTTCTTGGCACTACTTTCTTCCAAGTCCCTTGATCCTCATTGCTTGAAATTTGAGGACATTTCTTTTCCATGTTTTTTGATTTACGGTACCACCACCACCGTGTGCATTCAAGTTATCCGATTTTTTCTCACAAATTAATCACACGCAAACTGAGACTTCTGTCACTTCTCAACATAATCTCGTCTGCTTTAACCACTGGAATCGCTCGTTGGAAACAGCCAAAAGTCGCTAGAAGCCAGGTCAGGTGAGTAGGGAGCATGAGAGATCAATTCAGGGCTTCCAGCGACTCGCTTTTCTCACTATTATTCACTATTTTCAAAGCAGCCTCACTTTCCTCACTATTTGATAAAATTACTCACTATTCTCACTTTTTATTACAAAAATGGTCACATTCTGTGTTAAAAATGGTTTCATGCACAATCAGATTGCTAGAAACGACCCCAAATATACCCATGAATGGGTAGTTCATTTTTCTGCCACCAGTGCCTGAGCGCGTTGCCGGCAGCGAGCCAGGCGGCCAGAAAGCATGAAAAGCTTCCATAGTGCAATACCACAGCCGGAGCCATGCAGCGATCGCCGAAAATTTTAAAAAAGTGTTTTTTAATAAAAGTCCACATTTATATTTGTTTTACGATTATATTGCTTGAGTGTTGCATTGATTATCCATTATTTCCAAGTGTCTTCTAACTACATGAAAAATCATGAACAGTACTGACAGATATTAACATAGGTGCAATTTGGTTGACATTTGGGGGGGGGGGGGGGTGTTAATTTGTTTTTCAGATACACATTCTTCAAAATTTTGTCTATTTCAATACAGTTTTGTCACATTTGGGGGGGGGGGGGAGGGCTATGGTTGGTTTTGGGGAACTTATTTATTTATTTATTTATTTATGCTGGTTTACAACAGGGTCGTTAACCCCAATAACAGTAAACCTACAAAATTTTAACAGTAATTCTAATTTTTTTCATAACTTAAATCTAATCTTAGATCTAATATTAGCATCTGAATTAATTACATAATAATATTATTTATAGCTTAACCTTAATGCTGTTACATATTCTACCTTTTTATTAATTAATTACACTCATGGCAATGTGGTCATAAATACCTTTACAAATTTTTGGAGACTAAGATCGAAGTCTAGACTTTTATTACACACTACAGCTTTATTGTAATTACTGCAGAGTCTATTAAGCGGTGAATGTTTGTGTGACATGGTGCATGTTTTCTTATTCCTAAAAGTTGTCCACGTTCTTGAAGATAGACGTGGAACATTGAAATTCAGCAACGATAAAAAATAAGAGTTATCTACCGCAGAATTTACAATCTTGTGTAAGATCTTGGAATCATTTATTTTCCTGCGATCTTCCAAAGCAATAATTTTTAGATTATTCGATAAAATTTTATATGGGTAATTTCCGCTCATTTTATAATGTATAAATCTGGTGAATCGCTTCTGTACTCCTAGTAATCTTATGTATTTTTTACGCCACAGATTCCACACTACGCTTGCATATTCTAATTTCGCCCTTACGTAAGCATTAAAGAGTGTAATGGCCGTTTCCACCTGCCGAAAAGGTCTTACATTTCTAATGACGAAGCCTAGTGCTCGGTACGCCTCACTTGTTACCTTGTTGATGTGAGAAGCGAAGGTCAAACCTTTATCCAGTTCCACACCAAGGTCACTTACACCATTAACCTCCCGCAGCGTATTCAACCCCAGCTTATACTGGAAACTAACTTTATTCTTCCTTCGGGTAAATGACACTGTGACACATTTCGTTAGATTAAAATTAAGTTTATTTTTCCTGCTCCATTCAAAGATGTTGTCCAAGTCATTTTGTAGAAGATAGCAGTCATGAGCAGAGGATACAGGACGGAATATCTTAAAATCATCAGCGTATAGAAGACATTTAGAGTGCTTAATACATTCAGAAATGTCATTGATTGCTATCAGAAACATAATTGGTCCAAGGTTCGATCCCTGGGGAATTCCGGAATTTACGGTATATTCCATTGATGAATTTCCGAGAAAGTATACATATTGCTGTCTACCAGACAGATACGAGCTAAAAAATCGTAAATTTGCTTGTGAAAAACCGAAATTGTTTAATTTTGTCAAAAGAATATCATGATCTATACTGTCGAATGCCTTTTCTAAATCCGTGAAAATAGCATCCATCTGTCCTCCGATATCCAACTCAGATGAAACATCGTGAGAGAAATTCATCAGATTTGTGACTGTGGATCTCCGTTGCATGAATCCATGTTGTTGTTCTGATATGGCTGGCGCTACATGAGTAACAATTCTGTCATGTAAGATAAATTCAAATATCTTTGCAACAGCTGATACTATACTCACGGGTCGATAGTTCTTTATTAATGTTTGGTTACCTGATTTTAAAATAGGACAGACGCGAGTTTTTTTTTTTCAAATATCTGGGAATGTATTTGTACTAATTGCTAGGTTATAAAGAAATTGAAGGGGATCTTTTAAAATCTGTGAGCAACCCTTAATTACGTAAGGGGGTATTTGGTCCGGGCCCGCTGATGTTTTTGGTCTCAGTTTTTTAACGCTCTATCAATTTCCGCCATTGTTACTTCGCTTATGTGCAGGGTTACTGGCGTATTTGCCTCATCTTGCGATATTCTGTAGGAAGAAGGGTGTTGTGAATACACCGACTGGAAATATTTTGCAAAACCCTGAACAACCGCTTCCCCGCTTTTTAGCTCTTCCTCATTGTATTGCATTATAGTACATGTACCATTGGCCCTTCTCCTGCTTTTCACGTACGTCCAAAAAATTTTACAATCACTATTAATGTTATTTTCAACTGTTGTTATATATCCTTTATGAGCTAGTTTGATGTCTGTTTTGGTCTTGTTTCTTAATTGTTTGTATCTCAATTTGCTATATTCAGAGTAGTCTTTTCTTTTTCTGTGGAAGTCTTTATCTTTCAAATCATTAATTATTTGTTTTGTAAACCAAACAGGGTATTTACTGGTTTTAAAAGGCATTAATACCGAGACGGTATTTTGGAAAACTTCGTAAACTTTATCATAAAAAAAATTAACTGCTGAATTTATTTCCATAATTTTGTAGAGATCGTCCCAATTTGTGTCTCTTAAACCGAGGTAAAGTTCATAAAATTTAGCTTTTTTTAAATTAAATTTAGTTTGCTCTTTAATTCTGAAGGTGTTTTTGGCTCCATTGAGAGGTACAGTTAAATCCAGTGCGGGATGGTGTGCATCTTCGGGTAAAAGAGGAGTATTATGTCTTACAAGATTTAGGTTTGTGTAGTTAGTGAGTATTAGGTCAAGAGTTCTTCCATTCGAATTCTGAATGTTGTTGTAAGTCTTAAGTTGAAGTAGGTTCATGAAGTTATACAGTAACTGTGAATGGCTATTTTTATCTACATCATTAATTTCTGTACCACCCAAGGCCCCCTACGCCTAATTGCGGCTACAGATATGAACAAACGTTAAAATTATGAACCAGATACACGGCCATAAATGCGAATAATGCTATGAATTTACTCACTTGTTCATACAAAAACTCACCTTTTTTTTCACTTTTTTGAAGAAAAATCACTCACTATTTCACTATTTTTGGACAAGTGAGTGGATGGAAGCCCTGGAGATCATTTCAAACCTGCAGCATCGCATTCGCCCGATGTGCAGGTGCGTTGTCGCAATGCTGGAATGAGGGGCGGGAATCAATTCCACTCGGGTACGTGAGTCAGGTAGCCAGGGTTACCTCAACTCCACTCGACACTCCAGGTAGTCGCCAGAGGAGTCCCTCAACTCCGCTCGGTCGCGGTCTCTTTATCCTTATGTATTCTTAGAACGACACAAGTCTTCCATGCTCACTTGCACCATTGATTATAATCAATGCTTCTAATATAACTTCTAATAATGATAACAAATTAAGTATAACTTCTCAAAATAACCTACCGTGGTCAGTTATATTTCTGCAGTACAATAACCACTGCTTCAGTGTTTACATTTTTAAGTGTACTGAAATAAGTGGAACATGTAATTTCAAAACATCGAGTAGAATTGTTTAACTTGTTGTTGTTACTTAATCTACTCATTTAACAATTTCTTATCACTTGCAGGCGCGGATTCAAGGGGGGAGGGGTCACGGGGGTCATGACCCCACCCCCAAACGGATACCTTTTTTTTTTTTTGCAAACTCAAAAAACGAAAACACAATTACCAGACAAATACAACTTAACGAATTTTAACTGAAAACCGTTTTTGATGTGTAACATCTTTCCGCTCGGTTGCTAGATAGTTTTGTGGGAGTGATTTTGAAAATTGGGGACGGAAGTGGATCGGAACGATCGAGCTGGCAGTGGTGGATCGAACGGAAGTATGCACTGCCCGCTCGATCGAACGGAAGTATACTAGCTGGCAGTGGTGGAAAACGGAAGTATGCACTGCCCGCTCGATCAATCGAATGGAAGTGTACTAGCTGGCAGTGGTGGGAAACGGAAGTATGCACTGCCCGCTCGATCGATCCAGCGGGCAGTGGTAAGACCCAGCTGGCAGTGGTACGAGAAACAATGAGCGCGCGGTGTCGAAAATTGATACCATGACGTACTCTCGGCCATGTGGAATGTATATGACGTACTGAACGGGAAACGCTCATGCGAACTCTGGTGTCAAGTGATTGAAACAAATGACATGGTACATGTTCGAAGTCTTCGTATCAGTATTTAAATGTTAAATGCCTTAATATCAAACATTGTAAGTAGTCGGCATTGCCGGTATTGTGTTTCTGCACAATGGCTATTCAAATATTAACCCACATAACGGTAATGCAGTCATCAATATAATATAATCGTTGTGGTTATACGAGAATTGAGCAAGCCTTCATGAACTATTACTGAATACATTCTCTTTACTCACAAGGAGGCCTAGTCATAAGGCATTTTAAACTCAATTTCACGCAGGTATCGAAACAAGCAAAAGTGATTCACTTGTAAACTAATAAGAACAGACGAGATGATTACATAGAAAAAGTGGTGTGCAGACGATATCTTAAATCCGAATAGCTGTACGGTAAACAAGCCTAGCTCTATAAGAGTTAGAATTCATAACTAATTTGTTGTGTGGGAATGCAGCTGATTTTTCCGTTCTAGGCTGGAAAACAGTATTTTCAGCATCCGCAGCTGATATCGAAAGTATTTTTTTAGGTACAAATTATACACTTATTGTCTAAATTTAATTTTGTAATGTCTGAATAGGTTAAAAAAACATACAAACATTTAATTATGCACATGTTAAAACAATGCATAAAATTGGTAGAAAAAATAGAAAACTTGGCAAACTTATTTAAAAGAATATTATGAATTATGATAAATTTTAAATCACTTGTATTTTCTGCCATATAAGTTATAATGTGCCAAACACTTTATACCTGATTTAACGACTGAGCGGACTCGACATCAGAGCGGTTGACCAATGGCACAACAATGTCTTGCGAACACCACCACGCCATCGGTCAAGCGCTCTGAAGTCAAGTCCGCTCATTCGTTAAATCTGATATAAACATAACACATAAAGAACTAGATATTAATCACTGTTGTTAAATAAAAATTTGGAGAGGAAATTTAATAAAATAAGAAAAATCATCATCTTAAAATCACATAAATCTTTACTTCATTTCAAACTATACAAAAAACATGCGCTGCAGAAGGTGTTTGATCTGGCCCTTGGTATGCGAGCAGGAGGGTTATGACATTTGTTTACGTCATTGGGGATAACCCCTTGCCGTGACTGCTCCTCCGCTTAGACAACTGTTCCCGAGCCACCCAACTCCTCTCCTTATATACAAAACAGTGCAGGGTTCTGGGTCCGGTATCCCGTGGAGTATGCAGGAATTCCACAGTAAGAAGTTTGCGCGGCCAGTAAGCCTCCTTCGAGAGGACATGCTTGGGGAGAAAATGTGGCCACCCCAACTCAGATATCCCGCCGCCTGCTGGGACTGCAAATCATTGTAATAAGGGATGTCTTTCAAGATTTGCTGTATTCGAGCAATGGTTTGATGGTTCAACAAAAGACACTGAGCTTGAATGTTAAATGTCACTCCTAAGTATTGAAGAAGACCAGCTGGTTGTAACACACACTTTCTTATCTCTGTTAATGGTCACTACCACATCAAGAAATAACAGGATCTCGTCCACATTTAATTCAGGCCCGTGGATGAGCCAGTCATCTAAATAAGCAATCATCACTGTCCCCGGAAACTGTTGAGCGATCAATTCCCCCACTGCCACTGCCCATCGTTGCATAATACTGGGGGCAAGTCAGTGTCCAATTGGTAAACGTTGCCAGCAGTAATACTGTCGTCGGTAGGGGAAGGTACCCCAGTATCGGACACTTAAGGTTCCTTTTGTATAATAACTTAAGGAAAGGGTCAAATTAAAAATAAAAATTATTTTTGAAAACTTAATTTGATTCTCTTTCATTGTAGCAAATCATCTTTCTACATTATATACTGATATAAAAGAATTTAAAACATTTATAAATCACACATTTTTCACAATTCAAAAGCGAGGCACACAGTATCGGACAGTCTTAATATTGTTAAGATTATTCTATTATTATGCTCATGTATTTACGGTATATGAATATTACTTTTTAGCACATACGTCACATTGATAATAACGAAGTGTCCCTTCAAGGAAACCTTTGCATATGTTGCACTGGATCCAGTCCTCACTGAAATTCTCACCACAAATTATGCAGTGGGTTGTTTCGCAATCAAAATTCAGTGCCTTCCTAGCTTTTTTCCCCAATTACCCCAAAGATTGTAAATTCAGGTCAACACGCCTTGAGTTCACATTATGCTTTGTATATAACATAATAATAAACTTAAGGAAAGGATTTCCAAAAATTAACATAGAAATTAAATTATTAGGCTACATAATTGTGACATAAATTCAGTTCTAAACATTTGTCTAAACATGTTAATATCAACGTCTTGCTCATCAGAAAACGTGCTTTTAAATGCACCCATGGCAGTTTTCATTTGTCTCTCTTTCGCTGGAGAAATTAATTGCAATCTGTCACCTAATGCACTTCTAGGGACACAGAACTGCTCACTTGCGTACCTATCTACCTAATGCTCATTTTAGCCCCTCTTACTTCATCAATTGCTAATTTTATGTTTTCCATCACCCAGATTCACCTTTATACTCCCATATTTGTCTGAAACAAAAGAAGGTATTGTAAGAATTGGTAAGAAAACTTCGGGTACGTTTGTTCGATATTGTGTGCCGGAAGCTTGTCCGATATTGGGTGCCCAACACGTAAAACTTGAACGGGTCATTATACGTAACACATTTAAACAAAAGCTACGCCATCATCCACATTTCTTCATTAACATATGGTTAACAATCAACAACCCTTAAAATATTTCACTCATCAGTATTAAGGTCCGAACAGATTCACAAAATTATCTTCGTGCAGCAAGAAAGAGTCACAAAAGAGAGAGCATCTCACCACATGCTTACTTCTTTGTTTATGGACACATAATGGCCACTCTCCAACGTACCTCGTGAAGGGTCAGTACTACCATCACAAAAGTTTCCGCAGCATTGTGCTGAACATCAGAAACTGACACTGTCCGATATTGAGTTCCGTCCGATACTGGGGTACCTTCCCCTAATACACACCGTAATTAAATATGGTGGGTTGGCGACCACGGGGCCCCAGCTGAGTCCGGCATTGCTTCCACTTACTTGTGCCGGGCTCCTCTCTGTCTTCTTTCCTGTCGACCTCACTTGGTCAACTCTTGTTCTCTTCTGACCCCGACGGTATTAGGGTATCCGAGGCCTAGGGAGTCTCTTCCTTTCCCGCCTTAATTGGCCCTTGTCTCATCTTTTCTGATACCCTCCTTCTGCGAGGGGTCAGCCTTCTTTTTCTCTTCCTTTTACCTCCTGCCTTGTGCTCTAGGCCCTTAAGGAGGCAGGGTGTATGTAGCCCCACCACTTCTGGTGCACCCTAGATAATGCTACACCCTCAGGGGCTCACGGCTGGTGAGTTCGGGAGTTGGCGACCCCGAGGGATTCCTGAGCTGGGTCCGTTTTCCCCTTTTGTCCCTTACCTTTGAAGCGGACCCTCTCCTCTTTCTCTTTCCTATCTGCCTTTCATGGCTCTCCTTCCTTCCAAGTCCCTCAATCCGCCTTCTCCGAGGGTTGAGGGCATTTCTTTTCCTTCTGTCCTTTTATTTGCCCTATTCTCCTTTAATTTTCCATTTCTTCATCTAGTATGTAGGTTAGTAGTTAGTGTTAGTTTTTAAGTTCGCTTTTCATTTTCATCTTCACGATCACCCAAACCATCAGGGGCCGATAACCTAGATGTTAGGCCCCTTAAAACAACAATTATCATCATCATCATAATTAAATATGTCCCTCTGCCGCTCTGGTATATGGTAAAACCCACTTTTTAGATCGAGTTTAATAGCCACGTGGTGTGATGGTATTGATTGTAATGCCTTAGCCGCCGATTGTAGAGAGAACCGTGGCTTAATGATAGTCAGTCCAAGGTGAGAGATCATATATCACACGTGCCGTTTGATTGGCTTTGGGCACTAAAAAAATTGCAAACGCAAATAAATGTTTACACTTGGCCAAAATCCGAGCCTGCACTAGATCTTCTATCACTTCGTCCATAAGTGGCGTAGCCTTCGTCTCCCGGAAGACCGCTGGAGCGTTGGTCGGGCGGGGAAGCACAACGCCCTGGTCAATAATCTTGGTCTCGTAGTTCCCGCATGGCGTATCAGCGTAGGAGATGGCGTTCGCTGCAGGCACCGCTGTGGACACGTATCTGGTGGGTGGAGGCGGACGGCTGCTCCCTTGAGTAACCTCTAGTTGTTGGAAACCTTGCTCGTTCGGGCGCTGGTAGGTCAAGCCTAGGCTTAAACACTACCGGAGGGTAGATGATATGCAACAGGAAAGGGCTTGGGAATAGAAAGGAACGAATCCAAACAAAGAAAGAAATAATATAGTTTAGATAATGAAAAAAATAAAAAATAGGGTTTTGATTAATGCTCGTGAATGCAAGGCGAGAAAGCAAATACTAGCCTCGAAACTTTGAGTTATTAATAGGGCATTTTTTAAAGATAGATTAATTGTCAAAAAACTGATAAACACTTGAAGAATGAAACTGATAAGAAAACACAGTCTTGCTTACGTATAGAGCGACCAAGAGTGTGTATAAAAAAAAGTACTTATAAGCAAGTATAATGGTGCGACCAATGCTAGCTGAGTTTGCCGGCTGGCAGGCGCTAAGTGTACCGTCCCTCCCGAACAGAGAATATGGTATTATGTAGGTACATCAGTTTCAACAAGGTGAATAGACGTGCAGTGAAGTGTAAGGAATAATGGGAATCGCCATTCAGCAGTACCGGGCGGTCATCGGTCGCTGGCAGGCGAGAGTACAGTGTGATTTCGGTGTCGGGAAAGTGATAGTGGGCAACGTCACTGAGCAGATGGGGGTTTTGGTGATGGGGATGGTAGCGCTGGTTGTGGCGACGCTACTGTTAATTGGAGAAGTGGAGCCAAACCCAGGGCCTGGTCAGTTAGGATGGCAAGAAATTGAAAAATAAGAGAAATTGTAAAGGAAGTGTCACAAAATGACCAGATCCGGGACATTCTTCGAGAACAATGTAAGGAATTCAGGGAGATGAAGACATGTATAAGAGAAAAGATGGGAATAGGGACAGAAAGGCTGGCCGAGTATAGTAGAGAGATGAAAGACCTAAGAGAAAATATGAAGATATTAGAAGTGGAGGTAAAAGAACTAAGGAAGGCCAAGCTGGATGAGAGAAAGAAAAACGTCTTCATATACGGAATAAAGAAAGATGTCAATGAAAGCACCCAGGATCTTATATCCAAGGTGCTCCGAGTGATTTGTGAAGGCATGCGGATAAGCATGGGGGTTTCAGAGATTGACAATTCCCCCCAGGGGCTCACATCTAGTGGGATGTGGGTTGGCGACCACGGGGCCCCAGCTGAGTCCGGCATTGCTTCCACTTACTTGTGCCGGGCTCCTCTCTGTCTTCTTTCCTGTCGACCTCACTTGGTCAACTCTTGTTCTCTAACGACCCCGACGGTATTAGGGTATCCGAGGCCTAGGGAGTCACTTCCTTTCCCGCCTTAATTGACCTTTGTCTCATCTTTTCTGATTCCCTCCTTCTGCGAGGGGTCAGCCTTCTTTTTCTTTTCATGTTATTTCCTGCCTTCTGCTTAAGGCCCTCAAGGAGGCCGGGTGTATGTAGCCCCACCACTTTTGGTGCACCCTAGATAATGCTACACCCTCAGGGGCTCACAGCTGGTGAGTTCGGGAGTTGGCGACCCCGAGGGATTCCTGAGCTGGGTCCGTTTTCCCTTTTTGTCCCTTACCTTTGGGGCGGACCCTCTCCTCTTTCACTTTCCTATCTGCCTTTCATGGCTCTCCTTCCTTCCAAGTCCCTCAATCCGCCTTCTTCGAGGGTTGAGGGCATTTCTTTTCCTCCTGTCCTTTATTTGCCTTATTCTCCTTTAGTTTTCCATTTCTTCTTCTAGTATGTAGGTTAGTAGTTAGTTTTAGTTTTAAGTTCGCTTTTCATCTTCACGATCACCCAAACCATCAGGGGCCGATAACCTATATGTTAGGCCCCTTAAAACAACAATTATCATCATCATCAGATTGACAATGTGACCAGGATAGGGTGGGGAAAGGGCACGAGGCCCGTGAAAGTGTCGTTAGTTTCTTCGCTGATGGCTCACAGAATTCTGGCGAACACAAGGAACGTAGGGGAGAGGATATGGGTAATATGAGAAATGAGCAAAGAAGAGGTAAGCGAGCAGCGGACCTTGCTGTTTCATTTAAGGTAGGCAAGGAACTCTGGTCTCGAGGCTTATGTAAAAGGCAATAGACTGGCGGTTAGCGGCAACAACTGGGAGCGAGTTTGGACAGTGGCACAACTCCAGGATATGGAGAAGCAACAACAACAGGAGCCAGTTAGACCTAGCATCCAGGTGGAAGCAGCTGTTGGTTCAGAGGGAAGTGCAGTATTGACTCAATAGAGAGCATCGACCTCAAAGTCCAATACGTAAGTGTAGCAAGCAGGAACAACTAACGTCAGCACCAAGAACAGCGGATAAGTGCATGGTTTGCAGAAAGGTGAGACTGTCAAACAACGAGTTACTAGTCTAAAAGAACTTTGGGGCAAGAAAACCTTGGTAGAGCAGTTGAATGTGGAGAAGGAGGTAATTTCTTTTCCAGCTGGTAGTATACTAGAGCTAGAGAAAGCTCGAGTTACTAGAAGCAAAGCCACCGCCAGCGAAGAGGGTAGGGGTAAAAAATAACTAAACTGGAATATTGCAAGCGTAAATATAGAGGTATTTTTTAATAAGAGGGAATGGTGTAGTTTTGACCCTAATAGAAGATATGTAGGATTTGTTGAGAGTTGGCTCCCTGCAGGTTGCGAGGTTGAAATAGATGGCTTCATTATACTGTGTGGACAAAACCTAAGATTAGGAAAGCTCGTACAGGTAGGTTCCCGGAGGGGGGGATTGTTGTTTTAATTAAAGGAGAGGTGACTCAATTATCAGAATTTATTAGTTCAGAACTGGAAGAAGTAGTGTGGGTAAAAGCAGATATTAGGGGGCAGGGGAAATGAACGGTATGTTTTTGGTTTTGTCTACAACCCTCCGGAGAATTCCCCGTGTACAAGAGAAAGCCTTTTCGATGAATTAGCAATTGAAATAAACAGAATTCAAAATTTGTATGAAGAGACAGAGATTGTGCTTTTAGGGGACTTCAGTGCGAGAGTTGCAGACAGAAGGCCTCTTTAAAGCAACCCCCCAGGGGCTCACACCTTGTGGGCGTGGTTTGGCGACCACGGGGCCCCAGCTGAGTCCGGCATTGCTTCCACTTACTTGTGCCGGGCTCCTCTCCGTCTTCTTTCCTGTCGACCTCACTTGGTCAACTCTTGTTCTCTTCTGACCCCGACGGTATTAGGGTATCCGAGGCCTAGGGAGTCTCTTCCTTTCCCGCCTTAATTGGCCCTTGTCTCATCTTTTCTGATACCCTCCTTCTGCGAGGGGTCAGCCTTCTTTTTCTCTTCCTTTTACCTCCTGCCTTGTGCTCTAGGCCCTTAAGGAGGCAGGGTGTATGTAGCCCCACCACTTCTGGTGCACCCTAGATAATGCTACACCCTCAGGGGCTCACGGCTGGTGAGTTCGGGAGTTGGCGACCCCGAGGGATTCCTGAGCTGGGTCCGTTTTCCCCTTTTGTCCCTTACCTTTGGGGCGGACCCTCTCCTCTTTCACTTTCCTATATGCCTTTCATGGCTCTCCTTCCTTCCAAGTCCCTCAATCCGCCTTCTCCGGGGGTTGAGGGCATTTATTTTCCTTCTGTCCTTTTATTTGCCTTATTCTCCTTTAGTTTTCCATTTCTTCTTCTAGTATGTAGGTTATTAGTTAGTTTTAGTTTTAAGTTCGCTTTTCATTTTCATCTTCACTATCACCCAAACCATCAGGGGCCGATAACCTAGATGTTAGGCCCCTTAAAACAACAATTATCATCATCATCATCATCTTTAAAGCAAGGGGGTTGCCGAGGCCGCATGTGGGGATAAGCAAAGCAAAGATAGGGAGTGCAACAAGAACGGAGAAAATATTTTGGAACTATGTGGTGCTGAAGAGTTATATATACTAAATGGTGTCTGTGTGGTGGATGAAGGAGTAACTTGACATATATATCAGAGAATGGAGGAAGTGTAATAGATTTAGCAATATGTTCCAGAGGAGCACTAGCCCTAATTAAGAGGTTCACTGTTGAAGAATGGGGGGAATCAAACCACCTACCATTTGTCGTCAATATGCAGGGAGCGGTGACAAAATCAAAAGGGAATCCACAAGTTAAAGCTAAAGAAAGAAAAGTAAAAGGATTCAGATGGAGGGAGGAAAACTGCAGAGAGTTCAGGAACTACTTCCAGGGAGAAAATCTTTGAACTGATAAAGGTAGGGATAAGTTTAATGATCAAATTGAAGGGGTAATACGTATGATTGAGAATGCAATTATGATGGCCGGGCGGAAAATGTGCGTGAAGGCTAGGAGAAAGGTAGGGAGAATTAAAGGATGGTACGTTGAATCTTGTAGAAGGAAGAAAACCGAAGTTATTAGGGCACTGAAGTTATACAAGTGGGTAAATTATTAGCTTGGGAATAACCTAACCCCCAAGTGAAGGTGATGAAGAAAAAGAAGTGGGTTTCGGACTGGAGAAAAAGGATAGAGAAATAGGACGAGAGTCCAACAGAAGTTATAATTTTAACTTTAAGTATACTCAAAGGCAGCTGCCACTGCAAATCCGCTTTCCGATACCTTAAGTGGGTAGGGATCTGGGCGAAGCTAACAGGAAACGCAGCTGGAACTTGGGCTATTCGCAAGAAAGCTGCTATAGCGTATTCCCTCTCAAGCATAAATATACCTACTATGGGGAAGGATGGTGGTCTGGCAAGACAAAGAGTAACAGATTTATTGTGTATCTGTTCAAAGGAGTTTGTTTCTAAACAAGTATTATGAAGTATACAAATAATTTGAATCAGCCGTGATATTTTAGTTCTTGAAATTGTAGAATTTCTAAAGAGCGACCGAATGCTTCCAAGAAGGATAGGGATAAAGCAATTATACCCTTGGGAATAATTTTGGTAAGAGTACCAATAGTTGCATTTAGAAATGACTAAGCTTTTACCCAGCAAGGCGCCGACTAAAAGTTTAGACAATGAGAATCACTTAAATTTTGAAAAACCAACCATAAGTGGTAGAGAGAATCTCCACAAGCAGGAGCTGGCGTAGCGAGCTATGCTTGCCTTACTGGCCAGATAGAATTAGCTATCAAAGCTAAGAGAGACCTTAATAAGTTAATAACTAAGAGTTCTTGCTCAAATTCAACAAGTAGTGAAAACCTTATCAATGGATTTATTTTTATTAAAGAGGGCATAAACCTAGGAAGAGTCAGGGAAGACAGGATCTTGCCTAACCGTTATTTCAGAGAAATGATAGAGCAAAAGAAAAAATCAAATTTATTTAACAATGCAAAAAGGTGTAATGAATTTAAGACATATATAATTTGAGTTATCAAACAATTGGGGTCGCAGACCTCCGAAATCATTTAAATCTTGCGCCAGGCAATTGATAATTTTTTGGTTTCAAACCTTTTATATGAGCTAAAATCTTCGTAAGATTTTGAAATAGCTAAGATTAATAAATAGAAAATTTTAAGATAATTAAAGTAATTAAGGTTAAACAATAAATCAAGTACAAGGTGTGTACTTTAAGGATTTCTAGATAGGTATCTTAGAAATATGAACAAATAACTTCGAAAGTAACAACAACAGAAAACAGGAAGAAATGAAATAGCAGTTTCTATAACTTCTTGTATTAATACAGAACTACGTTTAGAGATTATACAAATAGGGCAGGTCACTTATTGTGAAACCTGAAGAGAAAATTTGAAAGGAAGATTCTAGAACTCCCATGTTTAAGTAGGGATCGCGAGAAAAATAGGGCAAATTTCCCTTTCGTGAAACCTAGAGATAACTCACTTTTGAGTGGAAAGAATTGGATTCCCTCATTAGAAGGGAGAAACAATATACTTTAAGGCGTGTACTAGACACGAAGTTTTACAGACATCAATTCGTTGTACGTGGAACAAGTAAGGGAGGGCACTTATTGAGAGTGACACCTAATTGAAAAAAGACCTAAAGTAACAATTTTATTATTTTAGTTTGTTAGTAAAGGGTTTGGGAAAGATCAAATGGGATTGTGGTAGAGTGTTCATGGCCGTATTTATTGTACTCGGACGAGCGCGACGCGGATGAAAAAGTTGAACAGGCACTGTTATCACTATAGTCTGTTGATATAGTTGAATGTTCACTGTACCAGCACAAAAAGTTTATAGAAAGAAAAGTTATTGCAGTTATGTAAAAGTTGAGTTTTGGCTTGAGAGAATTATGAGTTGTAGTTTCTATGGGCGGCAGTTAAATACGGCAGAAAATTTCCCACGTAGGAAGACAGTTTATGTCGATTAGAAGTTTCTCAGCGAAGAAAGTATTCCCATATCAAGTGGAAAATACACACATCAAAAAAAGTTTTGCATCACCTCGGTTCCAAGAGTTCCGGAACCGTTAAATACAAAGGGAATAGAGATCAACACAAACAACATTTCAGCTCGTTTTATTGCTCATGAGACCCACACATTGCATGTTGTACCATCATACAGCTAGACTTTCAGCATTTGTGGTCCAGATTGCAGTACACACCACTACCTCTAATACCCAGTAGCACGTCCTCTTGCATTGATGCATGCCTGTATTCGTCGTGGCATACTATCCACAAGTTCATCAAGACACTGTTGGTCCAAATTGTCCCACTCCTCAACGACAATTCGGCGTAAATCTCTCAGAGTGGTTGGTGGGTCAAGACGTCCATAAACAGCCCTTTTCAACATATCCCAGGCATGTTCGATAGGGTTCATGTCTGGCGAACATGCTGGCCACTGTAGTCGAGCGATGTCGTTATCTTGAAGGAACGCATTCACAAGATGTGCACGATGAGGTCGAGAATTGTCGTCCATGAAGACAAATGCCTCTCCAATATTCTGCCGATATGGTTGCACTATGGGTCGGAGGATGTCATTCAGGTATCGTAAAGCCGTTTCGGAGCCTTCCATGACCAGCAGTGGCGTACGTCGGCCCCACATAATGCCACCCCAAAACATCAGGGAACCACCACCTTGCTGCACTCGCTGGACAGTGTGTCTAAGACGTTCAGCCTGACCAGGGTGCCTCCAAACACGTCTCCGACGATTGTCTGGTTGAAGGCATATGCGACACTCATCGGTGAAGAGAACGTGATGCCAATTCCGTGGGGTCCATTCAGCATGTTGTTGGGCCCATCTGTACCGCGCTGCATGGTGTCGGGGTTGCAAAGCTGGACCTCGCCATGGACGTCGGGAGTGAAGTTGCGCATCATGCAGCCTATTGCGCACAGTTTGAGTTGAAACACGACGTCCTGTGGCTGAACGAAACGCATTATTCAACATGGTGGCATTGCTGTCAGGGTTCCTCCGAGCGGCAATCCGTAAGTAGCGGTCATCCACTACAGTAGTAGCCCTTGGGCGGCCTGAGCGAGGCCTGTCATCGACAGTTCCTGTATCTCTGTACCTCCTCCATGTCCGAACAACATCGCTTTGGTTCACTCTGAGACGCCTGGAAACTTCCCTTGTTGAGAGCCCTTCTTGACACAAAGTAACAATGCGGACGCGATCGAACTGCGGTATTGACCTTCTAGGCATGGTAGAACTACAGACAACATGAGCAGCGTACCTTCGTCCTGGTGGAATGACTGGAACTGATCGGCTGTCATACCCCCTCCGTCTAATAGGCCCTGCTCATGCATGGTTGTTTACATCTTTGAGCAGTTTTAGTGACATCTATGAACAGTCAAAGGGACTGTATCTTGGATACAATATACACAGTCAACGTCTATATGCCGGAGATCTGGGAACCGAGGTGATGCAAAACTTTTTTTGATGTGTGTACATGGCAGTATAACTGGTAGATAGAGTGTAGGTTCTGGAAGGTTCCAGAGCAATGATGACTTGTTTAAATTGGGTTGATAATCCCTCGGCGGAAAACTAGATTATATAGACAGTGGGTATTTTAGAAATATCCCTCGATGTGAGATAGCATCTCAGAAAATCTATCATTTTGAAATTTAGACTTGATAGTTCAAGTTTGATCAAGAAGATCTCTTGAAAGCAGTTATTTTTATCACATATAGCAATTTTCACTGTCTATAAAATCCAAATAAAAGCATTGAGCCTTTTAAAAGCGATGAGAATATGGTGAAAACATGAAGTCGGTACTTATCTTTGCTTCATGAAGAAGGCGATGTTGCTGTTAACGGTTGATTCTAAGACTCGAACATGGCGTCGAATTTAAAAGTTTGCCTCTAGAGTAGAGGAGGCGAGCTTTAGTTAAGCTCCAACTGACTGGTTTGACTTCAGACGCACAAGTGAGGCCAGCTCAACGGACCGCGGAGAGACCAGGGAAGGGAAAAAGGTGGGGGTAGGAGACAAAAGGAATACATATAAGAATAGCCAACTTTGAAATAATCATTTCTCTTGATGAAATGGTCTTCAAAGAGTTGATAGCAGGCGTTAGAGATGGGACTATCGACTACTTTTAACCATCGACTGACTAGTCATTCATTGGAAGAAACTATCGACTAGATAGTCGACTACTTTCAGTCGAATGGTTACCTGAATTCGCATTGCTCCTAAGCGTGTTGTTCCATGTATTCGACTGAAAGTAGTCGCTTCTAGGCAGCGTACAAAGCACGGCAAGCCATTACCCGCTGAGTTGAGGCGTACCAACAGATAAAATCAAACTTCTCCTTAACCCACCTATTTTTGCAGACGTTAGTTTGGACTACTCGACGCTCGGCAACTTGCAATTGGTCAAAGTTATTTATTTATATATTTATTTTTACTGTGCTTCGAAATGGTGGTTTACGTCGTGTAGAGTGCAGCCATTATTTGCAATGTTGCTCATTTCATTTAATGCAAAATGTGTGAGTAAATGTTCCCCGATACCGGTATTGATACAGGGCACATTACCTGTATGTACTGTGGATAAGTGAAGTAATAGACCAACTTAATTAACCTAAGAGTAAATTAAATCACTATTACTGAAAGGGAGTTCTCAAGTACCGGGAACAATTCCATAGCCAACATTGAAATAATCACACTTCATATTTTAATGCCAAAAAATAGTAAATGTAAAATATGTCCATAGAGTCATAAACAAGTTAGGCTATGTGTTCACTAATTTAATCCTCTCTGAAGTACTAAGAACGTAGAGCTGAAATACGACTTGAACAAGAAAATTACGGCCTACAGTAAATACACACGAAAATAGAACACTTTAGAACAGCAACGAGGGCGAACTGTTAGTGGAGATGTTGGCAACAATGTAAATACTAAGTTTCTTTTAATGCGCGCGCCTTAGACCATAAATTCAATAGATGGCTGATGACGTCACATTGTTGAAACCAACATCTCGATCAGCTGACTGAAGGGAACTGCCGCTAGTGATAATAGAATTATCCATTATGGAGCTCCTTTTGTATTCCTTGACGTTGCTTAGCATTCGCCATTAGCCAATTGTAGTCGGTCTTGAGCCATTACCCTTCAGTCAGCTGATCGAGATGTTAGTTTCACGTCACAGTACAGGCGCAGTGTGGCAATGCGCCCTCTATTGTATTTATGCTCTAAGGCGCGCGCTATCCATGTGCAGAAACAATTGACGACCAGTACGTAAAACTATCCGAGCGCGTTCTACATGTTAAAAGTTAAAACACAATTGGGATATGTCGTTTGCAAACGACTTGTTTATGTTACGGTGAGTAGTCGTTGAATTCATTCGACTGTTTTTTTAAAAGCAGTCAAACAAGTCGATGGATTTAACATTTTTCAGTCGACTGCTGCGGTGCTGCCCATCTCCAAACAATTGACGACCAG
Source organism: Meconema thalassinum (assembly GCA_946902985.2). Classification (NCBI taxonomy): domain Eukaryota; kingdom Metazoa; phylum Arthropoda; class Insecta; order Orthoptera; family Tettigoniidae; genus Meconema; species Meconema thalassinum. The sequence goes on along the minus strand of OX336392.1, from coordinate 507,664,069 downwards.
AATCAATTTGTGCGAACGGTCAAGCTGTCTTCACAGTACCCGTTGCAATAGATGTAGAGATTCACATCACCACTCTATCTTATGATGGATGTCTGTACATAAAATCAGCCATAAAGCAACGGCAGTTTAACCACAGACAACGCTACAATTCTTCCGTCTCTGCCCTCATGTCTTTGCCTCTAACCCCTTCCCCCCTCACACACAGCACGCCACTGCTCTGACACAGTTGTTAGGCCTGCTACAACAACTCTCAGCCATAACCCTGTAAACTACAGCTAAACCAAACCCAGAACCCCCTAATACACTTCATTTGCAGAGCAATAATATCCATAAAACAACTCCGCAACAAGCTTCACAAAAACCTAAATTATAAACGAAAAGACTACTCCCCAAACACCAAAATCAGTAAACCTCCCTCATTTCTGCCACACTACACCTTAAACAGACATAGAAGGCATAGTCATGACCCCTTCATGGAGTAGGCTATTGTCTAAACACGAGCATGTCACCTTCAACTTTACTGAAGACTTCATTAAATTCTATTAAAAAATCATAAACTCATTCCACAAATCTTAAAATCAGTATACATCCCTCATTTCAGTTACTCTATTCTTAAACAAACATAGAAGGCGTAGCCATGATCCCTTCATGGAGTAGGCTATTGTCTAAATCTGACCACGCATACTACAACCTTACTCTAATTCAAAATTACTGCTGAATGATCCATCTGACTGGCAGGCAAAGGTATTTACCGGCTTGCCTGGGATGATGTGCCACAAAACCGGTATCTGGAGTTCAAACATAACCTAAATATTGAATGACAATATTGAATTGTCCAATAACTTGGACAATTGGATTTAGGCTATTTCATTGAAAGAATCAACGAACTGTATAAAACTATAGGCACCTACAGGTATACTTAACTTATTAATTAAAGCTCTACAATAAACATACAGCACAATGAATTGTAGCATGAAGTTATCCTGAAGAAGTCGTTTGATTAGAACGACTACTTCAATTAGAATGATTCCATTCGCTTGGAATTAGTCGTTTGCCAACGACTTGTTTCATTCGAATGATTTCCAACGATTGCTTTGGGATCAGTCGTTTACAACGACTACTTTTATTCGAATGATTCCATTCGCTTGGAAGTAGTCGTTTGCCAACGACTTGTTTCATTCGAATGATTTCCAACGATTGCTTTGGGATCAGTCGTTTACAACGACTACTTCTATTCGAATGATTCCATTCGCTTGGAAGTAGTCGTTTGCCAACGACTTGTTTCATTCGAATGATTTCCAACGATAGCTTTGGGATCAGTCGTTTGCAAACGACTTGTTTATGATACGGTGAGTAGTCGTTGAATTCATTCGACTGTTTTTTAAAAGCAGTCGAATAAGTCGATTGTTTTAACTATCGACTAATTCGACTGTTTTCAGTCGACTGCTGCCCATCTCTAGCAGGCGTCACTAGCGCAGCCTGGTGGGTGAAAAAGTAGACGAAGTTCTCTTGATCACGGAGATGATAGCGACGAGATCTGGTGGCTAGATTTGTAAGGAAGTCCTCTTGTGCAGGGAAAAATTTAGGAACTTCAGAGATTCGCTGCTAGATGACGCTAGGTGGGTCATGGAAGATATATATCTAGAACAGACTTACAGGTAGTGTAAGAAACATATACCAACAAAGAGAAATCAGGAGATCACTGTTGGTGTTTGCGAAAAAAAAGAAGGGATGAACTAAAGCAAAGAGAAGCAAAAGCTTACTCTGTCTTACCGTGTATTCCAAAGAATACACCAACAAGAGAGGAGGGGATGATGCGATGGGAATAGAATTTTGTCGTCTAAGGAAAGAGTATAGGGAACTGCTCAGCAAAACGAAACATGAGTGGCAGGGTAAAGAAGCAACAGCACTAAACAAGATTCTAAAGCTAACGACTGTAGGAAAGTGTGGAGCAGGATAAATTCTTGCTGTAGGGGGGCGCAGAAGTGGTGGTGGTGCTCTATTAGTGATGAAGTATGGATTACATATTATGAAAATCTGTTAAATGCTGAAGATAATTGGAGAAAGAGAGATGAGTTTGGCGTCCCGAGGGGCTTGAGGTCGCTCTGCCTATGCTGCACCAAGTCATATCAATAATTGAAGTTAGGGAAGTAGTGGCAAAAAGTAAAGGAGGAAAGTCAGGTGCTATTTCGGGGATAACAAATGAATTTTGGCCAGAGTTGAGTAAGAATAGGTTCATGATGGAAAGCTTGGTAAAAATCTTTACAAGATTTTTGAAGGAGGTAGATTTCCGAGGGCGTGACAGGAGGGGATAATTTGTCGAATATATAAGAAACGTGGGGACAAACTAGACCCAGGCAACTATAGAGACATAACTTTGCTTGACAATTTGAGCAAAATGTACACCGGGGTCTTATCCAAGCTGTTCGGTGATCTCGAGACTCCAGACTGGGTTCAGAAAAGGCATGAGGACCAGTGACAATATAATGGTGGTGAAAATGGTGATGGACAAGTACATAAGGAGGAAAAAAGGTAAGCTGTATATCACAGCTATTGATTTGGAGAAGGCGTTTGATTCAGTGAGCAGGGGAGCTGTCATGTCTAAACTGGAAAACATCGGGGTGACATATAAAATGATAAGAGCAATTGAGAATGTCTATTCCGAAGTGAAATGTGCAATTAAAACTAAAGAGGATGTAATTGGAGGAGAAATAAAATATAATATAGGATTAAAACAGGAATGCAAATTATTCCCGGTGCTTTTTTTTTTGGCTATTTATCAACGATATTTTCGATTCAAAGGGCTTTGAGCAACGGTCCAACCCTTGCTTGGACAATTATGATATCCCGGGCCCAGCTTTTGCTGATGACATCCTTCTGCTTGCTCTAACACCCCATAATATGCAACATAGTATTGACGAGATTGTGAGATACTGTGAGGACTGGAACGTGAAAATTAACCTGCGTAAGACCAACTTTATGGTGTGCAAAAAGGGAGTTAAACTGACTATGAATGAAAAGTGGGTCATGTATGGGTCAAAGTTAGAGACAGTGAAAAAACGTGAGTATCTAGGGACGATAATGGCGATTAATGGAAAATGGACCGAACAAATTAAAAGGGCAAAATCGAAAGGGCTAGCTGCATTGGCGAGTGTTAAAGTGTTGCAGCGTAAGTTACCGAATCTTGACTACAAAGTGCATAAGAATGTGTTTAACGCACTCATCGTTTCAAGAGCACTTTTTGGAATGGAAATATGGGGTTTAGAGGAAGGAACGGCAACCCCAGACAGTATTGTAAGTAGGTTTACCAAGATAATTTCGGGGCTACCTAGTTGCACGGCGAATTGTGGAGCGAGAATATTGTGTGAGGATGTAAGCATTCGACAACATATCATAAGAAGGGTCATACAGTCTTGGATTCGTTTGAAAGTAGGTGGAGGGGGGGGGGGAATGCTAAATGTAGCCTACCTGCACCAAATGAAGATCAGCAAGACGGCTACTGGGTGGACGGGGTAAGAAGTGTACTGGAAAGATTAGGAATGGGCTATCTATGGGATAGGGACTTACGAAGAGAGGTAGGTAGGATATGTAAAAAAGTGTGCTGAAGGGTTAATGACGTAGAGTTGCAGGTGCTAAGAGAAGAGTGCACCAACAGGAGAGCCTTAACGAAGTTCTGCGAAATAAGGAACTTTATGGGCATAAAGCCTCATTGTCTCATGAAAAGAGAAAAAGAGAGGGATAATTTGATGGTTAATGGGGGTGTATAAGAACAAAGCGTTGAGAGAAGTAGGAAAAGAGGACCTTTGCCTGTTTTGTGGGAAGGTTATGGGTGCAGCACACCTGATCAGGGAATGCAAGGAGATTAAAACGATAAGAGTAAAGTTTGTAGACAAATCAGATCTAAACAGAATAGAAAAGGAAAATGAGTATCACACTTTAATAAAATTACTAAAAAGGGAATGGGGGAAGGCTGGTTAATTAGCAAAATATTTTAATACCATCAGGGCAATGTGGAATAGGAAAGCGTCGGATGAGATTCAGAACTAAGATGCATGTGAATTAAGCATACAATTACAGGAGATGGCTTCCTAAGCTATAAATCTTGTTAAAGCCTAGGAGAGCCTATCTGTATTAACTAGGTATTCTTACTACAGCACATCCATATATTGCTGTCTGTGGATTTATCCGTTCTGATTCATTGCTGTGAGTTTGATGTTCTTGTTGTTTGTTTGTTTGTTTGGTTGGTTGGTTGGTTGTTTTTTTTTCTTTTTCTTACTATAAAACTTATCAGTCTATTACGGACAGTAAGGAGTCGATTGGAAAATAAAAGTAAATTTTTCTGTGATATTGTCTTGCCCAGAGGGTTTACACCCTCAGGACATGTACCCCCAAAGGGAGAGGTGGCTTACGCCACTGAACCCACATACACCCACAAGTGGGACATCCACAAATACATCTAAAACCAATCCACTACTCTACGGGTACCACACTTCTGTCACAACATCCCGCACCCTCTTCTAACCCCAGAAACTACCCCAAGCTGAGAAAAACAGCAAAATCCACACATCTTCTATAACACTGCAAAGAGGCGGCTGACGAGCATAAGTGGTTAGCCAATATCTTGCCCTAATTACACACAAGCACACTTGGAAGAATCTAGCACACCAAACACTGGGGAATGCTGACCGAGCAACTAGAAACAAACAAGGAGGTCCAACTTGAACTCAGGGTCTATTGCCGCCCGAGGCTCTGTCGCTCTGGTTCCTGAATTATCACCTAGAGGTAAGTATGCGTCTCAGTCCTCACACCAGATTTACAAGTGTATTCCTACCCTTTGACACCCACACTGCTGTTGCAATAACTTGTTTTACATTTGTGTTGCACTTCCCTAAAAAGAGGGACCTACATTAACAATTACGGTCCAATAAACCAGTGACCATTTACTCACACAATCTCTTGTACGCCTTCATTTCACACTTTGTTTTACTTCCCGACTCCCTTTACCCCGACCTCTCGCTGCCTACTTTATAGAACTGCTGTTTAAGCAGCGGCCAGGTTCATTATTACAGCCTTGAGTGAGTCACGCGGCTGACAAGCAGCTCCGTGCGTGGTCAGCTGTTAGTTAAACGCTCATCTGCAATACTCGTGCCGAGCGCTAATAGCGTCATTAGTTAGGGCATCGACCCAATTCACAACCCCCGTAAACTAGAGCCTTTCCCCCGATCAAAGCTCCCATCCACACGCCCAATTCCAAGTCCCCGCACATTCACCAAAACTCACCCCATTAGATCACACCTTCCAAATTAAACACTAACACCCCTTCGTTCGACCAACCCTTACTCCCGGTCCGAACAATATATATATATTGTGCCCTTCTAGCAAGAAATATGCAAATCACAGTATGCCAGCAATGCTCAAATCGGGGTTTTGGTATGTTCTCCCACTCTGTGACTTACACATTTTGGATTAAATAGAGGATACACTTTCAAAATAAAAACAAATTCAACTCCTATTTTAACACATTTAATTAACCAAAATTATGGCGCTACAAACAAATAAAACAAATAAAAAATTGACCAAATCCTTCTAAACTTGTTCAAAGTGAACAATAAAAATATAAAAATTAAACAAACATTATATTAAAATAAATGGTTTCTTTCAAACCAACAACTCATAATTATTTTCACTTCCATAAAGTATCTATCTTAAAGTCCAATATAATCACGAGCTCTAATGGCTCGATACTTTCCAATAAATGACGGTGTCCTTCTTTCATTCACCTCAATAACTATTTTATGAGTTTTCTTCTCATCAAACAAACATATAATCATATTTAAAGTACATATTACTTCTCTACTTAAATGTTTGGGCATTCCACAATGTTCTCAACATTTACCATCTCTCTCAAGTTTCACAAATCCACTACAGTGATCGGGAAACTACTTGTGTACTCCAGAGTTACAAAAGATTACTTGACAAAGTCAAAAACTATGATTACTCCCGGAATCTAGTTATCTTCATTAAACTCATGGAATCCTACATCCATACAACATTACATTAGGGATTTTATTTATTTATTTGTCTTATAAGACCACTATCACATAAGAAAGCTACGATCTGAACTGGCAGCAATATTTCATCTGCATGGACCTCGGTTCAAACCCCGGGTCTTTAACAACTTTTAAACACTCACGGTGTATTTCTACTTCTTTCAACGTTCCTTTCCGACCTAACACAACTTACAATGACACGGGTGGACCGTAATCACTTGGGCGAGATTTATGGCTGAGAGGGGACCCTCCTGCCTAGCCCGCGCGTGGCAGCTATACTCAATGCTTTTAAAACAGATCTTTCTTTCTTCAGTTCTCTGGAGAGACCTGGCGTTTTCACTTCTCTCATTCACTTTCAACAAACATTATTAGGTTCATAAACCACTTTCGTAACCTTGGCATTGATTAATTATGAAGGGTCATCATTGATTGGTAAGAGTAATTCACATACAACGACGAATATTTAGGGGCTTCCACAATTAGACGAGTCTAGGCTCGACTCTCTTAACATGCCTCGAGAACCATTCCCATACTAGAGGACTTATATACATTTGCTCCCTATTACAATATAACATAACACACATAGCCTCGTGATCTACGTCACTATTGGAGGACTTACAACATAGCTCAATTACCGCAATCAACTGTCCCTCATAAGTAATCTACCAAGTACATTTAGATTCTACGCATTCCTAGCGTGACAATTTACTTTCATGCGCTCCATTGCGCTATACATTATTTTAAGCCTAGCGTCTTCCAAAGAACTGACGAATTCCACATTAATAATTGATCCATATCTCAATTTTTATATTAATCCATTCCCTCGACAATAATCGCTATATTTTAAGAACATGCATTAACACCATGTCTTATACTTTTATTAAGGCTCAAACGCTCTTTCTTTCATATAATTCAAATTAATCTTTATTTATATTTCTTTTCCTTGTTATTATTATTATTTATATTCATATCATGTCTTCATTCCTTACAAAAGCTCAATAGCTATTTCTCTCATATAATTCAAATTTATATATCTTTCATGATGATGATTATTATTATTACGCTTGCTTTTACAGTATTTTTCAAATACACTGACATTTTATTTCATACATTTCCTCTACAGGATTTCACATAATTATTTATAATTTCTCAAATTTTATTCGTTCAGACCGCGCTCTTATTCTGTTATTTGTTATTCAGAAACATCCCTCTATCTCAAACTCCGGTGGATTGTACACAAACACTTTCCCCACACAAAACATAATGAAAATCTTTACTCACATGTTATAGGTCTTCCTGACCTTCCTTTTCTTGCGATGTTTCATTTTTGCCCACTATTTTGAAATTACACCATCTTGTACAAATTCATTTCATGTACTGACATATCTTGACACACACTAAACTCGTATATATTTAACACTGACAACATTTTAAAATACACTTGTGTATCCGTTTAGAATCAACAAAAAAAAGTCAACCCCTGGCACTATCCAGCCCATGACGGGCTAAGGCCGACCAAGCGACCGCTGCCCAGCCATTTGGCCTGCAGATATTGGGGTGACGCGTGATCAGCGCGTCGGGTCCCCTCGGCCGTTAATCTTGGTATTCGTGATCGGGGCGCTGTCTCACTGTCAGACAGCTACTCAATTGTCCTCACGAGGCTGAGTGCACCCCGTTCCAACCCTCACGTCAGTTTTAAAATCCCTGACGGAGCCGGGGATCGAACCCGGGGCCTCCGGGCGAGAGGCAGGCGCGCTACCCCAACACCACGGGGCCGGCTGTCCGTTTAGAATACACGACAAAAAAAATGAAATTATTACTTTTTAACACAAATCTTTATATATTTACACTTCACAGATTCTAATCACTAAGGCTGCTATTAAGCCTTTTCACACGTGATTTCTTGACCTCCCGTCTCCAAGGGTGAAATTTAGTAAATGTCGGCTCCCTATCTTGCCAGAATGTGAAAGTCTCGAATCATCTACTTCCTCCCTGGAATAATACTCCTTCAAATCCCGTTTCTTGACGATCTGCTATTTTTATTGACTCGAACGGCTCCTCTCTAGACCCTATTTATTGGTCTAGCGAAAGTCTATTCTGTCCACGGTCCCCCAGATAATCTATTGGTGACCTATTGATTTCTAGCAACTAATACTCCTCGTAACTTAGTGCTTTTTGAATAGTTCGTCTGCTTCCTTGAAACAATGTCTAGAGTTTCCTTCTCCTTTCCGCTTATTCGGTTCTCGAATTCCTATCTTCCCGGAATACTTTGCGAACCTTGTTCTGTCCGTCCCTACACGGGTTCTTTACAGTTGATAGAATGTTTATCTCGCTGTTACGTTACTTCAATACGCTATGATACTTTTGGTCGTCTAATTTAAGACCTATCGCCCTAGGCTCTAAGTTCGCAGCTTGCTTGACTGTAATTACTGAACTTTTCACTGTAGACTTTATATTATCGGAACTAAATCCTGTAACTAGGATTTTCCTAATTCTCCACACGGCGATACTGTATTAATACTTCTTAGCTACTCCTTATGGATGCTCGTTGGTTATATATATACCGCGACGCTCTTGGCTGTCGGATAATGTCTGTGCGGTGATACAGCGTTTCCCCTCAAGGAATACTTGTAGAGTCTTCGGCGTGATGTAGCACTATGACGCCCCCTGGGATATCGGAAACTGCATGATTGGTCTGGCTTGGCCTGGACTTTTATACTATTTAGTCAAAAATAAATAAAATCCTAGTGTTTTTCGTGACCAACTTTTAAAATAATGGTCGCACAATTATAAAAATTATATCTCCAGAAAGCTCGTCTTCCAAACGTAAAATGACCTCACTGCGCATGGAAATCGATCGTGTATTTCCGAGATATTAAATAATTTTTAGTCTTCAGCTGAGTGGGTGTTGCTGTTGATTTTTATTTCTCCACTCCTCGGGCCTTGGTAATTCCCCTATGACGTATGGCTACGTTTGCACTTCTTTCCTGGACGATTATTAAAAGCTCTTTCTCCACCCAAAAATCTCTAATCCGAAATGATTCACAATGCTGTATTTATTTACTTACTTTCATTCTTACAAATGGGTTAAATTTAATTATTCTTCTTCGGGCACAGTTGCGCTGTTGCCGTTTTAATGCAAGGTAAGGTTGATTACCGAAACGTGCTTCTCTCTCATACGCCTGGAATTTTCCATTCAGTCTATTTATACTCGTGACTGGCTCCTTATCAATGAGTCAGGCATGATGTCATTTTCTGGCCACCTGGATCCAATTTCTTACACAACGTTAGGCTAGCATCCTTGCTTGAAATCTTTCTCTGTTCTTCTGAAGACTGTATATTTCCTTCCTTCCTTTTACAAAAATACATGGATTCGACCTCCTTTGAGCCAATGGTACATGGGTTCATTATGTGGAACATGCCGTATTCATGTAGCTCAAATGTGTCTCTCATGGAGAACTGTCAAAAATGAAGAACACTGTTGTCCACATTATACTCGTTATGATCAAGAAAGAACTTTGTTCCCTCCCAGGGGCTCACATCTAGTGGGACGTGGGTTGGCGACCACGGGGTCCCAGCTGAGTCCGGCATTGCTTCCACTTACTTGTGCCGGGCTCCTCTCCGTCTTCTTTCCTGTCGACCTCACTTGGTCAACTCTTGTTCTCTTCCGACCCCGACGGTATTAGGGTATCCGAGGCCTAAAGAGTAACTTCCTTTCCCGCCTTAATTGGTCCTAGTCTCATCTTTTCTGAGGGGTCAGCCTTCTTTTTCTTCTCATCTTTTCTCCTGCCTTCTGCTCAAGGCCCTCACGGAGGCAGGGTGTATGTAGCCCCACCATTTCTGGTGCACCCTGGTTATTGCTACACCCTCAGGGGATCACGGCTGGTGAGTTTGGGAGTTGGCGACCCCGAGGGATTCCTGAGCTGGGTCCGGTTTTCTCCCTTTTTTCCATTACCTCTCGGGCGGACCCTCTCCTCTTTCACTCCCCCCTGTGGGTGGAGGGTTTAGAATACACCCTCGGTATCCCCTGCCAGTGGTAGAAGGCGACTAAAAGGGGCGACCTTGGTTATTCTTTTAGTTTCCGGCTTGTCTTGTGAATTGGACCTCCCGTGGGTGGGAGGGATGGAATACACTCACAGGTATACCCTGCCAGTGGTAGAAGGCGACTAAAAGGGTTTCTTGGCTCAGGTCCCCATTACGGGTTTGACAGCCAGCTCTAAACGCCACACATTGGGCGATATAACTCTCATTAGGTAATATCGCATGGCTTTTCCTTCATGTTTTTGAGGTCTGGCACTCAAAATTAATATGTGCGTGCTGTCAGAGGAAGGGCCACCTAAGTGTGCGACTACGCTCGAGAGCCTGTTCGGTCTGGCGACACCAACAGTTGGGTGCGCCATGTACCCTGCAGTAGTATCTGCCTGACAACGCAGGTCCCCGCACAGCTGCATGCCTGTGCTGGAAAACTCTCTAGTATATGACAAGGGGTACATGCCTGTATGGCATGTTAAACATGGGACCCCCGAGCAATGTCTTCCAAGCTAGACGGGCCTTGCCTTGGCTGGGTAGCGCCTACAGAGACAGCCTGTGATTGGAGTCGGTGGCATTCAGGGAGGATGAAATGGCCATGGGAAAGAAAAGGAATATCTCCCAACAGGGTGGTCCGCCACCCAAGTCTTTACTTTTGATTCCCTACGGGGATCAACCCCCTGGGAACAGTCTGTTCGTGAGAATCTGGGTGCTAACACTCTCAAGTTTCTGGTTGCAACCAGAACGGATGGGGGTGATTTCAAGATGGTAAAGTCTATTTTGTTTTCTCGCCACATAGAAGGGGTCTATGGTGAGCTTGAGAAAGTACAGGAGATGAGGAACGGTAGCTTGTTGCTCAAGACTAGGACTGGTGAACTGGTTGAACAACTTCTGAAGTGTGAGCACTTTGGCGATCTCCCCGTCAAAGTGGAAAAGCACCAGTCTCTGAATCTGGTCCTAGGAGTTATTTTCCACCGGGACCTAATTCTGAACACTGACAAGGAGCTCAGGGAGGATATCAGCACCGTCACGTGACTGATGCCCGGCGCATTACGCGCAAGGTCAATGGTCAAATCATAGATACTGGTGCTTTGGTCATTTCCTTTGAGCTCTCGGTGCTCCCGGAGAAAGTCAAGGTAACAAGTTACCGTTGTGACGTACGGCCTTATATCCCTCCACCAATGAGGTGTTATAAATTCTAAGTAGTAGGGCTAAGCCGGTCCTGGACAGATTTCAAGGTCATCCATGGTTTCTCGTAGTCACGTGCCCCCCCAGGCGTTCCCTGGGGGGCTTGGGGGGAGGGGAGGGGGGGAGGGGAGGGGAAAGGGTGGAAGGTCTGGCTTGGAAGCAGACCCAGTTGTTAGCCGACCTGTGTTGGCCAGCCAACTGACTGAGCTGGCTGGTGTGCATTGCCTATATAGCTTGTGGATGGAAGTGGGGGAGGGGACTGGTTCGGGCGACTGTCGAAGGTAGTCGAATGTGACCGAGTGTAACTTAGTAGTAGGGGGCTACTAGGAGTTCTGCCCCACCCCACCACCTCTCCCTCTGACGTCACATACTAACCCGCAATACATTCAGGGGCAAAGTCGATATCTCGCAAACCCATGGTCCGATTTTGACAAATGAGGTGTCGTTGGACTCGGGCTAACGCCCTCATTCAAATGAACCACTCATTTCAACCCCTAAATAAAACCTACCCCTACTATAGGGTGAAATTGTATTTTTTTTAGTGAAAGTCTCTTTTCAAATGCGACATGTATAAGATGCGCTGCTAAAATGAACTTAAACGTGGTTGCTCATATCGCGCATGCGTTTGGCTGGCTGCCGATATGGATTAATATTTTTGTTTTTGTTTTTTACTCATGCGCACTTGGGATTTTTGTAAGAGGGCGAGCTCTTTGAAAAAAATGATTGATAAGAAGGGGTTTTGGTGGTGAGGAGAGAACCAGATAGTCGCCTACTTTCCTACGAAGTTTGCCGATATCTCTCGAACGCAAGGTCGGATTTGGACGTGTGACGTGTCAAATCGCTTGTCTCGAAGCCCTATACATGTTATTAATAGGTTAAAGTTTTGAGAATGAGGGAAACAGGCTTTTTGGGGGTAAAACCGTGATTTTAGACTTTTTCCGATATTTCACGAATGCCTGGTCGGATTTGGTCCTATGACGTGTCAAATGGCTTATCTCGAAACCCTTTTTATTTTTGTAATAGGTTAAAGTTTTTGAGAATGGGGGAAACAGAATTTTTTGTTGTAAAACTGTGATTTTAGACTTTCTGTTATATCTCACAAACCAATAAAGCCAGAGACGTATACGAGGGGTCGTAGGACTCGGGGTGACGCCCCTCCCCTCTCCCCCTTTCGAATATAGTATTTATGTTTTAAAAAATGTGAAAGGGCCTAACGACACTTTTGTTGAAAACATTTCAGTTTTTAAAACTTTTCTTAAATTTGTCTAAAATGTTCATGACGAGTGGTTGTAGATAGAATGAGACGATACCACTGGACACGTGTTTCAACGAAGCTATTACTGGCCACGGTGGTGATATACCAATACAGTATTCGCTGTTTCGATGAGACGGCGGGTCGAGGGTTCGTTTTCTGATTTTTCCTATGATGGAATTCCTAATTCCTAAACCCCATGAAAGGGGTATTTAACGTGTAAACGATTATGAGTGACATGACAAATGATAATTACTTGATCCGATGAAGTTGGCTTTAGATAGAACAAACAGAACTTGGTTATATGTTGCTTGAAGTGAGTATAGAAAACAAACTTGCTGGGGAAGACTGACAGGATGTGAATGTAGAGATAATGTTTAAAACTGATTACACTTGTCTCTTTTCAAATTATTACTTAAATTGCAAATACAAAGGTGGACTGGGTTTGATATACAGTTAATGCTGCCTATCGCATACTAGCTTGTAAGAAAGCCAAACAAGCAAAAGGCGTAGGTAGAGCAGTGGTAAAATCGCTATGTGTAGAGAACTACCTAACGGTTTTATGAACTGGCAATGGTATGTCGCATAAACAGTGCAGGATACAATCCAGCAACCATAATTTTTATCTTGTGGAGCAGAGAAAACATATATATAGAGAGAGACATAGAAAGCTTGTGTATGTATGGGTAGCATTGATTGTTTGACCAGAGAAAATACGATGAGGTAGGGTGGGGAGAGGGAGAATTAACACTTATATATGAATGAATGGTAAATAGTATTTTTTTTCAATAGTTTTGTTTTTCAAATGCAGTGGTAGATAGCCGTTATTTTGTAAAACATTCTTACTTGCAGTAGTAATAAGACTCTATGGTTCCGCTAACACATAGATAGACTGTATTATTGCCATGGTCAAGCACTCACACTAAGATCATTTACAAAATCATAAAAATAAAAATAAAAAATCTTGTTTTGGAAATATCGTTTTTCAACATACACAAAATAAATATATAAAAAATTTGTAAACAGCAAAATGGAAAATCCATGGTCAAGCACTCACATTAAGATCATTTACAAAATCATAAAATGAAAAATAAAAAATCTTGTTTTGGAAATATCGATCTTTTTCAACATACACAAAATAAATATATACAAAATTTGTAAACAGCAGAATGGAAAATCCATGTTTCCATATAGACAAAATTTAAAAACCTTAAACGGACATTTAAGAAAATATATGCAAATGGGAATTTGACAAATGTGTAAATATGAAAATGGAAAAATCCATGTTTCCAAATCATGAAATTGAAAAAACATCAAACTGTCAATTTTTAAAAATGCAAATGGAAAATTGACAAATTGCAATGTGTGAAATGTGAAATTGAACAAATGGCTATCATTATTAAAAAATAAAAAATAACATGGTGCTCTATGGTTGAGGTGTGAATCAAACCCTCTCTACTTATTTGGACCACCCGAGACTGAGTAGACTAGTTTTAGTTGTCATACCGCTTTTAAAAGTTTGTGTTAAATCTAGGAATTGAACCCAAGAGCTTGTAGGGGAGATCCAAGGTTATAATATGTTAAACAGATAGCCTTGAATGTAGGGTGTGGTAGCTATATATAGATGAGACGTTTCGCTCGGGGGAGGGAGGCATGGAGATCTGCATCAAACCAGTCAAAAGACTGACGACTCAAACAACAACATGTAGAGCTCACCAAAATAATGTTGTGTAACGGTAAATGTTAGTCAACGAACAGTAATGCATTACTAAAACCCATGACACGATACCTAAGAGCTTTTCTAAAATTATTTTAAAATGCCTTTAACCCTATATTAAACACCCAGTTCACAAGACTCATAACTGCAATGTTATGGTCAAAAAAAAATCTATATTTCAAAACAAACAAGTGGTTTAGTCAATGTGTACTGGAAAAAGTTTTATAAACACTCAAGTCCACAAAAATAATTAAATTAGTAACTGTCAGGTTGACCGAGTGGTTATGGTGTTTGACTTAAGTTCAATTTTTCTGTACAAGAAAGCAAGGGTTCGAATCCCTTACCTGATATAACTATTGCTTCAACATGGCTTGACCACACTGTATTATTGTGTACTCGGTACACAAACCATAGATAGAGTGTATTGTTTAAGGTCACTCTCTTTGCGAACATAGTCAGAGACTGTTGATGGTTAACAATTGCATTAATAGTGGGACATAGGGATAGCAATTAAGAAAAACAGACAATACACATACACTATTTTTATTTATTTAATGTAAGTACTTGTACAATAGTTATATACAAACTACAACTCTCTTTTGTCTATAACTATCTAGTCCTTTTCGATCCACTTGCATATCAAGGGCAGATGACTTTGTAGTTCAGCCCCTTAAAACAACAACAACACTACTTCTTGCATAGTCTGTGATGTTGATGACTCTTGAGGCGTGGAAGATGGATACAACATAACTTTTACAACAGGGGTTAAACGTTGCTCAACAAACAATGCACTATTTTGGGTAGCAACATCTTTCTCTTATACTAACTTTTTAGCATTCTGATGATTTTTTTGTCAACACCATCAGTGTTTTGTCTGGAGCACTACATTGATGATCACTCACACTTAAAACCACACCATTTCTACTTTTCATATTGCCTCGACATTTTGTTGACCTCTGTTTTGAGCATTGCCAGAATATTATTCCTTTTACATTTTGTCGTCTATAGTTATAAGAGTAGCCTTTATAGAGTACACGTTGTTTACCTCGGTAGTTGTAGTAAGTTCCAAAGTAGTAACTAACCTGTTAGTATGATTTGCACACTACAAAGGTTATCTCGGTTCTGGTAATAGAATTATTTAGCGTTGGCTTTTATATTTAATATGTACAGTTAAAAGTGATAGAAAAGTGGTAGAAATGTGGTAGCAAAGTGGTAGACAAGTGGTAGACAATTGGTAACATAGTGGTAGAAAAGTGGTAGCAAAGTGGTAGAAAAGTGGTAGAAAAGTGGCAGAAAAGTAGTAGCAAAGTGGTAGAAAAGTGGTAGCAAACTAGAAAAGTGGTAGAAAAGTGGCAGAAAAGTAGTAGAAAAGTGGTAGCAAAGTGGTAGAAAAGTGGTAGCAAACTAGAAAAGTGGTAGCAAAGTGGTAGAAAATATTACATGTATTGTTAAGAAATAGTTTATGCGGTTACATGGATTCATTACACTATAATTTTAGCATTACGAAGCTCATTTTCTATATCCAAAAGTTCTTCCTCATATTTAGTATGACCAGCCTGTTTACAGGTATGCAAGTACTGAAGCCGCTGGATTAGCTTACTGGGATTGTTCCAGTAAACAAATTTAACAAATGATTTTTTTGGGTGTAAACCATTATCATCTTCATCATCATTATCATGATAATCATCATCATCATCATGGTTATCATCATCAATATAATTATCATCAATATAATCATCATCACTATTACTATCTAATCCTTTTTGTTCATCTTGCAATGCAACAACCTTTGGCATAGTTTGTGTTGTCTTTGATAGTGTTAGAGGTTTCTTAGACGTTAACGACTGTCCTAACATGTCTTTTTCAGGAGATAATAAATGCTCTTTAACAAACAAAGCACTATCTTGAGCCACACTATTTTTTTCTTGGTCTTGCTTTTTTACCTTGGTTAGAGTATTTTGTCCATTTAAATGAGTATTATTTTGAGATTTACAATGATGATCGATTGAAATAAGTATGTTGGAGCCATTTGTCTTAATCATTCCTCGACACTTTTTAGATCGTTGTTTCGAACAGCACCAAATAACAGTTCCATTTTTATTAGTTCATTTTACAATATATGCATATCCTTTATAGTAAGCACATGGCTTACCATAGCTAGTCGTTGATACTTCCATGCCAACTGTTAAGCATAAACTAATCTCTAGTAAAGTTAACTCAGTTTTAGAGGTTTCTTAGACGTTAACGACTGTCCTAACATGTCTTTTTCAGGAGATAATAAATGCTCTTTAACAAACAAAGCACTATCTTGAGCCACACTATTTTTTTCTTGGTCTTGCTTTTTTACCTTGGTTAGAGTATTTTGTCCATTTAAATGAGTATTATTTTGAGATTTACAATGATGATCGATTGAAATAAGTATGTTGGAGCCATTTGTCTTAATCATTCCTCGACACTTTTTAGATCGTTGTTTCGAACAGCACCAAATAACAGTTCCATTTTTATTAGTTCATTTTACAATATATGCATATCCTTTATAGTAAGCACATGGCTTACCATAGCTAGTCGTTGATACTTCCATGCCAACTGTTAAGCATAAACTAATCTCTAGTAAAGTTAACTCGATAATAAAAATGATTGTTTGTAGTATGTGCAGTTTAAAGTAAGAGCAAAAGTGAGAGTCAAATGGTAGAAAAGTGTTAGCAAAGTGGTGGAAGAGTGGTAGCAGTTTATAGTAGTCATGATCTTTTTTTTACCAGAATGTGATTTGAGTAAATGTAATTTCTAATCCTTAGCAGTGAGTAGTCAGTTAGTCTTGGTTCAGACAAGCGTAAACAGTTCTCCAATGAATCAGAGATCAAGAATTTCATTATGAAACAGTTGTGTAACCAATTAGGTATCGGTACTTGATAGCTTTACACATGAACAAAAATTCCAACATATCTGACATGAATTACATGATTTGAAAGTTGACAAAGAATATCCAATCAACCATTGTAGTTACAATGTCAAACACACAAAGACAAATTCAGCATGAACTTTTAAGTTACAGGAAAATTCTATGAAATAGACTATGCAGGAAATTTGGAAATACACATCAGAAGTTTGCAACACCATCCTTCTAGCCTATATAAATTATCGACATGGAAAGTGTGCACTGCCCCAAACATTAAACCAATTTATCAATAACACAAGTCAACAATCAAAACATTTTGTGTTGAGTCTATCATTTAATGCATATATTCTGTCTACATTGAACAGTAACACAAAAAACGCCATTCATAATTAATTAAGTTTGCTTTAATTCTTTATGTAATGATATATACATATTTAAAGTTTTGGCTGAATGTTCAGGGTGAATCGACTTTGAACACATAAGAGAGGGAATATTTTAAGACTTAACCTCAGCTCACCTAACATAACCTAAATTTACCTAACCTAATCTTGTCATATAGGTAAGAAACGGGTCAAGCTCTGCTTTCGACTACCGAGTTTCAGCTACTTTTCAAGGTAACTCTCCCAAACATTGCCGGAGACTGCTGATAAACACCTATGTTCGCACGGCGGCGGCGCGCAACGACTTACATGACGCGCTTTCCCCTTTTCATTGATTCCTGTTGATTTGTCCCTTTGGACTGGTCCCTGTTGACGCCCTTTTTGGACGGGCCCTTTTTGAATGGAGTAATTTTTGACGGGTCCCTGTGGACTGGTCCAAAGGAATCAGCCAAAAGGACCAGTCCAAAGGGACAAATCAACTGGAATCAATGAAAAGGGGAAAGCGCGTCATGTAAGTCGTTGCGCGCCGCCACCGTGCGAACATAGGTGTTTATCAGCAGTCTCCGGCAATGTTTGGGAGAGTTACCTTGAAAAGTAGCTGAAACTCGGTAGTCGAAAGCAGAGCTTGACCCGTTTCTTACCTATATGACAAGGTTAGGTTAGGTAAATTTAGGTTATGTTAGGTGAGCTGAGGTTAAGTCTTAAAATATTCCCTCTCTTATGTGTTCAAAGTCGATTCACCCTGAACAGTCAGCCAAAACTTTAAATATGTATATATCATTACATAAAGAATTAAAGCAAACTTAATTAATTATGAATGGCGTTTTTTGTGTTACTGTTCAATGTAGACAGAATATATGCATTAAATGATAGACTCAACACAAAATGTTTTGATTGTTGACTTGTGTTATTGATAAATTGGTTTAATGTTTGGGGCAGTGCACACTTTCCATGTCGATAATTTATATAGGCTAGAAGGATGGTGTTGCAAACTTCTGATGTGTATTTCCAAATTTCCTGCATAGTCTATTTCATAGAATTTTCCTGTAACTTAAAAGTTCATGCTGAATTTGTCTTTGTGTGTTTGACATTGTAACTACAATGGTTGATTGGATATTCTTTGTCAACTTTCAAATCATGTAATTCATGTCAGATATGTTGGAATTTTTGTTCATGTGTAAAGCTATCAAGTACCGATACCTAATTGGTTACACAACTGTTTCATAATGAAATTCTTGATCTCTGATTCATTGGAGAACTGTTTACGCTTGTCTGAACCAAGACTAACTGACTACTCACTGCTAAGGATTAGAAATTACATTTACTCAAATCACATTCTGGTAAAAAAAAGATCATGACTACTATAAACTGCTACCACTCTTCCACCACTTTGCTAACACTTTTCTACCATTTGACTCTCACTTTTGCTCTTACTTTAAACTGCACATACTACAAACAATCATTTTTATTATCGAGTTAACTTTACTAGAGATTAGTTTATGCTTAACAGTTGGCATGGAAGTATCAACGACTAGCTATGGTAAGCCATGTGCTTACTATAAAGGATATGCATATATTGTAAAATGAACTAATAAAAATGGAACTGTTATTTGGTGCTGTTCGAAACAACGATCTAAAAAGTGTCGAGGAATGATTAAGACAAATGGCTCCAACATACTTATTTCAATCGATCATCATTGTAAATCTCAAAATAATACTCATTTAAATGGACAAAATACTCTAACCAAGGTAAAAAAGCAAGACCAAGAAAAAAATAGTGTGGCTCAAGATAGTGCTTTGTTTGTTAAAGAGCATTTATTATCTCCTGAAAAAGACATGTTAGGACAGTCGTTAACGTCTAAGAAACCTCTAACACTATCAAAGACAACACAAACTATGCCAAAGGTTGTTGCATTGCAAGATGAACAAAAAGGATTAGATAGTAATAGTGATGATGATTATATTGATGATAATTATATTGATGATGATAACCATGATGATGATGATGATTATCATGATAATGATGATGAAGATGATAATGGTTTACACTCAAAAAAATCATTTGTTAAATTTGTTTACTGGAACAATCCCAGTAAGCTAATCCAGCGGCTTCAGTACTTGCATACCTGTAAACAGGCTGGTCATACTAAATATGAGGAAGAACTTTTGGATATAGAAAATGAGCTTCGTAATGCTAAAATTATAGTGTAATGAATCCATGTAACCGCATAAACTATTTCTTAACAATACATGTAATATTTTCTACCACTTTGCTACCACTTTTCTAGTTTGCTACCACTTTTCTACCACTTTGCTACCACTTTTCTACTACTTTTCTGCCACTTTTCTACCACTTTTCTAGTTTGCTACCACTTTTCTACCACTTTGCTACCACTTTTCTACTACTTTTCTGCCACTTTTCTACCACTTTTCTACCACTTTGCTACCACTTTTCTACCACTATGTTACCAATTGTCTACCACTTGTCTACCACTTTGCTACCACATTTCTACCACTTTTCTATCACTTTTAACTGTACATATTAAATATAAAAGCCAACGCTAAATAATTCTATTACCAGAACCGAGATAACCTTTGTAGTGTGCAAATCATACTAACAGGTTAGTTACTACTTTGGAACTTACTACAACTACCGAGGTAAACAACGTGTACTCTATAAAGGCTACTCTTATAACTATAGACGACAAAATGTAAAAGGAATAATATTCTGGCAATGCTCAAAACAGAGGTCAACAAAATGTCGAGGCAATATGAAAAGTAGAAATGGTGTGGTTTTAAGTGTGAGTGATCATCAATGTAGTGCTCCAGACAAAACACTGATGGTGTTGACAAAAAAATCATCAGAATGCTAAAAAGTTAGTATAAGAGAAAGATGTTGCTACCCAAAATAGTGCATTGTTTGTTGAGCAACGTTTAACCCCTGTTGTAAAAGTTATGTTGTATCCATCTTCCACGCCTCAAGAGTCATCAACATCACAGACTATGCAAGAAGTAGTGTTGTTGTTGTTTTAAGGGGCTGAACTACAAAGTCATCTGCCCTTGATATGCAAGTGGATCGAAAAGGACTAGATAGTTATAGACAAAAGAGAGTTGTAGTTTGTATATAACTATTGTACAAGTACTTACATTAAATAAATAAAAATAGTGTATGTGTATTGTCTGTTTTTCTTAATTGCTATCCCTATGTCCCACTATTAATGCAATTGTTAACCATCAACAGTCTCTGACTATGTTCGCAAAGAGAGTGACCTTAAACAATACACTCTATCTATGGTTTGTGTACCGAGTACACAATAATACAGTGTGGTCAAGCCATGTTGAAGCAATAGTTATATCAGGTAAGGGATTCGAACCCTTGCTTTCTTGTACAGAAAAATTGAACTTAAGTCAAACACCATAACCACTCGGTCAACCTGACAGTTACTAATTTAATTATTTTTGTGGACTTGAGTGTTTATAAAACTTTTTCCAGTACACATTGACTAAACCACTTGTTTGTTTTGAAATATAGATTTTTTTTTGACCATAACATTGCAGTTATGAGTCTTGTGAACTGGGTGTTTAATATAGGGTTAAAGGCATTTTAAAATAATTTTAGAAAAGCTCTTAGGTATCGTGTCATGGGTTTTAGTAATGCATTACTGTTCGTTGACTAACATTTACCGTTACACAACATTATTTTGGTGAGCTCTACATGTTGTTGTTTGAGTCGTCAGTCTTTTGACTGGTTTGATGCAGATCTCCATGCCTCCCTCCCCCGAGCGAAACGTCTCATCTATATATAGCTACCACACCCTACATTCAAGGCTATCTGTTTAACATATTATAACCTTGGATCTCCCCTACAAGCTCTTGGGTTCAATTCCTAGATTTAACACAAACTTTTAAAAGCGGTATGACAACTAAAACTAGTCTACTCAGTCTCGGGTGGTCCAAATAAGTAGAGAGGGTTTGATTCACACCTCAACCATAGAGCACCATGTTATTTTTTATTTTTTAATAATGATAGCCATTTGTTCAATTTCACATTTCACACATTGCAATTTGTCAATTTTCCATTTGCATTTTTAAAAATTGACAGTTTGATGTTTTTTCAATTTCATGATTTGGAAACATGGATTTTTCCATTTTCATATTTACACATTTGTCAAATTCCCATTTGCATATATTTTCTTAAATGTCCGTTTAAGGTTTTTAAATTTTGTCTATATGGAAACATGGATTTTCCATTCTGCTGTTTACAAATTTTGTATATATTTATTTTGTGTATGTTGAAAAAGATCGATATTTCCAAAACAAGATTTTTTATTTTTCATTTTATGATTTTGTAAATGATCTTAATGTGAGTGCTTGACCATGGATTTTCCATTTTGCTGTTTACAAATTTTTTATATATTTATTTTGTGTATGTTGAAAAACGATATTTCCAAAACAAGATTTTTTATTTTTATTTTTATGATTTTGTAAATGATCTTAGTGTGAGTGCTTGACCATGGCAATAATACAGTCTATCTATGTGTTAGCGGAACCATAGAGTCTTATTACTACTGCAAGTAAGAATGTTTTACAAAATAACGGCTATCTACCACTGCATTTGAAAAACAAAACTATTGAAAAAAAATACTATTTACCATTCATTCATATATAAGTGTTAATTCTCCCTCTCCCCACCCTACCTCATCGTATTTTCTCTGGTCAAACAATCAATGCTACCCATACATACACAAGCTTTCTATGTCTCTCTCTATATATATGTTTTCTCTGCTCCACAAGATAAAAATTATGGTTGCTGGATTGTATCCTGCACTGTTTATGCGACATACCATTGCCAGTTCATAAAACCGTTAGGTAGTTCTCTACACATAGCGATTTTACCACTGCTCTACCTACGCCTTTTGCTTGTTTGGCTTTCTTACAAGCTAGTATGCGATAGGCAGCATTAACTGTATATCAAACCCAGTCCACCTTTGTATTTGCAATTTAAGTAATAATTTGAAAAGAGACAAGTGTAATCAGTTTTAAACATTATCTCTACATTCACATCCTGTCAGTCTTCCCCAGCAAGTTTGTTTTCTATACTCACTTCAAGCAACATATAACCAAGTTCTGTTTGTTCTATCTAAAGCCAACTTCATCGGATCAAGTAATTATCATTTGTCATGTCACTCATAATCGTTTACACGTTAAATACCCCTTTCATGGGGTTTAGGAATTAGGAATTCCATCATAGGAAAAATCAGAAAACGAACCCTCGACCCGCCGTCTCATCGAAACAGCGAATACTGTATTGGTATATCACCACCGTGGCCAGTAATAGCTTCGTTGAAACACGTGTCCAGTGGTATCGTCTCATTCTATCTACAACCACTCGTCATGAACATTTTAGACAAATTTAAGAAAAGTTTTAAAAACTGAAATGTTTTCAACAAAAGTGTCGTTAGGCCCTTTCACATTTTTTAAAACATAAATACTATATTCGAAAGGGGGAGAGGGGAGGGGCGTCACCCCGAGTCCTACGACCCCTCGTATACGTCTCTGGCTTTATTGGTTTGTGAGATATAACAGAAAGTCTAAAATCACAGTTTTACAACAAAAAATTCTGTTTCCCCCATTCTCAAAAACTTTAACCTATTACAAAAATAAAAAGGGTTTCGAGATAAGCCATTTGACACGTCATAGGACCAAATCCGACCAGGCATTCGTGAAATATCGGAAAAAGTCTAAAATCACGGTTTTACCCCCAAAAAGCCTGTTTCCCTCATTCTCAAAACTTTAACCTATTAATAACATGTATAGGGCTTCGAGACAAGCGATTTGACACGTCACACGTCCAAATCCGACCTTGCGTTCGAGAGATATCGGCAAACTTCGTAGGAAAGTAGGCGACTATCTGGTTCTCTCCTCACCACCAAAACCCCTTCTTATCAATCATTTTTTTCAAAGAGCTCGCCCTCTTACAAAAATCCCAAGTGCGCATGAGTAAAAAACAAAAACAAAAATATTAATCCATATCGGCAGCCAGCCAAACGCATGCGCGATATGAGCAACCACGTTTAAGTTCATTTTAGCAGCGCATCTTATACATGTCGCATTTGAAAAGAGACTTTCACTAAAAAAAATACAATTTCACCCTATAGTAGGGGTAGGTTTTATTTAGGGGTTGAAATGAGTGGTTCATTTGAATGAGGGCGTTAGCCCGAGTCCAACGACACCTCATTTGTCAAAATCGGACCATGGGTTTGCGAGATATCGACTTTGCCCCTGAATGTATTGCGGGTTAGTATGTGACGTCAGAGGGAGAGGTGGTGGGGTGGGGCAGAACTCCTAGTAGCCCCCTACTACTAAGTTACACTCGGTCACATTCGACTACCTTCGACAGTCGCCCGAACCAGTCCCCTCCCCCACTTCCATCCACAAGCTATATAGGCAATGCACACCAGCCAGCTCAGTCAGTTGGCTGGCCAACACAGGTCGGCTAACAACTGGGTCTGCTTCCAAGCCAGACCTTCCACCCTTTCCCCTCCCCTCCCCCCCCCCTCCCCTCCCCCCAAGCCCCCCAGGGAACGCCTGGGGGGGCACGTGACTACGAGAAACCATGGATGACCTTGAAATCTGTCCAGGACCGGCTTAGCCCTACTACTATTCTAGAAGTTCGGGCACATGTTATCCCGCTGCTCGAGCCCTGAAATGTGCGGAACATGCGGTAGGGTACCACATGAAGCGGAAGAGTGCACAACACCACATCAGTGCACTAATTGCCCTGGATTTCATTCTCCTCGCGACAGGAACTGCCCTGTCTTCCAGAGTGAGAAGAAAATCCAGGAGATCAAAACCCTGGATGGTGTCACCTACGAGGAGGCTCGCTAGAAGTACCAAACCACGATTGTTTCTCCTCCAACGATTGATTATAGCGTTATAGCCCCATCTTTTGTCCCAGCTATGATACCTTCAAATGTACCACTGTCCATCTTGAAACCCCCACCCCAGAATCGCAACGAGAGCCCGAAGGTGATTTCTACCCCACCTTCGGCTGCAAAGAAGGCTGTGCAAGCGAAGGCTGCTCAGCAGGGGAGGAAGTTGAAGTCTTACTCCCCACTCAGGACGACTTCCTCCCCACCCAAACGGTCGGCGAAAGCCGCGCCGAAGCCGGCGGAGGCGGCATCGTCGAACTGGGTCAGGAATTCGTCTCCTGACCCGGCTAAATATCTAAAGAGGCGGGGAAGAAGGGAGCCCACACTACGCGTTCCCTTATTTCTCCAAAAAAAAAAAGGGGAAGCCATCCGCCCCACCATCTGTGGATGCTTCTGCGCCAGATCTGCGCGCTCCCCACGGAGATCCCCCCGCCGCCAAACTGCGTCCAGGAAATCTTCCGCTGAGTCGATCCACTCCACGACCTCGTCTGAGGACATGGAGATTATAATCGACGTGGTGGGGGATGATCCTCCAGAGGTTAAGTTGTAGCTTGCTGCTCCAACTTATTCCCTAGTTTATAAGTTCACACTATGGCACTGTTACAGTGGAATTGTAATAGTTATGACAGGCATTTGACAGAGCTCCGTCAACTCATTGCACAATACGCAGCGAGTATAGTCTGCCTACAGGAAACAAACCTCAGACCTGATCACGAGACTGTTCTGAGAGGTTTCAGACTATACTCTAAAGAGTGACAAGACGCCGCCCGGGCTTCCGGGGGCGTTTGTACCTTCGTTCGCTCTGACTGCTATAGTGAAGAGTTTCCACTCGCCACTCCTCTGGAAGCTATTGCAGTTCGCGTGTCCTTGCCTGCTATGACAACTGTTTGTAACGTGTACCTTCCACCGAACCAGCCACTTCATATTAATGACGTCTTTGATCTTGTTGAATAACTTCCAGTCCCTTTCCTTATCGTGGGTGATTCCAACTCGCATCACTCCCAATGGGGATCACCATCTTCCTGCCTCAGAGGAAGGGACGTGGAGGGCTTAATTCAAGGGTTGGATTTATCTCTATTAAATACAGGGGAAGCTACACATTTTAGCTTAGCGCACGGCACGTACTCACACATTGACTTGAGTGTGTGTAGCCGTGCGCTGGTGACCATTTCCCGATCGTTCTTACACTTCTGAACCAGAAGCCCGTGGAGTTCCCCAGTCGTTGGGTACTTAAAATTGGCCCACGTTTCAAGAACGAGCTGTGTTCGTTGATCTTGGTTGCCGGAGCGTCGATGAAGAGGTACAACACGACACCGATGTGCTTCTTGCTGCCGCCGAGGAGTCCATTCCATAGTTTTCTGGGACTCCTCGTCGCAAACTCGTCCCTTGGTGGACAGAGGATATTGCAGCGGCAATAAGAGACCGTCGTCGAGCTCATAAGCACTACCGTCGGCGTCCAACCATGGCCAATTTGGTGGCGTTTAAGAAATGTCGTGCCAAGACACGGATTCTTATTCGCCAGAGTAAGAAACAATCCTGGGAATGGTATGTGTCTTCTATTACGGCACATACCCCCTCCTCTCAGGTGTGGACTAAACTACGAGGCATTTCGATAATTCAGACATCTTCTACTGTACCGGGAATTTCCATTGATAATGAATTGGTTACAGATCCTTATCGCGTTGCGAACCATCTCGCCTCGTATTTTGTCGATATATCCGGTTCGGATATTTATGCTCCAGATTTTGTTGTTTTGAAACGCGAGGCAGAATGCTTCCAGCTATGTTTCGCCTCCCGCGCTTCGGAGGACTAACGTGCCCTTTACGGAGTGGGAATTCCGCGGAGCGCTGGCGCTTTGCAAAACACGTTAACACCTTAACGATGAGAGCATTCGTTATTTGCTCAGAGTGTTTAATCGTATCTGGTTGGAAGGTGTGTTTCCAGCGCAATGGCAGGAAGGTATAATTATCCCTATCCTGAAGCCCGATAAGGATCCCAATTTGACAGGGAGTTACAGACCTCTTTGTCTCACAAATGGTCTGTGCAAGCTCTTTGAAAGGATGGTCAATCGGCGACTGGTGTGGGTCCTGGAGAAACGAGGACTCCTGTCTGAATACCAGTGTGGTTTCAGGGCATCTCGGAGTACCAATGACCATTTGGTACGCCTGGAGACCGCCATTCAGGACACTTTTCTCCGGAGACAGCACCTAGTCGCTGCTTTCTTTGACCTCGAGAAGGCCTATAACACCACTTGGCGTTACGGCATCCTCTCTACCCTGCATCAATGGAAATTCCGAGGTAACTTGCCGGTCTTTATTGCGAATTTTCTGTCCCTTCGCCTGCTCCGTATCCGAATAGGGGGAACATATTCGCAATATCATGTCCTGGAAACAGTCCCACAGGGATCGGTGCTCAGCGTAACTTTATTTGCGATTGCCTTAAACGGTATGGTAGCTGCTGCTGGTCCAGCGGTGGTACCGTCGCTATATGTAGACGACCTCGCTCTACATTATAGTGCGCAAAATATGGCGGTCGCTGAACGACAGCTACAACAAGCTATTTGGAGAGTGGAACGCTGGACACTGGAGCATGGCTTTCGGTTCTCTACCGCTAAGACCTTGGTTGTCCATTTCTGCCGAAAGCGCATTCACCATCCCTATCCTGAGATTTATCTGGGAAATGTAGCTTTGCCCGTTGTTGCTACGCAGCGGTTCCTTGGACTCCTTTTCGACCAGCGGCTAACGTGGGAACCACACGTGCGGTGTTTGAAAACTGCCTGTGCTAGGAAGCTCAACATGTTGCGGTTTCTTAGCGGCACATGGTGGTGGGGGGCGGACCGCACGGTGCTCCTACGTTTTTATAGGGCTCTTATTTTATCGAGCTTAGGTTATGGCAGTGTAGCATATGGTTCGGCGCGTAAGTCAGTGCTTGTTAAACTGGACAGCGTCCACCACGGCGGTGTGAGGCTGGCGAAGGGAGCCTTTCGGTCGAGCCCAGTCGCCAGCTTTCTCGCCGAGGCTGGTGTACCTCCTTTACACCTGAGGCGCCAACTAGTACTGCTGACATATGCTGCAACTATTCGACAGATGCCACTTCATCCTCGCTATCCATGTTTGTTTACTAATCTGAATCGCCGGCTGTAAGATGCGAGCTACTCGGTCGTCGGGGTTTCGCTTGGATGACTCATACCGGCAGTTCCGATTTCCTTCTGTCTCCTGCATCGTCCGAGTACCTAGCAAGGCCCCTCCGTGGATGGTATCTCGCCCTGATATAATCCTGGATCTGCACACCGGCCCCAAGTCGAACACGGACTCCTCGGTCCATCGGAGGCTTTCCAGTCCGTGGTGAGCCGGTATCCAGGATCAGGGCTTCTATTCACGGACTGTTCGAGGGTAAACGAGAAAGTAGGATATGCATTTGTGTTTGAGGATCGTCGGTTTCTCTTCCCACTGCGTGTAGCGTGTACACAGCGGAGCTCTATGCCATCTTAGAGGCTCTGCGGTACACGTTATCAGACGATCACCAGCACTTTCTTGTGTGTACTGACTCTGTTAGTTCCCCCAGGGGCTCACATCTTGTGGGCGTGGGTTGGCGACCACGGGGCCCCAGCTGAGTCCAGCATTGCTTCCACTTACTTGTGCCGGGCTCCTCTCTGTCTTCTTTCCTGTTGACCTCACTTGGTCAACTCTTGTTCTCTTCTGACCCCGACGGTATTAGGGTATCCGAGGCCTAGGGAGTCTCTTCCTTTCCCGCCTTAATTGGCCCTTGTCTCATCTTTTCTGATACCCTCCTTCTGCGAGGGGTCAGCCTTCTTTTTCTCTTCCTTTTACCTCCTGCCTTGTCCTCTAGGCCCTTAAGGAGGCAGGGTGTATGTAGCCCCACCACTTCTGGTGCACCCTAGATAATGCTACACCCTCAGGGGCTCACGGCTGGTGAGTTCGGGAGTTGGCGACCCCGAGGGATTCCTGAGCTGGGTCCGTTTTCCCCTTTTGTCCCTTACCTTTGGGGCGGACCCTCTCCTCTTTCACTTTCCTATATGCCTTTCATGGCCCTCCTTCCTTCCAAGTCCCTCAATCCGCCTTCTCCGAGGGTTGAGGGCATTTCTTTTCCTTCTGTCCTTTTATTTGCCTTATTCTCCTTTAGTTTTCCATTTCTTCTTCTAGTATGTAGGTTAGTAGTTAGTTTTAGTTTTAAGTTCGCTTTTCATTTTCATCTTCACGATCACCCAAACCATCAGGGGCCGATAACCTAGATGTTAGGCCCCTTAAAACAACAATTATCATCATCATCATCATGACTCTGTTAGTGCGCTGCAAGCGATCGATGTGTGTTTCGCGAAGCACCCGCTGCTCCAGCGTGTGCACGACCTGCTCGTCAGTGCATGTAACGCTGGAACCGGGGTGACCTTTGTGTGGCTTCCTAGCCACATGGGTATTGCGGGAAACGAGCTTGCTGACCATGCGGCGCGGGAGGCAGTCGGCCCTCGCTACCGTATAAGGTGCCTGCTAGTGATGTGCGCTCTCAGTTGCGACATTCGATCCTGTCGCATTGGGAGGAAGCGTGGCGAGCCACGCCTTCGCCCAACAAACTGAGAGGTATCAAGGAGACAACGAAGGAAGGAAGCTGTGGTACTCTGTCGACTCTGCTACGCACTCCCACTTGCTTAAGAGAGAAGACCCCCCTGTGTGTACCTTACCGTGGCACACATTCTCTTGGAGTGAGTGGACCTGGCCGATCTGCGAAGGACTCTTAAACTGCCTAACATCCTGTCCCTTATTCTCCGTGATGACGGGCCATCAGCAGACCTCGTCATCCGGTTCATGAGGGAGAGTGGTTACTTTTTTAAGTTTTAATGTAAGTTAAGACTTTTAATTCAGGCTAAGTCTGTTTTATGTTCTTTATTGCGTTCATCTATTTTATTGTTCACTATGCCTTATTTGTTTTATTTTTACCACCCCCACCCCCCTTTTTACTATTTTTATTCAAATAAGGCATAATTGTTAGGGCTCACTGTCTATTTCATATAAACCATTTTCGTTTCATCCCTGGCAGTGAGCTGTTTTTTATTTTCATCCTTTCATTTCACGCCATTTCATTTCATTAGGGGCCGATAACCTCGATGTTAGGCCCCTTAAAACGACAATTATCATCATCATCTTTCACTTTCCTCTCTGCCTTTCATGGCTCTCCTTCCAGGTTCGAGGGTTGAGGGCATTTCTTTTCCTCCTGTTCTTTATTTGCCTTATTCTACTTTTGTTTTCCATTTCTTCTTCTAGTATGTAAGTTAGTAGTTAGTTTTAGTTATAGTTTAGATGTCATTATCATCTTCACGATTACCCAAACCATTAGGGGCCGATAACCTAGATGTTAGGCCCCTTAAGGTAAGAAAGACCTGCCTATCTCGCCCATGTTAAATCTTCAAATTTTGGTACACTTGACTCAAAATCTGTTTGGTTCAGCCAATTGAAACTTTCTGGGATTAGCATTACTGTTTGGATCATTATCTGCAATAATAAGAAGGATTATTGACAAGAACGAAGTCAATATGAATTTTTGTTTAAGGTACTATATTTTAATCCAAAATTCGAAAAAAATTTATGTTTCATTTTGTATAATATTTAAAGGCATATCCCTTCTTATTACTGTTCATTAGGATGATGTTGATACATTTTTTTAAATATGGACCTATCTCTATTAGTTTTCTTACAAATGGTACCAAAGTAGTTTTTTTTTTGTCGTGTAGCCTCCTGAGAGGCCGAGTGCAGGTCTTTCTAGTCGACGCCCGTGGGCGACCTGCGCGTCGGGATGAGAGATGGAATTGATGAAGATGAATGAAACTGGGTAAGGATGTGGAAGAAAGCGGCCGTGGCCTGTCAGAAGGTACTGTCCCAGCATTTGCCTGGTGTTGAAAATGGGAAACCACGGAAAACCATTTCAAGGACAGCCGACGGTGGGGCTCGAACCCACGCGTCTACCGAGTCAGCAGAGAGCTTGGCCCCTTGACCTAACGCAGCGCTTTAGCCCGCGCTGGTGAAAAATATTAAACTGAGAAAAATGAGGTTGAAGTTTTTTCATTACATTTTGTTACCTCTGACATTTCGTAGAACATTCCTACCCCATAACTTGCATCATTTCGTCATTCACTGGTTATTTTACTTCCCCTACTTCCTTTAGCTTTTAAATAAATAAATAAATAAATAAATAAATAAGTAAATGAACAAATAAATAAGTAAACAAATAAATAAGTAATTAAAAACAATATAAAAATATAAAAAATAAGAAATGCAAATAAGTAGACTTGTTTCCCTCTTCAAATCAACGATTAATAATTGGGGCAGATTACCTCGCTGTTCCGCCCCTTAAACAGTATTTCTTCAATAGGTCAGTGCAAAATCACAGTGATTATAATATTATGACGATGTTCAGTAACCACTAGTAACATAAACAAAGCAGGAAGTTGCCATTGTTACCAAAACAAAGTCTGCGCTCAACAGAGCAGACAGGAAGTGAGATCAGAAATCTATCTAGAATAGTTCAGAAGTTATACGCTCAAACATAAATCTCAGTAAAATTGGGCGTTTGTCATTCATGGTGCAGCATAGTCATTTATATCTTATAAAATGACTATTTTTCATATTTTTTCGTCTTTTTCGACAAATTCCTGTTCTCTACATTGTACAAAACTAAAATCGCAAAAAAACATTTTTTTCATTTCTTTCGCCCCTTGACGGGTCTTTCTTACCTTAAAACAACAATTATCATCATCAGCTTTCCGTAAGTATTTTCAACCTAAACCGCATTTTGCACATGTTTTCAATCTAAATTGCATTTTGTATGGTGGGCATTTTGTAAGTATTTTGATTCTCACTTGCATTTTGTGGGTCTTATGAATCTAAATAACATTTTGTAAGTATTTTCAATCTAAATTGTATTTTGAAAGTATTTGCAATTTAAATTGCATTCGGTAAGTACTGTCCATCCAAATGAATAGTTTGAATCTACCACACATTTTGTAAGCATTTTCAATTTCAATTGCACTTTCTGAGCATTTAGAATCTGAAATGTGCGTTTTTCAATCCAAATTGCATTGTGTATTTTGAATTTCACTTGCATTTTGTAAGTATTTCGACTCTACATTGCATTTTGTACGTATTTTGAACCTAAACTGCATTTAGTGTGTATATTTTCAATCTCTTCCTTACGTGAGTATTTTCTTTCTAAATTCCCTTTTGTAAGTATTACCACTCTCCATTTCGTGCGTCTTTCCAATCTGAGTTCCATTTTGTAAATATTTTCAGTCTCACTTAATTTTCGTTCTGGTTACAATTTCATTGTCATTTTCGCTATCACCCAGACCATTAGAGGCCGATTACCTTGCTGTTAGGCCCGTTAAAACAACAGTTATCATTATCAACTTCTCCAGTTAGCGCCGCCAGGGGCTCACATCTAGTGGGACGTGGGTTGGCGACCACGGGGCATTACTTCCACTTACTTGTGCCGGACTCCTCTTCGTCTTCTTTCCTGTCGACCTTACTTGGTCAACTCTTGTTCTCTTCCGACCCCGACGGTATTAGGGTATCCGAGGCCTAGGGAGTCGCTTCCTTTCCCACCTTAATTGGCCCTTGTCTCATCTTTTCTGATACCTTCCTTCTGCGAGGGGTCAGCCTTCTTTTTCTTTTCCTGTTATCTTCTGCCTTCTGCTCAAAACCCTCAAGGAGGCCGGGTGTATGTAGCCCCACCACTTTTGGTGCACCCTAGATAATGCTACACACTAGGGGCTCACGGCTGGTGAGTTCGGGAGTCGGCGCCCCCGAGGGATTCCTGAGCTGGGTCCGGTTTCCCCCTTTTTGTCCCTTACTGTGGGACGGACCCTCTCCTTTTCCCCCCTTTCCTACCTGCCTTTCATGGCTCTCTTTCCTTCTTCCTGCTCCCTCCTTCTTCGAGGGGTCCGACCTCTTGTTTTCTTTTCATTCTATTTCCTTTCGCCTTTAAGATTCCCTTTAAGATTTCGTGGGTGTTTTCAATCTCCGTTGCCCCCCAGGGGCTCACATCTAGTGGGACGTGGGTTGGCGACCACGGGATCCCAGCTGAGTCCGGCATTGCTTCCACTTACTTGTGCCGGGCTCCTCTCTGTCTTCATTCCTCTCGACCTCCCTTGGTCAACTCTTGTTCTTTTCCGACCCCGACGGTATTAGGTTATCCGAGGCCTAGGGAATCTTTCACTTTCCCGCCTTAATTGGCCCTTGTCTCTTCTTTTCTGATTCCCTCCTTCTGTGAGGGGTCGGCCTTCTTTTTATTTTCCTTTAACCCCCTCCCCCAGGGGCTCACATCTAGTGGGCGTGGGTTGGCGACCACGGGGCCCCAGCCGGGTCCGGCATTGCTTCCACTTACTTGTGCCGGGCTCCTCTCTGTCTTCTTTCCTGTCGACCTCACTTGGTCAACTCTTGCTCTCTTCCGACCCCGACGGTATTAGGGTATCCGAGGCCTAGGGAGTCTTTCACTTTCCCGCCTTCTTTGGCCCTTGTCTCATCTTTCCTGATACCCTCCTTCTGCGAGGGGTCAGCCTTCTTTTTCTTTTCCTTTTGCCTCCTGCCTTGTGCTCAAGGCCCTTAAGGAGGCCGGGTGTATGTAGCCCCACCCCTTCTGGTGCACCCTAGATAATGCTACACCCTCAGGGGCTCACGGCTCGTGAGTTCGGGAGTTGGCGACCCCGAGGGATTCCTGAGCTGGGTCCGTTTTCCCCTTTTGTCCCTAACCTTCGGGGCGGACCCTCTCCTCTTTCACTTTCCTATCTGCCTTTCATGGCTCTCCTTCCTTCCAAGTCCCTCAATCCGCATTCTTCGAGGGTTGAGGGCATTTCTTTTCCTCCTGTCCTTTATTTGCCTTATTCTCCTTTAGTTTTCCATTTCTTCTTCTAGTATGTAGGTTGGTAGTTAGTTTTAAGTTTGCATTTCATTTTCATCTTCACGATCACCCAATCCATCAGGGGCCAATAGCCTAGATGTTAGGCCCCTTAAAACAACAATTATCATCATCATCATCCTTTAACCCCCTGCCTTGTGCTCAAGGCCCTTAAGGAGGCAGGGTGTATGTATCCCCACCACTTCTGGTGCACCTTAGATAATGCTACACCCTCAGGGGCTCACGGCTGGTGAGTTCAGGAGTTGGCGACCCCGAGGGATTCCTAAGCTGGGTCCGTTTTCCCCTTTTGTCCCTTACCTTTGGGGCGGACCCTCTCCTCTCTCCCCTCTCCTCTCTTCTCCACTCCCCTTTTCATTATATTTCCTTTTCTCTTTAAGATTTCCGCACTGTTTTTGTTACTTGGTTCACCGTGTATCTTAATTCCCTTTTAGCGATTTTTAAGGCATTTTTAATCTACGTTGCATTTTGGAAGTTTTTTCGATCTAAATTACATCTCGCGAATGTTTTCAACCTCAATTTCCCCCAGGGGCTCACATCTAGTGGGAAGTGGGTTGGCGACCACGGGGCCCCAGCTGTCTGGCATTGCTTCCACTTACTTGTGTCGTGCTCCTCTCTTTCTTCTTTCCTGTCGACCTCACTTGGTCAACTCTTGTTCTCTTCCGACCCCGACGGTATTAGGGTATCCGAGGCCTAGGGAGTATCTTCTTTTCCCGCCTTAATTGGCCCTTGTCTCATCTTTTCTGATTCCCTCCTTCTGCGAGGGGTCAGCCTTCTTTTCTTTTCATGTTCTCTCCTGCCTTCTGTTTAAGGCCCCCAAGGAGGCAGGGTGTATGTATCCCCACCACTTTTGGTGCACCCTAGATAAAGCTACACCCTCAGGGGCTCACGGCTGGTGAGTTCGGGAGTTGGCGACCCCGAGGGATTCCTGAGCTGGGTCCGTTTTCCGCTTTTGTCCCTTACCTTTGGAGCGGACCCTCTCCCCTTTCACTTTCCTATCTGCCTTTCACGGCTCTCCTTCCTTCCAAGTCCCTCAATCCGCCTTCTTCGTGGGTTGAGGGCATTTCTTTTCCTACTGTCCTTTATTTGCCTTATTCTCCTTTAGTTTTCTATTTCTTCTTCTAGTATGTAGGTTAGTAGTTAGTTTTAGTTTTAAGTTCACTTTTTTTCATATTCACGATCACCCAAACCATCAGGGGCCGATAACCTAGATGTTAGGCCCCTTAAAACAACAATTATCATCATCATCATCTCCTTCCTTCCAAGTCCCTCAATCCGCATTCTTCGAGGGTTCAGGGCATTTCTTTTCCTCCTGTCCTTTATTTGCCTTATTCTCCTTTAGTTTTCCATTTCTTCTTCTAGTATGTAGGTTGGTAGTTAGTTTTAGTTTTAAGTTTACATATCATTTTCATCTTCACGATCACCCAAACCATCAGGGGCCGATAGCCTAGATGTTAGTCCCCTTAAAAAAACAATTATCATCATCATCATGATCAACCTCAATTGCATTTTGTAAAGATTGGCAATCTAAATTGCTTTTTAGTAAGTCTTTCAATGCAGGTGTCAGGGCATTTTAGTTAGTATTTTGAATTTCAATTGCATTTTGTAAGTATTTTCAACCAAAACCGCATTTCGTACGAATATTGAATCTAAATTGCATTTTGTTTGTTGGGCATTTTGCTCATATTTTGATTCTCAATTGCATTTTGTGGGTCTTTTGAATCTAAATTACATTTTGTCCTGTATTTTCAATCTAAATTGCTTTTTGTAAGTATTGTCAATCCACATGAGTCGTTTTAATCTACCGTACATTTTGTAAGCATTTTCAATTTCAATTGCATTTTGTAAGTATTTTGAACCTCAAATGCATTTTGTACGTATTTTCGATCTCATTTGCATGTTGTAAGTTTTTCGACGCTACATTGAATTTTGTACGTATTTTGAATCTAGGCTGCGTTTGTGGGTCTTTTTCAATCTCATCTTTTTGTGACTCTTTTCGTTCTAAATTCCCTTTTGTAGGACCATATTGTGAGTTGTTTCCCTCTGAGTTCCTTTTTGTACGTATTTTCCGTCTCACATAATTTTCGTTCTTGTTTCCATTTCATTATCATTTTCGCTATCACCCAGATCATTAGGGGCCGATAACCTCGATGTTAGGCCCCTTAAAACAACAATTATCATCATCATCATCATCAATCTAAATTGCATTTTGTAAGTATTGTCCGTCCAAATGAGAAGTTTGAATCTACCATACATTTTGTAAGCAATTTCAATTGCATTTTGTATTTTCAACCTTCACCGCTTTGTTCAAGTAGTTAATTCTCAATTGCATTTTGTGGGTATTTTGAATCTACATTACATTATGTGTGTATTTTCAATCTCATTTGCATTTTGTAAGTATTTTGATTTCACTTGCATTTTGTAAGTATTTCGACTGTACGTTGCATTTTGTACGTAGGCTATTTTGAACTTACCCTATATTTTGTGCATGTTTTTCAATCTATTCCTTTTGTGAGTATTTTCGTTCGATATTCCCTTTTGTAAGTATTGCCGTTCTCCATTTTGTGAGTGGTTTCATTCTGAGTTCCTTTTTGTAAGTATTTTCCTGCTCACTTACTTTTCGTTCTGGTTTCCACTTCATTGACATTTTCGCTATCACACAGACCATTAGGGGCCAATATCCTGGATGTTAGGCCCCTTAAAACAACAATTATCATCATCATCTTCCGACCCCGACGGTATTAGGTTTTCCGGGGCCTAGGGAGTCTTTCACTTTCCCGCCTTAATTGGCCCTTGTCTCATCTATCCTGATCCCTCATTCATCGAAGGATCAGCCTTCTTTTCCTTTTCTCTTTAAGATTTCCGCTCTGTTTTTGTGAATTGGTTCCCCGTGTATCTAAATTACCTTTAGCGATTTATTGAATCTACGCTACATTTTGTAGGTATTTTCAATCTAAGTTGCATTTTGTAAGTATTTTCGATCTAAATTGCATTTTGCGAGTATTTTCAACCTCAGAATCATTTTGTGAGGATTGACAATTGTTAGGGACCTACGCCTACCCGGT
Source organism: Meconema thalassinum (assembly GCA_946902985.2). Classification (NCBI taxonomy): domain Eukaryota; kingdom Metazoa; phylum Arthropoda; class Insecta; order Orthoptera; family Tettigoniidae; genus Meconema; species Meconema thalassinum. The sequence goes on along the minus strand of OX336392.1, from coordinate 507,627,641 downwards.
GTAGGTATAACCAATAAAACAAATTGAATGAAACGCTCAAGACTTCTCATAAGAAAACTTTATATTCTAGTAACCGCCATTACAATATTTTCACTGCCTTGTGTATCAAAGCTCTCAACAACAAGAAACACAAAAGTCAAGGAGTAAAGAGTAATCGTCCGTGACATCCTCCCACCTTTGATGCAAATCAAACACAATGTTCATAAACAGAGACGGGAAGGCGTTTTTACTCTTCTTTTGCTCCTGGTGAAGTTGCGACTTCTGAGAGTTACTGCCTCCGGAACTGCACCACTAAGTAAGGGCACCGCCTCACTCCCACCTCCAGCCTCCAAAGGATATAGGTGTCTCGTAGGTCGGAGGAGTTCTCCTGAGGATGTCTTTACCCTAACTACTCGGGTCACTTTGTCTTTACCTGGAAGTGTAGCTGTCACTCTTCCCAGGGGCCAGTCTATCCTTCTCTTGTCATCACTACCAATGATGACTACATCTCCTACCTTCCACTGATGGTCAGACTCCTTGCCCGATGAACTGCATAGAAGGCTACCCAGATACTCCAGTCGGAATCTCCTCCTCAGCTCACCCCTTAGCTGTTGAAGATATTGAAACCTTCTGGTGAGATTAACTTGATCTAGCATGTCTAAATCAGGAGTGCCAACCACGGGAATGTCCTGAAGAAACATTGATGGAGTCAGAGGTACCAATTCATCACAGTCTTCTGAAATGTAGGTAAGGGGCCTCGAGTTGATTACCGATTCACTATCAGCAATCACAGTCAATAGTTCTTCATATGTCAAGATAGCTTTGCCTAAAACACGCCTTAACAATTTCTTGACCATTTGCACAATACGTTCCCAGAATCCACCCCACCAAGGGGCTGAAGGAGGACTAAATTTCCACTCGATTCTATCAACTGATACTTCCGCACACATTTTTTTCCAGTCAATGAAGCCAAACAAATTGTTGGTGCCAACAAAGTTTGTCCCGTTGTCACTATAAATCACACGAGGCCTTCCTCGTCGGGCTATGAAACGCCTAAGAGCTAACAGAAACCCTGCAGTGGACAAAGTCATGACTAATTCAAAATGGACCGCTCTCACTACGGCACATGTGAAAATCACAATCCAAGCCTTGTTCTTGCATTTTAAGTATAGCGGTCCAGCAAGGACCACTCCCACTACCTCAAATACACCTGCATCTCTCACACGATCTTCTGGAAGGGCTGGCGTTTCTGGAATTGTCTTTTACATTTCGAATCTTCTGCACTGGGTACACTTCCTGATAACTTTGCGAATGGTTCTTCTTCCCTTTGGTATCCAGTAGTGCTTATAGCAAGTAAAATCTGAACACCAGCATGAGAGGCTCTCAAATGATGATCTCTGATTATCATCTCAGTCAAAGGGTGCTTTGATGGCAATAACACCGGCGCACGGAAATCATATTCATCCTTTCTGTTGGTAATTTTTGTCTTAATCCTGAAGAGACCCATCTGGTCTTTAAAAAAGCAGAATGTTTTCTGGTTGTCCCTTTCGGTAAACTTCTCTTCCCGAACTAATTTCAGCAATCGTTTCTCTGCCATTGAAATTTCGAGACAATCTAATTCTGAAGCAACATGTTTTACTACGTCCTTCCTGGCATTGTTGACGAACCGTAACATCCAGGCCACCATTCTAACGATTCGTGAGTACTTGGAAAAATACCTCAAATACCAGTGTTTTTCCTGGGAGGCAAGCATAGTATTGGTAACATGGCCTTTTCTTCTTTCTTCATCGACCTCCTCTTCATTAACTTTTACAATACGCGTTGGCCAGCTGTTTTCTTCCAACTTTAACCAAGTGGGTCCCTCCGACCAACGAGAAGAAATCAGCTGCAACGTAGAGCAACCTCTCGAAGGTAGATCGGCTGGGTTGTCCGTCCCTGGTAGATGAAACCAACGCTTTGGGTTAGTTAATGTTCTAATTTCTTTCACACGGTTAGTGACGAACACTCCCCAAGCTTCCTCGCTTCGTATCCAACATAAAACAGAAGACGAGTCACTCCAGTAGTACTCCGGGACGTCCGTTAGATTCAAGCTTTCCTTCACTGTAAAGGCAAGACGTGAGCCTATAGTGCAAGCTAATAGCTCCAGTCTCGGTATCGTCACCTTCTTGAGTGGTGCTACCCTGGATTTTGCTGCGACCAGTTGCACTTCAAATTCTTTCCCATTGAATGATCTCAAGAAAATAACAACCGCATAAGCCACTTGACTAGCATCACAAAATACATGCAAACTCCAAGAGGATCTGTCCTCACAATTAGAAAATCTTCTAGGCACCTTAATCTCAGCAATTGAGGGCAGTTCATGTAACCATTTATTGAATTTGCTTTGGGCGTCTTCACTCAGTGGACTATCCCAACTTACACACATCAAAAAAAGTTTTGCATCACCTCGGTTCCCAGATCTCCGGCATATAGACGTTGACTGTGTATATTGTATCCAAGATACAGTCCCTTTGACTGTTCATAGATGTCACTAAAACTGCTCAAAGATGTAAACAACCATGCATGAGCAGGGCCTATTAGACGGAGGGGATACGACAGCCGATCAGTTCCAGTCATTCCACCAGGACGAAGGTACGCTGCTCATGTTGTCTGTAGTTCTACCATGCCTAGAAGGTCAATACCGCAGTTCGATCGCGTCCGCATTGTTACTTTGTGTCAAGAAGGGCTCTCAACAAGGGAAGTTTCCAGGCGTCTCAGAGTGAACCAAAGCGATGTTGTTCGGACATGGAGGAGGTACAGAGATACAGGAACTGTCGATGACAGGCCTCGCTCAGGCCGCCCAAGGGCTACTACTGTAGTGGATGACCGCTACTTACGGATTGCCGCTCGGAGGAACCCTGACAGCAATGCCACCATGTTGAATAATGCGTTTCGTTCAGCCACAGGACGTCGTGTTTCAACTCAAACTGTGCGCAATAGGCTGCATGATGCGCAACTTCACTCCCGACGTCCATGGCGAGGTCCAGCTTTGCAACCCCGACACCATGCAGCGCGGTACAGATGGGCCCAACAACATGCTGAATGGACCCCACGGAATTGGCATCACGTTCTCTTCACCGATGAGTGTCGCATATGCCTTCAACCAGACAATCGTCGGAGACGTGTTTGGAGGCACCCTGGTCAGGCTGAACGTCTTAGACACACTGTCCAGCGAGTGCAGCAAGGTGGTGGTTCCCTGATGTTTTGGGGTGGCATTATGTGGGGCCGACGTACGCCACTGGTGGTCATGGAAGGCTCCGAAACGGCTTTACGATACCTGAATGACATCCTCCGACCCATAGTGCAACCATATCGGCAGAATATTGGAGAGGCATTTGTCTTCATGGACGACAATTCTCGACCTCATCGTGCACATCTTGTGAATGCGTTCCTTCAAGATAACGACATCGCTCGACTACAGTGGCCAGCATGTTCGCCAGACATGAACCCTATCGAACATGCCTGGGATATGTTGAAAAGGGCTGTTTATGGACGTCTTGACCCACCAACCACTCTGAGAGATTTACGCCGAATTGTCGTTGAGGAGTGGGACAATTTGGACCAACAGTGTCTTGATGAACTTGTGGATAGTATGCCACGGCGAATACAGGCATGCATCAATGCAAGAGGACGTGCTACTGGGTATTAGAGGTAGTGGTGTGTACTGCAATCTGGACCACAAATGCTGAAAGTCTAGCTGTATGATGGTACAACATGCAATGTGTGGGTCTCATGAGCAATAAAACGAGCTGAAATGTTGTTTGTGTTGATCTCTATTCCCTTTGTATTTAACGGTTCCGGAACTCTTGGAACCGAGGTGATGCAAAACTTTTTTTGATGTGTGTATTTTCTCTCTCCAACTTTCCTGAAGCAAAACCTTTGGCACAATGGAAACCGGACAAGTAAATCCAATTGGATCAAAGATACTTTGAGCTACCGACAAAACTGTCCTCCTTGTGAGAACATCAGATTCATTTAATTTTGCTACTTTACAAGCCAAAGTATCAGCCACTGGGTCCCACCACAAACCCAAAACGGGTGTCACTTCGGGAACCTCATCCTCCAGATTCAATCTGGTGTGCTCCCACCCTCGGAGTTCAAATTTTCCTTGCGACAGTAACTCCCTAGACTCATCCACAGATTGTTTGAGTTCTTCCTCTGTGTTCAAGGAAGTGACGCAATTGTCTACATATAGTGAGGTTCTTAGTTTATCTGCTGTCTCAGTGAAGCATGTACTGTTTTTCAGATGACTGTCCAATACGGCTCCAAGTAGAAATGGACTACAGTTCACTCCGAAAACGACCCGTTTGTGGCGGTATAATTTAAGAGTCCCCTCAGTGAAGTTCTCCCACCATAGGAATTTCAGAAAGTTTCGATCATTCTCAGAGACTGAAATTTGAAGAAACGCCTTCTTAATGTCTGCGATCATACCTATCATGTTTAAACGGAACCGGTTCAAAATAGAAGGAATTACTTCCAACAAATTAGGACCCTTTTCCAGACAGTCATTGAGTGCAAGTCCTCCATTCGATTTACATGAAGCATCAAACACCGGCCTCACCGCTGTACTCGATCTTTCCTTGAAAACTCCTCGGTGTGGTAAATAATACCCAACATCCTAAGAGCCCTCCTGACCAACTTCTTCGATTATCCCCCCCAGGGGCTCACTTCTAGTGGGCGTGGGTTGGCGACCACGGGGCCCCAGCTGAGTCCGGCATTGCTTCCACTTACTTGTGCCGGGCTCCTCTCTGTCTTCTTTCCTGTCGACCCCACTTGGTCAACTCTTGTTCTCTTCCGACCCCGACGGTATTAGGGTATCCGAGGCCTAGGGAGTCTCTTCCTTTCCCGCCTTAATTGGCCCTTGTCTCATCTTTTCTGATTCCCTCCTTCTGCGAGGGGTCAGCCTTCTTTTTCTTTTCATGTTATCTCCTGCCTTCTGCTTAAGGCCCTCAAGGAGGCCGGGTGTATGTAGCCCCACCACTTTTGGTGCACCCTAGATAATGCTACACCCTCAGGGGCTCACGGCTGGTGAGTTCGGGAGTTGGCGACCCCGAGGGATTCCTGAGCTGGGTCCGTTTTCCGCTTTTGTCCCTTACCTTTGGAGCGGACCCTCTCCTCTTTCACTTTCCTATCTGCCTTTCATGGCTCTCCTTCCTTCCAAGTCCCTCAATCCGCCTTCTTCGAGGGTTGAGGGCATTTCTTTTCCTACTGTCCTTTATTTGCCTTATTCTCCTTTAGTTTTCTATTTCTTCTTCTAGTATGTAGGTTAGTAGTTAGTTTTAGTTTTAAGTTCACTTTTTTTTCCACGATCACCCAAACCATCAGGGGCCGATAACCTAGATGTTAGGCCCCTTAAAACAACAATTATCATCATCATCATCTTCGATTATCCCTTCCTGTTCCCAGTCCTGAAGCACCTGCTGGTACTTCTCAAATTTGTCTTCCTTGATCAAACGGTGTGTTACAGAAACCAGTCTTTTTAACGCAACTTCCTTGTTGCCTGACAATAACTGCTGATCTTCTTTCCACGGAAGTGCGACTTCATACCTTCCTTCCTCATTGATCTTAACATTTTCTTGGAAATGTTTCAATGTTGCAATTTCAATTTCCTTCTTCGATAGTGTTTCAGCAGGATCACCAATTCCAATGGTTTCCAGGTTCCACAGTTCACCCAAAGAAGCAGTTCTCACAAACAGAGAGTTCACCATTGACACTGTGCTATCGTTTTCAGTTGTCTTCCAAAGCTGACCCATCACTGTCCAACCAATGTAGTCCTAACAGCAACCAATCCAGACTTCAACTTGATTGTGTCCCCAGTCAATAAACTACCCACAGTGTCTGCGCCGACTAGTAGTCCAATCTCCGATGGCTCTGGGCCAAAATCAGAGAGCCAGATTTTCTTTTCTCTGATCTCATCCATCCAAGGGCCCCGGTTTAACCGTGGGATTACACCACAAATTTCCTTTTGTCACAACACCTTTAATTTTCGAGAAATTGAATGATGTAGGTCGTCTATATCTATCTCATATAGGTTATGATCATTGGCACTGATTGAAGCACCCTCAAAAAGCCTGTGTTCAATTTTTTCAGTCTTTGATGGAATATACCCCATTTCCACAGCAACCTTCTCTAACAGATAGGATCTCTGCGAGCCTGTATCTAACAACGCCCGTACAGTCTTTTCTCTCCCTTGATGAACCAACCTAACTACAAGAGTTTGCAGCAGTACTTCCGAAACATCACTAGTTTGTGTATTAAGGGTCGTAGTTGGGACACCAGGCAATTTTGAGCCCCTTTCCTGGTGCTTCTCCTCACCTTTATAATCCCCCCTATTTACATCTAATTTTGGGCACATAATAGCTTCATGTTTACTACTGCACACAAGACACTTCAGTTTCGTAATACAATTTGCAGCCCTATGTCCAACCTTCAGACACAAAAAACAAGCCTTGTTTTCAGACAGTCTTTTATGTTTGTCCCCTAAGTTCATTTCTTGAGCAAGATAACACCCCTTATTGTTATGTGTTTTTTTTACAGAAGACACACGTTAAACTGTTTCCTTCACCTTTACCAGCAAAGAGAACACTAGCAGTTGCTAAACTACTCTCTTTCCATTCTTTAACTTTAGCACTCCTTGATTCACTAGAAACTCCAAAACCAGCTTGAGCAAATGTAATCCTCTCTTCACTTTCTACTTCACCCTTCAGAAAACCAAGTAATGCAGTCAGTTTGTCGGCATGTCCATTGTCATGATCCCTCATAGCCGTTGACGAACTCCTCATCCAGACACGTAACACTTCCTCAGGCAAGCAGGATTCTACTAGAGGGAAAAGCATTGACCCGTACTTATCTCGGGTAACACCTATAGACTCCAAAGCTCTCAGTTGTGCTTCCAACTTGTCATATAGACTAGCAAGTTGAGTCTTCTTCCTTGTTTGAGAAACATTTTTCACTACAAGACTTATGAGTTCCCTTACATAGAACTCAGTCAATAAATCCTCCCTTCCAAATCTACCCTGAAGAGATTCCACTGCTTTAGGGTAATTTTCAGCAGTAGGGGGGAAACTGGCAACTAATTCTCTAGCGCGACTATCAACTTTCGTGGATTGGATCAAGTATTGGAATTTGTCTTCGTCCTCAATTTCAGAGTCCTCGTGAATGCGCCGAAATTGTCCCCAAAATTCCAACCAATTTTTAATCTCCCCATCGAATTTCATGAGTTTTATTTTAGGTAGTTTCAACTGCCTTTTGGTTTTATTCCCATCTGATAGGACCGATCTTGCTGACACCACTGCCAATACATTGGAATTAGCCTGCAACCGTAGAGCATACTTCTGTCTTGCATCATCCAATCTGTCTCGAAAACTGTCTACATATTCGTACTCACGGTCATACTCGTCCCCTTCCTTTTCCAGCAACTTACTTAAAACTTTCTCGTCCAACGGCGCCAGCTCCGTTCATAACCTCTCCAATTTGGTTAGCAAGGACTGTAAGGTGTCGTCGTCCACGCCGTCTTGAATTTCTTGATTTAAGTTTTGCAAAAGTGCGTTGTACGTCTTCGTAAAAGTCGCTCTTACCGGCTTCCGCGCTTTCATTAACTTCTCCATTTCCAATACGAACACAAAACAGGAACACGAACGAACGGGAACACGCGGTCTTTAAATCAACACAATCTTCAAGTTGTTTGAATTAATACGCCATCCTGGCAAGGTCGCCAATATTTTGTTAGGGTCCTACGCCTACCCGGTGTAGGTATAACCAATAAAACAAATTGAATGAAACGCTCAAGACTTCTCATAAGAAAACTTTATATTCTAGTAACCGCCATTACAACATTTTCACTGCCTTGTGTATCAAAGCTCTCAACAAGAAACACAAAAGTCAAGGAGTAAAGAGTAATCGTCCGTGACAACAATCTTAATTGCTTTTTATTTAGTCTTTGAATCTAGGAGGAGGCACTTCTGTGAGTATTTCGAATTTCAATTGCATTTTGTAATTATTTTCAACCTAAGCCACATTTTGCAAGTATTTTCAATCTAAATTGCATTATTTTTTGGTGGTCAATTTGCAAGCATTTTGATTCTCAATTGCATTTTGTGAGTATTTTGAATCTATTTACTTTGTTAAGTATTTTCAATCTAAATTGCATTTTATAAGTATCTATTGTCAATCCAAATGAGTATTTTGAATTAAATTGCATTTTGTAAGTGTTTTTAATTACAATTGCATTTTTAAGTATTTTGAATTTCAATTGCACGTTATAAGTATTTTGAATCTGAAATGGCCTTTTCAATTAAATGGCAATATGTATTTTAGATTTCAATTGCATTTTGTAAGGATTTTGAACCTCAATTGCATTTTGTACGTACTTTCAATCTCAATTGCATTTTTAAGTATTTTGAATTTCAATTGCATTTTGTAAGTATTTCGACTCTACATTGTATTTGGTACGTATTTTAAGCCTAACCTACATTTTGTGCGTATTTTTCAATCTATTCCTTTTGTGAGTATTTTCGTTCTAAATTCCCTTTTGTAAGTATTACCGCTCTCCATTTTGTGATTAGTATCAATCTCAGTTCCTTTTTGTAAGTATTTTCCGTGTCACTTAATTTTCGTTATGGTTTCCATCTCATTGACATTTTCGCTGTCACCCAGATCATTAGGGGCCGATAACCTAGATATTAGGCCTCTTAAAACAACAATTATCATCATCACCATGATTCATTATGAGCTAGCATATTAATAATTAACTTATTCCATGTTTAGGTCTGAGAAGATCTAAATAATTGATTACGCAGGAACGTAACCTACTTTTAAAATTGTCTGCAGTGTCCACTCATCCAGCTAGCTATACGCTTGCTAGTTCAAGGATATCAATCTTATCACGTTCATGGTGTGTATTCCTGTTTTTATAAACTGTCAGTAGGCTTACCCATGCATATGCTAAATTATGGTGATAACCTGATAAGCCTCGAAACTGTTGTGTGACTGGATGCAAATCCAATTATTATAAAGATAAGCCATTGGTGTCTATTTTCCAATTTCCCATCGGGGGAATTCAACCCACACCCAACTGCATGGGGCTGATGACCAATAAGTCCCAAGACCATATACTGAATTAACAGTAGACAAAATCACGTCATGATGTTAGGGATAAATGGACAAGAAGCATTCATCGTGATGCTTTTCCTCGGACAGCTAATTCATCAGTTTGTGTCAAACATTTTATCCCTGAATTTGTTATTATTGTGCAGATGGCTAAGTTGTAACTGTACCTAGGAAAAGAACAAAACTACACATCAAATAAGTCTTCGTTGTTTACTGGTCTCTCCCCCAGGGGCTCACTTCTAGTGGGCGTGGGTTGGCGACCACGGGGCCCCAGCTGAGTCCGGCATTGCTTCCACTTACTTGTGCCGGGCTCCTCTCTGTCTTCTTTCCTGTCGACCTCACTTGGTCAACTCTTTTTCTCTTCCGACCCCGACGGTATTAGGGTATCCGAGGCCTAGGGAGTCTCTTCCTTTCCCGCCTTAATTGGCCCTTGTCTCATCTTTTCTGATACCCTCCTTCTGCGAGGGGTCAGCCTTCTTTTTCTCTTCCTTTTACCTCCTGCCTTGTGCTCTAGGCCCTTAAGGAGGCAGGGTGTATGTAGCCCCACCACTTCTGGTGCACGCTAGATAATGCTACACCCTCAGGGGCTTACGGCTGGTGAGTTCGGGAGTTGGCGACCCCGAGGGATTCCTGAGCTGGGTCCGTTTCCCCCTTTTGTCCCTTACCTTGGAGCGGACCCTCTCCTCTTTCACTTTCCTATATGCCTTTCATGGCTTTCCTTCCTTCCAAGTCCCTCAATCCGCCTTCTCCGAGGGTTGAGGGCATTTCTTTTCCTTCTGTCCTTTTATTTGCCTTATTCTCCTTTAATTTTCCATTTCTTCTTCTAGTATGTAGGTTAGTAGTTAGTTTTAGTTTTAAGTTCGCTTTTCATTTTCATCTTCACGATCACCCAAACCATCAGGGGCCGATAACCTAGATGTTAGGCCCCTTAAAACAGCAATTATCATCATCATCATCTCCTCTTTCACTTTCCTATCTGCCTTTCATGGCTCTCCTTCCTTCCAAGTCCCTCAATCCGCCTTCTCCGAGGGTTGAGGGCATTTCTTTTCCTTCTGTCCTTTTATTTGCCTTATTCTCCTTTAGTTTACCATTTCTTCTTCTAGTATGTAGGTTAGTAGTTAGTTTTAGTTTTAAGTTCGCTTTTCATTTTCATCTTCACGATCACCCAAACCATCAGGGGCCGATAACCTAGATGTTAGGCCCCTTAAAACAACAATTATCATCATCATCATCTACTGGTCTCAGTATATTTTGTATCGAGTGCACTTGGTACAGTGTCATCATCTTATCAATTGGACTAGCCTACATGTTATGGATTCACATGGAAGTTATTTCATCTACACTTGGCCTAATTATTAATTTTGTGTTAGATGTGCATAAAATAAGCCTTTTTGTCTACTGGTACCGTACCAGTGTATTTTGTATCGATTCATTCGGCAGTGTCCTATTTAATTATTTGAATATGACTACCGTAGCTTACATGTTTAAGTATTAACATGGAAGTAAATTTTTGTATGTAGTGTTAATTTATATCCTCAGATGTTCATCAAATAGGCCTTCATTGTCTACTGCCACTTAATCTCATGAATAGGCCTAGCCTGTTTGTTTATGGATTTACAGGAGGCAGTCGTGCCCGTAGGATAGGAATTACCTATAAGGCATCCAACGTTTAGAATGAAGCACTGGTTAGATAGGGATATTCTTCTCTCTTTCTGTTGCACGCGAGACATGTATGACGCTGTCATTTTCTAGCACTCCAGTGTTGCCATATCATTCAAAAAATTTTCTTTGTCGAAAAAAAACAGCATATTCGGATAAAACTATGTTTTGCCGATCTTTTTTGTCCTATATTAGAACTACGTAAACTTGATAGAAATGCTAGAAAAATTAGATATCCATATTTAAAAAAAACTATAAACTGAGTCCCCTTTTTAGTAAAATCGATCTTATATCATGTTGCATTGACTTTGTGATGCCTATTTTTCACACACATGTAGCTAAATGTGCCGTCTTGATGATGGATTATTGAAATATTTTATACTGGCAATATTACAATTTTCATGTAGGTAAAACTTCTGAATATTCTCTCATAACCGCATAGCTGCATTGAAAAAGTTCGTATGCTGCCAACTTTTCTATTTTTAAAGATAACCATGTCATGTCAGTTTGAGAGTTGTAGAAGAATGTTGGAAGAAGTTTTCTACCTGCTTACCCAGAGTGTAGGTTTAATTGTTTACACAGGCCGGCCTGTTCATTGACCGCGGATTATAAAAATGAGGTTTCGAAGGACAGCGGGGTGCAATATGCTACTCAGAGCTTTATTACTGTGGCCTCCGAGCTTGAATTTCAGTAGTTCGGCTGTCTCTATCTTGAGTGTGTGTGCAGCAGTTCTGTTAGATTAAACGTGTTGTGTTTTACGTATTTCACATACAACAATGGATAGTTTTGTGAAAAGAAAGCGTGGTCAAGTGCTCAGAAGGAGGGAAAAACAGGTCGTAATTATTATTTTAAGAATCTTAAACCCAAAGAAAGTATAAATCATGAAAGGTAAGCCAATGAGGAGTATTTTCTTTAATAACGTACTTCAACTTTAACTGCAGTCGAAACTTCACACATTTCCTTGTGTTTGTACTTTATTTATTTTATTTTGATTGTTTTCTTTATGTCACATTGAGCATACGTTGTAGTTAATTTAATTTAATTTCGTTGTAAGTGTTATGTTAACCTACTATTAGTATTATTATACTGTACTTAATTCAAGTCTTCGTCAGTGCACAATCGCTGAATATGCGGAAAGTGTACGCGAAGCGCTTTGTACTGCCTCCTCTCATGGAGTGGCAACCCTGTCGTAACGCGCCATAAGACCAATGCTCCATTCTAAACGTTGGATGCTCTATAGGCATTTATCTTCAGTATGTGTGGGAACCCTTGGTAAACCACTTGCTGGGTAGCTAAGGGGAGAATCGAACCCCGGTTTACCTCACTAGGCTCTTACCCTCAGTCCCCCAGGGGCTCACATCTAGTGGGACGTAGGTTGGCGACCACGGAACCCCAGCCGAGTCCGGCATTGCTTAACCTTACTGGTGTGGGCTCCTCTCCGTCTTCTTTCCTGCCGACCTCTCTTGGTCAACTCTTGTTCTCTTCCGACCCCGACGGCCCTTCTCTTATCTTTCCTGATCCCTCGTTCTTCTTTTTCATTTCATTATAGTTCATTTTCTCTTTAAGATTCCCACCCTGCATTATGGGGTTTGTAGCCATTTTTAGTGTTGCCTTAGTAAACAAATGTTCGGTGCTTTTCAGTCGGTCAACACTAATGTACCCAAGAGAGTTGGATTATATCCTAATCCTAAAAAAAAACATGAGATTAATAAATACACTAGGATGACAAGTTTCGACCGTCAATGGATCGTCATCAGATCCATTACACTTAGGCTACAATATGTACACTTATTTAGTTGCTGTATTGGTTATGCAACTTGTCGGTATTTGTTAGTTGTAGTCTATATGATGTTTTAGTGAGATGCTGAAAGTTGTGATAGAACTCCGGAATTTGTTTGTTTTTGGAATGACTATGTGGTTGTTGTGAATGGTCAGTTCTGAATGTAAAGTATTATACAGGCTACTTATCTGGCTAGGAGACTTGTGCAGTTCGCAGCGCGAAGTCGCGAGTGACTATTCACCGAGTGAATTTTGCAAGTATTTTCAATCTAAATTGCATTTTGTAAGTACAGTATTTTGAATCGCGGGCTCCACAAATTGTGAGTGTATTTTGAATCTACCGTACATTTTGCAATCATTTTCAATTTCAATTGCATTTTTAAATCATTTTGAATTTCAATTGCACTTTGTGAGTATTTTGAATCTGAGCCGGCCTTTTTCAATCTAACTTGCATTGTGTATTTTCAATTTCAATTGCATTTTGTAAGTATTTTGAACCTCAATTGCATTTTGTTCGTATTTTCAATTTCAATTACACTTTGTAAGTATTTTGAATTTCAATTGCATTTTTTTAGTATTTTGAATCTACATTGCATTTTGTAAGTATTTTGAACCTAAACTGCATTTTGTGCGTATTTTTAATCAAATTCCTTTTGCAAGTAATTTCCTTCAACATTACCGGTACCTTTTGTATGTTCACTCTACATTTTATGAGTCATTTCAATCTGAATTCCATTTTGTAAGTATTTTCAGTCCAGCTTAATTTCCGTTATGGTTTCCATTTCATTATCATTTTCGCTATCACCCAGATCATTAAAGGCCGATAACCTAGATGTTATCTAGGGCAGGGAAACTGATAGTTTTAATGTGGTAACAGGATCAAAGCAGGGAGACAGTATCTCCCCCAGCCTGTTTAATCTGGTATTGGAAAAGGCACTAAAGAAGGTGTCATCGATGGGAAGAGGTGTGAACGTAGGTGGTATGGTCAAACTGCTAGCATTTGCCGACGATATTGTTGTCATAACAGAGAATGAAGAGGAACTAAAAAGGACAGCTAAAGTGTTAATAGAGGAGGCACAAAAAGTGGGTCAGAGGATCAATCAAAAGAAAACGTACTGTATGGTAGTTACAAGGGAGAATAAAGAAGAAGCGATGGGGGAACTGGAGATAGGAAGCTTGCTGTTTAAGAAGACTGGATCCTTCAAATATCTAGGAAGCATGGTAAATTGGAAAAACAACATGGAGGAAGAGATAATGAACCGTATAAGATCTGTAGAGATGTGCATGTTTGCGATGAATAAACTATTCAACAGTATTGTACGACCAGTATTGATATATGGGGCAGAGACATGGACGCTGAGCAAGAAGAAGGAGAGGAGAATATTGACCTTTGAAAACAAAGTGTTAAGAAAAATCTTCGTGTTGGTATTAGGGCAGGGAAACTTCAGAAGAAGAAAAATCACAGAAATTCACGCACTGTTTAAGGAACCGGATGTGATCGCAGTAACAAGGAGCAGAAGAATATAATGGCTGGGACATGTACTGAGAAGGGAAGAAGGGATGGTAAAAGGAGTGCTAGAAGGAAAACCACAAGGGAAAAGACCCCTCGGTAGACCAAAGTTGAGATGGCACGATGGAGTCAGGAAAGACCTGGAGGCCCTGGGAGCCAACGGGAATATGGCCGGAGACAGAAAGCAATGGAAGAGGCTCAAGAGTGAGGCAATGACACGACTTAGGTTCGTGTGGCCAACTATGTAAGTAACCTAGATGTTAGGCCCCTTAAAACAACAATTATCATCATCATCATCGTAAGCAATTTCAATTGCATTTTGTAAGTATTTTGAGTTTCAATTGCACCTTGTGAGTATTTTGAATCTGAACCGGTCTTTTTCAATCTAATTTGCAGTGTGTATTTTCAATTTCAATTGCATTTTGTAAGTATTTTGAACCTCTATTGCATTTTGTAAGTATTTTGTGCGTATTTTTCTATCTAAATTCCCTTTGTGAGTATTTTCCTTCGAAATTACCGGTACCTTTTGTAAGTATACCCACTGTACATTTGTGAGTCATTTCAATCTGAGTTCCATTTAGTAAGTATTTTCCGTCCAGCTTAATTTTCATTATGGTTTCTATTTCATCATCATTTTCGCTATCACCCAGACCATTAGGGGCCGATAACCTAGATGTTAGGCCCCTTAAAACAACAATCATCTTCATCTCTTACCCTCAAACTAGAATTAGATTTCTTGACAGTCAGGAATCGAACATGGACCTCTAGAAGTGACAACCAAGAACTACACCACCTGGTTGGTCACATTTATTTTTAAGAATAATAGCCTTAGGTACCGGTACTAAAAATAAATTGAAATTCCTACAACTTTCCCTGTCCACTCAGCCAAAATATTCGGAGGAATTCAACCCACACCCAACTGCACGGGGCTGATGACCAAGATATCCCAAGCCCATAAAATGAATTAACAGAAGACAAAATCACGTCATGATGTTATTTTGTGTTGTTGGATTCTGACACACGTCATGCGTTTGATGTCCGACCACCACTTGCGGCGTCCATCTTGGATTGCAGTGTCAGGTCCGGTAGTATATAGAAGTACTAGCAGAAGTACCCGCTCTTCGAACGGTCTTCGGTATTAATAACCAGACGTTATCAATTGAGATATTGTTACAATGGTTAGGGGCCTGTCATTCCTTCATAAGTTTATCACAACGAAGTTAGTTTTCTGGGTATATCGCAGACACTGTTAATTTAAGGACCATAAAATGTGGTTTTCGAAGACCCTTTATAGACTCCCTAGTTTTGTGTCACACATTGAGAAGCGCAACATATGCTTTGGTCGTCCTTCTAGGATAATTTCTATTTTTCGCCTATTTTAGCATGTATTTTGAAAAGGAACTTATACCCACCCTTCTATGAGAAGTACGTTGTAGAGTTTTCTAAATGATTGGTGTATTTACTCATGGTTACAATACCTAATTTTACGATGCTCCAAGCACCCGAACATGAATTATAGGCGTACATAAACATAAAGATATATCAACCATACAGTATCAAACAAAATCATCTTTACGATGAACCCGTTTGTAGACAAAAATATGATTACTTAAAATGTGCTCCCAAACTAAATTCACCTACGTGTACTTCCTGACGTGAAAATAATATTGAAACCCTCGTAGACGAAACGCAATATATGTCAAATTAAAACTGACCCTCCCCATCCCCAGGTAGACCCCCTTAATAAATTATAAAGGCTCGTGGTGCATGAAAATTCGGGATTTTTAGCCTCCAATGGCCCAAATTCCTAAAAGCTACAAAAAACACAATTCCAATTCAGGAATTTGTGAAAATAATGTTGCTGTTTGGAGATATAATAGACCTTCTGTACAACATATCGCACGTGTAAGTCACGTGTAAAAATTCTAGGGTACCCCTTGACCCCCTTAATCGCATTGTTGAATTTCACAGTCTAGTTTGAATCCACGATAACCTTATAGCCATTTGCAAACTTTAACAGAAATTGTATAAATTGAGTGGCATTGCTTCTTACAGAAATAGATGGAAAGTTGGATGTCACCTCTTGTGACACTGTTGTCATGGTTACCGGCTTGCATTACTTCATTAGTTTCTTCTAGTTCTTCTCTTCTTTCGGATGGGCCAGCTAAGGACCACGACGTTCAACTTTTCAGCTTGGCAAGGGACTTGATGTTTGCCCAATATTCGCGCATTCTCTGGCTATGTTTCTCCTTCCTCTCTTTTGTCCAGATGATGCCGGTTTTCTTACAGGGTGGTCTGTCCTGAAAACTCTTCTGTTTAAGTATCTTTCTGAGATGTGATCGGCTTCTAATATCACTTTTCATTATCTTCAGTTCTTGGATATCCTTGTTAACTACTGTTAGCGACGGTGTCACGCTCTTTCTCTTCCCCCAGTAGTTGAGAAGCCGGTTTGTTAGTCTTGTTGGGTTCATCCATGAGGCATGTCCATAGAAAGCCCGACGTCTCTTCCTGGCCACATCTGTGATTTTCTCAGTATATCTATATAGCTCCCGATTTGGTCTTCTTCTATACTCGTCATCTATTTATTAGTTTATAAAATAAAAGAGTGCCATATCCCTTCCAGGGACGTAGGCGACCTGAATAAGAGCCCTTGACTAAGTCAAGGGATCACTAACCAGGCATCCCGAGCCGGAGTTTGCGTGTGGTAAGGTGGCCAGTTCCTTTCCATTCCTCCTCCTACCATAGCATCCGGCAGGTTCCCATTTTGCATCACGAGGCTAGGAGACCCCGTACCAGACTAATACCAAGACTTTTAAATTCATGGCAGAGCCGGGGATCGCACCCGGTACCTCGGGTGTGACAGCCAACAATGCTAGCCACTGCGCTACGAGGTGGTCTTTATTAGTTTATTAAATGAAATTAGTTTTCTGGGAATATCTCAGAAACTTGGTTTTACTGCCTTAAAACGTAACAGCCTCCAAGCCACTGAGGGGCTGAAAATGAGTTTTGCTCGTCCTTGTACGCCATAATATAATAACAATCATAATAATAATTTAATAATATAGGGATATAATAGACCTTTAGTACCCCTTGACCCCCTTAAGCGCATTATATACATATTGATGAATTTTACAGCTTAGGTTGGTTCCGTGATAACCTTATAGCCGTTTGCGAACGTTCACACTAATGTAATAAATAGAATGACATTGCGTCTTACAGAAATAGATGGACTTCAGAGATCGTGTTGCCATGGTTACCGGCATGTATTCTTTCAATAGCTTAATAAATGAAATTAGTTTTCTGGGTATATCTCAAAAACTGTTGGTTTTAGGACCTTAAAATATGGTTTTCGGGGCCCGTAGGGCTCCCGAGTTTTGTTTCTCATTCCCCCAGGGGCTCACATCTTGTGGGCGTGGGTTGGCGACCACGGGGCCCCAGCTGAGTCCGGCATTGCTTCCACTTACTTGTGCCGGGCTCCTCTCTGTCTTCTTTCCTGTCGACCTCACTTGGTCAACTCTTGTTCTCTTCTGACCCCGACGGTATTAGGGTATCCGAGGCCTAGGGAGTCACTTCCTTTCCCGCCTTAATTGGCCCTTGTCTCATCTTTTCTGATTCCCTCCTTCTGCGAGGGGTCAGCCTTCTTTTTCTTTTCATGTTATCTCCTGCCTTCTGCTTAAGGCCCTCAAGGAGGCTGGGTGTATGTAGCCCCACCACTTTTGGTGCACCCTAGATAATGCTACACCCTCAGGGGCTCATGGCTGGTGAGTTCGGGAGTTGGCGACCCCGAGGGATTCCTGAGCTGAGTCCGTTTTCCCCTTTTGTCCCTTGCCTTTGGGGCGGACCCTCTCCTCTTTCACTTTCCTATCTGCCTTTCATGGTTCTCCTTCCTTCCAAGTCCCTCAATCCGCCTTCTTCGAGGGTTGAGGGCATTTATTTTCCTCCTGTCCTTTATTTGCCTTATTCTCCTTTAGTTTTCCATTTCTTCTTCTAGTATGTAAGTTAGTAATTAGTTTTAGTTTTAAAAGCGCTTTTCATTTTCATCTTCACGATCACCCAAACCATCAGGGGCCGATAACCTAGATGTTAGGCCCCTTAAAACAACAATTATCATCATCATCATTTTGTTTCTCATATTGAGACGCTGAAAATGAGCTTTGTCTCGTTTTTCGACGCCCATTTCAGCATGCATTTTAAGGGGGCAGGCCCTCCTTTGTGAGAAATATGGAGAAGACTTACATCAATGATTACTTTCGTGCCTCTGATGGACTTCTGTACCAAATTTTACGTTGATCCACTCAGCCGTTCTCGAGTGATGCGCGTGCAAAGTTGTACACAGTCAGACAAACAGACAGACAGACAGACAAAAAATTTGTTTTTTGTGCGCAACCGTCATAAACCAGTCTGAAACGCGTTAATAACTCAAACTTCCGTGGAAATTCAGAAAAAGAAGGTCCTGTGTAGGCCTAACTAGTTCCTCAATTCCTCACCAGAACACTGGTAGGGGCAAGGTAGGGGCGGCGTGAAGCAGTCCGCTTTGTCAGTCAACAATAGACTTATATTCTTACAGTTACACGTCAATTCCCAGCATTCTAGTTACCTTGCCGAGCATCTGTGGACCCCTAGTACAACACCGACATACTTCCAACACGATTGGTTCTAGAGCCTTATTTCGGGGTTTTCGGGTCCCTTTGTCTTTTATTCATACAAATCTACACCGTTTCACCGAACTGAACCAAGTTTTGTTTATTGCTTTGCGAGGCTTAAAATGATCCCAGATCGGTCCTTCTACGACAATTTCGTCTAGATGCCAAACGGCCTGAATCCAGGGAATGGAGAGGGCTGTCCGAAATTTCAAGTGGTCTGTGTTATCCGCAGGGTTACAAAGGGTAAGTACGTAAAATTTCGTTCAGATCGGTGAAACGGTGTAGATTTATCTAAATCACAGACAAACCAACATTCAGCTTCAGATTCGAAGAGGAAGAATGATGATGATCATGATCATCATCTTAATCATCAGGATCTAGAATTGATGATTAATTGTATTATATTTTCAGAGTATCTTAAAGAATACTCGTTTGCTTATACTCTCATTATATTGTAACACTCTTTCCTTATTCATGAAATTGCATTATAAGTGAAAATACTGTATAATGTGTCAAAAGCATCGCTTGGAATACACTTTAATTGCATATTTGTATACTCTCAATGTATTATAATTTAGCCTTTGTATAGTTAGTCCGCCATGTGTGTAATGAACTACTGTATGTACTATTTACTGTTCCCCACGACAGAGCTCTGCTCTCAGGACTCTTTTTCTAGACAAATAAATTTAAAAAAAGAAAGAAGAATACAATATTTTAAAATCCTGTCTTTAGAATGAGAAACAAGATTTACATTTTAAACGATACAATTTTATTTGTAGGTTAACCTTGTCACTAAACGCAGATGATCCGTTGTTCCGCTCCTTGAACAGCAGCAGCAACAATCATCATCATCATCGTCAGGACTTATAAATAGGCGGGTAGGAATAGAGAACAGAGACAAATTATCTTTTAAATATTTTATTGTATAAAATGACTCAGTCTGTCACTCACTTGAATAATTCTATGTGTAATACTGTTGTGCAGAGGTGTGAAACATGCGGCCGCATTTATTGAGACGTCTTTCTAGTAATAACTTATACATTAATTATCTGTCAGGAAAAGTCTCTCGTAAGCGGTTTTTAAACGTTACCGTATGCTGTCCACTCTTGCTTGGAAGTTCATTGATTTCAGGCTGGCTACTAGTGCAAAACTTCAGTGGCTGCTGTTTTCGTCAAGGCTATGAATTTGGAAAAGACTCTCATAGTTGTGACCTGTTGCACACCTCTGCTGCGTTGCAAGCAATCTTACCCATATGTACAATCTACTGCTGTCTTGCAGGTTACTTGCTTGCGATACTTGGTGGTATATTCATATTCTATTAAGTAAGTTCGCCGCTTATGAACACAGAGATTGGAATACTAACATACTTAACATCATTCAAAACATTCACACAAACATAACATAAATTAAGGCAGTGATCACATCAAAGCAATTTAAATACTAGAAAATAAACATTGTTGATAATAAAAAATAGGCTCAAACACCTATTACTTGCACCCATTCAGTGAATGAAAACGTGGCACAACAAATGACTGAAAACAGGTGCTAGCTAGGCGAACAACACGTCAATTTCGTTCCGTTTCCACTGTTTCCTAGCAGGGGAAATAAATTGACTTTAAGCTGAGATTTAATTTCGTCTTATAGTCACCAAATGTGGCACTAGAGACCGACATCTTACGACTTGGAGTCCCACCCGTTTCTCGTTCGATAATCGAACCTGCAATCTTGGGATCACTTATCACTGATCCGCCGAGTCATGAAGAATGCATATAATTCTGTTTGCAAGTTGATACCTTCCCGCACGAAGCACCATGGTTTTCCATTGGAAATAGTAACATAACTGTGAAGACTCTTGTTACAATATGCAACGCGATCCATGTCCTGCCACCCATTGTTAGAGGCTAGTAGTCTTCGTAATGTATCGGCAATAACCTGTGAGAGCCACAAGTTAGCTCAGTGATATTGTGATTATAACTTTGCAAAATACTGTATTTGTCTAAATCGTCCTTCATTTTTCTCCCAATTCCTCCGTTCCGGCTACAGCGCTGATTGTGGAAGGAATACGCAAATCAATTCGTTATGTTAAGTTATACCGTATAGTCCGTCTTGAGGCTTGTTCCATGGAATGTAAAGCGATTGTCAGGGCTAACAACGAATCCTGGCCCGTATACCAGCTCACGCAGTGTCAGTGTACAACTGGTGGGCTGCTGCTGTAGAGCTATTGGATCTATCCAAGTTTGCCGTCCAACCTCATCAACTACCCTGCAGTAGAGCGATTGGATCTAAATGGTCCGAAGTGCCTACTTTAAAAGGCAGCTAAGCGCAGTGAGCGATAGTATTCTAGATGGTCCGGAGTATCTACTTCAAGAGAGAGCTAAGCTTGAGGAATCCTAGTTTGCCGTTCTGGCTGGAGAAGATGCGTTCAGCTTCGGGCAGCTCTCCCACTAGATACTTGTCGAGCGCCTGGAGCATGGTGGGCCCATGACCAATGCCATTGAAGGCGAGGGTGGCGTCTCTCCCGGCGTACTCCAGCAGGATCTCCTCACCACCAGGGTGCTGCAAACCAGAATAACACAGCTCCA
Organism: Meconema thalassinum; assembly: GCA_946902985.2. Taxonomy (NCBI): domain Eukaryota; kingdom Metazoa; phylum Arthropoda; class Insecta; order Orthoptera; family Tettigoniidae; genus Meconema; species Meconema thalassinum. The sequence continues at coordinate 507,606,342 of OX336392.1, read as the reverse complement.
GTAAATATACGGAAATTAGAACCATTATGAATTAGTCTTAAGTTATTTTGTATACGGTATTCACGTTTAAGCCTGTTGTTGTTTGAGTCTTCAGTCTTTAGACTGGTTTGATGCAGCTCTCCATGCCTCCCTGTCCTGAGCTAATCGTTTCATCTCTACATAGCTCCGACACCCTACATCCGAGGCAATCTGTTTAACATATTCTAACCTTGGTCTACCCCTACAGTTCTTGTCCTCGACCCTTCCTTCCATAACTAAGCTTGCTATTCCTGGATGTCTTAGTATGTGTCCTACCAACCTATCTCTTCTCTTCATTAGCAGTCGCCAGAAACATCTCTCCTCTCCCACTCGTCTTAATACCTCTTCGTTTGTAACCCTATCTACCCATCTGATCTTCATCATTCTCCTGTAACACCACATTTCAAATGCCTCAATTCTCCTCTTTTCTGCTACACCAATAGTCCAAGTTTCACTTCCATAGAGCGCCACGCTCCAGACAAAGGCTTTCAAAAATGACTTCCTAATACCTAAATCTATATTCGATGTCAGCAGATTCCTTTTTTGTAGAAATGCTTTCTTTGCCTGAGCCAACCTACTTTTTATATCCTCTTTGCTTCGTCCATCACTGGTTATTCTGCTTCCTAAGTAACAGAAGTCTCCTACTTCCTTTAGCTTTTCACCTGCCAATTTGATATCCATAGAGGTTTCTGATTTATTTCGGCTGCATTCCAGTATTTTTGTTTTACATTTTTTAATTTTCATCATGAATTCTTTCCGTAAGACGGAGTCCATACCATTCAAAAACTCATTCAAATCCTCAGGCTTGTCGGCCAAGATGACGATGTCATCAGCAAATCTCAGAGTTGAAATTATTTCTCCTTGAATCTTCACTCCCACGTTAAATTTTTCTCTAATTTCCTTCATTGCTTGTTCAATGTAAAGATTGAAAAGTATGGGTGATAAGTTGCAGCCTTGCCTAACACCTTTCTGAATACCAGCTTCTCTCTCATGTCCTTCAACTCGAATGACTGCTGTCTGGTTTCTGTACAGATTGTATATCACCCTCCTATCCCTGTACTTTATTCCAATCGATTTCAAAATGTCAAACAATTTAGTCCAATCAACGTTATCAAAAGCCTGTTCTAAGTCTACAAAAGCCATGAACGTTCTCTTATCTTTCCTTATTCTACCTTCCAAAATCAGCCTAAGACTTAGTACAGCTTCCCTTGTTCCTACATTTCTCCTGAAACCAAACTGGTCTTCACCCAACTCCGTTTCTATCTGGCTTTCAATCCTGTTGTAAATTATTCTAGACAGGATCTTTGAAGCATGCGTAATCAAGCTGATTGTACGGTAATCTTCACATCTGTCAGCTCCCACTTTCTTTGGTATAGGGATGATTACATTCTTCTTGAAATCAGGGGGTACCTCACCTGCCTCATAAATCCTACACACCAAGTGAAATAACCTGATCAGACCTTCATCTCCTATGCAGCATAGCAACTCAATCGGTATATCATCTATGCCTGGTGCTTTGTTCCTGCTTAAGTCTTCCAAAGCTCTATCAAATTCTGATCTCAATATTAGATCTCCTTTCGCATCCTCATCAATTTCCTCCTCCCTTTCCATTACATGATTCTCAATCTCCTTTCCCTTATACAAACTCTCTATGTAAGCTTTCCATCTCTCAACCTTTTCTTCCCTATCTGTTAGAGGCTTTCCATTTGTGTCCTTAATATTACAGCACTTAGTCTTCTTTTCCCCAAAAGTATTCTTAATCCTTCGATAAGCTGTGTCTACTTTTCCTAATTTCAGACAATTTTCTATACCTGCACATTTCTCTTTCAACCATTCTTCTTTCGCTTCCTTGCACTTCTTGTTAACCTCATTTCTCAGGCGTCTGTATTCTGCTTTCCCCTTTTCATCTCTTAGATTCTTGTGTTTCCGCCTTTCATCCATCAATTCTAGTATATCCTGAGTGATCCACGGTTTTCTACCCATTCTTTCTTTCCTACCAATGTTTTCTTCTGCGGATTTTGTTATTTCATTCTTCAAAAGTGCCCATTCGTCTGCAATTGAAGTTTGTTTAGGGTTTTTCATTAGTCCTTCCTTTATACTCTTCTTGAATCTTTCGTTTACATCCTTCTCTTTCAGTCTGTCTATTGCCCACCTTTTTGGCTTTTGACTTTTCTTCAGTTTCTTCAACTTTAATCTGCATTTCATTACAACCAGATTGTGGTCAGAGTTTATGTCAGCACCAGGATATGTTTTACAATCCAAAATCTGGTTTCGAAACCTCTGCTTGACCATAATGAAGTCGATTTGGTAACGCCCTGTATCTCCTGGTCTCATCCATGTGTATATTCTTCTATTGTGGTTATTGAATAAGGTGTTAGCTATGACCAATTCATGCTCGGTGCAGAATTCTACCAGCCTGCTTCCTCGATCATTCCTTTCACCTAATCCGAAATCTCCTACTATCTTCCCTTCTCTCCCTTTTCCTACCACAGCATTCCAATCTCCCATTACTATAACATTTTCATCACCCTTGATATACCTGAGAGTTTCGTCAATTTCTTCGTAGACCTTTTCAACATCCTCATCATCAGCTTGACTGGTAGGCATATAGACTTGTACCACTGTGGTGCAGGTAGGTTTAGTATTGATTTTTGCTACAATAATCCGTTCACTATATTGCTCATAATATTCCACCCGCTGTCCAAGTTTCCTACTCAATATGAGGCCAACCCCTGCTTGGCCATTGTTTGATTTAGTGCTAATGACCCTATAGTCTCCTGACCAAAAGTCCTGTTCTTCCTGCCAGCGCATTTCACTAATCCCAACCAAATCCAACCTCAACCTATCCATTTCCCTTTCTAAGTTTTCTAACCTTCCACTTCCTAGCAGACTTCTAACATTCCACGCTCCGATCCGTAGAATGTCAGATTTCCTCTTTGTCACTTCTGTGATGTTAACCCCCTCTCGAGTAGTCCCCACCCGGAGATCCGAACGGGGGACTAGTTTACCTCCGGATTGAAATTTTACAAGGGAGGAGGCCATCATCACATGTAATTATGCATAGAGAGGTGCATATCCTCGGGAATAGCATACGGCTGTAGTTTCCCGTTGCTTTCAGCCGTGCAGCAGGACGCGGTGTAGCCATTATTTGGCTTATATTATCAATATCTTAACCGTCTATAAGACTAGTAACGATTTGATTTATTCTGAAAGGCTGCTACTCCCTTTCAGAATAAGTAAAGAACAATTCTACTAACAAAAATACTAACCTTCTACCGTACTAACAATTAAATACCAAAATTCTACTAAAAAAAAACACTAAAGTTCCACCAACAAATACTACCACTAAAACAGTCTGTCATCAGGCACACTCACATGCACCCTCACACATCACAGTCTACTGAAACAATGAACTATAACTAATAAACAATGCAACTGCTACCAGACACACTCACACACCACAGTCTAATAGAACAATGACATATCTAATAGACAAACTAACTACCTACTTACAACTAAAACTAACTACATACTTACTGTACTATTATTTGAATTGACAATATTTACAAAATGCAATTTAGATAGAAAATACTTCTTTGGTGTAACGATGGACAAATTCAAGGAGGCGTTTTTAAGGAAGTTTTGGAGTCCCTCGTACCAGCAAAGCTTAAGGATGGACGCCATAGATGTAGGTGTTAGTAAGTCATTTTTGAAAGCCTTTGTCTGGATCGTGGCGCTCTATGGAAGTGAAACCTGCACATTTGGTGCAGCAGAAAAGCGTTTGGAATGGAAGTATGGAAGTCCCTGGAGGATAGAGGAGTAGAGAAATGGACTATAAAGAGGATAAATACCTAGGAGAGTGGATAATGAACAACTCACAGGAAAAGACAGCAATAGAAACGCGTATGCATAAATTACCAAGGTGTTTTTATACGACAAAAGATAGATAATTAAAAAAACTTATCTTGGAACACTAAATTAAGGCACTATCAAACAGTGGTCAGACCCTAAACTCTGTAAGCGGCAGACACACTTAAATTAACAAGATTTGGTGATTTAGACAAATTAGAGAAGACTGAATGACGAATTCTGAGGAAAATACTGGGAGCTAAACGAAATAATAAAGCAGAATATAGGTTATGACCAAATATTTGAAATGTGAAAAATTAAGTGATGTAATGAAAAAGAGAAGATTACAGTTTTTCGGGCACATTTATAGAATGGAAAATACTAGACTAACTGAACAGATCTTCAACCCTCATGGTTCATTGAAATTGACAAAGATTTGACGAACGCCAGAATTTAGACAGACACAATAGTAAACAGATCACACTTCAGAGAAGCTATTCAAAAGGCAAAATTTCAAGAAAGACAGAAACAGACAACTCTCAGAAAGTGGTCTCAAGAGGATAAAGATCAACACACTACAGTAGAAGGATGAAGGAAATTTGGAAACAAAGAAAATTGAATACAATGGACAATAGCCTTCAGTTCATTGTGTCTTGGGCACATCAGCGTGTTTTTTGTGAACTTTAAACATATCTTTTATGCGGCTTTGTTAATTTAATAGTTCAACGTGCCGTACTGTTTTGTTCCTGGCTGTAAAAATTGTTATTATATTATAATGACAAGTATAACGTCAGTGTGAGAAATTTTATACTGTGCTATAATGGAGATGTATCACCACGAGGAAGTTCAAGAACAAGTAGCAATGGTTTAAAACATAGCTGAAATGCAGTACTAACTCACAATCAGAGGGGAGATGGCGGTCAAATCGCCTGGATAATTCAAGCAATAGGTAAGAGTTTTATCAGTATTGACTAATACGTGACGTATTAAAAGGATTTAGAGGAAAAAGCATTTATTCAAGCGTCGACTTGACCTCAAGTTTCCACCATCTTGAGTTGGATGAAAAATCTCAATTGTTGACAGGTTTCTTGTTCGACAATCAGACGTTCAATTTCTGTAGGATGCCTTTTGGGGTTAAAACAGCTGGTTGTGCCTTGATAAGAGCTCTGGACCGTAAGCTTACTGGTGAGGTTAAAGAGATGACTGTCAGGTACATTGATGACATTCTGTTGGCTTCTGACTCTATTGATGAACATATGAACAACTTGGATAAGTTACTGGAAAACCTTCGTACTTCGAACTCCAAAATCAGCCTACATGAACATAACTACAATTAAAACAGTTGTCGATTAGGCCTACTCATCAAACTTCTTTTCTTAGTAGTGGAATTAACTAGACCATTTTTTATTAAATTCTCAATTTCTTTAATCACTTTAACTTTTTTCCCACCTAAACCGCATTTTGCAAGTATTTTCAATCCAAATTGCATTTTGTAGATTGGGCATTTTGTAAGTATTTTGAATTTCAATTGCATTTTGTGAGTATTTTGAATTTAAATTGCACTTTGTCAATATTTTTTACTCTAACCTGCATTTTGTGTGTATTTTAAATCTAAATTACTTTTGTGAATGTTTTCCACCTAAATTCCATTGTGTGTGTCTTTTCAATCTTTTATCAGTATTTTCAATCTCAATTAGTTTTCGTTATGGTTTCCGTCTCATTGTCATTTTCGCTATCACCCAGACCATTAGGTTCCGATAACCTAGATGTTAGTCCCCTTAAAACAACAATTATCATCATCATCTTAACTTTTTCCTCCTAAGTTAAAACTTTTTTTACTGGTCATGCTGCGCTAAAATGCGTGCGTTCGTGAAAAACTGCTATGCAAACTGACTTCAGGTACGTACTATTTTTGAGTTGTGTGGAATGCGCAAGGGTTACAATGAGGCGGGGAATAAACAGTATTGAGTTGGTCTTGAAGGAGGCCAGGTGCCTTGCAGGTTGTGTTCACATGAAGAAGCAGTATACACTAATGATGGAGGTGAAGGGACAAGCATTTGCCAGATTTCAACAACATATTTACTTGTACGTTGGTTCTTGGAAAATCTCATTGCAAATTGAGCTTGAAAATGACGTTATATGCAAAGTACACGCATAAACGTTTACCGTATTAAGCAAGGCTGAGAAGAATACGTCCGTACAGTAGAAAGCATGACGTTATAGCCGAGTAGTCGCTGAAACTGATGTCGTTATAACAAAACTTAACTTATGTATATTTGTGAGAACACTTGTCATATTTCACATAACAATAAAACATTTCCAATAAAAAGGGGAATAATCTGCACACTTTTTTAACACGTCAAATGTCGTTGGTAAACATATTTGAACTTGTAGCAACTTTCAACATTCACCGATCAAAAATAAAGGATGGAATAGTTACTAAACGTATGTACATTGCATTAATAAATCAGTTAATGGCAAACTTTAAATTTCAGTCGGTTAAAAACCACAGTTTTTCGTGATTTATTTTTCAGAAATTGGACACCAAAGGAGATATTGAAAGGTTGGGTATTTACAAGCATGCAGTTGTAGTTGCGCTTACCTCTGAGAGGAAGTTGGTGATGTTGTAGACGCGGTCGTACACCACGATCCAGCAGTCTACGATATTGTCGTGCCACGCCACCTCCTCTAGCGATACAATGGGCGGACTGGACGATTTCTTGGCGGGTTCGCTCAATCGTAACGCCGTGACAGCGAGGCAGAGGGCGTCCCCAGCGAGCGACAGCAGTCCAGCCTGAAATCACAAGGATCATTTAATAACAACTCATTAGCCTTTCAGGAAACACGATGTAATGGAGTAAAAGGGAATTCTTTAGCTGGAGGGCATAGATGACGATTCCAGAGTAAATCGATTGTCCCAGGGTGAGAAATAAGTTATTGTTATAACTTCCTTTAACCAGAATCATTTTGGTTGGTTGATTCCTTAGTTTAGGGGCTGCGACAACGTGGGCATGTAGCCCCGTGTACTTGGGTGTGTGTAGAAATTGTCTGATAACCGGTGTTAATGTGATGGCTGATTCAGGTAGAAGGACTGCAGACGATTCATTGTTTCAAGTAGTTCCTACTTTTGCTACCAAATGCTACCGTACTCGACACCTAGTTACAGACGTGGCTACTAAATGCCATCGCAGTCAGCACCTGGCGGCGAACGTTGGAACTAATATATCGTTATCAAACTAACCTACAAATGTTAACTTTCACAAGTGTAGTTAGTGGAAGGTTATTTTTATGCCATAAATCTATGACATGGGACCGCCGGCTTTATTTCCACTCCGAAGGAAGGCATACTGAACCCGCGATCTTGGGCATAGAAGCTCAGCATGCTACCAACTACGCCACCGAAGCCTAGAATCATTTTAAAACTAGCACAGCCTTATTATTTTTAGACAAGTTACATGTTGTAATATTATATTGACATCGTGGTGTATGTCCGGCTCTACCAAGAAATTCTATTCTGAACGGGGTTCTCTCAGTCTCGTGAGTCAAAACTGAGAGGAGGAGGGTTCTATTCCCACCTCAGCCATCCTAGAAGTTGATTTCTGTGGTTTCCCCACTTCCACACCAGGCAAATGCTAGGATGGTTCCGAAAGAAAGGGCACGGCTGCATCATAACCAAATTCTGGTCCCATTTACAAATACACACACTACTCCAGTCATCACAATGACACAGGTTATCATACAGATTCCACACACACCCAAGTACATGTGGCTACATGACCACGATGTCTCAAAGCTCTTAAATTAAAAACAATGACAATAACTGTTATTTTTGTTCTATGACGGCACTTTTAGAAAAGAAAACTCTTTCGAATGTGTAATTTTTGGGGGAAATAAACGGCATGTTTGGTCGGCATTATGGTGGTCTTATTTTCAAGGCTTATGGTGTATTTTTAAATACCTGGATACTTGTGTGCCAACTTCATCGTCTTTCATTAATTTCTCGTCAAATTTAGACCATTGAATTGTTTATAATAAATAAGGCCCGGGGGTTCATGCAAAATCACATTTTTGCATATTTGTGCATATTTTGGTTACTTTGGCACAATGCATCATTCTTTTCTCCTTTGCTTGTTTAAGTGCATATTTCTGCTTCCTGTTGATTTTAAGCGCCGGCCCCGTGGTGTTGGGGTAGCGCGCCTGCCTCTCACCCGGAGGCCCCGGGTTCGATCCTCGGCTCCGTCAGGGATTTTAAAACTGACGTGAGGGTTGGAACGGGGTGCACTCAGCCTCGTGAGGACAATTGAGTAGCTGTCTGACAGTGAGACAGCGCCCCGATCACGAATACCAAGATTAACGGCCGAGGGGACCCGACGCGCTGATCACGCGTCACCCCAATATCTGCAGGCCAAATGGCTGGGCAGCGGTCGCTTGGTCGGCCTTAGCCCGTCATGGGCTGGATAGTGCCAGGGGTTGACTTTTGTTGTTGTTGATTTTAAGCGCTTTTTGTTACTTAATGTTCTTCAAGTCGTATATTTCGATTCGGACTCCCCGAGTCTATCACAGAATAATACTCAAATTATCTTAATACCTCCCAAACCATTAGGGGCCGATAACCTAGATGTTAGGCCCCTTAAAACAACAATTATCATCATCATCATCTTAATATCTAGTACGTTTCAGTCCTTTTTGCAAGTTAATATCAATATTTACCAGCTAAATATTGTAAAATTATTTTCATTTTAAAATTCAGTGGCCATTAAAATTGTATATCAGTTATACTTGAAAATTAACATGATAAAATTATTATTGACTGACAACACTGGTTGAAGTTCCTACTATTTAGAACAGTTTCTTAGTTGAGATATGTGTTAACAGAGGTGTAGTTATGTCCGTCTGTTCATATTCAAAATAGGAACGCTAAACAATACAGAGTGATCGTAATTTCCGTAGTTATTTAATAGTGCATGAATTTCCGGGCCTTAATAATAAGTTACGATAAGAAAATGTGGACTCGGCGTGTCAGCTTTGGCACTGTTCTGAGTTGATGACGCCCTTAAGGTCATCGCAGTGCAATAAAGATAAGGTTATACTGTACTCACACTTTGTCCCACTGATGAGGAAGTCATGGCTAAGGTAGCAGATGACTCTTCGTTACTACTTAATGATGCAATCATTGTGAATAGATTCCAAGACCTGTAACAGAACATTAATGTTGTGATAGCATCTTTATAGCTTCTAGGTACATAACGGTTAGACACGTGTAAGATCACTGATTATTGTTAGAATGTTACCAAGCACCATATTAAGCTAAAGGCAGTCTACAATAACTAACTCCACACTCGAGGGCGAGTTCGGAAATTACAAAACACGGAGAGATTCCTGAACCGGTGCCTTCTCCCTGTGATTTTGGGATGGTCGCACTCCTATCAACCTTTCATGGCTCTGCAAGTCCCGCAGTTCTCATTCTTCAAGAATTGGGGTAATTTATTTTCCCAGTCATTTATTTCCCTTATTAGTTTCCTTTTGTCAATTTTCCCCCAGGGGCTCACTACTAGTGATGCGTGGTTGGCTGAGTCCAGTAATGCTTCCACTTACTTGTGCCGGGCTTCTCTCCGTCTTCTTTTCTGTCGACCTCTCTTGGTCAACTCTTGTTCTCTTCCGACCCCGACGGTATTAGGGTATCCGAGGCCTAGTTAGTATCTTCCTTTCCCGCCTTCATTGGTCCTTCTCTCATCTTTCCTGATACCCTCATCTTCGAGGGATCAGCCCTTTTTTCCCTTTTCATTATAGTTCGTTTTCTCTTTAAGATTCCCGCCCGGTTTTTCTGAATTGGCTCCCCGTGTGTCTAAATGGTGAGTATTTTGAATCTCAACCCCATTTTATAGGCTAAGTATTTTCAATATACATTGTAGCTATTTTGTAAGTATTTTCGATCTAAACTACATTTTGTAAGTATTTTCAATCTACATTGCATTTTGTCAGTACAGTATTTTGAATCGCGGGCTAGCACATATTGTGAGTATTTTGAATCTACCATACATTTTGAAAGCATTTTCAATTCCAATTGCACTTAGTGAGTATTTTGAATCTGAACCGACCTTTTTCAATCTAACTTGCATTGTGTATTTTCAATTCTAATTGCATTTTGTAAGTAATTTGAATTTCAATTGCATTTTGTGAGTATTTCGAATCTACATTGCATTGTGTAGGTATTTTTACCCTAAACTACATTTTGTGCATATTTTTTAATCTAAATTCCTTTTGTGAGTATTTTCACTCTAGTTTTTGTGAGTCGTTTCAATCTGAGTTCCCTTTTGTAAGTATTTTCAGTCCAGCTTAATTTTCATTCTGGTTTCCGTTTCATTGTCATTTTCGCTATCACTAAGACCATTAGGGGCCGATAACCTGGATGTTAGGCCCCTTAAAACAACAATAATTATCATCATCATCGTCATCATCAGCTTCCGAGACAAATGCACCATCATGAAGCAGCGGCGATTGACCTCTTGCCGAGGCGAGCCCCCAGAGTCAAGGCCTCTTGCCCCTCGGACTGACCAATAGCAAGCGCTGTGGCCTTGCCTCTCACACGCCCTCCTCGTGTTCACGACCCTGATATCAGTCATTCAAGATACGAATGCGGCTGCACCAGCGTTTGTTATTACATCAGCACGAGCTTTGCGGGACGGTACAGTCAAGCGACATTGCGAGCGCTACTTATGTTAGAAGTGATATTCTGAATTTTATTATTATAATCTTTATTGCAGCCTGTGGACATGTTGTTGACGTGTACATTTCGTAAACTAATTACTAATTATCGTAATAACTCAATTACTGTCTGTGCTGTATGCCACTATTGACTTGGTTCGTTTTGGGCATGAAACGATATGGTACATTTCACATACATTCCCACATAGTACACAAATGCAATTTCCATCTGGATCATGAACACTTTCCTGGAGCAGATCTTGTGGTGAAACCCATGTACCGCAAATCTGGTCACGACATGTCGCATTTCGCTGAATGGATGTATCCAACATCGCATTTGACGTGTAGAATTCCCTGGGTATGTCCTGTTTTTTTCTTCTTCTCTTTTTTCTGTAGATCTTGCAGCAGTTTTCTGTAATTGTCTGAAGTTGGTAACAGTAGTAAAATTCGTAGGTCTTCTGTTAAAAATGTGTCTCTAGCAAGCTCGTATGCAAGTCTAGACTTGGTTGCCTTTGCTACTCCAAGGACTCTTGCAAAATCGAGATTTTACTTTTTCTAATCATCTGTCTGTAGGTAAGAAATTCCCATATTAACTCAAGCCCGTATGTCAAAACGGGCAGTAGGCCTACCTTTGTTCGAAAAAGTGCCATTGCTGTCTAAAGTGATATTAGGGTAATATATCTGACTAGCTGACCCGTGCGAGAAATCTCGCATGTTCATAAACCACACTTTCCCCAATAGGTTTATAATGAGACACTTAGGAGAAAGGTTATGTTTTTTTTTTTTCAACCAAATGATTATAGAACACTATTTACATTTCATGATAAAGGAAAGAACTCAGAATGTTAATATGACATGAAACAGGCGTCACAGCGGCCCGTGGACAGCAATTACGGAGCGTATTTTCCTACATCAACGGTGTTTGCAAATCGCACACTTCGTACAATTTTTTAAGTCATTTTTTAAAAGAAATTATAGATATTTATGAAATTATAGTGCAATAAGTCACTGCTAATGTCTATTCTCTTTCATTTGAATGCTCATTTGTCACGATCGGTCGCTTTTGAGCGCCACAGGAGGGATGCATACTACTGAAATAATATACACACATCAAAAAAAGTTTTGCATCACCTCGGTTCCAAGAGTTCCGGAACCTTTAAATACAAAGGGAATAGAGATCAACACAAACAACATTTCAGCTCGTTTTATTGCTCATGAGACCCACACATTGCATGTTGTACCATCATACAGCTAGACTTTCAGCATTTGTGGTCCAGATTGCAGTACACACCACTACCTCTAATACCCAGTAGCACGTCCTCTTGCATTGATGCATGCCTGTATTCGTCGTGGCATACTATCCACAAGTTCATCAAGACACTGTTGGTCCAAATTGTCCCACTCAACGACAATTCGGCGTAAATCTCTCAGAGTGGTTGGTGGGTCAAGACGTCCATAAACAGCCCTTTTCAACATATCCCAGGCATGTTCGATAGGGTTCATGTCTGGCGAACATGCTGGCCACTGTAGTCGAGCGATGTCGTTATCTTGAAGGAACGCATTCACAAGATGTGCACGATGAGGTCGAGAATTGTCGTCCATGAAGACAAATGCCTCTCCAATATTCTGCCGATATGGTTGCACTATGGGTCGGAGGATGTCATTCAGGTATCGTAAAGCCGTTTCGGAGCCTTCCATGACCACCAGTGGCGTACGTCGGCCCCACATAATGCCACCCCAAAACATCAGGGAACCACCACCTTGCTGCACTCGCTGGACAGTGTGTCTAAGACGTTCAGCCTGAGCAGGGTGCCTCCAAACACGTCTCCGACGATTGTCTGGTTGAAGGCATATGCGATACTCATCGGTGAAGAGAACGTGATGCCAATTCCGTGGGGTCCATTCAGCATGTTGTTGGGCCCATCTGTACCGCGCTGCATGGTGTCGGGGTTGCAAAGCTGGACCTCGCCATGGACGTCGGGAGTGAAGTTGCGCATCATGCAGCCTATTGCGCACAGTTTGAGTTGAAACACGACGTCCTGTGGCTGAACGAAACGCATTATTCAACATGGTGGCATTGCTGTCAGGGTTCCTCCGAGCGGCAATCCGTAAGTAGCGGTCATCCACTACAGTAGTAGCCCTTGGGCGGCCTGAGCGAGGCCTGTCATCGACAGTTCCTGTATCTCTGTACCTCCTCCATGTCCGAACAACATCGCTTTGGTTCACTCTGAGACGCCTGGAAACTTCCCTTGTTGAGAGCCCTTCTTGACACAAAGTAACAATGCGGACGCGATCGAACTGCGGTATTGACCTTCTAGGCATGGTAGAACTACAGACAACATGAGCAGCGTACCTTCGTCCTGGTGGAATGACTGGAACTGATCGGCTGTCGTACCCCCTCCGTCTAATAGGCCCTGCTCATGCATGGTTGTTTACATCTTTGAGCAGTTTTAGTGACATCTATGAACAGTCAAAGGGACTGTATCTTGGATACAATATACACAGTCAACGTCTATATGCCGGAGATCTGGGAACCGAGGTGATGCAAAACTTTTTTTGATGTGTGTATATGATGATGGCATTTATAGCTTTTATTGCAGCGGCTGTTTTTGATGTTATATGCAATCGAAACCTTTTCCCTGCAACCTTCCTTAAGTATTTGAAATTTGTGACGACTTTTAGGTTTTTTTTTCCCTTCGCATATCACTGGATCTGAACTTGATGGCCTACCACCGTTTGTGAATTTTATTGTGAACGGAAAAACTATATTAGATTTGGCGATCCTGAAGGGATTCCTGAGCTGGGAACGTTTTTTCCGCTTTTTCTATTGCCTTTGGGGCAGGACCCTTCCTTGTTTTCTTCTGACCCCGACGATATTAGGGTATCCGATGCCTAGGGTGTCTTTCAATTACCTTGCTTAATTGGCCCTTGTCTCATCTTTTCTGATACCCTCCTTCTGCGAGGGGTCAGCGTTCTTTTTCTTTTCCTGTTATCTCCTGCCTTCTGCTCAAGGCCCTCAAGGAGGAAGGGTGTCTGTAGCCCCTCCACTTCTGGTGCACCCTGGATATTGCTACACCTTCAGGGGCTCCCGGCTGGTGAGTTCGGTAGTTGGCGACCCCGAGGGACTCCTGAGTTGGGTCCGGTTTTCCCCCTTTTATCCATTACCTCTGGGGGCGGACTCTCTCCTCTTTCACTTTCCTATCTGTCTTTCATGGCTCTCCTTCCTTCCAAGTCCCTCAATCCGCATTCTTCGAGGGTTGAGGGCCTTTGCTTTCCTCTTGTCCTTTGTTTGCCTTATTCTCCTTTTGTTTTCCATTTCTTCTTCTAGTATCTAAGTTAGTTTTAGTTGTGGTTCACATTTCATTATTATCTTCACGATCACCCAAACCATACGGGCCGATAACCTGGATGTTACCGACAGCAGTGGCTACGCTGGCTAAGGCGCAGCGTTAGGTCATGGGGCCAAGCTCTCTGCTGACTCGGTAGACGCGTGGGTTCGAGCCCCACCGTCGGCCGTCCTTGAAATGGGTTTCCCATTTTCAACACCAGGCAAATGCTGGGACGGTACCTTCTGACAGGCCACGGCCGCTTACTTCCACATCCTTGCCCAGTTTCATTCATCTTCATCCATTCCATCTCTCATCCCGACGCGCAGGTTGCCCACGGGCGTCGACTAGAAAGACTGCACTCGGCCTCTGAGGAGGCCACACGACAAAAAAAAACCTAGATGTTAGGCCCTTGAAACAACAATCATCATCATCAGATATTAAACTGGTTTTTTTTTATAGCATACCTCATGACTACTTGAATTATTTCATAAATATTCAAATGAACTGCTGAAAGTCATACAAAGCTAACAGGTTCCAATAATGAAAGTATGAAATGATTCAACATAGGCTACTTATGAAACGTATTTCACATATTCATTCAAACGAACACTTGGACGAATTTAAATATTTCCTACTAATAGGCCTTACACGAAGAAAAGACTCTCAAGTCTGTTCTTTCTCCATTCACCTCAATCAAAAGCCAAAATATCCTTTAATTTGAAGATCATCTGTAAAAATACGTAACCGTATGTACCCGGTAGGGTACTGGCGAATTCATTTTATATCGCAAACACACATTTTTCAAAAGAAGCCCTTCCAATGCACAACTTTGATGTTTCAGGTTTCTAGTCGGTAATGTATCACTTCAAAACGATTTTCGTGCAACAAAGAAAGTCACACCAGAGCAGAAAATTTACGTAATCGGACCACTCAAAAATATGTGGGTAGTAGGTCTACAATCGCAACAACTGTTTAGCTCGAAGTTACTGTGATTGCAAATTAATCTCGCGAAAGGAATGGCACAGAGAAAACTGTTGTTGTTGCTGTTGCTTAGTTTATGGGCTGCGACATCGCGATCATATAGTCCCGTGTATTTTTTGGTGTGTGTGTGTGTGTGGAGTTTGTGTGATCACCTGTGTTATTGTGATGGCCGTGTGTAATTGCAAATTGGGGGATATGATTGGGAAAGAGGCGACCGTGGCCTTAGGTAGAAACCATCCAGTATTTGCCTGGAATAGAAGTGGCGAAAGCACGCAAACCACTTCCAGGATGGCTGAGGTGGGAATAGAGTCGTCCTCCTCTTAGTTTTCCCTTACGAGGCGGGATTCGAACCCGAACCTCCGTGGTGACAGCCAAGAACGCTAGCATGAGGTGGTCGAAAACAAAATTGAGGGTGGTCCCAGGGACCTCACAACACTTACTGAGGGTTGATTCAATGAAATTGCATTTTGTAAGGTTGGACAATCTAAATTGCTTTTTAGTAAGTCTTTAATGTAGGCGTAGGGGTAGGCATTTTTGTGAGTATTTTGAATTTCAATTGCATTTTGTAAGTATTTAAAATCTAAATTGCACTTTGTATTTATTTATTTATTTATTTATTTTTTACTCTAACCTGCAGTTTGTGCGTATTTTAATTCTAAATTACTTCTGTGAGTAGTTTCCATCTTAATTCCATTTTGTTACATTCTCCACTCTAAATTACATTTTGTGTGTATTTTCAATCTTTTGTCAGTATTTTTCTATCTCCGTTAGTTTTTGTTTTAGTTTGCATCTCATTGTCATTTTCACTATCACCCAAACCTAGATGATAGGCCCCTTAAAACATCAATGATCATCATCGCAACACTTGCTGAAGGTTGATTCAATGCAAATAATTTCTTTGTGACCTTGTAAAAATAATAAAGTAACTAGTGAAATTTACCTGGTATGATCCGAAGGAATGGTTGGTTATAACTTGACGGTTTACACACACAAACACTGTTAACTCACGAAGGGCAGAAGGATACTACATGCTCGTCCAATGCGGCGGCGTTTTAAATATGCTCTGCCTCTGGCTGACGAAACACAGCTCCTCCCAGAGCGGCCGCACGGTCTGACGACATTGCCTGGGGGCTTGCATAAGGCCCACCTTCGTCCACACTGGTTGGCCCCTACCAGACCAGATATTTCCGCCCCAAAACAAAGTAAAAGACTTCTGGGGAACTTTATCTGATGTAACTGTTAGCCGCAATGTCAATAGCAACAGCTACACCTGATGTAACCCAGCATTCAGATTGTATCGGCTGATACTGCGAAGTCTGTTGCATCATGCAGTGTTTACAACGCGATGCAGGGAGTTCAAGGATGTCCTTTGAAAACAAAAACGTGACCAACATCGTCCAGTCTTTCTGCAAAGCGTGACCTGCGGTATGTGCCCCCAACCCGGGGTTCAGAACTAGTGATTCAAGGGTTGGCAACCAAGGGGGGGGGGGGCAGTTAAGCATGGCGTTGGTTATTGGAGTTTTAAGGGGCGGAAATGTGAGGTAATCTGCTCCTCTTAACACGAATTAAATTATTCACATTTTGAATCAAAATATGAAATAGTCTAAAAATAACAAACCTAACAATTAATAATTGGAATAACAAACAAAAATTACGGGGGGGGGGGGGGGAGGGAATCAGAATTCAAAAAAGAACATGATGATGATAATTATTTTTTAAGGGGCCTGATATCTAGATTATCGGCCCCTAATGGTTTGGGTGATCATGAAAATATGAAAACGAACCTATAATTAAATTTGGTTGGTTGGTACCTTAGTTTAAGGACTGTGACAACGCGGTCATGTAGCCTCGTGTCTTTGGATGCGTGTAGAATCTGTCTGATAACCGGTGTTAATTGTATTAGTGTGTGTTACCTGTTTTAATTCAAGTAAGGATTGCGGACGATAATTTCAAGTAATTCCTACTTTCGCCACCAAATGCTACCGTCCACGACACCTAGCTGTGAACTTGGCTACTCCTAGATGCCATCGCAACCAGCGCCCGGTTACGAACGTTGGAACGTTGGAGCATTCATTAATCTTAACATACAAATTTTGGCTTCACACAAGTGTAGATAGTGGAAGGTTCTTTTTCATGCCATAAATCTATGACCTGGGCCCGACGGCTTTACTTCCCCTCCAAAGGAAGGCACACACTAAAAGAAGAAAAAGAAAACATAGGAAGCTTGTAGTTTTACGTGACCGTTAGTTTTGCGATCTTGAGCCACGGGCCTCCTTTTTACGTGGAATACGAACCACAGGTCATGCCATTTCACTACGAAAATCCCACATGCATTGGCCTGGAATCGAACCCGGTCCACCTAAGTGAGAGGCTAACAGCTTAACCGCTACGCCACCATGCCACTAAAGAATGGAAAACAAACAAAAAAGGAAAATAACAGAAAGGGAAAATAAAGGACAGGAAAAAAAGAAATGCCCTCAATCCCCGAAGAATGAGGATTGAAAGACTTCGAAAGAAGGAGAGCCATGAATGGCAGATAGAACAGGGAAAGAGGAGAGGGTCCGCCCCAAAGGCAATGGAAAAGGGGGAAAACCCGGACCCAGCTCAGGAATCCCTCGGGGACGCCAACTCCTGAACTCATCTGCTGTGAGCCCTTGAGGGTGTAGCACTATCCAGAGTGCACCAGAAGTGGTGGAGCTAAGACACCCTGCCTTCTTGAGGACCTTGTGCAGAAGGCAGGAGATGCCGGAAAGGAAAACAAGAGATCTGACCCCTCCAAGAATGAGGGATCAGGAAATATGAGAGGAGGGCCAATTAAGGTGGGAAAGGAAGAGACTTCCTAAGCCTCGGATACCCTAATACCGTCGGGGTCGGAAGAGTACAAGAGTTGACCAAGAGAGGTTGACAGGAAAAAAAGACGGAGAGGAGCCCGGCACAAGTAAGTAGAAGCAATGCCGGACTTAGCTGGGGTCCCGTGGTCGCCAATCCACGTGCCACTAGATATGAGGCCCTACGAGTCGAAAAGGAACAAGTCTTTGAATAAATGTACACTTGAAAAAGCGGATGACTAGATCAGCAGCCACCACGTCATTGGCTAATATAGTTTTAGTGTCATCTGTAAACAAAGGTTTCTTCGTAGATCAGCAAGATCCACGCACTCGGAAGCACGCCGTTGCTTTCACTTACTTGTGCTGGGCTCCTTTCTTTCATCTTTCCCGTCGACCTCCCTTTGTCAACTCTTGTTCTTTTCCGAACCCCATCCAGGAGCCCGCAACTGGTGAGACGTTGAGTTGGCGACCATTGGACCCCAGCTCAGTCCGGTATTATTTCCACTGACTTATGCCGTGGTCCTTTCTTTCTCCTGCCGATCTCCATTGGTCAACCCTTGTTCTCTTCCTCCCCCAGGGACTCATATCTAGTGGGACGTGGGTTGGTGACCACGGGACCCCAGCTGAGTCCGGCATTGCTTCCACTTACTTGTGCCGGGCTCCTCTCCGTCTTTTTTCCTGTCAACCTCTCTTGGTCAACTCTAGTACTCTTCCGACCCCGACGGTATTAGGGTATCCGAGGCTTAGGAAGTCTCTTCCTTTCCCACCTTAATTGGCCCTCCTCTCATATTTCCTGATCCCTCATTCTTATCCATACCTCTAGGGGCCGATTACCTATGTGTTTTGCCTCTTAAAACTACAATTACTACGTACCATTTATAAGTTGGAAGAGAATCGTTCAGTTTCATTTTAAAATGTGCCCTTGTATATTGGAAATGCTACTGTAAGGATAGTTTGTAAGGGCAGCAAGCAGACGATTATTAACACACACAAATTTCGACCTAATTTGACGTCACGGTGTCCATGTGCATCATCTTAACGTTGACGAGTTTACTGCGCGTAATATGCGAAGAGTCTGTGGGGAAACCTTGTTTTGAAAGACTGCGTCACGACTGGAGCATTTCCTTATCAAAGAACGGGAGCTTGATCGTGCAACGTACTGTGGATGCGGTAACCCATTTAAAGAAATTGAAAATTTGAATTCTGGTTACTTATTAGAACTTCATTACACCATGTCGCATTTGTAGGATGCGTTTCGAACCACTGCTCTGCCCAACAAACAGAGCCATCAAGGAAACAAAGAAAATGTGGAAATCTACCTTGCGATCTAGTCGGAAGGAAGGTGTGAGGTATGGTTGACTCCCACTTCCGTAAGAGATCCCCCAGGGGCTCACATCTAGAGGGACGTGGGTTGGCGACCACGGGACCCCAGCTGAGTCCGGCATTGCTTCCACTTACTCGTGCCGAGCTCCTCTCCGTCTTCTTTCCCGCCCCCAGGGGCTCACTTCTAGTGGACGTAGGTTGGCGACCACGGGGCCCCAGCTGAGTCCAGCATTGCTTCCACTTACTTGTGCCGGGCTCCTCTCCGTCTTCTTTCCTGTCGACCTCACTTGGTCAACTCTTGTTCTCTTCCGACCCCGACGGTATTAGGGTATCCGAGGCCTAGGGAGTCTCTTCCTTTTCCGCCTTAATTGGCCCTTGTCTCATCTTTCCTGACACCCTCCTTCTGTGAGGGGTCAGCCTTCTTTCTCTTTTCCTTTTACCTCCTGCCTTGTGCTCAAGGCCCTTAAGGAGGCAGGGGTATGTAGCCCCACCACTTCTCGTGCACCCTAGATAATGCTACACCCTCAGGGGCTCACGGCTGGTGAGTTCGGGAGTTGGCGACCCCGAAGGATTCCTGAGCTGGGTCCGTTTTCCCCTTTTGTCCCTTACCTTTGGGGCGGACCCTCTCCTCTCTCCCCTCTCCTCTCCTCTTTTCATTATATTTCCTTTCTCTTTAAGATTCCCGCACTGTTTTTGTTACTTGGTTCACCGTGTATCTAAATTCCCTTTAAGCGATTTTTTAAGGTATTTTTAATCTACGTTGCATTTTGTAAGTTTTTTTCGATCTAAATTACATCTCGCGATTGTTTTCAACTTCAATTGCATTTTGTAAAGATTGACCATCTAAATTGCTTTTTGGCAAGTCTTTCAATGCAGGTAGCCGGGCCTTTTAGTGAGAATTTTGAATTTCAATTGCATTTTGTATTTTCAACCAAAGCCGCATTTCGCACGTATTTTGAATCCAAATTGCATTTGTTTGGTGGGCATTTTGCACATATTTTGATTCTCAATTGCATTTTGTGGATATTTTGAATCTAAATTACATTTTGTCAAGTATTTTCAATCTAAATTGCATTTTGTAAGTATTGTCAATCCACATGAGTCGTTTGAATCTACCGTACATTTTGTAAGCATTTTCAATTTCAATTGCATTTTGTAAGTATTTTGAATTTCAATTGCACTTTGTGAATAATTTGGATTGGAACTGGGATATTTCAATCGGAATTGCATCGTGTATTTTCAATTTCAATTGCATTTTGTAAGTATTTTGAACCTCAATTGCATTTTGTACGTAATTTCGATCTCATTTACATTTTGTATGTATTTTGAATTTCAATTGCATTTTGTAGGTATTTCGACGCTACATTGCATTTTGTACGTATTTTGAACCTAGCCTTCATTTTGTGGGTATTTTTCAATCTATTCCTTTTGTGAATCTTTTCGTTCTAAATTCCCTTTTGTAAGAACATTTTGTGAGTTGTTTCAATCTGAGTTCCATTTTGTAAGTATTTTCCGTCTCACTTAATTTTCGTTCTGGTTTCCGTTTCATGATCATTTTCGCTATCACCCAGATCATTAGGGGCCGATAACCTAGATGTTAGGCCCCTTAAAACAACAATTATCATAATCATCATCATCTTCTTCTTCCCCGTCGACCTCACTTGGTCAACCCTTGTTCTCTTCCGACCCCGACGGTATTAGGGTATCCGAGGCCTAGGGAGTCTCTTCCTTTCCCGCCTTAATTGGCCTTTGTCTCATCTTTTCTGATACCCTCCTTCTGCGAGAGGTCAGCCTTCTTTTTCTTTTCCTGTTATCTCCTGCCTGGGACCTGATTCTGAATGCTGACGAGGAACTCAAGGAGGATATGAAGCACCGTCACGTGACCGATGTCCGGCGAATTACGCGCAAGGTCAACGGCCAGGACGTTGGCACGGGTGCTTTCATCATTACCTTTGAGTGCCCTGTACTCCCGGATAAACCTCAAGGGGCTCACATCTAGTGGGTTGTGGGTTGGCGACCACGGGCCCCCAGCTGAGTCCGGCATTGCTTCCACTTACTTGTGCCGGGCTCCTCTCTTTCTTCTTTCCTGTCGACCTCCCTTGGTCAACTCTTGTTCTCTTCCGACCCCGACGGTATTAGGTTATCCGAGGCCTAGGGAGTCTTTCACTTTCCCGCCTTAATTGGCCCTTGTCTCATCTTTCCTGATACCCTCCTTCCGTGAGGGGTCAGCCTTCTTTTCTTTTCCTTTTACCTCCTGCCTTGTGCTCAAGGCCCTTCAGGAGGCAGGGTGTATGTAGCCCCACCACTTCTGGTGCACCGTAGATAATGCTACACCCTCAGGGGCTCACGGCTGGTGAGTTCGGGAGTTGGCGACCCCGAGGGATTCCTGAGCTGGGTCCGTTTTCCACTTTTGTCCCTTACCTTTGGGGCGGACCATCTCCCCTCTCCCCTTCTCTCCTCTTTTCCTTATATTTCCTTTTCTCTTTAAGATTCCCGCACTGTTTTTTGTTACTTGGTTCACCGTGTATCTAAATTCCCTTCTACCCCCAGGGGCTCACTTCTAGTGGGCGTAGGTTGGCGACCACGGGGCCCCAGCTGAGTCCGGCATTGCTTCCACTTACTTGTGCCGGGCTCTTCTCCGTCTTCTTTCCTGTCGACCTCACTTGGTCAACTCTTGTTCTCTTCCGACCCCGACGGTATTAGGTTATCCGAGGCCTAGGGAGTCCCTTCCTTTCCTGCCTTAATTGGCCCTTGTCTCATCTTTCCTGACACCCTCCTTCTGTGAGGGGTCAGCCTTCTTTTTCTTTTCCTTTTACCTCCTGCCTTGTGCTCAAGGCCCTTAAGGAGGCAGGGTGTATGTAGCCCCACCACTTCTGGTGCACCCTAGATAATGCTACACCCTCAGGGGCTCACGGCTGGTGTGTTCGGGAGTTGGCGACCCCGAGGGATTCCTGAGCTGGGTCCGTTTTCCCCTTTTGTCCCTTACCTTCGGGGCGGACCCTCTCCTCTTTCACTTTCCTATCTGCCTTTCATGGCTCTCCTTCCTTCCAAGTCCCTCAATCCGCCTTCTTCGAGGGTTGAGGGCATTTCTTTTCCTCCTGTCCTTTATTTCCCTTATTCTCCTTTAGTTTTCCATTTCTTCTTCTAGTATGTAGGTTGGTAGTTAGTTTTAGTTTTAAGTTTACATTTCATTTTCATCTTCACGATCACCCAAACCATCAGGGGCCGATAGCCTAGATGTTAGGCCCCTTAAAACAACAATTATCATCATCATCATAAATTCCCTTCTGGCGATTATTTTAAAGGCATTTTTAATCTACGTTGCTTCTTGTAAGTTTTTTCGATCTAAATTACATCTCGCGATTGTTTTCAACCTCAATTGCATTTTGTAAAGATTGACAATCTAAATTGCTTTTTAGTAAGTCTTTCAATGCATGTGCCCGGGCCTTTTAGTGAGTATTTTGAATTTCAATTGCATTTTGTAAGAATTTTCATCCAACGCCGCTTTTCGCACGAATTTTGAATCTCAATTGCATTTTGTTTGGTGGGCATTTTGCACATATTTTGATTCTCAATTGCATTTTGTGGGTATTTTGAATCTAAATTACATTTTGTCAAGTATTTTCAATCTAATTTGCATTTTGTAAGTATTGTCAATCCACATGAGTCGTTAGAATCACCGTACATTTTGTAAGCATTTTCAATTGCATTTTGTAAGTATTTTGAATTTCGATTGCACTTTGTGAATAATTTGGATTGGAACTGGGATAGGGCCTATTTCAATCTGAATTGCATTGTGCATTTTCAATTTCGATTGCATTTTGTAAGTATTTTGAACCTCAATTGCATTTTGTACGTGTTTTCGATCTCATTTGCATTGTGTAAGTATTTTGAATTTCAGTTGCATTTTGTAAGTATTTCGAAGCTACATTGCATTTTGTACGTATTTTGAATCTAGCCTACGTTTTGTGGGTATTTTTCCATGTATTCTTTTTGTGACTCTTTTCGTTCTAAATTCCCTTTTGTAAGACCATATTGTGAGTTCCTTTTTGTACGTATTTTCCGTCTCAGATAATTTTGTTATGGTTTCCATTTCATTATCATTTTCGCTATCAGCCAGATCATTAGGGGCCGATAACCTCGATGTTAGGCCCCCTAAAACAACAATTATCATCATCATTTTCCGACCCCGACGGTATTAGGGTATCCGAGGCCTAAGGAGTCTTTCACTTTCCCGCCTTAATTGGCCCTTGTTTCATCTTTTCTGATACCCTCCTTCTGCGAGGAGTCAGCCTTCTTTTTCTTCTCCTATTGTCTTTTGCCTTCTGCTCAAGGCCCTTAAGGAGGCCGGGTGTATGTAGCCCCACATTTTCTGGTGCACCCTAGATAATGCTACACCCTCAGGGGCTCACGGCTGGTGAGTTCGGGAGTTGGCGACCCCGAGGGATTCCTGCGCTGGGTCCGGTTTCCCCCTTTTGTCCCTTACCTGTGGGGTGGACTCTCTCCTCTTTCACTTTCCTATCTGCCTTGCATGGCTCTCCTTCCTTCCAAGTCCCTCAATCCGCCTTTTTTGAGGGTTGAGGGCATTTCTTTTCCTCCCGCCCTTTATTTGCCTTATTCTCATTTTGTTTTCCATTTCTTCTTCTAGTATATAAGTTAGTAGTTAGTTTTAGTTATAAGTTTACATTTCATTTTCATTCCCTTTAGCGTTTTTTTTTCCTCTACACTCTCATTTTATAGGTATTTTCAATCTACGTTGCATTTTGTAAGTCTTTCGATCTAAATTGCTTATTGCGAGCGTTTTCAACCTCAATTCCATTTTGTAAGGATTGACAACCTAAATTGCTTTTTAGTACGTCTTTCAATATAGGGCCTGCGACTTTTGTCAGTATTTTGAATTTCAATTGCATTTTGTAAGTATTTTGAATTTCAATTCCACTTTGTGAGAAATTTGGGTTTAAAATGTGAGGTTTTTAATCTAAATTGCATTATGTATTTTCAATTTCAATTGACTTTTGTAAGAATTTAGAATCTCAATTGCATTTTGTACGTATTTCGACTCTACGTCGTATTTTGAACCAAACTACATTTTGTCGTATTTTTCAATCTATTCCTTTTGTGAGTATTCCTTCTAAATTCTGTTTTGTAAGTAATACCACACTCCATTTTGTGAGTCGTTTCAATCTGAGTTCCATTTTGTAAGTATTTTCAGTCTCAATTAATGTTGGTTCTGGTTTCCACTTCATTGTCATTTTCGCTATTACCCAAACCATTAGAGGCCGATAACCTACTGATGTTACGCTCCTTAAAACAACAATTATCTTCATCATCATCATCACTCCCAGTTTACTGGGCGTTGGGTTAGCCAGCCACTTTCTCTTTGTCGGTGTAACTGGGTAAAGGAGAGAAATACACTCAGAATGTCATCTATCAGCGCCAGAATTCGTATACCCGATCTCCAAATTGCTGCATGGCTCGTATGTGGAGAAAAAGGCGATCCCAGGGGGGTGAATTCCAGGAACTGCCCCGTGCCTCAGTCACAGCTGTTGATAAGGCAACCACTCATTAGCGCGATAACCCTGGCAAGCTGTGAACCGTTCCTGCTAACATCCAGTATGCGCGTTGTCTCGTATCACATAGTGTGATAAGTATGTTGATGAGACTCTTCACCAAAAGAATGTTGATGAGACTCTTCACCAAGCTATGACCCGGGCTCCTCCTTTTCTACTTTCCTGTCGACCTTCCTCGGCCAATTCTTGTTCTCTTCCTACCCCGACGATACTAGGGTATCTGAGGCATACATACGGTGCCTTTCATTTTCATGCCTTTATCACCCCGTCCCAGGGCCTCACATCTAGTGAGACGTGGGTTGGCGCCCACGGGACCCCAGCTGAGTCCGGCATTGCTTCCACTTACTTTTGCCGGGCTCCTCTCCGGCTTCTTTCCTGTCGACCTCTCTTGTTCTCTTCCGACCCCGACGGTATTAGGGTATCCGAGGCCTAGCGAGTCTCTTCCTTTCCCGCCTTAATTGGTCCTTGTCTCATCTTTCCTGATCCCTTCCTTCTGGGAGGGGTCAGCCTTCTTTTTCTTTTCCTGTTATCTCCTGCCATCGGACCCCCGGGCAATGCCTTCCAAGCTAGGCGGGCCTTGCCCTGGCTGGGAAGCGCCTACTGTGACGGCCCGTGATCGTATGTCGGTGGCATTCGGGGAGGATGATCTGGCCATGGGTTCAAAAAGAAAAATCCCCAAACAGGATGGTCCTACACCCAAGCCTTTAACATTTGATTCCCTACGGGGATCAACCCCCCGGGAACAATCTGTGCGTGAAAATCTGGGCGCTAAAACCCCCAAGATTCTGGTAGCTACCAGAACAGATGGGGGTAATTTCAAGCTGGTCAAGAGTCCTCGCCTGAGGACATGGAGATTATAGTCGACGTAGTGACTGTAGATCCTCCAGAGTCTAAGTTGTAGCTTGCTGCTCCAACTTATTCCCTAAGTTCACACAATGACACTGTTACAGTGGAATTGTAACAGTTATGACAGTCATTTGACCGAACTCCGTCAGCTTATTGCCCAATACGCAGCGAGTATAGTCTGCCTACAGGAAACAAACCTCAGACCTGATCACGAGACTGTTCTGAGAGGTTTCCGACTATACTCTAAAGAGCGACAAGGCGCCGCCCGGGCTTCCGGGGGGCGTTTGTACCTTCGTTCGCTCTGACTGCTATAGTGAGGAGTTTCCACTCGCCACTCCTCTGGAAGCTATTGCAGTTCGCGTGTCCTTGCCTGCGATGACAACTGTTTGTAACGTGTACCTTCCACCGAACCAGCCCCTTGATATTAATGACGTCTTAGATCTTGTTGATCAACTTCCAGTCCCTTTCCTACTCGTGGGTGATTTCAACTCTCATCACCCCAATGGGGATCACCATCTTCCTGCCCCAGAGGAAGGGACGTGGAGGGCTTAATTCAAGGGTTGGATTTATCTCTATTAAATACAGGGGAAGCTACACATTTTAGCTTAGCGCACGGCACGTACTCACACATTGACTTGAGTGTGTGTAGCCGTGCGCTGGTCTCCCTATTTGGTTGGTATGTACACGACGACCTCTGCGACAGTGACCATTTCTCGATCGTTCTTACCCTCCTGAACCAGACGCCCGTGGAGTTCCCCAGTCGTTGGGTTCTTAAGCTGGCAAATTGGCCCTGGTTTCAAGAACGAGCTGTGTTCGTTGATCTTGGTTGCCGGAGCGTCGATGACGAGGTACAGCACATCACCGATGTGCTTCTTGCTGCCGCCGAAGAGTCCATTCCATCCTTTTCTGGGACTCCTCGTCGCAAACTGGTCCCTTGGTGGACAGAGGATATTGCAGCGGCAATAAGAGACCGTCGTCGAGCTCCTAAGCACTACCGTCGGCGTCCAACCATGGCCAATTTGGTGGCGTTTAAGAAACTTCGTGCCAAGGCACGGATTCTTATTCGCCAGAGTAAGAAACAATCCTGGGAACGGTATGTGTCTTCTATTACGGCACATACCCCCTCCTCTCAAGTGTGGACTAACCTGCGACGCATTTCGGGAATTCAGACATCTTCTACTGTACCGGGAATTTCCATTGATAATGAATTGGTTACAGATCCTTATCGCGTTGCAAACCATCTCGCCTCGTATTTTGCGGATATATCCGGTTCCGATAACTATGACCCTGCCTTCGTGGCCCCGAAGCGCGAAGCGGAATGGTTCCATCTTAGTTTTGCTTCCCGCGCTTCGGAGGAGTACAACGTGCCCTTTACGGAGTGGGAACTCCGCGGAGCGCTGGCGCTCTGCAGGGACACGTCTCCTGGCCCGGATAATATTCACAACCAGATGCTTAAACACCTTAACGATGAGAGCATTCGTTATTTGCTCAGGGTGTTTAATCGTATCTGGTTGGAAGGTGTGTTTCCAGCGTAATGGTAGGAAGGTACCATTATACCTCTCCTGAAGCCCGATAAGGATCCCAAATTGACAGGGAGTTACAGACATATTTGTCTCACTAACGGTCTGTGCAAGCTCTTTGAGAGGATGGTCAATCGGCGCCTAGTGTGGGTCCTGGAGAAACGGGGACTCCTGTCTGAATACCAGTGTGATTTCAATGAGTCTCGGTGTACCAACAACCATCTGGTACGCCTGGAGACCGCCATACAGGACGCTTTTCTCCGGAGACAGCACCTAGTCGCTGTTTTCTTTGATCTCGAGAAGGCCTATGACACCACTTGGCGTTACGGCATCCTCTCTACCCTGCAACAATGGAGGTAACTTGCCGGTTTTTATTGCGAATTTTCTGTCCCTTCGCCTGTTCCGGGTCCGAATAGGGGGGACATATTCGCAATATCATATACAGGAAAACGGAGTCCCACAGGGATCGGTGCCTAGCGTAACATTATTTGCGATTGCCATAAACGGTATAGTCGCTGCTGCTGGTCCAGCAGTGGTACCG
The DNA here is from genome assembly GCA_946902985.2 of Meconema thalassinum. Classification (NCBI taxonomy): domain Eukaryota; kingdom Metazoa; phylum Arthropoda; class Insecta; order Orthoptera; family Tettigoniidae; genus Meconema; species Meconema thalassinum. The sequence continues at coordinate 507,578,832 of OX336392.1, read as the reverse complement.
TCGCTATATGTAGACGACTTCGCTCTACATTATAGTGCGCAAAATATGGCGGTCGCTGAACGACAGCTACAACAAGCTATTCGGAGAGTGGAACGCTGGACACTAGAGCATCTGAATTGCATTGTGTATTTTCAATTTCAATTGCATTTTGTAAGTATTTTGAACCTCAATTGCATTTTGTACGTACTTTCGATCTCATTTGCATTTTGTAAGTATTTTGAATTTCAGTTGCATTTTGTAAGTATTTCGGCGCTACTTTGCATTTTGTACGTATTTTGAATCTAGCCTACGTTTTGTGGGTTTTTTTTCAATCTATTCTTTTTGTGCAACTTTTCGTTCTAAATTCCCTTTTGTAGGACCATATTGTGAGTTGTTTCCATGTGAGTTCCTTTTTGTACGTATTTTCAGTCTTCGATAATTTTGTTCTGGTTTCCATTTCATTATCATTTTCGCTATCACCCAGATCATTAGGGGCCGATAACCTCGATGTTAGGCCCCTTAAAACAACAATTATCATCATCATCATCATCGACACTAGAGCATGGCTTTTGACTCTCTACCGCTAAGTCCTCGGTTGTCCATTTCTGCCGAAAGCGCACTCTCCATCCAGATCCTGAGCTTTATCTGGGCGATTTAGCTTTGCCGGTCGCTGCTGCGTACCGGTTCCTTGGGCTCCTTTTCGATCAGAAATTGACGTGGGAGCCACACGTGCGGTGTTTGAAAACTACCTGTGCTAAGAAACTCAACATGTTGCGGTTTCTTAGCGGCACATCATGGGGAGCGGACGCGCGGTGCTCCTATGCTTTTATAAGGCTCTGATTTAATCTAGATTAGATTATGGCAGTGTAGCATATGGTTCGGCCCGTAAGTCAGTGCTTGTTAAACTGGACAGTGTCCACCACGGCGGTGTGAGGCTGGCGACGAGTGCCTTTCGGACGAGCCCAGTCGTGAGCTTGCTCGCCGAGGCTGATGTACCTCCTTTACACCTGAGGCGCCAACAAGTACTGCTGACCTATGCTGCAACTATTTGTGAGTTGCCCCTTCATCCAAGCTATCCATGTTTGTTTTCCAATCCGAATCGCCGGCTGTATGATGCGCTCGCCCGAGCCACTCGGCCGGCGGGGATTCGCTTGGATGACTTATGCCGTCAGTTCCGATTTCCTTCTGTCTCCTGTATCGTCCGAGTACCTAGCAAGGCCCCTCCGTGGATTGTCTCTCGCCCTGATATCATCCTGGATCTGCACACCGGCCCCAAGTCGGACACAGACTCCTCCGTCCATCGGAGGTCAGTTCCAGTCCGTGGTGAGCCGGTATCCGGGATCAGGGCTTCTATTCTCGGACGGTTCGAGGGTAAACGAGAAAGTAGGCTGTGCATTTGTGGTTCCCCCAGGGGCTCACTTCTAGTGGGCGTGGGTTGGCGACCACGGGGCCCCAGCTGAGTCCGGCATTGCTTCCACTTACTTGTGCCGGGCTCCTCTCAGTCTTTCCCCCAGGGGCTCACATCTTGTGGGCGTGGGTTGGCGACCACGGGGCCCCAGCTGAGTCCGGCATTGCTTCCACTTACTTGTGCCGGGCTCCTCTCTGTCTTCTTTCCTGTCGACCTCACTTGGTCAACTCTTGTTCTCTTCTGACCCCGACGGTATTAGGGTATCCGAGGCCTAGGGAGTCTCTTCCTTTCCCGCCTTAATTGGCCCTTGTCTCATCTTTTCTGATACCCTCCTTCTGCGAGGGGTCAGCCTTCTTTTTCTCTTCCTTTTACCTCCTGCCTTGTGCTCTAGGCCCTTAAGGAGGCAGGGTGTATGTAGCCCCACCACTTCTGGTGCACCCTAGATAATGCTACACCCTCAGGGGCTCACGGCTGGTGAGTTCGGGAGTTGGCGACCCCGAGGGATTCCTGAGCTGGGTCCGTTTTCTCCTTTTGTCCCTTGCCTCTGGGGCGAACCCTCTCCTCTTTCACTTGCCTATATGCCTTTCATGGCTCTCCTTCCTTCCAAGTCCCTCAATCCGCCTTCTCCGAGGGTTGAGGGCATTTCTTTTCCTTCTGTCCTTTTATTTGCCTCATTCTCCTTTAATTTTCCATTTCTTCTTCTAGTATGTAGGTTAGTAGTTAGTTTTAGTTTTAGGTTTTCATTTCATTTTCATCTTCACGATCACCCAGACCATCAGGGGCCGATAGCCTAGATGTTAGGCCCCTTAAAACAACAATTATCATCATCATCATCAACCTCTCAGTCTTCTTTCCTGTCGACCTCACTTGGTCAACTCTTGTTCTCTTCCGACCCCGACAGTATTAGGGTATCCGAGGCCTAGGGAGTCTCTTCCTTTCGCGCCTTAATTTGCCCTTGTCTCTTCTTTTCTGATTCCCTCCTTCTGCGAGGGGTCAGCCTTCCATTTCTTTTCCTGTTATCTCCTGCCTTCTGCTCAAGGCCTTCAAGGAGGCCGGGTGTATGTAGCCCCACCACTTTTGGTGCACCCTAGATAATGCTACACCCTCAGGAGCTCACGGCTGGTGAGTTCGGGAGTTGGCGACCCCGAGGGATTCCTGAGCTGGGTCCGTTTTCCCCTTTTGTCCCTTACCTTCGGGGCGGACCCTCTTCTCTTTCACTTTCCTATCTGCCTATCATGGCTCTCCTTCCTTCCAAGTCCCTCAATCCGCTTTCTTCGAGGGTTGAGGGCATTTCTTTTCCTCCTGTTCTTTAGTTGCCTTATTCTCCCTTAGTTTTCCATTTCTTCTTCTAGTATGTAGGTTTGGTAGTTAGTTTTATTTTTAAGTTTGCATTTCATTTTCATCTCCACGATCACCCAAACCATCAGGGGCCGATAGCCTAGATGTTAGGCCCCTTAAAACAACAATTATCATCATCATCATCATCAGCATTTGTGGTTGAGGATCGTCGGTTTCTCTTTTCACGTCCCGATGCCTGTGGCATGTACACAGCGGAGCTCTATGCCATCTTAGAGGCTCTGCGGTACACGTTATCAGACGATCACCAGCACTTTCTTGTGTGTACTGACTCTCTGAGTACGCTGCAAGCGATGGATGTGTGTTTCCCGAAGCACCCGTTGGTCCAGCGTGTGCACGACCTGCTCGTCAGTTCGCGTAACGCTGGGGCCGGGGTGTCCTTTGTGTGGCTTCCTAGCCACATGGGTATTGCGGGAAACGAGCTTACTGATCAGGCGGCGAGAGAAGCAGTCGCACTGCCCTCGCTACCGTATAAGGTGCCGGCTAGTGATGTGCGCTCTCAGTTGCGGCATTCGATCCTGTCGCATTGAGGAAGCATGGCGAGCCACGCCTCCACCCAACAAACTGAGAGGCATCAAGGCGACAACGAAGGTGTGGAAATCTTCCTTCCAATCTCTCCGGAAGGAAGCTGTGGTACTCTGTCGACTCCGGATCGGCCATGGGATTGCTACGCACTCCCATTTGCTGAAGAGAGAAGATCCGCCTGTGTGTCCTTGCGGCGCCCACCTAACCGTGGCACACCTTCTCTTGGAGTGTGTGGATCTGGCCGATCTGCGCAGGACTCTTAAACTGCCTAATACCCTCTCCCTTATTCTCCGTGATGACGGGTCGTCAGCTGACCTCGTCATCCGGTTCATGAGGGAGAGGGGTTACTTTTTTAAGTTTTAATGTGTAGTTACGACTGTTAATTCAGGTTAAATCTGTTTTATGTTTTTTATTGTGTTCATCTATTTTATTGTTCACTATGCCTTATTTGTTTTATCCTTTTTTACCATCCGCCTTTTATTGATTTATTTTTTATTCAAATAAGGCATAATTGTTTGGGCTCACTGTCTGTTTTATAAACACCATTTTCGTTTCATCAATGGCAGTGAGTTGTTTTTATCTACATCCTTTCATTTCACGCCATTTCATTTCATTAGGTGCCGATAACCTCGATGTTAGGCCCCTTAAAACAACAATTATCATTATCATCATATATCCTGTCTTGTGCTCAAGGCCCTCAAGGAGGTAGGGTGTATGTAGCCCCACCACTTCTGCTGCACCCTAGAAAGTGCTACACCCTCAGGGGCTCACGGCTGGTGAGTTCGGGAGTTGGTGACCCCGAGGATTCCTGAGCTGGGGCCGTTTTCCCCTTTTGTCCCTTACCTTCGGGGCGAACCCTCTCCTCTCTCCCCTCTGATCACCTCTTTTCATTATACGAGGTATGTCCAGAAAGTAAGTTCCGTTTGGTAATAACATTAAATTGTGTACAGATACAGAAAATTTATTTATTGCACAAAATTCTACAACCCTTAAACCACTTTTCCACATAACTGCCGAAATGTTGCAGCCATTTGTCGTAGCGTGGCACGGGTTTTTGTATACCTTCTTCATAGACGTGTGCCGCCTGTGTCTTCAACTAGTTGTACGTTCCGCTGCAGCGGGTACAGAAGAACTGGTTCACGCGATTGATGACAAAATCCGGGAAATCCGCAGGTTTACAATTAGTGCTCTCGCTATGTAATTTCCCAAAAATCTTACGATCACTAAGGGGCCGATAACCCAGATGTTAGGCCCCTTAAAACAACAACTATCATCATCATCACGATCACTAATTCATGAAATTGTTACCGAAAAGCTGAACTTTCGTAAACTTTGCCGACGTTGGGTACCAAAGATTCTTACGGAGCAACACAAAACAAAACGGATGGGTAGTGCACTTCAGTTTTTGACCCGTGACAATGAAGGCGGCGAAGAATTTCCTGCACATATAGTCACAGGAGGTGAAACTTGGGTTTCTTACGACACCCCTGAAAGTAAGCGGCAATCAATGGAATGGAATCACACTTCATCCCCAGCAAAGGTTAAGCCGAAACAAATCTTGACACCTCGGAAAATGATGTTTCCAACTGGTTGAAGACACAGGCGGCAAAATTCTATGAAAAAGGTATTCAAAAACATGTGCCACGCTATGACAAATGCCTGCAAATTTTGGCAGTTATGTGGAAAAGTAGTTTAAGACGTGTAGAATGTTGTGCAATAAATATTTTTTCTGTATCTGTACACAATTGATTTTTTTTTACCAAACGGAACTTACTTTCTGGACGTGCCTCGTATTTCCTTTTCTCTTTAAGATTCCCGCACTGTTTTTGTTACTTGGTTCATCGTGTATCTAAATTCCCTTTTAGCGATCTTTTAAGGTATTTTTAATGTACCTTGCATTTTGTAAGTTTTTTCGATCTAAGTTGCATCTCGCGATTGTTTTCAACCTCAAATGCATTTTGTAAAGATTGACAATCTAAATTGCTTTCTAGTAAGTCTTTCAATATGGTGGAGGGACCTTTGTGAGTATTTTGAATTTCAATTGCATTTTGTAAGCATTTTCAACCAAAACCGCATTTCGCACGAATTTTGAATCTAAATTGCATTTTGTTTGGTGGGCATTTTGCACATATTTTGATTCTCAGTTGCATTTTGTGGGTATTTTGAATCTAAATTACATTTTGTCAAGTACACACATCAAAAAAAGTTTTGCATCACCTCGGTTCCAAGAGTTCCGGAACCTTTAAATACAAAGGGAATAGAGATCAACACAAACAACATTTCAGCTCGTTTTATTGCTCATGAGACCCACACATTGCATGTTGTACCATCATACAGCTAGACTTTCAGCATTTGTGGTCCAGATTGCAGTACACACCACTACCTCTAATACCCAGTAGCACGTCCTCTTGCATTGATGCATGCCTGTATTCGTCGTGGCATACTATCCACAAGTTCATCAAGACACTGTTGGTCCAAATTGTCCCACTCCTCAACGACAATTCGGCGTAAATCTCTCAGAGTGGTTGGTGGGTCAAGACGTCCATAAACAGCCCTTTTCAACATATCCCAGGCATGTTCGATAGGGTTCATGTCTGGCGAACATGCTGGCCACTGTAGTCGAGCGATGTCGTTATCTTGAAGGAACGCATTCACAAGATGTGCACGATGAGGTCGAGAATTGTCGTCCATGAAGACAAATGCCTCTCCAATATTCTGCCGATATGGTTGCACTATGGGTCGGAGGATGTCATTCAGGTATCGTAAAGCCGTTTCGGAGCCTTCCATGACCACCAGTGGCGTACGTCGGCCCCACATAATGCCACCCCAAAACATCAGGGAACCACCACCTTGCTGCACTCGCTGGACAGTGTGTCTAAGACGTTCAGCCTGACCAGGGTGCCTCCAAACACGTCTCCGACGATTGTCTGGTTGAAGGCATATGCGACACTCATCGGTGAAGAGAACGTGATGCCAATTCCGTGGGGTCCATTCAGCATGTTGTTGGGCCCATCTGTACCGCGCTGCATGGTGTCGGGGTTGCAAAGCTGGACCTCGCCATGGACGTCGGGAGTGAAGTTGCGCATCATGCAGCCTATTGCGCACAGTTTGAGTTGAAACACGACGTCCTGTGGCTGAACGAAACGCATTATTCAACATGGTGGCATTGCTGTCAGGGTTCCTCCGAGCGGCAATCCGTAAGTAGCGGTCATCCACTACAGTAGTAGCCCTTGGGCGGCCTGAGCGAGGCCTGTCATCGACAGTTCCTGTATCTCTGTACCTCCTCCATGTCCGAACAACATCGCTTTGGTTCACTCTGAGACGCCTGGAAACTTCCCTTGTTGAGAGCCCTTCTTGACACAAAGTAACAATGCGGACGCGATCGAACTGCGGTATTGACCTTCTAGGCATGGTAGAACTACAGACAACATGAGCAGCGTACCTTCGTCCTGGTGGAATGACTGGAACTGATCGGCTGTCGTACCCCCTCCGTCTAATAGGCCCTGCTCATGCATGGTTGTTTACATCTTTGAGCAGTTTTAGTGACATCTATGAACAGTCAAAGGGACTGTATCTTGGATACAATATACACAGTCAACGTCTATATGCCGGAGATCTGGGAACCGAGGTGATGCAAAACTTTTTTTGATGTGTGTATTTTCAATCTAAATTGCATTTTGTAAGTATTGTCAATCCACATGAGTCGTTTGAATCTACCGTACATTTTGTAAGAATTTTCAATTTCAATTGCATTTTGTAAGTATTTTGAATTTCAATTGCACTTTGTGAATAATTTGGATTGGAACTGGGGATATTTCAATCTGAATTGCATTGTGTATTTTCAATTTGAATTGCATTTTGTAAGTATTTTGAACCTCAATTGCATTTTGTACGTATTTACGATCTCATTTGCATTTTGTAAATATTTTGAATTTCAGTTGCATTTTGTAAGTATTTCGACGCTACATTGCATTTTGTACGTATTTTGAACCTAGCCTACATCTTGTGGGTCTTTTTCAATCTATTCTTTTTGTGAATCTTTTCATTCTATATTCCCTTTTGTCAGACCATATTGTTGCATCCGAGGGATGCATTCCCATCCCTTCCCTATAACTATAAATTATATTAACTACAAACCTACAACTATAAATTATACATCTAATTTCACACGGATGCCTGCGGCATACGTCGCATAAGCTCATACCAAGGCCAGGCCTAGCGCATAGAAACGACCTCCGATGACCCAGGCCAAGCACCTCACTTTCTATAGAATCCGCAACTAATGCTAACTCGGCAAGCGGGTTCTATAAAACACCGAAGGAGAGGTGAGCCGGGGTCAGTCTTCCACAAGTGCTATCAGGTGCTGAGACGCTGCTTGTAGCTGCCACATCCAGATAGGCGAGTGTCTAGTGAGCCTACACACACTATAACACCAACACGTACAACATCCCCCTATTATTGTAAAAAGATCACGAGTATCTGCTCTGCATAATTTCATTGTACTCCACTTCAGGAGTACGGATTAAACAGTAGAATCCATAAGTTAACTGGTCTTTTAATTCATTTTTTAATTATTTTATAAAAAGGAAGCTTGTAGATTAACGTGACCGTTAATCTCGCGATCATAAGCCACGGGACCTCCGGTTTACGTGGAATCCGAACCACAGGACATGGCATTTCACATCGAAAATCTCACATGCAGTGACCGGGAATCGAACCCGGTCTGCCTTGGTGAGAGGCATACAGCATGACCGCTGCGCCACCACGCCCCCATTATTTAATAAGAGCCTATCCCCTTAAATCACTTCCCTGTAGGATCCTAAATTAGTATTTAGTTAATTGTTTATTTGTTGCTGTAGTCAGCCACAGGCGTCACCTTGCATTGCCTGGGTGCGCGATACCCATTAGGAGCACGACCAGTCAGCTAACATCAGCAGGAATCCAAGCAGTCGCGTAGCTGCTCCTGCAAGCACCTAGTAAATTACCCCTTGTAGCCACCCCCGCGGGCTGTAAAATTGGGTGTTCTCCCATCGAGCTGCATTCACGCCCGAACCCATCCAACCTACATCTTTTTACACCAGAGCCCCAGGCAGCCTTCAGCTACTCTCCTTTCATCCCCCTTTCCCTACACTTTGTAGAGGCTACCCTCACAGGTACCCTACAATATTGTGAGTTGTTTCCATCTGAGTTCCTTTTTGTACGTATTTTCCGTCTCACATAATTTTCGTTTTGGTTTCCATTTTATTACCATTTTCGCTATCACCCAGATCATTAGGGGCCGATAACCTCGATGTTAGGCCCCTTAAAACAACAATTATCATCATCATCATGTTTTTCTGAGTAGGGGAGCAGTGGTGCTTTAAAGCCCTAGCGTCAGTAGTTTTTAAAATGCGTGCGCCTGAGCCAAGTAAGATGGTCGATATCTCGCGAACCCATGGATCGATTTGGACCTATGAGGTATCAAATTACTTGGGCTGATGTCCCCTTTTTGAATGTATTTTTGAAATTTTGACAAAGGGCCTAACTACACGTTTGTTGATATTTCCTGAACCAATAAGGTTAGGGACTTGTATGAGGTATTGGTGGACTCGGGCTGACGCCCCCTTTCCTATGGTGACCTTGTTATGTAAAAAAATGGAAAAATTTTGGTTTTGGAAAGTAGGCGCCCTTTCCTATGTTGACTTGTTATGTTAAAAAAATGGAATTTTTGTTTGTTTTGGAAAGTAGGCGATTTTAACAAAACCAACCATGATAGAACGTTGTACAATGGCTTAAACGAAAGGTCTCTACGTCCTTTATTGTTAGAACAGAACTTTATATTTTTAACATTTTTTTCAAACACGTTTAATTTTGAAAGGGGCTTTATTTTGGAAACTAGGAATTTTACAAAGAAAGTTTGTTTGACATAAATGAATGGTATTTTTCCTCTCTACCGACAAACCAAGTTTCAAGTCTCTAGAGCAAAAGGTTTATTATTATTATTATTACTGTAAAATTGTTTTTTTAGGCAGCATGGTGGACGTGTTAGAACGTGTTAAGCCCTTGAGATAAGAAGATAAGCCAGCCAGCAAAGGGGGGGGGGGGGGAATGTTGGGATGTAAGTGCTTAACATTTACTTGAAGTAGACGTGGGAAACCACGGAAAACTATGTTTAGGATGACCGATTTGAGAATCGAACCTACGTGTTTTCAGTTTTGCTTTTAAACTGACTATACCCTGTTTTAGCCCTCAGACCAGAATTAAGTATTTTGATAGAGCCGAACCCGAGGCCTCTGTGGTGACATTGAGTAGTATATTAAAGAATAAATGGCAGAATCGGGGCCACAAGATGCTATAGTTGACTTTGAAAAATATGACTCTAGCTGCTTTTTGAAAACGAATTAATTAATTAATCAATAAAGGAGTTACTTAACCCACAGCATACGCTGTGACCTGTTAAAGCAGACACAGCAACCGCATGTCACAGTCTGACAATCTGATATTTAGTGAACCCTATATAATGTTAAATGTTTACTGTGAGTGATGAAACATAGCCAGGTAGCGAAAGAATTATTGTAGGCTACACGTATGGTGACTGACAAATCTTTTACCAATCCAACTTGTTTGGACCTGACTGCAGTACACACTTTGGTCATGACGAATAGAAGGACCTAGTGTGAGGACTCCGCCATTAAAGCACGGTAGTTTGTGGTCCCGCCGCTACAAGCACTGCAAGCGATAATGTCCAACAACGTGTCCTGTTGTTGGGTCGAGCCGGGTCTTAGAAAAGTGCGCGAGAAGTTACTGTGTGAGATATTTGTGTGAATTAAATTGAATTTTCTTTGCATTCGGGTCTTAAATTCAGTTCATTGTGTCTTGTGTACATCAGCGTTTTGTGTTGTGAACTTCAAACATATTTCTTATGCGGCTTTGTTAATTTAATAGTTCAACATGCCGTACTGGTTTTTGCCTGGCTGTAAGTCAGGATATGGTAGAGTAGTTGACGATATACGATCTTTTTCACCACCGAAGAATACAAATCAATTTGAAAAATGGGCCAGAGCTATTCCACGAAAGGATGGATGGTTGTAGTTTAACGTGACCGTTAATCTTGAGATCATGAGCCACGGGACCTCCTTTTAACGTGGAATCCGAACCACAGGACATGGCATTTCACTTCGAAAATCTCACATGCATTGACCGGGAATCGAACCCGGACCGCCTTGGTGAGAGGCATACAGCTAGACCGCTGAGCCACCACGCCGGATGATTTGATAGTAAAATCAGGTAATTTTATAGTGAATGGTGAAGAAATGGAAATGTCTCGTGTGTGGTGGAAGTTACGACCTGGAGCAGTGCCTCATTTTCCCCCTAATTTACCGAAGTAGTGAGAATAAGTCCCGTAAAGCTCCCAACAGGAAAAAGAATCTCGACACCACCAGTAAAAGAAGAAAGAAGATTGAAGATGGGAGTGGAGCAACGAATGAGGCATTAAAAGGTCAATCTATTGTTGATAAGAATTTGGGTCATTCTAGTGTACTTACTGATGCTGAAAAGACTATAATATTGTTCAAAAGGCGCCTTAAGAATGCTAACCGTAATTTAATTCGCGTTAGATCCTGCCTTAACTCAGCAAAATCGAGAATTAATTTGCTGGAGAAGCAGGTTCGAAATTCACAGGCATTTAACTACAAAGATAACGATTACAGTGGCGGATCCAGGCCTTGCGAGGCCCTGGGCGATATGATAAGGTGGGGCCCACAACAATAGAAAAAAATCTAATCAAATGGAAAATAGTTTGGTAATAATAATAATAATAATAAAATAAAGAATAGTTACAATATTTTGAATACACTACAGTACATTATTTTAATAATATGAAAGAAACCTTTATGTCCCTTTGAATAAGATTATGTAAACAATGAAATATTAAAATATTACTTTGCGACTTTTTTCCCGGCTGAAGTCTTCTATTATTTCACTGAAATCTTAACTTGCTAAACGGTCACGAGAGGTCATAGCTACACTGAAGAAAGGAATATGAATTATAAATTAGTTTGAAAAGTATACTTAATTAATTAAATGTAGAAAAATCCATGGCGGGGGGCCCCTAGGACCGCGGAGCCCTGGGCGGTCGCCCTCCTCGCCCTCTCCTGGATCCGCCCCTGATAACGAACACCTTAGCAAGAAGGAAAAGATGATAATAGACACTATGCTCAAGAAATGCCAGGAAAAATCTCGCAATGGAATGAGGTACAGCAATGAATTCATTTTAGAGTTTATTGTTGAGAATAAAATCACCGAAAGGATTCCGTCATTGTCGGCGACATAATCTCTTGCCTCTGCCTTCAGAAAGTCACTTGAGAAAACTTTGTAAAGGACTAAAGTGCCCTTATGGAGTTAATGCGCATAGTATAAATGCTATTTCAGACTATTTTAAGGAAGAAAAGAATGATAATTCACGTTACGGTGTTGTAATTTTCGAAGAAGAGAAGCTAAGAGAAGAAATCGAGTTAAATAGCTTTTCTGATAAAGTAGATGGATTAGTTGATTTAGGTGAACACACACCTGACCTCCAGAATAACGTACTTGCAAATCACGCTCTAGTGTTCATGTTCGTACCTTTCATGCATATATTGGGTGCAGCCAGTTGCTGTTTATGCAAGCGGAAATGCTACTCCAGGGGGACATTCTAGCAAACATTCTAAGTCCAGGTGATTTTGCAGTTAGAAGAGGCTGGGGCGAGGGTGGCTGGCTTTACTTGTGATGGTAGTCAATCAAATAAAAAGGCCAGGAATTCGTTAGGAGTCAGTGGCAAGACAAGCTCTCTACAACCTCACATCCTTAATCCTGCAGATGTTACGAGAAAGATCTGGGCTTTCTCCGACTGTATATTCCAGGAATCTGTGTGTTCCGTAACATGTAATGAAGACCGTAGTTCTTATTTCCGTGAATTATATTTTCCAATGTGCCCTGCCATGCTATTTTAATTGTAACCGCTAATTACATTTTAAAAGAGTATTAGTTACAAAGTAATTAGTTTCCCTTAGCACCATCCCAAAGACCAGCTGACCCCGGCTGTGTGGAACTTGTCCACTCAAGCGCTGCCTGGCGGGGCGCGCTTGAACTTCAGGAGTCTTCTCACTTTCTCCTTCTATTCGTCATGCTTTGGTTACGGCAAATGTAATGTAATCTGACCGACGATTTCCGCTGGTGTGAGTTAAAGAATGCTAAGTCTCGGTTGCTAAGCTTGAGTCAGCAGTTTATACTTGGAACATATCGCGCAGGTTAGACCTATACGTGTATGATAACAGAATGCTACAAGCGTGGGAAACAAAATTTATACATCCAACGCGACATATAAAAGACACGACGTTAACATTTCCACTCGCACTTATGTGACTACCTTTGAACACGCTACACTTGGTCTTGTTTAACAGTTTTGGTGTTGGTAGAAAATACTTGAAATAGTTGTGAGCTGTTTGCAGATAACCTGTAAACCAGTCATATCTGATTGAGAGACCATTACACCGTTGAGCCCACAAGAAGGAAACAGCAAGACATTGCAAGTCAAGGTGAGGTTTTGTTTTTAATAACATGTTTGATTTTTGTTTGATATTATGTTTTATGAAATGCATGTATTAACTTGAATTTAGGTATTTATGGCGGTTTATTTTATTTATTTTTAGAAAGTTGGAAAGAAAAACTTTACCGCTGTAGCAGTCGCTGAAAACCCGAGGCGCTCTAGAGTGGAACCATTACCAAGCAGTGAACTATTCAAAATTCAGGTAAGGCTAACTTAAAATGATTTACCATTTTACCACTATTGAAACCCCTTGACCTGTACATGACTGAGACAATGACTGCTTTCTTGGTTAATGGTTGTGTATTGGCAACCGACACAAGACCATAATGCATATCAATAAAAAAAGTACAAGACCATGTTTGATTTTCTTTAAAACAAAAATTTAAATTCAACTGACGTGTTGTTTCTTATGGACTTCACTAATATCCACAGGTTTGAACAAGATAAACTGCACTATTCTTGTTGGTTTATGACCCTTAACAGTGATGAAATGATGAATCCTCTTTATGCTACAAAAGAATCAAAACCCCATGACATTCATTTTTGTTTATATACGGTATATTGATAAGAGGGGGATGTGAATGACTGCTGTTTTATTAAAAAATTAAGTATATGGGTTACTGTTAGTGGCGAGATACAGTTTGAACGGTGTTTTGATCTTTTTAATGCTAATTAACGTTAAAGTTTTATTTACAAGTATTGATTGATTGATTGGTTATTTTGTTTTATTTTTAGGTATGGTAATGCGCTACTAACGTAGTGAACAGACAGTGAACAAGCATACATTTTGCTTTAAAGTACTCTGTGCTCCTACACATGCAGTACAACTACAGTACACAGATAGTACAACTACAGTACACATACAGTACAACTACAGTACAACTACAGTACAACAACAGTACACATACAGTACAACTACAGTATACATACGTTAAAAGTTTTATTATAACACATGGCTTTAATACCAAGTACAAGAAGTGAGCTAGTGGGTTTACCACCTAGGTTAACTTTAAAATCAGAAAACGATCGTTGGTTGACATTTGAATCTTGGCCTGTACGCTTTTTGTCAGCACATAAACTTGCTACTGCTGGTTTCTATTACTTGAACCGAGAAGATGTTGTACGGTGTGTGTTTTGTAGTGTTGAACTTTCGCACTGGGAAGAAGGGGACGATCCCTTTCGAGACCATTTGCGATGGTCTTCTTGTTGTCCTTTTATGCTTAGAAAAAATGTGGGTAACATACCAATGTATCCATTTTACCGAACCACAAGTCTATTCGCTACTACTTACTTTGCTCAATCACAAATAAATAATAATGATGTATTACGAGCCAACAAAAGTGTTGATATATGTGGTCCATATGCAATAGAAAGTGTTGAATTGGCATCTGCTTTTGAAAAATTGGGAGTTCGCAAGACTGAAGTGCTAGAACATTCACAGTACAGGTCTGTTGAAAAACGTTTAGAATCTTATAAAAGTGTTTGGCCGTTAATATTAAAACACCTTGTAAAGGAGCTAAGTGAAGCTGGATTTTTTATTCCGGTGAAGGGGACAAAACAATATGTTTTCATTGTGGATTTGGTTTAAAGGATTGGCAAATAACAGATAACCCTTTTGTGGAACACGCTCGTTGGTTTCCTAACTGTAGATACATTGTGTGCTTAAAGGTCAAGAATTTGTGAACACTATTCGTAAAGAAAACGTGATTGCATCCCAAGATATAAAAGTGCCTTCAGAGCTTGAACACGCAGTACAAATACATGAGGCTGAAAAAAACCTTGTCTCACCAACAGATACAAAAGTGTGATCAACAATTATGTAAAATTTGTTATCAAGAAGAACTAGGTGTTGTATTTTTACCTTGTGGACTCTTGATATCGTGTGTGAAGTGTGCATTAGCACTTAACACTTGTGCTATATGTAGAAAAGTAGTGTCTGCTACAGTTAGGGCATTTCTTGTGTAAATAGTATAATTTATTAACAATGAATGGTGCAATGAAAAATACCTATATCAACATTATTATTACAAGCTGTTCTAGAGTGTAATCGATATGCTTTTCTTTTGTTTATATACTACTACAATGAATGTTCTGAATGCTAAGTGGCGTAGAGACAAAGAAGCTCAGCGAATTGCCAACGCATGTTCCATTCCGCATTATGAAGATTCGGAAATTGAAAACAGCATATGGTGATCGTGTACTTTGTGGATGTGAAAATTTTGAGACATTTCTTCCTGCACGGTTTAATGATATGTCAGAGAGTGTGTTTGAAGATGTGAATAATGCTATACATTCTGTACACCTAATTTATGAAGGTTTAAAAAACAAAAGGTGTATGGCACGTTTCAATTAAATAAATAAAAAAACACAAATTTCAAATAATAACGAAAATATATATCATGACAATGGACTGAAAGAAAAGGAAAATATGTGTGTATAAAACAACAATGTTTTAGTTTTTAGTATTGTCTTAAAATATTACCGTAAATAAACAAAAAAGGAAATGTGTATTAAGTTTGTAAATAAATGGAAATGTTGTAACAATGCTGTTTTATTTTATCCAAATTTAGAATATTTAATGTTGCAGAGGTAGCATGATTATAATGTTGTCTTCGGTTTTATGAAAGTAGTTACATTCAACATAATAAATACGATTTAGGTTGGATGGAGTTTGGTTAGGTTAGATGAAGTTAGGTTAGATGGGGTTAGATTAGGTTATGATATTGAACCCTTGCGAGAAGCTTTTTATGAGACTCTTTTTCGGGGTAGTGTACGGTCCATAACGAAGTTGCTAAATTATGCTTCTACAAGGTGCAAGGTAACATAGCCTAAATATATTACAGAAAATGAACAGAAGTGAAGCCAAACTGAACAAAAGCAAGTTTAATTCCAGAATAAAATAAACATAAAAACAACAAACAACACGAGGGAACACCCTCTTAACTTTACACCCACAATCTACAGTGTGAATACAAATCAAATCTCATCATAGATGTCAACACAATAATAGGACCCGAAATATGGCCTGCTTACCTTCAAATCATGTGTGCGTGTGATGTGACAAAGCATGCGATATGGAAGAGTACTTGATACGTGATTGGTTGCCATCCTGAGAATGCCGTCAGGCTACAAATCCGTATCTGAGATATCCTAGCAATGGGAACTAAACACTACAATAACTCTTAATACAATACCGACACTCGCTAACTTTAAATATTTACCAAACAAAGATTTCCGTCGAAATCTGGATCAGAGTGCTACAGCACAACAAACTGCCTCAACACAGGACTTCATCAACAGAAACACAAGAATGAGTAACGTGACCTCGATACAACAACAACAAGAAGTGACCGCATGTCATCTTACACTGAAATACACAACGAGGTGCAACAAGAATTTACATATCATTAACATTAAATAAAACACAGATGCTCAACAGCATACCATTAATATACAAGAAAAACATTTCATTTGGACGTTGCACAAGGGAATACCGCTTAGGCTTGGCGAACTCAGCCTTGAATATTATATCGCACTTTTAATGAACAAGCAAGCTATATTTAACAACTGGGTCACTGGCAAGGCCGTTCCCCCTTCACAAACTGGTGTCCAGAAATACCTCAGATCGGCGCTCAGTGTGGAAGCTCTCTATCACATGTCAAATCACCCCTTGCGTGAACCATATCGCGGGCCAGCGCTAATTTCTCGGCTCCCAAGATCAACGAAGAACCGCTGTCACCGCAGCTCACATGTGTGTGTGTGTCATAAATAATTATCTCATTAATTCCCCTTTGGAATTACAAGATCACGAAGAACAGCTGCCAACTCAGCTCAAAAATGTATGTGTGTCACCAAATATCTCATTAATTCCCTTGGAATTACAAGATCCACATTTGCCTGGCTGAAGTCCCCACGGGGCATCACTCACCATCCGTAATAACATTGCAGCCGACAGAGGATTGGCCCACGCATATAATTCACACATAGACACACAGACACACACAAAATCACACGCTAGGGTTTTGACAAACACCTGAAATAAAATACACAAATAATTTCCACACACAGTGCGCGCCTAATCTCAGTATTCTGACCGAAGAATTAACTAACCAAAATGCAAAAATTTAAATGAAATAAAAGAGCGGACGGTTCTTTACAAAATCATGTCGCAACAAGGCAACTCAAATAAATACTTGTTCATTCAAATCCTAGCAAAAACACGTTTCCCCCCTTTGCTATTTTTACTGTTAATTTACACAGCACCACTTATAACCTTAGCCGCATCCATGTGTACGCCAAATCAAATAAATGCATGTACATGCGTACACGAATTAAAATTACACAAAATACAAAAATCAAACTAATGGTCACGCGTCCTCTCGCACTTACATATCGAGTGTCGGGACACTACGTTAAAAAATATTACCAAAATGAAACAAGAATAAAAATCACAAGAAAGCTATATACACAAGGTTCCCATGCTAAAATATCTACATAATTAATAAATCAATATTTGTACTCAACAATATCGGCTCGTCACGTCAGTGGACGTCACCTTCTATAGCCCAGTATGAATTTACACAGCCATGACAAATACCTGTGTAGGTTGCACGTTCATCATCCTAGCGGTTGACCCAATGTTCGTCGTCTTGATGCCTTCTTCAATGATGAAAATACAGTTCAAAATTATATGTCTACTCCTACTATCATTGCAATAGAGCTACACATTCACTCTTAGTCGTAGGCAATTAATAAACGTGGACACTTTCCCTAATTAAACACATGGCTAATTTCACACGCAAAAACATACTATAAAATATCACTCATCAATGTTATATTCGGCTCTCAACAGAGTCCTCAAAATATTATATATCTCACTTGAGATTGAAGTCAAAAGTACTTTAAAAAGAATGACGATAGTAGCACTCAGCTACGCTGAAGATTGAACAGTATAATGACGTGTAGTAACGTGTAGTAGCGCTCAGCTCCCTCGAAGTAAGAACGTGTAGTAGCTCTCGGCTACATCAAGAATAGTACAAGTAGCACCAAGCTACATCGAAATAAGAACATGTTCGTTAGCACAGACATCTAATTTATACATCCCCCAGGGGCTCACATCTTGTGGGCGTGGGTTGGCGACCACGGGGCCCCAGCTGAGTCCGGCATTGCTTGCACTTACTTGTGCCGGGCTCCTCTCCGTCTTCTTTCCTGTCGACCTCACTTGGTCAACTCTTGTTCTCTTCTGACCCCGACGGTATTAGGGTATCCGAGGCCTAGGGAGTCTCTTCTTTTCCCGCCTTAATTGGCCCTTGTCTCATCTTTTGATACCCTCCTTCTGCGAGGGGTCAGCCTTCTTTTTCTCTTCCTTTTACCTCCTGCCTTGTGCTCTAGGCCCTTAAGGAGGCAGGGTGTATGTAGCCCCACCACTTCTGGTGCACCCTAGATAATGCTACACCCTCAGGGGCTCACGGCTGGTGAGTTCGGGAGTTGGCGACCCCGAGGGATTCCTGAGCTGGGTCCGTTTTCCCCTTTTGTCCCTTACCTTTGGGGCGGACCCTCTCCTCCTTCACTTTCTTATATGCCTTTCATGGCTCTCCTTCCTTCCAAGTCCCTCAATCCGTCTTCTCCGAGGGTTGAGGACATTTGTTTTCCTTCTGTCCTTTTATTTGCCTTATTCTCCTTTTGTTTTGCATATCTTCTTCTAGTATGTAGGTTATTAGTTAGTTTTAGTTTTAAGTTCGCTTTTCATTTTCATCTTCACGATCACCCAAACCATCAGGGGCCGATAACCTAGATGTTAGGCCCTTTAAAACAACAATTATCATCATCATCATCATCATAATTTATACAGATCTGGTCAACGGGACGGTGGAGGGGACTATAATTTTACAATATATCGAAGGAGTTGTCGTACAAACTTGCGGATGGTATCAAAGATCTTCATTTTTCTTGAACGTTCAAACGCTGCCTCACGAAATCAAATCGCATCGTGGATTAATCAGATATTGCTTTGCCGCGTTTTCTCAAGGCACGTTCCTTTCGCGCCAAAACTTGCTTGGGTCTGTATGATTCGTCAGTTCATACGCAAAATCGTTGTGTAGAGTAAGTCGCTCCTCCCACCTGTCGTCATCAACAGTACAGTATCTCTATCTCTCAGTCCCCGCTCAAAACGCTCTCTGTCTGGCCTGGTGAACAAAGGCTCGTGACACTCAAGTCAGCGTTCAGCGACCCCGCTTCCAAGAAATATTTAAATATATCCTGCTTGCTCCACTGGCCCAACTCTTGCGACACTAAGCGCTCAACTTCCTTCAACTGATCAAGTGAAGATGGCGGCAAGTGATAGACCTCGTGTTTCAGTGGCTCTGACATATTACTGTGTTTTAGTGGTGTTTTGCATGTTCAAGTGTGCTATATGGTGTGCAGCTGTGTCGGAAGACGTTTCCGACCGTAGTGATGTGTCGTGTGATCGGGAAGTTCGGTGGTGCTGTGCAGAGAGACATTTTACATTCTCTACCGCGGCGGCTTGTGGTCTCCCAGTGCTGCGCCATGTCCCCGCCACAACTCGTGGACCGGTGCAACGCTGCCGTGCTTCCTCTAGAGCGGTTTGCTTGATACTGCTACTGTTATCAGGTGACATACATCTAAACCCAGGACCCCTTAACCTCTACTATCAAAACGCACAGAGCATAAAGAACAAACTAACCGACTGTTTAGCAAATGTAACGGAAGTTAATCAATTTGATATCCTCTGCCTCTCAGAAACATGGTTGTCAGACTTCGTATCATGTGGGGAACTTCCGTTTTCGTCTGAATTCAATGTGTTTCGGTGCGATAGGTCTTCAAGGGGTGGTGGAGTTGCAATCGCAGTTCATAACAAATTAAAGGCAAAACATCGGCCTGATTTAGAAACTTCCTGTGAAATAATATGGGTTGAGATTAATATCCCAAAAAGGAAGAATTTACTCGTAGGTTGCTTCTACCGCCCACCTACTTGCAAAATTGACACCTTAGAAGAATGTTTCAACTCTACTGTTCTTGCCCTCAACCAAGAAAATGAAATAGTGTTAGTAGGTGATTTTAACTCCCATATCTCCTGGACATCAATAGACAATGGTACCATACACTCTCCCCCAATAGATACCTTCATCTTATCAAATTTTATAAGCGGTCTATGGGGGGCGGACCGCGCGGTGCTCCTACGTTTTTATAAGGCACTGATTTTATCTAGATTAGATTATGGCAGTGTAGCATATGGTTCGGCCCGTAAGTCAGTGCTTGTTAAATTGGACAGTGTCCACCACGGCGGTGTGAGGCTGGCGACGGGTGCCTTTCGGACAAGCCCAGTCGTCAGCTTGCTCGCCGAGGCTGGCGTACCTCCTTGACACCTGAGGCGCCAACAAGTTCTGCTGACCTATGCTGCAACTATTCGACAGATGCCACTTCATCCAAGCTATCCATGTTTGTTTTCCAATCCGAATCGCCGGCTGTATGATGCGCTCGCCCGAGCCACTCGTCCGGCGGGGATTCGCTTGGATGACTTATACCGTCAGTTCCGATTTCCTTCTGTCTCCTGTATCGTCCGAGTACCTAGCAAGGCCCCTCCGTGGATGGTCTCTCGCCCTGATATCATCCTGGATCTGCACACCGGCCCCAAGTCGGACACGGACTCCTCCGTCCATCGGAGGCTGTTCCAGTCCGTGGTGAGCCGGTATCCGGGATCAGGGCTTCTATTCATGGACGGTTCGAGGGTAAACGAGAAAGTAGGCTGTGCATTTGTGGTTGAGGATCGTCGGTTTCTCTTCTCACTTCCCGAGGCCTGTGGCGTGTACACTGCGGAGCTCTATGCCATCTTAGAGGCTCTGCGGTACACGTTATCAGACGATCACCAGCACTTTCTTGTGTGTACTGACTCTCTGAGTGCGCTGCAGGCGATCGATGTGTGTTTCCCGAAGCTCCCGTTGGTCCAGCGTGTGCACGACCAGCTCGTCAGTTCGCGTAACGCTGGAACCGGGGTGACCTTTGTGTGGCTTCCTAGCCACATGGGTATTGCGGGAAACGAGCTTGCTGATCAGGCGGCGAGAGAGGCAGTCGCACTGCCCTCGCTACCGTATAAGGTGCCTGCTAGTGATGTGCGCTCTCAGTTGCGGCATTCAATCCTGTCGCATTGGGAGGAGGCATGGCGTGCCACGCCTCCACCCAACAAACTGAGAGGCATCAAGGAGACAACGAAGGCGTGGAAATCTTCCTTCCGATCTCTCCGGAAGGAAGCTGTGGTAGTCTGTCGACTCCAGATCGGCCATGGGATTGCTACGCACTCCTACTTGCTAAAGAGAGAAGATCCTCCTGTGTGTACTTGCGGCGCCCACCTAACCGTGGCACACCTTCTTTTGGAGTGTGTGGATCTGGCCGATCTGCGAGGGACTCTTAAACTGCCTAATACCCTCTCCCTTATTCTCCGTGATGACGGGCCGTCAGCTGACCTCATCATCCGGTTCTTGAGGGAGAGTGGTTACTTTTTTAAGTTTTAATGTGTAGTTACGACTGTTAATTCTGGTTAAATCTGTTTTATGTTTTTCATTGTGTTATGTATTGTATTGTTCACTATGCCTTATTTGTTTTATCGTTTTTTACCATCCGCCTTTTATTCTTTTTATTCAAATAAGGCATAATTTTTGGGGCTCACTGTCTGTTTTATAAACACCATTTTCGCTTCATCGATGGCAGTGAGTTGTTTTTATCTACATCCTTTCATTTCACGCCATTTCATTTCATTAGGGGCCGATAACCTCGATGTTAGGCCCCTTAAAACAACAGTTATCATCATCATCTTCGAAAGAATAAAACATTGCCGTCTCCTCACTTTCACCAAACCATACCTCTCAGAAGAACAACATGGCTTCGTCCCTGGAATATCATGTTTAACAAATATGACTGTTCTAAACCATCACATAATTTCTGCATTAGATCAAAAATCTCAGCCCCCCCCCCCCAGGGGATCACATCTAGTGGGACGTGGGATGGCGACCATGGAACCCCAGCTGAGTCCGGCATTGCTTCCACTTACTTGTGCCGGCCTCCTCTCTGTCTTCTTTCCTTTCGACCACACTTGGTCAACTCTTGTTCTCTTCCGACCCCGACGGTATTAGGTTATCCGAGGCCTAGGGAGTCTTTCACTTTCCCGCCTTAATTGGTCCTTGTCTCATCTTTCCTGATACCCTCCTTCTGTGAGGGGTCAGCCTTCTTTTCCTTTTACCTCCTGCCTTGTGCTCAAAGCCCTTAAGGAGGCAGGGTGTATGTAGCCCCACCAATTCTGGTGCACCGTAGATAATGTTACACCCTCAGGGGCTCACGGCTGGTGAGTTCGGGAGTTGGCGACCCCGAGAGATTCCTGAGCTGGGTCCGTTTTCCCCTTTTGTCCCTTACCTTTGAAACGTTTTGGCTGCCCCTACTGTTGGGTGATAAATGTAACTGTTTACCTCTGCTTAAGCTATGTTGTTTTAATGGGCGCCAAGACTTCAACGCAATGCTGAAATCTAAATTTGTATTTAACAACGTCTAGCTCTGGTAGAACACCTTCAAGAATCTATTCACTCAGATCGTGGTATGATTTGATCATTAACCCAACAAACAATTGTATCAGGAGAAGGAATTGGTCTATATCTAATGCTACCCACTGAAAGCAAAGATTGCATTGTAAAAGAAAAGAATTTATTATATAAGACAAGTATAGCAAAATTAATAATAATAATAAGTTTAAACTTTAAATTGGAGCGTTGTGATTTGAATATTACCGATAGAAAATTACGTGAAAACGGAGTCTGATAAATTGATTTTACTCTTATTTCCAAGCTATGAAGTTACTGAATTATGAAATATAAAACAAAGAAAAATGAGAGATTGCGTATTTCTGCGTCATTAGCGCTTACCCCTGGAAATTGCCAAAGCATTTCCCTCGTTCTTGATGATGCTGTGTGCTTCCCACAGTCTCCTGGACGTCGTCATCTCCGTCGGAATTTGATGATATTCTGGTAGATTAGATAATTCTATGGTCCGTACCTCGGACCCAAACACTCGTACAACCAAGTTTTACAAAAGTTCGTCGCTAACTCCACTGAACATCGGAGCGACACGCACTTGCAACCGTTCTCGGCAAGTGCTACACAGATTGTCCACGTTTCACGGCGCGTCGAACGTTATATCCACACGCCGGCTCCCCACTCTTCAGTCCCAACTAGCTTACGTTGTCTCCACTGATTGGTTGAGCACGCCGCTAGTTCCCCTCCTCTGCCTCATTACACTCGGCGCGCGAGAGTTCCGTTTCAACAATTCGCCTCTTCTAGACCTTGCGACCCAAGATTGCGTCATGCTTCTCGACAGGAATCAGCTTGCATTTGAATTCCCAGTGAGTCATGTCTCTCAAATACCCTAACTGACAAAACTCCGTAAAATTCCGTAATCAGATAATTTTCTATGATATCGTCGTTCGTAATAATTTGCTTGATAGCGTTTTCTAAGACATAGAAAACCTATCTGAATGCTAATAATTTTTATAAAATGCTCCGAAAATACCTTAATAATAATTATAATAAATTAATAATAATAATAAATAAACATGAAAAATTCTCTTGGCTGAACAATTTGCCGCGTAAATAAATATAGAATGGCTTCCTACTGACTTATGCCAGTTGCATAAAACCCCTCGAAAAACACGTTACATATTCGCCTCGGATCATCGGATGATTTACCGTGACGACGGTCCATTATCCGATTATCCCAGACACGTTAATAATCCCCATCCAAAATACATATTACATAAATGAAATCACCCTAAATTACAGATATATACACTCATAATTTTTCTTCACGCACTTTGCGTCAAAGTTTGTTGTCACTATGGATTGCACTTTGCAACCAGTCCAATGTTTTACATATGGAATAGTGTTCCACGGATATTTCCGCCTCTCAAATTTCTCTATGTTGGAGAAATAGATATAATTAATGTGTGAGCACTATGTATTTATGATGTCATATCACACGCATTGAAGGTGTTCTGATATATTTATATCACCATAGAACTTCCTAATTTCACTGGAGGTCCCCTCCTTATGGTGACATTTAATTCCCCTTATCACTGAGCACACGATCACACTATTGTGGCAGCGCCTCGTGACAATAATACTTAATCTCTCTTTAAAGTAGATTAAATTAATATTGACTTCTGAAAAAAAAAACAGTAAATGCGCATTACATATAACACCAAATATTTCTGTGCCGTAATAAGTTATTAAGTTGTTAAGTTCCCGTAGACCATATTCTACTTAATACTAGTTCTCAACACAGACCCGTTCTCCTCCTACAAATAATACCATTATACAAATTGCCTTAAATTACACACTTACAAATCTTACATGGCGAGGCCGTAAACAGAAATCACGTGTGCTGATATGTATGAGTTTCATGAAGGACTGTCTCGCATTCTGATGGCCCATCTTTTATCTCGTGGACGCCTTAAGCTAACAAGCCCTATACAAGCGCTCCCCCATCTCTTGGAGATAAATGGGAACCCATCAGCGCTGCCAAAATGGCCTTGGTGCATCGAGACAATTTAGTGCTCAACAGCATCCGACAATCCCGTCATATTTCCCTGTACCTTAAAAACTCTCATTTACTTACATACTACCCCCCTGTGTGACTTCTGATACGCCTGCCTGGAAGACCATCTCCTCCTACGCACCAAATACCACACTTACTCATTTGATAGGCTGGCTCGCCAGCTAAACATCCTTACTTTATGACACATATTTTCGCAGACTATGTATATTATACGTCCCGTATAATCTGTTTCCCTTACTATCCTCCAGCACATATGCTGTTTTTCCAATACGTTTGGAAACTATAAATGTTTCTGCGTCACCTGCTTCCAACCTTGCAAGTGTCTCCCTTAAATGAACGTCATCACGTTGCTCTACCTAGCATATTTCTCAGTGTCTGTAACGATGCCCTGTTGCTACTGTCCACACATGCACATATTAAAATACCGTCCTCTGCTTTAACCACAGGATAATCCCTACATAAATTAGTGTCCCTCGATAGCATGTCTGCAAGAATGTTATCTTTACCTTTAATATATTTTACTGTGAATTCGTATTCCTGCAGAGCAAGAATCCACCTACTAACTCTGTTACAAGTCCTCATATACAGTAATGCATGGTGATCTGTGTGGATCTCAAATTTCCCCCCTACTAAATACATTCTAAATTTCCCTAAACTGAAAACAATACCTAAAAGCTCTAACTCAGTAATCGTGTATCTTTTCTCTGCTGCAGTCAGTCCTCGCGAGGCTAAAGATACAATGCACAGATTACCCTCATCATCTTTCTGACATAATACTCCAGCAATGCCTATATGTGAAGCATCTGTCATAACCACATATTCCTTATCTTTTAACGGATATTTCAGCACTACAGCTTTCTCAAAACCTTCCTTCAGCGCTCTAAAAGCTTGATCATGCTTGGACTCCCATCTCCACCGAGTCCCACTTTTATGCAATTCCCTGAATGGTTCTACCAACCCTGAGTATTTAAGAACGAACCTCCTGAAAAAGTTGCAAATTCCCAGGTAAGTTTTTAACTGTTTAACATTCTGTGGCACCTCTGCGTTAAGTATCTTATTAACCCTACTTTCTTCTGGTGTTACACCTCTACTCGACACTCTATGACCTAAAAATGTCACTTCTGACTGACAGAATGACGACTTAGACAGCTTCAAAGTGAACCCTGCCTGATCTAACTTCTGAAAAACTATATTTAAATGACGTAGATGCTCCTCAAAACTGCGTGAACTAATTACCATATCATCTATGTAAATGGTTACAAACTCTCCTGTGTCATCCCCTAATGCGATGTTTAAAGCCCTAATTAAAGCTGCTGAACTACTCTTTAACCCATAAGGTGTTCTACAAAATTGATAAAGGTTATATTTATGACTAAAAGCTGTAAATGGTCTATCTTCGTACATAAGTGGCACTTGCCAAAAACTGGAACTCAAATCTACACAAGTGAAATACTTCTTCCCCTCAAATGTTTGCATTAATTCTTCTATTGACATAGATTTCAGCTGATCTGAACTAATTCTACTGTTATCCAAACGAGCGTCTAAACAAATACGAACAGTGCCGTCGGTCTTGGGTACCGTTATCAAAGAATTAACATATGGACTGTTCGAGTGCTCAATAATCCCATCTTCAAGCATCTGGTTAATTTGTGCCTCAACTGCACTCTGATAAGCGAAAGGTACAGGATATCTATGTCCTGTGAATACTGACCTATCAATAACGTTCAATGAATGTGTATAGCAATTGGCCATACCAATGCGATCCTCAAAAACTCTCCTATTACACCATAACACATCATAGAGCCGAACACATTGTTCCACCTCTATATTTCCCTGAAATGCAGCCTCACGTAACGAGTCCTCTAGCCTTCCGTTCGTAATCACACTGCCCACAAAACATGGAGAACCCCGCTCTACGGCTGGCGATATCTCATTTAAAGTACAAATCACACCTACAATACTACTCCTCTGAATATGGTCATTGAACGCTACTTCTACTTCAGAATCTCCCCATTTAAATTTCAAACTCCCTACATCATAACATAAGTTACCAGACACTCTACTTAGCCACTCTGAACCCAAGATAACACTGAATACTAAATTTGGAATTACAAGACAAATCTGCTTCTCTACATGATTATTAATTTTAATGTCTACTAAAACTTGCTTAGAAATTACTTTAGACCTCTTCCCAACAGCTGTGATAACAAAAGTGCTTTTAATTGGCATCTCCTCAAAATTTACTCCAGTTCCTTTCATTTTATCATAAAATGCACTACTTATGCAACTCTTCATACAACCACTATCAATTAAAACATCTGTGTACGCCTCGGACACGTTAAATTTAACTATGGGGCTCTTACTAACTACTTCCTGAATCATACCTTCATCATTTAGTTCATGTAATAATTCATTTCTTACATTTAGGTCATAGGGTTCCTGTATAATTGTATGGACAGGGCATGCTACAGACTGAGATTCTGACCTTACTTCGCAGCCTGGTTCGCGTTTAAAGAACCGCTACAGCTGGCCGTAGTACTACTAACTACTAAACTGGTCTGGTTGTTCTGGGCTGTGTTGTCATTGTTTGGCTGTATATTACTACCACTAGGCTGTCCTCTTCCTTGACCCCTATTCTGGTTGTAATTATTGTCATTATAATTTATCCCTTGATTTCCCCTGAAATCATTGTTTCTCCCTTGATTTCCCCTGTAATCATTGTTCCTCCCTTGATTTCCCCTGAAATCATTGTTCCTCCCTTGATACTGACTACCATAGCCATTTCCTCTGTTCTGATTTAGCTGATTATTATTATTTCTATTTTGAGCGTTGGCCCCTTCGCCACCGTTCCCTTGAACTTCCTGATGCCTGGCTTCGTTAGGTCTATTATTATTATTACCCTGGTTCTGATTGAAATTGTCCTCATAACCCCCTCTCCCTAGTGCATCAAATGTGCTTAACAGATTTTCTACTTGTGATATAGTCTTTACATTCTGGATACAAGCAGCTTCCTTGATCCTATAGGGAAAGTGCCTAAGTAGCAACCTCACCACATCACTTTCCTCCTTCAAGCCATCCAGATATTTACACACTAATACCTGCCCTAAAAAGTATTCGGTCATGGTGGAGCTTCCTTTAGGGTTATATTTACCACACACTACTCCCTCACGATGCTGCGACTGAATAACCTCATTCCAGAACTTTTCACAGAATTTCATTTTAAAATCATTAATATCAGTAAACTTGTCTCTGTAGACAGCAAACCAATTCCTCGTTTCCCCCACAAACACTTGTTCTAAAATTTCAACTACCTGGCACCACTCAATACTACCATTTTCCAACCTCTCCCCGAATTTATTTTCTATAGTGTTCATGAACTCCATTGGGCACCCCTGTCGATTGCTGAACTTACCCAGTTCTACCTCCCTGTGTGTGCTATTCACAAAAACTGGCCTATTCTGACTATTTTCTTGCCTGATCCTAGCTTTTAATTTTAATTCTAATTCTGCGATTTTCTCCTCAGCCTTCCTCTCAATACTGTTTACTGTTAATTTAATGTTTCCTTCTGATTCTTCTACTTTATCATATAGCTTTGCTTGTTTCTCCTCAATCTTGCTAATGCTCTCCCTATTACTCTCTCTTAGATCATTTACTTCTGCAACTATTTGTGAGTGAACTTTCTCAATTCTACCCCCCAGCTGTTCCTTAACCTCTTTAGTAGCTACCTGAATTTTGTCAATTTCTCCCCCCAATTGCTTTTTGACCTGCTGTGTTTCCAGTTGCACTAGTTCTTTTAAATTTTCAGCCTGTGTACTGATTCTAATTTCCAACTCCTCCTGTACTTTTCCTAATTTTCTGTCTGCATCTGCAATAATCTCTTTAGCCTTTTCTTCCATCACCCCCCTGATCTCACCTCTAATCAGTTCAAATTTGTCACTCATTTCCTTACTGTTTTGTTCTAATCTGGCGTTTAAAGTTTCATTACTCTCTCTATTTTCCCTACTGTTTTGTTCTAATTTAGCATTTAAAGTTTCAGTACTCTTTCTATTTTCCTTACTGTTTTGTTCTAATCTGGCGTTTAAAGTTTCATTACTCTCTCTATTTTCCCTACTGTTTTGTTCTAATCTGGCGTTTAAGGCATCTGTACTTTCTTTATTTTCCCTACTGTTTTGTTCTAATCTGGCGTTTAAAGCATCTGTACTTTCTTTATTTTCCCTACTGTTTTGTTCTAATTTTGCATTTAAGGCATCACTACTAACTTTGTTCTGATACATGAACTCGAGAAGTAAAGTTTTTAATTCTGGTTGGCCGCCTACACTCCCTGTTTCAGTATCGGGATTTACCTCCGCTACCCCGGTACTACCATCACTCGACATACTGCTCGTATCATCACTCTCCAGTTGATGACCACTACGTAACCTCATCTGTCTTTCTTTCTCATCCCCCATAATGATATACACTGATAAAGACAAATAACCCCCAAAATACAGGCACAGAAATATATACCCTTCTACTTCCACAAATGTTATTAGGTTTTCATCCCCACGTTGGGCGCCAAATGAAACGTTTTGGCTGCCCCTACTGTTGGGTGATAAATGTAACTGTTTACCTCTGCCTAAGCTATGTTGTTTTAATGGGCGCCAAGACTTCAACGCAATGCTGAAATCTAAATTTGTATTTAACAACGTCTAGCTCTGGTAGAACACCTTCAAGAATCTATTCACTCAGATCGTGGTATGATTTGATCATTAACCCAACAAACAATTGTATCAGGAGAAGGAATTGGTCTATATCTAATGCTACCTACTGAAAGCAAAGATTGCATTGTAAAAGAAAAGAATTTATTATATAAGACAAGGATAGCAAAATTAATAATAATAATAAGTTTAAACTTTAAATTGGAGCGTTGTGATTTGAATATTACCGATAGAAAATTACGTGAAAACGGAGTCTGATAAATTGATTTTACTCTTATTTCCAAGCTATGAAGTTACTGAATTATGAAATATAAAACAAAGAAAAATGAGAGATTGCGTATTTCTACGTCATTAGCGCTTACCCCTGGAAATTGCCAAAGCATTTCCCTCGTTCTTGATGATGCTGTGTGCTTCCCACAGTCTCCTGGACGTCGTCATCTCCGTCGGAATTTGATGATATTCTGGTAGATTAGATAATTCTATGGTCCGTACCTCGGACCCAAACACTCGTACAACCAAGTTTTACAAAAGTTCGTCGCTAACTCCACTGAACATCGGAGCGACACGCACTTGCAACCGTTCTCGGCAAGTGCTACACAGATTGTCCACGTTTCACGGCGCGTCGAACGATATATCCACACGCCGGCTCCCCACTCTTCAGTCCCAACTAGCTTACGTTGTCTCCACTGATTGGTTGAGCACGCCGCTAGTTCCCCTCCTCTGCCTCATTACACTCGGCGCGCGAGAGTTCCGTTTCAACAATTCGCCTCTTCTAGACCTTGCGACCCAAGATTGCGTCATGCTTCTCGACAGGAATCAGCTTGCATTTGAATTCCCAGTGAGTCATGTCTCTCAAATACCCTAACTGACAAAACTCCGTAAAATTCCGTAATCAGATAATTTTCTATGATATCGTCGTTCGTAATAATTTGCTTGATAGCGTTTTCTAAGACATAGAAAACCTATCTGAATGCTAATAATTTTTATAAAATGCTCCGAAAATACCTTAATAATAATTATAATAAATTAATAATAATAATAAATTAACATGAAAAATTCTCTTGGCTGAACAATTTGCCGCGTAAATAAATATAGAATGGCTTCCTACTGACTTATGCCAGTTGCATAAAACCCCTCGAAAAACACGTTACACCTTTGGGGCGGACCTTCTCCTCTCTCCTCTCCTCTCCTCTTTTTATTATATTTACTTTTCTCTTTAAGATTCTCGCACTGTTTTTTGTTACTTGGTTCTCCGTGTATCTAAATTCCCTGATGGCGATTTTTTTAAGGCAATTTTAATCTACGTTGCTTTTTGTATGTTTTTTCGATCTAAATTACAACTCGCGATTGTTTTCAACCTCTATTGCATTTTGTAAAAATTGACAATCTAAATTGCTTTTTAGTAAGTCTTTCAATGCATGTGCCCGAGCCTTTTAGTGAGTATTTTGAATTTCAATTGCATTTTGTAAGAATTTTCAACCAACGCCGCATTTCGCACGAATTTTGAATCTAAATTGCATTTTGTTTGGTGGGCATTTTGCACATATTTTGATTCTCAATGGCATTTTGTGGGTATTTTGAAACTAAATTACATTTTGTCAAGTATTTTCAATCTAAATTGCATTTTGTAAGTATTGTCAATCTACATGAGTCGTTAGAATCACCGTACATTTTGTAAGCATTTTCAATTTCAATTGCATTTTGTAAGTATTTTGAATTTCGATTGCACTTTGTGAATAATTTGGATTGGAACTGGGATAGGGCCTATTTCAATCTGAATTGCATTGTGTATTTTCAATTTCAATTGCATTCTGTAAGAATTTTGAACCTCAATTGCATTTTGTACGTATTTTCGATCTCATTTGCATTTTGTAAGTATTTTGAATTTCAGTTGCATTTTGTAAGTATTTCGACGCTACATTGCATTTTGTACGTATTTTGAATTTAGCCTACGTTTTGTGGGTATTTTTCCATGTATTCTTTTTGTGGCTCTTTTCGTACTAAATTCCCTTTTGTGAGACCATATTGTGAGTTCCTTTTTGTACGTATTTTCCGTCTCAGATAATTTTGTTCTGGTTTCCATTTCATTATCATTTTCGCTATCACCCAGATCATTAGGGGCCGATAACCTCGATGTTTGGCCCCTTAAAACAACAATTATTATCATCATCATCTTCATCATCAAAAATCTCAGCAAGATATAATCTACGTTGACCTGGCCAAAGCATTTGATTTCGTGAACCATTTCCTTCTCCTCCACAAGCTTGCTTCACGTTACAACGTAGATGGGTCCTTCCTATCCCTAATACAAAGCTTCCTGTCCAATAGGCAACAACGGGTAGTGCTTCCAGAGTCTGTATCAACCTGGCTCCCAGTCTTATCATGAGTAACTCAGGGCAGTATCCTGGGACCACTTCTCTTCGTGCTACCCAAACCATCAGGGGCCGATAACCTAGATGTTAGGCCCCTTAAAACAACAATTATTATCATCATCATCATCATCTCTTCGTGCTGTACATGGACGATATACACACATGCGTGCAAAATTCTCCGTGTTCCCTTCTTCTGTACGCTGATGACCTCAAGATATTCAGAGAAATTTCCAGTTCTGACGACCAAGCTGAGCTCCAGGAAGCAGTGAATACATGTACTGATTGGTTCAACAAATGGAGGTTATCTTCAAATCCCAAAAAGTGCTTCAAAGTTTCTTTCTCACTACTGAAATCTGGAAATCAAGCGGACTATAAAATATGTGGAAATAAATTGGATACGATTATATAAATAATTCATGCTTTTGGGCTAATGCCGTGTGTATTTTAAATTTAAACCATAAGTTTCGGAGAAACCTTGCCTCCTTTTTCAATGGAAATAAACAATGTGGCCAAAGAAAGTATATCAATGAGATTACAAAAAATATAGATAAATTCCTCTGTTCGTCACCAGAGAGCAGCTACCAGAAATTACTGTATGGACCATGCTGGAACGGCGGACAGAGAAGCCGTTCCAGCATGGTCCATACAGTAATTTCTGGTAGCTGCTCTCTGGTGACGAACAGAGGAATTTATCTATATTTTTTGTAATCTCATTGATATACTTTCTTTGGCCACATTGTTTATTTCCATTGAAAAAGGAGGCAAGGTTTCTCCGAAACGTATGGTTTAAATTTAAAATACACACGGCATTAGCCCAAAAGCATGAATTATTTATATAATAATCCGGGCCGTGAAAGCTTTAATATGCAAATTGGATACGGTTTCTCAGGTAAGAAATTTAGGTATTATTCACGATGATAAACTGACATTCTCTCCCCACATTGACCATATCAAATCTCGCGCAATGCGCAGTCTCGGCATTCTATACAGATTCACAGAAATTAAAGACCTAACTGCACTTAAATTATACTTCACCACATATGTTCTCCCTATCCTAGATTTCTCTTCCCCAATTTGGTCTACTTCGGCTATAACCAATATTTCTAAACGGATCAGTGTCTTTAATTTCTTCATATCAATAGTCAAAGCTCGGAATCCTTCACTCAGGCAGTTTGCCAAATCCGACACTCTAAATCAGCAAAATGTACTCGACCTGAGAAGCCGCTTACAATTTACTGACCTGTGTTTCCTACATAAAGTTATGAATGGTTACACAAAATGTAACATGCTCTTAAGCTACTTCCCACTTCATGTTCCCTCCCGTTCAACACGTCAGAACCATTTACACCATATACCCCGCCCACGACTTGAAGTACAGAAGCGCTCTATCTTCCACCGTCTACCTACCCTTAGTAACTCCCTTCCAAATATTGACATATTCTCTCCCTATAGAACATTCAAACATAACATTAGAAGATCCCTTTCATCCTCGATTCCTACCCCCTCATCCTCCTAATCATTCACTACCCCAATCACTCCCTGCATCTTTCCTGAGATTTGTCCCTTGCTGCCATCACTGCCAATTGTTTCCTGTTATTGTTGTTGTTATTTCTGTTAATATTATTTGAAATTGTTAAAATATTAGTGTAAAATGATCTATCATGGTTGTATCTAATAATTATTAAATAAATAAAAAAACTGCTGCGGACATAATGCATTACAATAAAATGAAATATGAACAATTATTCTACGAAAGTATGAATAATGGTTCAGTATGTTACATTAGGTTAGGTGAGCTAAGTGTGACATCATAGCAAGGCTTAAAGCAAGTCTAAACTTGTAGAACATGTCACGTGATAACTATTGCCTGAACACGGCTTGGCTACACTGTATTATTATGATACTCGGCACACAAACCATAGATAGAGTGCATCGTTTAAGACCACTCTCTTGCTAAACATAGCTAGAAACTGTTGATGGTTAACAATTGCATTAATAGTAGGACGTTGGGGATAGCAATTAAGAGAAACAGACAATATCCATACAATATTTTTATTTATTTAATGTGAGTAGTTGTACAATAGTTACATACAAAATACTGTTACGTTTTTAGGGTTCGTTAAAAAATAGGTCAGGCTACAATGCACTAATACTTTATTTACACTAATGTTATTTACACTAATTCACACTAAATCAAATTATTTACACAAATTAGGCCTACTTACTCGCACACACACATACACAGAATCTCATTTTACACGGCTACAAGTCACTATTTATTTGCAATGTTCACTGCAAGGAAGTATCTCCTATAGTTACTATTTATTTTCCACAGTTACTGTTTATCTTCCACAGTCACTATTTATCTTCCAGACTTACTGACTACGTTATTAATCTTCACAGCCCTGTCTTCAATATTACAGCACTTCACATTATTTATTTCCACTGGTCGCACGGCACACACACCGACAGCACGGACTCACTCAGGACTCACACTCGTGCACATCACCGGTATATAAACAATCGGCCTCTGGCCTGGAATGTTCTGGGCGTCGCTACCTCTCGCGGCATTGAGAGTGTTCTAGTGGATTCTATGCTGGGACCACCCAGTTCTTTCTAGTTGGCTGTTCCCAATCAGGTGGATTCTAGAACCCTCTAGCCCCTCCCAGCGATGTTCCGGATTGCCTTTCCTCTTCCAGTAGGCTCGAGAGACAGAATAGTCTGGTGGGTCTTGCGCCAATAGTATACCTGCTTCGTAGGGCTATTGTTATCCTGGCGGCCTTGGGAGGAGCTTACCCAATTAGCCTGGCCGGACTGGCCATCCCGCATTGCTCACCCACCCCGCCTGCCCGTCACTACGAGGATAAAGAATGGCGACCGCTGGGCAATTCCACGAATCTTTACACTGCCCCCTCCTTAACACTGTTCCGTCTCGGAGCAGACACTTCCAACAGGGTGACGGTAGGAACAGCTCGGTCCTTCACGGCATCGTGAGTTGACGAAGAAGTAACAGTCCACCGTTTTCTGAGACACCACGTTTGTTCGGGGCCAGCAGCACACGAGAACTTCAATCCCAGTGCGTCGAAAGACTTCCTCTAGCATGCTTCTTACAATCCTCCAGTCCAATCCATCTAGTCCACAGCCCAACTTGGGTACAGCTAATTTGGATATGCTTCGCTCCAGTAGGTGCTCCCGCATAGCAAGTAGGCTATCCCAGATGGCGTGATAGGAGGGCTTCAGATGGGAAAGTTCTTTCGTCACCAGATAGAACAGCGATCGCTCGTTCCTGGTTAAGCACAACACGTCCCCGACACGAGGCTCTTGGCGCTGTAGCTCTTCAATCCCGCCGTATTTCCGCCGGAACACCTGGGCGATTCCCTGGCTCATCCTCAGGTCCTTGGCCACACAGTGAGCCAAGGCATACTCACTGGTGGTTTGGAATAAATCTCGTCGAATCTCGGTAGTGACGCCATAACGAACCTTTCGGACAATTCGGCATTGAGCCATGAACTCTTCGAAGGATCGTTCTGCTTCTGGCAATCGACAGATACGAGCGTGTTGTACGTGCCCCTCGTCATCGTTGTCGCCCAGGAACGGTGCCAGCCGATTGAAATGGACCACTCGGGGTTTGCCATTCGGTCTTCTCCTGATACGATAGACGACGTCGTTGATCCTCTTCAGTACCTCGTATGGTCCGTCCCAAGAGCGTTGTAGCTTCGGAGAGAACCCTCGCCGCCTTTTTGGGTCGAAAAGCCAGACTAGATCTCCTGCTTGGTACCCTCCTGATTCGGCTCTTAGGTCGTAACGCTCCTTTTTGAAAAATTCTAAGTTGCAGTCTGTACTTAAATTAATAACAGATACACACACTAATACAACCATCACAATTAACACCGGTTATCAGACAGATTCTACACACACCCAAAGTACACGGGACTACATGACCACGTTGTCGCAGCCCCTAAACTGAGGAACCAACCGTAACGCTCCTTCATCCGGTCGCTCGCATTCTGGGTGTTAGCGCGAACTCGGTCGTGAATGTCATTCATCCTTCGACGGAGGTCGGAGATGTAGTCCTCGCCAACAACGTCATCCTTAGGTTTGCAGCCGAACGTCAGGTCACACGGCAACCGCAGCTCTCGGCCAAACAGCACATTAGCCGGCATTTGGCCAGTGGTCTCATGTATAGA
This sequence comes from Meconema thalassinum, assembly GCA_946902985.2. Taxonomy (NCBI): domain Eukaryota; kingdom Metazoa; phylum Arthropoda; class Insecta; order Orthoptera; family Tettigoniidae; genus Meconema; species Meconema thalassinum. Next base: position 507,543,130 of record OX336392.1, on the reverse strand, counting down.
AGAGCGGTATGCCAGTAGAAACAAGTGGAGAAACTTGTCCCAATCCCGCTGGTGGTCGGATACAATCTTGGACAGGTATTTCTCCATTGTTCTGTTCATGCGCTCCACCATGCCGTCGGACTGTGGATGCAGGGCAGTCGTTCTCGTTTTCCGGATCCCGAGAATCTGGCACAATTCCTGGAACACCGACGACTCGAAATTTCGCCCCTGGTCGGAATGCAATTCCAAAGGTACACCAAATCGGCTCACCAGCTCCCTTACTAGTGTCTCGGCAACCACCACCGCCTCTTGATTGGGCAATGCATATGCCTCTACCCACTTGCTGAAATAATCTATTGCTACCAAGATGTATTTATTTCCACTCTCAGTCGTGGGGAAGGGGCCCGCTACATCGATGGCGATCCGTTCGAACGGTGCACCAACGTTGTACTGTCTCATCGCTGCTCTTCTCTTCTTCTGTGGCCCGTTCGCAGTGGCACAAACCACGCACTTTCTACACCATTCACGAACGTCGTCGGAGCAATTGAACCAGTAAAACCGCTCTCGGATTTTCTCGATGGTTTTCCGAACTCCAAGGTGCCCTCCGGACGTTCCATCATGCAGCAACTGCACTATCTCGGATACCCTGTTTCGTGGAACAATAAGCTGTAGCCTCTCCTGAGTCCCATTCTCATTCTCCAGTACCCTCTTTAGAACCCCGTTTTCCAAAATCACGGAATTCCAACCCAGTAGGCTTTTACAGAGCGCGAGAAGGGAGCTACCTCTTCCCAGGTCGGTCGTTCCTCAGACTTCTTCCAACGCAGTAGGTGTTTTAAGTCCGGATCGTTTTCTTGGTCCTTACGGATTTCATCATCCTGCCAGTGGTCGTCGGTCACAGTACTTCTTCTTACCGCTGCAATTTTGTCTTCTATCCGATTGCAGTGCTTGCAGTCTTGCGCGCACGGTCTCCTAGATAGAGCATCAGCATTTCTGTGTTTAAGACCAGCCCTGTGTTCAGAGTCGAAGTCATACTCCTCGAGCCTTTCGATCCACCTGGCTACCTGTCCCTCCGGGTTCTTGAAACTCAGAAGCCACGTAAGTGCTGCATGATCAGTCCGTAGAATGAACTTCCTCCCGTAGAGGTACTTGTGGAAATGCTCCACCGACTTCACTACAGCAAGCAATTCCCTTCTAGTCACGCAGTAGTTCCTCTCCGGTTTAGAAAGAACCTTGCTGAAGTAAGCTATCACTCTTTCCTGCCCATCTTGCAGTTGGGAGAGCACGCTACCGATGCCCACATTGCTAGCATCGGTGTCCAAAACGAACAGTCCTTCCGGTTGTGGGTAACTCAGGATAGGAGCATTGGTCAGTACCTCCTTCAGTTGTTCGAAAGCCTGGTGACAGGTTGTGTCCCACACAAAACTCCGGCCGTCTTCGGTAAGTCGAGTCAAGAGGCTTCGCGAGATTAGCAAATCCTGGCACGAATCGACGGTAATAGGTGCATAGTCCGAGGAAACTCCTAACTTCGCGCTTATCCTTCGGTATTGGCCACTCCTTCACCGCGTTTATCTTCTCCGGATCTGCAGCAACCCCCTCTCCGGAAACAACGTGGCCCAGGTAATTAACTTCTTTCCGAAAGAGGAAGCACTTCTTGGGGTTGAGCTTCAGGTTGGCTTGTTTTAGACGCAAGAACACCTGCTCCAAATTCTTTAGGTGGTCTTCAAACGTCCTTCCGAGAACGATGATGTCATCCAAGTAGACCAAGCAGGTTTCCCAAGACAGCCCTTTTAAGACTCGCTCCATCAAACGTTCAAACGTAGCAGGGGCGTTACAGAGTCCGAACGGCATAACTGTGAAGTTCCACAGCCCCGAACCAATCGTAAAGGCGGTCTTCTCCTTGTCGTTGGGGTCCAACCCGACCTGCCAGTAGCCACTCTTGAGGTCCAATGTGGAGAAGATCGTGCTCCCACCCAAGGTGTTCAGGGTGTCATCGATGCGTGGTAGAGGATAACTGTCCTTTTTCGTCACATTGTTCAGCTGGCGGTAGTCTACGCAAAACCGCGTAGATCCATCTTTCTTCTTCACCAGAACCACTGGCGAGGCCCAGGGGCTGCTTGAAGGTTCAATCACCCCATCGCGAGCCATATCGCTTATTATTCGCTCGGCTTCCTCTCGCTTGGCTAGTGGCAATCTTCTGGGCGTCTGGCGAATAGGTCTTGAGTCACCCGTATCGATGCGATGTTGCACCACGTTCGTTCTTCCATTACCAGTCCCATCCTGGAAGGCATCTTTATGACGTTTGAGAAGTTCCCTTACCTCTCGGCTCTGCTCAGGATTTAGCTCTTGACACGCTGCCTCGATAAGACTGTCAAGCCACACTGAATGTATACCGGATGAGGAGGCAGCTGTTCGCACTTGGTGTACGACGGAGGACACAGACGAACATATTCCCAGGCTGGTTCCTTCCCGAACGGTTACTGGGTGATCATGAAGGTTCATTACCCGCACAGGAATCTTCACCCCTGCACGAACCAAAGCTTTGGCTACCAGCATTCCATGTCCAGTTTTGTCTTCGCCAAACGTAGGCCCTACCATGACGACACAACCTTCAGGAATTTCACCGTCCAGCTTCCCTTCTACCATTACTTCACTACGTCCTGGCAGTACCATGTCCATCGCTGCTATCACCCGTACCGACGCGGCGTTCCTCTTCTGCAGCACTACCTCCTCGTTTCCGACTCTCAAGATTCCGCTTCCCAAGTCTAGTCCGAATTTGTACTTAGTCATGATGTCCATCCCGAGAATAACGTCCTCTTCCACCTCAGCGATCAGGACACGATGGCGAAACTGGGTATCACCGATGATGAAGTCGACGACTGCCTCCCCTCGAACGTTGGCTGGCTCCCCCGTTGCTGTTCGCAGTGTCCATCTTGTGGGTGTTATTGCTCTTCTCACGATGCCTGGTCGGATGATGGTCATTGTGGCCCCTGTGTCCAGCAGTAGGTCTCTGGGTTCTCCATCCACATGGCCACTGACAAAAATTGAGTTGGCTTGACGACCCAGGGACGCGACGATAGCAGAAGTGGGGGCATTCCTGGTGTTGGCGCGGGTTGACAGTCGCCCCTTCCCATCAACCCTCTTTAGTTTCCCTGCGGCTGGTACTTGTTAGTCGTAAGTTTAGGGCATCGATCTCTGAGGTGCCCAACCTCCCCGCAGCCCCAGCACTTCGTCCGTTTCTTCTTGGTCTGCAAGGCTTGAAGAACTTTCTCCACGATTTCTTCTATGGAAAGCACAGGTTGGGCCTCCTTGTCTCCCTCCAGAGTTCGGATGCGGGCCTGGCTGCGCACGGATTGTTGAACAGCCTCGAACTCAAGGGCTAGGGTCAAAGCATCATTCAACGTTTTCGGGCGCGCCAGCTTCACAGCCCGCTGTGTCTCGGTCTCGCGGAGCCCGTCGAGAAACTTCTCGGTAGCAAGACTCTCGTAAACGTCGCTGGGCACTGTTGGGTAGGCGCTCCTAACAAGACGGACTATGTCTGCTTCAAACTCCTGTAGGCTCTCGTTAGGTCTTTGGCAGCGGTTTCTTAACTGGGAGCGATATAGCTGCTCCATGTGTCGATGTCCGAACCGCATTTCCAGTTTTTGAACAAGAACGTCGTAGTTCTGTCTCTCCGATAAGGGAACAGCTTGTAGGACTCGTAGGGCCTCTCCGCGCAGCGACAAGCTCAGCATTGCAGCTTTCGTGGCCTCTGACCACCCATTAATCATGGCGACGGTCTCAAACAAGGTGAAGTATTCTTCCCATGCAGATTTCCCATCGAATGTTGGCAGGTCAGAACGCCCAACTGCGGGAACGGGTGCACGATCCATTGGCAAGTCAGTCCGCCCAGTGGCGAGAACAGGTAAACTCTCCTTACCTTCCGATGGTTCAGCAGCGGCAATGGTTTCGTTTCGTTGCTTGTCCTTATTTTGAAGCAGGGCGCTCGCAAGCTCGTCCTCCAACTTCCGCAGCGATCCTTGAAATTCCTCCCTCAGCTTCGCTTCCGTAGTGAGTGTTACTTCTCGAAGTTTCTTCTCAAGATTGGCATTATTTTCCATTATATTCCTTTCCATAATTTTGGAGTTTTCTACTATTTTCTTTTCTAAATTTTCCACATTGTCCGCCATTTTCTTTTCCAAAATTTCCACCACCTGGCCTATTCCGCAAGGAAGCTCAAAAAGGAATATATCTGGGTCCTCGCCTCCGTCCAGCAGTAACTGACGTAATCGCACTTGTAGCGTAGACTTTGTTCCCGTGGTATCAGCTTCTCTTTCTTCCAATTCCTGCCGTAATTCCGAAATCTTCAGTGCTGAAAGTTTTACTTTCCTTGTCGCCATTTTATAGTCCAAAATGCGAGACACACGGACAGTCAGCACACGATTAACCCGGTTTCCAGATGGTACACACAAAACAGTCACTAATAATTAACTATCGTACACACTTCCTTAAAGTAGGCCTTTTCAAAAGTACGCACTGTTGCATACAGAAGCACTCACGTATAACCTGACCCCACATCTGACACCAATTGTTACGTTTTTAGGGTTCGTTAAAAAATAGGTCAGGCTACAATGCACTAATACTTTATTTACACTAATGTTATTTACACTAATTCACACTAAATCAAATTATTTACACAAATTAGGCCTACTTACTCGCACACACACATACACAGAATCTCATTTTACACGGCTACAAGTCACTATTTATTTGCAATGTTCACTGCAAGGAAGTATCTCCTATAGTTACTATTTATTTTCCACAGTTACTGTTTATCTTCCACAGTCACTATTTATCTTCCAGACTTACTGACTACGTTATTAATCTTCACAGCACTGTCTTCAATATTACAGCACTTCACATTATTTATTTCCACTGGTCGCACGGCACACACACCGACAGCACGGACTCACTCAGGACTCACACTCGTGCACATCACCGGTATATAAACAATCGGCCTCTGGCCTGGAATGTTCTGGGCGTCGCTACCTCTCGCGGCATTGAGAGTGTTCTAGTGGATTCTATGCTGGGACCACCCAGTTCTTTCTAGTTGGCTGTTCCCAATCAGGTGGATTCTAGAACCCTCTAGCCCCTCCCAGCGATGTTCCGGATTGCCTTTCCTCTTCCAGTAGGTTCGAGAGACAGAATAGTCTGGTGGGTCTTGCGCCAATAGTATACCTGCTTCGTAGGGCTATTGTTATCCTGGCGGCCTTGGGAGGAGCTTACCCAATTAGCCTGGCCGGACTGGCCATCCCGCATTACTCACCCACCCCGCCTGCCCGTCACTACGAGGATAAAGAATGGCGACCGCTGGGCAATTCCACGAATCTTTACAATACATTTTTATTTTCTTTATTACTATCTAATTATTTTTGATCCTCTTGCAATACTACCTCTTGCATATCAATGGCAGATGACCTTGTAGTTGAGCCAATTAAAACACCACCTCCTTTTGCATAGTCTGTGATGTTGATGACTCTTGAGACGTGGAAGATGAATTAAACATAACTTTTACATCAGGGGTTAAACTTTGCCGAATAAACACTGCACTATTTTGAGTAGCAACAGTTTTTCTTGTACTAACTTTTTAGCATTGTCATGATTTTTTGTTGACACTAACAGTGTTTTAATTGGAGCACTACATTGATGGTCACTCACACTTAAAACCTCACCATTTCTACTTTTTAGATTGGCTCGACATTTATTTGACCTCTGTTTTGAACATTGCCAGGATATTATTCCTTTCACATTTTGTCGTTTATAGTTATAAGAGTAGCCTTTATAGAGTACACGTTGCTACCTCGGTTAGTTGTAGTAAGTTCCATAGTAGCAACTAACCTATTAGTATGATTTTCACACTACAAAGGTTATAACTGTTCTGGTAATAGAATCATTTAGCGTTGGCTTTTATATACTGTATAATATGTACAGTTTAATGTGACAGCAAAAGTGATGGCAAAGTGGTAGAACATATTACATGTATTGTTAATAAATAGTTTAAGCGGTTATGTGGATCCATTACATAATAATTTTGGCATAACTAAGCTAATTTTCTATATCCAATAGTTCTTCCTCATATTCAGTATGACCAGCCTGTTTACAGGCATGCAAGTGCTGAAGCCGCTGGATTAGCTTACTGGGATTGTTCCAGTAAACTAATTTAACGAATGATTTTTTTGGGTAAACAAAGCATTACCATTATTATCATCATAATCATCATCACTATTACTATATAGTCCTTTTTGATCCTCTTGCAATACCACCTCTTCCTTAGTCTTCGTTGACTTTGATAGTGTTGAGGGATTCTTAGATGTTGACAACTGTCCTAACATGACTTTTTGAGGATATAATAAGTGCTTTTAAACAAACACTGCACTATCTTGAGCAGCAATATCGTTTTTTAACTTGCTTTTTAGCATTTGCATGATTTTTTGTAAACAGCAACCGTGGTTTGTTTGGAGCACTACATTTATGAACACTCACACTTAAAACCTTTCCATTTTTACTTTTTAGATTGCCTCGACATTTTGCTGACCTCTCTTTTGAGCATCGCCAGAATATTATTCCATTCACATTCTGACGATTATAGTTATGAGAGTAGACTTGATAGAGTGCACGTTGCGTACCTTTGTTGGTTGTAGTAAGTTCCATAGTAGTCACTTGCCTGTCAGTATGATGTTCACACTACAAAGGTTACAACTGTTGTGGTGATAAAGTGACTTACCATAAGCTTATGTGTTGACTTTTGTGTTGGCTTTTGTATTGGCTTATGTATTGGCTTTTGTGTTGGCTTATATATCGGCTTTTGTGTTGGCTTATTTGACAAGTTATTTTTGTCAATGTGTTTAGGGGATTTTTTTCGTGGTCTTGGAAAGTGTCTCAACGATAGGTTATGTTAGATAAGCTGAAGTTAAGTCTTTAAATATTCCCTAACTTTACCTAACTTAACCTTGTCACGTGACATGTTCTTAAGGTGATCTGAGGTTAGGTTAGATAAGGCCATGGTGTTCTTGACAAAGTCATTCAATACTTACCTTTTAAAATCCTTTTACCTGGTTGCCGTTTTGTTTTTGTGGTCCTGGAACTCATATTGAAGAACGTTTGCAGCGTGGTGATGTACCTATTAATCCTTTGGATGAAGCATGCAAAGTATATGACCTTTGTTATCACCATAGTCATTCTGCTGTAAGACATGTGGCGGATAAAAATGTTGTTGAAAAAGCTAAACAACGTTTGACATTCAGTGATGCCTCAGAGGGAGAGAGGTTAGCAGCCCTAATTGTGATGAGTGCTATAAAAGGAAAGTTAATCATGCATGGACATAAACATTCAATAAAGGAATGAGGAATTGGTATTTATATATATATATAGGGTGTTCGCAGTAAGCCCTACTTTGTGCTGTAACTCTATTCTTTTTCAAGTTATTTTTGACACTTGCTTTGGAAAGTACTTTTCAAGCTCTAAAACTTTTGGTTCGTTGGTTTTTGTGTGAAGTTCGCGCATAACGCGCTAATCAACTTTTTGTGGCACGGTTTTTGGCACTTTTTGCCCAAATCGTTTTTTTGACATCACCTATCGAAAGAGCGACATCAAATTAGTCAAATTAGCCACCAATATATCAGTTTTCGCCCAAATCAAACTCGCAAAATGCGAGTTTGTGTTTAGATTTTTGTCCGCTTATAGCATGCGACCTGCCTCTGCCTGGCCCGGATGAGACCGTGCGGCCCGAGCCGGTCAACTCCAACGGCCAGCGGCAGCGCAGGGGCAAGAGGGAGGGGAAGGAGCGGCACAACTTCTGCCGCCGTGAACCTATCCGGTTGATCCGGGCGGGTACAAGAAGGATGAGTTTGCAACGCTGTGCGGCGCGGTGCGGCATAGCTTGGTGAGCGCGCAACGCCGATCGGCGTTCTAATTTTTGACGGCGAAGTTTTATTCATTTAACACCGGTAAAAATGATATTTTTTTACTCTAAGATCTTCTGCTTTTCAAGTAAACTTGGTAATGGTGTTGGTAAAGAAAACAAGGAATTTTAATTACGCCAAAATAGTCTTGATTTTTATTCTTGAAATTCGTTTTTGGCGCTTCTTTTCAAAGACATTAGTCGTCTGAACAATAAAGCAATCAGCCGTGAGAACACTCGAAAATCAATTTAGCTCTAATTTTTCGCAACGGCTAAATTGTAGTTGCTTGTAGTAACGGTAAAAAAAATATCTTTTCTTTCTTGAACTACAGTATCTTTGAATGATATTTTTTAAGAGCAAACTTGACTCGGGCGTGGGCAAAGAAAAAAATACATTCTAACCCACCATAAAAATTGGTTTTTATTCTTCAAATCGGTTGTTGACACTTGTTTTTAATGAAAAGAAAATCAATTTAAAAAATCTACGTATAAACTAAAACAATAACAAAAACAGTTGCGCCAATAAGAAGGCTTAGGAATACTCGGCGGTCACTTCTTAAAAGTCAGAAGAGGTAGGTAAAGAAATAAAAATGGCACTGAACACACACAAAAAAAAGTGTGATTCTTACCCTCCTTATCGTATCTTTGGCACAACAAAAACACAACGAATATACTAAAACAATAATTAAAAAATCAGTTATTTATCGAGCAGGTGCTCGAAGATACCACCTCCTTGCTGGTGGCAAAACTCTAGCCACCTTAACATTCCCGCCAAAGCAGTTCGTAACTCTTGAGATTTGTCTATTCTCCTAAACGCACCAACGATCCTGTCGCACATTTCGTCGCGATCATCGCAGGAGGTTTCATACACTAGATCTTTCACTCTTCCCCATAACCCCCCAGGGGCTCACATCTAGTGAGTTGTGGGTTGGCGACCACGGGGCCCCAGCTGAGTCCGGCATTGCTTCCACTTACTTGTGCCGAGCTCCTCTCTGTCTTCTTTCCTGTCGACCTCACTCGGTCAACTCTTGTTCTCTTCCGACCTCGACGGTATTAGGGTATCCGAGGCCTAGGGAGTCACTTCCTTTCCCGCCTTAATTGGCCCTTGTCTCATCTTTTCTGATTCCCTCCTTCTGCGAGGGGTCAGCCTTCTATTTCTCTTCCTTTTACCTCCTGCCTTGTGCTCTAGGCCCTTAAGGAGGCAGGGTGTATGTAGCCCCACCACTTTTGGTGCACCCTAGATAATGCTACACCCTCAGGGGCTCACGGCTGGTGAGTACGGGTGTTGGCGACCCCGAGGGATTCCTGAGCTGGGTCCGTTTTCCCCTTTTGTCCCTTACCTTTGGGGCGGACCCTCTCCTCTTTCACTTTCCTATATGCCTTTCATGGCTCTCCTTCCTTCCAAGTCCCTCAATCCGCCTTCTCCGAGGGTTGAGGGCATTTCTTTTCCTTCTGTCCTTTTATTTGCCTTATTCTCCTTTAGTTTTCCATTTCTTCTTCTAGTATGTAGGTTAGTAGTTAGTTTTAGTTTTAAGTTCGCTTTTCATTTTCATCTTCACGATCACCCAAACCATCAGGGGCCGATAACCTAGATGTTAGGCCCCTTAAAACAGCAATTATCATCATCATCATCATCTTCCCCATAAAAAAAAACTCCATAGTTGTTATGTCCATGCTTCGTGCTGGCCATGGGCTGGCCATTAGTCTGACTCGTCCAATAGTTTTGCCGTCGAATGGGACGTTTGCTGCATTTCGGGCAGCAAGTGTTGAGTGAGGTGCACCGTCGTGCATAAACTACAGGTTTTGCAGAATTTCTTCATCCAGGTCCGCTGTTGCAATTAGAACAGGGAGGTCATTTTCTTCACCGTTTAAAGTCCCTTGAAAAAAGTGTGGGCCAATAATACGGTCATCTACCACCCCACCCCAACAATTGATGGATCATTGGTATTGGTGGTTACCTCCCTCAACCATTGCGGGTTTTCTGACGACCAAAAATGAGTTGTGGTGTGGTTCGGTACCCGTAAGTTTCTAAAAACGATTCGTCAGTCTGGAGTATGCTGAACGGTCTAGGCTGTTCTAGCATCCATTCACAATGTTCGATGCGAGCTAGATAATCATCTTCCATCAGCATCTGATGTTTTTGTAGGCTGCAGATTTTCGTCTTTCCATATTTTGTGGACTGCACTCCAGGAAACGTTGTACAACCTGATAATGGTCCACGTACTGGTTCGCGGATTACGACGGACTTCGTCAGTAATTCTTTCTCTGTAAGGCACGTGCACTGGTCGATCATAAAAACGCTGTTGTGGTTGTAAGTTTCCCGTGAGACGCGCCCGTGTCTCGAAATCCCGAATCGTTTGCGCCCCCCCCCCCCACTCCCAGGGGCTCACATCTAGTGGGACGTGGGTTTGGCGACCACGGGACCCCAGCTGAGTCCGGCATTGCTTCCACTTATTTTTGCCGGGCTCCTCTCCGTCCTCTTTCCTGTCGACTTCACTTGGTCAACTCTAGTTCTCTTCCGACCCCGACGGTATTGGGGTATCCGAGGCCTAGGCAGTCTCTTCCTTTCCCGCCTTAATTACCCTTGTCTCATCTTTTCTGATTCCCTCCTTCTGCGAGGAAACAGCCTTCTTTTTCTTTTCTTGTTGTCTCCTGCCTTCTGTTCAAGGCCCTCAAGGAGGCAGGGTGTATGTAGCCCCACCATTTCTGGTGCACCCTGGATAATGATACACCCTCAGGGGCTCACGGCTGGTGAGTTTGGGATTTGGCGACTCCGAGGGATTCCTGAGCTGGGTCCGTTTTGCCCGCTTTTTCCTCTGACCTTGGGGCGGGCCCTCTCCTCTCTCCCCTTTCCTTTCTGCCTTACATGGCTCTCCTTCCTTCCAAGTCCCTCAATCCGCATTCTTCGAGGGTTGAGGGCATTTGTTTTCCTCCTGTACTTTATTTGCCTTATTCTCCTTTTGTTTTCCATTTCTTCTTCTAGTATCTAAGTTAGTAGTTTTAGTTGTGGTTCACATTTCATTATCACTTTCACGATCACCCAAACAATCAGGGGCCGATAACCTCGATGTTAGGCCCGCTTAAAACAACAATTATCATCATCATCGTAGTTTTAGTTATAGTTGACATTTCATTATCATCTTCACTATCTCCCAAACAATCAGGGGCCGATAACCTCGATGTTAGGCCCCTTAAAACAACAATTATCATCATCATCATCAATATAGGGGATGGGACTTGTATTTTGAATTTCAATTGCATTTTGTATTTTCAACCTAAATCGTTTTTTTCAAGTATTTTCAATCGAAATTGCATTTTGTATGTATTCATTAAATTGAGTAGTTTGAATCTACCGTGCATTTTGTAAGCCTTTTCAATTTCGTTTTGTAAGTATTTTGATTTTCAATTGCACTTTGTGATATTTTGGAATCTTAAATGCGCGTTTTTCAATCTAAATTGCATTGTGTATTTTCAATGTCAATTACATTTTGGAAGTATTTTGAACCTCAATTGCATTTTGTACGTATTTTCAATCTCATTTGCATTTTGTAACTATTTTGAATTTCACTTGCTGTTCGATCTCGTGTATGAATTGAATATCCCACAGTCTCCTTAAATGTATTTCATTTAGTGCAAAGGGAGGGCCAAATAGTACGGTACACATTACACACATTTATTAGAACTAATTACACTGTACAACATAAATATATAATTTGGGCGCTGTGGTCCATGCTTTGGCACACTGCCACGATTTCAAGTTCAAGACATCCTCCTAGGCTAGTGCTATCGCGTGACTGACTCCACGCCAGTGAGCGTTATCTCGCATCCCCCACCAGGGTGCGCATAAAACCAAGCTTGTTGGGTGCTGCCCACAGATTACCCACTACTACAGATAGCCGACAGCCATGCTAATACTTGGCACCTAAGACTTCAGCGCTGTCTGGTGTTTGACCGCGGTACTAGTTGACGTGAAGCACGGCCGTGCGGGTAGCCTACCCCACCCCTTCCCCTCGTTCCGCTAAATATTCTCGTCCTAAATGCTCTGCCCACTTCAATGTTCCGAAAATCACAATCTTCCCAATACTTATAGCACGTTTTTAAGTGTGGAGATAATCATATGATCATCAAGAAATAAATCACAATCAAAATACCAAATAACATTTTTTTAAAATAATAACTAAGTGGGAAATTGTGAATTCCTGAACTCTGAAATGAACAATCACAGCATTTAGGACACCCCCCAGGGGCTCACATCTTGTGGGCGTGGGTTGGCGACCACGGGGCCCCAGCTGAGTCCGGCATTGCTTCCACTTACTTGTGCCGGGCTCCTCTCCGTCTTCTTTCCTGTCGACCTCACTTGGTCAACTCTTGTTCTCTTCTGACCCCGACGGTATTAGGGTATCCGAGGCCTAGGGAGTCTCTTCCTTTCCCGCCTTAATTGGCCCTTGTCTCATCTTTTCTGATACCCTCCTTCTGCGAGGGGTCAGCCTTCTTTTTCTCTTCCTTTTACCTCCTGTCTTGTGCTCTAGGCCCTTAAGGAGGCAGGGTGTATGTAGCCCCACCACTTCTGGTGCACCCTAGATAATGCTACACCCTCAGGGGCTCACGGCTGGTGAGTTCGGGAGTTGGCGACCCCGAGGGTTTCCTGAGCTGGGTCCGTTTTCCCTTTTTGTCCCTTACCTTTGGGGCGGACCCTCTCCTCTTTCACTTTCCTATCTGCCTTTCATGGCTCTCCTTCCTTCCAAGTCCCTCAATCCGCCTTTTTCGAGGGTCGAGGGCATTTCTTTTCCTCATGTCCTTTATTTGCCTTATTCTCCTTTAGTTTTCCATTTCTTCTTCTAGTATATAGGTTTGTAGTTAGTTTTAGTTTTAAGTTCGCTTTTCATTTTCATCTTCACGACCACCCAAACCATCAGGGGCCGATAACCTGGATGTTAGGCCCCTTAAAACAACAATTATCATCATCATCATCATTTAGGACATGTTAGTTAGTTATTGTTGTTTTAAGGGGCGGAACTATGACGTCATCTTCCCCTATTTTAGGACATGACCTCATCAATAATTTACATGTTTACATTTCTTTCAGTTGCAATTGGAGCATATTGCATTGGTGACAAGAATTAGGCTACTAAAAGGCCTGCAGCATATTACTACTCACCTTAAAAATATGCTCCCTTCCAATTAACCACATTAGGCCTAATTAGGCTTATAACCGATCAGTTATTAGAATAAACTGCAAAGGAAAAGTACTGGGAAGGGAGAATATTCATATCTTAAAATGCTTGATGCTGTTAACAATAACAGTAAAATGTTAAGAGAGAATGCTAAGTAAACAGGTGGTGTAACCAGATCACACTAAAATTGTTAGTTTACTTAGTGCCAAATTCATTGGGAGACTGAAATTTCAGAAAAATAATTGGATATTACAAAATGTCTATACAGTAGTTCATTTCATATTCCCTTTAAAATATATCCAGTTCACCAATTTTTACAGGGTGAAATACAGTAAGTACATCAAAAAAATCATCGCACACTAATACAGTAAATTCTATGACATCCTGTGAAGGGGAAAGGAAAAATAGGACTTTCAACGAAAAACAAGAAAAACACTCAATACTGCTAGAAATCATCATGTTTTATTTAAAAAGTTGTCAACGAAGAAAATTAACAGCGAGAGCCAAGATCACACTTAGCAAAAATACAAAAATCAAATCTGGTCCTCCTAAAAGTACGTGTTGAGGCAAGTTCCTTTCTTCTTTCTTGCCAAGGCATAACAGTAGGCTATAGCACAGGATAATGAACCTCTTCCCTCCTTTATGCCATGGCTAACACTGATGAACAGCAAATTCCTACAACACATGCAAGTTTGTATGTTGAAGCAGTAAACTTAATAAAATATGTAATGCTTCAAATGGAGAACTTGAATTTGCTGATATGTGTAGGCTATGGTTGCACCTACTAAAACTACATTTTAAAAGAATCTCTTATTGTAGATTCATTGTGTTGTTGATATTAATTCATTTAGCCCCATGTATTTGGAAGTATGTAGGATTTGTATGATAATCTGTGTTATTGTAGTATCTGTAGTAGTGTGTACTGCTCGGGTCTAAGCTGCGTGAACCTGAGAGAAATGTGCATCGCAGAAGTGTTGACGAGTGATGAGGTTCCTTGGTCCGTGCATAGTACAGAACCTAATACATTGGTCGGTGACTCACTCACTCATTCGTAACACCACAGTGGTTTGAGCAACAGTCCTAAGTTAGCATTATTGGAATAGAAAGGAATACCAGATACACGGCGGGCAGTTGACAGGCCCTTCTCTTCTCGCCTGACCCTCCTCTGCTCTTTCTCCTCACCCCTCAAGTTCACAGAACATGGAAAATGGACCCAAGCAGTATAGCCTACTTTTTGTAATTCAGGTGACGAGTGGAAAGGAGGCAGCCATTGCCTTAAGTTAGGATCAATCCCAGCGTTAGCCTGGAGTGGAAGTGGGGAAACCACGGAAAACCACTTCTTGGATGGCCGAGGTGAGAATCGAACCTACCTCTTCTCAGTTCTGGCTCACGAAGCTGATTGTGGGTCGTTCCAACCCTCAGACCAGAATTAAATTACTTGGAAACTAGCCCAGGACCTTAGGAGTGGCACCTACCACACCACAATGTGGTATTATGGTAGCACTGAATGAAAGTAGAACGAGTGATAACATTCTCCATAAGGGGCAGATGGTCACGTAGTTCCGCCCCTTGAAAGAACAATAACTCACTACCTATAGGTATATTTTCCAGAGTTGGAATCTGACAATTCAGCACCACTGGGCAAAAACAGCTGACGACTAGATCGCTCGCATGGCTTGTTCCCATGGAAACTAAACAGCGCTGCCAATTTGAATGATGCTATTTCACCACATGCTTGTCGCCGATCAGTCGCTTGTTTGGTTGCCTCCAGTGCACACTCACCTTGCTGCGTTTCATAATCTGTTGTTTTAATGAGTTATAATTGTTTGATTTCATTCGTTAATTACTTTTTCATGTAGGATTTATACTTATTTATACTTATATTTATACTTATAATTCATTAGAGACCGTTATTTATGTATGTAGCAGTGTTAGTGTCAGTTCTGAGCATCAGGCAAAACATTAATTCCATTCAGTCGCGCGCAGGAGCATAGGCTACCACCTCTGCTCTTGTAATTAGTAAGACTACTGTGATTAGCTTCTGTCTTCTAAAGGGTGACTTAATAGTCTACACAATGAGCCTATATTTTGTAATACAATTGTGTGTTACTTGTGACTTGAAACTTATTCTACAGGAAATATAAATAACTAAAAATCACGGAAACAATCAAGTGTTGTCGTTTCGCTTTGATCATTTTTTTTTGCTTTATGATAGTATTCGTAATATTGTTATTGCTATTCATTACAATAATTGAGGCCTCAATTTGACGGGCTAATATTTTGTTTTACAGTTTGCACCGAACAGATTTAAGCATTGGTTTGTTTAAGATTTTTGAAAACCATCTGAATAAAAATGTAATAATGGTGCTAATGATATTATGAGCATGAGGAAAAGAGCGGGAGGATGGAAGTATGCGCGTGGTGGCCAGCAGCATTCGTGGCATCGCTGCCTTTAGTTCAACAGTTCTCCGCCGAACTGTCAGATCCCTACTCTGGATAATACACATATAACATTCTCTATAGTACATAAATTAGCCAAAATACCTTATGAAACGACGAGAAATAAATCAGGGAATGAAGTTTAAATAGATGTTTCCTCCTCCGCCCTCTGTGACCCACCCAACCATCCCAAAAAGAATCACGACTTATATAGGCAAAATTACAGCTGTGGCTGCCATTGTTCACATCAACTATCATCAAAACAGTACTACCAACCTCGCCAACACCTGACCATTCTAACCTTCGTTTCGTCCATTCCAATGGTTTTTGACAATGGTTACAGCCTAACGCGTCCAGATCAATGATTATTTTATCAACAGTGATTTTGTATGCCACTTTTTTTTTATCAACAGTGATTTTGTATCCCACATGTTGGCAACAATTTGTGCGCCTCAGTGTGTGCCGCTAGAGTGGACCTTGTTGACAGTTGAATGAGATGCAAGCGCTGTCGGAAAATGGCAGTCGTTTTTAAAAGAGCAAAATATAGAAACACATATTTACATACTGGGCGCCAGGGTATGTTGTCCGCAGTGCCTACAAGCTGCTGCGAGAGATTAATTCACCAGTTACGTTGGCAGCACGTCTGTCGCTTGTATCATAACAAACAGTAAACTTTATACTCACCCAGCCATTCATAACATACTGTTGCACTCTTCCAATAATCCCCACCTCCCCCAAGGGCTCACATCTTGTGGGCGTGGGTTGGCGACCACGGGGCCCCCAGCTGAGTCCGGCATTGCTTCCTCTTACTTGTGCCGGGCTCCTCTCTGTCTTCTTTCCTGTCGACCTCACTTGGTCAACTCTTGTTCTCTTCCGACCCCGACGGTATTAGGGTATCCGAGGCCTAGGGAGTCTCTTCCTTTCCCGCCTTAATTGGCCCTTGTCTCATCTTTTCTGATTCCCTCCTTCTGTGAGGGGTCAGCCTTCTTTTTCTTTTCCTTTTACCTCCTGCCTTGTGCTCAAGGCCCTTAAGGAGGCAGGGTGTATGTAGCCCCACCACTTCTGGTGCACCCTAGATAATGCTACACCCTCAGGGGCTCACGGCTGGTGAGTTCGGGAGTTGGCGACCCCGAGGGATTCCTGAGCTGGGTCCGTTTTCCCCTTTTGTCCCTTACCTTCGGGGCGGACCCTCTCCTCTTTCACTTTCCTATCTGCCTTTCATGGCTCTCCTTCCTTCTAAGTTCCTCAATCCGCATTCTTCGAGGGTTGAGGGCAATTCTTTTCCTCCTGTCCTTTATTTGCCTTATTCTCCTTTAGTTTTCCATTTCTTCTTCTAGTATGTAAGTTAGTAGTTAGTTTTAGTTTTAAGTTTGCTTTTCATTTTCATCTTCACGATCACCCAAACCATCAGGAGCCGATAGCCTAGATGTTAGGCCCCTTAAAACAACAATTATCATCATCATCATCATCTTCCAATAATCTAACTATACGCACTGACGATTTCGACAGCTCACAGCCCACACATGTGGCCTTCGCCCTATCCGGGACACTGTGCTGCGAAATAAACTGATGACGCAACCTCTCGCATCTGCAGAGAACATTTCCTGGCACCCTGCACTTTAGCACATATATATGATGTGCAGTAGTGACCAGGGTTCCTAATTTCAATA
Source organism: Meconema thalassinum (assembly GCA_946902985.2). Lineage (NCBI taxonomy): Eukaryota > Metazoa > Arthropoda > Insecta > Orthoptera > Tettigoniidae > Meconema > Meconema thalassinum. Next base: position 507,525,932 of record OX336392.1, on the reverse strand, counting down.
GGCCTACGTAATATCGCCCAGAAGATGAAACAAGGAGACAAGGTATGTAAAAGTCACATTCATGTCTGATGCAAGTGTACAAGCTGCGTTCTACTTTCATTCAGAATTAATACCTAGGTAAAGTAACATGTGGGAATAAATATACTAGCTAGCCTATATCAACCATTACTTTGGCATACAATAAACCAATTATATTTGTCTTGTATCCATCTCGCTGTTACAGAAAATCATTGACACTAATTACCAAAAATATAATCGGCCCCTTATAGAGAATGTTATCGCTCGTTCAACTTTCATTCAGTGCTACCTTAATTCTGAATGTAAGTGGAACGCGGATTATATACTTGCAGCAGACATGAATGTAACTTTTACATACCTTGTGTCCTTGTTTCATCTTCTGGGCGATATTACATATTGAAATTAGGAACCCTGGTCACTACCGAACCTCATGATGTGCTAAAGTACGTAAATATGTTTTTCTATTTATTGATATTTTAAAAACGGCTGCCATGTTTCGACAGCGCTTGCATCTCGTTCAACTGTCATCATCGCTCACTCTAGCAGCACGCACCAAGACGCACACATTGCTGCCAACATGCGAGATACAAAATCACTGTTGATAAAAGGAACTGGGATACAAAATCACTGTTGATCAAAAAAAGTAGTTCATCGGGATGCGTTAGGCTGTAACCATTATCAAAACCAATGTTGTACGAAAAAATTATACATATTTATTACAGCGGAGCGATATACTGCATAATAATTACAGAGCATATAACAAAAATAACTCATTTCAGCCGTGGGGGAAAAAAATCATTACAGAGAAGTGAAAATATTGCACACACTAGCCTAATTAAGAGCAGTGAACCGAGTGCTGCACACTAGAGACTAAACTGGGCACTTCTTTGTTTGGCAGTACTGTTATGGTACTGTTTTGAAGATGATTGATTTGAACAATGGCACCCACAGCTGTAATTTTCGCTAGCCTATAGCCTATATGCTGTGATCCTATTTGGGATGGCTGGGTGGGTCACAGACGGCAGAGGAGGAAACATCTATTAAAACATCGCTCCCTGATTTATTTATCATCGTTTCATAAGGTATTTTGGCTAATTCATCTATTATAGAGAATGTTATCGCTCGTTCTATGTTCATTTAGCGCTACCTTTATTTTAGCAAAACACAGAAGCTATTTATTAATGTAATGGACATCTATGATTGATCCAACCCAAAGGACTGCCTCCCTCACCTTTTAATAAATACTGTAACTAAAATTTTAAGCCTGTGATTAATGTAACTAATCCACATGTGAGTCCACATGGGTCACTAATACCCAAAATTCCTCCAGCTTGATATTTGGGGAGTGGGTGTAGGTGGGAGGTATACCTCACCCCACACAAAAAACAAAATTGAACCACATATTAGGCCTACACACATCATCCAATAAAAATAACTAGCTTCATTAAGTCAAGGTTTTGGATCAAGAGATCTTACCAAAAAAAAAACTTAAAACATGGCAGTTGTCAGATTGGCCGAGTAGACCTAATTAGACAGTAATTACAAGTTTCGAACACTTCAAGTCGCTTACAAATTGATTAGGTTATGTTAGTCGCATCGTAGTCATTGTAGGCCTACATGTTACAGCCCACATGCTGTACGATTAATTCAAGTGTACAAAATTAATGAATGAATTAATAAAACAGTGCATTCTACTCCGAACGGTGAAGGTCACACTTCACCCATCTAGGGCTGAGATGTAGAACTACAGTAGTTACAAGTACTGCCAGTGACAGCGAGACAGAGGTTATCGAGAGGGTGCGCAAGGTAGTCCCAAAGTCTATTTTACAAAACAATTAATTTTCTTTTTAAACAGTTACAGCTGAGAGCTGACTGTAGGATGATCACAGCATTGCTGACTGTTTCTGAACACGCAATAGCAGTATAGTGGTCAGAGCGAGGGGCAGAACAAGATGCGTCACATTTTCAAACTTTAGCACGCTTCCTTTTCAAGATCGAATTGTTTGTGGAGTTTTCATGTGGACAATGCTGTGAGTATAGAAATGTGGGAACTCTAAACCAAGATATAAACTGGGAGCATAGCGCCCCCAATGGGGGACTGCAGCAACTCTGGAGGTTGGAGATTTGATTCCCCGCACTGACAGAAGCTGTCCTGAGCGTTGTTTTTCCATACTCCCTCCCAGTGGCAATTACTCCACGTAGGACGTGAGGATCATCACTTTAAATTTAATTTAAAAAGTGCCATCAAAGGAATCTGACTAAATAATTACAGAATAGCCTAATTATTGATACATACCTTGAGTCATCAACTGAGAAGCGATGAAAGGAGCGTATCTCCAACCTCTACTTTTGCAGCCAAGAACACAAGATTCTGAGTGATGTTTTCCCATAACCTACATACAAAATATACAGAATGAGGTACAGAAACCATGAAATACAAAATCTAACAAAAAAATAATTAAATTAAAGTCATTAAATCTAGCTTTTTACGACTACGGAAGTCCACAAATAATAATGCATGGCTCTCATAAGAATCCTATCGATAATATCAGCACTCTCTTAAGAAATCAATTGAATAATACATAATGCATTATCGGCACTTACAACAGAAATGGAAATACCGGTACTGGTTTACAGGTTACATCCAATTGAAAACGCCAAGATTACGGCACTTCTTTTTCACAGAACATCAAGAAACACGTGTATTTAAGGCGATTGATATTGATAATTGTTGCTGTAAGGGGCCTAACATCTAGGTTATCGGCCCCTATTTAAGGCGAAATCAATCGAAAACTCTGGGGAAGAAATATTGCTGTAATGTACAGAAAATGTAAATACACCGCCATGTTTGAACAGAACAGAAGTAGTGTGCAGGAAGGCAATGCCGCCAACCGACAAAAATAATATTTATTTAATGATAAGTGCCGTAATTATCGTCTGTGAGCAAGATAATTGCAAGGAAATGTCAATTAGGAATTATGTGTATATTTATTGACTAAAATATATAGGGATATGTTTGCAATTTAATTACATCGTGTATCATGCATATGTTGGCAAGACGATATACAGCGCTCCATTGACTGGCCGCGCTACTACACCGATGGTGCCAAATAATCCCTATCTGGTTGACACCCCCTGGTGCTGCCCACAGATTACAAAAGAAAGTAAACAATTACAATGTCAACACAGTCAAGCATAGAAAAAATGTCAAATGTAAGAGGAAGTTAGCACATAAATTATTACACATTTTCACTATTTACAGTAGCTTGCCACGGTGGGTGAGTGGATAGCGTATCGGTCTACTAACCCCAAGATTGCAGGTTCGCCCCTGACCGTGGTAAGTGATTTTTGAAAGGCGGCAAAAATACGATACGCATGTCATACGATGTTGGCATGTCAAAGAACCCATTTGAATTCAGTAGGCCGAGTTCATAATGGCAAAATTAATCTCGGGAGTTTCCGCCAGCACAAAGTTCCTCATTTCTCTACTAGAAAGCGCTATTGTGTTCAAGGAGATTAGATATCTAACATCTAACCTCCTTGACTTTCATAGTCAAGGAACTACGAAATTCGACATGCAAGCTACCCTCTGGTGTCAAATAGCAAAGCTTGCACCAGGCACCCGAGGCCATACGATATTATTATTATTACTATTTACAGTTTCAATATCTTCAGGAAAGACACACATTTTTTGACACTGGGCGCTTGAAGGTCCCTTTGGAAGTGCGAATGGTAGCGACTCGCACCAAGCCGTCAGTTCCAGCTTGGGTATCCACTACAATCCCTGTCTGCCACACGAGAGGTGGCATGTTGTCTTCCTTCAGGAGAACCAGGTTGAAGGTTGACACTTCCCGATGACCACTTGGTCCGCTGTTTGAGTTGAGACAGGTAGCCCCTTGACCACCGCTTTCAGATGTACTGCCTGCAACGCTGAAGTTACTGCCACCTGGACAGACGATAACCTTAAACTGCAAATAAGTCTGGCTCGGGGATGGTTGAGAGAGGTTCTCCAATCAGGAAGTGACCGGGAGTCAGGAAGAAAAAATCATCGGGATTATCAGAGAGTTTACCAGTGGCGTTTTCTCCAATACCACGGGGTAAGCACCGCTTACCTAGCATATTCTCATAAGAATAAAGTATATAATATCACTTTCTAACGCGCAAGCAACTGCAAAAACGCCGCTTTGAATGACGTTCCTCGTTCTATACCGCAGTTCTCCACGATCAGCCAGTACTACTTTGGAGAGAAAGAAGAAAGAGTGCGGCTGGTCGCTATGACAACGGCTTGTTTACCTCCAGGAGCCTTCTGGCCCGGAACACTGCTATGGCCGATGGAGTGGTACACCAAGAACGCCAGGTCGTCCTTGATTGGCTAAGACAGGGGGTGTGGCGTTCCGTAGCCACAGGGCTGTCGTCGAGACAAGTCAAAGCGGGTAGCAAGGTCTGCTTCGGTTCGGGCGGCGTACCCTAGCGAGCCTGGACACCAGCACTGCTTAAAATTATTTGGCGCGCCTCTCCAGTCCCCACCCTCCATCTGACCATCAGACCCGACCTATGCTGGGCGCGGTAGTTAAAATTCTTCTTCGTCCGGTTAACTCACAACTCTATGTTTTTGAGTGCAATTAGCAAAATTTAGTATGCCGTAATTACTGTTGATATTATTGTGTTGGGAGTGAACAGTGCGTTGGAATCTTCAGAGTGACCCATCAACCCGAAAAGTTCCTCTGATTATCATTCAAATTATATTCAAAGAGTAGGTGTAAAGGATGCATAATTTTAAATGTATGTACATCCGTATAATTTGAATAATATTTTAAAGACCTATCACATTATTTTAAAAAATATTCGGTAATTACGGTAGGTAGGGTCAATCAAATTCTCATTTGTATAAAATTAATTAATGCCACTATTTACTGTACCTTGGCGGATCATTTGTAGCGAAGTTCAATTCTTCTCTCCCTCTTAGCGAATTCATCAATTACATGGTCGTGAAAATCAGTGTTCCCCTGAAGGCTGCACAATAACACCTTTTCAATGGAAAGAAGCGCGAGAAGGGAAAGTCCTTCTTGATGCATTGAGTTTCGGGTGAAGGTTGTTATACGTTTCATGGTAGAAAACATTCTTTCCACTGATGCACTAGACGCCGGAATTGTCAGTACTAGATTTAAAAAGGAAGGAAGCTTTTAGTTTTACGTGACCATTAATCATGCGATCATGAGCCACGGGACCTCCTTTTTACGTGGAATCCGAACCACAGGACATGGAATTTCACTTCGAAATCTCACATGCATTGACTGGGAATCGAACCCGGTCCACCTTGGTGAGAGGCCAACTGCTTGACCGCTGCGCCACCACGCCCCCCTTAGTACTAGTTTGCATAGGTTATAGGCCTACGCCCCAATTAAGTCAAACTAATGAAGCCGTGAAAACTTACATCAGTACAATTTGAGTGATATTTGCAAATAAATATTAACTGAACATGCAATACAATGACATAAGAATATCTATTAGTCTACTAATAGCATGTTTATTATTTTAATGTTCACTTAGGTCTCATAATAGTAAATAATAATAATGTTATTGGTTTTACGTCCCTGTTAACTACTGAGGCTTTTATGAGAGACGCCGGGGTGCCGGAATTTTGACCCGAAGGGAATCTTTAACGTGCCAGTAAATATACTGACACGGCTCCCTCGCATTTGCGCACCCTCAAATGCCGACTGGCTGCGACGGCATTCGATCCCGCTATCTTAAGCTCAGCAAGCTAGAACGTTACCGCTGAGCCACGCACAATAGAAAATTTACGGGTAATAACCTAAAAGTTTAGCTCCTTAGGCCAAGAAATGCGAACAACAAAAACACAAATTGCCACACTGTTCAATCGTCAAATGATACACGATAAGAGAAGCTCGCCAACCCTATTGTTGAATAATTTTCTCCGCACTTAATGTACATGGATTGGCATGCCTAAAGTTGAAAAGGGAAAAATGAGCTGTACTGTATTACAATTCTTTCTATTTTTACTTTTTAAATGTGAAAGACTAATAATTATGTGTGTAGAGTAATTGTTGCTACTTCAGATATCAACCTCAACATTGACAAGGGCATAGCTGGAACCGGGTGCTGAAGTTGCTTTATGGTGTAAGCCTATATTTTGAGTCTTCTTCACAGCTTACCCTCGAAAAAATTCCACGCCACGCCACTGGAGTTTACTTATAGGTCTTGAATTCAAGCATGCATCAATCTGGACCAATAATGTGGAGAGTTCTTCGATGGTCAGCACAAGATTACCTGCAACTTTCTTTAAATGGGTCTTTGTAGATTTTATGCCTGCCTCCCATAGCCCACCAAAATTAGGCGCGTGAGGTGGAATGAAGTGCCACTGTATTCCACACTGAGATGCGAAATCATCAACTTTCCTTCGATGTATCTGCGATCTGAAGAGGGTGTGAAGCTCTCGTACCTCAGTCCTTGCTCCCACGAAGGTGGTTCCGTTGTCACTGTATATGTTCCGGCATATACCCCGACGTGATGTAATTCTACGTAGAGCAGCTAGGAACGCGTCAGTAGACAAATCAGAGACAAGTTCAATATGGATCGCCTTGGTCGCCATACAGACAAATAGAGCGATGTAACATTTCACCATTGTCAACCATCGCCGTTCAACCAAATGCTATTTTGGTGAGTTTTGATGTAGAGTCCTTGTTTACCAGAGTGCCGGTGGACTCGGTCATGTCACTCATCAAGGATTTGTTTCCTGAGGACATTGCCCGATTATTCCACCACTGCTTGTGTTCCAGTTATTTCTTGTGGGATGGTAAATATTACGAGCAGACTGATGGTGTGGCCATGGGATGTCCACTCTCGCCTGTCGTGGCAAATTTTTTCATGGAACATTTTGAGGGGGAGGCTATATCTTCGGCGTCTTTCAAACCTGTGATTTGGTGGAGGTATGTGGATGATACGTTCGTGGTGTGGGAGGAGGGTTCTGAGAAACTGAACCACTTTCTGAACCACCTAAATCAGCTGCATCCTTCAATCCACTTCACAATGGAGCTAGAGTCAGGTGGATGCTTACCTTTTTTGGATGTTCTTGTGAGGAGGAAAGCGGATGGCTCCATGGGGCACAGCGTCTACCGTAAGCCAACTCACACTAACCGTTATTTGCATGCGGACTCCCACCACCACCACCCAGCACAAAAACAAGGAATTATAACAACTCTAGCCAAAAGAGCGGAACGTATTTGTGAGGCATCAACTCTTCAGGAAGAGTTACATGCCTTACAAACCATGTTTAAGGGTAATGGCTATAATGAATCCACTATATATAGGTCCCTACATCCCAGAAGGAGGGATAGACAACCTTCTCAGAGCTCCGACGTGAGAGGAACTGCTTACCTCCCTTATATTCACAACACCACTGACCGCGTTGCTAAGATTCTCCACAAGCACAAGATAAAAACAGTTTTCGCCACTATGACGAAAATTGGTCATCGTTTAGCATTAAACAAAGATAAATTGTCCCCAATACTACAACCTGGGGTATTGCTTCCACTTACTTGTGCCGGGCTCCTCTCTGTCTTCTTTCCTGTCGACCTCACTTGGTCAACTCTTGTTCTCTTCCGACCCCGACGGTATTAGGGTATCCGAGGCCTAGGGAGTCTCTTCCTTTCCCGCTTTAATTGGCCCTTGTCTCATCTTTTCTGATTCCCTCCTTCTGCGAGGGGTCAGCCTTCTTTTTCTTTTCATGTTATCTCCTGCCTTCTGCTTAAGGCCCTCAAGGAGGCCGGGTGTATGTAGCCCCACCACTTTTGGTGCACCCTAGATAATGCTACACCCTCAGGGGCTCACGGCTGGTGAGTTCGGGAGTTGGCGACCCCGAGGGATTCCTGAGCTGGGTCCGTTTTCCCCCTTTTGTCCCTTACCTTTGGGGCGGACCCTCTCCTCTTTCACTTTCCTATCTGCCTTTCATGGCTCTCCTTCCTTCCAAGTCCCTCAATCCGCCTTCTTCGAGGGTTGAGGGCATTTATTTTCCTCCTGTCCTTTATTTGCCTTCTTCTCCTTTAGTTTTCCATTTCTCCTTCTAATATGTAGGTTAGTAATTAGTTTTAGTTTTAAGAGCGCTTTTCATTTTCATCTTCACGATCACCCAAACCATCAGGGGCCGATAACCTAGATGTTAGGCCCCTTAAAACAACAATTATCATCATCATCATCATTGTGCTCTAGGCCCTTAAGGAGGCCGGGTGTATGTAGCCCCACCACTTCTGGTGCACCCTAGATAATGCTACACCCTCAGGGGCTCACGGCTGGTGAGTTCGGGAGTTGGCGACCCCGAGGGATTCCTGATCTGGGTCCGTTTTCCCCTTTTGTCCCTTACCTTTGGGGCGGACCCTCTCCTCTTTCACTTTCCTATATGCCTTTCATGGCTCTCCTTCCTTCCAAGTCCCTCAATCCGCCTTCTCCGAGGGTTGAGGGCATTTCTTTTCCTTCTGTCTTTTATTTTCCTTATTCTCCTTTAGTTTTCCTTTTCTTCTTCTAGTATGTAGTCCCCCAGGGGCTCACATCTTGTGAGAAGTGGGTTGGCGACCACGGGGCCCCAGCTGAGTCCGGCATTGCTTCCACTTACTTGTGCCGGGCTCCTCTCTGTCTTCTTTCCTGTCGACCTCACTTGGTCAACTCTTGTTCTCTTCCGACCCCGACGGTATTAGGGTATCCGAGGCCTAGGGAGTCTCTGCCTTTCCCGCCTTAATTGGCCCTTGTCTCATCTTTCCTGACACCCTCCTTCTGTGAGGGGTCAGCCTTCTTTTTCTTTTCCTTTTACCTCCTGCCTTGTGCTCAAGGCCCTTAAGGAGGCAGGGTGTATGTAGCCCCACCACTTCTGGTGCACCCTAGGTAATGCTACACCCTCAGGGGCTCACGGCTGGTGAGTTCGGGAGTTGGCGACCCCGAGGGATTCCTGAGCTGGGTCCGTTTTCCCCTTATGTCCCTTACCTTTGGGGGCGGACCCTCTCCTCTTTCACTTTCCTATCTGCTTTTCATGGCTCTCCTTCCTTCCAAGTCCCTCAATCCGCATTCTTCGAGGGTTGAGGGCACTTCTTTTCCTCCTGTCCTTAATTTGCCTTATTCTCCTTTAGTTTTCCATTTCTTCTTCTAGTATGTAGGTTGGTAGTTAGTTCTAGTTTTATGATCGCTTTTCGTTTTCATCTTCACGATCACCCAAACCATCAGGGGCCGATAACCTAGATGTTAGGCCCCTTAAAACAACAATTATCATCATCATCATCTAGTATGTAGGTTATTAGTTAGTTTTAGTTTTAAGTTCGCTTTTCATTTTTCATCTTCACGATCACCCAAACCATCAGGGGCCGATAACCTAGATGTTAGGCCCCTTAAAACAACAATTATCATCATCATCATCAACAACCTGGGGTGTATGAAGTCCCATGCACTTGCGGAAAAGTCTACATTGGACAAACAAAACGGTCCATTGCCACTCGCATCAAAGAGCATCAAAGGAACATCCGTCTAAACCAACCTGACAAATCAGCTATAGCTGAACATGCCCTGGCTTCAGGGCATGATGTATGTTTCAAGGATGCTCATGCGCTTGCCCTTGTTAAGCACAACTGGTCTAGAATTATAAGGGAGGCAGTTGAAATTCGTAAAAATCCCAATAATTTTAACAGGGACACTGGATAGCAGCTAAGTGACACTAGGATCTAGGGAGATAGTTCCTCTCAGTCTCTCTGTTCTTCACATATTTAAAATTGTACATTTCCCTCTAGGGCTCAGGGCCTGGATTTGATCTCCTTTGTTCGTCACTGGAGGAATTTCCATCTGTTTTTTCGCCGTTGACTGTAAGACGTTAGGTATCGTTCAGCTACACTTCCCTTTTGTTTGTTTCCTTATATCCATCTAACCCTCCCACCTCCCCCCCTCCTCATTCTTCGAGGAGTTTCTATATTTTCTCACCGCCCCCTTTACCTTCTTGCCCCCCAGGGGCTCACATCTAGTGGGCGTGGGTTGGCGACCACGGGGCCCCAGCTGAGCCCGGCATTGCTTCCACTTACTTGTGCCGGGCTCCTCTCTGTCTTCTTTCCTGTCGACCTCACTTGGTCAACTCTTGTTCTCTTCCGACCCCGACGGTATTAGGGTATCCGAGGCCTAGGGAGTCTCTTCCTTTCCCGCCTTAATTGGCCCTTGTCTCATCTGTTCTGATTCCCTCCTTCTGCGAGGGGTCAGCCTTCTTTTTCTTTTCCTTTTCCCTCCTGCCTTGTGCTCAAGGCCCTTAAGGAGGCAGCAGGGTGTATGTAGCCCCACCACTTCTGGTGCACCCTAGATAATGCTACACCCTCAAGGGCTCACGGCTGGTGAGTTCGGGAGTTGGCGACCCCGAGGGATTCCTGAGCTGGGTCCGTTTTCCCTTTTTGTCCCTTACCTTTGGGGCGGACCCTCTCCTCTTTCACTTTCCTATCTGCCTTTCATGGCTCTCCTTCCTTCCAAGTCCCTCAATCCGCTTTCTTCGAGGGTTGAGGGCATTTCTTTTCCTCCTGTCCTTTATTTGCCTTATTCTCCTTTAGTTTTCCATTTCTTCTTCTAGTATGTAGGTTAGTAGTTAGTTTTAGTTTTAATTTCGCTTTTCATTTTCATCTTCACGATCACCCAAACCATCAGGGGCCGATAACCTAGATGTTAGGCCCCTTAAAACAACAATTATCATCATCATCATTTACCTTCTTGTTACTTACTACTCTGTCCGTCGTTCCACCATGGTCCATACAGTAATTTCCGGCAGCTGCTCTCTGGTGACGAACAGAGGAATTTATCTATATTTTTTGTAATCTCATTGATATACTTTCTTTGGCCACATTGTTTATTTCCATCGAAAAAGGAGGCAAGGTTTCTCCGAAACGTATGGTTTAAATTAAAAATACACACGGCATTAGCCCAAAAGCATGAATTATTTATATAATAATCCGGGCCGTGAAAGCCTTAATATGCAAATTAGAAACCTCTATGGGGAGGAAGTTGTTCGACAATCATCTAAATTTAGTAAGTTGAGGCGAAGAAGGAGCTCTCTCCTTTCATCGTTGTCCTTCTTTCTTAGATGCAGGGATCATCATTCCCAACTGTGTAAAATTGAAGCAAACTATTCACACTCATAAAGCTATGAGAATTTATCAGCGCGCTAGCAAGGCACTCGTTATCGAGAGGATCCAGAACTCTCGTACTGAATTGGACGCAGTTTCCCGTAAGTTATTACACTTACATCTGCTTCTTAGTAGCATTCTCTCAGAGGAATTGTGGCTGTTCTTTGAACGCATCTCCGCTATTCAGGCCGAGAATAATTTTTGTCGGGCTGTAGATAGACAAAGAGCTAAGTTCCTTCGATTGTCCTCGAGACAAACAGCTCCTCGTACGGTTCTTGATACTAGTAAAGTTGTAGTCAATCTTTCTAATACCCCTTTAGATGACTATCAAACAACTTTACTAAGCAGAGGTCTCAACTTTGCTCTCGCACCCTCCAAAATTCCTACAGAGGAGTTGATCACATCCGTGAGGCTGCCATCTACAATTTACCTCCAGATGAAGCTGAAGAAGTTAGACAAGAAAGTGTGAGGATATTAAGATCCTCTAAAGTACCCGCACCCAATTTAACTCGGGGTGAAAGAAAGGCATTGAAGGAACTAAGAAATAATGACACCATTTCTATTCTTCATGCTGACAAGGGAAATGCGACAGTGGTGATGGATACCGTTGAATATAAAAGTAAAATCTCGATTCTGTTATCTGATCCTGTCTACAGACTGTGCACTCGTGAACCAACCACTCGTGTATCCAATGCCACTGCAAAGCTTGTTAAACTGTCATCTATTCCAAAAGAAGAGGGAAGATGTCTTATTCCGAGAGATGCTGTTCCTTCGAGATTGTATGGTCTTCCAAAAATCCATAAGCAAGACGTCCCTCTTCGACCAATTGTTAGCACAATAGGTTCTCCAACTTATGCTCTTGCACAATATCTCAGCAAGTTGCTTCAGCTGCACTTGGGGCGCACACAGTCCTACATTAGGGATTCAACCCATTTCGTCGAAAAATTGTCAACCATCGCCGTTCAACCAAATGCTATTTTGGTGAGTTTTGATGTAGAGTCCTTGTTGACCAGAGTGCCGATGGACTCGGTCATGTCACTCATCAAGGATTTGTTTCCTGAGGACATTGCCCGATTATTCCACCACTGCTTGTGTTCCAGTTATTTCTTGTGGGATGGTAAATATTACGAGCAGACTGATGGTGTGGCCATGGGAAGTCCACTCTCGCCTGTCGTGGCAAATTGTTTCATGGAACATTTTGAGGGGGAGGCTATATCTTCGGCGTCTTTCAAACCTGTGATTTGGTGGAGGTATGTGGATGATACGTTCGTGGTGTGGGAGGAGGGTTCTGAGAAACTGAACCACTTTCTGAACCACCTAAATCAGCTGCATCCTTCAATCCACTTCACAATGGAGCTAGAGTCAGGTGGATGCTTACCTTTTTTGGATGTTCTTGTGAGGAGGAAAGCGGATGGCTCCATGGGGCACAGCGTCTACCGTAAGCCAACTCACACTAACCGTTATTTGCATGCGGACTCCCACCACCACCCAGCACAAAAACAAGGAATTATAACAACTCTAGCCAAAAGAGCGGAACGTATTTGTGAGGCATCAACTCTTCAGGAAGAGTTACATGCCTTACAAACCATGTTTAAGGGTAATGGCTATAATGAATCCACTATATATAGGTCCCTACATCCCAGAAGGAGGGATAGACAACCTTCTCAGAGCTCCGACCTGAGAGGAACTGCTTACCTCCCTTATATTCACAACACCACTGACCGCGTTGCTAAGATTCTCCACAAGCACAAGATAAAAACAGTTTTCGGCACTATGACGAAAATTGGTCAACGTTTAGCATTAAACAAAGATAAATTGTCCCCAATACTACAACCTGGGGTGTATGAAGTCCCATGTACTTGCGGAAAAGTCTACATTGGACAAACAAAACGGTCCATTGCCACTCGCATCAAAGAGCATCAAAGGAACATCCGTCTAAACCAACCTGACAAAACAGCTATAGCTGAACATGCCCTGGCTTCAGGGCACGATGTATGTTTCAAGGATGCTCATGCCCTTGCCCTTGTTAAGCACAACTGGTCTAGAATTATAAGGGAGGCAGTTGAAATTCGTAAAAATCCCAATAATTTTAACAGAGACACTGGATATCAGCTAAGTGACACTTGGCTACCAGTTATTAAGGATCTAGGGAGATAGTTCCTCTCAGTCTCTCTGTTCTTCACATATTTAAAATTGTACATTTCCCTCTAGGGCTCAGGGCCTGGATTTGATCTCCTTTGTTCGTCACTGGAGGAGTTTCCATCTGTTTTTTCGCCGTTGACTGTAAGACGTTAGGTATCGTTCAGCTACACTTCCCTTTTTTTTGTTTCCTTATATCCATCTAACCCTCCCACCTCCCCCCCCCCCCCTCATACTTCGAGGAGTTTCTATATTTTCTCACCGCCCCCTTTACCTTCTTGTTACTTACTACTCTGTCCGTCGTTCCACCATGGTTCATACAGTAATTTCTGGCAGCTGTTCTCTGGTGACGAACAGAGGAATTCATCTATATTTTTTGTAATCTCATTGATATACTTTCTTTGGCCACATTGTTTATTTCCATTGAAAAAGGAGGCAAGGTTTCTCCGAAACGTATGGTTTAAATTAAAAATACACACGGCATTAGCCCAAAAGCATGAATTATTTATATAATTTCACCTTAGTTCTGCTCTTACGTGTCCCTTGTTTAATGTACAGTGGACCTCCGTAGTCAACTCCACGGTTAAGAAACGGCTTGTTGGGTTCTACCTTGTGGATTGGGAGTTGGCCCATGAATTGGGTTGATGTGCTTGCCTTCAACCGGTAGCAGGGGAGACACTTGTGCGTGATGAGCCGAATGACGGACTTGCCATTAGGTATCCAATATCGTTGTCTGGTATTTGCAAGCAGGAGATGGGGTCCAGCATGCTAAAGTCGCTTGTGCTCACACATGACGAACAATCTAGTCACATGATGATTAGGGGTTAGAATGACGGGATGTTTCTGGTTGTACGAAACTTGAGAGTGATCCAATCTGCCGCCCACCCTTAGCATCTGGTTTGAGTCTATAAAGGGATGAAGAGACTTCAACTTGCTGTCCCTTGAGATTGGTCGGCTGAGTCGAAGATCATCAAGCTCCTTTCCCTATTCTCGTCCCTGGGCAGAACGGATGCCTCTTGGAGTTCGATAACAGTAAGACCTCCTAACTGCCTCTTTGAGGGAAGACTACTCTAACCATAGTAGTAGTGCTGGACTGCTTGACTGTAATATGTTGGCTTGTTGGTTTCCCTTGTCACGAGTTCCATGTGATGAAGATCAGCATATTCTGTCATGAACTTGAAATAGTCCTTCATTAAGTCTGGTTAGCGATGTAACCTCTGTTCAATTTGACTGAGACAACGAGTAGCATATTTAACTGAAATCCCGAGTTCTTCATGATGTTGTTTAATAGGGAAGCTTAAAACATATCTGCCGGTGTCGTCCCTAGTAGTGTTGTTCACAAAGTGTTCTTCGCACTGACTTTTTTCCTTAGACCGTGGAGGAGACATCTTTACTTCCTCTTGTTTCCAGAACCGTTCTACTTGAGTATGTAGTTAGTTCCTGCGAACAAGGTAAGACATTACTTTTTTGCTGGTAGACCTTAGAGAGTGTGGTGCTATCTTGCCTGGTAACATCCAGCCAAACGGGAGTCCTGTATTATGGGATGATTTTCTTTCTTGAGTTGACCACGAAGCGGTATGTCAAAAAATCCAGAAGCCCCTAGTAGTAGATCAACTTCACCTTGTGTGCTAAACTGAGGATCTGCCAAGACAATGTCCTGTGGGAGCTGCCAGTCAGACGTGTCAACTGTGCTGTAGGGAGCTGACCAGTTATGCGAGGAAGCACAGCACAAACATTAGAAGTACTGTAGTCTGTGGCTCTAGATGTAACTTGGATTTGACATATATGCGATGTTTCAGTTGCCTTAACGTCACTAATTCCCTTTATAGGTTCTCCCCCAGGGGAGACGTGGGTTGGCGACCACGGGGCCCCAGCTGAGTCCGGCATTGCTTCCACTTACTCGTGCCGGGCTCCTCTCTGTCTTCTTTCCTGTCGACCTCCCTTGGTGAACTCTTGTTCTCTTCCGATCCCGACGGTATTAGGTTATCCAAGGCCTAGGGAGTCTTTCACTTTCCCGCCTTCATTGGCCCTTGTCTCATCTTTCCTGATACCCTCCTTCTGTGAGGGGTCAGCCTTCATCTTCTTTTCCTTTTACCTCCTGCCTTGTGCTCAAGGCCCTTCAGGAGGCAGGGTGTATGTAGCCCCACCACTTCTGGTGCACCGTAGATAATGCTACACCCTCAGGGGCTCACGGCTGGTGAGTTCGGGAGTTGGCGACCCCGAGGGATTCCTGAGCTGGGTCCGTTTTTCCCTTTTTTGTCCCTTACCTTTGGGGCGGATCCTCTCCTCTTTCACTGTCCTATCTGCCTTTCATGGCTCTCCTTCCTTCCAAGTCCCTCAATCCGCCTTCTTCGAGGATTGAGGGCTTTTCTTTTCCTCCTGTCCTTTATTTGCCTTATTCTCCTTTAATTTTCCATTTCTTCTTCTAGTATTTAGGTTAGTAGTTAGTTTTAGTTTTAAGTTCGGTTTCATTTTCATCTTCACGATCACCCAAACCATTAGGGGCCGATAACCTAGATGCAATTAACATAAGTAGGATATATGAAAATAGCCTGTATAGTTCTTCACGGTACTACTTGTTATTTCATGTTATCTCCTGCCTTCTGCTCAAGGCCCTCAAGGAGGCCGGGTGTATATAGCCCCACCACTTTTGGTGCACCCTAGATAATGCTACACCCTCAGGGGCTCACGGCTGGTGAGTTCGGGAGTTGGCGACCCCGAGGGATTCCTGAGCTGGGTCCGTTTTCCCCTTTTGTCCCTTACCTTTCGGGGCGGACCCTCACCTCTTTCACTTTCCTATCTGCCTTTTATGGCTCTCCTTCCTTCCAAGTCCCTCAATCCGCCTTTTTCGAGGGTTGAGGGCATTTCTTTTCCTCCTGTCCTTTATTTGCCTTATTCTCCTTTAGTTTTCCATTTCTTCTTCTAGTATATAGGTTAGTAGTTAGTTTCAGTTTTACGTTCGCTTTTCATTTTCGTCTTCACGATCACCCAAACCATCAGGGGCCGATAACCTAGATGTTAGGCCCCTTAAAACAGCAATTATCATCATCATCATCATCATCATCATCAACTTGGTCAACTCTTGTTCTCTTCTGACCCCGACGGTATTAGGGTATCCGAGGCCTAGGTAGTCTCTTCCTTTCCCGCCTTAATTGGCCCTCGTCTCATCTTTTCTGATACCCTCCTTCTGCGAGGGGTCAGCCTTCTTTTTCTCTTCCTTTTACCTCCTGCTTTGTGCTGTAGGCCCTTAAGGAGGCAGGGTGTATGTAGCCCCACCACTTCTGGTGCACCCTAGATAATGCTACACCCTCAGGGGCTCCCGGCTGGTGAGTTCGGGAGTTGGAGACCCCGAGGGATTCCTGAGCTGGGTCCGGTTTCCTCTTTTGTCCCTTACCTTTGGGGCGGACCCTCTCCTCTCTCCCTCTCCTCTTTTCCTTATATTTCCCTTTCTCTTTAAGATTCCCGCACTGTTTTTGTTACTTGGTTCACCGTGTATCTAAATTCTGTTTTAGCGATTTTTTAAGGCATTTATGATCTACGTTGCATTTTGTTAAGATTGACAATCTAAATTGCTTTTAGTAAGTCTTTCAATGCAGGTAGACGGGCCTTTTAGTGAGTATTTTGAATTTCAATTGCATTTTGTAAGTATTTTCAACCACAACCGCATTTCGCACGAATTTTGAATCTATATTGCATTTTGTTTGATGGGCATTTTGCACATATTTTGATTCTCAATTACATTTTGTGGGTATTTTGAATCTAAATTACATTTTGTCAAGTATTTTCAATCTAAATTGCATTTTGTAAGTATTGTCAATCCACATGAGTCGTTTGAATCTACCGTACATTTTGTAAGCATTTTCAATTTCAATTGCATTTTGTAAGTATTTTGAATTTCAATTGCACTTTGTGAATAATTTGGATTGGAACTGGGATATTTCAATTTGAATTGCATTGTGTATTTTCAATTTCAATTGCATTTTGTAAGTATTTTGAACCTCAATTGCATTTTGTACGTATTTTCGATCTCATTTGCATTTTGTAAGTATTTTGAATTTCAGTTGCATTTTGTAAGTATTTCGAGGCTACATTGCATTTTGTACGTATTTTGAATCTAGCCTAAGTTTTGTGGGTCTTTTTCAATCTATTCTTTTTGTGAATCTTTTCGTTCTAAATTCCCTTTTGTAAGACCATATTGTGAGTTGTTTCCATCTGAGTTTCTCTTTGTACGTATTTTCCGTCTCACATAATTTTTGTTCTGGTTTCCATTTAATTCTCATTTTCACATTCACCCAGATCATTAGGGGCCGATAACGTCGATGTTAGGCCCCTTAAAACAACAATTATCATCATCATCATCATCGACCGCCTTGCGTTTACAATGTTATTTACTATTCAACCATATGATCCCAAGACTTACTTTTCACTTCTAAAGCGGCTATTTGTTCCTGCTTTTAATATTATTATTATTATTATTATTATTATTATTATTATTATTATTATTATTATTATTATTATCATTACATTTCGTGTTTACAGGATATTTATTTCTTATTCCGGAGAGGATGTATAATAGTTGACTACACCAACTTTAATAATATCTTGTATGACGTCTTATCACAATACTACATTTATAACAATGCCTTTTTGGACTTACTTGTACATTCGCATACGATGCTTTATTTCGACGATTATTGCCTACAATATTTTATTTATAACAATGCCTTCACGGTCTTACAATGTAACTATTATTTTCGACGCTTCACTATGGCAATACTTTAATGGGAATTTCACCTACCCAATATAATACGAGGTTTTCATACAACAACAATACATTAATGGGAATCTTTCATCCACAATATTCCGACGATACTTTCCATCTCCCGAATAAATATATCCCGATTAACGCATATTAATTAGCTTGAAGCTACATTTATTTCATTATTTGGCCTTTTCGGCAACACGATTTCTTGCTTTGATATTCGCGGTTTATTTAATAGCTTATATAATCTTTCATTTATAGCGGCAAGACCTCGGTCTTCCTATTATTTTATTCTCATAACTTTGGCTTGATAGCCTGCAATAATACTTTTTCCTTGGGTGTTTTTATTCACCAATTACTTTAGAGATTTACTAATCGATCATTTTTGACAACAATGTTGTTGTTTGAGTCCTCAGTCTTTTGACTGGTTTGATGCAGCGTTCCATGCCTCCCTGTCTTGAGCTAATCGTTTCATCTCTACATAACTACCACACCCTACATCCGAAGCAATCTGTTTAACATATTCTAACCTTGGTCTACCCCTACAGTTCTTGTCCTCAACCCTTCCTTCCATAACTAAGCTTGCTATTCCTGGGTGTCTTAGTATGTGTCCTACTAACCTATCTCTTCTCTTCATTAGCAGTCGCCAGAAACATCTCTCCTCTCCAACTCGTCTTAATACCTCTTCGTTTGTCACCCTATCTACCCATCTGATCTTCATCATTCTCCTGTAACACCACATTTCAAATGCTTCAATTCTCCTCTTTTCTGCTGCACCAATAGTCCAAAGTTTCACTTCCATAGAGCGCCACGCTCCAGACAAAGGCTTTCAAAAATAACTGCCTAATACCTAAATCTATATTCGATGTCAACAGATTCCTTTTTTGTAGAAAGGCTTTCCTTGCCTGAGCCAAACTTCTTTTTATATCCTCTTTGCTTCGTCCATCACTGGTTATTTTACTTCCTAAGTAACAGAAGTCTCCTACTTGCTTCAGCTTTTCACCTGCCAATTTGATGACCATAGAGGTTTCTGATATATTTCTGCTGCATTCCAGTATTTTTGTTTTACATTTATTAATTTTCATCATGTATTCATTCCGTAAGACGGAGTCCATACCATTCAAAACTCATTCAAATCCTCAGGCGTGTCGGCCAATATGACTATGTCATCCCGGCAAATCTCAGAGTTGAAATTATTTCTCCTTGAAACTTCACTCCCACTCTAAAGTTTTCTCCAATTTCCATCATTGCTTGTTCAATGTAAAGATTGAAAAGCATGGGTGATAAGTTGCAGCCTTGCCTTACTCCTTTCTGAATACCAACTTCTCTCCCATGTCCTTCAGCTCGAATGACTGCTGTCTGATTTCTGTATAGATTGTAGATCACCCTCCTATCCCTGTACTTTATTCCAATCGTTTTCAAAATATCAAACAATTTAGTCCAATCAACGTTATCAAAAGCCTTTTCTAAGTCTACAAAAGCCATGAACGTTCTCTTATCTTTCCTTATTCTACCTTCCAAAATCAACCTAAGACTTAGTACTTCCCTTGTTCCTACATTTCTCCTGAAAACAAACTGGTCTTCACCCAACTTCGTTTCTATCTGGCTTTCCATTCTCATGTAAATTATTCTAGACAGGATTTTTGGAGCATGAGTAATCAAGCTGATTGTACGGTAATCTTCACATCTGTCAGCTCCCACTTTCTTTGGTATAGGGATAATAACGTTATTCTTG
The DNA here is from genome assembly GCA_946902985.2 of Meconema thalassinum. Taxonomy (NCBI): domain Eukaryota; kingdom Metazoa; phylum Arthropoda; class Insecta; order Orthoptera; family Tettigoniidae; genus Meconema; species Meconema thalassinum. The sequence continues at coordinate 507,506,125 of OX336392.1, read as the reverse complement.
AAATCAGGGGGTACCTCACCTTTCTCATAAATCCTACACAGCAAGTGAAATAACCTGATCAGACCTTCATCTCCTATGCAGCGTAGCAACTCAATCGGTATATCATCTATGCCTGGTGCTTTGTTCCTGCTTAAGTCTTCCAATGCTCTGTCAAATTCTGATCTCAATATTAAATCTCCTTTTGCATCCTCATCAATTTCCTCCTCCCTTTCCATTACATGATTCTCAATCTCCTTTCCCTGATACAGACACTCTATGTAAGCTTTCCATCTCTCAACCTTTTCTTCCCTATCTGTTAGAGGCTTTCCATTTGTGTCCTTAATATTACAGCACTTAGTCTTCTTTTCCCCAAAAGTATTCTTAATCCTTCGATAAGCTGTATCTACTTTTCTAATTTTAGACAATTTTCTATACCTGCACATTTCTCCTTCAACCATTCTTCTTTCGCTTCCTTGCACTTCTTGTTAACCTCATTTCTCAGACGTCTGTATTCTGCTTTCCCCTTTTCATCTCTTACATTCTTGTGTTTCCGCCTTTCATCCATCAATTCTAGTATATCCTGAGTGATCCACGGTTTTTTACCTATTCTTTCTTTCCTACCAATGTTTTCTTCTGCGGATTTTGTTACTTCATTCTTCAAAAGTGCCCATTCGTCTGCAATTGAAGTTGGTTAAGGGTTTTTCATTAGTCCTTCCTTTATACTCTTCTTGAATCTTTCGTTTACATCCTTCACTTTAAGTCTGTCTATTGCCCACCTTTTTGGCTTTTGACTTTTCTTCAGTTTCTTCAACTTTAATCTGCATTTCATAACAACCAGATTGTGGTCAGAGTTTATGTCAGCACCAGGATATGTTTTGCAATCCAAAATCTGGTTTCGTAACCGCTGTTTGACCATAATGAAGTCGTTTTGGTAACGCCCTGTATCTCCTGGTCTCATCCATGTGTATATTCTTCTATTGTGGTTATTGAATAAGGTGTTAGCTATGACCAACTCATGCTCGGTACAGAATTCCATCAGCCTGCTTCCTCGATCATTCCTTTCACCTAGTCCGAAATCTCCTACTATCTTCCCTTCTCTGCCTTTTCCTACCACAGCATTCCAATCTCCCATTATTATAACATTTTCATCACCCTTGATATACCTCAGAATTTCATCTATTTCTTCGTAAACCATTTCAACATCTTGATCATCAGCTTGACTGGTAGGCATATAGACTTGTACCACTGTGGTGCACGTAGGTTTAGTATTGATTTTTGCTACAATAATCCGTTCACTATATTGCTCATAATATTCCACCCGCTGTCCAAGTTTCCTACTCAATATGAGACCAACCCCTGCTTGGCCATTGTTTGATTTAGTGCTAATGGCCCTATAGTCACCTGACCAAAAGTCAAGTTCTTCCTGCCAGCGCATTTCACTAATCCCAACCAAATCCAACCTCAACCTAACCATTTCCCTTTCTAAGTTTTCTAACCTTCCACTTCCTAGCAGACTTCTAACATTCCACGCTCCGATCGGTAGAATATCAGATTACCTCTTTGTCACTTCTGTGATGTTAACCCCCTCTCGAGTAGTCCCCACCCGGAGATCCGAACGGGGGACAAGTTTTTCTCCGGATTGAAATTTTACAAGGGAGGAGGCCATCATCACATGTAATTATGCATAGAGAGGTGCATATCCTCGGGAATAGCTTTACGACTGTAGTTTCCCGTTGCTTTCAGCCGTGCAGCAGAACGCAGTGTAGCCATTAGTTGGCTTATATTATCAATATCTTAACCGTCTATAAGACAAGTAAAGAACTGATTTCTTCTGAAAGGCTGCGACTCCCTTTCAGAATAAGTAAAGAGCAATTCTACTAACAAAAATACTAACCTTCTACTAACAATTAAATACCAAAATTCTACTAACGAAAAATTACTTAAATTCCACCAACAACAAGTACTACCACTAAAACAGTCCGTCACCAGGCACACTCACATGCACCCTCACACATCACAGTCTAATGAAACAATGAACTATATATAATAAACATGCAACTGCCACCAGACACACTCACACACCACAGTCTAATAGATGATGATGATACAGAAGATGATAAGCAGACCTGACTACATGGTCATTGGCCCAGATGATGATAAACAGACCTGACTACATGGTCATTGGCCCAGATAATTATGATGATAAACAGACCTGACTACATGGTCATTGGCCCAGATGATGATAAACAGACCTGAATACATGGTCATTGGCCCAGATGATGATGATGGATGACTTTTATAAACCCCCAGGGGCTCATATCTTGTGGGCTTGGGTTGGCGACCACGGGGCCCCAGCTGAGTCTGGCATTGCTTCCACTTACTTGTGCCGGGCTCCTCTCTGTCTTCTTTCCTGTCGACCTCACTTGGTCAACTCTTGTTCTCTTCTGACCCCGACGGTATTAGGGTATCCGAGGCCTATGGAGTCTCTTCCTTTCCCGCCTTAATTGGCCCTTGTCTCATCTTTTCTGATACCCTCCTTCTGCGAGGGGTCAGCCTTCTTTTTCTCTTCCTTTTACCTCCTGCCTTGTGCTCTAGGCCCTTAAGGAGGCAGGGCGTATGTAGCCCCACCACTTCTGGTGCACCCTAGATAATGCTACACCCTCAGGGGCTCACGGCTGGTGAGTTCGGGAGTTGGCGACCCCGAGGGATTCCTGAGATGGGTCCGTTTTCCCCCTTTTGTCCCTTACCTTTGGGGCGGACCCTCTCCTCTTTCACTTTCCTATATGCCTTTCATGGCTCTCCTTCCTTCCAAGTCCCTCAATCCGCCTTCTCCGAGGGTTGAGGGCATTTCTTTTCCTTCTGTCCTTTTATTTGCCTTATTCTCCTTTATTTTTCCATTTCTTCTTCTAGTATGTAGGTTATTAGTTAGTTTTAGTTTTTAAGTTCGCTTTCCATTTTCATCTTCACGATCACCCAAACCATCAGGGGCCGATAACCTAGATGTTAGGCCCCTTAAAACAACAATTATCATCATCATCATGACTTTTATAATCAGATGATAAGGTTTATCGTTTATATTATCGTTCAAATGGCACAAGTTATAGTGAATTAGTGGAAGCTGAATGAGAGAGTGATATTTAGGTGACAACAATACGTCAAGATATTATTTATTTCGTTCCGTTTTCATTACTTGAGTTCCTTATTATGATTTTTTTAAGGCATGACAACTCGATAATAGTTATTTTTATTATTATCATCTCAGATTTCAATTATTTTTATTACAACTTTTTGTTATTCGCCATTTAATTACATGGTATAAAATCAAACTATTTTTATTTTTCCTTATCATATCGACTTTTAACGACTTCATTATGATGCATATTTATTTCATAACCTGATTTCACTATAGCAAAATTTTAAGCCATTTAGGTTATTATTTTCGGTTCCTTCCTCCAAATCATGTATTACTTATTATTTCATTTCTTGGGTTTTTATTACTTTATATTACTGATCCCATTTTTATACTTATTTTTGCGAGGTCTTTCTCGCAGGCATTTATTATTATCCCAACATTTCATTCATATTAATGAATTCAAACTACCCAGTGAATCAATCGTTAAACTCCCTAGTCACGACTGATTTCATTGAGTCGGTGCATCGTACGGCTGCAAATTTTAATGAAAAATCATGACTCACCAGTGTGCTTCTCCTGCTTCATCCTTAGAAGGATTCACCCATCTACGGCATAATTAACACTTTTCCATGGCACTTTCTTTCGTGAATTTCACTTAACTTAGGCCCAATCGACCTTCACTTATATTTAAACACATTATTATTCTATAAAACACTGTATTAACACTAAACACATATATCTTTTAAATTATTTACACAGCACAATTTTTCCACCATATCTCAGTGATCTTCGGCACTTCCTATCGGTGATCGACGCCCTGATGAGATCCTAAGCCCCTGCATTGGACGCGTGATAACTCGAACGGCTCCTAGTTCTTCACTGGATTTAGTCTCTGCCCTGTCCTTTTAACAGTCTATTTCGGCTTTCTTTATCGTATTTTTATAAGCGATTTGCATTTTCACTTGCCCTACACTTATGTAGCGGTCTATCGAACCTATGGTCTGCTTATTTCTTGACTGTAATCTGTCCTTTTTATATACTGCGACAAGATTTTTCTTCTTTCTCCTACGAGAATGTTTTTCTGGCTACGTCCCTGTTTGACACACTGTAGCTTCGCTAAAATTCACTGAATTTGCTTTGGGTCTCGAACCCGTGTCCATTTATTTGAATTTTTGGATTTCGTTCCAATATCTGACCCTTAACACTGTGGTCTTTTACTTGACTTTCACGAAGACCTATCTATAGTCTCGAACCGATGATTTCCAGCGTAATGTCTCTACTGATCTGGACTGGTGCTTCCTAGCTGATTAATGTTCTAGAATTTGACGCGGCGTAACTTATTTTGTCACGGTTTCCGTGTAGCGTACAATTTTATTTGATCTAGCACAAGTGCTTTAGTGATCACTTACAAACAACAGTACTTTTTGACGTGACGTATTTGTATTACCACGCACATACAAACTTTTGTTGAAACCGCGGATACTGACGATTTGTTCATTTGTCTTAACACGATCCACTTTAGCGGTTGGTAACGAACTGAGTTACTCGCTGTGACATTTCCATACAGGAGTGTGATGAGTTTTTACTAACGTGAGGACGGACTTCCGTCCAGGCAGCCAGATAATACTGCGTACTGTATACTTATGTACGGTGCGAATTTGCGCTGAGCTTCTCCGGGCTTGACTGAATTTCGACTGATATGATGCAGCGTTTCTGCATTTTATGAGACAGCGTGTAGCACCTCTACGCTGGCTGAAGTGAAACTGCTTCTGATACAGCCTAACGCCTCGCTGGACTGACGAATACTGCATGCTCTCTGGTTGAAACCTCGGCTATATATTGGGAACTTGCAAAAATAAGTTACTTTTGTCTTCTTTTTGGAACTATCTTTTGAAATAGACGTCGCACGTTTTTGAAAAATATATCATTATGTTCCCTATAATTCAAACGTTACATTATCATCTTGTTTCCCGAAAATCGATTGTCTATTCATTTTAAATAAAATCTACAAGGCTCCTCAGCTGTGTGGGCGAATGAGTTTTATTTTCTCCTTCCCAAGACCTCCTCTTAGCTCCGCCTAATGATGTAACTGCTTCGTAAGGGCTTTTTCCCTGGGCCTAAATTATTCGATTTTAGTCTTGATTAATTCACAATTCCCTGGATTATTCTGTTCTACGTAAACATATTTATGTAATTTTGCGTTGTTTCCGCGAAAACGGGTTACTTCACAATTTTGCGGTGTTGGGATGCAATCCAGGATTGTCATAAAATGCTAACGTTAACACTCTGCGGTGATTCCCCTGCCAATCTGCTCTGGTTGATTCATCACAGCGTGACTGTCCTCATGATTCACACACAGCTTGCATCCTGTGACTTCAGATAAGGCTTGTCAATGCTATGCGTCATTGCCTGAATCACTTCTTATTTCCTCATGGCTAGCTTGTAACTGAACCTCTTTTCATCTCCGAGATCTTAAGTTCATATCCTGTACCAACCCCAGTTGGGTACACTGTGTGTAGCCGTGTGCTAGTTCCCCAGTTTGTTTGGTACGTACACGATGACCTCTGTGATAGTGACCATTTCCTGATCGTTCTTACTCGCCTTAAATAGAAACCCTTGGAGTTCCCCAGTCGTTGGGCACTTAAACGGGCAATTTAGAGAACAAGCTGTTTCTGTGGATCTTGGGTGCCGGAGAGTCGATGACGATGTACAACACGTCACTGATGTGCTTCTTACTGCGGCCGAGTCTACTCCATCCTTTTCTGAGACTCCTCGCCGCAAACCCGTCCCCTGGTGGACTGAGGACGTTGCACGGATTCTCATTCGCCAGAGAGAGAGAAACAATCATGGGAACGGTATGTGTCGTCTATTACGGCACATACCCCCTCCTCTCAAGTGTGGACTAAACTACGACGCATTTCGGGAATTCAGACATCAAGTACTGTACCGGGAATTTCCATTGATGAATTGGTTACATATCCTTACCGCGTTGCAAACCATCTCGCAATATATTATGCGAACATATCCGGTTAAGACAATTATGACCCTGTAATCGTGGCGCTGAAGCGCGAGGCAGAACGCTCCCTCCTCAGTTTTGCCTCCCTCGAGGTGTTTAATCGCATCTGGTTGGAAGGTGTTTTTCCAACGCTATGGCAGGAAGGTATTAGTTTTCTACCGCTAAACCATGAACCACCTCCTCGTTTGCAAGTTGTGTCCAATTACATGTTCTCCACAGAACCTGATGGACGGAACACCTGAAGCTTGCAAATTAGCAAAATGCTGGTCTCACTGCATTTAAATTGACGATACGTACAGTATGCGTGTGCGTATAGCATTCAAATGACCATACAATGTTAATAGAAATATCAGAGTTACTTATAGTACCATGTCATTGTTTAATGATAGGTGTTATTGTATGTATTTTTGACGTGAATAAAACACTGTTGCGTTTACCGATTGCTTAAATCTTTATTTTGTGTCCTTACTTTCTGTCGTTAGTTTTTAACAATTTCAAACAATTGACTACACGCTCCCGCGAGTACGGGTCGCAACAAAAAACAGTCGACGCGCAATCGACTCCTTCCTTTCAACATCGACGGGATGAAGTCTACTCATTCATTAACATGCACCCCACCTTGAAAGGAATTACTTCAATTAATTAATTAATTAATTAATACAATTATACAGATTGAATCTATTTCATAATAATTAATAATGATCCTTTTCTTCATCCTCTCTGGGAGGAGGGCATATTTTCTTGATACTTCGAGTGAAGGTTCCACCAGGAGTCTGAACGGTGACAACTCTCACCTCGCCATCTCGTCCGGGATAAACTTGAATTATCCTACCTCGTGGCCACTGTAGAGGCGGGATATTGTCTTCGATCAACAGTACTAAAGAGTCAATTTTAATACGCCGATCAGTACTGTGCCACTTGACACGTTTTTGCAACTCCTGCAAGTATTCTTGCTGCCATCTCTGCCAGAGCCGTTGTCGGACTTTCTGCAAGTTATTCCAATGGGACAAGCGGTTATCAGGTTCCCTCGACACATCCATCTGTACAGGTTGCATAAGCGAGTCACTCAAGATGAAATGTGCAGGTGTTAGAACTTGCAAATCATTGGGATCATTTGCTAACGGAGTGAGAGGGCGTGAGTTTAATACTGCTTCAACGTCGCAAAGAATAGTGTAGGTCTCTTCAAAGGTTAGTATACGTCCCTGCGTTTCAGTTAGTAAATGTCTCTTCATAATTTTTACAGCTGCCTCCCACAATCCCCCAAAATGTGGCGATCGGGGAGGGATGAACTTCCAATTGATTCGTTGCTGAGCAAGTGAGGAGGCAATGCCTGATGATTCTTTCTCTAAAAAGGACTGGATATCTTGAAGCGCATTGGATGCTCCAATAAAATTCTTTCCATTACCGGTATCGGAAAAGAGCTGGTTACATAAACCTCGTCTAGCTGTAAAACGTTGCAGTGCGGCTAAGAAAGCTTCAGTTGTTATCTCTGACACTAGTTCCAGATGCACTGCCTTGGTGCTGAAGCACGTAAATACAGCTATGTAACTCTTGTAAACATGGAACCGGCCTCTTCTGCGGCTCTCTCTCACAGATATGGGACCTGCGTAGTCCACTCCCGTGGTGACAAAGGGCCGAAGAACCAGCGTGACTCTTTCCTTTGGTAAATCTGCCATGCGTACCTCAGGAACTGTAGGATTAAAGCAATAACACTTCACACATCTTCTAATGACCTTCTTTGCCTCGCTTCTGCCACTGATGGGCCAATATCGCTGTCGTGTTGCATGTAATAACTGCTCTGGCGGACAGTGCTTAAGACGACGATGTTCCCCTTCCATGATTATCCTGGTGATGTGGTGATTTGCTGGGAGAAGTATGGGATGTCTCTGTTCCGATGCTAACTCTGAAAACCGAAGCCTTTCTCCAACCTTAATCAACCCATCGTGGTCTAGGAAAGGACTGAGGGAATTTAATGGACTCTTTCTTGGGAGGTCTTGATTATTTGTTAAACAATTTTGTATTTCAGAGAAAGCTTCCAACTGTGTCCACCTGACCACATGTCTCTCTGCTTGACAATTTCTTCTTTCTCTTGTGAGCTTGTTTTCCTTTCTGGTATATCATGTTTGCAGTTGTAGATGAATCTCTGACAGTATGCTACTATACGGCATAATTTCAAGAACGACGAAAATTTGATAAGCAAACTGCTGGTTGCAGTTGCCTTTAATGTCACTGTTGTAATCTTCAGTTCGGGCAGTTCTGTTTCAAATTCCTTGGATTGCCTTGGTTGTTGAATTTGTGTGCAGAGCCACGGAGGCCCTTTCCACCAAAGTGTTTTGCCTTCAAGTTCTATAGAAGAAATTCCCCTTGAGAGAAGATCAGGTGGATTTTCTGTTGATGGAACATGATTCCACATGGCGGGATCGGTGGCTTCTTGAATCTTTGCAATCCTATTTGCAACAAACGTCTTCAACAACCGTGGCTCGGTGTTGATCCATCCTAAAACAATTGTACTATCGCTCCACAATCTGATGCGACCAACTCCTTCTGTCAAAGCACTTGCCGTCGTTTTGACAAGTTGTGCAAGAAGAAGTGCTGCCTCTAATTCGAGCCTGGGCAATGAAATTGTATTTAACGGAGCCACCTTCGTCTTGGCACAAAGTAAATTAGACACGAAGTGCTCCTTTTGTGTTTGACTAACTACATAGATGCAGGCTCCAAAGGACTTCTCGGAAGCATCACTAAATCCGTACAAATCAAAAGTGTCAGAACAATTTCCAGGATTTACATTTCTGATTATTCTGATGTCGTTCAGTCTCTCCAATGATGAATAATAGTCGTTCCAACTTTGAAGGAGCTTCGGACACAATGGCTGATCCCAATCTAATCCATCTGCCCATAAGTGTTGCATCAACAATTTTTCTTTGATCAGTACTGGACTCGCAAGCCCAAGAGGATCAAAAATCTGTACGATTTTGGAAGCCACTTCTCTTTTGGAATTTGGTGTTTGCCTTCCTAGTATAGCTCGAAACTGAAGACAATCCCGTGCTGAGTTCCAGAGAAGTCCAAGAGTCTTACTGGCTTCACCTTTATCTAAAATCAACAAAGTCCCCTCGTTACTTTTGCTCTCCAACTCCTGCAAAATACGTCTGTCATTGGACCTCCACCACTCAAAAGGATACTTTGTATTTGTTGCCGTAGCTGAATCACATCTTCAAGAATATTTCCTCCATTCAAACAGTCATCCATGTAAAAATCATCACGATTAGCCTTGGCTGCTATTGGAAGTTCACTCTCATGGAGATTAACCAATTCATTTAAACATCTCATGGCATGGTACGGTGCAGACCCTGTTCCGTATGTCACTGTGTTTAGTTGATAAATCCTCACAGGGGCTGAAGGATCCTCCTTCCACATAATTTGCTGTAATGCTCGATCATCAGGGTGGACAAGGATCTGCCTGAACATCTTTTCCACATCCGCTGTTATGACATACTTATGACTGCGAAATCTAAGTACAATATGAAAAAGGTCTCTCTGTAAATTAGGCCCAATCATGAGCTTGTCGTTGAGTGATGTACCGTGTGATGTTTTTGCTGAGGCGTCAAATACCACTCTAACTTTACTAGTGTCGCTGTCTGGTCTCACCACTGCATGATTGGGTATGAAATATGAGTTTGTCATTTCCTGATTTTTCTGCTCTTCCATCAAAGTCAAATGCCCTAGCCTTTGATATTCATTTAGAAAATCTGTGTACGCAGTCTTGAGTTCTGGTTGTCTGCTTAATCTCTTGATTAATGATTCTAGTCTCTTTTGTGCATGACCTTTAGACTCTCCAAGTACGACATCTGGTCTTAATGGCAGCCTTACGATGAATCTACCCGTTTCATCTCTCGAAACAGTCTCTGTGAACTGCCTTTCACACATTTTTTCTTCTTTTGTGTAATGCTGAATTTCCGGAACTGCTTCTTGCTTCCAAAATCTTTCTAAATGATCTGCTAATTGTTGGTTGCTGATCTTCATGCATGTGACTGATAATCCTTGTTGATTCTCGCAAACTTCACCGCCAATAATCCAACCTAATCGGGTGTTCTGTAGAGCTGGTTGCCCTTGTACTTCGTTTCTGGGTCGACCAATAACAAGCTTCCAATAGAGTCCCGCACCAATCAACATGTCTATGTCCCCAGGCTTGTTGAAAGTCGGGTCTGCCAAGCAAATATCCTTTGGAATAATTAATTGTCTTTCTTGATCTCTAGCTGTGGCAGTCGTTTTGTAATAGATGGCAACACCACAAATTCTTCTTCTATGGCAAAATCGTCATTTCTTGAAGCGAGTTGTACTCTTGCAGTTTTGTTTGTTTCTACTTTGGAACAATCAACTCCCATGATTTGCATGCTTCTCTTAACATTTGGCAAGCCGAGCTTCTTATACAGATTCTCTTTCATCAGATTGATTTGAGATCCAGGATCACCCCCAGGGGCTCACATCTAGTGGGTTGTGGGTTGGCGACCACGGGGCCCCAGCTGAGTCCGGCATTGCTTCCACTTACTTGTGCCGGGCTCCTCTCTTTCTTCTTTCCTGTCGACCTCCCTTGGTCAACTCTTGTTCTCTTCCGACCCCGACGGTATTAGGTTATCCGAGGCCTAGGGAGTCTTTCACTTTCCCGCCTTAATTGGCCCTTGTCTCATCTTTCCTGATACCCTCCTTCTGTGAGGGATCTGCCTTCTTTTTCTTTTCCTTTTACCTCCTGCCTTGTGCTCAAGGCCCTTAAGGAGGCAGGGTGTATGTAGCCCCACCAATTCTGGTGCACCGTAGATAATGCTACACCCTCAGGGGCTCACGGCTGGTGAGTTCGGGAGTTGGCGACCCCGAGGGATTCCTGAGCTGGGTCCGTTTTTCCCCTTTTGTCCCTTACCTTTGGGGCGGACCCTCTCCTCTTTCACTTTCCTATCTGCCTTTCATGGCTCTCCTTCCTTCCAAGTCCCTCAATCCACCTTCTTCGAGGGTTGAGGGCATTTACTTTCCTCCTGTCCTTTATTTGTCTTATTCTCCTTTAGTTTTCCATTTCTTCTTCTAGTATGTAGGTTAGTAGTTAGTTTTAGTTTTAAGTTCGCTGTTCATCTTCACGATCACCCAAACCATCAGGGGCCGATAACCTAGATGTTAGGCCCCTTAAAACAACAATTATCATCATCATCATCATGACAATCTAAATTGCTTTTTAGTAAGTCTTTTAATGCATGCGCCCGGGTCTTTTAGTGAGATTTTTGAATTTCAATTGCATTTTGTAAGAATTTTCAACCAACGCCGCATTTCGCACGAATTTTGAATCTAAATTGCATTGTGTTTGGTGGGCATTTTGCACATATTTTGATTCTCAATTGCGTTTTGTGGGTATTTTGAATCTAAATTACAATTTGTCAAGTATTTTCAATCTAAATTGCTTTTTGTAAGTATTGTCAATCCACATGAGTCGTTAGAATCACCGTACATTTTGTAAGCATTTTCAATTTCAATTGCATTTTGTAAGTATTTTGACTTTCGATTGCACTTTGTGAATAATTTGGATTGGAACTGGGATAGGGCCTATTTCAATCTTAATTGCATTGTGTATTTTCAATTTCAATTGCATTTTGTAAGTATTTTGAACCTCAATTGCATTTTGTACGTATTTTCGATCTCATTTGCATTTTGTAAGTATTTTGAATTTCAGTTGCATTTTGTAAGTATTTCGACACTACATTGCATTTTGTACGTATTTTGAACCTAGCCTTCATTTTGTGGGTATTTTTCAATCTATTCCTTATGTGAATTTTTTCGTTCTAAATTCCCTTTTGTAAGAACATTTTGTGAGTCGTTTCAATCCGATTTCCTTTTTGTAAGTATTTTCCGTCTCACTTAGTTTTCGTTCTGGTTTCCGTTTCATTATCATTTTCGCTATCACCCAGATCATTAGGGGCCGATAACCTAGATGTTAGGCCCCTTAAAACAACAATTATCATCATCATCATCAGATCCAGGATCCAATAAGGCTCGACATGTTGTTCTCCTACCTTGAGCATCCCTCACATCGATTAATGCCGTAATGTAATAACGTGTTATGTAAATGTCCACATTTCTTGCACTTTGATCCTCTACAGTCTTTCGCAATGTGTCCTGGCTTCAAACATTTAAGACACCGTTTTTTCTCTCGGAGAAGCTTCTTCCTGTCTTCTACTGATCGTTGAAGTAACTCCTCACAAATGTAAATGGGGTGACTTCCTCCACACAAAATGCAGCCCTCCTGAGTGGCTGTCATAACAACTCTCTTGCTAGGTCATTTGTCCTTTGAATATGTCTTAGTATTGAAGTCTTTGTTTTTATTATAATTCAACAGCATATATGATTGAGAACGTTCAGTTAAAAACTGTAGAAATTCTTCTAATGTTGGCATCTCTTATGGAGTGCATCCTTTTATTCTTTCTTGCCAATCTCTTTGCTCCACGAAATCCAACTGCTTCTTTGCTAGGTGAATAATCAGCGTATCCCAGTATTGCACCTGTTACTTCATTGCCTTTAATGAAGCTATGTGAGTTTGGATATGAAGATGTAACCGCCTGAGGGATTCAGATTTATTCTCTTTTGAAATTGTGGGAAACTTGAAAAGTTCATCTAGATGTGTCTCAATGATCAGAATTTGATTGTCATACGTATTTACAAGCAAGTTCCAGGCACTTGTGTAGTTTTCCTCTGAGATAGTAAATCCTTGTATGACCTTGCGTGCTTCACCCTGCAGGACTCCAATCAGATATTGGTATTTTTGGATGTTTGTCAGCTGAGTATCATGATGAATTGTTGACTCGTAACTATTCTTAAAGAACAACCATTTTGTGAATTCTCCATTGAATTCCGGTAATTTGATTTCTGGTAATTTCTGTACTCTTTTAGAGTGAATTGCTGGTAGGCCTACTTCTTGTTGATGAATGGTGTTGTTTATAGCTGGATTCAATTGAGATAGTAAAGTATTTTGAACCTCTTCCGCTTCATCTATAATTGTTTGCAAACGTGTAACTGCATTGAAATAAATGGATTCGAACAGCTGCCGTTCTCCTTCACATTCCACTTGAAACTCTTGTGCTGCCAATTCATCAGTGATCTCTGTTTCCTCTATTTTGATCTGTAGTTCTTCAAAGGCACTCCATACTTCATCACATTTTTAAATTTTAACCTTTGATTCCGATTTTGATGTGTCAGCTGTAATAGAATTGTTTATTCTTGTTAACATGCCTTTTACTCGGCCACGCGATTGCTTTAATTTCGCAAGTTGCGACATGTCGAAATTGAGGTTATGAGTAGCTTCTGAAGGATTATGTTATGTTTAGGTTATCAATGGATTTCTAGGAACGTTTTTATTATTTTATTATTTTTATGTCTGGGCTACTCTCTAACCTATTTGCCGTCTTGTGACGTTCGTCTCCGTGAAGCGTATTGCCGATTGCCGTAATATCGGCTCGTTGCCGATGCTATTTCTGAATATCTCCGGTTTTCGAAGGCCGTGCCGTTGGGCGCCAATGTTATTGTGTGTATTTTTGACGTGAATAAAACACTGTTGCATTTACCGATTGTTTAAATCTTTATTTTGTGTCCTTACTTTCTGTCGTAAGTTTTTAACAATTTCAAACAATTGACTACACGCTCCCGCGAGTACGGGTCGCAACAAAAACCAGTCGTCGCGCAATCGACTCCTTCCTTTCAACATCGACGGGATGAAGTCTACTCCTTAACAATAGGCTATATGAAGGGTACTCGGGAAAAGGGGGAATGCCATATTCTCAACAAACCGAGATAATTCAATTTAAAAGTTTGAACCTTAATAATGTCTACAATAATAGACTACATGTAGGGGAAAGTGGGGCATAACCGGGTACCCCAATTCTGGCTCATCGCCCAAGGGCTCACATCTAGTGGGACGTGGGTTGGCGACCACGGGGCCCCAGCTGAGTCCGGTATTGCTTCCACTTGTGCCGGCCTCCTTTCGTCTTCTTTCATGTCGACCTCTCTTGGTCAACTCTTGTTCTCTTCTGATCCCGACGGTATTAGGGTAACCGAGGCCTAGGGAGTCTCCTCATTTCCTGCCTTAATTGGCCCTTGTCTCATCTTTTCTGATACCCACCTTCTGCGAGGGGTCAGCCTTCTTTTTCTTTTCATGTTATCTCCTGCCTTCTGCACAAGGCCCTCAAGGAGGCCGGGTGTACAGTATGTAGCCCCACCACTTCTTGTGCACCCTGGATATTGCTACCCACAGGGGCTCACGGCTGGTGAGTTCGGGAGCTGGCGACCCCGAGGGATTCCTGAGCTGAGTCCGGTTTCTCCCTTTTGTCCATTACCTGTGGGGTGGACCGTCTCCTCTTTCACTTTCCTATCTGCCTTTCATGGCTCTCCTACCTTCCAAGTCCCTCAATACGCATTCTTCGAGGGTAGAGGGCATTTCTTTTCCTCCTGTCCTTTATTTGCCTTATTCTCCTTTTGTTTTCCATTTCTTATTCTAGTATATAAATTTGTAGTTTTAGTTATAGTTTCCATTTCATTTTCATCTTCACGTTCACCCAAAACATTTAGGGGCCGATAACCTAGATGTTAGGCCCTTATAACAACCATTATCATCATCATCACATTTTGTACGTCTTTTCAATTTAAATTCATATTTGTGAGTTTTTTCTTCTTTTTTTTCAATCTAAATTGCATTTTGCACGAACCTCAATCTAAATTGCATTTTGTAAGCATTTTTGATGTTCACTTGCAATTTGTGAGTATTTTGAATTTCAATTGCATTTTGTATTTTCAACCCCAATTGCATTTTGCCGGCATTTTCAATCTAAATTCCATTTTTGCAAGTATTTTGAATACAAATTGGAATTCGTGGGTATTTTGAATTTCAATTGCATTTTGTAAGTATTTTCAACCTAAATTGCATTTTGTAAGTGTTCTCAATATAAATTGCATTTTGTAAGTATTTTGAATCTAAATTCGTTTTCTTGTGTATGTTCCCTCTAAATTTAATTTGGTAAGTATTTTCGATTTAAATTGCATTTTGCGAGTTTTTTCAACCTCAGTTGCATTTTAGTAAGTCTTCCAATGTAGGCGTCACATCTTGTGGAACGTGGGTTGGCGACCACAGGACCCCAGCTGAGTCCGGCATTGCTTCCACTTACTTGTGCCGGGCTCCTCTCCGTCTTCTTTCCTGCCGACCTCCCTTGGTCAACTCTTGTTCTTTTCCCACCCCGACGGTATTAGGGTATCCGAGGCCTAGGGAGTCCTTCACTTTCCCGCATTAATTGGCCCTTGTCTCATCTTTCCTGATCCCTCCTTCTTCCAGGGGTCAGATCTCTCGTTTTCTTTTCATTCTATTTCCTTTTCTCTTTAAGATTCCCACACTGCTTTTGTTACTCCCCGTGTAGCCTATCTAAATTCCCTTCAGCGATTTTTTTCATCTACACTACATTTTGTAGATTTTTTAAAGTCTACGTTCCATTTTTAAGTTTTTTCGATCTAAATTGCATTACGCGATTGTTTTCAACCCTAATTGCATTTTGCAAAGATTGACAATCTAAATTGCTATTTAGTAAGTCTTTCAATGTAGGAGCAGGGCATTTTAGTGAGTATTTTGAATTTCAATTGCATTTTGTAAGTATTTTCAACCAAAATCGCATTTTGCAAGAATTTTAAATCTCAATTGCATTTCGTGAGGTGGGCATTTGCAAGTATTTAGATTCTCAATTGCATTTTGTGGGTATGTTGATTCTAACTTACTTTTTGTCAAGTATTTACAATCTAAATTGCATTTTGTAAGTATTGTCAATCCAAATGAGTAGTTTGAATCTACCGTACATATTGTGAGCATTTTCAACTTCAATTGCATTTTGTAAGTTTTTTGAAATTCAGTTGCACTTTGTGAATATTTTGGTTTGGAAATGGGATCTTTCAATCTGAATTGCATTGTGTATTTTCAATTACAATTACATTTTGTAAGTATTTTGAACCTCAATTGCATTTTTTACGTATTTTCGATCTCATTTGTATTTTGTAAGTATTTTGAATTTCAATTGCATTTTGTAAGTATTTCGACTCTCCGTTGCATTTTGTACGTATTTTGAACGTAGCCAACATGTTGTCCATATTTTTCAATCTATTCCTTTTGTGACTCTTTTCGTTCTAAATTCCCTTTTGTAAGAACATTTTGTGAGTTGTTTCAATCTGAGTTCCTTTTTGTAAGTATTTTCCGTCTCACTTAATTTTCGTTCTGGTTTCCATTTCATTGTCATTTTCGCTATCACCCAGATCATTAGGGGCCGATAACCTAGATGTTAGGTCCCTTAAAACAACAATTATCATCCTCATCATCATCCATACAACACTCTCTCGGAAATTCTGCAATTACGTCTCCTCCGTCCTCAACGGCTGACAGAACTGTTAACACTTAAAACACAACATAGGCTGTGCATTTGTGGTCGAGGATCGTCGGTAAACTGTATCCACTACCCGAGGTATGTACCGTTTACACGGCGGAGCGTCATGCCATCTTAGAATCTCTGCAATACACGTTATCTGACGATCACCAGCGCTTTCTAGTGTGTACTGATTCTCTGAGTTCTCTGCAAGCGATCGATGTGTGTTTCCCGAAGCACCCACTGGTTCAGCGTGTGGACGACCTGCTAGTCCGTGCGTTAAACGCTGGACACATGGTCACCTTTGTGTGGCCTCTCAGCCATAATATTATGGCTATTGTGGGAAACGAACTTGCGGATCAGGCGGCGAGAGAGGCAGTCGCACTGCCCTCGCTACTGTATAAGGTACCTGCTAGTGATGTACGCTCTAAGTTGCGACATTCTATCCCGTCACATTGGGAGGAAGCGTGGCGTGCCACGCCTCTTCCCAACAAACTGAGAGGCATCAAGCAGGCAACGAAGGTGTGGAAATCTTCCTTCCGATCTCTTCGGAAGGAAGCTGTGTTACTCTGTCGATAACCTAGATGTTAGGCCAATGAAAACAACAATTATCATCATCATCATCCTTATCCTTTCATGGCTCTACTTCTTTACAGGTCCCTCAGTCCTCACACTTTTTTTTAAGTTTTTGTGGGATGTCGGTTGGCGACCACGGGACCCCAGCTGAGTCCGAAATCGATTCCACTTACATGTGCCGGGATCCTTTGAGTTATCTTTCCTGTCGGCCTCCCTCGGTCAACATTAGTTCCCTTCCGACCTCGACGACATTAGGGTATCCGAGGCCTAGGGAGTCTTTCACTTTTCCGCCTTAATTGGCCCTTGTCTTATCTTTCCTATTCCCTCCTTCTTCGAGGGGTCAGACCTCTTATTTTCTTTTCATTATCTTTCCTTTTCTATTTAAGATTCCCGTGCTGTTTTTTTGTTTGTTTGTTAATTGGCTCCCCGTCTATCTAAATTCTATTTAGCGTTTTTTTTTCATCTACACTCCATTTTGTAGGTGTTTTCAGTCTACGTTGCATTTTGTAAGTCTTTTCGATCTACAGTAAATTGCATTTTGCGAGTGTTTTCAACCTCAATTGTATTTTGTAAGGATTGACAATCTAAATTGCTTTTTAGTTAAGTCTTTCAATATAGAGGCTGGGACTTTTGTGAGTATTTTGAATTTCAATTGCATTTTGTATTTATAACCTAAACCGCTTTTTGCAAGTATTTTCAATCTAAATTGCATTTTGCAAGTACAGTATTGTCCATCCAATTGAGTAGTTTGAATCTACCGTGCATTTTGTAAGCATTTTCAATTTCAATTGCATTTTGGTAA
Source organism: Meconema thalassinum (assembly GCA_946902985.2). Classification (NCBI taxonomy): domain Eukaryota; kingdom Metazoa; phylum Arthropoda; class Insecta; order Orthoptera; family Tettigoniidae; genus Meconema; species Meconema thalassinum. The sequence continues at coordinate 507,488,198 of OX336392.1, read as the reverse complement.
GTATTTTGAATTTCAATTGCACTTTGTGATATTTCGTAATCTGAAATGCGCGTTTTTCAATCTAAATTGCATTGCGTATTTTAAATTTCAATTGCATTTTGTAAGTATTTTGAACCTCAATTGCATTTTGTACTGTTTTAAGTTCGCTTTTCATTTTCATCTTCACGATCACCCAAACCATCAGGGGCCGATAACCTAGATGTTAGGCCCCTTAAAACAACAATTATCATCATCATCAGCATTTTGTACTTATTTTCACCCTCATTTGCATTTTGTAAGTATTTTGAATTTAACTTGCATTTTGTAAGTAAAGTATTTCGTCTCTACATTGCATTTTGTACGTAATTTGAACCTAACCTACATGTTGTGCGTATTTTTCAATCTATTCCTTTTGTGAGTGTTTTCGTTCTAAATTCCCTTTTGTAAGTATTACCGCTCTTCATTTTGTGAGTTAAAATCTGAGTTCCTTTTTGTAGTATGTTCCTTCTCACTTAATTTTCGTTGTGGTGTCCACTTCATTGTCATTTTCGCTATCACCCAGATCAATAGGGGCCGATAATCTAGATGTTAGGCCCCTTAAAACAACAATTATCATCATCATCCTCTATTTTTTCGTTTCCTTTTTCTATCCCGTTAGTTAGTTGTAGGATTCATTTCATCATCATCATTATCATCATCATCATCATCATCATCTTTATGTTCTTTTTCTGTTTGACCTGGTGTAACACATACTGCTTGCAGTGTCTGCCTATTATTAGATATGACAGGTGTGTATGTAATGCATTCTCCGGTTTGTGCTCTCACGCACGATATTCAATCAGCTCTTGGTTTTAATTAGGATCGAATGTTGAAATTAAAATATAGGCTCAGTTTCTCCAGGATAGTGTGAGAACTGGAGACGAGACACCCGATCGCCCGGGACGGGGCGGAAATATTTGCGTGCCCGCGGTTATTAACCGCAGACTTGTGAGGTAACATTATCCTGCACACGACCGGTCCTCGCGACAAGCACTGCTGACTGGTGCAGTCTTACAAGGTATTGAAATGATGTAAGGTAGGGTCAACCAGAAACTTGGCATGCGTACACAAGTCAATGCTTGTTACCGCAGCAATCTCCGCCTTTTTTTCCCCCAAGGAACTCACAAATAGTGGGGCGTAGGTAGGCAACCACGGTACTCCAGCTGAGTCTGGTATTGTTCCTCCCCCAGGGCCTCACGACTAGTGGGATGTGGGTTGGCGACCACGGTGTGGCAAGATCCTCTCCGTCACCTTTTCTTTCGGCCTTTTGGTCAACTCATGTTCTTTTCTGACCCCGACGGTATTAGGCTATCCGAGGCCTAGGGAGTCTTTCACTTTCCCGCCTTAATTGGCCCTTCTCTCATCTTTTCTGATCCTCCTTATTCAAGGGGTCAGACTTCTTTTCATGATTTCTCCTGTCTTCTGCTCAAGGGCTCACGGCTGGTGAGTTCGGGAGTTGGCGACCCCGAAGGATTCCTGAGCTGGGTCCGTTTTTTCCCCTTTTTCCATTGCCCCTGGGAAGGAACCTCATATCTTCTTTCCCTTTCCTATCTGCCTTTCATGGCTCTCCTTCGTTCCTCAGTCCGCATTCTTCGAGGGTTGAGGGCATTTCTTTTCCTCCTGTCCTTTATTTGCCTTATTCTTTGGGTGATATGAATAAAACTGAGTATAAACTTCGAAGTATATACTTTGAGCATGAGCATCAGTTTTGAGTATATACTCGGTTTGTTATGAATAAAAGATCTTGAGTATCTACTACAATTTCCGGTCCATTTGGAGTATATACTTCACTTGTGCCACGATGATACTCTCGTTTCGTCGACGCACGTTTACTCAGTCAACTGTTTTACATGCCATTTGTTAATGTAAACCAGTCGTCTGCTGTAGACTTGTCTTGTTGATTAATTGAAAGTTCCTGGTTAATTGAAATGTCTGTTAGTGGGGATGAATATGAGTCGCCCAGTTGCAAAACTCGTTTAATCCACTTGTGAATAAGGATCATGTCGTAAAATTATTTAATTATTTTATTTTACTTTATTTTATTATTCTTTTTAATTTTTATTTTGTTTTGTTTTATTTTTTATTTTGTTTTACTGTGTTTTAAATTGTTATTTTTTGTTTTGTTTTGTTTTGTTTTATTTCTGTTTTTATTTTCTTTTGTTTATTTTGATTTTGTTTTGTTTATTTCGTTTTACTTCAATTTGTTTTGTTTTATTTTGATTTTCCAGGAAACATACACAAAAACAAAAACACGAAACAAAAAGCAAAATTCAAAAACAAAAGCAAATGCAGAAAACAAAAAACAAGAAACACAAAGCAACAAGCAAAATTCAGAAACAAAAGCAAAAGCAGAAAACAAAAAACAAGACAAAACAAAAAGCAAAATTCAAAAACAAAAGCAAAAGCACAAAACAAAAAACAAGAAACACAAAGCAAAATTCTGAAACAAAAGCAAAAGTAGAAAACAAAAAACAACACACACAAAACAAAAAGCAAAATTCAAAAACAAAAGCAAAATCAGAAAACAAACACAAAAACAAAACCAAGAAAGAAAAGCAAAAAGTAACAGTCAAAAGCATAAGCACAAAGCAAACACTAAACCAAAAAGCAAAAAGGAAAAAGTAGAAAACAACAAACACAAAACATACGTGAGGCAAAGTCCAGAGAAACGTTTCTCATGAAAATCATTCTTATTCACAAGTGGATTAAACGAGTTTTGCAACTGGACGACTCATATGATCATATATCAAATGTTTCCGATTTGGCATTTGTAAGGATTATCTGTGACTATCCTTCAGTATTTGATAAGTTTCAAACACCTAACTCGCGGAAGGAAAAAAGTGAATGTTTAAAAGCTAGAAAGATTCGCTATGCTGGAAACTTTGGCAAATGTATTACAGAAAGTCAAATACTGAAGAAAATAAATTGTTTCTTACAGCTTTTCCTCTTGTTTCCGTATATTTGCCCAAAAGGTAATCAGAATGCCATAGAATATTATCTATCTTAAACCGGTATAATGATCTACAGTCCCTCTCAGAAACCGTTCTTCGTAATTTATTCACTTTCCTAGCCCGCAAGTTATTTACATCTACAAACATAACCTCAACCATCTTGAGATTAGACAGCTGAGCATGGTAATGGCCAGACTTCAGAAATTGTGAGTATATACTTCAGATTTGTAGCATATACTTCTTTTATTCATACCACATTGGAGTATAAACTCACTAACGGAGTATTTACTCCCACCCTTGAGTATGTGAGTCTAAACTTCAACTTTTTATTCATACCATTCTGAGTATATACTACAAAATTGTTGAGCATGAGCACATACTCCGTTTTATTCATATCACCCTTTGTTTACCATTTCTTCTTCTAGTATGTTAGTCTGTAGTTAGTATTAGTTATAGTTTTCTTTACATTCTCATCTTTCACTATCACCCAAACCATTAGGGGCCGATAACCTAGATGTTAGGCCCCTTAATACAACAATTATCATAATGATTATGATGATGATGATCATCATCATCAAACCATTAGGGGCAGATGACCTAGATGTTTCGTCCCTGAAACAGCAATTACCATCAGAACACATTTGTAACCAACATATTCGAAGGAAAGATGGTATATTGGCTTTCACGGCCATCTTTTCGAAAGCCTTCATTGGGAAGTTAAGGCTGCTGGTAATTTTAGTTCTCGCAGTAAAGTGGTGCAGTTGCACTCTATATAAAGGTTGGTAGCGCGCAGTTCGCTACTCCTGTGGGGTCCGAGCGGGGACACACTCGAGCCCTCGGAAGAGCCAGCTTGGTGTCCTAGGCGAAACCCCACACGACACACGGCACGAACCTAGAAAAAATGCTGAGTTTTATATTGAAAGGAAAGTTCTTGGGAAGAGGATAAGCCAGACGAGGATGACGGATATGCGATTTGCTACGTCTTCGTGTTGTGTATTATTCTCGTGATGAAGCGAGAAGCTGAGGACTGAGGCATATGATGGGCCAGTTAGTTGACCTTGGCAGATGTGTGACCGGTCTGTTAAGGTTCAGCAGTAATAAACAAACATGGAACTAATTGTATTGTTGGGTGCTGACCTGTGAGCCAATGTTCTGATAGAGGAAAGAGATACATGACGCATTGTTACCAAGGCGTGCAGCAGCCAACCAGACTCTTCAGCGGGATATCACGGGGGCTTGACTTGGGGGCATGCTCGCGCGTCATCCTCGGCTGATTGTGCAGCTTCTTGTTCTACTCGGCACACACCCAACCTCAGCCGATAAAGCAAACTCCCCTTCAAGGGCTCAAGGGTTGGCGACCAGTTGAGCCCAGAATTGCTTCCAGTTACTTCTGCGGGAAATCCTCTATATCATAGCCCCACCCTCGGGGGCTCACTGTTAGTGATATGTCCTCGAGGGGTCAGACCTCTTCTTTTAGTTTCCCTGGTACCTTCCCTCTTCTACTCCCCCAGGGGTTCACAACTTGTTGGACGTGGGTTGGCGACCAAGGGACCCTAGCTGAGTACGGCATTGCTTCCTCTTACTTGTACCGGGCTCCTCTCCATCTTCTTTCCTATCGACCTCACTTGGTCAACACTTGTTCTCTTCCGACCCCGACGGTATTAGGGTATCCGAGGCCTAGGGAGTCTCTTCATTTCCCGCCTTAATTGGCCCTTGTCTCATCTTTTCTGATACCCTCCTTCTGCGAGGGGTCAGCCTTCTTTTTCACTTCATGTTATCTCTTGCCTTCTGCTCAAGGCCCTCAGGGAGGCAGGGTGTATGTAGCCCCACCACTTCTGGTGCAGCCTAGATATTGCTACACCCTCAGGGGCTCACGCCTGGTGAGTTCGGGAGTTGGTGACCCCGAGGGATTCCTGAGCTGGGTCTGTTTTGCCCGCTTTTTTTCCTCTGACCTTGGGGCGGGCCCTTTCCTCTTGAACTTTCCTATCTGCCTTTCATGACTCTTCTTCCTTCCAAGTCCCTCGATCCGCATTCTTCGAGGGTTGAGGGCATTTCTGACCTTTGTTTGCCTTATTCTCCTTTGGTTTTCCATTTCCTCTTCTAGTATATAAGTTAGTAGTTTTTGTTTTGTTTTAGTTTACATTTCATTATCATCTTTCACTATCACCCAAACCATTAGGGGCCGATAACCTAGATGTTAAGCCCATTAAAACAACAATTATCATCATCACATCATCATCTCTTTTCTTGCAATTTCTTTGCTTCCAATTCCATATTTCTCTTGAACTTGGCTTGATCAAAATCTAACCTATCTTTCTGATATTTTAAATGCTCTTTCCTAATATTATGCAAAGCATCAACTCTATATTTCTTTTCACCTGACCTTATTAAACGCCTGTTTTCGAAAGTGATACTAGGCGTTTTGTTTGGTACTGCCGGTATAGGGCCACCTGCTGGTACAGAGGCTGCCGCACTGTAGGAAGCAAAACTTCCTTTCACTGTTCCAGATGATGTGGTTACTGGATGTTGGGCAGTTGTGGTAGTTGACAGGAGTAGTTCAGGGTGAATATTTCGTCCAGTTCCATCGCATACTCATAGGTCTTACGACCCCTTCCTGTTTTATTCGTATTGTCAATGTACTTCTTGTGATTTCTTTCAATTACACGCCACCTATTCTCACAGTAGGCTGGGGAGACTTTCACATGAAACTCACTATTCATCTTCACAGACATTAACTCCCAGAATCTCTTCATGTTCCTAATCTCCATCGACCCCACCTTATTCCTGTATTTCTTGAATAGGTCTATTAAATTTTTTGTGTTGTCGTGTGACCATGACCTATATTCAACATCATAATTATTTTCTGGAGTGGAATGGAGTGGAGTGTCTTGAATAATCAAAAATTCTTGTAGTTCGTCTGCAAAAAGCAAATAGTTGAATTGTATTATAATAAAAATAAATAATCGTTAAGCCTTTGCATCGTATTATTAATAAGGTACACTAGCATTACCCGTCGCAGCTTCGCGAGTGCACTAGCAACGTCTCACTTATTTATCATTTAATTTTGAATAGTGATGATAATAATCTGATACCGGTAAGCAATAAAGACAATATAACTCAACAACGGCATATACATACGGTATTAAAATCTCACGGACGTCACGCCGCATCGCATGTAGCCTATTAAATACATTAGTCTTCCAGGTATAACTTGCGTTTGGGTCGTCAATTTATAAAATACATGACAGTTGTGGAAAGTCTTTTCTACTTACCTTGGCAGTGTTATAGACGCCATTGAATGCTGTTTCGGAATAATGAGCAATACGTGGAGGATCTTCCATCGTCCAATAAATGTTCAAAAAGACTTAACAGAAACTCAGCAATTCTTCTAGGTTTGTGCCGTGTCTTGTGTGGGGTTTCGCCTAGGACACCAAGCTAGGCTCATCGGCGGGCTCTTGGTGTCCCCGCCCGGACCCCCACAGGAGTGACGAACTGCGCGCCACCTCCCTTTATATAAGGTGCAACTGCACCACTTGACTACGAGAACTAAAAGTTCAAGCAGCAACCATCTTAACAGAAACTTCTGCAAAACTTCGTAAGGGAAAGAGATGGCTACAAGTTTGAGGACACAATTTATGTCGCTGGACTACAGAATGAGATGCCAGTGGACAACTCCCAGCCAGGAAAATAGTGAGTACTTCATGAACGAAGGAGCGGTTCCATGGGTAATGGAAATTATCTAAAAAAAAAACAGAGCTTTTAAAATAAGTACCGCTATTCGTCCATAGAGTAAATGCACCACGTTAACTGCAATGTGAACAAAAATATTACTGTACCGTAGTTTAGACATTACAGTAGCCTATAGTGTTTTAATGTTATTGTTATTTTGTGGAACTAATCTGTTTACTTACTTCCCCCAGGGGCTCACCTCTTGTGGGACGTGGGTTGGCGACCACGGGACCCCATCTGAGTCCGGCATTGCTTCCACTAACTTGTGCCGGGCTCCTCGCCGTCTTCATGTTCCTAATCTCCATCGACCCCACCTCACTTGGTCAACTCTTGTTCTCTTCCGACCCCGACGGTATTAGGGTATCCGAGGCCTAGGGAGTCTCTTCCTTTCCCGCCTTTCCCCCCAGGGGCTCACATTTAGTGGGACGTGGGTTGGCGACCACGGGACCCTAGCTGAGTCCGGCATTGCTTCCACTTACTTGTGCCGGGCTCCTCTCCGTCTTCTTTCCTGACGACCTCACTTGGTCAACTCTTGTTCTCTTCCGACCCCGACGGTATTAGGGTATCCGAGGCCTAGGGAGTCTTTCACTTTCCCGCCTTCTTTGGCCCTTCTCTCATCTTTCCTGATACCCTCCTTCTGTGAGGGGTCAGCCTTCTTTTTCTTTTCCTTTTACCTCCTGCCTTGTGCTCAAGGCCCTTAAGGAGGCCCCTCAGAGGTTCACATCTAGTGGGACGTGGGTTGGCGACCACGGGCCTAGGGAGTCTCTTCCTTTCCCGCCTTTCCCCCCAGGGGCTCACATTTAGTGGGACGTGGGTTGGCGACCACGGGACCCCAGTTGAGTCCGGCATTGCTTCCACTTACTTGTGCCGGGCTCCTCTCCGTCTTCTTTCCTGTCGACCTCCCGACCCCGAGGGATTCCTGAGCTGGGTCCGTTTTCCCCTTTTGTCCCTTACCTTTGCGGCGGACCCTCTCCTCTTTCACTGTCCTATCTGCCTTTCATGGCTCTCCTTCCTTCCAAGTCCCTCAATCCGCCTTCTTCGAGGGTTGAGGGCATTTCTTTTCCTCCTGTCCTATATTTGCCATATTCACCTTTAGTTTTTCATTTCTTCTTCTAATATGTAGGTTAGTAGTTAGTTTTAATTTTAAGTTCGCTTTTCATTTTCATCTTCACGATCACCCAAACCATCAGGGGCCGATAACCTAGATGTTAGGCCCCTTAAAACAACAATTATCATCATCATCATCTCCTCTTTTCATTATATTTCCTTTCTCTTTAAGATTCCCGCACTGTTTTTGTTACTTGGTTCACCGTGTATCTAAATTCCCTTTTAGCGATGTTTTTTAAGGTATTTTAACTACGTTGCATTTTGTAAGTTTTTTCGATCTAAATTACATCTCGTGATTGTTTTCAACTTCAATTGCATTTTGTAAAGATTGACAATCTAAATTGCTTTTTGGTAAGTCTTTCAATGCAGGTAGCCGGGCCTTTTAGTGAGTTTTTTGAATTTCAATTGTATTTTGTAAGTATTTTCAACTAAAACCGCATTTCGCACGAATTTTAAATCTAAGTTGCATTTTGTTTGGTGGGCATTTTGAACATATTTTTGATTCTTAATTGCATTTTGTGGTCTTTTGAATCTAAATTACATTTAGTCAAGTATTTTCAATCTAAATTGCATTTTGTAAGTATTGTCAATCCACATGAGTCGTTTGAATCTACCGTACATTTTGTAAGCATTTTCAACTTCAATTGTATTTTGTAAGTATTTTGAATTTCAACTGCACTTTGTGAATAATTTGGATTGGAACGGGATATTTCAATCTGAATTCCATCGTGTATTTTCAATTTCAATTGCATTTTGTAAGTATTTTGAACCTCAATTGCATTTTGTACGTCATTTCGATCTCATTTGCATTTTGTAAGTATTTTGAATTTCAATTGCATTTTGTAGGTATTTTGAACCTAGCCTTCTTTTTGTGGGTATTTTTCAATCTATTCCTTTTGTGAATCTTTTCGTTCTAAATTCCCTTCTGTTAGAAGTTCTGGGTTCCTTTTTGTAAGTATTTTCCGTCTCACTTAATTTTCGTTCTGGTTTCCGTTTCATTATCATTTTCGCTATCCCCCAGGGGCTCACATCTTGTGGGCGTGGGTTGGCGACCACGGGGCCCCAGCTGAGTCCGGCATTTCTTCCACTTACTTGTGCCGGGCTCCTCTCTGTCTTCTTTCCTGTCGACCTCACTTGGTCAACTCTTGTTCTCTTCTGACCCCGACGGTATTAGGGTATCCGAGGCCTAGGGAGTCTCTTCCTTTCCCGCCTTAATTGGCCCTTGTCTCATCTTTTCTGATACCCTCCTTCTGCGAGGGGTCAGCCTTCTTTTTCTCTTCCTTTTACCTCCTGCCTTGTGCTCTAGGCCCTTAAGGAGGCAGGGTGTATGTAGCCCCACCACTTCTGGTGCACCCTAGATAATGCTACACCCTCAGGGGCTCACGGCTGGTGAGTTCGGGAGTTGGCGACCCCGAGGGATTCCTGAGCTGGGTCCGTTTTTCCCTTTTGTCCCTTACCTTTGGGGCGGACCCTCTCCTCTTTCACTTTCCAATATGCCTTTCGTGGCTCTCCTTCCTTCCAAGTCCCTCAATCCGCCTTCTCCGAGGGTTGAGGGCATTTCTTTTCCTTCTGTCCTTTATTTGCCTTATTCTCCTTTAGTTTTCCATTTCTTCTTCTAGTATGTAGGTTAGTAGTTTTAGTTTTAAGTTCGCTTTTCATTTTCATCTTCACGATCACCCAAACCATCAGGGGCCGATAGCCTAGATGTTAGGCCCCTTAAAACAACAATTATCATCATCATCATTTTCGCTATCACCCAGATCATTAGGGGCCGATAACCTAGATGTTAGACCCCTTAAAACAACAATTATCATCATCATCATCAACCTTTCCCGCCTTAATTGGCCCTTGTCTCATCTTTTCTGATACCCTTCAGCCTTCTTTTACTTTTCCTGTTATCTCCTGCCTTCTGCTTAAGGCCCACAAGGAGGCCAGTTGTATGTAGCACACCACTTTCGGTGCACCCTAGATAATGCTACACCCTCAGGGGCTCACGGCTGGTGTGTTCGGGAGTCGGCGACCCCGAGGGATTCCTGAGCTGGATCCGGTTTCCCCCTTTTGTCCCTTACCTGTGGCACGGACCCTCTCCTCTTTCCCTTTCCTACCTGCCTTTCATGGCTCTCCTTCCTTCTTCCTGCTCCCTCCTTCTTTGAGGGGTCCGACCTCTTGTTTTCTTTTCATTCTATTTCCTTTCGCCTTTAAGATTTCGTGGGTGTTTTCGTGGGTGTTTTAAATCTCCGTGGAATTTTGTAAGTCTTTTCGATCTAAATAGCATTTTGAGAGTGTTTTCAGTCTCAATTGCATTTTGTAAGGATTGGCAATCTAAATTGCTTTTTAGTAAGTCTTTCAATATCCGGGCCAGGGCTTTTGTGAGTTTTTTGAATTTCAATTGCATTTTGTATTTTCAACCTAAACCGCTTTTTGCAAGTAGTTAATTCTCAATTGCATTTTTGTGGGTATTTTGAATCTAAATTACATTTTGTAAGTATTTTCAATCTAAACTGCATTTTGTAAGTATTGTCCGTCCAAATGAGAAGTTTGTGTCTACCTTACATTTTGTAAGCAATTTCCATGGCATTATGTATTTTCAACCTAAACCGCTTTTTGCAAGTAGTTAATTCTCAATTGCATTTTGTATTTTCAACCTAAACCGCTTTTTGCAAGTAGTTAATTCTCAATTGCATTTTTGTGGGTATTTTGAATCTACATTACATTTTGTGCGTATTTTCTATCTCATTTGCATTTTGTAAGTATTTTGATTTCACTTGCCTTTTGTAAGTATTTTGACTGTACGTTGCATTTTGTACGTATTTTGAACTTACCCTACATTTTGTGCGTATTTTTCAATCTATTCCTTTTGTGAGTATTTTCGTTCGAAATCCCTTTTGTAAGTATTACCGTTCTCCATTTTGTGAGTAGTTTCAATCTGAGTTCCTTTTTGTAAGTATTTTTCTGCTCACTTCTGGTTTCCACTTCATTGACATTTTCGCTATCACACAGGCCATTAGGGGCCGATAACCTGGATGTTAGGCACCTTAAAACAACAATTATTATCATCATCATCAGGTTTACTTACCAATTGAGTTTTTTCTGTTATGGACATGCCAGAGGATTTGGGAACAAACCTCCCGATGGCTGACTCTCATCCATTCCTTTTCGCATCATATCGCTGTAATCATCATGGATCAGATCCCAAATGGCAGGCCACTTTTCAATTTCAGTGATGAAATCTTCTGTATTTAAGCTCCCCCTTGACATTGCATTCCCTAGTGCTATTCTCGCATCCGAGGCCTAGGGAGTCTTTCACTTTCCCGCCTTCTTTGGCCCTTCTCTCATCTTTCCTGATACCCTCCTTCTGTGAGGGGTCAGCCTTCTTTTTCTTTTCCTTTTACCTCCTGCCTTGTGCTCAAGGCCCTTAAGGAAGCCGGGTGTATGTAGCCCCACCCCTTCTGGTGCACCCTAGATAATGCTACACCCTCAGGGGCTCACGGCTGGTGAGTTCGGGAGTTGGCGACCCCGAGGGATTCCTGAGCTGGGTCCGTTTTCCCCTTTTGTCCCTTACCTTCGGGGCGGACCCTCTCCTCTTTCACTTTCCTCTCTGCCTTTCATGGCTCTCCTTCCTTCCAAGTCCCTCAATCCGCATTCTTCGAGGGTTGAGGGCATTTCTTTTCCTCCTGTCCTTTATTTGCCTTATTCTCCTTTAGTTTTCCATTTCTTCTTCTAGTATGTAGGTTGGTAGTTAGTTTTAGTTTCAAGTTTACATTTCATTTTCATCTTCACGATCACCCAAACCATCAGGGGCCGATAGCCTAGATGTTAGGCCCCTTAAAACAACAATTATCATCATCATCATCATCGCTATTCTTACAACACTCCACAACAAAACGTGGGCCTACTCACTTTCAAGGGGATTATAGCGGGACTGAGGTAAGAGGGGGTAGTCTAAAGATTTAATACACAAGGCTTTAATAGAATGCGAGAGTACAGAAAACAAGGCAAGAAATACAGGCCCGAGTACGCAGCAAAAATGAAATAATAGGGACATGGGAATATCAAAATACACGACAATGTGACCAGCCGTTAGTAGCGCTACCGTCGTGCTACGTATGCGCCACTAAATTAGTGGCGTGACTGCTACCTCGTCTGAAACCATTGAACTCTAGGTAATACCATTGAACCCTAGGTAATACTGGAATGCCGACTGTATGGGAGCAAAGTGCGGCGTTTGGTGCGACTAGTTACGCCTGGTAGTGCACGTCAAGGAGGAGAGTTTGATGTATACGAACGCAAGGATGATGTACGTACGACGAGATACAAGTAAAAGAGGTACTTTTGGACATTTAGGCGAACGGTAAACTTAACGGAACTTACGCCGAAATACATATTACAAAATATCATAGTAATTTGATACTTAAAATGGCTAGGAATATACGCCAACATAAAATATTTTATTGCAGCCTGATTGTTCATCACTTTTATCCTTAGATCAAAGGCAGCATACACAATAATTATAGGCCTACTGGCAAAAAATACAAGCCGTACGTACATTAAAATAAAATAAAAATAAGGTCAGACAAGGTATGACTAAGAATAAAGAACAAAAGATATGGTAATTTGTATTCAACATTTTTATTAACTCAAAGGCAGCATTCATATGTGTGTGAATATGCATATGCCTCCAAATGAACAATTAAATAGATGCTTAGTGAACAAAAATACATACTTTATTTATACAAAACAACCAAATGTTCAATATTCTTCAAGGCAATGGGGCATGTTGCGCAGCGGTCAACATAATTTTTTTTCAGCCCGAGCCTAGCCACAGTATGTAATTCTGAGCCTCTTATTGGCTGTTATGTCAAGCCATTCTCCTGGTTCCGAATAGAGACGGTAGGTAGTAGCAGGGGTCACATCCGATCAAACATGGAGGAAGTTTATCGAGTGAGATGTGGATAATATTCGATGTTGAATTGCATTATTAGCGTGAAACATGCATGAAACGTGCTTTAGATCAAGTTTAAAACAACCCACGCAGCAAATGAATGCGTTCCAATCAACATTGAAGGTCCAAGTGAAATCATTCGACATTTATCCACATGTATTAAGACCTATGATAATATACTTCTTTTAAGAGCGGAAATGTGCACGAGTGGTAACGTGCGAGCTTGGTAACTTTGTGTCCTGGGTTCAAGACTGCCGGAGACCAGAAATTTTTACTTCTTTTGAATTATTTTATTATATCCTCCCTCCTTTTTACTGCATGTTTTATGCCTTGCTTTATTGAAATTATCTGTATGAGTGATTGAAATAATAAACATTGTTTGGCGGAATTCTTCCATGTTCTCACTTCAATTTATATTCCTCTGCTTACTGTTCAACGCGGCTAGCGTTCTTGGCTGTCTCCCCAGAGGTCCGGGTTCGATTCCCAAATCTGCCGATGTATTTATTTATTTATTTATTTACAAGTAGGTGGGCTCAATGACCACCATGTCCAATTTGCTCAAATGAACAAGAGCAACATCAGCGTCGACTTCTGCAGTGGTCAAGCTGCTTGCCTCACCAAGGTGGACCGGGTTCGATTCCCAGCTCTGCCGATAAATTTCATTTCTGGTGTGAGGACTGCAACGAGGTACATTCAGCCTCGTGAGCCAAAACTGAGTAGAGGTTGGTTCGATTCCCACCTCAGCGATCTGAAGTGATTTTCCATAGATTTCCACTTCTACTCCAGACAAATGCCGAAATTGTTCATAACAATGCCACGACCGCCTCCTTGCGAATCCTCACCTGAATATCAAATACTCACCATACTACATACACCACAATATTTATTTATTTACAAGTAGGAGGGCTCATTGACCACCATGTCCAATTTGATCAAATTAACAAGAGCAACATCAGCGTCAACTTCTGCTTGCCTCTCCCCAAGGTGGACAGGGTTCGATTCCCGGTCAATTCACGTGAGATTTACGAAGGGAATAATCACGTTCTGAGTTTTGGTTTCTAACTAAATTGGAGGTTCCGTGTCTAATGATCGCGAGATTGTGTGTTTGAGTCTTCAGTCTTTTGACAGGTTTGATGCAGCTGTCCATGTCTCCCTGTCCTGAGTTAATCTTTTCATTTCTACATAGCTACCACACCCTACATCCGAGGCAATCTGTTTGACATATTCTAACCTTGGTCTACCCTACAGTTCTCGACCCTTCCGTCTAACAATGTTTATTATTTCAATTACCCATACAGATAATTTCAATAAAGCAAGGCATAAAACATGCAGTAAAAAGGAGGGAGGATATAATAAGATAATTTGAAAGAAAAAGAAATTTCTTCCCTCGAGCAGTCTTGAACCCGAGACACAAAGTTACCAAGCTCGCACGTTACCACTCGTGCACATTTCCGCTCGTAATAGAGGTATATTATCATAGGTTTTAATACCATGTGGTTAAATGTCGAATGATTTCACTTGGACCTTCAATGTTGATTGGAACGCATTCATTTGCTGCGTAGGTTGTTTTAAACTTGATCTAAAGCACGTTTCATGCCTGTTTCACGCTAATAATGCAATTCAACATCGAATATTATCCACATCTCACTCGATAACCTTCCTCCATGTTTGATCGGATGTGACCCCTGCTACTACCTACCGTCTCTATTCGGAACCAGGAGAATGGCTTGACATAACAGCCAATAAGAGGCTCGGAATTACATACTGTGGCTAGGCTCGGGCTGGAAAAAAAAAATGCCAGCGGTCAAGCTATTCGCCTCACACCAAAGTGGACCAGGTTCGATTATCGATCATTGAATGTGAGATTTTCAATTTGAAATGCCATGTCCTGTGGTTGGATTCCACGTAAAATGGAGGTCCCTTGGCTCATGATCACAAGATTAACGGTCACGTAAAGCTACAAGCTTCTTTTTCTTCAAAGCAGGTCGAAAAGCCACTCTCATAATCTCTAGCAAAACATAAAACCAATAAGCAGACCTCCAAGCCCATCCTTTTCCATCTCCCAACCAACCAATAATTAAAAATCATGGAACCTAACATTGTAAAAGCCAAGAGTAAAAAAAAGATATATTAAAAAACAAGACAGCATCAAAAAAAGAATATCTTCACAGATGTGGAACTTAATTTAGCATGGCCCCCTTCTACCTCACTGCCAGACCATTACAAGGAATACCTTAGCTCAAGGCTCAATACTCCTTGCAATGATCTATCAGTAAAAAGGTAGCCATGCTATAACCTGAAGCAAGACCAACTACAATCCTCAGACCTTAATGTAGAAAAAACATGGCGGCGATGGTTGCCCTACCTATAGCTAAGATCATGTCATCGGGCTTGTCACAGTTCGTGTAAATTATTATTTTTACTCACCTAAGAGCATAAAAGATATCACAAGACAAGACTAGGTTCCAAAGAAATATGCATCAATAATTTAGACTTACCTGAATTAATTTATCTATATAGTGCTGGCGTCGAATTATAGGTTTCTTCGTCTTCACCCAAGGGGCAGCTACAATAGTTTCACTGTTTCTGTGGTTGAAAAAGAAGCTTTTTGGCGAGTTATCACGATTTGTATTAAAGTTCAGTAATTATAGATTAATATTATTAGCAAAAAAATCAAACAGATTCTGAAGTAGGAGAGAAGAAAGTACCCGGTTACTGAAGTGCTGTCCCAGCACATGCAGAGTATTTGTGTACACAATCGGAATGAGAATAGTTGCCTGAAATAATCAAACCAACGCCATAGAAATACAATTCAATTAAGACTTCTCGTGGAATTGTCTAAAATCTCGGGTAAAGCATCACACCGAATTAGTTGATTGAAATATGCAAAGAAGTCGTCGTGTGGATATCAGAACATAATTATGGAGAATACTACACACAGGGGACACGATAATATGTTACCATCTAACCTATTAAACATTCGCTGTTACTGTTTGGAATAGTTGTACGCTGGAAATAGTTGATTTAGTAAAGAACTATAGGTTGGAAAGCACCATCTCCCTCTTACGGAATTATCGCGTCACAGCATCTCGCAATATAAGTACATAATTGGCAAGGTACTCACAACACTTTATTACACACATCATAATAAAAAAATAACTTGCAAGCTGTAAGAATCACAAAAGTATGAATAATGACGGAACACAATGAGTTCACTGCTTGGCACAGGGGGAACATCTTCTTTAACCAATAAATCAGAAGTTCACTGTATTATTTGGCGTGTATACAAGGCAGTGTAGAACATCTGCCAGACTGTTAAGGATTTACGGAGGCACCTATTGCTGAGCGTTCAAGATAACGACAACAGTTTGGTCTAGCCGTAGATGCTCATTGCGGTTTCCCTTTACATACTTAAGTTCGACACTATGAAGCGTACTAAGCTTTTATTATATTGTCACTAACTAGTAAATCATTGCGGTGTATATTCTTGAGACACTTCTATTATGCTTTAGTCTTAGGTACTTCAACATCCGAAGTAAATGACACAATGCCATCAGTTGACTGGACAATCCTCACACAAACGAACTAGTCCATATTAAGCGTATTATCACATATTTAAATACGATTGCAGTACATTAACGCGAACTGGACTTGACAGACATACAGAAGACACTAAAAATTACAGATGAGCGACAGTTTATCCCAACTTTCATCAAACGAAGCTAATCAAAGCTAAATAGTGTATCCCAGCAACGAATGTAAACAAACAATATGCCGGGGCTTCAGCATACGCCATTTTCACACTTTCGAGACCTGCATTAAGGTCTGAGTATTGTAGTTGGTCTTGCCTGAAGTAAACCAAGATAAACTGTACAGTGACAATTCGCCCCCTATGTGATTCTCGCGTGTGAAACACGTGAGGATCACATACCAAAATAAATATACAACTAAAATAATACATTTCACACATACCGGTACACTAAAATATCACACACAGCATAAAATAACTTAACACTTCCGAAGGAACTACATAATCGTCATCAAGCCAATCCACTTTCCAATATTATGTCTTGAAGAACTCCTTCCTTTTCTTCTGTTTCTCCTTCTTCCCCTTTTCCTTCTTTATCAGCTTCTTTGTTTTCTTCTGTTCTTTGCTTAGTCTTTCTCCTCCTTCTCCTGCCTTCCATCTCGTCTTTTTCTTCATTAGCCATGTCATTCCGTACCTTCTACTCCTCATTTTCCATCTCCACCGTTCCTGTTTCCTTCCCTTCCTCATTTTCTTAGTCTTCTTCTTCTTATTCTGATCCTTCACACTATTTATCTTCCTTTGCCTGACATCTCATCTTCTTGCTACTCCTCTTCTTCGCTTTCCAACTCATCCTTTTATCTATCCTCCTGGCCCCTTTGTCTTCATTCTCAACCCCTTTTTGTTCTCTTCTCTTCGTTTTACATCTCATCCTTTTCATCCCGATCTTCCTTCTCCAACACTTCTTCACCTCATCATTTTCCCTTATGTTGTCCTCTTCGTGATTCACTCCTGCACTTTCACCCTCATCTTTAACCTCTTTTTCTTGACTGCTACTGATCTCCTCATGACCAACGTCATATGCTTCTCCTTTCTCTTCTTCAATTTCTTCCCTCTCACCTACTTTCTTACTTTATTCCATTTCACCTTCTCCGTTATCCGTTTCTCCTTTCCCTTCTACCTTGCCCTCTATCTCATCTTCTTCCTTGTCCTCAGTTTTTTCCTCCTCCATTTGCCCTTGTTCTCTCTCTTGTCCGTCTTTCATTTCTTCTTCGCGCCCCCCAGCTCTTTGATAATTTTCTTGCTTTCCTGTAATTACTTCACTGATGGAGTCAAGCTTCTCCTCTACATGTTCTTTCAGCCCCAGGGACTCACATCTAGTGGGACGTGGGTTGGCGACCACGGGGCCCCAGCTGAATCCGGCATTGCTTCCACTTACTTGTGTCGGGCTCCTCTCTGTCTTCTTTCCTGTCGACCTCACTTGGTCAACTCTTGTTCTCTTCCGACCCCGACGGTATTAGGTTATCCGAGGCCTAGAGAGTCTCTTCCTTTCCCGCCTTAATTGGCCCTTGTCTCATGTTTTCTGATTCCCTCCTTCTGCGAGGGGTCACCCTTCTTTTTCTTTTCATGTTATCTCCTGCCTTCTGCTGAAGGCCCTCAAGGAGGCAGGGTGTATGTAGCCCCACCACTTTTGGTGCACCCTAGATAATGCTACACCCTCAGGGGCTCACGGCTGGTGAGTTCGGGAGTTGGCGACCCCGAGGAATTCCTGAGCTGGGACCTGTTTCCCCCTTTTGTCTCTTACCTGTAGGCCGGATCCCCTCCTCTTTCACTTTCCTATCTGCCTTTCATGGCTCTCCTTCTTTCCAAGTCCCTCAATCCGCATTCTTCGAGGGTTGAGGGCATTTCTTTTCCTCCTGTCCTTTATTTGCCTTATTCTCCTTTTGTTTTACATTTCTTCTTCTAGTATATAAGTTAGTAGTTAGTTTTAGCTATAAGTTTACATTTTCATTTTCATCTTCACGATCACCCAAACCATTAGGGGCCGATAACCTAGATGTTAGGCCCCTTAAAACAACAATTATCATCATCATCATCATCAGATGTGTTCT
Source organism: Meconema thalassinum (assembly GCA_946902985.2). Lineage (NCBI taxonomy): Eukaryota > Metazoa > Arthropoda > Insecta > Orthoptera > Tettigoniidae > Meconema > Meconema thalassinum. The sequence goes on along the minus strand of OX336392.1, from coordinate 507,469,814 downwards.
TTCATAGATTCTACCTGCTTATTTATGTGTTCACTTAACTTGTCCAACTGCTCCATGATCATTTGGACCAAAACAGATTCTTACTATTCATACTTTTGTAGCCGGACTCCACTGCTCTTAAAAGTCAATATTTTTTTCCTTTATCCTGCACTGTACTCACTTTGTTACTTCTCTTTCCTCACACCCTTATTCGAGCTCGTATCCCTCTTTAGAGTTCCACGTTGTAGCGTCATTTGTTGTAGTTCTAATATTCGAGGGTGGTGGTAATTAATACCTTGAGGGATTCATTTTTCATCTACTATATCAAGCTCAAATACCACTCACTCACTGTTTCATTCATCACGAAATCTCAGAAACTACCGAACGGATTGGAATGAATTTTGGTATGCCCCTTTCTCAAGGGCCGCAAACGCGCACTAAGAAACGATTTTTGGATATTCAGGTTCTAAAGGGGGTGTTAAGGGGGTAGACCTGCATTTCATTGAATAGCAATATCCCCCGATTGGTTTCATTGGGGAATGTGATACTCGGCATATACAATCATCATTAAAAATAAGAAGACACGTGTCTGAGGGTTTTTCGATGTGGTGTATATTATGAGGTGCAAGGGGTGAAAAGTGGGGGTTGAAGGATTCCTAACGGAGCGTGTATCTCTTAAACGACATAAGCGAGGAGTTTAAACGACATAAGCGAGCAGTTTGAAACTCAGCGGAAAATAATCAGCATAAAAATAAGTAAATAGGGTTTCACCGTTTTTTTTTCATAAATCCAATTTAAGGGGCCCATGGGGAGGGGTGAAATTCAGGGGGGGGGGGGGAACAGGTAATATGTAAAATTATACATGGCCTATGTTGTAGACAATAACACATTACATCTTTTTTGTCTCTTGCTATTTCATCATACGACAAAAATGTAGGGAGTTATTAATGATTTTGTACTTTTTGGCTGGAATTTTCTAAGTCCCAGGAATGACATACAAATTGATTCGAATGAAATTTCAAAAAAATAGCTCTTTTTAATACTTTTATTATAATTTTCACGTCTTTTAGGGTCCGAAACCAACATGATATTTTCATGGTTTTTTTTTCGTCCCATGCATTTATGGTTTCAGGTGATTGTTAAGGGGGCAGACCTGCGTTTCATTGAATTGCGATATCTCCCGATTGGTTTCATTGGGGGATGTGATACTCGGCATATGACACGTGTCGGAGAGTTTTTCGATGTGGTGTATATTATGAGGTGAAAGGGGTGAAAAGTGGGAGTTGAGGGATTCCTAACGGAGCGTGTATCTCTTAAACGACATAGGCGAGGAGTTTGAAACTCGGAGAAATCAATCAGCTTAAAAAAATAATTTCAAAAATAAAATTAAAATAAATAGGTGTTCGACCGTTTTTTTTTTCATAAATCCAATATAAGGGGCCTATGGGGAGGGGTGAAATTCTGGAAGAAAAACGTCCACTAAGGAAGGATTTTTGCATGTTCACTCTCATCGAACAACCAAAACTATTGAAGTTAGATGAATGATATTTTGGGGATTTGTTTGTTGTGTGTCGAAAACGTGCACTAAGGAGATATTTTTGGATATTCAGGTTCTAAAGGGGTGTTAACGGGGTTAAACCTGCAATTCATTGAATAACAATATGACATGACTATGACGCGAGCGAAGCTGCGGGTACCTGCTAGTAACTATATATTTATTTCTCTTTCTTCTTCACAATTTTTCCACATCATTGATAAACGGCCACTCCCATAATCTCTAGCAAAACATAAAACCAATAATCAGACCTCAAAGCCTATCCTTTTCCATCTTGTAACCCACCAATAATTAAAACTCATGGAACCTAACATTGTAAAAGCCAAGAGTAAAAAAAACACGATATATATAAAAAAAACAAGACAGCATCAAAAAAGAATATCTTCACAGATGTGGAACTTAATTTAGCATGGCCCCCTTCTACCTCACTGCCAGACCATTACAAGGAATACCACAGCTCAAGGCTCAATACTCCTCCCGTGGCTCATAATCACAAGATTCACGGTCACGTAAAACTACAATCTTCCTTTTTCAATACTCCTTGCAATGATCTATCAGTAAAAAGGTAGCCATGCTATAACCTGAAGTAAACCAAGATAAACTGTACAGTGACACCCTTAAGCCGAATTCTTTTTATCGTCTCCAAGACTGACATAATAAAAGTATACTGGAAAATGTGAAATTTTATGCCTATGCTGATGAAAAAAGTAACAGTAAATATTAGGCTTAGGTTTACTTCAAATTGTAGGCTACTTGTCGTTCAATAACTCTCGGTCTTTTCTTGGGTGGCTGAAACAGATGCTGTGGGAAATAGAAAATTGCAGGAACCGCATCATCTTTAAGCAGTGGTTTGTTTCTATTTGAATGAAACAAGTAGCATGATTTATAAAAGTGTTCACAGCTATAATCCATTTCTTTAATACATCTGGACGTTTCCATGGAAATCTGTAATATAAGCTAGGCCTAGGTTATAATTCTGTGCCTCATCATCATCTTCTTTGCATTTTCCCATTTATGTGGGGTCTGCCTTCCTGCAATGATTCCTCCACTTCGATCGATCCTTAGCGTCCCGGGGGCGGAGTTTAGCGAACCGCATGTCATCTCTCACCCTATCCAGCCAGCGTGTTTGAGGTCGCCCTTGAGGTCGACGACCCTCCACATTCAGTTGAAGGGCAGTCTTAGCAACTGAGGTTTCACTGCTACGGAGCACATGTCCATACCCGCAGACGTGATTCGCGCATTTTCTCTGTGATTGGGGCAACCTTGAAATCCTTCCGCACAGCATCATTCCTAATATGGTCCAGTCGAGTCAAGCCATTGGACCACCGCAACATCTTCATTTCCAGTGCATGAAGCGCCTGTTCGTGCTTCGATGTTGTGGGCCAGCATTCAGATCCATAAAGGGCCACCGGTCTAATCACTGTGCGATATACTTTAGATTTTAGATGCAATGGAATTTTCTTATCGCATAGGACTCAAGTAACTTGGCGCCATCCATGCGGCAGTGACTCCTGTTTTGACATCAGGAATCGTGCTGCAGTCTGAGGTGATGCATGACCCAAGGTATTTGAATTGGGTCACTTTATTAAGTTGAACCTCACCAACAGTGATCGTGCCATCAGTTTGGTCACCGCATTCCAGGTATTCCGTCTTCTTCAGGTTCAATTTCATCCCAAATTCTTCAAGACGCATCTTCCACTCTTGTACTTGCTGTTCGAGGCGCCCACGGGTCTCGTTAGCTAACATGACATCATCCGCATATAATAATGTCCATGAATGCCTGGTTTGGATGTAATTTATGATGGCGTTCATGCAGAGAATTAAGAGTAAGGGGACAAGGCTGATCCTTGATGGACACCAACGGTGATTTGGAAGGTATCGGACATTCCTGCTGCGCACCGCACTGAGCTTGTTGTCTTTCGGTACAGAAGTTTCACCCAGTTTACATAGACTTCAGGTACACTGTGTAGCCTCAGTGCCAGCCAGATGAGATCATGTGGTACTCTATCGAGCGCCTTTTCCAAATCAAGAAAGGCTAAGTGAACTGTCTTCCTTTTCTCATGGTGTCGTTCCATCAATAGACGAAGTGCATGGAGAGCGTCTGTTGTTCCGCTGTTTTTAACAAAGCCACACTGGTTAGATGAAACAGTGAAGATGTTTCATAATCTCGCATCAAGAACACGTTCAAATATTTTCATAGTAAGTTATGGCATAGGAGGCGGATATGCCTATAATTTGAGCATTCCAGTATATCTCCTTTTCCTTTCCAAATGGTAATTGTGATACTGGTCATCCAGGCCTCTGGTACTGTGTCTTTCATAATAATTTTGTTGAAGAAGTCAGTAAGCCACACTACACCTTGTTCCTCCAGGAAATTCCATACCTGGGCTGTTATATCATCTGCACCAGGCGCTTTCCCCGGCTTCATTTTGTTGATGGCAGTGGACACTTCCTCTGTAGTGATAAATGGCACAGGGCCGTGGATAGGGTCAGCTGTCGGTAGAGGCGGATGACGGAACTCCGTATGGCATATATCCTCAAAATACTCCTTTCAGCGACGTAGTATGTCATGTCTCTTTTGTAGGAGGAGCCCATTTGTCTTTGATGTTGATGACATGACCGAGATCGTGTGTGGCACGCTCTCGAGCGCGGGCAAGTTTGTAGATTCTATTTGTGCTACCAGGCTTATCCAGCTCGTCGTAGATGGCTTTGCAATGTGCTGCTTTTGCACTGGACTTGAGAGCCTATCTAAATCCTCCAAGCTGCGTGTCTGGTGCCATGTCTTGTAAGCAGCTTTCTTCTCCCTGGTTACCTGCTGCACATCATCATTCCACCACCAGGTCTGCTTGTCAATAAGGCATCGATTTGGTTTAGTGACACCTAGAGTGGATGTGGCCCATGTCTTGATGGATTCGGACAGTGTGTTCCAGCCATCTTCTACTGATGACGTTGTAGAATTTGAAATCGATGGTATCAATGCTTCTTTGATGGTAGCTCGATGTTCTAATAGTCTCCACCATTTAATACGTTCAATCTTCGTGCTTGGCCTCACAGATACATAATCTGTATGGACTGCGGCATCTAGTACAAGTATTCGGTGTTGAGGAGCAACACTGTCATATGGGATCACTTTTGTATCCTTGATCATTGCGAGGTCTCTTCGTCGTGTCATCCAGTAGTCAATTTGGGATGTATGACTTCCACTATAGTAGGTATCCCGCTTTCTAAAAAAAGGTGTTTGTTACAGACAAATCCCACGCTTCCGCAAATTCTAGGATTCGAATACCATCATTGTTACGGCTACCATAACCATGGCCTCCGTGATTTCGTTCAAATCCGTATCTTTCATAACCAACATGTCCATTTAAGTCTCCACAAATGAAAATAAATTTGCTATCATCAACAGCTCGAGATCGTTCCAAAACTTGTCTTTCTCTTCTTCAAGGCAACCAGTCTGTGGAGCATAGCATGACACAACTCGGATTAAACTGGTCCCCAAGGTTATCTGTATTGACATCAGGCGGTCGCTGATGCGTGCTACTTCTGAGACGCTGTCGCGAATCCACTGGTTTACAATGACACCGACACCATTTGCACTTTTCTTACCATTATAGATTAGTTTGTAGCCTTCTCCGATATCTCTTGATTTTGCACCTGCCCATCGGGTTTCTTGAACGCAAGCTATGTCCACATTCCGGTGCTTCAAAGAGGCGGCCAGTTCTCGGCTTCGGCCTGTCATTGTCCCAATGTTGACACTGGCTAGTCTGATATGATTTGATGTATGTTGGTCTAGCTTCTTTAGCCGACGTCGACGATGCGTCGGTAGCCCTCGTCCATTTTCCACATCGTTCGGGCGAAAACGGTGCGCGTCGCTTAGATGGGACGCCCGAGCATTTATATCTGAATGAAGAGGAGTCAACTGCATGTTGGATACGACAAAAATACCTCAACCGACGTGTCGCTACGCCTGTCGTCAAGGGCATTTTATACCTACTGCCAGGTAATAACTTATAACCTATAATAGGGCCTACATGCATATATCATATGCTATTTAGGCCTATTATGTCAAAATTTGATGTAAGGCGTATCTATAAACGCAGAATAGGCTAACTTCATTACAAATCTCAATTCGAAAATAAAGTAGACCGTAAACCTACCGTATTATTGGAAAATACCATACATAAAACGTTGCACAGAGGTACGTACGGTCAAATATATGAAGAGAATCACGACACATCAGCTGACTTGCAACCTAGAGTTCAATGGTATGACAGTTTTTGGAGCGACTAGTTAGGTTGGTTGGTTGGTTCTTAAGTTTAGGGGCTGCGACAACGTGGTCATGTAGCCCCGTGTACGTTGGGTGTGTGTAGAATCTGTCTGATAACCGGTGTTAATCGTGATGACTGTATTAGTGTGTGTTATCTGTTTTTTAATTTTAAGTACTGCAACTTAGAATTTTTCAAATAGTTCCTACTTTTGCCACCAAGCGCCACCGTCAACGACTACTAGGCTAAGTTCAGAACTTAGCTACTAGACGCCACCGCAGTCGGCTCTTGGCAATGAACGTAGAAACCTAAGAGCGTTGTTGACATTCTTAACCTATCCAATTTAGCTTCACACAAGTGCAATTAGTGGAAGGTTCTTTAACATGCCATAAATCTATGACATGGGACCGCCGGATTTACTTCCACTCCGAAGGAAGGCATACTGAGGGATTTTTAACGCTCTTAAAAAATCCGACGGCTTCGGCCGGGTTTGAACCCGCTATCTTGGGCATAAAAGCTCAGCATACTACCGACTACGCCACCGAAGCCGCTAGCGACTAGTTACCTGGTAGTACACGTCAAGGAGGCGATGATCAGGAATCAGTTTTAAGCGAGGGTTACCATGGGAGGTCCCCCAGGGGCTCACATCTAGTGGGACGTGGGTTGGCGACCACGGGGCCCCAGCTGAGTCCGGCATTGCTTCCACTTACTTGTGCCGGGCTCCTCTCTGTCTTCTTTCCTGTCGACCTCACTTGGTCAATTCTTGTTCTCTTCCCTCCAGGGGCTCACATCTAGTGGGACATGGGTTGGCGACCACGGGACCCCAGCTGAGTCCGGCATTGCTTCAACTTACTTGTGCCGGGCTCCTCTCCGTCTTCTTTCCTGTCGACCTCCCTTGGTCAACTCTTGTTCTCTTCCGACCCCGACGATATTAGGTTATCCGAGGCCTAGGGAGTCTTTCACTTACCCGCCTTAATTGGCCCTTGTCTCATCTTTCCTGATCCCTCCTTCTGTGAGGGGTCAGCCTTCTTTTTCTTTTCCTTTTACCTCCTGCCTTGTGCTCAAGGCCCTTAAGGAGGCAGGGTGTATGTAGCCCCACCACTTCTGGTGCACCCTAGATAATGCTACACCCTCAGGGGCTCACGGCTGGTGAGTTCGGGAGTTGGCAACCCTGAGGGATTCCTGAGCTGGGTCCGTTTTCCCGTTTTGTCCTTTACCTTTGGGGCGGACATTCTCCCCTCTCCTCTCTTCTCCTTTCCTCTCCTCTCCTCTCCTCTCTTCTCCTCTTTTCATTATATATACTTTTCTCTTTAAGATTCCCGTACTGTTTTTGTTACTTGGCTCACCGTGTATCTAAATTCCCTTCTAGCGATTTTTTTAAGGTCTTTTTAATCTACGTTGCATTTTGTAAGTTTTTTCGATCTAAATTACATCTCGCGATTGTTTTCAACTTCAATAGCATTTTGTAAAGATTGACAATCTAAATTGCTTTTTGGTAAGTCTTTCAATGCAGGTAGCCGGGCCTTTTAGTGAGAATTTTGAATTTCAATTGCATTTTGTAAGTATTTTCAACCAAAACCGCATTTTGCACGAATTTTGAATCTAAATTGCATTTTGTTTGGTGGGCATTTTGTACATATTTTGATTCTTAGTTGCATTTTGTGGGTATTTTGATTCTAAATTACATTTTGTCAAGTATTTTCAATCTAAATTGCATTTTGTAAGTATAGTCAATCCACGTGAGTCGTTTGAATCTACCGTACATTTTGTAAGCATTTTCAACTTCAATTGCATTTTGTATGTATTTTGAATTTCAATTGCACTTTGTGAATAATTTGGATTGGAACTGGGATATTTCAATCTGAATTGCATCGTGTATTTTCAATTTCAATTGCATTTTGTAAATATTTTGAACCTCAATTGCATTTTCTACGTAATTTCGATCTCATTTGCATTTTGTAAGTATTTTGAAATTCAATTGCATTTTGTAGGTATTTCGACACCACATTGCATTTTGTACGTATTTTGAACCTAGCCTTCATTTTGTGGGTATTTTTCAATCTATTCTTTTTGTGCAACTTTTCGTTCTAAATTCCCTTTTGTAAGACTATATTGTGAGTTGTTTCGATCTGAATTCCTTATTGTACGTATTTTCCGTTTCAGATAACGTTGTTCTGGATTCCATTTCATTATCATTTTCGCTATCACCCAGATTATTAGGGGCCGATAACCTCGATATTAGGCCCCTTAAAACAACAATTATCATCATCATCATCATCTTGTTTTCTTCCGCTCCGACGGTATTATGGTATCCGAGGCCTAGGAAGTCTCTTCCTTTCCCGCCTTAATTGGCCCTTGTCTCATCTTTTCTGATTCCCTCCTCCTGCGAGGGGTCAGCCTTTTTTTTTATTTTCATGTTATCTCCTGCCTTCTGCTCAAGGTCCTTAAGGAGGCAGGGTGTATGTAGCCCCACCACTTCTGCTGCACCCTGGATATTGCTACACCCTCAGGGGCTCACGGCTGGTGAGTTCTGGAGTTGGCGACCCCGAGGGATTCCTGAGCTGGGTCCGGTTTTCCCCCTTTTATCTATTACCTGAGGGGCGGACCCTCTCCTCTTTCGCTTTCCTATCTGCCTTTCATGGCTCTCCTTCCTTCCAGGTCCCTCAATCCGCATTCTTCGAGGGTTGAGGGCATTTCTTTACCTCCTGTGTTTTATTTGCCTCATTCTCCTTTTGTTTTCCATTTCTAGTCAATAAGTTAGTGGTTAGTTTTAGTTAGGCTATAGGTAACATTTCATTATCATCTTCACGATTACCCAAACCATTAGGGCCGATAACCTAGATGTTAGGCCCCTTAAAACAATTATCATCACCGTCATCATCATTTGTCATTGTTTGGAACTTTTTCTCCTCTCTTTTTCTCTTCCTTTCTTCTCTCTTCCTCTCTACATTTGCTTTTGTGTCTGCATTTTCTTTATGGATGTCCTTGCATTGCTTGGAAGTTATCACGTAAGGCATGCTCTGCTCGTTCCGAAGAATTTTCCTCTTTTGTGTTTCAGGTCATACACGACAGTTCTCCAGTGATTTAACATCCGAACGTTTCATCACACTTCTTTCAGATGGAGTTCGTGGTTGAGACGATTCATTAATGTATAGAAGAGCTGTATTAAGGACTGATTGTTCTTGATGTTCAATTGATCTTTGTTCCTGAGCAGTTGGTTCATAGTGTATTTCTCTGGATTGCTGTTCCGTATGCTGTCCATCAAATTCTGAATTTTGGTCACTACGCTCAGTAAATTCCTCATACAGTCTGTACAAAATTCTTCACTGTGTTGTTCTTCTTCGATTACCTTCTCAATGTTTTTGAACTGCTCAATTCTCTCCTCTCCAACGATATTGCAGAAGGTTTCAAATGTCAGGAATTTATTCTTATTAGAAATTCCCAAATTTGTATTAATATCGGTCGGTGGATTTCAGATATCATTTGAAAAGACAGAGATAATGGTAGCAAATCCACTTGTAATCAATCGCATAACAGTAAATAACAAGAAAGTTAAAATAGTGAAGCAATTTAAATACTCAGGAGAAATTATTACTTACAATGATAAAAGCCCAAAAATTAACATGGTCTACATATAAAAGAAAATATCTATCAATCGCAACAAAATTAAAACATTACAAGACGGTGGTTCAACCAGAGGTGACATATGGAAGCGAAGCTCTTTTTAAAGTTACTCAGAAAAAAAAAGAATCGACAAAATTTTAAAAGTAGAAAGAAGAATAGCTAGAACTTGCATAAATAATAAAAAAATATCAGAAAGATGTACAGTGGCGGATAGTACCAAATGAAGTGGTATACAGAGAACTGGAGCCCATCACTGATACTATTCGGAAGAAACGGATTTCTTTTATTGGTCACATCATGAGGACACTAGAAACCAGGTTATCTAGAAAAATTGTAGTGAAACTTTGGAATATAAAACAACAAGTAGGATTGATTAAGGAAATTAGAGAAGGTATGAAAGAATTAGAAATAACCCTGGATAACTTGCAAAACAAAACAAAAAAATAATAAAAAGGTAAAAGATATAAAAATAAGATTTCGGGCAAAAATAGACGAACGTAATTCAGTAAAAAGGGTATTTACAGATGAGGAACGCCTGAGAAGATCAGAGCGAATGAAAAGCTACTGGGCAACTCGGAAATAAAACTTACTGAAGAAGAGGACCAAGAAATGATTGACTGAAGTGGTCCAATGAGGCCGTAAAAGCAGAAGTAGAATAAGAAGAAGAAGAAGAATCGGTCGGTGTAGCAACACAGTTCTTTCTTCTGATACATTTAGTGAAGTCTGGGTTCCAAGGGACAGGGCCACACTCTAAAACCATTCTTCAAAGTTTCATGCTTTATTCTATCATTCACAATCTTTTCCGGCACTGGAGCAAAGTCCTTTCTCGTGAGGGCCTCAGAAGGATGTTCACGACGCCAATTTAGCACTCGTTTCTTCCATTCCCTCTTGACTGGCTGAAATACAGCAACATCCGCTGGTTGGAGAATTCTTGTGGCGTTTGGATATAATGCTATAAGAATTATCCGAAGTTCAGTGCAGAGCTCGCTAAGCTGAAAAGTAAGATGATTCTTGTGACCATCCACGATGAGTATCACGGGAAATTTCACTTGTGTTTTCACCAGATAAGGATGAAGTACATTTGCCACAAATTCGAAGAATACTTCCGATTTCATCCAGCCTGAGTCACTGCAGCCTATGCCCCACGAATCTGGGACAAACTGTATAATCTCACTAGGGAGTCTTTTGTAGTTGTATACTATCATTGGAGGGCAGACTGAACCATCAGCTCCAAATGTGAACATAACTGTCAGGGTTTCCTTTTCATTTCCCATTGAAACTTCGTACACATTTTTTGAACCTTTTGGAGCAATGAATTTATGATTCTTTGGACACAGTTGAAAGTTTGTTTCATCTCCATTAAACACCCTCCATGGGTCTTGGAGTATATCAAACAAATTTTCTGATTTCAAGTATGTTTCAATCTCCTTAAACCATCTTCTAATATCTGCTTCACTTAAATTAGCACTAGCCTTTGTTATACTCACGTCTCTTCCTTCCCCGCCTTAATTGGCCCTTGTCTCATCGTTTCTGATTCCCTCCTTCTGTGAGGGGTCAGCCTTCTTTTTCTTTCCCTTTTACCTCCTGCCTTGTGCTCTAGGCCCTTACGGAGGTCTCCCCCAGGGGCTCACTTCTAGTGGGCGTGGGTTGGCGACCACGGGGCCCCAGCTGAGTCCGGCATTGCTTCCACTTACTTGTGCCGGGCTCCTCTCCGTCTTCTTTGCTGTCGACCTCACTTGGTCAACTCTTGTTCTCTTCCGACCCCGACGGTATTAGGGTATCCGAGGCCTAGGGAGTCTTTCACTTTCCCGCCTTCTTTGGCCCTTCTCTCATCTTTCCTGATACCCTCCTTCTGTGAGGGGTCAGCCTTCTTTTTCTTTTCCTTTTACCTCCTGCCTTGTGCTCAAGGCCCTTAAGGAGGCCGGGTGTATGTAGCCCCACCACTTCTGGTGCACCCTAGATAATGCTACACCCTCAGGGGCTCACGGCTGGTGAGTTCGGGAGTTGGCGACCCCGAGGGATTCCTGAGCTGGGTCCGTTTTCCCCTTTTGTCCCTTACCTTTGGGGCGGACCCTCTCCTCTCTCCCCTCTCCCCTCCTCTCCTATCCTCTTTTCATTATATTTCCTTTCTCTTTAAGATTCCCGCACTGTTTTTGTTACTTGGTTCACCGTGTATCTAAATTCCCTTTTAGCCATTTTTAAGGTATTTTTAATCTACGTTGCATTTTGTAAGTTTTTTCGATCTAAATTACATCTCGCGATTGTTTTCAACTTCAATTACATTTTGTAAAGATTGACAATCTAAATTGCTTTTTGGTAAGTCTTTCAATGCAGGTAGCCGGGCCTTTTAGTGAGAATTTTGAATTTCAATTGCATTTTGTAAGTATTTTCAACCAAAACCGCATTTCGCACGAATTTTGAATCTAATTGCATTTTGTTTGGTGGGCATTTTGCACATATTTTGATTCTTAATTGCATTTTGTGGGTATTTTGAATCTAAATTACATTTTGTCAAGTATTTTCAATCTAAATTGTATTTTGTAAGCATTGTCAATCCACGTGAGTCGTTTGAATCTACCGTACATTTTGTAAGCATTTTCAACTTCAATTGCATTTTGTAAGTATTTTGAACCTCAATTGCATTTTGTACGTAATTTCGATCTCATTTGCATTTTGTAAGTATTTTGATTTCACTTGCATTTTGTAAGTATTTCGACTTTACGTTGCATTTTGTACGTATTTTGGACTTAACCTACATTTTGTGCGTATTTTTCAATCTATTACTTTTGTATTTTCGTTCGAAATTCCCTTATGTACGTATTACCGCTCTCCATTTGGTGAGTAGTTTCATTCTGAGTTCCTTTTTGTAAGTATTTTCCGTCTCACTTAATTTTCGTTCTGGTTTCCGTTTCATTATCATTTTCGCTATCACCCAGATCATTAGGGGCCGATAACCTAGATGTTAGGCCCCTTAAAACAACAATTATCATCATCAACCTTACGGAGGCAGGGTGTTTGTAGCCCCACCTCTTCTGGTGCACCCTAGATAATGCTACACCCTCAGGGGCTCACGGCTGGTGAGTTCGGGAGTTGGCGACCCCGAGGGATTCCTGAGCTGGGTTCGTTTTACCCTTTCGTCCCTTACCTTTGGGGCGGACCCTCTCCTCACTCCCCTCTCCACTCCTCTCCGCCATTCATTATATTTCCTTTTGTCTTTAAGATTCCCGCACCTTTTTGTAGGTATTCTTAATCTACGTTGCATTTTGTGAGTGTTTTTCAATCTCACTTGCATTTTGTAAGGATTGCCAGTCAAAATTGCTTTTTAGTAAGTCTTTCAATATAGGGGGTCTTCTTGTGAGTATTTTGAATTTCAATTGCATTTTGTATTTTCAATCTAACCCGCTTTGTTCAAGTAGTTAAGTCTCAATTGCAATTTTGTGGGTATTTTGAATCTAAATTACATTTTGTAATTATTTTCAATCTAAATTGCATTTTGTAAGTATTGTCCATCCAAATGAGAAGTTTGAATCTACCATACCTTTTGTAAGCAATTTCGATTGCCTTTTGTGTTTTCAACCTACCCCGCTTTGTTCAAGTAGTTAATTCTCAATTGCATTTTGTGGGTATTTTGAATCTACATTACATTTTGTGCGTATTTTCAATCTCATTTGCATTTTGTAAGTATTTTGATTTCACTTGCATTTTGTAAGTATTTCGACTTTACGTTGCATTTTGTACGTATTTTGGACTTAACCTACATTTTGTGCGTATTTTTCAATCTATTACTTTTGTATTTTCGTTCGAAATTCCCTTATGTACGTATTACCGCTCTCCATTTGGTGAGTAGTTTCATTCTGAGTTCCTTTTTGTAAGTATTTTTCCTGCTACATAAGGCATAATTGTTGGGGCTCACTGTCTATATTTTATGTAAACCATTTTCGTCTTATCCATAGCAGTGAGCTGTTTTTATCTTCATCCTTCCATTTCACGTCATTTCATTTCGTCAGGGGCCGATAACCTCGATGTTAGGCCCCTTAAAACAACAATTATCATCATCATCATGTTATACTCTCAGATGTTCTTTCTGTCAGAACTGGATGTCTCCGAAGGAAAGCCTTGTACCACCCAATGCCTGGCAGGTTATCCTTGAAAAGAGTTTTTCCTTCGTTTGATGTCAGGAATTCCTGCACACTGACTTGAACATCTTCTCTCCGCCTAGAGAAACCTTTCTTGCTCAAGTCTATTGGCAACTCAAACTAACACTTGGGGCGCTGCGGTCGGTCTGGACAAGAAGTGTAAAAATACTCAATAACACGCGTTTGATATGGGACACTTTTTATTTTTCTGTTTTGATCAGTAAATGTGGTCCCTAAAATAATGACAGTGTATCTTATATATAAAAGTGAAAGTCTGTATGTTTGTATGTATGTATGTGGGTGGGTCTGTTCCGTATACAAATCTACACCGTTCCACCAATCTCAACCAAATTTTGCATACACATAGTTTAGGACCCAGAAGGAACCGCTGGCTACATGCATTTTCGATAGTCTTTCTCATTCTTCTGATTTCGGCCCTTTTTGCACTCAAGCACATGCTAATCAAATCATAAAATAATCTCATGTAGGAATGGCAAGGCTGGACGTTTCCATTGCAACATAGCTCAAGTCGAGACACGGCCGACTTGATGCCAGTTACGCCCTGCACTACCGGTATAGAAAATGTGGATCTTTACTTGAAATCCCGTTAGTTACTCAACTGCTTATACAGCACTGTCAACCGAGTTTAGCATAACAAAGACTTGACACTATCTACTATATATTTGTCAAATACCACTCACTCACTTACTGACTCATTCATTCATCACGAAATCTCAGAAACCACCGAAAGGATTGGAATGAAATTTGGTATGCAGCTTCCTCAAGGGCCGCAAATGCCCACTAAGAGAGGATTTTTGGCTATGCAGGTTCTAAAGGGGTGTTAATGGGGTAGACCTGCATTTCATTGAATAGCAATATCTCCCGACTGGTTTCATTGGGGGATGTGATACTCGGCATATAAACTCATTATTAAAAATAAGAAGACACGTGTCTGAGGGTTTTTCGATGTGGTGTATATTATGAGGTGAAAGGGGTGAAAAGTGGGGATTGAAAGATTCCTAACGGAGCGTGTACCTCTTAAACGACATAGGCGAGGAGTTTGAAACTCAGCGAAAAAAAAAATCAAAATAAAACAGAAGTAAATATGTGTTTGACCGTTTTTTCATAAATCCAATTTAAGGGGCCCATGTGGAGGGGTGAAATTCTGGGTGGGGGGAAACAGGAAAGAAAGTGTTCTAACTGATTGACTGACTGACTCACTCATCAAACTCAGGGGGAAATAACTGCTTTAAAGTAAGTTAATAGCTGTTCGACAGTTTCTTTTTTCATAAATCAAATTGAAGGGGTTCATGGGGAGGGGTGAAATTCTGAAAAAAGAAAATTGAAGGAAAATGTCCTGACTCACTCACTCACTCACTCACTCATCATCGCCCAGCCAAAATTATTGAAGTTAGAAACATGACAGTTTGGGGATATGTTCATTGTATGTCAAAACCGTCTACTATGGGAGGATTTTCGGATATTCAGGTTTTAAAAGAGTCTTAAGGGGGTTAAGCCTGCATTTCATTTAATAACAATATCTTCCGATTGGTTTCATTGGGGGATGTGATACATGGCATATAAACTCATCATTAAAAAAATAAGAAGACACGTGTCTGAGTGTTTTTCGATGTGGTGTCGTATTATCAGGTGAAAGGGGTGAAAAGTGGGGATTGAAAGATTCCTAACGGAGCGTGTATCTCTTAAACGACATAGGCGAGGAGTTTGAAACTCAGCGGTAAAAAATCAGCATAAAAAATAAGTAAATATGTGTTTAACCGTTTTTTCATAAATTCAATTGAAGGGGCCCATGGGGAGGGGTGAAATTCTGGGGGGGGGGGAGGGAACAGGAAAGAAAGTGTCCTTATTGATTGACTGACTGACTCACTCATCAAACTCAGGGGGGAAAAACTGCTTTAAAGTAAGTAAATAGCTTTTCGACAGTTTTTTTTGATCAATCAAATTGAAGGGGTTCATCGGGAGGGGTGAAATTATGAAGAAGAAAAAATTGAAAGAAAATGTGCTGACTCATTCACTCACTCATCATCGCCCAGTCAAAAATATTGTAGTTGGAAACATGGCATTTCGGGGATATGTTCTTTGTATGTCAAAACCGTACACTAAGGGAGGATTTTTGGATATTCAGGTTCTAAAGGGGTCTTAAGGGGGTTAAAACTGAATTTCATTGAATAACAATATCTCACGAGTGGTTTCATTTGTGGATGTGATACTCGGCATATAAACTAATCATTAAAAATAAGCAGACATGTGTCTAAGGGTTTTTCGATGTGGTGTATTATAATGAGGTGAAAGGGGTGAAAAGTGGGGGTTGAAGGATTCCTAACGGAGCGTGTAGGCCTATCTCTTAAACGACATAGGCGAGAAATTTGAAACTCAGCGAAAAAAATCAGCTTAAAAAGTAAGTAAATCGGTGTTCGACCGTTTTATCATAAATTAATTTAAGGGGCCAATGGGGTGGGCTGAAATTCTGGGGGGGGGGGGGGAGGAGAGAAAGTGTCCTAAATAACTGACTATCTCACTCACTCATCAAACTCAGGGGGAAAAGACAGCTTAAAAATAAGTTAATAGGGGTTCATGCGTTTTTTCATCAATCCAATTTAAGGGGCCCATGGGGAGGGGTGAAATTCTGGTAAAAATAATTGAAAAAAATATCCTGTCTGACTCACTCGCTCATCACGCCCAGCGAAAACTATTAAATTTGGAAACATGAAATTTTGGGAATATGTTCGCTGTATGTCGAAAACGTCAACTAAGGAATGATTTTTGTTTATTCGGGTTTTAAAGAGGTGTTAAGATGTTAAACGTGCATTTCATTGAATAACGATATCTCATGAGTTGTTTCTTTGGGGACGTGTTATTCGGTATATAAACTATTCATTAAAAATTATCAGACATATGTCTAAGGGTTTATCGATATGGTGTATATTATGAGGTGAAAGGGGTGAAAATTGAGGGTTGAGGGATTCTTAACGGAGCGTGTATCTCTGAAAAGACATAGGCGAGAAGTTTGAAATTCGGCGGAAAAAAACAGCTTAAAATACAAGTAAATAGGTGTTCGACCGTGTTTTCATAAATCCAATTTAAGGGGCCCTTGGAGAGGGGTGAAATTCTGGAGAAAAAAAAACAGGAAAGAAAGTGTCCTAACTGATTGACTCACTCACTCATCAAACTCAGGGGGAAAACAGCTTTAAATGAGTAAATAGGTGTTCGACTGTTTGTTTCATAAATCCAATTTAAGGGGTTCATGGGGAGGGGTGAAATTATCAAAAATAAATGAAAGAAAATGTCCTGACTGACTGACTCACTCACTCATCATCGCCCAGCCAAAATTATTGAAGTTAGAAACATGAAAGTTTGGGGATATGTTCGTTGTATGTCGAAAACGTCCACTAAGGAAAGAGTTTTGGATATTCAGGTTCTAAAGAGGTGTTAAGGGGGTAAACGTGCATTTCATTGAATAACAATATCTCACGAGTGGTTTCACTTGGGGATGTGATACTTGGCATATATACTAATCATTAAAAATAAGCTGACACATGTCTAATGGTTTTTCGATGTAGAGTATAATATGAGGTGAAAGGGATGAAAAGTGGGGGTTGAAAGATTCCTAACGGAGCGTGTATCCCTTAAACGACATAGGCGAGGAGTTTGAAACTCGGAGGAAATCAATCAGCTTAAAAATAAATAAATAAATAAATAAATAAATAAATAAATAAATAAAATAAATAGATGTTCGACCGTTCTTTCATAAATGCAATTTAAGGGGCCTATGGGGAGGGGTGAAATTCTGGAAGAAAAACGTCCACAAAGGAAGGATTTTTGGATGTTCACTCTCATCGACCAACCAAAACTATTATAGTTAGAAGAATGATATTTTGGGGATATGTTTGTTGTGTGTCGAAAACGTCTACTAAGGAGGGATTTTTGGATATTCAGGTTCTAAAGGGGTGTTAACGGGGTTAAACCTGCATTTCATTGAATAACACTATGACACGACTATGAAGCGAGCAAAGCGATGCTATAAATGAGATGGTATGAGTCTGTGTATTACTCAATCACGCAAGTACCACTGGTCCGATTTACATGAATTTTACTTGGAAGTAGCTGATTTACCTGGTTAACATATAGGTTACTTTTGATTTCAATACTCCCCCCAGGGGCTCACATCTTGTGGGCGTGGGTTGGCGATCACGGGGCCCCAGCTGAGTCCGGCATTGCTTCCACTTACTTGTGCCGGGCTCCTCTTTGTCTTCTTTCCTGTCGACCTCACTTGGTCAACTCTTGTTCTCTTCTGACCCCGACGGTATTAGGGTATCCGAGGCCTAGGGAGTCTCTTCCTTTCCCGCCTTAATTGGCCCTTGTCTCATCTTTTCTGATACCCTCCTTCTGTGATGGGTCAGCCTTCTTTTTCTCTTCCTTTTACCTCCTGCCTTGGGCTCTAGGCCCTTAAGGAGGCAGGGTGTATGTAGCCCCACCACTTCTGGTGCACCCTCGATAATGCTACACCCTCAGGGGCTCACGGCTGGTGAGTTCTGGAGTTGGCGACCCCGAGGGATTCCTGAGCTGGGTCCGTTTTCCCCTTTTGTCCCTTACCTTTGGGGCGGACCCTCTCCTCTTTCACTTTCCTATATGCCTTTCATGGCTCTCCTTCCTTCCAAGTCCCTCAATCCGCCTTCTCCGAGGGTTGAGGGCATTTCTTTTCCTTCTGTCCTTTTATTGGCCTTATTCTCCTTTAGTTTTCCATTTCTTCTTCTAGTATATAGGTTAGTAGTTAGTTTTAGTTTTAAGTTCGCTTTTCATTTTCATCTTCACGATCACCCAAACCATCAGGGGCCGATAACCTAGATGTTAGGCCCCTTAAAACAACAATTATCATCATCATCATCATCATGATTTCAATACTTTGCACTATTTAAAGATGGCGAGCATTTTAGTGACGTCACTACACCCTTTGGTTTCAAACTTTCATATTTCCATTTCAAATAAAAAGAGAACGCCAAGAAATAGCAAACTTTTGATGGCATATACGAGGTTTAAAATTACATTTTCTATCCGAAAGGTATCTCCAACGGTTAGCGAGTAAAACCTAAATTTGTGCTATAAAACACGGTCAACGTCGAGCGGTGTAGTTGGACAAAATGTTCCATCCTTAATCTCCCTCTGCGCAGCACCTCGCCTATCCCCTGTTTTAACTGTCACCTTCACATTTTAATTTATTTATGACGCGTAGCGAAGCACGGGTACTTCAGCTAGTATATGTATAAATGTGCGATACACGTGATCTAATTTGTGTGTTCCACTGGATTTTATGTGTCAATTGCATATTATCAAGCATCGGTTGTCTGCTGGTATTTGTTTTTGTGCAGTTCGAGTCATGGCGCTGTTACGTTTAAAAGCTATATTTGAGTTTGCTCACTGTACCATAGACTCTAGAAATTATTTGCTGCATGGTAGGGCGAAGGGACGAGTTTAACTTGTATTAAAACTCGAGGTAGACAGGAATTGCTTGATTTGGATGGTACCGGTAGGTATTAACCCTGCGAAGTCAAATTAGGCCTATATGACTCGTAATGGAATGGCTCGGATATCGCAGAGCCAGGTGATGGCGGTTGGTAGGGTTATTGGAAATGAACTAGGGAGCGGGGAAGGATACCTGACTGATGAAGCTTGGCTGTCCTCGGCTGGTGTAGGCTTGGCTATCTTGGTACGGCTTGGCTTGGCGAGACTGTGCTTGGCTGTCTAGGTGCGGTTTGGTTCGGCGTAAGTGAACAACCCGTCCTGTCGTCAGTGAGTGTAGTGGTGAGTGGTCCAACCCGCTCTTGTTGCCCGTATTTATTTGGTATCGTCACCTTTCGGCTATTGCTATTTGTATCTTTTGGAAAGTGGTGAAAACGTATATCCGCAGCCCTCTTATACATCGACTTACAGCCGTAAACTGAGCAATATACTTTGCTTTTACTCATTTTGCACTCTATCAACGAGTAAAACTTATTACTTATGTATAAAGACACGAAGAATTTACTACGATCTGCTTACCAATACAACAGTCACCACGTGACAAATGTACCCTACTTGGTATGTTTCTCATTTTTACCGCTAGATGTCATATCAGATAGCTGGAGTTGCCAATTAGCCAATTAACCGAACTTTCTTCTTCATTTTCGGGTCAACTCTTGTTCTCTTCCGACCCCGACGGTATTAGGGCATCCGAGGCCTAGGGAGTCTCTTCGTTTCCCACCTTAATTGGCCCTTGTCTCTTCTTTTCTGATTCCCTCCTTCTCCGAGGGGTCAGCCTTCTTTTACTTTTCATGTTATCTTCTGCCTTCTGCTCAAGGCCCTCAAGGAGGCCGGGTGTATGTAGCCCCACCACCTTTGGTGCACCCTAGATCATGCTGCACCCTCAGGGGCTCACGGTTGGTGGGTTCGGGAGTTGGCGACCCCGAGGGATTCCTGAGCTGGGTCCGGTTTCCCCCTTTTGTCGCTTACTTGTGGGGAGGACCCTCTCCTCTTTCACTTTCCTATCTGCCTTTCATGGCTCTCCTTCCTTCCAAGTCGCTCAATCCGCATTCTTCGAGGGTTGTGGGCATTTCTTTTCCTCCTGTCCTTTTTTTGCTTTATTCTCCTTTTGGTTTCCATTTCGTCTTCTAGTATATAAGTTAGTAGTTAGTTTTAGTTATAAGTTTGCATTTCATTTTCATCTTCACGGTCACCCAAACAATTAAGGGCCGATAACCTAGATGTTAGGCCCCTTAAAGCAACAATTATCATCATCTTTCTGTCAGAACTGGATGTCTCCGAAGGAAAGCCTTGTACCACCCAATGCCTGGCAGGTTATCCTTGAAAGGAGTTTTTCGTTCGTTTGATTTCAGGAATTCCTGCACACTGAGTTGAACATCTTCTCTCCGCCTAGGGAAACCTTTCTTGCTCAAGTCTATTAGCCAATTAACCAAACTTTCTTCTTAATTTTCGGTAAGAATCTGGCTGGGACCAAATGTGGACTTAGATTGTCCTTTAAGGTAACGCTGAAGAGTTGATCTAGGGACACCGAAGTTTCTTGCTGCAGTTTTTATCTTCTCTCCGTCGTGAACCGCAGCAACTGCAGCCATTAAACGTTCCTTCTTATGGGGCTCCTCCTTTCCTTTATTTGTCTTTGGAGTTGGAATAAAATAAATAGACCTGTTGTTGTTGTGTTTGAGTCTTCAGTCTTTTGACTGGTTTGATGCAGCTCTCCATGCCTCCCTGTCCTGAGCTAATCGTTTCATCTCTACATAGCTCCGACACCCTACATCCGAGGCAATCTGTTTAACATATTCTAACCTTGGTCTACCCCTACAGTTTTTGTCTTCGACCCTTCCTTCCATAACTAAGCTTGCTATTCCTGGGTGTCTTAGTATGTGTCCTACCAACCTATCTCTTCTCTTCATTAACAGTCGCCAGAAACATCTCTCCTCTCCCACTCGTCTTAATACCTCTCTGTTTGTAACCCTATCTACCCGTCTGATCTTCATCATTCTCCTGTAACACCACATTTCAAATGCTTCAATTCTCCTCTTTTCTGCTGCACCAATAGTCCAAGTTTCACTTCCATAGAGCGCCACGCTCCAGACAAAGGCTTTCAAAAATGACTTCCTAATACCTAAATCTATATTCGATGTCAGCAGATTCCTTTTTTGTAGAAATGCTTTCTTTGCCTGAGCCAACCTACTTTTAATATCCTCTTTGCTTCGTCCATCACTGGTAATTCTGCTTCCTAAGTAACAGAAGTCTCCTACTTCCTTCAGCTTTTCACCTGCCAATTTGATCTCCATAGAGGTTTCTGATTTATTTCGGCTGCATTCCAGTATTTTTGTTTTACATTTATTAATTTTCATCATGAATTCTTTCCGTAAGACGGAGTCCATACCATTCAAAAACTCATTCAAATCCTCAGGCTTGTCGGCCAAGATGACGATGTCATCAGCAAATCTCAGAGTTGAAATTATTTCTCCTTGAATCTTCACTCCCACTTTAAATTTTTCTCTAATTTCCTTCATTGCTTGTTCAATGTAAAGATTGAAAAGTATGGGTGATAAGTTGCAGCCTTGCCTTACACCTTTCTGAATACCAGCTTCTCTCTCATGTCCTTCAACTCGAATGACTGCTGTCTGGTTTCTGTACAGATTGTATATCACCCTCCTATCCCTGTACTTTATTCCAATCGATTTCAAAATGTCAAACAATTTAGTCCAATCAACATTATCACAAGCCTTTTCTAAGTCTACAAAAGCCATGAACGTTCTCTTATCTTTCCTTATTCTACCTTCCAAAATCAGCCTAAGACTTAGTACAGCTTCCCTTGTTCCTACATTTCTCCTGAAACCAAACTGGTCTTCACCCAACTCCCAACTCCGTTTCTATCTGGCTTTCAATCCTCTTGTAAATTATTCTAGACAGGATCTTTGAAGCATGAGTAATCAAGCTGATTGTACGGTAATCTTCACATCTGTCAGCTCCCACTTTCTTTGGTATAGGGATGATTACATTCTTCTTGAAATCAGGGGGTACCTCACCTGTCTCATAAATCCTACACACCAAGTGAAATAACCTGAACAGACCTTCATCTCCTATGCAGCGTAGCAACTCAATCGGTATATCATCTATGCCTGGTGCTTTGTTCCTGCTTAAGTCTTCCAAAGCTCTATCAAATTCTGATCTCAATATTAAATCTCCTTTCGCATCCTCATCAATTTCCTCCTCCCTTTCCATTACGTGATTCTCAATCTCCTTTCCCTTATACAAACTCTCGATGTAAGCTTTCCATCTGTCAACCTTTTCTTCCCTATCTGTAAGAGGCTTTCCATTTGTGTCCTTAATATTACAGCACTTAGTCTTCTTTTTCCCAAAAGTATTCTTAATCCTTCGATAAGCTGTGTCTACTTTTCCTAATTTCAGACAATTTTCTATACCTGCACATTTCTCTTTCAGCCATTCTTCTTTCGCTTCCTTGCACTGCTTGTTAACCTCATTTCTCAGACGTCTGTATTCTGCTTTCCCCTTTTCATCTCTTAGATTCTTGTGTCTCCTCCTTTCATCCATCAATTCTAGTATATCCTGAGTGATCCACGGTTTTCTACCTATTCTTTCTTTCCTACCAATGTTTTCTTCTGCAGATTTTGTTATTTCATTCTTCAAAAGTGCCCATTCATCTGCAATTGAAGTTTGTTTAGGGTTTTTCATTAGTCCTTCCTTTATACTCTTCTTGAATCTTTCGTTTACATCCTTCTCTTTCAGTCTGTCTATTGCCCACCTTTTTGGCTTTTGACTTTTCTTCAGTTTCTTCAACTTTAATCTGCATTTCATTACAACCAGATTGTGATCAGAGTTTATGTCAGCACCAGGATATGTTTTACAATCCAAAATCTGGTTTCGAAACTTCTGCTTGACCATAATGAAGTCGATTTGGTAACGCCCTGTATGTCCTGGTCTCATCCATGTGTATATTCTTCTATTGTGGTTTTTGAATAAGGTGTAAGCTATGACCAATTCATGCTCGGTGCAGAATTCTACCAGCCTGCTTCCTCGATCATTCCTTTCACCTAATCCGAAATCTCCTACTATCTTCCCTTCTCTCCCTTTTCCTACCACAGCATTCCAATCTCCCATTACTATAACATTTTCATCACCCTTGATATACCTCAGAATTTCGTCTATTTCTTCGTAGACCTTTTCAACATCCTCGTCATCAGCTTGACTGGTAGGCATATAGACTTGTACCACTGTGGTGCAGGTAGGTTTAGTATTGATTTTTGCTACAATAATCCGTTCACTATATTGCTCATAATATTCCACCCGCTGTCCAAGTTTCCTACTCAATATGAGGCCAACCCCTGCTTGGCCACTGTTTGATTTAGTGCTAATGACCCTATAGTCTCCTGACCAAAAGTCCTGTTCTTCCTGCCAGCGCATTTCACTAATACCAACCAAATCCAACCTCAACCTATCCATTTCCCTTTCTAAGTTTTCTAACCTTCCACTTCCTAGCAGACTTCTAACATTCCACGCTCCGATCCGTAGAATGTCAGATTTCCTCTTTGTCACTTCTGTGATGTTAACCCCCTCTCGAGTAGTCCCCACCCGGAGATCCGAACGGGGGACTAGTTTACCTCCGGATTGAAATTTTACAAGAGAGGAGGCCATCATCACATGTAATTATGCATAGAGAGGTGCATATCCTCGGGAATAGCATTACGGCTGTAGTTTCCCGTTGCTTTCAGCCGTGCAGCAGGACGCAGTGTAGCCATTATTTGCCTTATATTATCAATATCTTAACCGTCTATAAGACAGCTTACAAAGGCTAAAAGCCTTGTCGTTGCTTTATTTGTCGTAGCAAAAAACTACATAAAAGCTCTATGAATTTTAATATCATGTGAGGACTTGAGCATTCACTTAGACTTTCGCCATTTCAATATGCCTTCAGGAGATACTTCCCTTCATTAACTTAACATAATATGAAAAGAATGAGGAATCATAGTAATGGGCACGGCCAATTTTACACTGAAGGGCACTGTGCCCATCAATGTCAAATACCGTTCTACAAGTGTCCCATTGTTGAAATGTATACACAGAGGTCATAATGAAAATGCCCCCAGGGGCTCACATCTAGTGGGTTGTGGGTTGGCGACCACGGGGCCCCAGCTGAGTCCTGCATTGCTTCCACTTACTTGTGCCAGGCTCCTCTCTGTCTTCTTTCCTGTCGACCTCACTTGGTCAACTCTTGTTCTCTTCCGACCCCGACGGTATTAGGGTACCCGAGGCCTAGGGAGTCTCTTCCTTTCCCGCCTTAATTGGCCCTTGTCTCATCTTTTCTAATTCCCTCCTTCTGCGAGGGGTCAGCCTTCTTTTTCTTTTCATGTTATCTCCTGCCTTCTGCTTAAGGCCCTCAAGGAGGCAGGGTGTATGTAGCCCCACCACTTTTGGTGCATCCTAGATAATGCTACACCCTCAGGGGCTCACGGCTGGTGAGTTCGGGAGTTGGCGACCCCGAGGGATTCCTGAGCTGGGTCCGTTTTCCCCTATATGTCCCCTACCTTTGGGGGCGGACCCTCTCCTCTTTCACTTTCCTATCTGCTTTTCATGGCTCTCCTTCCTTCCAAGTCCCTCAATCCGCCTTCTTCGAGGGTTGAGGGCATTTCTTTTCCTCCTGTCCTTTATTTGCCTTATTCTCCTTTAGTTTTCCTTTTCTTCTTCTAGTATGTAGGTTAGTAGTTAGTTTTAGTTTTATGATCGCTTTTCATTTTCATCTTCACGATCACCCAAACCATCAGGGGCCGATAACCTAGATGTTAGGCCCCTTAAAACAACAATTAGCATCATCATCATAATGAAAATATTAATCATATAAAAATGCATAATACTTAGATGTTCATACATTACAGTATGCCCATTGTCGGTATGTTTCCTTATTTTATTTGTATACTCGCCAACTATTTAATTTTTACACTTTTTACTATCACATACATTTTTTTAGAACAGCATGTGAATGCCATAACTCACTGACAACGTCTATAACAACTGAACTACCAAATGCCAAATTACTAAATAAAATTATAAATCAGGGGCCGATAACCTAGATGTTAGGCCCCTTAAAACAACAATTATCATCATCATCATCAAAATTATAAATGTCCCTACATCACTCCCCGCCAACAAAGTCTTCTTCTTTTTACACTGTACCTACGTACTTACACAAAGCATTCTTAGGGTATTACTCAATAATGTTTGCAAATTTTGCTGGAAATCTCACAACACGTCCTGATTTGGTGGTTTTGCGAGGCACTTGGGGACAATTCGTATCATCCTCAACAGGCAGCTGATCTGATAATTGTAGATCTTCGTGTGTACTGCTATCAGGAATGAAGTAAGCTTGTTTGAGTCGATCGATAGAAACGTTGATCAGTTTGTCCTGAATACTCAAATTGAAAAAATTTGGTGAACGTTGAACTACTTCATATGGTTGTGTGAGTCCACTCTTTACCCTATCGATTCTGACAAACACATAATATGAACTTTTGAGATCCTTGTGAACGAAAGTATTACTTTGGCCTTGTGGGAGCTATCTCCTGGCTTCAAGCAATTCATCCGTTTCTTCAGTTCAGTGACGAATGTTGGAAGGTCAGTGTCCACTATGGTGTAGGGTTCCTCAAAAAAAAATCATCAGGCAACTTTAACGTAGTGCCAGAGACCATCTCCGCCACTGTAGAATTGCTTTCATTCCTGAAGGAGCAACGAAGACCAAGTAGAATCATGGGCAGCATATCACTCCATTTAGCTGTAACATTGGTTCGAATGGCACTCTTCAGCGTACGGTGAAACCTTTCGATTTTCCCATTTGCCTCTGGGTGGTATGCAGTCGTTCTTGTCAGTTTACAACCGCAAATCTTTGTCAAAGTTCGGAACATACATGACTGGAATCGTCTTCCCTGATCTGCTGCGGCGTTCCGAATCTGGTAATCCAGGAATTGAAAAATGCTGTTGCTACGGTCTCGGCTTCAATATTCCCCCCCCCCCCCCCTCTGAGGGTGGGGGGTTTAGAATACACCCACGGTATCCCCTGCCAGTCGTACGAGGCGACTAAAAGGGGCGGCGACCTTGGCTATACTTTAAGGACTCCGCGTTGGTTTGTGAATTGGACCCCCAGTGGGTGGGAGGAAGCGAATACATCCACGGTAATCCCTGCCAGTCGTAAAAAGCGACTAAAAGGGTTTCTCGGATCGGTCCAGTTTCGAGGGTTTGACAGTCAGCTCTAAAAGACATACACCCGTGCGGTATAACTCTCATTAGGTTATATCGCACTTCTTTCCGTTACTGCTTTCAGGGTCTGGCAACCAAAATTTCTATATGTGCGTGCTGTTAGGGGATGGGCCACTTACGCTAGCGACTACGCTCGAAAGCCTGTTTCGGTCTTGGCCGCGCCGACAGGTGGGTGTGCCATGTACCCGTGGAGTAGTATCCGCCTGACTACGCTGGTCCCCGCACAGCCGAATGTCTGAGCTGTAAAATCCAGTATATGCCAAGGGGTACATGCCGATACGGCATTGTAAAACATCGGACCCCCGGGCAATGCCTTCCAAGCTAGGCGGGCCTTGCCCTGGCTGGGTAGCGCCTACTGTGACGGCCCGTGATCGGATGTCGGTGGCATTCGGGGAGGATGATCTGGCCATGGGTTCAAAATGAACAAGTAGTTCCGTGAAGAACTATACAGCCTATTTTCATGTATTCTGCTCATGTTAATTGTCTCTATCAACATACAAAATTTCATTTTAATTGTCCCCCAGGGGCTCACATCTAGTGGGTTGTGGGTTGGCGACCACGGGGCCCCAGCTGAGTCCGGCATTGCTTCCACTTACTTGTGCCGGGCTCCTCTCTGTCTTCTTTCCTGTCGACCTCACTTGGTCAACTCTTGTTCTCTTCCGACCCCGACGGTATTAGGGTATCCGAGGCCTAGGGAGCCTCTTCCTTTCCCGCCTTAATTGGCCCTTGTCTCATCTTTTCTGATTCCCTCCTTCTGCGAGGGGTCAGCCTTCTTTTTCTCTTCCTTTTACCTCCTGCCTTGTGCTCTAGGCCCTTAAGGAGGCAGGGTGTATGTAGCCCCACTACTTCTGGTGCACCCTAGATAATGCTACACCCTCAGGGGCTCACGGCTGGTGAGTTCGGGAGTTGGCGACCCCGAGGGATTCCTGAGCTGGGTCCGTTTTCCCCTTTTGTCCCTTACCTTCGGGGCGGAACCTCTCCTCTTTCACTTTCCTATCTGCCTCTCATGGCTCTCCTTCCTTCCAAGTCCCTCAATCCGCCTTCTTCGAGGGTTGAGGGCATTTCTTTTCCTCCTGTCCTTTATTTGCCTTATTCTCCTTTAGTTTTCCATTTCTTCTTCTAGTATGTAGGTTGGTAGTTAGTTTTAGTTTTAAGTTTACATTTCATTTTCATCTTCACGATCACCCAAACCATCAGGGGCCGATAGCCTAGATGTTGGCCCCCTTTAAACAACAATTATCATCATCATCATCATACTTCTCAAAGGCCTTCCCCCAGGGGCTCACATCTAGTGAGTTGTCCCCCAGGGGCTCACATCTTGTGGGCGTGGGTTGGCGACCACGGGGCCCCAGCTGAGTCCGGCATTGCTTCCACTTACTTGTGCCGGGCTCCTCTCTTTCTTCTTTCCTGTCGACCTTCCTTGGTCAACTCTTGTTCTCTTCCGACCCCGACGGTATTAGGGTATCCGAGGCCTAGGGAGTCTCTTCCTTTCCCGCCTTAATTGGCCCTTGTCTCATCTTTCCTGATACCCTCCTTCTGTGAGGGGTCAGCCTTCTTATTCTTTTCCTTTTACCTCCTGCCTTGTGCTCAAGGCCCTTAAGGAGGCAGGGTGTATGTAGCCCCACCACTTCTGGTGCACCGTCGATAATGCTACACCCTCAGGGGCTCACGGCTGGTGAGTTCGGGCGTTGGCGACCCCGAGGGATCCTGAGCTGGGTCCGTTTTCCCCTTTTGTCCCTTCCCTTTGGGGCGGACCTTCTCCTCTCTCCCCTCCCCTCTCCTCTTTTCCTTCTATTTCCTTTTCTCTTTCAGATTCCCGCACTGTTTTTGTTACTCGAATCACCGTGTATCTAAATTCCCTTTTATCGATTTTTAAGGCATTTTTGATCTATGTTGCATTTTGTAAGTTTTTTCGATCTAAATTACATCTCGCGATTGTTTTCAACCTCAATTGCATTTTGTAAAGATTGACAATCTAAATTGCTTTTTAGTAAGTCTTTCAATGCAGGTTGCGGGGCCTTTTAGTGAGTATTTTGAATTTCAATTGCATTTTGTAAGTATTTTCAACCAAAACCGCATTTCGCACGAATTTTGAATCTAAATTGCATTTTGTTTGGGGGCATTTTGCACATATTTTGATTCTCAATTGCATTTTGTGGGTATTTTGAATCTAAATTACATTTTGTCAAGTATTTTCAATCTAAATTGTTTTTTGTAAGTATTGTCAATCCACATGAGTCGTTGGAATCATCGTACATTTTGTAAGCATTTTCAATTTCAATTGCATTTTGTAAGTATTTTGAATTTCGATTGCACTTTGTGAATAATTTGGATTGGAACTGGGATAAGGCCTTTTTCAATCTGAATTGCATTGTGTATTTTCAATTTCAATTGCATTTTGTAGGTATTTCGACGCTACATTGCATTTTGTACGTATTTTGAACCTAGCCTTCATTTTGTGGGTATTTTTCAATCTATTCCTTTTGTGAATCTTTTCGTTCTAAATTCCCTTTTGTAAGAACATTTTGTGAGTCGTTTCAATCCGAGTTCCTTTTTGTAAGTATTTTCCGTCTCACTTAATTTTCGTTCTGGTTTCCGTTTCATTATCATCTTCGCTATCACCCAGATCATTAGGGGCCGATAACCTAGATGTTAGGCCCCTTAAAACAACAATTATCATCATCATCATCTAGTGAGTTGTGGGTTGGCGACCACGGGGCCTCAGCTGAGTCCGGCATTGCTTCCACTTACTTGTGCCGGGCTCCTCTCTGTCTTCTTTCCTGTCGACCTCACTTGGTCAACTCTTGTTCTCTTCCGACCCCGACGGTATTAGGGTATCCGAGGCCTAGGGAGTCTCTTCCTTTCCCGCCTTAATTGGCCCTTGTCTCATCTTTTCTAATTCCCTCCTTCTGCGAGGGGTCAGCCTTCTTTTTCTTTTCATGTTATCTCCTGCCTTCTGCTTAAGGCCCTCAAGGAGGCCGGGTGTATGTAGCCCCACCACTTTTGGTGCACCCTAGATAATGCTACACCCTCAGGGGCTCACGGCTGGTGAGTTCGGGAGTTGGCGAACCCGGGGGATTCCTGAGCTGGGTCCGTTTTCCCCTTTTGTCACTTACCCTTGGGGGCGGACCCTCTCCTCTTTCACTTTCCTATCTGCTTTTCATGGCTCTCCTTCCTTCCAAGTCCCTCAATCCGCCTTCTTCGAGGGTTGAGGGCATTTCTTTTCCTCCTGTCCTTTATTTGCCTTATTCTCCTTTAGTTTTCATTTTCTTCTTCTAGTATGTAGGTTAGTAGTAAGTTTTAGTTTTAAGTTCGCTTTTCATTTTCATCTTCACTATCACCCAAGCCATCAGGGGCCGATAACCTAGATTTTAGGCCCCTTAAAACAACAATTATCATCATCATCATCATTTTAATTGCTGTAACAGATTCGTAGATATTGAGAACCGTCTAAATATTTCATATGGTCGCCAGGATGGATTTTTATTTTTGTACTATTACATTAAGATTATTGTGTACGTGTGGTATTCAAACTTCAATCGCATGATTAGAACACAAGAAGTAAAAACGAGATTTTAAAAGTACGCACACCAGCCATCTTGTGATTATGTAAACAATTGAAATAAATTACATGCCAGTGGATCAACATTTGTATAAGAATTTAACGTGCAACGTTTCACGGCACTCGGATAGTTAATTCGCGAGAAACGTCCATTTAAATATTTATACCTCGCGTCGCCGCCATGTTGGATTTGTGCTCACCAGGTTACTGAAAGTCCTATAGGTGAACATATGTTCATAGTTTCTATGAACATAAAAAAAATCGGTTTGGTTGCTGTAAAAGATTCATAGATATTGAGAACCGTCTAAATATTTCGGAAGCTCGCCATTTAGGATTGTTATATGTATAGGCCATAGAGTTATGTACCATTCAAGGACAATTATTGCTTAGCTTCATTATTCAAACTTTCACTTCGATCGCATGATTACGACACAAGAATAAAAACTTAATTTTAACATTTCGCACAACCGCCATCTTGAGGTTATGTAAACAATTGAATTAAATTAGATGGCAGTACATTAAAATCTGCAAAATCATTTACTGTACCACATTTCACTGCGCTGAGAGAGTTAAATCACGAGAAAAGTCTATTAAAATATTTCAAATTCGCTTGGTCGCCATGTTCGTTTTGTACTTTACAGGTTTATGAAATATACATAGGTAAACTTGCATCAGTACCCTTTATCTCCGTACAAAATTGCATGATAATATCTGTAATAGTTTCGGAGATATAGAATGTCAGTGAAATATTTCGCACAGCCGCCATTTTGAGGTTATGTAAACAATTGAACTAAATTAGACTCCAGTGCATTACAATGTGTATAAACATTTGCTGTACCAAGTTTCATTACGTTTGGATAGTTAAATCGCGAGAAATGTCTATTTAAAAGTCTCAATTTCGCTTGACCGCCATGTTGGTTTTGTAGTCACCAGGTCTTTGAAAGTCTCATAGTTGAACTTCTAGTAGTGCCCTTTATCACCGTACACAATTTTAGGGCGATATCGGTAATAGTTTCGGAGATATTGAATGCTAGTGAAATATTTCGCACAGCCGCCATGTTGGATTGGTGAGATGTAACAAAATTTGAAGGGCACGGTCGAGGTCGCCGGGAATAGTGCTATGAACTTACCGAGTTTCATGGAAATCGCTCCAGAAGTTTAGATTTTATTAGGGGGGGGGACACACACACACACCTCAAACACACACACACACGCCACACACACGGACAAAAGGTGATCTCATAAGCCTATTTTTTTTTTCAAAATTGAAAATAGGCTAAAAATCCCCAAACAGCGTGGTCCTACACCCAAGTCTTGAACATATCTGGGTGCTAACACCCCCAAGTTTCTGGTAGCTACCAGAACAGATGGGGGTGATTTCAGCTGGTAAAGAGTATTTTGTTTTCTCGCCACATAGAACCTGTCTATGGTGAGCTTGAGAAAGTACAAAAGATGAGGAACGGTAGCTTGTTGCTCAAGACTAGGACTGGTGAGCAAGTTGAACAACTTTTGCAATGTGACCACTTTGGCGAAATTCCCGTCAAAGTGGAAAAGCACACGTCCCTGAATCTGGTCCGAGGAGTTATTTTCCACCGGGACCTGATTCTGAACACTGACGAGGAGCTCAAGGAGGATATGCAGCACCGTCACGTGACTGATGTCCGGCGCATTACGCGCGAGGTCAATGGTCAAATCGTGGATACTGGTGCTTTCATTATTTCCTTTGAGCTTTCGGTGCTCCCGGAGAAAGTCAAGGTTACAAGTTACCGTTGTGACGTACGGCCTTATATCCCTCCACCAATGAGGTGTTATAAGTGCCAGAAGTTCGGGCACATGTTATCCCGATGCTCGAGCCCCGAAATCTGCGGAACATGCGGTAAGGTACCACACGAAGCGGAAGAGTGCACAACACCTTATCAGTGCACTAATTGCCCTGGATTTCATTCTCCTCGGGACAGGAACTGCCCTGTCTTCCTGAGTGAGAAGAAAATCCAGGAGATCAAAACCCTGGATGGTCTCACCTACCAGGAGGCCCGCAAGAAGTACCATACCACGATTTCGCCTTCTCCAACGATTGATTATAGAGCCATAATACCAAATTTGGTCCCGGCTACCTCATCTTTTGTACCAGCTGTGAAACCTGCAACTGAGTTTCCTGTTCCGAAACCAGCACCTATGATTATAACGGGAAGCCCGAAGGTGATTTAAACTCCACCTTCGGCCAGCACGAAGGCTGTGCGAGCGAAGGCTGCTCCACCCGCACAGCAGGGGAGGAAGTCGAAGACTTTCTCCCCACCCAAACGGTCGGCGAAAGCCGCGCCGAAGCCGGCGGAGGCGGCATCGTCGACCAGGGTCAGGAATTCGGCTCCTGACACGTCTATATATCTTAAAGAGGCGGGTAAGAAGGGACCCCGCACTACGCATTCCCTTTCTCCAAAAAGGGGGAAGCCATCCGCGCCAACACCTGCGGATGATTCTGCGCCTGGGGACGTTTCGGTCCCCAGATCTGCGCGCTCCCCACGGAGATCCCCCCTCCGCCCAACTGCGTCTAGGAAATCTTCCACCGAGTCGATTCACTCCATGACCTCGCCTGAGGACATGGAGATTATAGTCGACGTAGTGACTGTAGATCCTCCAGAGTCTAAGTTGTAGCTTGCTGCTCCAACTTATTCCCTAAGTTCACACTATGGCACTGTTACAGTGGAATTGTAACAGTTATGACAGGCATTTGACAGAACTCCGTCAGCTTATTGCCCAATACGCAGCGAGTATAGTCTGCCTACAGGAAACAAACCTCAGACCTGATCACGAGACTGTACTGAGAGGTTTCCGACTATACTCTAAAGATCGACAAGACGCCGCCCGGGCTTCCGGGGGCGTTTGTACCTTCGTTCGCTCTGACTGCTATAATGAGGAGTTTTCACTCGCCACTCCTCTGGAAGCTATTGCAGTTCGCGTGTCCTTGCCTGCTATGACAACTGTTTGTAACGTGTACCTTCCACCGAACCAGCCCCTTGATATTAATGACGTCTTAGATCATGTTGATCAACTTCCAGTCCCTTTCCTACTCGTGGGTGATTTCAACTCTCATCAACCCCCATTGGGGATCACCATCTTTCTGCCCAAGAGGAAGGGACGTGGAGGGCTTAATTCAAGGGTTGGATTTATCTCTATTAAATACAGGGGAAGCTACACATTTTAGCTTAGAGCACGGCACGTACTCACACATTGACTTGAGTGTGTGTAGCCGTGCGCTGGTCCCCCTATTTGGTTGGTATGTACACGACGACCTCTGTGACTGTGACCATTTCCCGATCGTTCTTACCCTTCTGAACCAGACGCCCGTGGAGTTCCCCAGTCGTTGGGTTCTTAAGCGGGCAAATTGGCCCTCGTTTCAAGAACGAGTCGTGTTCGTTGATCTTCGTTGCCGGAGCGTGGATGACGAGGTACAGCACATCACCGATGTGCTTCTTGCTGCCGCCGAAGAGTCCATTCCATCCTTTTCTGGGACTCTTCGTCGCAAACTCGTCCCTTGGTGGACACAGGATATTGCAGCGGCAATAAGAGACCGTCGTCGAGCTCATAAGCACTACCGTCGGCGTCCAACCATGGCCAATTTGGTGGCGTTTAAGAAATTTCGTGCCAAGGCACGGATTCTTATTCGCCAGAGTAAGAAACAATCCTGGGAACGGTATGTGTCGTCTATCACGGCACATACCCCCCTCCTCTCAAGCATGGACTAAACTACGACGCATTTCGGGAATTCAGACATCTTCTACTGTACCAGGAATTTCCATTGATAATGACTTGGTTACAGATCCTTATCGCGTTGCAAACCATCTCGCCTCGTATTTTGCGGATATATCCGGTTCCGATAACTATGACCCTGCCTTCGTGGCCCTGAAGCGCGAAGCGGAACGTTTCCAACTTAGACTTGCTTCCCGCGCTTCGGAGGAGTACAACGTGCCCTTTACGGAGTGGGAACTCCGCGGAGCGCTGGCGCTCTACAGGGGCACGTCTCCCGGCCCGGATAATATTCACAACCAGATGCTTAAACACCTTAACGATGAGAGCATTCGCTATTTGCTCAGGGTGTTTAATCGTATCTGGTTGGAAGGTGTGTTTCCAGCGCAATGGCAGGAAGGTATAATTATACCTATCCTGAAGCCCGATAAGGATCCCAAATTGTCAGGGAGTTACAGACCTATTTGTCTCACAAACGGTTTGTGCAAGCTCTTTGAGAGGATGGTCAATCGGCGCCTGGTGTGGGTCCTGGAGAAACGGGGACTCCTGTCTGAATACCAGTGTGGTTTCAGGGCGTCTCGGTGTACCAACGACCATCTGGTACGCCTGGAGACCGCCATACAGGACGCTTTACTCCGGAGACAGCTCCTAGTCGCCGTTTTCTTTGACCTCGAGAACACCTATGACACCACTTGGCGTTACGGCATCCTCTCTACCCTGCATCAATGGAAATTCCGAGCTAACTTGTCGGTTTTTATTGCGAATTGTATGTCCCTTCGCCTGTTCCGTGTCCGAATAGGTCCTCCAGGGGCTCACATCTTGTGGGCGTGGGTTGGCGACCACGGGGCCCCAGCTGAGTCCGGCATTGCTTCCACTTACTTGTGCCGGGCTCCTCTCTGTCTTCTTTCCTGTCGACCTCACTTGGTCAACTCTTGTTCTCTTCTGACCCCGACGGTATTAGGGTATCCGAGGCCTAGGGAGTCTCTTCCTTTCCCGCCTTAATTGGCCCTTGTCTCATCTTTTCTGATACCCTCCTTCTGCGAGGGGTCAGCCTTCTTTTTCTCTTCCTTTTACCTCCTGCCTTGTGCTCTAGGCCCTCAAGGAGGCAGGGTGTATGTAGCCCCATCACTTCTGGTGCACCCTAGATAATGCTACACCCTCAAGGGCTCACGGCTGGTGAGTTCGGGAGTTGGCGACCCCGAGGGATTCCTGAGCTGGGTCCGTTTTCCCCTTTTTTCCCTTACCTTTGGGGCGGACCCTCTCCTCTTTCACTTTCCTGTCTGCCTTTCATGGCTCTCCTTCCTTCCAAGTCCCTCAATCCTCCTTCTCCGAGGGTTGAGGGCATTTCTTTTCCTTCTGTCCTTTTATTTGCCTTATTCTCCTTTAGTTTTCCATTTCTTCTTCTAGTATGTAGGTTAGTAGTTAGTTTTAGTTTTAAGTTCGCTTTTCATTTTCATCTTCACGATCACCCAAACCATCAGGGGCCGATAACCTAGATGTTAGGCCCCTTAAAACAACAATTATCATCATCATCATGTCCGAATTGGGGGGACATATTCGCAATACCATATACAGGAAAACGGAGTCCCACAGAGATCGGTGCTTAGCGTAACATTATTTGCGATTGCCATAAACGGTACAGTCGCTGCTGCTGGTCCAGCAGTGGTACCGTCACTATATGTAGACGTCTTCGCTCTACATTATAGTGCGCAAAATATGGCGGTAGCTAAACGACAGTTACAACAAGCTATTCGGAGAGTGGAACGCTGGACACTAGAGCATGGCTTTCGATTCTCAACCGCTAAGTCCTCGGTTGTCCATTTCTGCCGAAAGCGCACCCTCCATCCTGATCCTGATCTTTATCTGGGCAATGTAGCTTTGCCTGTTGTTGCTGCCTACCGGTTCCTTAGGCTCCTTTTCGATCAGAAATTGACGTGGGAGCCACACGTCCGCAGTTTGAAAACTGCCTGTGCTAAGAAACTCAACATGTTGCGGTATCATAGCGGCACCTCATGGGGGGCGGACCGCGCGGTGCTCCTGCGCTTTTATAAGGCTCTGATTTTATCTCGATTAGATTATGGCAGTGTAGTATATGGTTCGGCCCGTAAGTCAGTGCTTGTTAAACTGGACAGTGTCCACCACGGCGGTGTGAGGCTGACGACGGGTGCCTTTCGGACGAGCCCAGTCGTCAGCTTGCTCGCCGAGGCTGGCGTACCTCCTTTACACCTGAGGCGCCAACAAGTACTGCTGACCTATGTTGCAACTATTTGACAGATGCCCCTTCATCCAAGCTATCCAATCTTTCAATCCGAATCGCCGGCTGTATGATGCGCTCGCCCGAGCCACTCGTCCGGCGGGGATTCGCTTGGATGACTTATACCGTCAGTTCCGATTTCCTTCTGTCTCCTGTATCGTCCGAGTACCTAGCAAGGCCCCTCCGTGGATGGTCTCTCGCCCTGATATCATCCTGGATCTGCACACCGGCCCCAAGTCGGACACTGACTCCTCCGTCCATCGCAGGCTGTTCCAGTCCGTTGTGAGCCGGTATCCGGGATCAGGGCTTGTATTCACGGACGGTTCGAGGGTAAACGAGAAAGTAGGCTGTGCATTTGTGGTTGAAGATCGTCGGTTTCTCTTTTCACTTCCCGATGCCTGTGGCGTGTACACAGCGGAGCTCCATGCCATCTTAGAGGCTCTGCGGTACACGTTATCAGACGATCACCAGCACTTTCTTGCGTGTACTGACTCTCTGAGTGCGCTGCAAGCGATCGATGTGTGTTTCCCGAAGCACACGTTGGTCCAGCGTGTGC
Source organism: Meconema thalassinum (assembly GCA_946902985.2). Taxonomy (NCBI): domain Eukaryota; kingdom Metazoa; phylum Arthropoda; class Insecta; order Orthoptera; family Tettigoniidae; genus Meconema; species Meconema thalassinum. The sequence goes on along the minus strand of OX336392.1, from coordinate 507,433,329 downwards.
ACGACCTGCTCGTCAGTTCGTGTTCCGCTGGGGCCGGGGTGTCCTTTGTGTGGCTTCCTAGCCACATGGGTATTGCGGGAAACGAGCTTGCTGATCAGGCGGCGAGAGAGGCAGTCGCACTGCCTTCGCTACCATATAAGGTGCCTGCTAGTGATGTGCGCTCTCAGTTGCGGCATTCGATCCTGTCGCATTGGGAGGAAGCATGGCGTGCCACGCCTCCACCCAACAAACTGAGGAAGGCCCCTCCGATTTCTCCGGAAGGAAGCTGTGGTACTCTGTCGACTCCGGATCGGCCATGCGATTGCTACCCACTCCCACTTGCTAAAGAGAGAAGATCCTCCTGTGTGTACTTGCGGCGCCCACCTAACCGTGGCACACCTTCTTGGATTATGTGGATCTGGCCGATCTGCGAGGGACTCTTAAACTGCCTAATACCCTCTCCCTTATTCTCCGTGATGACGGGCCGTCAACTGACCTCGTCATCCGGTTCATGAGGGAGAGTGGTTACTTTTTTAAGTTTTAATGTGTAGTTACGACTTTTAATTGTGGTTAAATCTTTTTTTTTTTTTTTTTATTGTGTTATGTATTGTATTGTTCACTATGCCTTATTTGTTTTATCCTTTTTTACCATCCGCCTTTTATTCTTTTTATTCAAATAAGGCATAATTTTTTGGGGCTCACTGTCTGTTTTATAAACACCATTTTCGCTTCATCCATGGCAGTGAGTTGTTTTTATCTACATCCTTTCATTTCACGTCATTTCATTTCATTAGGGGCCGATAACCTCGATGTTAGGCCCCTTAAAACAACAATTATCATCGTCATCCTTCTGTCTCCTGTATCGTCCGAGTACCTAGCAAGGCCCCTCCGTGGATGGTCTCTCGCCCTGATATCATCCTGGATTTGCACACCGGCCGCAAGTCGGACACGGACTCCTCCGTTCGTCGGAGGCTGTTCCAGTCCGTGGTGAGCCGGTATCCAGGTTCAGGGCTTCTATTCACGGATGGTTCGAGGGTAAACGAGAAAGTAGGCTGTGCATATGTGGTTGAGGATCGTCGGTTTCTCTTTTCACTTCCCGAGGCTTGTGGCGTGTACACAGCGGAGCTCTATGCCATCTTAGAGTCTGCGGTACACGTTATCAGACGATCACCAGCACTTTCTTGTGTGTACTGACCCTCTGAGTGCGCTGCAAGCGCTCGATGTGTGTTTCCCGAAGCATCAGTTGGTCCAGCGTGTGCACGACCGGCTCTTCAGTTCGTGTAGCGCTCGAACCGGGGTGACCTTTGTGTGGCTTACTAGCCACATGGGTATTGTGGGAAACGAGCTTGCTGATCAGGCGGCGAGAGAGTCAGTCGCACTGCCCTCGCTACTGTATAAGGTGCCTGCTAGTGATGTGCGCTCTCAGTTGCGGCATTCGATCCAGTCGCATTGGGAGGAAGCTTGGCGTGCCACGCCTCCACCCAACAAACTGAGAGGCATCAAGGAGACAACGAAGGTGTGGAAATCTTCCTTCCGATCTCTCCGGAATGAAGCTGTGGTACTCTGTCGACTCCGGATCGGCCATGGGATTGCTGCGCACTCCCACTTGCTAAAGAGAGAAGATCCCCCTGTGTGTACTTGCCGTGCCCATCTAACTGTGGCACACATTCTCTTGGTGTGGGTGGATCTGGCCGATCTGCGAAGGACTCTTAAACTGCCTAATACCCTCTCCCTTATTCTCCGTGATGACGGGCCGTCAGCTGACCTCGTCATCCGGTTCATGAGGGAGAGTGGTTACTTTTTTAAGTTTTAATGTGTAGTTACGACTTTTAATTCTGGTGAAATCTGTTTTATGTTTTTTTATTGTGTTATGTATTGTATTGTTCACTATGCCTTATTTGTTTTATCCTTTTTTACCATCCGCCTTTTATTCTTTTTATTCAAATAAGGCATAATTTTGGGGCTCACTGTCTGTTTTACAAACACCATTTTCGTTTCATCCATGGCAGTGAGCTATTTTTTCTACATCCTTTCATTTCACGCCATTTCATTTCATTAGGGGCCGATAACCTCGATGTTAGGCCCCTTAAAACAACAATTATCATCATCATCAATATTCCGGAGGGGCACAACTTCCGTCCCACTGATGAACCTATCGATAAAAGTCACCTCCAAGGGTTCACATCTAGTAGGACGTGGGTTGGTGACCACGGGGCCCAAACCGAGTCCGGCATTGCTTCCACTTACTTGTGCCGGGCTCCTCTCCGTCTTCTTTCCTGTCGACCTCACTTGGGCAACTCTTGTTCTCTTCCGACCACGAAGGTATTAGGCTATCCGAGGCCTAGGGAGTCTCTTCCTTTCCCGCCTTAATTTGCCTTTGTCTCATCTTTTCTGATCCCCTCCTTCTGCGAGGGGTCAGCGTTCTTTTTCTTTCCATGTTATCTCCTGCCTTCTGCTCAAGGCCTTCAAGGAGGCAGGGTGTATGTAGTCCCACTTCTTCTGACGTACCCTAGATAATGCTACACCCTCAGGGGCTCCCGGCTGGTGAGTTCGGGAGTTGGCGACCCCGAGGGATTCCTGAGCTGGGTCCGTTTTCTCCTTTTGTCCCTTACCTTTGGGAGGACCCTCTCCTCTCTCCCCTCTCCTCTCCTCTCCTCTCCTCTCCTCTTTTCATTTTATTTCCTTTTCTCTTTAAGATTCCCGCACTGGTTTTTTTACTTGGTTCCCCGTGTATCTAAATTCCCTTTTAGCGATTTTGTTGTAGGTATTTTTTATCTACGTTGCATTTTGTAAGTTTTTTGATCCAAATTTCATCTCGCGATTGTTTTCAAACTCAATTGCATTTTGTAAAGATTGACAATCTAAATTGCTTTTTAGTAAGTCTTTCAATGCAGGTTTCAGGGCATTTTAGTGAGTTTTTTGAATTGCAATGGCTTTTTCAAGTATTCAAGTATTTTCAACCAAAACCGCATTTCGAAAGAATTTTAAATCTAAAATGCATTTTGTTTGTGGGCATTTTGCAAATATTTTGATTCTCAACTGCATATTGGGGGTATTTTGAATCTAAATTACTGTTTGTCAAGAATTTTCAATCTAAATTGCATTTTGTATGTATTCTCATTCCATATGAGTCGTCTGAATCTACCGTCCATTTTGTACGCATTTTTAATTTTAATTGTATTTTGTAATTATTTTGAATTTCAATTGCACTTTGTGAAATATTTGTATTGGAACTGGTATCTTTCAATCTGAATTGCATCGTGTATTTCCAATTTCAATTGCATTTTGTAAGTATTTTGAACCTTAATTGCATTTTGTACGTTCTTTCGATCTCATTTGCATCATGTAAGTATTTTGAATTTCAGTGGAATTTTGTAAGTATTTCGACGCTACATTGCATTTTGTACGTATTTTGAACCTAGCCTACATTTTGTGGGTGTTTTTAATCTATTCATTTTGTGAATCGTTTCGTTCAAAATTCCCTTTTGTAAGAACATTTTGTGAGTTGTTTCAATCTGAGTTCCTTTTTGTAAGTATTTTCCGTCTCACTTAATTTTCGTTCTAGTTTCCATTTCATTATCATTTTCACTATCATCCAGATCATTAGGGGCCGATAACCTAGATGTTAGGCCCCTTAAAGCAACAATTATCACCATCATCCTCACGGCTGGTGCCTAGGGAGTCTTTCAATTTCCCGCCTTCTTTGGCCCTTCTCTCATCTTTCCTGATACCCTCCTTCTGTGAGGGGTCAGCCTTCTTTTTCTTTTCCTTTTACCTCCTGCCTTGTGCTCAAGGCCCTTAAGGAGGCCGGGTGTATGTAGCCCCACCCCTTCTGGTGCACCTCCCCCAGGGGCTCACATCTAGTGGGTTGTGGGTTGGCGACCACGGGGCCCCAGCTGAGTCCGGCATTGCTTCCACTTACTTGTGCCGGGCTCCTCTCTTTCTTCTTTCCTGTCGACCTCCCTTGGTCAACTCTTGTTCTCTTCCGACCCCGACGGTATTAGGTTATCCGAGGCCTAGGGAGTCTTTCACTTTCCCGCCTTAATTGGCCCTTGTCTCATCTTTCCTGATACCCTCCTTCTGTGAGGGATCAGCCTTCTTTTTCTTTTCCTTTTACCTCCTGCCTTGTGCTCAAGGCCCTTAAGGAGGCAGGGTGTATGTTGCCCCACCACTTCTGGTGCACCGTAGATAATGCTACACCCTCAGGGGCTCACGGCTGGTGAGTTCGGGAGTTGGCGACCCCGAGGGATTCCTGAGCTGGGTCCGTTTTCCACTTTTGTCCCTTACCTTTGGGGCGGACCCTCTCCTCTCCTCTCCTCTCCTCTCCTCTCCTCTCCTCTCCTCTTTTCCTTATATTTCCTTTTCTCTTTAAGATTTGTTACTTGGTTCACCGTGTATCTAAATTCCCTTCTGGCGATTTTTTAAAGGCATTTTTAATCTACGTTGCTTTTTGTATGTTTTTTCGATCTAAATTACATCTCGCGATTGTTTTCAACCTCAATTGCATTTTGTAAAGATTGACAATCTAAATTGCTTTTTAGTAAGTCTTTTAATGCATGTGCCCGGGCCTTTTAGTGAGTTTTTTGAATTTCAATTGCATTTTGTAAGAATTTTCAACCAACGCCGCATTTCGCACGAATTTTGAATCTAAATTGCATTGTGTTTGGTGGGCATTTTGCACATATTTTGATTCTCAATTGCGTTTTGTGGGTATTTTGAATCTAAATTACATTTTGTCAAGTATTTTCAATCTAAATTGCTTTTTGTAAGTATTGTCAATCCACATGAGTCGTTAGAATCACCGTACATTTTGTAAGCATTTTCAATTTCAATTGCATTTTGTAAGTATTTTGAATTTCGATTGCACTTTGTGAATAGTTTGGATTGGAACAGGGATAGGGCCTATTTCAATCTTAATTGCATTGTGTATTTTCAATTTCAATTGCATTTTGTAAGTATTTGGACCTCAATTGCATTTTGTACGTATTTTCGATCTCATTTGCATTTTGTAAGTATTTTGAATTTCAGTTGCATTTTGTAAGTATTTCGACGCTACATTGCATTTTGTACGTATTTTGAACTTAGCCTTCATTTTGTGGGTATTTTCAATCTATTCCTTATGTGAATCTTTTCGTTCTAAATTCCCTTTTGTAAGAACATTTTGTGAGTCGTTTCAATCCGATTTCCTTTTTGTAAGTATTTTCCGTCTCACTTAATTTTCGTTCTGGTTTCCGTTTCATTATCATTTTCGCTATCACCCAGATCATTAGGGGCCGATAACCTAGATGTTAGGCCCCTTAAAACAACAATTATCATCATCAACATCTGGTGCACCCTAGATAATGCTACACCCTCAGGGGCTCACGGCTGGTGAGTTCGGGAGTTGGCGACCCCGAGGGATTCCTGAGCTGGGTCCGTTTTCCCCTTTTGTCCCTTACCTTTGGGGCGGACCCTCTCCTCTCTCCCATCTCCTCTCCTCTCCTCTCCTCTCCTCTTTTCATTATATTTCCTTTCTCTTTAAGATTCCCGCACTGTTTTTGTTATCTGGTTCAGCGTGTATCTAAATTCCCTTTTAGCGTTTTTTTAAGGTATTTTCAATCTACGTTTCATTTTGTAAGTTTTTTCGATCTAAATTACATCTCGTGATTGTTTTCAACTTCAATTGCATTTTGTAAAGATTGACAATCTAAATTGCTTTTTGGTAAGTCTTTCAATGCAGGTAGACGGGCCTTTTAGTGATAATTTTGAATTTCAATTGCATTTTGTAAGTATTTTCAACCAAAACCGCATTTCGCACGAATTTTGAATCTAAATTGCATTTTGTTTGGTGGGCATTTTGCACATATTTTGATTATTAATTGCATTTTGTGGGTATTTTGAATCTAAATTACATTTTGTCAAGTATTTTCAATCTAAATTGCATTTTGTAAGTATTGTCAATCCACATGAGTCGTTTGAATCTATCGTACATTTTGTAAGTATTTTCAACTTCAATTGCAATTTGTAAGTATTTTGAATTTCAATTGCACTTTGTGAATAATTTGGATTGGAACTGGGATATTTCAATCTGAATTGCATCGTGTATTTTCAATTTCAATTGCATTTTGTGGTATTTTGAACCTCAATTGCATTTTGTACGTAATTTCGATCTCATTTGCATTTTGTAAGTATTTTGAATTTCAATTGCATTTTGTAGGTATTTCGACGCTACATTGCATTTTGTACGTATTTTGAACCTAGCCTTCATTTTGTGGGTATTTTTCAATCTATTCCTTTTGTGAATCTTTTCGTTCTAAATTCCCTTTTGAAAGAACATTTTGTGAGTTGTTTCAATCTGAGTTCCTTTTTGTAAGTATTTTCCGTCTCACTTAATTTTCGTCCTGTTTTCCGTTTCATTATCATTTTCGCTATCACCCAGATCATTAGGGGCCGATAACCTAGATGTTAGGCCCCTTAAAACAACAATTATCATCATCATCATCATCACGTCTGGTGAGTTCGGGAGTTGGCGACTTCGAGGGACTCCTGAGCTGGGTCCGGTTTTTCCCCTCTTATCTATTACCTTTGGGTTGGACCCTCTCCTCGTTCACTTTTCTATCTGCCTTCATGGCTCTCCTTCCTTCTAAGTCCCTCAATCCGTATTCTTCGAGGGTTGAGGGTATTTCTTTTCCTCCTGTCATTCATTTGGCTCATTCTCCTTTTGTTTTCCATTTCTTCCTCTAGTATAAAAGTTAGTAGTTAGTTTTAGTTATAGTTTACATTTCATTATCATCTTCACGATCACCCAAACCATTAGGGACCGATAACCTAGATATTAGGCCCATTAAAACAAAAATTATCATCATCATCTATACAAGTCGAACAGTAACTGAATCCATCAGGAGGCGGTAGAGGACCAATAAGATCAATTTGTACAATCTGAAAACGTTCTTCGACAACGGGGAATTTTCCAATGGGTGATTTAGTATGCCTAGAAATGTTACTGTACATGCCCTAGTCCATTGTTGCGTGTTATCTGTTTGTAATTCTAGTAAGGACTGCAGACAGTAATTTCAATAGGTAGTTCCTTCTTTTGCAACCAAATGCTACCGTCTACGACACCTAGCTTGTGGACTTGCTTACCAGATGGCATCGCAGTCAGCACCTGGCGTTGAACGTTGGAACTAATATCGGTAGAGCGTTATCAATTCTTGCTTCCACTTACTTGTGCCGGGCTCCTCTCCGTCTTCATACCTGTCGACCTCACTTGGTCAACTCTTGTTCTCTTCCGACCCCGACGTTATTAGGGTATCCGAGGCCTAGGGAGTCTCTTCCTTTCCCGCCTTAATTGGCCCTTGTCTCATCTTTTCTGATACCCTCCTTCTGCGAGGGGTCATCCTTCTTTTTCTTTTCCTGTTATCTCCTGCCTTCTGCTTAAGGCCCTCAAGGAGGCAGGGTGTATGTAGCCCCACCACTTTTGGTGCACCCTAGATAATGCTACGCCCTGAGGGGCTCACGGCTTGTGAGTTTGGGAGTCGGCGACCCCGAGGGATTCCTGAGCTGGGTCCGGTTTCCCCCTTTTGTACCTTACCTGTGGGACGGACCCTCTCCTCTTTCCCTTTCTCCACTTACTTGTGCCGGCTCCTCTCTTTCTTCTTTCCTGTCGACCTTCCTTGGTCAACTCTTGTTCTCTTCCGACCCCGACGGTATTAGGGTATCCGAGGCCTAGGGAGTCTCTTCCTTTCCCGCCTTAATTGGCCCTTGTCTCATCTTTTCTGATTCCCTCCTTCTGCGAGGGGTCAGCCTTCTTTTTCTTTTCCTTTTACCTCCTGCCTTGTGCTCAAGGCCCTTAAGGAGGCAGGGTGTATGTAGCCCCACCACTTCTGGTGCACCGTCGATAATGCTACACCCTCAGGGGCTCACGGCTGGTGAGTTCGGGCGTTGGCGACCCCGAGGCATTCCTGAGCTGGGTCCGTTTTCCCCTTTTTGTCCCTTCCCTTTGGGGCGGACCTTCTCCTCTCTCCCCTCTCCTCTCCTCTTTTCCTTCTATTTCCTTTTCTCTTTAAGATTCCCGCACTGTTTTTGTTACTCGAATCACCCTGTATCTAAATTCCCTTTTACCACTTTTTTTTAAGGCATTTTTGATCTATGTTGCATTTTGTAAGTCTCTTCGATCTAAATTACATCTCGCGATTGTTTTCAACCTCAATTGCATTTTGTAAAGATTGACAATCTAAATTGCTTTTTAGTAAGTCTTTCAATGCAGGCGTCAGGGCATTTTAGTGAGTATTTTGAATTTCAATTGCATTTTGTAAGTATTTTCAACCAAAACCGCATTTCGCACGAATTTTGAATCTCAATTGCATTTTGTTTGGTGGGCATTTTGCACATATTTTGATTCTCAATTGCATGTTGTGGGTATTTTGAATCTAAATTACATTTGTCAAGTATTTTCAATCTAAATTGCTTTTTGTAAGTATTGTCAATCCACATGAGTCGTTTGAATCTACCGTACATTTTGTAAGCATTTTCAATTTCAATTGCATTTTGTAAGTATTTTGAATTTCAATTGTACTTTGTGAATAATTTGGATTGGAACTGGGATATTTCAATCTGAATTGCATTGTGTATTTTCAATTTCAATTGCATTTTGTAAGTATTTTGAACCTCAATTGCATTTTGTACGTAATTTCGATCTCATTTGCATTTTGTAAGTATTTTGAATTTCAGTTGCATTTTGTAAGTATTTCGGCGCTACTTTGCATTTTGTACGTATTTTGAATCTAGCCTACGTTTTGTGGGTCTTTTTCAATCTATTCTTTTTGTGCAACTTTTCGTTCTAAATTCCCTTTTGTAGGACCATATTGTGAGTTGTTTCCACGTGAGTTCCTTTTTGTACGTATTTTCAGTCTTCGATAATTTTGTTCTGGTTTCCATTTCATTATCATTTTCGCTATCACCCAGATCATTAGGGGCCGATAACCTCGATGTTAGGCCCCGTAAAACAACAATTATCATCATCATCTTTCCCTTTCCTACCTGTCTTTCATGGCTCTCGTTCCTTCTTCCTGCTCCCTCCTTCTTCGAGGGGTCCGACCTCTTGTTTTCGTTTCATTCTATTTCCTTTCGCCTTTAAGATTTCGTGGGTGTTTTAAATCTCCGTGGAATTTTGTAAGTCTTTTCGATCTAAATTGCATTTTGTGAGTGTTTTCAGTCTCAATTGCATTTTGTAAGAATTGACAATCTAAATTGCTTTTTAGTAAGTCTTTCAATATCCGGGCCAGGGCTTTTGTGAGTTTTTTGAATTTCAATTGCATTTTGTATTTTCAACCTAAACCGCTTTTTGCAAGTAGTTAATTCTCAATTGCATTTTTGTGGGTATTTTGAATCTAAATTACATTTTGTAAGTATTTTCAATCTAAATTGCAGTTTTTAAGTATTGTCCGTCCAAATGAGAAGTTTGAATCTACCATACATTTTGTAAAAATTACAATTGCATTTTGTATTTTCAACCTACCCCGCTTTGTTCAAGTAGTTAATTTTCAATTGCATTTTGTGGGTATTTTGAATCTAAATTAGGCTACATTTTGTGCGTATTTTCAATCTCATTTGCATTTTGTAAGTATTTTGATTTCACTCGCATTTTGTAAGTATTTTGATTTCACTCGCATTTTGTAAGTATTTCGACTGTACGTTGCATTGTGTACGTATTTGGAACTTAACCTACATTTTGAGCGTATTTTTCAATCTATTCCTTTTGTGAGTATTTTCGTTCGAAATTCCCTTTTGTAAGTATTACCGCTCTCCATTTTGTGAGTAGTTTCAATCTGAGTTCCTTTTTGTAAGTATTTTCCTGCTCACTTACTTTTCGTTCTGGTTTCCACTTTATTGATATTTTCGCTATCACACAGACCATTAGGGGCCGATAACCTGGATGTTAGGCCCCTTAAAACAACAATTATCATCATCATCGTTATACATTCTAACCTGCAATTTTTTTAAGAGTGTTAAAAATCCTTCACTATACCTTCCTTCGGAGGGGAAGTAAAGCCGGCGGTCCCATGTCTTAGATTTATGGCAAGTAAAAGATCCTTTCACAGACTAAACTTGTGTAAAGCAAAATTTGTTGGGTTAGATTTCGTCAGAGCGCTCTATCAAAGTTCCAACGTTCGCCACTAGGTATCATTGATATCTGGTGGCGAAAGTTGGAACTACTTGAAATTGAACGGAAATTGTAGCTCACCCTTTAGGGTGTCCGCTGGAAGCAGCTACAGACTCAGGCGAGCCGAACATGTCCTCGGACTCTCCCGGCACTAAAAGCCATACGATAAATAAATAAAACCTGCAAATTTAGCTTCACACAACTGTGGTTAGTGGAAAGGTTCTTTTACATGCCATAAATCTATGACATGGGACCGCCGGCTTTACTTCCCCTCCGAAGATAGGCATACTGAGGGATTTTTAACGCTCTTAAAAAATCCTACGACTTCGGCGGGGTTTGAACCCGTGATCTTGAGCATAGAAGCTCAGCATGCTACCAACTACGCCACCGTAGCCACCTTTCAAAGCCTAGTACACCCCACCAGTCTAGTGAGTACCGCCATTTAGCCCCCTCCTCCCCGCACCCCCTCCCCCTAAACAGTCACACTGGTTCTTTCGTCTGGATAGAACGTAGGGCGTTCTTTTGTCAAGGACGCCATGTTGCCTCTCTCCCCCTTTACGCCTTTCTTTGTTTTAAGTCCCCTTTCCAAACACAGTCACACAGTGAGTTGCCTTCCAATTTTCCAATTACCAAGTGAGTTGCTTCGAATGTGTGTTATTTTTTCATACAACCTTACATACAACCAAAATAGTTCTGCAATCAATGGAAATCAGGTCGTCATCATTGTCGGAAGTGTACATCTGAGCGTTGCTGCAGTGGCCCTTGTAGGCCTCGTGCGAATGAACTGTGCTGCGCTCTGTCGGCAAGCATGGCATTCCTCATCGGGAGATCTGCGCTTGCTTGCTGTGTTGTTGCATGCAGTTTGCGTTGTCGTTAGCTTCTATCTTCTGTAATATAATGTTCGAAACTGATTGTGGTTCCACTAGTTCTAAAAGTAACAACAATTGTTCCGTAGTAGGGTGTAATTTTACGTACAGGAACTCTCCTTCTGGAACTAAGTTTTTTAAGTTTCCCAATGACAAACAACATGTGATCAGAAGGAAAGCATGAATAGCATCTTTGAAACGAGACACGAAGAATGGAAAACCATGGACACCTACAAACAATTCTCGTATTTGCAGCCGTCATTTTGTAAACGGAATGCCCTCAAGAGATCCTGACAGCCCTGGGTATGTACCTAGATTATTTCTGACACCAAATTCAAACAGTAAAGGTGAATTACAAGAGAACATAATTGCTGAGCGTTACAAAAGAAGAAAATTAAGGCATGGCATTGGCAACACAGCGGAAACTTACACAGGCATGAATGTCTGTTCAGTTACTGACGCAAGTACACAGGCAAATTTTGCATCCCAGACCAATAAGATAAACAGTTTGAATATTATGTTTTGCTCATTAGAAAATAATGATGTAGGTATCCAAACTAACCTCCCAATACCAGTTAACAATCAGACAATGACAGACAATTTATTGAAAATAGACGCAAATACCGGAACAGATTTCAGTGAATGGGGACAATCATTTTCTGGATATGAAAGAGTGAAGGAAAATGAACAACATCTCCTTGAAATAGCTGGCGTAAAATTTGCAGTGTTTCATATCCTTTTATCCCTGCTACCGACTTTGCATCACAACTGCAAATTACGCAAAGAAAATATGTTACTTCTGTTTTTAATGAAGATGAAGCTTGCAATAAGTTTTGCTGCCATTGGCGTCCTGTTCAGGTGTCATAGAACAACAGTTTCCGCAACGTTCAAGTTTATACTTCACCATTTGTACGTAAAAACAAAGGACTGGATATTCTGGCCCCATATGTCTAGTATTGAAAGTACAATGCCTCCTGCGTTTAAAAAGCATTTTGAAAAATGCACCTGCATACTAGACTGTAGTGAAATACCGTGTGAAAGACCAGGAAGTGTTAGAAAAAGAATTATGATGTTTTCACATTATAAAAATTCGTTCACAGTGAAATTTCTTGTTGCAATAACGCCGTCAGGATTTATCTGTTTCCTATCAAAGTGTTATGGTGGGAGAGCAACAGATAGTTACATTACAGTTAATTCTGGTGTACTTGATTATATTCAGGCAGGCGATACTGTAATGTGTGACAAAGGATTTCCACAAATAAGGAAGTGTATTGAAAACAAAGATGCTATAATGGTGATGCCTCCTTTTGCATTTGACCCGCAATTAACAGTGGAAGAAGTGGATACTACTTACAACATAGCATCTGTTCGCATTCATGTAGAAAGGGCTATACAAAGAATGAAACTATACAAAATATTGAGTAGCAAAGTTACAGTTGATTTATTACAACATATTGATAAAATTGTACACATTGCCGGAGTTCTAGCAAATTTTAGTCCTCCACTAATTAAGATGAATGATTAATTTTAATGACATTCACATTGTACTGAAATTATTATTAGAATTAATAATATATTACATTGTTAAGAACTAGTTTTTTATTAGTTTTTTACTATTTTTTAAACTAATTTTAATTACAATTTTGGTGTTTTAGTAAGGGCCAGGCATGTTACATGACTGGTAAAAATTAAGAATCCTTCAATATTCAGTATCCCTGTTGCAAATTTAAGGCTGAATTCTGTAAGATACCCATGCTAATGTACAGTCCCACACACCAATGGCAGATAATTTAGGAAATAAAACTTTTCTAAGGCGGGAATGATAGCAGAAAGGAACTTTTCATTTCTACGAATGTTTACGTTGACACTTCCCTTTGGTGAGTAAATAAATAAATCACAGGAAGTTATATTTAATATGTACATGGAGACCTTTACCTGCGTGTAATATACATGCGTTTCCTTAATCCCGACTCCTCCTTGATCAGCTACGTACAGATAAGGCACACCACATTCGCCGTCTTGTATAATTGCTCTGTCTCTGCACGAGGAAGGACATTTGACTTCCAATAATGTGTATCCACATGAAGAAGGTACAATCCCGTCTGGACTGCAGCATAACGACGGTTGTTCCTTTTTAATACACAGTCCTAGGTGGCGCACAGACGAATTATTATTAAACATGGAATATTGCCGAATAGCCACATGTTCATTCTCTCTTCCATACCTCACAGCTGAGGTGTTCAGTACTCTATCAACGAGAAGAGATCTTGCAAGTTGGTCATAATCAGCTGATTTCCATGTCATAATCCTGTGTGCCTGCTGACTTGCAGAAATGCGCAACTTTCTTTCCTGGAACCATGTGAGGCATTTTGACTGAAGTCTTGTCTCAACAGCGATCTCGTGTCTCTGTATTGTTGTTACTTTCACATGATTGTTGTAGAATATTCGTACATTTTCAGGCAACATGTTGAGGTAGTTTACCGGAATTAGAGTTAACTTGTTATTTAATAAACTCCGAACTACGTAACACCTGTATACATCACGAATGTTTTGGCTCTCTAGCTCAGAAAGAAATTGAAATGAAGCTTCATTTTCACTAAGATCAGCTGCCTTATCTACTAAACTGTATGTAATGGATTTGCAGATTACGTAGTTTTCACTTTCACATTCAACTTTTAAAATCTTGGAGAAGGCACAATCTACATGTCTTACTAAGTCATACATTTCGCTTCTGCTTTGAATCTCCCTTGCAGCTAGTTCAGTGGTGCTACGGCGTGCTTCATTCTCGAATAAGTTCCCTATCTTTTCACCTTTCGCATATAACTGTTCTCGAGCACGCATTGGTTTTTCCCATTCTTGCAAGCGCGTAGTTTTGGAAGTGTCTCTCTCACTATTTACAAATAAACACAAGGCAGCAATGTGTTTGCACCTTTCTGACAAGCCTGCCTTACATTGACAGTTCCCAGATACCAGACATCTGTCCGAGTCCACCTGAACATAAATTGTAAACAGAAAATGTGTTAATAGTTAATATCCTTTATAGAGTAGGCTATTGTGTTTTGAAAGGAGATTAAGGTCTAATTTCATGAGAATTACATGGTGATCATATTTCATATTATTACTTATAAACTTATAACGCAGTTACAATGTATTAATAAATGGAAGTATGCAACAAAACTTACTTTTATCTTCACCACATACGGTGATTTATTAATGTTTGTCTCCGGTAAACACGGGCCAGATATTTCTCCCGATCTTTCTTCTACGTGAAAAATATGGTGACTGTCATTCAACTGCTGTCCTTTCCTTACGGTAGAATCCCTGAAATAAGCCGGGTCCCATTTCACAACCTCAAACCCCACGCAGATAACTAGTTATTTTGCCTGTTGAACACATATCCGCTTACTCGTATTAATGGAATTGCTGCTCAGACTAACGATTGCCTACTACGTGCGTTCGCTACTCTCCCGACTAGCTTCGCCTTTCATCGCCGCTAGGGGTGCCACAAGTACCAAACGGCTTCATTCGCACGAGGCCTATAGGCTTTCGCACATTTTAGAGCAGAACAAAAAAAAGGGAGATTGTAGTTTTACGTGACCGTGAATCTTGTGATTATGAACCACGGGACTTCCTTTTTACGTGGAATCCGAACCACAGGACATGGCATTTCACTTCGAAAATCTCACATGAATTGGCCGGGAATTGAACCCAGTCCACCTTGGTGAGAGGCCAACAGCTTGACCGCTGCGCCATCACGCCCTCTTAGAGCAGAACAACCTGCCTGCTTTGCAGCCGTAGTTTCGTTTGCAATCCTGTGTGCACTTGCAGGCAACAAGACGCAACAGCTTGTCCGGTGCACCCGGTTGCACGGTTGTTTTCAGCATCAGTCTGTTGTTGGTCAAGTACCAACCCCAGAGCAAAGTTTTTTTTTTGGTGTTGCCAAGCAATGCCTGAACTTAGTGATATACCCTGCGACAGTGCTGGTGTGCAGCGGACTCTGTTGAAGGTAGCGTAGCAATATTAAACCTCGTCTTGAATGCGGACTTCAACATTAAGTGACTCTTCGGACCTTGTATCACCGTAGAGAGCGACGAGGTACTGTTCTCCTGATTGTCCAATGGTCTCAGGATCGCAGACAAGAGTCCTTGAAGGCCTTGAGAGTGGTCACAAGAGCAGGGTTGTTAATGAGAGCCTTGACGAATTTACTTTTCCCCTGCTCAAAAAATTAGAGAGACAACATCTGAAACACCTGCATTATTTTACCAGGAATGAGTGGAGGGAAACAGACATATTATCTGGGAAATAAAACCTTTATTTAACGGAAATGTACATATCCCGTGCATGTAGTAGCACACATGTTGGTGCTATGACCAGAAATGCAACACAATATCGTCAACCAAAGTGGAGAGTCCTTCCATGAATGCACAGTTCACTATCTGCTAAACCCTCCTTGTGCCCGTATAACTTTCTCACATCTTCGTGACATGCTCCTGAAAGTCTGCGAACAGTTTCTTGTGGAATTTCGTCCCACTCCTCCATACGGGCCTCTGCAAGTTGTTCCAGAGTCTGAGGCTGCAGGACGGCCCCGAAGTTGTCTGTCCAGCATATCTCATAAATGCTGAATGGGATTGAGGTCAGGACTCAACGCTGGATGTCAAATGTTTGAATCGCTATGTGTTGTAGAGTTTCCATGGTGGCTGTTGCTGAATAAGTTCTCGCATTGTCGAGTTTCAGGATAAACTGGGGACCCATTACAACTGCAATGGGCATAACATGACCTAGTACAATCTCGTTGATGTACCTCTGAGCATTAAGTCAGCCTCTGATTATCTGAAGGTCCAATCGGCCATCAATTGTGATGCCACCCCAGACCATGACAGAGCCGCGTCCAAGGCTGTCTCTTTCCTGGACTGCTGCTTCATGATAATAACGTTCACCACGACGACGATAGACACGTATACGCCCATCGCAACGTTTTAGACGAAAGCGGAACTCATCTGTAAACAATACATTGCGCCAGTGACGCATCTGCCACTTCCTATGGTCCTCAGCAAATCGAAGTCGCTCTCTCATGTGCCGAACAGTTAATTCTGGGACCTGATGAGGTGGTCTTGGTCTTAAACCTGCCTCTCGGAGTCTATTGCGCATTGTTTGATCACTGACACTGCTACCAGTTGCTGCTCTTAGATCATTTTGCAGGTCCCGGGCGGTCGCGTAACGCCGGTGGAGAGAATAATTCACCACATATCGGTCGTCTCTGGCCGTTGTTTTTCGTTTTCTCCCTTGCTCTGGCTTTCGTGTGTATGAAGCAGTTTCACAAAATCGTTTCGAAACCCTCCCAACAACAGATGAAGCCACATTAAGCTCCGTAGACACTGCACGAATAGTCCAACCTTGCTGCAGTATTGTCACTGCTCGAACACGTTCTGTCTCATTCAGGTGCCTTATTTCGACTAATGCAACCTACACCAAGTGGATAGTAACATACTCTTCACTTACACGCACTCGAGGACAGAGTGCGACATTGCTCGTCCATTTCACTCTGCAGCATAGCACGATACATGTGTCTACTGCCATTAAGCCTCGGCTTTCCAAAAAAATGTAGATGTGCCCTCGCATTCTTAAAACATGTCGGAAGAATACGAGCAACAGTAAATATCGAAATCAGGGACTACGTACATGGTACACGCGATCAAATTCCTGTCCCTCTAATTGTTTTGAGCAGTGTAGTACAGATGTCGTGTCACCACCACTCATAGCATGGAGAAACAGAATATGTTCTGCTACAAGCGGTGTGACAGCGCTGGGTGGATGGTATCACGTCGGTTGCAGATTCTTCTCCCAGGTTTCAGGAAATAGACATTTGAGTCTGTGGGGAGCCCAATCATGATCAGCAACAAGTCAACGTCCTCGCCTGCAAGTACCCCCCACCCTGTCAAATTTAGACGAGCGACTGTTGGCAGTAGTAACTATGAGATAGTCTGCATCTTCTGCCGTCTGCTCACACTTGATTTCCTTGTCAACTTGTTCAAACTTCTTCATCAACATCTCAATCAGCCGGACCTTGTTCTTCAGAATTTGACAAGAAATTTTCTTGAGATACTGTTATAGTCTGGTCTCATTGATGATGTCTGTCGAAATTTTCTTGGTTTCGCTTCTCAAGCGGTAAACATTTTTGGTGCTCTGTTTTGGATCAGGATACCCATCGAACACCGCTGCAGTGGTTGATGACGAGTAATGGGTTTTTACATAATCCACATACCGAGAGCAAATTTCTCCGAAGGTTACATCTTTCTACCAAACCACGTGTTAAGCAAGAAGCCCCCATCGATAACGAAGGCACACCCTTCCTGGAACTGTATTCCGTCGACAGGTTTGAAGGATTTATACAACGGGGATTTGGTTCCTTTCCTCATGCCTCCTTCATCAAAGAGGGACAGTGTGAGCTCCAAGCATAGGAAATCTTTGAGTTCTTCGTCCGATTGTTTAACAACTGCCATTCTGTGGAATATGACAGTTGGGTTAATGCCAACTGGTTGATCGTGCACTGTTCTTCATGGTTACAAGATCGCACTCTGCCATTACATTTAGAGATTTTGTTCGCCATCTGCTTCATTCCTTCATCCCCTACTTCTCTTGCTAAGTGACAGTCGGTTTTGTCATCTCTCACAATCCCTGAACCGAGGGACACTAAATCAGAAGTTGCTGGGAAAGGAGGATGTTCTTCGAACTCCAGCATGGTGTTCCTATCGGCTTTGTCCCGCACAAATCGAGATTCTCGACTGTCCACTTGCTGTTCTGAGGTACTGACATTGACATCACAAAAGCTCTCCATCACCTCACACACGTGGCGCAGTGGAGGCATTGTCTGAGTCCATCACGACAAAACTGCAGGACTGAAGCCTCTAAGCCGACTCAAGCCACCATCACTTTTGATGTATTTCATAAGGGCGCTTTTGATCGTCAAATAACCCCAGGTGCCACACTACACCTTATCTGTTCGACGAACAGTGAAGACTCCATCAGTGTAAAAGCTTTATACTCTTCTGGCGTCATAATTTTGTCGAGATCCTTCATGTCTTTGAGGTACAGATGACTGTTTTTAGCATATAAAAATTTCCACTGGCATTAAAGAAAGGAAGCATGATGTAAACAGTTTAAAGATGAAGATTCCAATCTCCTAATCTCTCTGCCTCGATAAACCTTTTCATGAGGGTAACCATATACAAAAAAAATAGTGAACCCACAGTTTTGCTGTGGACCCCTGCTGAGCCAGCTGTTGATGTTTACCCCCCAGGGGCTCACATCTAGTGGGACGTGGGTTGGCGACCATGGGACCCCAGCTGAGTCTGGCATTGCTTCCACTTACTTGTGCCGGGCTCCTCTCCGTCTTCTTTCCTGTCGACCTCACTTGGTCTACTCTTGTGCTCTTCCGACCCCGACGGTATTAGGGTATCCGAGGCCTAGGGAGTCTCTTCCTTTCCCGCCTTAATTGGCCCTTGAGTAGTGGTTTTGTAGGGGTTCCGCACCCTCCACCTCCACACCCTCCACACAAGATGGCGGCAGCCCGATAACTCCCGAACCCGTGGTCGGATTTTGACGAATGAGGTGTCACTGAACTCGGGCTGACACCCCCTTTCCAATGGACGACATATTTCAACCCCAAAATAAAACCTACCCCTACTAGGGGGTGAAATTGTATTTTTTTATAGAATCTCTGTTACCAATTGCAACATGTGAGAGTTTGAATGCCGATAAGGAATGTAACGTTGTTCTGCAAACCAAATAATCAAAGAGGGGCAAGTTAGGCCTTGAGGTGAGAGCCCCTGTTATTGTTGACGAGCCCCCCTGCTGTCGGGCCCCTGTGGATGGGTTATTGTTGACAGGTCCTTGTGGACAAGTCCTTGTGGACGAGTCCTTGTGGGCAGGTCCTTGTGGACAAGTCCTTGTGGACAAGTCTGTGTGGACAGGTCCTTGTGGACAAGTCCTTGTGGACGAGTCCTTGTCCCTTTGGACTGATCCCTTTGGACGGGTCCCTTTGGCCTGGTCCCTATGGACTAGCCCATGAATTTATTTAAATTATGTCAAAGGGTCTAACTACATTTGTGTGTGTTGAACTGACGTTGTTCACTAATCCCCCACTACTATAATGGAATAACGATATGAAAGGAAAGTGATGAAATACATGTGAACACGTGTGAGATGTGATTATTAGCATTCTCCTTGTGAAACAAGTCACATCCTGTTTTGATTCATACGTGAGAAAATGCGAGTTCATGTGTAATATGATCTAACACACAGGTGTTCACATGTGCACGTGCACGATAAGAGCTAACAAGTCACAACCTGTTTTGGCAGTGGTGGGAATAAGGCTAGAGACATGTACGAGTAGTCAAATTACTCCGGCAGACAACCCCTTTCCTATGGATAGCTTATTTCCACTCAAAAATAAAATCTACCCCTACTAGGGGGTGAAATAATAATTTTTAGGTAAAAGTCGCTTTCCATGTGCAATATGTGGGAGTTTGTATGCCAATATGAAATTAAACTCGTTCCACATAAAGTGCATGCATACAACTGAATGCCGCTATGATTTATTATTTTTGTTTTTTGTTTTACGAATGCGCAATTGGGGTTTTTGTAAGAGGGCGGGCTTTTTGAATAATGATTTATACATACGTTTTTTTTTACAAATTAACCAAAGATCCAAAAACTAATAGGTCATCGGCTTTTTAATATCTTATGAACTAAGAAAGCTAGGAACTTGTATGAGGGGTCGATGAACTTAGAAAGCTAGGAACTTGTATGAGGGGTCGTTGGACTTGTGGTGACGCCCTGTTTTTGAATGTATTATTCATTTTTTGTCAAAAGGGCCTAACTGCACTTTCGTTAATATCTCGCTAACTAATAATCAGAGAGGGACAAGTGAGGTGTCACAAGACTCAGGATGGCCAACCCTTTTCCATGACCAACGAATTTACCCAAAATACCCAAAACAGCAAGGTCATTGACCTAAGATTTTATAAACTTATCAGTAGAGAGGGTCAAGTGAGGTGTCATAGGACTACGAATGGTTAACCCTTTCCCATGACCAATGAATTTACCTCAAAAATTCAAAACAGCAAGGTCATTGACCTGAGATTTTATAAACTAATAATCGGATATCAACATGTGAGGTGTCATAGGACTTAGAATGGTCAACCCTTTCCCATGGCTAATGAATTTACCCAAAAATACCCAATACATCAAGGTCATCGACCTGAGATTTTATAAACTTATAATCGGATATGGACATGTGAAATGTTTACAGTGAGTGATGAAACATAGCTAGGTAGTGAAAGAATTATTGTAGGCTACATGTATGGGGACTGACAAATCTTTCACCATTGGAACTTGTTTTCAGATCAAACTGCAGTACAGAGAGGGTATAGGTTGTAGGTATGGGATAATAAATGACAAATGGTGTATACAAAATCTGATTAATCGATTCAAGAAATAAGAGTAGTCAATCTTTAATTGATTGGTTAAATAGGATAGCTAAAATCCAAAATGGTGACTACATTGAACTAAACTGAACCAAGCTGAATCAAATCCAACCAAACCGAACCAAACTTAATCAAAAACAAGCCAATGGTTTAAGTGTAAAACTTGTGGTTGAATGTAGGCATTGGTAATGTCAGAAAGGAAAGGGATAACGCTCTACCTATAGAGGGTAGGTAAAGCTAGTGCATGATGCTAATGCACACACACAAGTACATGAAACACACACAACTAACCTATACTGTTTTTATGGGTTGACTGTTAAAACTTGCTCAGTGGTTACTGGGACAAGATGGTCGCTACACACAACAAGCGTTAAATACTTGAGGCTAATAATCTACACACACACACACACACAAACACACACTTGTTCTAAACTAAACTGTCTTGCTGACAGTGCTCACACTGTAGGCAGATGACAGAAATGCTTGGCTAACAGAAATACAATCATTTCCGGTTGTCTAATGTTACCAGCTAACCATTTTGTGCTGCAGTGGCGAGCACATGTGCCACTTACACTAGAGATTTTAACTCGATTTCAAGCTCTAAGTCCTAGAACGAATCAAACTAAGAAAAAAGGACATGGTGGCGCAGTGGTTAAGCTGTTAGCCTTTCACTAAAGTGGACTAGGGTTTGAATTCAGGTGAATACGCATGTCATAAACATATAAAAAAGCAGAGATAATGTTTTAAACCGATTACACTCGTCTCTTTTCAAATTATTACTTGGATTACAAATACAAAGGTGGACTGGGTGTGATATACAGTTAATGCTGCCTATCGCACACTAGCTGTAAGGAAGCCATATGTAGAGCTATATGTAGAGAACTACCTAGCGATTTCATGAACTGGTATAGCTATGTCACATAAACGGTGCCGGATACAATCCAGCAACTATAATTCGTATCTTGCGGAACAGAGAAAATGCACTTTTGCCTTGATGGATAACAAATGTGTGCAGACGAATGACCTACGCATTAGCCTAGCAAGGGGTTATAACCACGAGGAGGAGGTGTGATTTCTATATTTTATTGTTTAGAGACATGGCTTTTGTAACCAGTAGATTTAATTGATTTAGTATTTTGTAAATATTTATTTTTGTAATTGTAAATAGTTAATTTTTTGTAAATAGTGGAAACCACTTATTTTTGTAATGGTAAATGTTAAATGTATAATTAAAGTTCTTTGGGATGAGTGTGCATGTCAATGATGTTTTTAGGGATAAATAGAGTGGTTGTGTGTTTGTTCTCAAAGATAGGTAAGGTTGTGTGAATGTATGACTACACAGAAAGAGAGAGAGAGAGAGTAGAAACAGCCTTACCTGCAGTAGTAATAGTAGACCTCTATGTTTTGCATACACATAGACAGACTGTACGATCGCAATGGCCAAGCACTCACATTAACACCATTTACAAAATCTTAAAATGAAAAAATCATGTTTCGCAAATATGAACTTTTGACATAAACAAAATAAAAATAAAATGTGTAAACAACAAATTGGAAAATCCATGTTTCCATATCATGAAATTCAAAAACTTTAAACTGACATTTAAAAGAAATGCAAATGGAAAATTGACAAATTGTAATGTGTGAAATGTGAAAATGAACAAATGGCTATCATTATTAAAAAAATAAAAAATAAAAAATGGTGCTGTATGGTTGAGGTGTGAATCAAACCCTACTTATTTTGGACCACCCGAGACTGAGTATACTTGTTTTAGTCCTCATACCACTTTTAAAATTTTG
The DNA here is from genome assembly GCA_946902985.2 of Meconema thalassinum. Classification (NCBI taxonomy): domain Eukaryota; kingdom Metazoa; phylum Arthropoda; class Insecta; order Orthoptera; family Tettigoniidae; genus Meconema; species Meconema thalassinum. The sequence goes on along the minus strand of OX336392.1, from coordinate 507,411,058 downwards.
TGTTAAAGCTAGGAATTGAACCCAAGAGCTTGTAGGGGGAGACAAAGGTTAGAATATGTTAAACAGATAGCCTTGAATGTAGGATGTGGTAGCTATATAGAGATGAAACGATTAGCTCGGGACAGATAGGCACTGAGATCTGCATCAAACCAGTCAAAGGACTAAAGACTCAAACAAAAACATGTACGTTCACCAAAATAATGTTGTGTAACGCTAAATGTTAGTCAACGAACAGTAATGCATTACTAAATCCCATAACACGATACCTAAGAGCTTTTCTAAAATGATTTTAAAATGCCTTTAACCCTATATTGAACACCCAGTTCACAAGACTCATAACTGCAATGTTATGGTAAAACAAAACAAAATCTATATTTCAAAACAAGCAAGTGGTTTAGCCAATGTATACTGGAAAAAGTTTTGTAAACACTCAAGTCCTCAAGACCAATTAAATTAGTAACTGTCAGGTTGGCCGAGTGGTTAAGGTGTTTGACTTAAGATCAAATTTCTGTATAAGGAAGCAAGGGTTCGAATCCCTTACCTGACATAACTATTGCCTTAACATGGCTTGGCCACACTGTATTATTATGATACTCGGTACACAAACCATAGATATAGTGTATTGTTTAAGGCCACTCTCTTTCTGAACATAGTCAGAGACTGTTGATGGTTAACAATTGTATTAATAGTGGGACATGGGGATAGCAATTAAGAAAAAAAACAGCCAATACCCATACAATATTTTATTCATTTAGTTTTTTTTACAATAGTTACACACTGAATACAACTTTTTATCTCTTTACCATTGTTTGATATAGATTTTAAACACAACGCTTGTTGTAGATCCTTTTACAACTTTCTCCAGGTACTCTTGTTCTTAAAAACTGGGGAAGCCGCAATGGTTTTATAGACATTAAACCCTCATCCTCTTCTTTTTCATTATCATCATTATCATTATCATCATCATCATTATAAATATTATCTTTATAATTATTATAGTCATTGTCACCATCATTATCATCATCATCATCATCATCATCCTCAACATCACTAGAACTATCCAATTCCTTTTTTTTCCTTTTCAAAAGGGACCTCTTGAAGAGTCTGTGTTGCTTTTGATAGTGTTACGGTTTTATTGAACGTTGACAACTGTCCTAACATGACTTTTTGAGGAGATAAATGTTTTTTCACAAGGAAGTCACTATGTTGAGTAACACTATGTTTTTGTTGGGCTTGCTTTTTCTTGTTCTTTTGATCATGTTTTGTTAACACTAACGGTGTTTCATTTGGTATACCACATTGATGAGTACCCACACTTAAGACCTCACCATGTTTACTTTTTAGATGACCTAGACATTTTGTTGTTCTTTGTTTTGAGCACTGCCAAAATATGATGCCATTCGCATTTTCTCGCTTATAGTTATAAGAGTACCCATGATACAGAGCACGTGGTTTACCTTTATTGGTTATAGTATATTCCATAGTAGCCACTGACTTGTATAATCGATCCGCCTACTACAAAGTTCTGAACACTTGTGGTGAAAGAATGATGTTGTGTTGACGTTTTATGTTGGATGATGTTGTTGGTTTATGGTGGTGGCTTATGTTGATGACATATGTTGGTGACTTATGTTGGTGGCTTATGGTGGTGGCTTATGTTGGTGGCTTATGGTGGCGGCTTATGATGGTGGTTTATGATGGTGGCTCATGTTGGTGGCTTATGTTGGTGGCTTATGATGGTGGCTTATGGTGGTGGCATATGATGGTGGGTTATGGTGGTGGTTTATGGTGGCTTATGGTTGTGGCTTGTGGTGGCTTATGATGGTGGTTTATGATGGTGGCTTATGTTGGTGGCTTATGTTGGTGGCTTATGATGGTGGCTTATGGTGGTGGCATATGATGGTGGGTTATGGTGGTGGTTTATGGTGGCTTATGGTTGTGGCTTGTGGTGGCTTATGATGGTGGCTTGTGGTGATGGCTTATGGTGGTGACTTATAGTGGTGGCCTATGTTGGTGGCTTATTTTTGGTGGTTTACGTTAATACCTTATTTGTAATGGCTTATTTGACAAGTTATTGTTGTCAATGTATTTAGAGGATTTTTCTCTTGGTCTTGGAAAGTATTTCAACCCTTTTTTTATGGTAACATAATGCTTACCGCCATGTTTGTAAGCAACAACAACACACTAAAATTCCAAGAATCCAAAGTACTCTAAGGTTAATGATTGTCTCTCAACTCCATTCAACGTCTAGTCAAAAACATTATATATATTTTTTCACATTTTTCAAAAAAGGTAAATTGGGAAAGTAGGCTATATGTTTAAACTAAAAATCATATCAAATCATATGCTAACTCCAACACCTACGTCTATCCCACCCTCAGTCAAAAAATATAATATTCTTCAAATTTCTCTAAAACAATATTTGGAAAGTAGGCCATATTTTGAAAACTAATCATCCTATAAAGTCATATATAGACTCAAACCAATGGCTTTTATATCCTTAATCGTAAGAACAAAATATGGAATTTTTGTCATTTTTTCCAAAAATGTTCATTTTGTGTGTTTTAGATGGTTCTAGCACCTCCTCTTCCTCACCCTCCTCCAAGATGGCGGCCGTAGCTTAACTTAACCTAGCCTAACCTAACAAGATGGCGGCCGTAGCTTAACTTAACCTAGCCTAACCTAAAGAGATGGCGGTTGTAGCCTAACTTAACCTAGCCTAACCTAACCTCACCTAAGAGGTGTGATCAAAAAGTTCCAAAAATGTGGCTGCAACTTAACCAAACCTAGCCTAGCCTAACCTAACCTAACCTACAAGGTGTGATCAAAAAGTTCCAAAATGGCGGCCGTAGCTTTACTTAACCTTACCTAACTTAACCTAAACCTACGAGGTGTGATCAAAAGTTTTTCAAGATAGTGGTCATAGCTTAACTGAACCTTGCCTAACCTAACCTAACCTAAACCTACGAAGTGTGGTCATATAGTTCCAAGATGGAGGTCGTAGCTTAACTCAACCTAACCTAACCCTACGAGGTGTGATCAAAAAGTTCCAATAATGGCTGCCGTAGCTTAACTTAACCTTTGAGTCATTTTTTAACGGGTCCCGGAGGACGGGTCCTTGTTGACGGGTCCTTGTGGCGGGTCCCTTTGACATAATTTGGAAAAAATGCAAGGGCCAGTCCATAGGGATTAGTCCAAAGGACCCGCCACAGGGACCCGTCAACAAGGACCCGTCCTCCGGGACTCGTTAAAAAATGACTCAAAGGTTAAGTTAAGGTACGGCAGCCATTTTTGGAACTTTTTGATCACACCTCGTAGGGTTAGGTTAGGTTGAGTTAAGCTACGACCTCCATCTTGGAACTATATGACCACACTTCGTAGGTTTAGGTTAGGTTAGGTTAGGCAAGGTTCAGTTAAGCTATGACCACTATCTTGAAAAACTTTTGATCACACCTCGTAGGTTTAGGTTAAGTTAGGTAAGGTTAAGTAAAGCTACGGCCGCCATTTTGGAACTTTTTGATCACACCTTGTAGGTTAGGTTAGGTTAGGCTAGGCTAGGTTTGGTTAAGTTGCAGCCACATTTTTGGAACTTTTTGATCACACCTCTTAGGTGAGGTTAGGTTAGGCTAGGTTAAGTTAGGCTACAACCGCCATCTCTTTAGGTTAGGCTAGGTTAAGTTAAGCTACGGCCGCCATCTTGTTAGGTTAGGCTAGGTTAAGTTAAGCTACGGCCGCCATCTTGGAGGAGGGTGAGGAAGAGGAGGTGCTAGAACCATCTAAAACACACAAAATGAACATTTTTGGAAAAAATGACAAAAATTCCATATTTTGTTCTTACGATTAAGGATATAAAAGCCATTGGTTTGAGTCTATATATGACTTTATAGGATGATTAGTTTTCAAAATATGGCCTACTTTCCAAATACTGGTTTAGAGAAATTTGAAGAATATTATATTTTTTGACTGAGGGTGGGATAGACGTAGGTGTTGGAGTTAGCATATGATTTGATATGATTTTTAGTTTAAACATATAGCCTACTTTCCCAATTTACCTTTTTTGAAAAATGTGAAAAAATATATATAATGTTTTTGACTAGACGTTGAATGGAGTTGAGAGACAATCATTAACCTTAGAGTACTTTGGATTCTTGGAATTTTAGTGTGTTGTTGTTGCTTACAAACATGGCGGTAAGCATTATGTTACCATAAAAAAAGGGTTGAAATACTTTCCAAGACCAAGAGAAAAATCCTCTAAATACATTGACAACAATAACTTGTCAAATAAGCCATTACAAATAAGGTATTAACGTAAACCACCAAAAATAAGCCACCAACATAGGCCACCACTATAAGTCACCACCATAAGCCATCACCACAAGCCACCATCACAAGCCACCACAAGCCACAACCATAAGCCACCATAAACCACCACCATAACCCACCATCATATGCCACCACCATAAGCCACCATCATAAGCCACCAACATAAGCCACCAACATAAGCCACCATCATAAACCACCATCATAAGCCACCACAAGCCACAACCATAAGCCACCATAAACCACCACCATAACCCACCATCATATGCCACCACCATAAGCCACCAACATAAGCCACCAACATGAGCCACCATCATAAACCACCATCATAAGCCGCCACCATAAGCCACCAACATAAGCCACCACCATAAGCCACCAACATAAGTCACCAACATATGTCATCAACATAAGCCACCACCATAAACCAACAACATCATCCAACATAAAACGTCAACACAACATCATTCTTTCACCACAAGTGTTCAGAACTTTGTAGTAGGCGGATCGATTATACAAGTCAGTGGCTACTATGGAATATACTATAACCAATAAAGGTAAACCACGTGCTCTGTATCATGGGTACTCTTATAACTATAAGCGAGAAAATGCGAATGGCATCATATTTTGGCAGTGCTCAAAACAAAGAACAACAAAATGTCTAGGTCATCTAAAAAGTAAACATGGTGAGGTCTTAAGTGTGGGTACTCATCAATGTGGTATACCAAATGAAACACCGTTAGTGTTAACAAAACATGATCAAAAGAACAAGAAAAAGCAAGCCCAACAAAAACATAGTGTTACTCAACATAGTGACTTCCTTGTGAAAAAACATTTATCTCCTCAAAAAGTCATGTTAGGACAGTTGTCAACGTTCAATAAAACCGTAACACTATCAAAAGCAACACAGACTCTTCAAGAGGTCCCTTTTGAAAAGGAAAAAAAGGAATTGGATAGTTCTAGTGATGTTGAGGATGATGATGATGATGATGATGATAATGATGGTGACAATGACTATAATAATTATAAAGATAATATTTATAATGATGATGATGATAATGATAATGATGATAATGAAAAAGAAGAGGATGAGGGTTTAATGTCTATAAAACCATTGCGGCTTCCCCAGTTTTTAAGAACAAGAGTACCTGGAGAAAGTTGTAAAAGGATCTACAACAAGCGTTGTGTTTAAAATCTATATCAAACAATGGTAAAGAGATAAAAAGTTGTATTCAGTGTGTAACTATTGTAAAAAAACTAAATGAATAAAATATTGTATGGGTATTGGCTGTTTTTTTTCTTAATTGCTATCCCCATGTCCCACTATTAATACAATTGTTAACCATCAACAGTCTCTGACTATGTTCAGAAAGAGAGTGGCCTTAAACAATACACTATATCTATGGTTTGTGTACCGAGTATCATAATAATACAGTGTGGCCAAGCCATGTTAAGGCAATAGTTATGTCAGGTAAGGGATTCGAACCCTTGCTTCCTTATACAGAAATTTGATCTTAAGTCAAACACCTTAACCACTCGGCCAACCTGACAGTTACTAATTTAATTGGTCTTGAGGACTTGAGTGTTTACAAAACTTTTTCCAGTATACATTGGCTAAACCACTTGCTTGTTTTGAAATATAGATTTTGTTTTGTTTTACCATAACATTGCAGTTATGAGTCTTGTGAACTGGGTGTTCAATATAGGGTTAAAGGCATTTTAAAATCATTTTAGAAAAGCTCTTAGGTATCGTGTTATGGGATTTAGTAATGCATTACTGTTCGTTGACTAACATTTAGCGTTACACAACATTATTTTGGTGAACGTACATGTTGTTGTTTGAGTCTTTAGTCCTTTGACTGGTTTGATGCAGATCTCTGTGCCTATCTGTCCCGAGCTAATCGTTTCATCTCTATATAGCTACCACATCCTACATTCAAGGCTATCTGTTTAACATATTCTAACCTTTGTCTCCCCCTACAAGCTCTTGGGTTCATTTCCTAGCTTTAACACAAAATTTTAAAAGTGGTATGAGGACTAAAACAAGTATACTCAGTCTCGGGTGGTCCAAAATAAGTAGGGTTTGATTCACACCTCAACCATACAGCACCATTTTTTTTTATTTTTTATTTTTTTAATAATGATAGCCATTTGTTCATTTTCACATTTCACACATTACAATTTGTCAATTTTCCATTTGCATTTCTTTTAAATGTCAGTTTAAAGTTTTTGAATTTCATGATATGGAAACATGGATTTTCCAATTTGTTGTTTACACATTTTATTTTTATTTTGTTTATGTCAAAAGTTCATATTTGCGAAACATGATTTTTTCATTTTAAGATTTTGTAAATGGTGTTAATGTGAGTGCTTGGCCATTGCGATCGTACAGTCTGTCTATGTGTATGCAAAACATAGAGGTCTACTATTACTACTGCAGGTAAGGCTGTTTCTACTCTCTCTCTCTCTCTCTCTCTTTCTGTGTAGTCATACATTCACACAACCTTACCTGTCTTTGAGAACAAACACACAACCACTCTATTTATCCCTAAAAACATCATTGACATGCACACTCATCCCAAAGAACTTTAATTATACATTTAACATTTACCATTACAAAAATAAATGGTTTCCACTATTTACAAAAAATTAACTATTTACAATTACAAAAATAAATATTTACAAAATACTAAATCAATTAAATCTACTGGTTACAAAAGCCATGTCTCTAAACAATAAAATATAGAAATCACACCTCCTCCTCGTGGTTATAACCCCTTGCTAGGCTAATGCGTAGGTCATTCGTCTGCACACATTTGTTATCAAGGCAAAAGTGCATTTTCTCTGTTCCGCAAGATACGAATTATAGTTGCTGGATTGTATCCGGCACCGTTTATGTGACATAGCTATACCAGTTCATGAAATCGCTAGGTAGTTCTCTACATATAGCTCTACATATGGCTTCCTTACAGCTAGTGTGCGATAGGCAGCATTAACTGTATATCACACCCAGTCCACCTTTGTATTTGTAATCCAAGTAATAATTTGTGAAGGAAGTTTGATAATAATTGAAGAGTATACTCTGGTGGACTGTAATTTATAGTGCTGGGATTTCAAATCACTGGACTTCTGTGGAACATTTAAACTAATTATATTATATTACACAGTTATATACAATACATGTTGATACATTAATACACTGTCACTCGTTCGATATAGCCTTCCTAGTTTGCATAGCAGCAGGTCTGCAGCACCTTTCACCCCGTGGTGACTGGTTTGAGCACAATAGTGGCACTGTCGAAAGAATGTACGGTACTCGGGGAGCGGGAGAGGCAGGTAGCAAGCCCACCACTCCCGACCAGTGGATATAACGGGATCCGCCACAAAGCAAGTGAGGCCTGACGAACCGTTTAACACTTGTTCCTAAACATGCCGCCCGCCAAAAAAGAGTTTAACACTTTTTTCCAGAAACAGTCACCTGAAATATAACACCAACAAACAAACGAGCACAAAGCAATGAACATAGTTAGTTAGTCAAAACACCACCTTCACAAATGCCGTTGTCTGGCATGGGAAGTGGGCAAAGTTTTGTAATGGGTCTCTTGAATGTACCGGAAGAGGTACGTATAGTGGCAACACGTACGAGCCCATCAGCTCCAGGGTGGACCTGATCAACCACTGCAAGCTTCCAGCACAGTGGGGGAAGTTTGTCTTCTTTCACGATCACCAGCGTGCCTGCCTGGACGTTGCGCCCTTCCTTCTTCCATTTTCCTCTCTGTTGTAGATGGGACAAGTAGTCGGTTGACCACGCCTTCCAGAATCCTTGGAACTGTCTTTGGATTTGCTGCCATCTGGAAAGCAAGCTTACACGCACATTACTCAGATCTGGTTGGGGTAGTGCTGTGATTGGTCGGCCAATGAGAAAGTGACTAGGGGTAAGGACAACTAGGTCGTCGGGATCATCGGATGCCGGGACTAGAGGCCTCGAATTGAGACATCCTTCGATCTGGGTTGTGAGTGTGGACAATTCCTCGAAGGTAAGGTATGCGGTGCCCATCACTCGCCGAAGATGTTGTTTAAAAGATTTGACACCTGCCTCCCATATTCCTCCAAAGTGCGGAGCTTGAGGAGGAATAAAATGCCACTGAATTCCGTCACTGCTTGCAAAGGTTGATAGATCACGTTGATGCTGTCCCTCGTCGAACAATCGTCTTATCTCCTCCAGTTCCCTATTGGCTCCAACGAAATTTCTGCCGTTATCAGAAAACACATGGGCTGGCCTGCCTCTACGGGATATGAAACGCCTTAGAGAAGCAATGAAGGCCTGGGTAGTCATACTGCTTACAATCTCTAGATGCACTGCCCTAGTAGAAAGGCATACGAAGAGTGCTACATAACACTTGATTTTGGATCTGGTTTTGCGAGAGCCTGCCTTTATGTAGAATGGTCCCGCGTAGTCGATTCCGCAGTGTATAAATGGATTGACTGGAGTTACTCTGTAATTCGGCAGTTGACCCATTAGTTGTTCAGCGTTTTTTGCCTTAAGTTTGTGGCAGATAATACAAAAATGAATGATGTGACGAATCGTACTCTTGCCATTAGGTATCCAGTACTGCTCACGTAGCGACGACAGTAGTAGTTGACATCCAGCATGAAGCAGGCGTAGATGTTCATTTTCAATGATCAGTTTAGTTAGGTGATGCCTTGGCGGTAAAATTATCTGATGTTTCCGGTTAAACGGAAGATCAGATTGTTGTAGTCGACCACCTACTCGAAGGAGTTTTTGGTCACAGAGGAAAGGATTCAGAGGTAGTAACTTGCTTCCTTTACTAATGGCCCTTGTCATCCGAAGATCGTTAATTTCTGGACCATATTCTGAAGCTTGGGCTATTTTGATGCATGCATGTAATGCAACACGCAGTTCTTCGAACTCCAACTCACCCGTTTTTCTTTGATTGCGAGGATGTCTGGCATTTGCGGCAAATCTGATACAATATGCCGTTACTCTCGTGAGACGCGTTAACTTGGAGAATCGCTTCATGAAATCATCTTGAGGTTGAGCTGCTATCAGGCTAACAACAGGTTTTTGCTGTTCTGGGACGTCCTGAGATATTAATAAAGGGGCTGATGTAGGCCAGGATGCCGAATGCTTCATAAGCCACGACGGTCCGTTCCACCACATGGTGTTGGAAATGAGAGTTTCTGGAGTCACCCCCCGAGAAATCATGTCAGCAGGGTTATCAGCTGAGGCAACGTGTTTCCAGTCCCTAATCGATGTGGTTTGCTGAATTTCCGCAACTCGATTGGCAATGAACGTCTTCCAGCGGTTGGGAGACGCTGCAATCCAGGCAAGAACTATTGTGGAATCTGTCCAGAGATGAACGCTAGTGACATTCAGGTTTAGGATTGAGTTGACCTTCTTAATCAGCCGAGATAAAAGTAGGGCTCCACACAACTCTAGGCGGGGTAGAGAAACGCGCTTCAATGGTGCAACTCTGGATTTAGCACTCAACAGTTTCGTAACGCAGTCTCCATCTTGAGTTTCAGATCTAAGATAAATGCAGCATCCATATCCCTTCTCAGATGCATCCGAAAAGCCATGCAGTTGTATGTTCAACGGAGTTCCCCTTGCCAATACAAGTCTGTCGATCCGAATTTGGTTGAGAAGTGGAAGTTCGCCGCACAACTTCTGCCAACGATGAAGTAGCTCTGGTGGTAAAATTTCATCCCACCCTAGACGTAGCTGCCACAGTTGCTGTAAGAAGAACTTGCAGGAGATGATGATTGGACTCACTAGCCCAAGTGGGTCGTAGATTGAAGCTATGGTTGATAGTACCTTCCGTTTTGTTACTGGGTTGCGTAGTTGTAAGTTGCCGTTTACGATTTGCAGTTGGTCACTAGCAGGATGCCAAAGCAAGCCTAATGTCTTAATGTTTTCCCCATTATCTAGTTGAAGTGGGAGCTGGGTTTCTCGCCACTCCGGAGGAACTGCTTCAAGTAGTCGGGGGTGATTCGAACACCATTTTCGTAGCTGGAACTCTCCAGTTTGTAGAAGGTTGATGAGTTGCTTTTGAGCGTCTAACGCGTCCTCGACGGTCGCACTTCCAGACATACAGTCATCAATGTAGAAGTCTCTCTGTAAAATCTTCGCTGCTTCAGGAAAGCTGTCTGATTCTTCCATAGCGAGCTGTTGGAGGCATCTAATGGCGAGGAAGGGTGCTGACGCTGTGCCGTAGGTGACGGTGTTGAGCTGGTAATGTTTTACAGGATCTTCTGGGGATGATCGCCACACGATTCTCTGAAGTCTGCGGTCATGACTATCAATCCTTATCTGCCGGTACATCTGTCGAATGTCTGCCGTAAAGCATATTTGGTGAGTGCGAAATCTGGTGATAATGGACCAGATATCTTGCTGGATTGTCGGACCAACCCTGAGGATATCATTGAGTGACCGTCCGGTGGTAGTACTGGCAGAGGCATCGAATACAACCCTGGTTTTTGTAGTTGAACTTGACTCCTTGAACACTGGATGATGGGGCATGAAGTAGCTCTGTTCCTCCTTATCAGACGCCGTGGTTATAGGCTCCATATGCCCTAGAGTCTCGTACTCTTCTAAAAAGCTGACGTAATCCCCCTTCAACTGAGGGTTTCTTTCAAGGCGTCTTTCGAGATTGTGAAACCGTGACGTAGCCATTGTTAGTGAGTTTCCAAGTTCTGATGGTTTTCCACAGAGTGGGAGTCGTACCGTGAATCTACCTGCTGCATCCCGCCTGACTGTGTCAACAAAATGCCTTTCACACTCGATTTCATCATTCGATCTGATTGGTTGAGTGATCTCTTCTAATTCCCAGAATCGTTGAAGTTGCTGGTCGAGTGAATGGTCATTCATAGTGAAGAACGAATGTACAGGTGGTGAACCCGGACCGCTCGCCTTATCCATTTGAAACTGTCCCGCTACAATCCAACCGAATTCCGTGTTTTGAAGAACTGGATAGGGTCCGCTCCTCGTGCGTCTTTCAGGCCTAAGAAGATCAAAAAATATCTCTGCCCCGATTAACATATCAATCTGACCTGGTTGGTTGAAGCTGGGGTCAGCTAAGGTCAGTTCTTCGGGAATTTGCCAGTCTTGATAGTTAATGTATGATCCTGGCAATTCAGCTGAAATTCGTGACAATACAGCACAATTAATGACTACTTGATAGTTGCTAGTAATGGAATGCACCTCTATGTTTGCACTATGATGCGACTCTGCGTCGATACTACTTATACCCTGGATTGGAATTCTATTCCGTACCTTCTTTAAGTTCAGTCGTTGTGTGCAGGCAGTCGTGATGAAGTGTGCTTGACTGCCCGAGTCTAGTAGGACTCGGCAAGTCTGAAGTTGGCCCTCCCCGTCACGCACTTTTACTAATGCAGTCGAGAGCAATATATGAGTATGCGGTTTAAATTTCAGTGAGCAATAGGACGCTGTGTCGGCACGTTGTTGCGTAACAATAGAGTTGTTGGGTCTTGCCTGTTGCCTATCATGCGTGTTATCAGTCGGCCGTGGGGTAGGAGAACGACCAGTTCCTCGGTTGCGGTGAAGTAGTGTGTGATGCTTCAAACCACAAGAATAGCAAGAACCTGAAGAACAATCACCAACAATGTGACCATGTCTCAAACAATTTGTACACAATTTATGCTGTTTGGCAAATTCTGTTCGTTGTGCAACACTAACACTGGAAAAGTCTCGACATTTATAAAGAGGGTGCACGCCAGTACAAAATAAACAATTATTGTTACTTGAAACATACACTTGTCTGACTTGGTTCGTGAGCTTCTTTCTAGTGATGTTTTGAGTGGTAGAATTGACAACTGGGGTAGGAATTCGGTTACCATTGATTAGTTCTAGGGCTTGACATCTGTCCTCTAAAAATTTACTTAGCACTTCCAGTCTTGGGAATTGTGGATTTGATGACGACAGCTCCCACTGTTTTCTGCTGACGTCATCAGTCTTTTCAAGAATTAATTGCGCTAGAAGGATTTCGTGAAGAGGGATTTCAAGTTCAAGTGCTTCAAGTGCATTTAAGTTACTTGATACCTGATTTAGAAGTGCTCGTAACTCTGTGGGTGATTCATTGTGTACACGTGGAAGGTTCAGCAAGTTGTTGATGTGTGCTGTGGCAATTAATCTAGGATTATTGTATCTCAGACAGACAGTTTGCCAAGCAATTTTAAAATTAGGACCTGTTATGGGAAGGTTCTTAATCTGGCCATGTGCTTCGCCCGTTAATGAAGATAACAAATAGTGGTATCGTTGTATATCGTCAATTGCTTGATTGTTTATTACCAGGCTAGTAAATGTGTCACAAAAATGACGGAATTCAGTGACCTGTCCCCCGAAGGAAGGTAGTTTAATTGTAGGAAGTGTCAGCTCTCTCTTGCCGGAACTAGACTGACCATCACTTTTAGTACTCGAAGGATTGTTCTGTTTTGACCGTAACTCTACGCTATCTTCAATTAACGTGGTCATTTTATCAACGAGATCATAATACATAGTCTCAAAAGTATTCCTATCTTCACTGTGGTCCTCGGATTCGTCTTCTAATTCTAATCTCTCCTGCGCGTCTTCATACTTCTGCCTTAATTTTGGTAGATCGTCTAACCTTGCCCTTAATGCGTTTATACTTGACCCTGGTTGGAAACTCTTGACGAAGTTATGTAAACGAGTAATATTTGCCTTTGCGAGGCCCCTAGTCTTTACGAGAAGTGCTTTCAATTTAGGATCCATAATGGGAATAGCATACAGGAATACAGGTAACCAGAAATGAGTATGTACTTACCGAAGCTGCTTAAAGTTGAATTCCTTCCATGTGTAATGTCTCGAGGTTCAATATGCACCACTGCGCGCTGTAGTTAATACGAATCATCGAAGTAGCTTGCATTCAAGGAGAAACACACGATTACCGCTCATACTTCACGTTGAGGCTACCTTAACAATGTACAATGCGAGGCGTCGATATGAAATGATGCACGAGCTCATAACACACGTCCGTTGTTCCACAGAAATCCGGCCGGTAGGACCATGAAGGAAGTTTGATAATAATTGAAGAGTATACTCTGGTGGACTGTAATTTATAGTGCTGGGATTTCAAATCACTGGACTTCTGTGGAACATTTAAACTAATTATATTATATTACACAGTTATATACAATACATGTTGATACATTAATACACTGTCACTCGTTCGATATAGCCTTCCGAGTTTGCATAGCAGCAGGTCTGCAGCACCTTTCACCCCGTGGTGACTGGTTTGAGCACAATAGTGGCACTGTCGAAAGAATGTACGGTACTCGGGGAGCGGGAGAGGCAGGTAGCAAGCCCACCCCTCCCGACCAGTGGATATAACGGGATCCGCCACAAAGCAAGTGAGGCCTGACGAACCGTTTAACACTTGTTCCTAAACAATTTGAAAAGAGACGAGTGTAATCGGTTTAAAACATTATCTCTGCTTTTTTATATGTTTATGACATGCGTATTCACCTGAATTCAAACCCTAGTCCACTTTAGTGAAAGGCTAACAGCTTAACCACTGCGCCACCATGTCCTTTTTTCTTAGTTTGATTCGTTCTAGGACTTAGAGCTTGAAATCGAGTTAAAATCTCTAGTGTAAGTGGCACATGTGCTCGCCACTGCAGCACAAAATGGTTAGCTGGTAACATTAGACAACCGGAAATGATTGTATTTCTGTTAGCCAAGCATTTCTGTCATCTGCCTACAGTGTGAGCACTGTCAGCAAGACAGTTTAGTTTAGAACAAGTGTGTGTTTGTGTGTGTGTGTGTAGATTATTAGCCTCAAGTATTTAACGCTTGTTGTGTGTAGCGACCATCTTGTCCCAGTAACCACTGAGCAAGTTTTAACAGTCAACCCATAAAAACAGTATAGGTTAGTTGTGTGTGTTTCATGTACTTGTGTGTGTGCATTAGCATCATGCACTAGCTTTACCTACCCTCTATAGGTAGAGCGTTATCCCTTTCCTTTCTGACATTACCAATGCCTACATTCAACCACAAGTTTTACACTTAAACCATTGGCTTGTTTTTGATTAAGTTTGGTTCGGTTTGGTTGGATTTGATTCAGCTTGGTTCAGTTTAGTTCAATGTAGTCACCATTTTGGATTTTAGCTATCCTATTTAACCAATCAATTAAAGATTGACTACTCTTATTTCTTGAATCGATTAATCAGATTTTGTATACACCATTTGTCATTTATTATCCCATACCTACAACCTATACCCTCTCTGTACTGCAGTTTGATCTGAAAACAAGTTCCAGTGGTGAAAGATTTGTCAGTCACCATACATGTAGCCTACAATAATTCTTTCACTACCTAGCTATGTTTCATCACTCACTGTAAACATTTCACATGTCCATATCCGATTATAAGTTTATAAAATCTCAGGTCGATGACCTTGATGTATTGGGTATTTTGGGTAAATTCATTAGCCATGGGAAAGGGTTGACCATTCTAAGTCCTATGACACCTCACATGTTGATATCCGATTATTATTTTATAAAATCTCAGGTCAATGACCTTGCTGTTTTGAATTTTTGAGGTAAATTCATTGGTCATGGGAAAGGGTTAACCATTCGTAGTCCTATGACACCTCACTTGACCCTCTCTACTGATAAGTTTATAAAATCTTAGGTCAATGACCTTGCTGTTTTGGGTATTTTGGGTAAATTCGTTGGTCATGGAAAAGGGTTGGCCATCCTGAGTCTTGTGACACCTCACTTGTCCCTCTCTGATTATTAGTTAGCGAGATATTAACGAAAGTGCAGTTAGGCCCTTTTGACAAAAAATGAATAATACATTCAAAAACAGGGCGTCACCACAAGTCCAACGACCCCTCATACAAGTTCCTAGCTTTCTTAGTTCATCGACCCCTCATACAAGTTCCTAGCTTTCTTAGTTCATAAGATATTAAAAAGCCGATGACCTATTAGTTTTTGGATCTTTGGTTAATTTGTAAAAAAAAACGTATGTATAAATCATTATTCAAAAAGCCCGCCCTCTTACAAAAACCCCAATTGCGCATTCGTAAAACAAAAAACAAAAATAATAAATCATAGCGGCATTCAGTTGTATGCATGCACTTTATGTGGAACGAGTTTAATTTCATATTGGCATACAAACTCCCACATATTGCACATGGAAAGCGACTTTTACCTAAAAATTATTATTTCACCCCCTAGTAGGGGTAGATTTTATTTTTGAGTGGAAATAAGCTATCCATAGGAAAGGGGTTGTCTGCCGGAGTAATTTGACTACTCGTACATGTCTCTAGCCTTATTCCCACCACTGCCAAAACAGGTTGTGACTTGTTAGCTCTTATCGTGCACGTGCACATGTGAACACCTGTGTGTTAGATCATATTACACATGAACTCGCATTTTCTCACGTATGAATCAAAACAGGATGTGACTTGTTTCACAAGGAGAATGCTAATAATCACATCTCACACGTGTTCACATGTATTTCATCACTTTCCTTTCATATCATTATTCCATTATAGTAGTGGGGGATTAGTGAACAACGTCAGTTCAACACACACAAATGTAGTTAGACCCTTTGACATAATTTAAATAAATTCATGGGCTAGTCCATAGGGACCAGGCCAAAGGGACCCGTCCAAAGGGATCAGTCCAAAGGGACAAGGACTCGTCCACAAGGACTTGTCCACAAGGACCTGTCAACAATAACCCATCCACAGGGGCCCGACAGCAGGGGGGCTCGTCAACAATAACAGGGGCTCTCACCTCAAGGCCTAACTTGCCCCTCTTTGATTATTTGGTTTGCAGAACAACGTTACATTCCATATCGGCATTCAAACTCTCACATGTTGCAATTGGTAACAGAGATTCTCTAAAAAAAATACAATTTCACCCCCTAGTAGGGGTAGGTTTTATTTTGGGGTTGAAATATGTCGTCCATTGGAAAGGGGGTGTCAGCCCGAGTTCAGTGACACCTCATTCGTCAAAATCCGACCACGGGTTCGGGAGTTATCGGGCTGCCGCCATCTTGTGTGGAGGGTGTGGAGGTGGAGGGTGCGGAACCCCTACAAAACCACTACTCCCTTGTCTCATCTTTCCTGACACCCTCCTTCTGGGAGGGGTCAGCCTTCTTGTTATTTTCCTTTTTCCTCCTGCCTTGTGCTCAAGGCCCTTAAGGAGGCAGGGTGTATGTAGCCCCACCACTTCTAATGCACCCTAGATAATGCTACACCCTCAGGGGCTCACGGCTGGTGAGTTCGGGAGTTGGCGACCCCGAGGGATTCCTGAGCTTGGTCCGTTTTTCCCTTTTGTCCCTTACCTTTGGGCGGACCCTCTCCTCTCTCCCCTCCCCTCTCCTCTCCTCTCCGCCTTTCATTATATTTCCTTTTCTCTTTGTTTCCCGCACCTTTATGTAGGTATTCTTGATCTACGTTGCATTTTGTAAGTTTTTTCGATCTAAATTGCATTTTGTGAGTGTTTTTCAACCTCACTTGCATTTTGTAAGGATTGCCAGTCAAAATTGCTTTTTAGTAAGTCTTTCAATATAGGGGGGTCTTCTTGTGAGTATTTTGAATTTCAATTGCATTTTGTATTTTCAACCTACCCCGCTTTGTTCAAGTAGTTAAGTCTCAATTGCAATTTTGTGGGTATTTTGAATCTAAATTACATTTTGTAATTATTTTCAATCTAAATTGCATTTTTTAAATATTGTCCATCCAAATGAGAAGTTTGAATCTACCATACCTTTTGTAAGCAATTCCAATTGCATTTTGTGTTTTCAACCTACCCCGCTTTGTTCAAGTAGTTAATTCTCAATTGCATTTTGAGGGTAATTTGAATCTACATTACATTTTGTGCGTATTTTCAATCTCATTTGCATTTTGTAAGTATTTCGATTTCACTTGCATTTTGTAAGTATTTCGACTGTACGTTGCATTTTGTACGTATTTTGGACTTAACCTACATTTTGTGCGTATTTTTCAATCTATTTCTTTTGTGAGTATTTTCGTTCGACATTCCTTTATGTACATATTACCGCTCTCCATTTGGTGAGTAGTTTCAATCTGAGTTCCTTTTTGTAAGTATTTTTCCTGCTACATAAGGCATAATTGTTGGGGCTCACTGTTTTTTTTATCTAAACCATTTTCGTTTCATCCATAGCAGTGAGCTTTTTTTATTTTCATCCTTTCATTTCACGCCATTTTATTTCGTCAGGGGCCGATAACCTCGATGTTAGGCCCCTTAAAACAACAATTATCATAATCATCATGTTGATGTTTACCAGCAATTTGACCAGTCTTCAGGTGCACAGAGAACAATAGTCATGTCACAACTAAACAACAGTTCCATTATTTTATTGTTTCCTTCAGGGCAATTTCCATTGATTGCTGAGCTTTTTTTGTTAAGGTTGTATGAACAAATAACACACAATTGAAACTACTCACTTGGTAATTGAAAGGCAACTCACTGTGTGACTGTTTGGGTTTGGAAATGGGACCTAAAACAAAGAAAGGCTTAGAGGGGGAGAGAGGCAACATGGCGTCCTTGACAAAAGAAAGACCTGCGTTCTGTCCATACAAAAGAAAGAAATGGAGTGACCTGTTTAGGGGGGTGGGGGTCAGGGGGCTAAATGGCCGGACACACTAGCCTGGTGGGGTATACTAGGCTTTGAAAGTCTGAATACGACGATTTTGGATAACCTGTAAACTATGGTCAATTGTTAGTGAGCTCTAGCGGCCAAACGAAAAGAGTGAGCGATCTGGCTCTAGTCTTATTTCATAGAAATTTTATCAGCTTTCCTTTGAGTTTTCTCTAGGATTCGTCGGTTTGGAGTTATAAGCAAAAACCTAAAACAACTTCCGAAATTTTATGGGCTTTCGCCATATTTATGGTGAAGCCATATCCGAATCTAGTCAATAACTGGATTTTCATATTCAGCACCCCAAGAAACATATAGAACCGTCGAGAAAAATTCTTCAGCAATTTTTTCCTGTCCAAACTACCAAATGGCTAATAACGGTCTGGAAGGGTGCAGTCGTTCACACGGCGATAATCACCACAAACACGCTAATGACCATCTGGTTTGGTAGCCATGTGTTGAGGACTGGCTTATAGTGATTTAGATGGTCGAATAATATTGTGATTTAACATGTACTGAAATTCTTGCTTAGCGATGTACAGGTTCTTGGGGCCTAACCTACGAGGTTTGCAGAAAACAGGAGGTCCGCTAGCCGTGGTGATGTAATGTTTAACATCATGCTTGACTTCTTTTGGCGCGACACATGGCCTTGTTAACTCAGGAATTTCTTTAAAATTTCAGAAAATTTGCAGGTAATATGAAACGAATTAACTGTCTCAGTTGCTTCAATACTTGCTATATTCCCCTTTACCTTCATCCCCCAGGCTCCTCTCTGTCTTCTTTCCTGTCGACCTCCCTTGGTCAACTCTTGTTCTTTCCCAACCCCGGTGGTATTAGGGTATCTGAGGCCTAGGGGATCTTTCACTTTCCCGCCTTAATTGGCCCTTGTCTCATCTTTCCCGATCCCTCATTCTTCGAGGGGTCAGCCCTCTCCTTTTCTTTTCCTTATATTTCCTTTTCCCTTAAGATTCCCGTACTGTTTTTTTTGTTAATTGGAGCCCAGTATATCTAAATTTCCCTTAGCGAATCTTTTTGCATCTACACTCCATTTTGTAGGTATTTTCAATCTTCGTTGCATTTTGTAAGTCTTTTCAATCTAAATTGAATCGTTTTTTTTTTCAGAAACCCCATAGGTCACCAAAAGTTAATTTTACACGAGAGCAAAAAAAAATTTTAAAATTTTAGTATAATTCGAATGAAAATAGTTTTTGTTTTATAATGTGGTTACTAATCCTTTTGAATATCCTGGGACCTAAATATGCTTTGGAGTGCATTGGTTTAGCCACAATATTATTAAAAAAAAAAGACTTATGGGGTTTTTGACAAAAAAATGTTAGCTAAAGTAGGGTTCTTCAATGGAAAAACTAATATATACACTGCATATCTCACTATTATGTTTATTTTAACATTTATAATTTCTGGAAAGATATCAGTACTTATAAAATGTTCCTATAATAATAATAGCTGAATACAAACTAATATTATCATATGCTCTTAAAGTCAAAAATTTATAAGGTAATTCTTTCTCTTCAGTCATACCTAAGCATCTGAAATCTAAGTGATTCTTCATCATTATCATATTCACTATCAATAGCTTAATCTGAGAAAACCTTGAGAAATTTGGCAGCAGAAAATACTGTATAAGTCACTGACTTATGGGCTTTTCAAACAAAACTCAATTCAACAGATCTCATTTCCCACTGTGATTATGCTCGGACTTATGGGATATTTGCACACAATATGGAGCTAACTGAGTACAACCTAGTTTCATGTCAAACTCATTTTGACAAAAATCTTGACTTATGGGGTTTCTGAAAAACCCGATTCAATTGCATTTTGCGAGTATTTTCAACCTCAATTGCATTTTGTAAGGATTGACAATCTAAATAGCGTTTTAGTAGGTTTTTCAATATAGGGGGTGGAACTTTTGTGAGTATTTTGATTTTCAATTGCATTTTGTATTTTCAATCTAAATTGCATTTTGTAGGATGCGCATTTTGCAAGTATTCTGATTCTCAATTGCATTTTGTGGGTATTTTGAATATAAATTACATTTTGTAAGTATTTTCAATCTAAATTGCATTTTGTAAGTAATGTCAATCCAATTGAGTAGTTTGAATATACCAAACATTTTGTAAGAACTTTCAATTGCAATTGCATTTTGTAAGTATTTTGAATATCAATTGCACTTTGTGATTATTTTGAATCTGATGCGCATTTTTCAATCTAAATTGTATTGTGTATTTTCAATTTCAATTGCATTTTGTAAGTATTTTGAACCTCAATTGCATTTGAACGTATTTTCAATCTCTTCTCTTTTGCATTTTGTAAGTATTTTGAATTTGACTTGCATTTTGTGTTTCGACTGTACATTGCATTTTGTAAGTATTTAGAACTTAACCTACATTTTGTGTGTATTTTTCAATCTATACCTTTTTAGTATTTTCGTTCTAAATTCCCTTTTGTAAGTATTACCGCTCTCCATTTTGTAAGTTGTTTCAATATGAGTTCCTTTTTGTACGTATTTTCGTTCTCATTTAATTTTCGTTCTGGTTTCCACTTTATTGACATTTTCGCTATCACCCAGACCATTAGAGGCCGATAACCTAGATGTTAGGCCCCTTAAAACAACAATTATCCTCATCATCATTGACATTTTCGCTATCACCCAGACCATTAGGGGCCGATAACCTAGATGTCAGGTCCCTTAAAATAACAATTATCATCATCATCATCATCATCATCATCATGAATCTAAATCACATTTTGTAAGTATTTTCAATCTAAATTGCATTTTGTAATTATTGTCCATCCAAATGAGTAGTTTGGATTTACCATACATTTTGTAAGCATTTTCAATTTCAATTTGTAAGCATTTTCAATTTCAATTGCACTTTATGAGTATTTTGGATCTGAAATGTGCGCTTTTCAATCTAACTTGCATTGTGTATTTTCAACTTCAATTTCATTTTGTAAGTATTTTGATCCTAAATTTCATTTTTTACGTATTTTCAATCTCATTTGCATTTTGTAGTATTTTTAATTTCAATTGCATTTTATAAGCATTTCGACTCTGCATTGCATTTTGTACGTATTTTGAACCTAAACTACATTTTGTGCGTATTTTTCAATCTATTACTTGTGTGAGTACTTTCCTTCTCAATTCCCTTTTGTAAGTATTACCACTCTCCAGTTTGTGATTCGTTTCAATCCGAGTTCCATTTTGTAAGTATTTTCAGTCTCACTTAATTTTCGTTCTGGTTCCCATTTCATCGTCATTTTCTCTATCACCCAGACCATTAGGGGTCGATAACCCAGATGTTAGGCCCCTTAAAACAGCAATCATCAACATCCTTTACCTTCAACTGCGTGTTGTTATCAATGAGTCTTTTGTTCTTGAGATCAATCTGAAGGTGGAAATGATGAAGAAAATGAGCGCCTAATATGCCCTTTGAAGTTCCTGCTACAATAAATGGTCATTCGAAGCTACGTTTTATTCCTAGATTCACATTCAGTAATTTTGAACGATAGGTTGGGATCTGAGAGCCATTTGCTGCATACAGTTTATATTCAGCCAATTTTGTTTTATCATGTTTGGTGCTGGTAGGACAGAAACGTCTGCTCCACTATCTACCAAAAACCTCTGCCCTGAATTATAATCCTTGCCAAAAAGGCGATACTGGCGGCCTATGCTAATATCTGTGGCAGAACATTCAGCCGCTAGTCTGTCTGCCCCTTTTTGTTTTCCTGTTTCTGCCATGCACAAGGCTGAACACATTTTTCCGGCCTACAGTCAGCACCGAAACGAAAATGGTAGTAGCAATACTTCCCTCTGTTGTTATATCTTGATCGACTACGGCTTCTACTACGAGGACGTTGATGGTTTTGATTCTTTTGTACCCTCAGCTTATGATATAATTCTTCGATGCTCGCAGTTTATTCTTGTAATTGAAAGGTAGGAACTACAGCAGTGATAGTCTTCTGTGTAGATGATGTCTGAACCTCATTAACTGAGCGCATCTCCATCATTCGATCTGCCATGAAATCCATTTTATCCACACCTTCGTCAGAATAGTCAAAATACTTTGAATATGGCCTGGGAGTTTATCTAACCATAAAGTTTTAAGAATCTTCTCAGAAACATTGTTTCCGGCATAACCGTTCATTTTCAATAACAGCTGACTTGGTTTTTGGTCACCTAACTCAAGTTCACTGACTAGTCGTTTTATCTGGCGCTTTTCACTCTCTTTGAACACATGGCTAAGAGCCTTTCTTTAGCCAAGGAATATTTATTACACTCGAAACTAGTAACTAAATCCCAGATATTTTCAACAAAACGTGGCTCTAGCTGCGCTAATAAATAGTTAAATTTTGTCATTTTAGTCTTTATGCCAGCGATATGAATTTGTGATTCAGCTTGGCAGAACCAAATGTCGGGCTTTTCTACCCAAAAGGCGGCAATTTCACACTAATCTTGTCAACTTCGGCTTTACTGGAGGCGGCAATATTTCCTCCATCGGCGTCCATAGTACTTACTCTTTCCTTCAAAAATCACTTGGGAAGGGTCACCACTTTGTCGGCGCGTTTTCTTGTTTTATTTCTATACACACCAACTATTTAATTTTTACACTTTTTACTATCACGTACATTTTTTGGAAAAGCAGATGAATGCCATAACTCACTGACAATGTCTATAACAACTGAACTACCAACTGCCAACATACTAACTACAATTATAAATGTCCCTACACCCATCAATATTTTTGTAGTTGCAAACAGTCACAATTATGGGCACTGCCATTTGTAGGTTATTGTTTATTTGTCGAAGTTCAATAAATATATCTAAATGTTATTATAACTCAGGCTAATGTATGTGCACAGAAAGAAATGGAATAGATAGTGCCATATTTACTTACTTCCTTAATAACTGGCTATACTCTTCTGAACAATTTGATAAGGATCCAATGTCAAACCAAAATGCATTCTACAGCTCCAAAGAACCAAACATACTTATGTTTACTGAGTGTCCACAAACAATGAAGATTGCATAGGTATATACAGAGTACTCTTGACGTAGAGGTACAAATTGTGGATGCATATTGCTGTCAGAAGGCTTATTTTTACATCTTTGGAATTACGGTGCCCATTACTATATTGATGCCCATGAATGTGTAGTTTACTCCATTGAACTCTAGGTAATATTGGAATGACGACTGTATTGGAGCAAAGTGCGGTTTTTGGTGCGACTAGTTACGCCTGGTAGTGCACGTCTAGAAGGCGAGTTTGACGTATACGAACGCAAGGATGATGTACGTACGTACGACGAGATACAAGTAAAAGAGGTACTTTTGAACATTTAGGTGAACAGTAAACTAAACGGAACTTACGCTGAAATACATATTGTTATGCCCCAGAGGGCATACACCCTCAGGACATATACCCCCCAAGGGAGATGTGGCTTACACCCCCCAAGGGAGATGTGGCTTACAGCACTGAACCCACACACACCCATAAGCTGGACAGCTACAAATACATCTACAACTACTCTACAAGGACGACGCATCTTTCATAACATCAAACACCCTCTTCTGTCCCAAAACCACCCCAGCTGGAGGTACAATAATATCTAGAACACCATCTTAACACAGTAAGCAGGCGACCACCTATTACCGGAGGTTGGCCAAGAGCTTGCGCCACACACATACAATTTACACTTAGAAGTATTTGGGACGACAACATGTGAAGTAATACCAAGTCAGCAATGCCGAAAGACATAAAAGAGAGGCCCCGAATGGACTCTGGGTCTGTCGTTGCCCGAGGCCACGCCGGTTTGGTTCCTGATTCTCACCTGAAGGTAAGTGTGGTCTCAGACTCCTGAACATTACAGTCCCGTCACTTCACACCTCAATTGTTACATTGTTACAAATTACATTGTGGTACACAATCCCGAGGCAAAGGGACATCTTTCATCACAGTACTGGTCTAATAAACCATTGATCAGTACCTTTACACGTTTGTTATCACTAACTCCACTACACTTGTCTTTACATCCCAACTCCCCACCTGACGTTCCTAATTGCCCGTGACCGCTAGTTACATAAGTGCTCCGTAAGTAATTTCCATTGTGCTAACCTTGTAGAGCTCTGGCCGCCAGGCATTACAGCAAGCTCAGCAGGTAGGCGCATAGTGCTCACTCAATTGTTTGTTCAGCACAGCTATTAGTTCCCCCTCGATCGCGCAAACCCTGAAGGGTGATCACACCCATTTAGAGCTTACCCCCATTTCCCCCACATCCCTTTACAGACATCCACACTCGCGGTTTCCGCACATACGTGGAAACTTGCACCTTTTTGGACAGCACCCCTAAATTAAGCATTTTACACCCCTTTGTTCGTCCATCCCCTCACCCCCGGACAGAGCAATATTTCAAAATATCATAGTAATTTGATACTGAAAATGGCTAGGAATATACGCCAACATAAAATATTATATTGCAGCCTGATTGTTCATCATTTTTATCCTTACGATTTGGATCCTCCGGCGGAAGCTCACTACTGATACACGTGTATTTAGCCGGGATACATTTCGAACTCCGCCGCCGCTGCCTGTGCAGCGCCGCATGGGTAGCATGGCCGCCCAGCCGCGCCGGGACCGGTCTGGCGGCTCTGCGGGGCCGCACCGTTGGCATCGAAATTATACAAAACCTGGAAATGGAGCATAAAACTGCTATCCAAAATGGCGTTTCATAGAAGTCCGCTAGATGTTTAGACTTGTCACTAATTTGCCCGTACCAATTATTGGAAATTAATTGTATCTTTTGACTTTTTAATGCCGAAAAAGTAAATTATTCAAATAATACGGCATCTAAAGAACATTTAAATGACATTTCATTTAATTTTAGACCAATTTTATGTAACGGAAATATGTCCTTAGGCTAAATTAAGTGTGGATTGGAGTAACCTGATTTGGCTAAAAGTAAATTTTTAAAATGTTTGGGAGCCAATATTATCATACTTGACCGCCATACCACTAGGTGTTCTGCAGTAGATTGTTGTTGTCATGCTTTATCTTGCGTTTATTAACTTACTTCTATTATAATTGATGTCCTGTGGCGTATATTTACCAGCCGCGTGCCTATGTATCAACAATGTCGTCTGTAGCGGCAGATGACGAAAAACTCGTGGAGTTTGTATCCAAATACCCAGTTTTGTATGATGCAAAAGTGGCAGGTTATAAAGACTCAATAAAGCATGACAACATTTGGAAGGAGATTGGAGGCAAATTAAACAGACCTGGTAACTAAATTTGAATATTTATTCCTTTATATGCATGTAATTATCACTCTATCATTAAGTACTGTATACACTCATAGACACTATTTCGGTTTCGCACACTGAACATAGACAGAAAACTACGTTTCGGCCAGTTATGTTTACTGTGGCATGTTGCCAAGTTAATTGCCCAACTGGACCTGAGAAATAGTTTTTGAAGTTATCTCTCACTTCGAAGCCATTAGCGTTTGCATATCCACCCATTCGATCAAATGGTACCATATTATCTGATGGGAGGTTAACTGTATCAGATGCAACATAATGTGGTTTACTTTGTTTTTCCAAGTATCCGTCCCTTAATAAATTGTGTAAACAGCATGCGACTGATATGAGATAATCACTTGTTTGAGGCGAGCAGGCAATGGGGGTGTAAAACACTCTAAAAACTTTGCAAAGAAGCGCAAATGCGTTTTCTGTTACCCTCCTTGCTCGAGTCAAGCGATAGTTGAAAACTGCTTTCAACAAACACTGTTTGGCGTCCTTTCTGGAATAAGGTTTCATCATAAATGTATCTAGACCGAAGGCTTCGTCTCTTACAATGGCATATGGGGATAATATATCACTACCTGGTAAGGCACTTTGTTCAGGGATATTGAACTGCCCGGCCGCAATCTTCTTTCCCATGACAGAAATCTTTAAAATGCCACTGTCACCCTCTTTTCCATAAGAGCCAATATCCACTGCAGTAAATTTGTAATCTGCTCTGACTAGAGCCAGTAGAACAATTGAAAAATATTGTTTATAATTGAAGAACTGTGACTGGCTGTCATCGGGACATTTGATACGAACATGCTTACCATCTATTGCCCCTATGGAATTTGGAAAGTTCCACTGATGCCAGAAATCGTCTGCTATACGTTTTAAGTCTCCCTCTGTCGGATTAGGCATGAACATTTGGATCAATTTTGCGTTCATTATCGGTAATGTTTTCTTCACGATGGCACTAACATAGGATGGTGAAATGCGATATGTAAAAGCTAATGATTTGTAGGATGTTCCCGTTGCTCTAAACCTAAAACAAATTACAAGAAGTTACTGTTTGTACAGTGGGCATAATTTAACCATTTTAAAATTCATAATATTACATTTAAATCATATCCATTAATTACTAATTTCTTTCCTTTTAGATGAAGAGTGCAAAAAACGTTGGAAGTCGCTGCGGGACTCTTATTTTAGGTGCAAGAATAAACAAAAGATCGTTACTGGTTCAGCATCGAGCAAATTACCAAAATGGCACCTGTACGATCGATTGACATTTCTCGACGCGGTACAAAAGGAGTGAATAAGCATGTCCAATATACACGAACCAATACAATGTGAAAGCAGTAATGTTGCTACACCATCTGTAGATTCAGAAATAAGCCCACATTGTACTTCAGACACCCCCACATTGAATACGGAACAACCCACAATGAATACGCCGAGTCTTGAAGAACATCCAACAGGAAGTGTTTCTACCGAAATAAATCCACGCAGATGTGCCAAAAGAAAGAAAAACACTGACAATGATCAACACACTGATCTTATCAAGCTCATGAAAAGAAGAGAGGAGCAGCGGGTGAAATAATTTGGAAAATTAGGTGCCTCAAAATACAGTCCTCCAATAGAAAGTTTTGTGGAGCATGTTAAGGCAGTGCTAAGTACACTTTCTCCATCATTGTTAATACCGG
Source organism: Meconema thalassinum (assembly GCA_946902985.2). NCBI lineage: Eukaryota > Metazoa > Arthropoda > Insecta > Orthoptera > Tettigoniidae > Meconema > Meconema thalassinum. The sequence goes on along the minus strand of OX336392.1, from coordinate 507,384,066 downwards.
CAAAAACGGAACTTTTCAATATTTTAAGTAAGTTTGAACTTCGGCAGGCCCAAATGAACACTCAGTCTACTTCAGCCAGCGATGATTCTTTGCAAATCTACTCTCCTCAGAATACAGCATCATTCCTAGACAACAACACAGACCAAGATCTTCTGCCTTTACATCTTCAAATCCATCCCGATCAAGAATCTCAGGCTCCAAATATCCAGGATCATTGTAATAATAACAGCTATTGGTACACGCTTACTAATGAGGTGCCTTGACCATTGAATTTATTTTGTTAGTTGAAGTGATAAAATTATTTTGTTAAGTTCTTGAAATAACTAATTATAGAAATCACAAAAATGTTAGACTATATTTTTCTTTATTTAAGAAATATGCACGTAATGTATTGAACCGACAAAATGACATAACCATTATCACTTACCGCAAAGTTAGAAAAAGTTTCTGCTGGGCACTGATGCATTTCCGTGGTGTAGATGGCATCAAATCCTCGGCAACCAACCTCAAAATCATCTCAAACTGGTCATAGTTGAGCCTGCAGTATTGTCTAAAAAAGATCTTCGTCCCTTCTCAGATGTCTTTCGATCAATATTTTGAAGCACCCCTCGCTCCCTCGTGTTTTGTAGATCTATTTCGTGGCATTCCTTTTTCTCCCCCCCCCCCCCCCAGGGGCTCACATCTAGTCGGCGTGGGTTGACGTTAGACAGCTCCCTAGTTTCCTCTGACTCGAAAGGAAGGAAAGACTCCTTTCGTTTCTTTGATGGCTCTATGACGACTTGTGGGTATTGCCGTTCAGAAACTGGTAGTGGCCTTGAACCTGACGAAGTGTTTTCGCTGGGGTTAGACATCAAGATTCCAGCTGATTCAGCACCTACAAAATGTATTCCGGCACCATTATCAATTTTAACCAAATCTAAATCAATTAATTCCGCTCATTTTTTACAAATTGCAAGAGACACTTCAGTATCATAGCCAGTGTTGGCAACGTGTTCTTACTGGAAATGCAATTAGGCCTACTGGGTACTATGTAGAAAGTTCGGAGGCCAGATGGATTTTAGGTTATGTTTGTCACGTACCGGTACATTTCTTAACTTACGCAAGCTTGAATGAGTCATCGTACAACCTACACGGCCCGGAAAGCAATTAAAATGATATGCTATACACAGATTATGTATATGTGTATCTCACCTGGCATTTTCTGTATCGTCGGATTGGAATCCCCTTGAATGGCCTCGAAAAGAAGTTGTTCCCAATCCTTGAGGACATTTTTTTTAAATTGCCCGTCCTTTTCAAATCGATCTTCTTTTTGAGTCAGGATTTCATGTTGTTGATTTTCTTCAGTAATGTTTTACCCTTTATGAGGATAGAACTAAAGGGTGTGTGCGTGTGGAGGGTGGTATGTAACTAGGGGAAGTGTGAAGGGTGTTTTTAAAGGTTCGGGCTCTCTGCACGTGATGGCGGATCGGAAGGTTCTGAGGAAACTGGCGAAGCTCTACAAGTTAGCGGTTATAATGAATGGGGTACGTTTCCTAGATAAAGGTAGCGTTTAACGAGCTAGGTGTGAGACGCACCGATCAAAGTAAAAGGATTGCTGATAACGGAGTTCTACAAAGTGTACGCACGTGCTTGTTTAGAGGGCAGTGTCAAATGGTGAGAGACAGGCTGGTATCGCTTACACAGCGACCTTAGGGTAGCCCGGTGAATTATAAAGTGTGGAGAGGGGATTCAGGTGGTGTTCAATGAAATAATGAACAAGTACGCAAACTGTGGTAAATGTGATGATTTACTGCAGGGCTTGTAAAAATAGTGATAGCTTGCCTGGCTGTAGGGATAGATCAATAATGTAGCGTTACAAAATAAACAGGTATGGTCAGGGGTAGGAAGTAACAAAGTGTTAAGGAGGCCTGAGAAATATACTCACCTGAGGTATGTTGTCGTCGAAGCTCGTTCGGGCAGCGTCAGTGGGTAAACAGACATCCCCCTCTGCGTGGGAGGTCTATTTAAAAGTTTCAGATTGCTGACTGCTGTTAACGTGCCACATTGTTGTTTTCGGAAGCAGTTCCTGTATAATTGTTGATGTTTATGCAACCGCTTAGGCAAAAGCTGTGGCGTGTCTCTGCCAGCCTGGTGTGGAAAGGAAGTGTGTCGTTGTTGATTCCCCTGGGTGATTTGGGTGTTGTCTAGAGATGGGGGCTGAAGGGGGTGCAGATGGTGGTCAGATAGTGTTATTTTACGGGTGCAACCCTGTGAGATCCTTCTGGGATCATAGGGGTGCAACAGTATTTTACTTTCTGTGATACATGCGCTAAAATTTCCAGCGAATCTTTATAGCTTTTTCTAAACTTTCGCTTTTTGCCTTGCGTGAGTTAGGTGTTTGAGACTTGTCAAATATTGAAAGATAGTCACAGACAATTCTTACAAATGCCAAATCGGAAACTTTTGTTATATCATCATATTCATCCCCACTAACAGACATTTCAGTTAACAAGGAACTTTCAATCAATCAAAAAGACAAGTCTGCAGCAGACGACTAGTTTACGTATCAAATGGCGCGTATAACAGTTGACTGACTAAGCATGCGTCAACGAAACGAGAGTAACTTCGTGGCACAAGTGAAGTATATACTCGAAAAGGAGGGGAAATTGTAGTATATACTCAAGATCTTTTATTCATAACAAACAGAGTATATACTCAAAACTGATGCTCATGCTCGAAGTATATACTTCGAAGTTTAGGCTCAGTTTTATTCATATCATCCAATATCTTATGGCCTCGGGTGCCGGGTGCAAGCTTTGATAATTGACGCTCAGAGGGCAACTTGCATGTCGAATTTTATCGCTCCTTGAATCGCTATGAAAATCAAGGAGGTTAGATATTTAAGCTCCTTGGCACTATAGCGTTTTCTAGTAGAGAAATGAGGAACTTTGTGTTTGCGGAAAATCTCGAGATTAATTATTTTGATTGTGGCTAAAAGAAAATAACAGAACACATAGCCTAAGTAAAGAATATTGATATTGTTACGAATGCTAGACAGTTTCGTCGCCCCGCGCGTGACTCAGGCCGCCCCAGGCTATCCTGACTGTGTGTTACCAGCGATTTGCGCAAGAAGAAGACAGGCAGTACAAAGAGATCGTCTCGAATATTCGTGGCCCTACTGGTGTTTGAATTCTCGAGAAGGTGTGAACCCTGGTCAACTCTGGAAACATCCATCGAGTCACCAGCCTCGCTATATAAAGCGACCTGGCCAACGAAGGAGGGACAGTGTTCTTGAGCGAGTGCGACAGTAGTTGGTGACGTGACTTGCGAAATTACGAAACCCTTGTGAGGCTGATTCTCTTGACAGCGAAAGAGTGTGAATCGTACGGCCCCCCGGGGGCTCACATCTAGTGGGACGTGGGTTGGCGACCACGGGACCCCAGCTGAGTCCGGCATTGCTTCCACTTACTTGTGCCGGGCTCCTCTCCGTCTTCTTTCCTGTCGACCTCACAGGGTCAACTCGTGTTCTCTTCCGACCCCGACGGTATTAGGGTATCCGAGGCCTAGGGAGTCTCTTCCTTTCCCGCCTTAATTGGCCCTTGTCTCATCTTTTCTGATTCCCTCCTGTGAGGGGTCAGCCTTCTTTTTCTTTTCCTTTTACCTCCTGCCTTGTGCTCCAGGCCCTTAAGGAGGCAGGGTGTCTGTAGCCCCACCACTTCTGGTGCACCCTAGATGATGCTACACCCTCAGGGGCTCACGGCTGGTGAGTACGGGAGTTGGCGACCCCGAGAGATTCCTGAGCTGGGTCCGTTTTCCCCTTTTGTCCCTTACCTTTGGGGTGGACCTTCTCCTCTCTCCCCTCTCCTCTCCTCTCCTCTTTTCATTATATTTACTTTTCTCTTTAAGATTCCCGCACTGTTTTTGTTACTTGGTTTACCGTGTATCTAAATTCCCTTCTAGCGATTTTTTAAGGTATTTTTAATCTACGTTGCATTTTATAAGTTTTTTCGATCTAAATTACATCTCGCGATTGTTTTCAACTTCAGTAGCATTTTGTAAAGATTGACAATCTAAATTGCTTTTTGGTAAGTCTTTCAATGCAGGTAGCCGGGCCTTTTTGTGAGAATTTTGAATTTCAATTGCATTTTGTAAGTATTTTCAACCAAAACCGCACTTCGCACGAATTTTGAATCTAAATTGCATTTTGTTTGGTGGGCATATTGCACATATTTTGAATCTTAATTGCATTTTGTGGGTATTTTGAATCTAAATTACATTTTGTCAAGTATTTTCAATCTAAATTGCATTTTGTAAGTATTATCAATCCACGTGAGTCGTTTGAATCTACCGTACATTTTGTAAGCATTTTCAACTTCAATTGCATTTTGTAAGTATTTTGAATTTCAATTGTACTTTGTGAATAATTTGGATTGGAACTGGGATATTTCAATCTGAATTGCATCGTGCATTTTCAATTTCAATTGCATTTTGTAAGTATTTTGAACCTCAATTTCATTTTGTACGTACTTTCGATCTCATTTGCATTTTGTAAGTATTTTGAACCTCAATTGCATATTGTACGTACTTTCGATCTCATTTGCATTTTGTAAGTATTTTGAATTTCAGTTGCATTTTGTAAGTAATTCGACGCTACTTTGCATTTTGTACTTTTTTTTAATCTAGCCTACGTTTTGTGGGTCTTTTTCAATCTATTCTTTTTGTGCAACTTTTCGTTCGAAATTCCCTTTTGTAAGACCATATTGTGAGTTGTTTCCATCTGAATTCCTTTTTGTACGTAGTTTCCGTTTCAGATAATGTTGTTCTGGTTTCCATTTCATTATCATTTTCGCTATCACCCAGATCATTAGGGGCCGATAACCTCGATGTTAGGCCCCTTAAAACAACAACTATTATCATCATCATTATCATCTTGTGAGTATTTTGAATTTCAATTGCATTTTGTATTTTCAACCTACCCCACTTTGTTCAAGTAGTTAAGTTTCAATTGCAATTTTGTGGGTATTTTGAATCTAAATTACATTTTGTAATTATTTTCAATCTAAATTGCATTTTGTAAGTATTGTCCATCCAAATGAGAAGTTTGAATCTACCATACCTTTTGTAAGCAATTTCGATTGCCTTTTGTGTTTTCAACCTACCCCGCTTTGTTCAAGTAGTTAATTCTCAATTGCATTTTGTGGGTATTTTAATTCTACATTACATTTTGTGCGTATTTTCAATCTCATTTGCATTTTGTAAGTATTTTGATTTCACTTGCATTTTGTAAGTATTTCGACTGTACGTTGCATTTTGTACGCATTTTGGACTTAACCTACATTTTGTGCGTATTTTTCAATCTATTCCTTTTGTGAGTATTGTCGTTCGAAATTCCCTTATGTACGTATTACCGCTCTCCATTTGGTGAGTAGTTTCAATCTGAGTTCCTTTTTGTAAGTATTTTTCCTGCTACATAAGGCATAATTGTTGGGGCTCACTGTCTATATTTTATCTAAAACATTTTCGTTTTATCCATAGCAGTGAGCTGTTTTTTTTATCTTCATCCTTCCATTTCACGTCATTTCATTTCGTCAGGGTCCGATAACCTCGATGTTAGGCCCCTTAAAACAACAATTATCATCATCATCATGAATCATACGGAGGGACTGTGTATTTGAAGATTGCGTGTTTTCCAGTGCGACAGAGGTCATTGTGGTGAATTGTGAAACAGTGTGTAGTACGGTATTCAGAAATAGCGAGTGACAGGGAGTGCAGTTATTTCCAGCCAGGACTCGGGTCCACCTCATTAGTGAGAAGATTAACTGCAAGACCGAGTGAAAGGGGGAGTCGAGCTCCATAAAGGAGGTAGCTTCTGTAAGACAGCTAATTGTTTCTATTGGCTTATTGTACGGTGTATATTTCTGACCTGCAATAAAGCTAACATTTCTCTAAAGGAACTATTGTGTTGTGTTTCTACCCACCGTAATCCAGTTAACGAACTTGCTACTAGCACATAACAACTGATGTCAGAAGCCGGATTACGAACCCAAGCACAACACCTGAAGGTCCTGGTCTCAAAACCCGTGCAGGTCATTTTACCACAGTTCACTAATTCTCCTGTGAGTGCATGCCTATTACTAGACAAACAACTAAAATGGAAGCGCAATTGCAAGTACTGCTAGAAAAGTTAAGTGGCATGAAAACCAAGCTGGAGGCCAGCCAGAAGAAGATAGAAGACGGCCAGAAGAATTTAACCGAGGACTTAACTTCCAAATTAGAGGACGGCCAGAGGAAGATGGAAGACGGTCAAAATAAGTTAGCGGAGGATCTGAAGAAGATAGAGGACGGTCAGAAGAAGATGGAAGACGGTCACAATAAGTTAGCACAGGACGTGAAGAAATTGGAACAGGGTCTGCGAGAGGAAGTCAACACCGTCTGCCAGGGCCTACGTGAGGAAGTCAAGGCAGTGGAAAAGATGTTCGACGCCTTACAAGAAGAAGTTGCCGAGCTGCGCCTACGCCCGCTGACGTGGGTGGAAGAGAAATGCAACGCTCTACAAGAGGAAGTTGCCGAGCTGCGCAGACGCCCGCCCCCAGTTACACCGGGAACGTCAGGAACGGGACAGAGCAGAGTGACGCCTCCAACCTTCGACGGAAAGGTCCCGTGGAGCACATACTTCGTCAGTTCGAGGCGGCCTGTTCCATAAACAACTGGAACAACACAGAAAAGGCTACAGCTCTCATTGTAGCGCTCAGAGGGGACGCCCTTAACGTCATTCAGGCCATCCCGACTGAATCTCAGGACTACGCTACACTAATCACCCATATGGAGTCCCGATATGGCGATTGCCATCTTCAGCAGACCTACCAGATGCAGCTCCGGACCCGGGTACAAAAGAACGCGGAAACCCTGCGGGAGTTCGAGACGTACATCGCGCGCCTCGTAAGGCTCTCATATCCAACAGCGACGGCCGACTTTCTAGAACAGATTGCGACGCAGACCTTCGCCGACGGGCTACGGGACTCGGACACTCAACAGGCGTTGCGACTCGCGCGCAATAAGACCCTGGCAGATGCGCTGAGCCACGCACTTGAGTTCGAGACGGCAAAGCAGGCATCTAGAATGCACGCGCGGGTGCGTCAAGTAGACATCGACGAACCAGGAAAAACCAATGAGACCAAACCCCTGGCCGATGAATTGATGGAGGCGCTAGGCCGTTTCTTCGATAGTCCCGGCTCCACCAGCAACGACACAGCCGTAAGACAACCGGAGAGGCGGCCCGGAAGAGGACTACCGACCTGCTGGACCTGCGGTAAGAAAGGCCACCTGAGAAAGGACTGCGGTGATCGCCACCGCCGAGGGTATCCGACGGGAAATCAGTCACCTGAAAACCGCACGACCCAGGAAAACGAGTATTAGCCAGCCTTGGGAGGCAAATGTTGGCTTGTGACAGTTGTCAAGCCTCGGCAGTCCAAGTCCGTGTGACGAGGTTACGGAGGGACAATAGCAGCCTGATGGTCGACGGAGTCGTCAACGGAGTGAGCTGGCCCATGCTGATGGACTCGGGAGCATCGAGGACCATCGTCAATCCCACCGTGATCACGAAGTGGAGAGTGCAACCCACACAAAGGAACCTCCAACTAATAACCGCGACTGGAGAAACCGCACCGGTACATGGCGAAGCATCACTGGAGTTCGTCATTGGTCGACGGGCGGTGAAGCACCCAGTGCTCGTGGCTGATCTATCAAACGAAGTGATCATCGGACTGGACTTCCTGGACCAGAACAACATCATCTTGGACCTGAGTACCAAAACTCTCCACTACAGAAGTGAAGAACTTGCTTTGCAACCAGCACACGAGGCCATCACGGCACGACGAGTAAGGCTGCGAGAGGACGTCATCGTTCCCGCCAGGACGGAGGTCAGCGCTGCCGTAATTGTCGACGGAACTGCTGAGGGAGTGGCGGCTGTCATCGAGCCAAAATATGAGGACATCCAGACAAAGGGATTGCTAATTGCCAAGACCCTCATCAACACGACGTCTCGGCCGTACGTCCGCCTGTCCAACCTGAACGACTACGACATTACGGTTCACCGGGACACCACCCTAGGAGTCTGCGAGCCCGTTACCTGGATTGCCCGCATCACACACACGACGGACGGACCCCTGCAGACAGACAACCGAAGAAGACGCGGCCTGCCAGAAGAACTACAGAAGCTGTACCAAGGATCCCAGGACCATATATCCCACTATGGGTGGGGGGTTTACAATACACCCACGGTATCCCCTGCCTGTCGTATGAGGTGACTAAAAGGGGCGACCTTGGCTATTCTTTTAGGTTTCCGGCTTGTCTTGCGAATTGGACCTCCCGTGGGTGGGAGGGATGGAATACACTCACAGGTATACCCTGCCAGTCGTAGAAGGCGAATAAAAGGGTTTCTTGGCCCAGGTCCCCTTTACGGGTTTCACAGCCAGCTCTAAATGCCCCACCTTGTGCGATATAACTCTCTTTAGGTTATATCGCACTTCTTTTCCGTTCATGTTTTTGAGGTCTGGCACTCAAAATTAATATGTGCGTGCTGTCAGGGGAAGGGCCACCTAAGGGTGCGACTACGCTCGAGAGCCTGTTCGGTCTGGCCACACCGACAGGTGGGTGCGCCATGTACCCTGCAGTAGTATCCGCCTGACAAAGCAGGTCCCCGCACAGCTGCATGCCTGTGTTGGAAAACTCTCTAGTATATGCCAAGGGGTACATGCATGTATGGCATGTCAAACATCGGACCCCCGGGCAATGCCTTCCAAGCTAGGCGGGCCTTGCCTTGGCTGGGTAGCGCCTACAGAGACAGCCCGTGATTGGAGTCGGTGGCATTCAGGGAGGATGAAATGGCCATGGGACAGAAAAGGAATATCTCCCAACAGGGTGGTCCGCCACCCAAGCTTTAAATTTTGATTTCCTAAGGGGTTCTACTCCTAGGGAACAGTCTGTACGTACGAATATAGGTGCTAATACCCCCAAGTTTCTGGTCGCAACCAGAACCGATGGGGATGATTTCAAGCTGGTTAAATCGATTTTGTTTTCTCGCCACATAGAAGGTGTCTATGGTGAGCTAGAGAAAGTATAAAAGATGAGAAACAGTAGCTTGTTGCTCAAGACCAGAACGGCTGAGCAGGTAGACAAACTTTTGACGTGTGACCACTTTGGCGAAATTCCCGTCAAAGTGGAAAAACATAAGTCTCTCAATCAGGTCCGGGGAGTTATTTTCCATAGGGACCTGATTCTGAATGCTGACGAGGAACTCAAGGAGGATATGAAGCACCGTCACGTGACCGATGTCCGGCGAATTACGCGCAAGGTCAACGGCCAGGACGTTGGCACGGGTGCTTTCATCATTACCTTTGAGTGCCCTGTACTCCCGGATAAACCTCAAGGGGCTCACATCTAGTGGGTTGTGGGTTGGCGACCACGGGCCCCCAGCTGAGTCCGGCATTGCTTCCACTTACTTGTGCCGGGCTCCTCTCTTTCTTCTTTCCTGTCGACCTCCCTTGGTCAACTCTTGTACTCTTCCGACCCCGACGGTATTAGGTTATCCGAGGCCTAGGGAGTCTTTCACTTTCCCGCCTTAATTGGCCCATGTCTCATCTTTCCTGATACCCTCCTTCTGTGAGGGGTCAGCCTTCTTTTTCTTTTCCTTTTACCTCCTGCCTTGTGCTCCAGGCCCTTAAGGAGACAGGGTGTATGTAGCTCCACCACATCTGGTGCACCGTCGATAATGCTACACCCTCATGGGCTCACGGCTGGTGAGTTCGGGAGTTTGCGACCCCGAGAGATTCCTGAGCTGGGTCCGTTTTCCCCTTTTGTCCCTTACCTTTGGGGTGGACCTTCTCCTCCCTCCCCTCTCCTCTCCTCTTTTCATTATATTTACTTTTCTCTTTAAGATTCCCGCACTGTTTTTGTTACTTGGTTCACCGTGTATCTAAATTCCCTCTTAGCGATCGTTTAAGGCATTTTTAATCTACGTTGCATTTTGTAAGTGTTTTCGATCTAAATTACATCTCGCGATTATTTTCAACCTCAATTGCATTTTGTAAAGATTGACAATCTAAATAGCTTTTTAGTAAGTCTTTCAATGCAGGTGGCCGGGCCTTTTAGTGAGTATTTTGAATTTCAATTGCATTTTGTAAGTATTTTCAACCAAAACCACATTGCGCACGAATTTTGAATCTCAATTGCATTTTGTTTGGCGGGCATTTTGCACATATTTTGATTCTCAATTGCATTTTGTGGGTATTTTGAATCTAAATTACATTTTGTCAAGTATTTTCAATCTAAATTGCTTTTTGTAAGTATTGTCATCCACATGAGTCCTTTGAATCTGCCGTACATTCTGTAAGCATTTTCAATTTCAATTGCATTTTGTAAGTGTTTTGAATTTCAATTGCACTTTGTGAATAATTTGGATTGGAACTGGGATCTTTCAATCTGAATTGCATTGTGTATTTCAATTTCAATTGCATTTTGTAAGTATTTTGAACCTCAATTGCATTTTGTACGTAATTTCGATCTAATTTGCATTTTGTAAGTATTTTGAATTTCAATTGCATTTTGTAGGTATTTCGACGCTACATTGCATTTGTGCGCATTTTGAACCTAGCCTTCAAATTTGTGGGTATTTTTCAATCTATTCCTTTTGTGAATCTTTTCGTTCTAAATTCCCTTTTGTAAGACCATATTGTGAGTTGTTTCCATCTGAGTTCCCTTAGTCCGTATTTTCCGTCTCAGATAATTTTGTTCTGGTTTCCATTTCATTATCATTTTCGCTATCACCCAGATCATTAGGGGCCGATAACCTAGATGTTAGGCCCCTTAAAACAACAATTATCATCATCATCATCAACTCCCGGATAAGGTTAAGGTCACAAGATATCGTTGTGATGTTAGGCCGTACATTCCGCCACCTATGCGATGTTATAAGTGCCAGAAGTTCGGGCACATGGTATCTCGTTGCTCGAACTTGGCAATCTGTGGAACGTGTGGTAAGGTTCCTCATGATGACAAGCAGTGCACAAAGCCCTATCAGTGCACCAACTGCTCTGGATTTCATTCTCCTCGGGGCAGGGACTGTCCTGTGATCCTGAAAATGAAAATCCACAGCCTGCTTCCAGTCTCCGACCGGGTCAGGAATGGAATGAATGAAGCCCCTATCTAGCGGCGAGGATATGAACTGTGCCGGCTGCCGAGGCCTGACGCACTCCTCTGGGGCAATGATTAAATGAATGACAGATGAAATGAAATGAAAGTGGAGAGTGTTGCTGGAATGAAATGTTGACAGGGAAAACCGGAGTACCCGGAGAAAAACCTGTCTGCCTCCGTTCTGTCCAGCACAGATCTCTCATGGAGTGACCGGGATTTGAACCACGGACTCAGCGGTGAGAGGCCGGCGTGCTGCCGCCTGAGCCACGGAGGCTCATCTGTGATCCTGAGTGAGAAGAAAATCCAGGAGATCAAATCCTGGAAGATCTCTCCTACCAGGAGGCTCGCAAGAGGTACCACACTGCGATTGCTACTGCTCCCACGATTGATTATCGTGAAATTATACCTGACCTAGTTCCAACAACCCCATCTTTTCCATCAGCTGTGAAACCCTCAGTCTTGACTCCCACGATCCCGAGATCAGCACCAGAGAACTTGCATATCAGCTCGAAGGAAACAGACTGTGCGGGCGAAGGGTCCTCCGCTCGCACAGCAGGGGGGGGGGGGAAGTCCCAGACATCACCCCCACCCAAACGGTCGGCGAAAGCCGCGCCTAAGCCGGCGGAGGCGGCATCGTCAACTAGGGCCAGGAGTAACTCTCTTGTCCCGTTTAAACTAAGGAGAGAGGCGGGGAAGACGGGATCACGTACCACGCGATCCCCTCCCCCTCCGAACAAGGGGAGCCATCCGCCCCTCCAGCTGCGGATACTTCTTTTGCGCTCTCCCCACGGAGGTCCCCCCGCCGCCAACATGCGTCCCGGAAATCGTCCGCTGTGTCGGCCCGCTCCACGTCCTCGAACGAGGACATGGAACTTGTGGTCGACTGATAATGGTTAAGTTGTACATTGCTGCTTCTTTTCCTTAGTTTCAAAGTTCACACTATGGCATTGTTACAGTGGAATTGCAACAGTTATAACAGGCATTTGACAGAGCTCCGTCAGCTCATAGCCCAATACGCAGCGAGTATAGTCTGTTTGCAGGAGACAAATCTCAGGCCTGACCATTCAGACGGTCCTGAGCGCTTTCCGTCTATACTCGAAAGAGCGAACAGACGCCGCCCGGGCCTCCGGGGGCGTCTGCACTTTAGTTCGCTCTGACTGCTATAGTGAAGAGTTTCCGTTAACTACTCCTTTGGAAGCTATTGCAGTTCGCCTGTTATGACGACTGTTTGTAACTTGTACCTTCCACCGAACCAGCTCCTTGATATTAACGCTGTCTTTGATTTTGTAGATCAGCTTCCCGCCCCTTCCCTACTCGTGGGTGATTTCAATGCACATCACCCACAATGGGGATCACCATATTCGTGCCCCAGAGGCAGGGACGTGGAGGGCTTAATTCAAGGACTGGATTTATCATTGTTAAATACGGGGGAAGCCACTCATTTTAGCTTAACGCACGGCACGTACTCACACATTGACTTGAGTGTGTGTAGCCGTGCGTTAGTTCCCCATTTTGGTTGGTACGTACACGATGACCTCTGTGACAGTGACCATTTCCCGATCGTTCTTACTCTTCTTAGCCGGAAGCCCGTGTTGTTCCCCAGTCCTAGGGCACTTAAACGGGCCAATTGGCCATCATTTACAGAACGCGCTGTATTTGATGATCTGGGATGCCAGAGCATCGATGACGAGGTACAGCACATATCAGATATGCTTCTTGCTGCCGCTGAGGAATCTATTCCATCCTTTTTTGGAACTCCTCGTCGCAAACTCGTCCCCTGGTGGACAGAGGATATTGCAGCGGCAATAAGAGACCGTCGTCGAGCTCATAAGCACTACTGTCGGCGTCCAACCATGGCCAATTTGGTGGCGTTTAAGAAATTTCGTGCCAAGGCACGGATTCTTATCCGCCAGAGTAAGAAACAAGCATGGGAACGGTATGTGTCGTCTATTACTGCACATACCCCTCCTCTCAAGTGTGGACTAAACTACGACGCATTTCGGGAATTCAGACATCTTCTACTGTACCGGGAATTTCCATTGATAATGAATTGGTTACAGATCATTATCGCGTTGCAAACCATCTCGCCTTGTATTTTGCGGATATATCCGGTTCGGATAATTATGCTCCAGATTTCGTTGCTTTGAAACGCGAGGCAGAACACTTCCAGCTCTGTTTTGCTTCCCGCGCTTCGGAGGAGTACAACGTGCCCTTTACGGAGTGGGAACTCCGCGGAGCGCTGGCGCTCTGCAGGGACACGTCTCCTGGCCCGGATAATATTCACAACCAGATGCTTAAACACCTCAACGATTGGAGCATTCGTTCTTTGCTCAGGGTGTTTAATCGTATCTGGTTGGAATGTCTGTTTCCAGCGCAATGGCAGGAAGGTATAATTATACCTATCCTGAAGCCCGGTAAGGATCGAAATTTGACAGGGAGTTACAGACCTATTTGTCTCACAAACGGTCTGTGCAAGCGCTTTGAGAGGATGGTCAATTGGCGTCTTGGAGAAACGAGGACTCCTGTCTGAATACCAGTGCGGTTTCAGGGCGTCTCGGTGTACCAACGACCATCTGGTACGCCTCGAGACCACCATACAGGACGCTTTTCTCCGGAGACGGCGCCTGGTCGTTGTTTTCTTTGACCTCGAGAAGGCCTATGACACCACTTGGCGTTACGGCATCCTCTCTACCCTACATCAATGGAAATTCCGAGGTAACTTGCCGGTCTTTATTGCGAATTTTCTGTCCCTTCGCCTATTCCGTGTCCGAATAGGGGGTACATATTCGCATTATCATGTACAGGAAAACGGAGTCCCACAGGGATCGGTGCTTATGGGAACATTATTTGCGATTTCCATAAACGGTATAGTCGCTGCTGCTGGTCCGGCAGTGGTAATGTCGCTATATGTAGACGACTTCGCTCTAAATTATAGTGCGCAAAATATGGCGGTCGCTGAACGACAGCTACAACAACCTATTCGGAGAGTGGAACGCTGGACACTAGAGCATGGCTTTCGGTTCTCAACCACTATGACCTCGGTTGTCCATTTCTGCCGAAAGCGCACCCTCCATATTGATCCTGAGCTTTATCTGGGCAATGTAGCTTTGGCTGTTGTTGCTACGTACCGGTTCCTTGGGTTCCTTTTCGATAATAAGTTAACGTGGGAGTCACACGTGCGGTGTTTCAAAACTGCCTGTGCTAAGAAACTCAACATGTTGCGGTTTCTCAGCGGCACATCATGGGGGCGGACCGCGCGGTGCTCCTACGTTTTTATAAGGCACTGATTTTATCTAGATTAGATTATGGCCATGTAGCATATGGTTCGGCCCGTAAGTCAGTGCTTGTTAAACTGGACTGTGTCCACCACGGTGGTGTGAGGCTGGCGACGGGTGCCTTTCGGTCGAGCCCAGTCGTCGGCTTGCTCGCCGCGGCTGGCGTACCTGCTTTACACCTGAGGCGCCAACAAGTACTGCTGACCTATGCTGCATCTATTCCACAGATGCCACTTCATCCAAGCTATCCATGTTTGTTTTCCAATCCGAATCGACGGCTGTATGATGCGCTTACCCGAGCCACTCGGCCGGCGGGGATTCGCTTGCATGACTTATACCATCAGTTCCGATTTCCCCCTGTCTCCTGTATCGCCCGAGTACCTAGCAAGGCCCCTCCGTGGATGTTCTCTCGCCACGATATCATCCTGGATCCGCACTCCGGCCCCAAGTCGGACACGGACTCCTCCGTCCATCGGAGGCTGTTCCAGTCCGTGGTGAGCCGATATCCAGGATCAGGGCTTCTGTTCACGGACGGTTCGAGGGTAAACGAGAAAGTAGGCTGTGCATTTGTGGTTGAGGATCGTCGGTTTTTTTTTCACTTCCCGAGGCCTGTGGCGTGTACACAGCGGAGCTCCATGCCATCTTAGAGGCTCTGCGGTACACGCTATCAGACGATCACCAGCACTTCCTTGTGTGTACTGACTCTCTGAGTGCGCTGCAAGCGATCGATGTGTGTTTCCCGAAGCATCCGTTGGTCCAGCGTGTGCACGATCTGCTTGTCAGTGCGTGTAACGAGGGAACCGGGGTGACCTTTGTGTGGCTTCCTAGCCACATGGGTATTGCGGGAAACGAGCTTGCTGATCAGGCGGCGAGAGAGGCAGTCGCATTGCCATCGCTACCGTATAAGGTGCCTGCTAGTGATGTGCGTTCTCAGTTGCGGCATTCGATCCTGTCGCATTGGGAGGAAGCGTGACTTGCCACGCCTCCACCCAACAAACTGAGAGGCATCAAGGAGACAACGAAGGTGTGGAAATCTTCCTTCCGATCTCCGGAAGGAAGCTGTGGTACTCTGTCGACTCCGGATCGGCCATGGGATTGCTACGCACTCCCACTTGCTAAAGAGAGAAGAGCCTACTGTGTGTACTTGCGGTGCCCATCTAACTGTGGCACACATTCTCTTGGAGTGTGTGGATCTGGCCGATCTGCGAAGGACTCTTAAACTGCCTAATACCCTCTCCCTTATTCTCCGTGATGACGGGCCGTCAGTAGACCTCGTCATCTGGTTCATGAGGTAGAGTGGTTCCTTTTTTGGTTTAAATGTAGCGTAAGTTAAGACTTTTAATTCAGGTTAAGTCTGTTTTATGTTTTTTATTGTATTCATCTATTTTAATGTTCACTCTGCCTTATTGGTTTAGTGTGTTTTACCATCCACCTTTTATTCTTTTTTATTCAAATAAGGCATAAAAATGGTCTATTTTATATAAACCATTTTCGTTTCATCCATAGCAGTGATCTGTTTTTATCTTCATTCTTTCATTTCCCGCCAATTCGTTTCATCAGGGGCCGATAGCCACGATGTTAGGCCCCTTAAAACAACAATTATCATCATCAGGACTATCTAGACGAGGAGCAATCACGCCAACTTCGGGACCTGCTACGCGAATTCCAGGACGTTTTCTCCGTGGGGAGCAATGACTTCGGCAGGATATGCCTGGTCCAGCACAGAATCGACGTTGGGGACAGTGCACCGATTAGGGCGCCGTTCCGACGAGTCCTGTTCGCCAAGCAAGCTGAAGTCGACCGGATGGTGGAAGAAATGAAGGAACAGAGGGTGATCGAGCCATCACATAGCCCTTGGAGTTCTCCGGTCGTGCTAGTGAAGAAGAAGGACGGCTCCGCCAGGTTCTGCGTGGACTACAGGTGGGTGAATGACGTCACGAAGAAGGACAGCTACCCTCTACCCCGGATCGACGACACCCTAGACACCATATCAGGGTCAAGATGGTTCTCCACCTTAGATTTGAAGAGTGACTACTGGCAGGTGGTGGTCCACCGTAAGGACCGCGAGAAAACAGCGTTCTCTGAGGGCAGCGGGCTCTGGCAGTTCACCGTCATGCCATTCGGTCTGTGCAACGCCCCTGCGACCTTCGAAAGACTAATGGAGTCCATTCTGAAGGGATTACACTGGAAAACCTGCCTGGTCTACCTAGACGACGTCATCGCTCTGGGGAGAAGCTTCGAGGAGCACTACAGCAACCTGAAGGAGATCTTGATGAAACTACGGGCCGCCCAGCTGAAGTTGAGCCCCAAGAAGTGTCAGCTCTTCCAGAAGCAGGTCCAGTACCTTAGGCATATCGTCTCCGATGAAGGGGTGCGTTCTGACCCAGAGAACACCGCAGGTGTGAGGGAGTGGCCAGTTCCGAAGGACAAGTCTCAACTACGAAGTTTCCTGGGATTCTGCATATATTACCTTCGCTTCGTGAGAGGATTCGCCGACATCGCCAAACCACTGCATCGACTGACTGAGAAGGACCAACTCTTCACGAGGACAGCACAATGCCACAGTGCCTTCGAACAACTCAAGCAGGCTCTGTGCACCGCACCTATTCTGGCCTACCCCAGACCTGGAACAAGGTTCGTCGTCGATACCGATGCCAGCGACTTTGGTATAGGGGGAGTCCTGTCGCAAGTAGCGGACGGCGAGGAGAGAATGGTAGCATATTTCAGCAAGGCCTTGTCAAAGCCAGAGAGGAACTACTGCGTCACCAGGAAGGAACTGCTCGCCATCGTGAAGACCATTGAACACTTCCATAAGTACCTGTACGGGCAAGAATTTCTCATCAGGACCGACCATGCATCCCTGCGGTGGCTCCTGAACTTCAAGCAGCCCGAAGGTCAACTCGCTCGGTGGTTAGAGAGGCTCCAACAGTACAAATTCGAGATCCAACACAGGAAAGGCCAACTGCATTCTAACGCCGACGCCGTGTCACGAAGACCATGCCCCGAAGACTGCACCTTCTGTGCCAGGAGGGAGGAGAACTTAGGGATACAGTGCCGAAGGACTACCGTGGAACTTCAAGGGAGCTGGAGCCGCGAATCTTTCACGCGACAACAAGCGGAAGATGATGACCTGGGACTGATAGCTGAATGGAAGAGAGCCTGTGTTCCCAGACCCAGGTGAAACATTGTGAGCGACTGCAGTCCAAAGTTCAAGTCCTACTGGGCGCAGTGGGACTCGCTGATTGTCAGGGATGGCCTCATCTGCCGTACCTGGGGGAGCGCCGACAAGAAGACGTCTTGGGAACAAGTCGTCGTTCCATAGACTATGACGGAGGAAGTTCTGAAGGAAGTCCATGGAGGATCGTCTGGTGGACACCTAGGGATAAAGGAGACCCTGCAGAAGCTGAGAGAGCGGTTCTACTGGATCGGATGCCGAGCAGACGTGGAGAACCACTGCGCGAGGTGCCACGATTGCGCAGCCAGCAAGGGCCCAGGACGAAGACGACGGGCCCCCCTGAAGATCTACAACGTGGGCGGCCCCATGGAGAGAGTGGCCATCGATGTTGCTGGGCCATTCCCGTTGAGCGAGGCAGGGAACCGTTACATATTGGTCGTCAGCGACTACTTCACCAAATGGCCAGAGGCGTATGCACTCCCTAACCAAGAAGCCGCGACGATGGCAGAGACCCTGGTGAAGGAATTCGTCAGCCGGTACGGAGTACCCTTGGAGCTGCACTCCGACCAAGGGAGGAACTTCGAGTCGCAGGTGTTCCAGAGCCTATGCCAGCTGCTGGGAATCCGGAAGACAAGGACGACGCCTATACACCCCCAATCCGACGGAATGGTGGAGCGATTCAATCGCACCATCCAGAACCATCTCCGGATAGTCGTCAGCGAACACCAGAGGGATTGGGACACGCACCTTCCACTATTTCTCCTGGCCTACCGCGCCGCCGTGCATGAAGCCACCGGGTGCACGCCAGCCCGGGCCATGTTTGGGAGGGAACTCCGTCTACCTGTCGACCTTGCCTTCGGCCGACCTGGGGACGATCCATTCCCGGTAAGCCAGTATTGTCAAGAACTGGTCGACCGACTGGAGGACGTGCACGCGTTCGCGAGAAGGAGACTGCGGATCGACACCGACCGAATGAAGACCCGATACGACCAGCAGACGGATGCCGGCGGATTCCACGAGGACGACCCGGTCTGGCTCTTCAACCCATTACGGAAGAAAGGATTGTCACCGAAACTGCAGAAATCCTGGGAGGGCCCGTCGTGAAACGGATCAACGATGTCGTCTACAGGATCCAGCGGAGCCCGAGGGCGAAGATGAAGATCGTGCATCGAGATGAGTGACAGTGAGTGAGTGCAGTTATTTCCAGCCTACGGAGGGACACAGACGGACCAATGACTGATCGGGACGATCAACCTTTTTAGGAAGGGGGTGGTGTTACGAATGCTAGACAGCTTCGTCGCCCCCGCGCGTGACTCAGGCCGCCCCAGGCTATCCTGACTGTGTGTTACCAGTGATTTGCGCAAAAAGAAGACAGGCAGTACAAAGAGACCGTCTCGAATATTCGTGGCCCTACTGGTGTTGGAATTCTCGAGAAGGTGTGAACCCTGGTCAACTCTGGAAACATTCATCGAGTCAGGCTCGCTATAATAAGCGATCGGGCCAGCGAGGGAGGGACAGTGTTCTTGAGCGAGTACGACAGTAGTTGGTGACATGACGTGCGAAATTATGAAACCCATGTGAGGCTGATTCTCTTGACAGCGATGGAGTGTGAATCATACGGAGGGACTGTGTATTTGAAGAGTGTGTGTTTTCCAGTGCGACAGAGGTCATTGTGGTGAATTGCGAAACAGAGTGTAGTACGGTATTCAGAAACAGCGAGTGACAGTGAGTGAGTGCAGTTATTTCCAGCCAGGACTCGGGTCCACCTCATTAGCGAGAGGATTAACAGCAAGACCGAGTGAAAGGGTTGAGTCGAGCTCAATAATGGAGTTAGCTTCTGTAAGACAGCTAATTGTTTCTATTGGCTTATTGTACGGTGTGTATTTCTGACCTGCAATAAAGCTAACATTTCTCTAAAGGAACAATTGTGTTGTGTTTCTACCCACCGTAATCCAGTTAACGAATTTACTACTAGGGGGAGCACATAACAATATGTATACATTTGAGAAATGAGTGTTGCTTTCTTTCATCATACTGGAGAAAGTTACTCACTGCAAATGTCATTAATTATGTCACTTGCATTTGAGGTCGCTGCATCAGGGCTTTGGGCTGAAGAGTAAAATGAGTTGTTATGAAGCTGAAGGGCTTCCTGATCGGTGGGTTGCACGAGTCGCGTGGTTTGTCTCCTTTTACTCCTGCGAAGCTAACGCCATCTATGCGCCGTACTCAGAAACAGCCTGTCCGCCATCTTGTTGTAATGGTCAGTTGGTAAACAATAGGGAGTTACTGTATTTGCATTTTGGGTGATAAAACGTACAAAGTAGCCCTTTTCATCGTTAAATTCGAGATGGTATGCTGTGCAATTGTTGCTTGTCACACGAGGAACAACAAGGATAGAGCTGATCACGAGGAGGGTGTACGTTTCTTCAGCATACCGTCAGTGATAAAGAACCAATGCGAACTCACGAAGAAACGGAGCGAGAGACGCCGAGCACTGTGGCTTTCTCGCATAAATCGGTAAGACCTGAGAGATCGTGGTCATCAGCCCCATGTATTTGGGTGTATGTTGAATTTGTCTGATAAAATGTGTCACTGTGGTACCTAGAGTAATGTGCAATTCGATTCCCTCCTCAGCATTCTTGGAAGTGGTCTTCCGTGGTTTCCCCTCTTCTACTCCAGGAAAATGCTGGGATGATTCCTAACATAAGGCCATGCCCACCTCCTCCCTGATCCTATTCCCAATTTACAAATACAGGCACTACTGCAGCCATCACAATAACACAGGTTATCACACAAATTCCACACGCACACACCCAAATGACCACGATCTCAAAGCTCTTATGTAACAACAGCACCAACAACCGCAAAGAAACTAGAAAGCGCTACGCTCCAGCTTTTAAACTTGCCTCCGAGGGATGTTGACCAACCCAGCACAAGGTCAAACATATTGGCCTAGGTATGACTCGTGTGGTAGTAGGTCGGAACGCGAGATGACCTGTTTTGGTATTGCAGGACGATCGGCGGTAACACGAGTTCTTCTTTCCTATCGGGACAACACCCAGGGGCTCACTTCTAGTGGGCGTGGGTTGGCGACCACGGGGCCCCAGCTGAGTCCGGCATTGCTTCCACTTACTTGTGCCGGGCTCCTCGCCGTCTTCTTTCCAGTCGACCTCACTTGGTCAACTCTTGTTCTCTTTCGACCCCGACGTTATTAGGGTATCCGAGGCCTAGGGAGTCTTTCACTTTCCCGCCTTCTTTGGCCCTTCTCTCATCTTTCCTGATACCCTCCTTCTGTGAGGGGTCAGCCTTCTTTTACTTTTCCCTTTACCTCCTGCCTTGTGCTCAAGGCCCTTAAGGAGGCCAGGTGTATGTAGCCCCACCACTTCTGGAGCACCCTAGATAATGCTACACCCTCAGGGGCTCATGGCTGGTGAGTTCAGGGTTTGGCGACCCCGAGGGATTCCTGAGCTGGGTCCGTTTTCCCCTTTTGTCCCTTACCTTTGGGGCGGATCCTCTCCTCTCTCCCCTCTCCTCTCCTCTCCTCTTTTCATTATATTTCCTTTCTCTTTAAGATTCCCGCACTGTTTTTAGCCTACTTTTCACATTTTGCAAAAATGAGGAAAAAGTAGACTTATGAGATCGATCCGGGAAAATGTGTGTCTGTCTGTCTGTCTGTTTGTCTGCCTGTCTGTCTGGCTGTGTGTGCCCCCCCCCCCCCCTATCAACTCCTAAACGGCTGCAGCAATCAAAACCAAATTTAGTATGAGTAAAGATGTGCACCGGAATAGCTCACGTCCATATTTGAAAATTATGTCAGTGCTAGCAACTGCTGAAAAAACGCACTAGAAATTTGAGCTCCATGTTGGATATCTTGCAAGGTATGTGGTGTATTCTTTGAATACACGGTACCTGAGATATAATTTTTATTGCTCTTTGCATGTTCATTTCTTCCTTCCTCTTTGTCAAACACCAACAGTGATCATCTGTTTTCTCCTTATTGGGCATATCTCTTATGTCTTCATAAGTATGTTTCAGATATATAACTTCTGTGACCCACCTAGCGTCATCTAGTAGCGAACCTCTGAAGCTACTCAATGCCTCATCTTGCAAGAGGACGTACATATCCATCTGGCCACCAGATCTCGTTACTATCGTCAGCTATTTTCTCCTTGAGCAAGAGGACTACGTCTACTGTTTCACTCACCATGCTGCGCTAATATCGCCTACTATCAACTCTTAGAAGACCATCCATCAAGAAGAAAATTTATTTTTTTGCTAAGTTGGTTATGCTGATATGTATACCTTTTGTTTCCTACCCCCACTCTTTCCCCTTCCGTGGTCTCTCCGTGCTCCGTTGAGCTGCTCTCACTTCTCCGTCTGCAGTTGCGTCGTTCAGTCAAAGCTCCTCTCGAGCTTGCCTCAAACCAAGAGGCACACACTCTTCTACGCCATGTTGGCTAGATAGTCTTCATAAGGAACTCCGACTTCAACATGAAATCGAGATAAGTACCATTTTTAAAAAGTTTTAACCTCATCTTCATGGTTTTAACTTCAAAGTGCTTTTAATTATAGGCAGTGTGAAATTATTTACTTTGGGGCAATAATCATTCTTCGTGGGTTTTGCCATGTTGAGCTTTTGCGTGTATAAGCCAACCTTACTATAAAAGAGCTTTTCTTAAGCGATTCAAACGAGAAATCCTCTCGCTACGTGGGATATTATCTAATACCCGCTGCCTATAATTATAAAATTATTTCCTCCGTTGGATTTTCTCAACCCCATTTTCTGCTAAGGTCGTTCTGGAACCTTCTAGACCTTGTTCTCTATCTGCGAGTCTTGTCGTCAAGTATTGTTCACGCACTGTGAAAATGCTAGTTAAAATGAGGAATCTTCCTTATAAATTTTTGCAATAGCTAACTTTCTTCCACCGCTGGAACCTCTGGAAAATTCTATGGCGCATTTAATTGTAAATTACAACTTTTTCAAGAAATAGACTCTCACCTATATAGTGCAATCAGTTCTTTCCATAATTGCAATAACTTTCTTTTCATGAACTTTAGTGTTTCTATAGTGAACTTTGAATCAATTTTTACAGACTATAGTGATGATAAGTGCTTTCTCCACGTTTCTACCGCGTCGCGATCGTCCGGTTATATTAAATACGGCCATGAACATTTTCCTTAATTCCCATTTTTCTTTCCTAAACCTTTCACTAACAATCTGCAATAAACTTTTAATCTAGGTTTGCTTCAATAAGGTGTCATTCCAAGAAGTGCCCTTCCATTTTGTTGGTTTATCATTAAGTATCTCTGTATAATCTTTGTGATACGTGTCTAGCACACGTTTCAAACTTACATTGTTCCTCCCTTCAAAATCAGGGAAAACAATTCTCTAAACTCTTGAGCGAGTCATGTTCAGGTTTCACGAAATGGAAACTGCCCCATTTTTCTCGTGACTCCTAATTAAACATAGGAAGTCGAGAAACTTCCTTTTCACTTTCTCCAGGTTTCACAGTAAGTGACCTGCCCTCTTTGTATAATTCTCATATATTAACTCTGTATAAATATAAGAAGTTGTAGGAACTTCTATCTTATTTTTCACGTTGTTATTATTGTCATTTTCAAAATTGTCATTTTCTCTAGAACATTCTCTCAAGAATTTCTTAAGGTACACTTTTTGTACTCCAATTCACGTTCAAGCTTTAATTATTTCATTGTTTATTGGTTTAACTCTTATAAAGATTTTAGAAACATGTAAGGTTTGAAACCTTGTAAATTGTCAATTGCCTGGAGCAACCGTTTAATGTTTAGAGGTCTGCGACCCTATTTGTTAAAAAGTTCAAATGAACTATGTTTATTAAAATTATATTGCATAATTGTTAATTTCATCAAACTTTTTCTAATTGTAAAATAAACAAATCTTTTCCCTTCGCTTTTTCATTTGCGAATATAAAGTTTAAGCAAAATCCTGTCTTCCTTGACTCTCCTCACTCAATGACATTAAAATCTTTAACAGGGCTTTCACCATTTGTTGCATTTGAGCAAGAACTCTTAATTTTCACCTTACTAAAGTTCTTCTTAGCGTTAACAGCTAATTCTAATTGGCCAGTAAGGCAAGTAAAGTTCGCTAAGCCAACTACCTGCTTGTGGAGACCCTCTCCGAAAACTTATGGTCAGTTTTCTAAAAAATAAGTGTTTCTTTTTGTCTAAACTTTTAGCCGGCTCCTCGCTGAGTAAAAGCTTAGCCATTGTCCAATGCAACCATTGGTTCATTTACCAAGATTACCCAATAAGGCATAATCTTTTATCATATTCCTTCTTAGAGACACTTGGTCGCCCTTACAGGAACTCCATAATTTTGGAAATTGAAAATACCAAGCTTGAGTTAAATCATTGGCATTCTTCGAATCACTTTGTAAAACCTAACTTCCTTGAGAAAACATATAGTAAATTTGTTCCTCTAAGTCTTGCCAGACCATCACCCTTCCCCATAGTACTTTTATACATGCTCGGGAGGAAATGTACTAAAGCCTCTCTCTTGCAAACCGCCCAAGTCCTAGCTGCGGTTCCCGTTAGCCTCGACCAAGCTCGTACCTACTTTAGGTATCCGAGAGTTAATTTCCATTGGCAACTGCTTCTAAGTGCATTTAAATCTCAACTTATTAATTTTGTGAGACTCTCCTCCTATTTTTCTATCCTTCTTTTCCAAATCCCAAATCTACTTCCTTCTCTTAATCATCTTCCCTTGGTGGGTGGGTTATTCCTCATCCCATAATCTACCCAAAAATTGGTACCAGAAACCCGGGAGAGCCCATTTTTTCTTTTCTCTCTTTAAAAAAGTGTCATTTGACAATACTTTGCATATTTCTAATATCTGTGTTGAATATTTCAGCTATAACCACATCGTGCAAAGCCTGTGAACGGGAAAGAGGCCGCTCCTGTCTCCTATGGTGTGTCCCATTCTTTCTACTCATTCGCTGCTGCCAGCTTGACAGCATTTCCAAGGTTCCACAGTTTCGTGAGTTACATTTTCATTTATCCTCTTTAATATGGCTCCCACTGATAAGGATGAAAAACTTACTTCTAAACGAGCATCCTATAAAGGGCAAATTACCCGAATCAGAAGGTACATAAAAGAATTAGATCCCTCAGACGCGCAATTAGATTTGTTGAAACATCGTGTAAAGGATTTTGAACGTTCTTATGAAAACTACTGTAACATTCAAACTGAAATTGAAACTTGCATGCTCAATCAAACAGAAGATCGTGTCGAAGTAGAGAACTTATATTACGAAGGCATAGGTTCTGCTTTCAGAATAATACGCCAACTTGAAGAGGAGCAGAAAAAGGACGCTTCTGTTCTTGGTTCTCTTCACGAACCCCAAACTTCTTTCCGTGAGGGCACTCACAAGCCCAAACCTACTTTACCGAAAATTGATTTACCCCATTTTTCTGGAGATGAATCCACCTGGGATTCTTTCTATGAATTATTTTGCTCCCTTGTTCATGACAATGAAGACATTCAAGTCATTTACAAGTTTCATTACTTGAGATCTATCCTTCGAGGTCAAGCCTTGCAGTTAGTTGAAGCACTTCCTCTGCGTGCCGAAAATTACCCCATTGCCTTTAACTTATTAAAAGAAAGATATGGAAATTCACGTTTACGTATTCAACGCCATATTAAGGCTCTATTTAACCTACCTGCGTCACAGCATAATGACGTCACTAGTTTGCGTACTTTAATTGACACTACCCAACTCCACGTTAAAGCTTTGTCCCAATTAGAGCAGCCTACTGAACATTGGGATACTTTCCTAATACATTTAGTAGTTTCTAAAGTTGATGCTGCTACCCTCAAAGCTTGGGAAATTGAACTTTCTAAGGAAGACGACTACTCTTACGAGCATTTAGTCACTTTCATAAACGCTAGATGCCAACTTTTAACCGCGCTAGCTAATCAGAGCGAACCTTCATCTCCTAGTTCCAAATTCGAATTAATGTCCATCAAACCCAAAAGAGAACGCTCAGCGTCTAATACCCAAAAACCAAGGTCCAGCTCATCCAAATTCAAATCAAACACTACTGGTTACCCAACTAGGTCTAGTGAACGTCGTGTTGCTAGCTCCATTGTTTTAAACACGCAAGGTGAACCTCGCAAAAGTTTAAACGAACCGGTAAAGTGCATACTTTGTAAAGATCCCCATGCCCTATACCTCTGCAAATCCTTTAAAGAAATGTCAGTCGATGACAGACGAAAATTAGTCGCTCAAAACAAACATTGTTTCAACTGCCTAGCGCCCACGCATTCTGCTTCTAACTGTAAGTCCACAAGACTTTGCTACCATTGTGAAAAGGCTCATCATACTCTGCTACATCGTCATGATCAGGCAAGGTCATCAACTGCATCCACTTCTCCTAAAAATGATAGTGTTAACAGTTCTAATGCTTCATCATACATTCAAAATGCTAAGTCCATTCGCAGTGCTCAAGTATTGTTGTCTACTGTTCAAATTGACGTTCAGGATAACTTTGGCAACTGGGTCCGTGCACGCGGTCTTCTAGACTCAGCGGCAACTCATGATTTTGTATCTAATTCCCTGATTAGAAAACTAGGCCTACCCGTAAACCCCACTTCTATCAATGTGTCGGGCATCAACAGCTCAAAATCGCAAGCTTTACAATTTTCAAAACTAACCATAAGAGATATTTGTCATAGAAACAACTTTTTTAAACTTAATTGTCTCATTCTCAATAGCATTGGAGAAGACACTCCTAGTCACTCGGTTGATATTTCGGGGTTAAACATTCCCTCGCATTTAAGGTTAGCCGATCCTTCGTTTAACACACAAAATCCCATTGACATACTCTTTAGTGCCAATGTCTTTTGGAACTGCCTTCGGAAACAGGTTCGCAAGCTATCCTCAAACGTGGTCGCTAGAGACACTAATTTTGGATGGATTGTCACAGGGCAACTTCCCCATTATTCACCCCAACCTGCATCGCAATGTTACTTCTCCAATACTGATCTGGAACAGTTTTGGAGACTTGAAAATGTTGATTCTCCTAATGTAACTTCTTCAGAAAATGAATTCTGTGAGCAACTTTTTTTGAACACGACCACTCGTTCTTCTGATGGCCGGTTCATTGTTCAAATGCCAAGATTACATAATCCCCCCAAACTTATTAACTCTCAGCCTAAAGCTCGAAAAGCTCTCTTTGCTATCGAGAGCAAATTCAAAAAGGAACCCCTCGTCAAAAAGCAGTACACTGAGTTCATGGATGAGTATGAAAGCTTAGATCATATGGAGGTTGTTAACAAATCCGATGATGAATTGCACCCCCCAATCGAAACGGTTTATTTAAATCATCATCCTGTGTGGAAAAACCCTTTTGTAAAAGATAAAATCCGAGTTGTTTTCAATGGCTCATCACCCGACGTTAATGGCAACAGCCTTAATGACACTCTTTATTCTGGTCCTGCTATTCAATCAGATTTATCTGCTATACTTTTAAACTTTCGATTATTTCCCATAGCTGTCATAGCCGATATAAAACAGATGTACCGTCAAGTGTTAATTCAACCAGAACAACGAGATCTTCAAAGAATCTTGTGGCGTGATGAAATCAATAAGCCCATTAAGGTATTTCGCTTGAAAACGGTTACCTATGGCTTAAAACCCTCTGCTTTCCTTGCTATCCGATCCCTACACTTGCTTGCCTCACAAGATGGTAATTTATTTAACCCCAAAGCCTCTGAAGCACTAACTACGTCATTCTATGTTGACGATTATTTGCAATCCTTCCCCTCTTGGGAGGAAGCTTCTTTTGTATCTTTAGAACTTCAAGCATTACTAAGGAATGGAGGTTTCTCACTTCATAAGTGGAACTCCAACTCCCCTGAGTTTCTCGCTCAGTTTCCCATTGAAGACGTAGATCCTTCTTCTGTCGAAATTTGTGGAAACTCCGAATCTATAAAAACTCTAGGAGTTCACTGGTGCACTAGCACTGACACTCTTATCTATAAAGTTACGCTCGCAGAAGAGCTTCCTAATACAAAAAGACAAATCCTCTCTGAAATTGCAAAAATTTTTGATCCGCTTCAATTTCTTGCCCCAGTTATCGTTATAGCCAAACTCTTCATGCAAGTGCTGTGGTCACTTAAATGTGAATGGGATGACGCTGTCCCTCTTTCTTTTCTTAATCGTTGGCTTTCGTTTCGCAGCAATTTGTTGGATCTTTCCCTTATTGAAATTCCCAGGAATTTAATCAGCTCTCATTCTAATGCATCTTTTTTCCTTCACGTGTTCGCGGACAGTTCCGAAAAAGCTTATGGTTGCTGTGCATATTTAGTTTATCACGATTCACTCTATGGATCTCCAGTTTCTAACCTTGTTTGTGCCAAATCGAAGGTCGCTCCTCTTAAAACTATCACTTTGCCTAGGCTCGAACTGTGCGCTGCACTAATGGCTGCAGAACTTGTCAAGAAATTACGGGAAGTATTAAAGGTCGAATTCTCGCAAATCTATCTCTGGAGCGATTCTATGATCGCACTTTCTTGGATCGCCAAAAACCCCTCTCACTGGCAAACTTTTGTCGCAAACAGGGTTTCCAAAATTCAAACTCTTTCTTCTGGATGTCAATGGAGGCATGTTCCCAGTGCGGATAATCCAGCTGATATCATCTCTCGTGGTTGTTTACCCTCTCAATTGGCAGCTTCCCAATTGTACTGGCATGGGCCCTCGTGGCTAATCGACGAATCTTCCTCATGGCCTTCTAAACCCCCAGCTACAAACTCCAACTTGCCTGACGCTAAAGTACCTCTACCCATTGCTTCGTGTCTTGTTTCCAACGCATCTCATCCTTTGTTGTCACGCTATTCTTCCTTCCATAAATTATTACGGATTGTTGCCTATCTCCTTAGATGGAAATATCTTGTGGTTGACCAACCTCTTCTCCCTAAACCACACCTTACCAATCATGAATTGAATCTCGCTACCATTAAGATTTTACAACTGACACAGCAAGAAGCTTTTTCTTCTGAATTGTCATTGCTTTCTTCTAAAAGAGATCTTCCCAAATCCAGCCGTCTTCGTGCTTTGGCCCCGTTTCTTGATGACCATGGGTTACTCAGGGTAGGTGGAAGGCTCTCGCAATCTTTACTCTCTGAAGACAAAAAGCATCCCGTTATTTTGCCTTCCAAACATCACGTAACTTCCTTAATTATACGTGACTTTCATTACCGTAATCTTCATGTTGGTACACGTACTCTGCTCTGCCTTTTAAGAGAAAAGTACTGGATTATAAATGGAATTCATGAAGTTTCTTCTGTAATTCATAAGTGCATTCCTTGTTTCAAAGCGAAACCTAAAATCAACACTCAATTAATGAGCGATCTGCCCTCTTTTCGTTCTTCTCCAATACGCCCATTTGCTTTAACTGGCGTGGACTATATGGGTCCGTTCCAATATCAACGAAACTCTCCTGAAGCTAAACGCAAATTGTTTGGTAAGCTTTATGTCTCTCTCTTTGTTTGCATGGTTACCGGCGCAATCCACTTGGAACTAGTAACGAATGCTTCTACTTCTTATTTTTTTATCAGCTGTCTCTCGTTTCACCGCTAGGCGTGGTGTTCCTTCTGAGATGTTCTCTGATAACGCTTCCACCTTTCAGGGCGCAGCTTCCCTGTGGAAGAAAGCTCTTACTTCCTCTCCTGCCATGGAACACATCTCTAATTTTTCTTATTCAAGAGGTTTCAAATGGCGCTTCATACCTCCTTACGCTCCGCATCATGGTGGTAGGTGGGAATCTTGCGTAAAGCTCACTAAACGTCATTTAAGAAAAGTCTTAGGTAATCGAATTCTGACTTACGAAGAATTCAACTCTCTGTCTGTTCTGATTGAAGGTGTTGTTAACTCTCGCCCTTTAACTCCGCTTTCCAATGACCCTGATGACCTACTTCCACTCACCCCTGGTCACTTCCTTATCGGCACTTCTCTTTCTGCCCCTCCTCCTCTTCCTAATTCTTACAGGGATTTTAATTTACCTATTGTTTGGCGTAAACTTGAAGCCCTCCGTAATTCTTTTTGGAAGAGATGGAACTTGGAATATTTAACTTCCTTGCAACGGAGGCAGAAGTGGTTTCTTTCCAGTCCCGACATTAAAGTGGGGGACTTGGTCTTGGTTAGGGATGTTTCACCCCCCCCCCCCCCTAGTATGGGTTTCTGGTAGGGTGACCGAATGTTACCCTGGAAGAGATGGGAGAGTCAGGGTGGCCAGAATCTTGACCACAAATGGACCGATCACAAGACCACTGTCTTTGATCGCTCCGCTTCCAATAAATGTGTAACTGTTTATTTGCTCTCTGTTGGTGTTTGTCTCCCCAGTATGGTGTATTCTTTGAATACACGGTACCTGAGATATAATTTGTATTGCTCTTTGCATGTTCATTTCTTCCTTCCTCTTTGTCAAACACCAACAGTGATCATCTGTTTTCTCCTTATTGGGCATATCTCTTATGTCTTCATAAGTATGTTTCATATATATAACTTCTGTGACCCACCTAGCGTCATCTAGTAGCGAACCTCTGAAGCTACTCAATGCCTCATCTTGCAAGAGGACGTACATATCCATCTGGCCACCAGATCTCGTTACTATCGTCAGCTATTTTCTCCTTGAGCAAGAGGACTACGTCTACTGTTTCACTCACCATGCTGCGCTAATATCGCCTACTATCAACTCTTAGAAGACCATCCATCAAGAAGAAAATTTATTTTTTTGCTAAGTTGGTTATGCTGATATGTATACCTTTTGTTTCCTACCCCCACTCTTTCCCCTTCCGTGGTCTCTCCGTGCTCCGTTGAGCTGCTCTCACTTCTCCGTCTGCAGTTGCGTCGTTCAGTCAAAGCTCCTCTCGAGCTTGCCTCAAACCAAGAGGCACACACTCTTCTACGCCATGTTGGCTAGATAGTCTTCATAAGGAACTCCGACTTCAACATGAAATCGAGATAAGTACCATTTTTAAAAAGTTTTAACCTCATCTTCATGGTTTTAACTTCAAAGTGCTTTTAATTATAGGCAGTGTGAAATTATTTACTTTGGGGCAATAATCATTCTTCGTGGGTTTTGCCATGTTGAGCTTTTGCGTGTATAAGCCAACCTTACTATAAAAGAGCTTTTCTTAAGCGATTCAAACGAGAAATCCTCTCGCTACGTGGGATATTATCTAATACCCGCTGCCTATAATTATAAAATTATTTCCTCCGTTGGATTTTCTCAACCCCATTTTCTGCTAAGGTCGTTCTGGAACCTTCTAGACCTTGTTCTCTATCTGCGAGTCTTGTCGTCAAGTATTGTTCACGCACTGTGAAAATGCTAGTTAAAATGAGGAATCTTCCTTATAAATTTTTGCAATAGCTAACTTTCTTCCACCGCTGGAACCTCTGGAAAATTCTATGGCGCATTTAATTGTAAATTACAACTTTTTCAAGAAATAGACTCTCACCTATATAGTGCAATCAGTTCTTTCCATAATTGCAATAACTTTCTTTTCATGAACTTTAGTGTTTCTATAGTGAACTTTGAATCAATTTTTACAGACTATAGTGATGATAAGTGCTTTCTCCACGTTTCTACCGCGTCGCGATCGTCCGGTTATATTAAATACGGCCATGAACATTTTCCTTAATTCCCATTTTTCTTTCCTAAACCTTTCACTAACAATCTGCAATAAACTTTTAATCTAGGTTTGCTTCAATAAGGTGTCATTCCAAGAAGTGCCCTTCCATTTTGTTGGTTTATCATTAAGTATCTCTGTATAATCTTTGTGATACGTGTCTAGCACACGTTTCAAACTTACATTGTTCCTCCCTTCAAAATCAGGGAAAACAATTCTCTAAACTCTTGAGCGAGTCATGTTCAGGTTTCACGAAATGGAAACTGCCCCATTTTTCTCGTGACTCCTAATTAAACATAGGAAGTCGAGAAACTTCCTTTTCACTTTCTCCAGGTTTCACAGTAAGTGACCTGCCCTCTTTGTATAATTCTCATATATTAACTCTGTATAAATATAAGAAGTTGTAGGAACTTCTATCTTATTTTTCACGTTGTTATTATTGTCATTTTCAAAATTGTCATTTTCTCTAGAACATTCTCTCAAGAATTTCTTAAGGTACACTTTTTGTACTCCAATTCACGTTCAAGCTTTAATTATTTCATTGTTTATTGGTTTAACTCTTATAAAGATTTTAGAAACATGTAAGGTTTGAAACCTTGTAAATTGTCAATTGCCTGGAGCAACCGTTTAATGTTTAGAGGTCTGCGACCCTATTTGTTAAAAAGTTCAAATGAACTATGTTTATTAAAATTATATTGCATAATTGTTAATTTCATCAAACTTTTTCTAATTGTAAAATAAACAAATCTTTTCCCTTCGCTTTTTCATTTGCGAATATAAAGTTTAAGCAAAATCCTGTCTTCCTTGACTCTCCTCACTCAATGACATTAAAATCTTTAACAGGGCTTTCACCATTTGTTGCATTTGAGCAAGAACTCTTAATTTTCACCTTACTAAAGTTCTTCTTAGCGTTAACAGCTAATTCTAATTGGCCAGTAAGGCAAGTAAAGTTCGCTAAGCCAACTACCTGCTTGTGGAGACCCTCTCCGAAAACTTATGGTCAGTTTTCTAAAAAATAAGTGTTTCTTTTTGTCTAAACTTTTAGCCGGCTCCTCGCTGAGTAAAAGCTTAGCCATTGTCCAATGCAACCATTGGTTCATTTACCAAGATTACCCAATAAGGCATAATCTTTTATCATATTCCTTCTTAGAGACACTTGGTCGCCCTTACAGGAACTCCATAATTTTGGAAATTGAAAATACCAAGCTTGAGTTAAATCATTGGCATTCTTCGAATCACTTTGTAAAACCTAACTTCCTTGAGAAAACATATAGTAAATTTGTTCCTCTAAGTCTTGCCAGACCATCACCCTTCCCCATAGTACTTTTATACATGCTCGGGAGGAAATGTACTAAAGCCTCTCTCTTGCAAACCGCCCAAGTCCTAGCTGCGGTTCCCGTTAGCCTCGACCAAGCTCGTACCTACTTTAGGTATCCGAGAGTTAATTTCCATTGGCAACTGCTTCTAAGTGCATTTAAATCTCAACTTATTAATTTTGTGAGACTCTCCTCCTATTTTTCTATCCTTCTTTTCCAAATCCCAAATCTACTTCCTTCTCTTAATCATCTTCCCTTGGTGGGTGGGTTATTCCTCATCCCATAATCTACCCAGTATGCATGGGAGCTATTCCAAAATTGGCACACATGTAGATAATACTACTTCAGTTTAATTTCCAGGAGGCCAACCATAACAGTGTTGCCAAAATAATGTTAAGCCTTCTGATAAGTCCAATGTTAAAATGCATATAACTTCTACACTATCAATTGGATTTCAACCAAATTTTGTATGTAATATCTGTTCATAAACAAATATGACTGAGCGTATTCTTAAGAGCCATCAGGGCTGCCAACTGTTAATAATTGCTCTCTCTATTTTTGTTATCCAAGTACCAATATATCAGAAAGTATGCAAGCCAACAGCTTTAAACTATGCACACGTATATTCTGACATTTTAGATTAATTTGGAGTAACTTATATACGTCAGTTCTACCAACATGATTATAAGCCTGCTGATAGTACTGTCCCCGTTTACCTGGATAGTAGGCTGTCAGATATCCGCCCCCTCAATCGGATTGCCAATTATCAATCGCACCGGCACAGTTACATCAATGAAAATGGCACTGACAGATACTATCGAGATAAGAGCACAGAAGTTCAAAGGAAATCATTGTGGAACACACCAAAATAGACGGGGGTTCATACTTACCGTTACTTACCTCTTAATTATCTCGGGGTTTGAGTTGACAACAGGATCACTAAAGTCTGTTCACACAATAATCTCCACCATGACATTTAAAAATGAACCAGAACGAAGACGAGAACTTTGAACTGTACAAAAGCTTTATTTCTAATAAAGGGTATGATTTTACTAACACAACAAAAACAACGTGACTATCAGTAGCCCAAGTCAATCTGACTACGTCCTCCAGTAGGACTTGCAAAATTATCATACAACATGATATTAAACATTTTAGCTCCCAAGAGCTCCAAATAACGTAATATTCATAACACTATTGGATTGGAAAAGGACGTCAGGGTGTGACATATATATAGAGCATTTGGTTTCCTTTTAATAAACATGGCAATGGTATTTATAGTCGCAAGGCCAGAGTGTGTACGACCTCACTCCCTGAGAACCATATGTTGGCACAGCTGCGGGCTACCTTCAGCCTGTTGCATACTGGTCAAATGCACACCCTTCTCACGTGCTAAGTTACGTAAGAATACAGCCTGCACTCTCAAGCTTTTAAATGTCCACAAGACAACTCACATTATATTTACGCAAATCTTTCAAGTACTTTGCTCACATCCTATTGGATCATTATATTAATTCCTTAAACTTGTTAAGTTCAATCCAAATGTTTAATTAGCTCTTAAATGTTTATAACAAAATCACATAAATTATTTATAACAATTAGAAATTGTTTATAATATTTGTCAAAGACAATAAAAATATTATAAGCACGCCTTTAACATCACTCTCGTTTCACATTATTTTCAAAAATATTTACATCAATTATTTACAATATTAACGTTTAAATTGTTTAAATTATTAATTTAATAAATACATTAGCCACATGTTCATTCGGTTGATAATTTTATAATCCTGTTTAATATAATCGACCAATGAAGGTTAGTTATACATGTTAATGTCACAATCTGGTTTAATAAAGGTTTTAATAATGATTTGTGACGGCAACCTTCATTCAAAATCTTATCTCAAATTCTTTCAAAACTCGTGTTAATTATAACAGTAAATCACTTGATTAATTTTCAACGAACTATAACAATCTTACTCCAGCGGAAAATCCTTCGCTAACAAGTTAATGCACAATCTGCATTAAAAAATATGCCCAAAATCATCATATATTAATCTATATGGCATTTAAAAACTTCCACATCACTTACAAAACTTCCACAAATAATTCTTTAACATTTATTCCTGTGGGAACTTCCTTCATATTCAAGGGCATTATATCTCAGCGACTTTCAACACGCGCTGCACTAGCGATTATACATTCATAGTTCCACTTAAAAATTCTAATAATCATTAATTGTTTCAAAACTGCTTTTCTTTAACCTTCGTGGATTTCATTCATGAACCGAAATGAAGTCAAAACTTGCCAATCACAAACAAATTTAATAGTGAATACGCTTATATACGCCTGTCTGGTCTATCAAAATTTAAGATTAACATCTTAAAAGAAATTGTAGTATAAAAATACTATCTTCTAATAAAGTGCGACTAAAATGCAAAGTAGTCGAATAGAATCCAATTAGACTGGGGAATGCAAACATCGTTATATAATTCTCTAATTGAGAAAAACTCCTAACAAAAGTTCTTGACTTTAATGCAATCAATAATTCCTTATTAAAGTTACTCTTTCACAAAAGTGTCTATAATGCAATGTTCATTCATAACTGACGATAAATGTCTGTGTTGCAATCAATTCAAATAACGACTAGTATTTCCAAGATCGTCGACAACGTAAGAGATTTTAACGCTCTAAAATCATTTAAATGTTCTTCCTTCTTGATGATGACAGAAAATTGTTCAAAGTAATTAAACTGGGGTAGAATTACTTTAATAAAATGACACGCTGTCTGAATTTAAATCTGCCATAAAAATCATTAACTTACAGTCAAATCGTGACTACAAAAATATTAATTACTGAAAAATCTAAATATCAGTCTCAACTGATTCAAAATCGTTTACTATGCCCATGACATAACAATATCTTAATAAATCGTCGAAAAATGCAAAACTCATCAAGGTGTACTGAGAATAAGAATCTCAACAAGAAAATAGGGCAAAATACATGAGGATAAAAATATGGGAAAAATGGTTGCTCAAACATTATTAGTAAACTCAAATACAATAAACATTCACGACTACCTTATCTGCCGATTGACGTTCCAGAGGAAAATTCCCCAAAGAAGACTGCTGATGGATCCATTTCACCACGTTAAAGTTGAGCTCCATCCTCGAAATAGGAAATAGCACCCTCGGAGAATCGAACTGCTTCCTTCTCCGTGAATCGCTCTGCTCCTCGAAGACGAATAGACATCCTTCCGGCAATAATCTTCTTTGTGAGTCGGGATATCCCTGACCTCTCTTGAAAAATTCCCTGAAGTTCCAGTAGACAATCGTCATGAAGTTTTGTAGAAATTTCCGAAGAAATTATTCATATTCAGAGTATGAAATTGTTTCTATGGCTGTTCGATGGTATTCAGCCTTTAATTACGAAACATGGGTGTAGATGGTATTCACCGCATGTTCGCTTGTGTGGAATAGCAATTAGCGAAGTTCCATGTCGCTATCTTACTCCGTTGAAGTATGTCCCAATTGCAATAAGCCCTTTTAGCCTTCCATCTGCTCTTCGATTGTAGTGTTAGAAGAACAAACTGCCGTATTCAATTGCTCCATTATACTGTATCGTTCTGTAACCAAGCAATCTGAAGTCTTTCTACTCCACTCACAGCGTCAGCCTTGCGTTGATTCTGGCTATACAAAAAGTGCTTCTCTAGTGGCGAGATAATCACTTTTGTCAGTCGTATAGAACTGCTAAGATCTTTTAAACTACTCGGTCGAAATTGTTCAGATTTTCTCTATAACTGCATGTAGCACTGCACAATACAATTAGCTTATCGGAGACCGCTAACTGTTCGAAGCTAAACTTGTAGAAGCTTTCTAAGGTCCGTTTCAACTTCACCTAGTTTGACCTGGATCTCGTTAATATAGTGGCCTCGCCACGCGTTATTCTTTATACTGCTGTTCACTTCGACGTCTCACTATAATGAATGTATAAGAAAAGAACTTTCACAATATACTTCGATGATCTGACAATGAGATCTCAGAATGATCAGAGAACGAAAGAGGCTCCTCTCTTCTGCGCAAGCCCTTTTATTAACTTCTCGAGGGGCGTTTCCATCCCTTCCAAAGCGTGATACTGCGTCAACGCTAAAACTTCCAACTTCGTTAATACATGACGGATTTTCAAAATTCAAAAACTGAAAATAAATTTCACCAAAATTCCAAATCAATGCTTCTACTGCAGATGGATTTCCACAATTCTGCATTCCAAAAGTAATAAAAATTACCATAGTTTCAGCAATCTCCGTCTTCCTTTAAACTATCGTTCATTGGTTCATGCCTCTCCTCCAATAGCATAGTTTCTTCCTCATCAGAATTCCTCGTTTCCTGCGACTGCGTCGTACATCTTGGAACATTCTGGACTAAATGCTGACGTCACTGAGAATCTCAGCTCAAGTAGCCTGCTGGCATAACATATACGTCATCCGTGCTTACGTCATGACTACCCACGTCATAACTATGACAACCATAACTCTCCTTATAAATTTCAAATATAGCCACCGTGGTCTCTACATAATTCAATTACGGGGGCAGTACCAATTTTTAAATACATGTAACTTCTATACTATCAGTTGGATTTCAACCAAATTTCGTATGTGATATGTGTACCATAACAGATATGACTATAAGTATTGTTAAGAGCAATCAGGGCTGCCAACTGTTAATAAATGCTGTGTATATTCTTTTTACCCTAATATCAATATATCAGAAAGTATGCAAGCCAACAGCTCTATACTTTGCACACGTATAGCACCTGACTTTCTAGATTAATTTGGAGTAATTAATACAAGGCAGTGCTGCCAACATGATTATATGCCTGCTGACATGTCCAATTTTAAAATACATGTAACTTCTATACTATCAAATGGATTTCATCCAAAATTGGCACAACAAGATATCATAATAATTCAGATTATTTCTGACCAGCACACGCATGGTATTGTTGGCAACATGCTGTGCTGATAGATCCAGTGTCTAACTGCATGTAACGTCCATTGGACTTCAACCAAATTTTGTATTCTGTACCTTAAGAGGTGGAACTAAGAATATATTCAGTCACCAGGGCTGCCAACTGTAGTGCTCTGTTAGACTACATTATACCAGATATATTTTGAACTAATTAGATATTTCGATATTACCAACTTAATTTCGTCATTATTCTAGATAGGTTCATATACTGTAGAATAATCATTGGCATGAAAAGTAGGCTGTATAGTTCTTCACGGAACTTCTTGTTGTTACTTGGTTCACCGTGTATCTAAATTTCCTTTTAGCGATTTTTTAAGGTATTTTTAATCTACGTTGCATTTTGTAAGTTTTTTCTATCTAAATTACATCTCGCGATTGTTTTCAACTTCAATTGCATTTTGTAAAGATTGACAATCTAAATTGCTTTTTGGTAAGTCTTTCAATGCAGGTAGCCGGGCCTTTCAATGAGAATTTTGAATTTCAATTGCATTTTGTTAGTATTTTCAACCAAAACCGCATTTCGCACGAATTTTGAATCTAAATTGCATTTTGTTTGGTGGGCATTTTGCACATATTTTGATTCTTAATTGCATTTTTTGGGTATTTTGAATCTAAATTACATTTTGTCAAGTATTTTAAATCTATATTGCATTTTGTAAATATTGTCAATCCACATGAGTCGTTTGAATCTACCGTACATTTTGTAAGCATTTTCAACTTCAATTGCATTTTGTAAGTATTTTGAATTTCAATTGCACTTTGTGAATAATTTGGTTTGGAACTGGGATATTTCAATCTGAATTGCATCGGGTATTTTCAATTTCAATTGCATTTTGTACGTAATTCCGATCTCATTTGCATTTTGTAAGTATTTTGAATTCCAATTGCTTTTTGTAGGTATTTCGACGCTACATTGCATTGTGTACGTATTTTGAACCTAGCCTTCATTTTGTGGGTATTTTTCAATCTATTCCTTTTGTGAATCTTTTCGTTCTAAATTCCCTTCTGTAAGAACATTTTGTGAGTTGTTTCAATCTGAGTTCCTTTTTGTAAGTATTTTCCGTCTCACTTAATTTTCGTTCTGGTTTCTGTTTCATTATCATTTTCGCTATCACCCAGATCATTAGGGGCCGATAACCTAGATGTTAGGCCCCTTAAAACAACAATTATCATCATCATCACCTATCGGGACAGTAGTGGTTTCTGGAGAGTTCCGCACCCTCCTCCTCCTCGCCCTCCTCACAAGATGGCGGCTCCCCCAGGGGCTCACATCTTGTGGGCGTGGGTTGGCGACCACGGGGCCCCAGCTGTGTCCGGCATTGTTTCCACTTACTTGTGCCGGGCTCCTCTCTGTCTTCTTTCCTGTCGACCTCACTTGGTCAACTCTTGTTCTCTTCTGACCCCGACGGTATTAGGGTATCCGAGGCCTAGGGAGTCTCTTCCTTTCCAGCCTTAATTGGCCCTTGTCTCGTCTTTTCTGATACCCTCCTTCTGCGAGGGGTCAGCCTTCTTTTTCTCTTCTTCTTACCTCCTGCCTTGTGATCTAGGCCCTTACGGAGGCATGGTGTATGTAGCCCCACCACTTCTGGTGCACTCTAGATAATGCTACACCCTCAGGGGCTCACGGCTGGTGAGTTCGGGAGTTGGCGACCCCGAGGGATTCCTGAGCTGGGTCCGTTTTCCCCTTTTGTCCCTAACCTTTGGGGCGGACCCTCTCCTCTTTCACTTTCCTATCTGCCTTTCATGGCTCTCCTTCCTTCCAAGTCCCTCAATCCGCCTTCTCCGAGGGTTGAGGGCATTTCTTTTCCTTCTGTCCTTTTATTTGCCTTATTCTCCTTTAGTTTTCCATTTCTTCTTCTAGTATGTAGGTTAGTAGTTAGTTTTAGTTTTAAGTTCGCTTTTCATTTTTCATCTTCACGATCACCCAAACCATCAGGGGACGATAGCCTAGATGTTAGGCCCCTTAAAACAACAATCATCATCATCATCATCAAGATGGCGGCGGCGCGATATCTCTCGAACGCATGGTCGGATTTTAACAAATGAGGTGTCGTTGAACTTGGGCTGACACCCCCTTTCCAATGGACAACATATTTCCAAACCAAAGTAAAACCTACCCATACTAGGGGGTGAAATTGTAATT
Source organism: Meconema thalassinum (assembly GCA_946902985.2). Taxonomy (NCBI): domain Eukaryota; kingdom Metazoa; phylum Arthropoda; class Insecta; order Orthoptera; family Tettigoniidae; genus Meconema; species Meconema thalassinum. The sequence continues at coordinate 507,344,292 of OX336392.1, read as the reverse complement.
TTTTAGAAAATCTCGCTTTCCATGTGCAACATGTGAGAGTTTGTATGCTAATATGAAATTAAACGGTGTTCCACACAAGAGACATGTGTACGGTGGAAAGCCAATATGAATTAACATGCTTGTTTTTTGTTTTTACGCATGCGCACTAGTTTTTTTTGTAAGAGAGTGGGCTTTTTGAAAAATGATTTATAAGAAGGGGTTTTGATGGTGAGGAGAGAGCTAGATAGTCGCCTACTTTCCTACGAAGTGTTGCCGATATCTCTCGAATGCAAGGTCGGATTTGGACGTGTGACGTGTCAAATCGCTTGTCTTGAAGCCCTCTATATGTTATTAATAGGTTTAAGTTTTGAGAATGAGGGAAACAGGCTTCTTGGGGGGTAAAACGATAATTTTAGACTTTTTCCGATAACTCACGAATGCATGGTGGGATTTGGACCTATGACGAGTCAAATGGCTTGTCTCGAAACCTTCCCCCAGGGGCTCACATCTACTGGCAGTCGCACTGCCCTCGCTACTCTATAAGGTGCCTGCTAGTGATGTGCGATCTCAGTTGCGACATTCGATCCTGTGGCACTTGGGAGGAAGCGTGGCGTGCCACGCCTCCACCTAAAAAACTGAGAGGCATCAAGGAGACAACGAAAGTGTGGAAATCTTCCTTCCAATCTCTCCGGGAGGAAGCTGTGGTACTCTGTCTGGTAGGTTTTTGCTGGGGATTAACACTACCTAAGGGAAGATGATAAGAGAGAAAAGGAGATAGGTTTCGGCATAGAGACAAGTGTTGGTAGATAGGATGAGAATCCACAACAAAAATTTAAGTTAATTAATAAATAGAAGGAAACTTCGCTGTACAAATCTTAGGAGGAACCTAACTTTAGTGGGGACCCGCACAAGGCAAGCGGAGAGCGCAGCATGAATAGAGGTTGCCTGCAAGCGCTTGGGAAGTGCACTTTCCCTCTCGAGCCGATATTCTAATACTATGAAGACGGGTGGTAGTCTGGCAAGACAAAGTATGCTACAGGAAAATGATTTACCGTTTTTCCCTTCAAAAGTGTTAGATTTTGTTATGAATTTGAAAATGCTGGAAAGATTTGAATTTGCCGTGATATTTTTATTTCTGGGCACTGTTGGATCTCTGGCAAACCAATCGAATGCTCCCAGGGAGTGAAAAGAAAATGTGTACTTAAGGATTTATTCATGTTGTTATTGTTTCTTGCGAAAATCTCACACGAATACCAATTGTTGCACTTAAGGAAAACTAAGCTTTTTTACCCAGCAAGTTGCCGAATAAAAGTTTAGAAAAGAGGAAGACATCAAACCTAACTCAAACAAAACTTAAATCTTGAAAACAAACCATAAGTCAGAGAGAAAATCTCTACAAGTAGGAAGCTTGCGGAGCTAGCTGTACTTGCCTCAATGGCTTGTTAGAATTGGCTATGAAAACCAAGAGAAACTTTAAAATCGTTGTTACTTGAAGTTTTAGTTTAAATGCAACCAGCAGTGAAGACTTTATTGTTTTAGAGATTCGCAAAGAGAGCTTAAGCTTAGAGGAAGAATCAGGGAAGAGAAAGTCCTGCCTAATGGTGATTCTGACGGGAAAGATAAAGAACAAAGGAAAACAAATAATTTATTTAACAAATTGTAAACGGTAAACTAAATAACAATACTTGGGTTTTGATCTAAGTTTGAGTTAAGAATAACAATTTAGTTGGTTATAAAATGCCAAGGTCTTAGTCCTAGTAACAAGAAGTTTACAATTCACGAACAATAGTGTACAAGTTTCGAACTTGTTAAAGCACTAAAATCTTTCGAAGATTTAAAAAAGGGTGCTTACGGTTAAGAATTTTAACGTTTGTAACAACAATTATGAAAAAAATTAACTTTGGTAATTTGATTGGTTACAATCCAAGCACTTTTAGAATGCCTTTATGGCAATCGAAATGGCTATGAAAAAATATTGAATTCCTGATTGTAACAGGAAAGGACGAAAAAATTACAAGCGAAAATTACCGTTGTTTGAAAGTTACTAAGTGAGACATGTAAAATGTACAGATCGTAATAACGAAGCCTGAAGAGAAAAGATTAGATACATTTATACAGGGTCTTTCACTCAAGGTGCGGCCAGCCCAGCGCTCTAGTTAGAACGTGCAGCTATAAAGGTCAGACGAGCATATCGCAGCGCGCTGCTGTCAGAGCATATGTCATAATTAAGATAAGGAAGGAAGTGCTGTGGATTGATGCTTCGGACTCTCGACCCTAAGCTCAGCGAGCTGCCGGCGGCGCGTAGAGGCAGCTCGCTGAGCTTAGGGTCGAGAGAGCACCCGAACAAATCACATGTAAATAACGAGTACACATAATAACACATAATCAAAGTAAAATAATTACCCACCTTGTCACAGAAGATGTTGAAAATGTCCTCCACCTGCATCTACACATTTCTGACATCGTCTAAGGTAATTTTCATTTACACGCTTCAGTTTGTCTACCGAGATAGCCTCAATTTCTTTGGTTATATTCTGTTGGAGTTCATCTAGAGTGTGAGGGTTTGTTGCATAAAACTATTTTTCAGTTTTCCCCATAAATAAAAATCGCAAACCGTAAGATCTGGGGATCTCGCGGGCCACAATGGTTTACTAATTACCCTGTTGTCGAAAATGTCCTCAATTAAATCTAATGACTCGTTAGCCGTATGTGCAGTTGCAGAGTCCTGCTGGAAATATCCAGATTGGCATTCAGTGTCCGTCAATTGTTCAGAAAATGGCACGAGAATGTCATCCCTATATCTCTGCCTAGTGATTGTGGTTTCAAAAAATATAGGCCCTATTATCCTGTCTGCAGTTACTGCCGCCCACACTCCCATTTTCACATCATGTAGGGGTGTTTGATGTATGAAATTAACAGGTTTTCCTGAAAACCAGTACCTGTTATTCTGACTTGAAACATGTCCACTTAAATGGAACCATGCTTCATCAGAAAATATTATTAATTTCGGATCAAGTACCCCATCATCAACACCCCTTAAAACCCAGTTACAAAAATTTACCCTGCTCTCGTTGTCACGTGGAAGCAACTCTTGAACAACAGTAATCCTGTATGGTTTCAATTTTAACATTTTTGTAGCCCGCCTCGCTGAGGTAATCGAAATTTGTGTTTGCTGTGAAAGTTTTTTGAGCTATTTTGTAGGAGTACGTTGTAACATTTTCCCTACCTCGCCTAAATTCTCTTCAGTAAGCACTTGCTTTTTTACTCTTCGTTTTCCAACCAGAATCGAACCTGTACTTCTAAATTTGTTGACAAGTCTTCTAACAGTTTCTCTATTTGGAATGGTCGCACCTGGGAATTTTCCTATATACCGCCTTCTAACTTCTCTACAGGAATTCGTCAATACATACAGTAAGTGCCGTACATGAAAATCTTTTGTTCTAATGTGTACGCATGTTGAGGCATTATTGAATCAATAGGCTTTAAAACTTAGCAATAACACGTTATAAAATTTTGGAACACAATAACAATTAATCAATAACCACTAACACGTACACACGTTATAAACTTATAACACTTATAACATTAAATAGGCTATAAACGAAATAACAAAGTCAACTTTACTCGGTAAACCCTGCATTGCAACTGTTCCAGCACTGCGAAGTCCCCCGCTGCTCCGAAACATCAATCCAACAGCACTTTTTCCTTATCTTAATTATGACATATGTTGTGACAGCAGCGCGCTGCGATATGCTCGTCTGACCTTTATAGCCCCACGTTCTACCTGAAGCGCTGGGCTGGCCGCACCTTGAGTGAAAGACCCTGTACTTAGAAAGTTGACAATTCCTGAGCTAGTAGGATAAGAAAAGAAAATTAAAGAGAAGTTTCTACAACGTCTTATATTTATACAGAGTGAATAATTGAGAAATCCAACAAGATGTGAGGGATCCTCTTTGGGCTAAGCCTCGTAGAAAAAAGAGAAGAACCCAATAGTGTAATTTAATTTTGGTTAGTAAAAGGTACTTGGAAAAAGGGAAATTGGAACTTTAGGAGAAAGTCCTGGCCAGATTTATTGCTCTAACGAACACGGAGCGGTTGATAGTTGAACGGGCACTGTTTTGCACTGAAGTCTATTGATGGATTGGAAAAGTTCACTATTGCAGCACAGAAAGTTTATGAAGCGGAAAGGTATTGCAGTTATGGAGATCACTTAGTTGAATTTTAACATGCTACTTGCATTGTACAAGTTTTAAGATGCACATAATAGTTCCAGAATTGTAGCAACAGTTAATTGATGCAGTTGTAATCCCTCGGTGGGGTAGCGTATTCCCTTATTTGGTGTAGGAAATGCTAGGTTTCTTGACTATTAGAAAGATTGGTTTACGTAGAAAATTCCAGAAATGATGACAGTTAAATGCGGCAAGAGAGGTCCCGCGGTGGATAGCTAAGTTTTATAGACAGCGGTTAATTAACATGAATCTCACGGTGTGGGAAGGTATTCCCATTTAATTTGTACAAGAAGTACTAAATTTTCATGTTTTAAAGTCGGCTTACATAGCTAGAGCATGACAAGCAAAATCCCTCGAAGACGGTTACTGCACAACAGTGAGCAATACCACGCTGTCTACGAATTTAAATTAAAAAGCATTTAGCTCTTTAAAAACCATTAAAATATGTTTAAAAACATTGAAGTTTTGTACTTAGCTTTCTTTTCATGTAGAACAGGCGATGGCCTCTGGTGACGGTTGGTTTTTAAAAGTAGACATGGCGTCTATTTTAAAATGTCTCATTAAAACAGGAGACTGGCCCTGAGAGGGCTATGCACTGTACACTAGACGGCCGAACAAGAAGTGAAAGAACAGAACGGCGCATCGAGGGGACCAAGGAGACGAGGTAGAGGGGGTAAGAGACAAGAGAATATACATCAGAATGACCAACATACAAAAAGTAACATCTTTGTACAAGTGTAAATTTTCTTCATGGAGCAGTCTTCAAGGAGATGTTAGTTGGTGACAATGACGATGCCTGGTGGATTGTATTGGTGAGGAAGTCCTCTTAAGTTCGGAGAAATTGAAGAACTTCGGCAGTTAGCTGCTAGATGCCTCTAGGGTTTACATAGAAGATACATATCTAGAACAGACTTATACAAAACATAAGCAAGTGCACGGAGAAAATGGAATGTAAGGGTTCGCTGTTGGTGTCTGCGGGAAGAGAAATTAAATTAAATAAATAAATAAATCGAAGAGCAGCAAAAGCTAACTCTGACTGACCGTGTATTCCAAAGAATACACCACTGTCGACTCCTGATCGGCCATGGGATTGCTACGCACTCCCTCTTGCTAAAGAGAGAAGACCCCCCTGTGTGTACTTGCGGCGCCCACCTAACCGTGGCACACAATCTCTTGGAGTGTGTGGATCTGGTCGATCTTCGAAGGACTCTCAAACTGCCTAATACCCTGTCCCTTATTCTCCGTGATGACGGGCCGTCAGTAGACCTCGTCATCCGGTTCTTGAGGGAGAGTGGTTACTTTTTTAACTTTTAATGTAAGTTAAGACTTTTAATTCAGGTTAAGTGTTTTATGTTTTTTGTTCCATTCATGTTCACTATGCCTTTTTACCGTCCGCATTTTATTCTTTTTATTCAAATAAGGCATAATTGTTGGGGCTCACTGTCTATTTTATATAAACCATTTTCGTTTCATCCATGGCAGTGAGCTGTTTTTTCCTTCATTCTTTCATTTCACGCCATTTCATTTCATTAGGGGCCGATAACCTCGATGTTGGTTGGTTCTTAAGTTTAGGGGCTGCGACAACTCGGTCATGTAGCCCCGTGTACTTTGGGTGTGTGTAGAATCTGTCTGATAACCGGTGTTAATTGTGATGACTCTATTAGTGTGTGTTATCTGTTTTTTAATTTAAGTACTGCAGCTTAGAATTTTTCAAATAGTTCCTACTTTTGCCGCCAAGCGCCACCGTCAACTACTACTAGGCCAAGTTCAGAACTTAGCTACTAGACGCCACCGCAGTCGGCTCTTGGCAACGAACGTAGAAACCTAAGAGCGTTGTTTACATTCTTAACCTATCCAATTTAGCTTCACACAGGTGCAATTAGTGGAAGGTTCTTTAACATGCCATAAATCAATGACATGGGACCAACCTCGATGTTAGGCCCCTTAAAACAACAATTATCATCATCATCATCTTTGAGATTCTCGCCTTTTCAATGAATTGTCTTTCCGTGTCTATAAATTATACGAGTATTTTGTGAGTATTTGGAATCTCAACCTTATTTTGTAAGTATTTTCAATCTACATTGCATTTTGTAAGTATTTTCGATCTATACTCCATTTTGTATTTTAAATCTAAATTGCATTTTGTCAGTGCAGTATTTTGAATCGCGGATTTCTACATATTGTAAGTATTTTGAATCTACCATACATTTTGTAAGCATTTTAATTTCAATTGCATTTTGTAATATTTTGAATTTCAATTTCACTTTGTGTGAATTTTGAATCTGAACCGGCCTTTTTCAATCTCACTTGCATTGTGTATTTTCAATCTCAATTGCATTTTGAAAGTATTTTCAATTTCAATTGAATTTTGTGAGTATTTCGAATCTACATTGAACTTTGTAAATATTTTGAACCTAAACTACATTTTGTTCGTATGTTTCTCTGTCTTCCTTTTGTGAGCATTTTCTTTCTAAATTACTTTTGGTATTTTCAATCTACATTTTGTGTATCGTTCCAATCTGAGTTCCCTTTTGTCAGTATTTTCAGTGTAACTTTTTTTTACGGTTTCCATTTCATTGTCATTTCCGCTATCACGCAGACCATTTGGGAGGTTGATAACCTAGATGTTAGGCCCTTTCAAACAACAGTTATCATCATCATCATGTTCGAAGGTGTCATGTTGGCATTCAAGGTCTGCTTTCGATTATGAGGGAAATATTCTGGGTGATGGGAGGAAGAAGAACACTACGGTCAGTGTTAACCAAGTGTGTCCCCTGTTAGCGCCAGGAAGCTAAACCATTTGTAGTATGCACTCCACTCCACCACTGCCTTTGAAGGAAAAGACGTGGATTTGCTTGTTCACGTGTGGAGTCACCAGAGCTGTTCACTTAAAAGTTACTTCTTTCATTATCAACAGACGCTTTCATTCAAGCATTTCGTCGATTTGTTGTCTAGGAGAGGACAATCGGCTGTAATTGTCAGTGATAACTGGACTAACTTTTCTGGTACTGAAACTGCCTTCAGTCGAATTGAGTGGTCAAAGGTACATGAGTACTGTTCAGTGGAGAGAATAAAGTGGAAATTCAACCCACCCACTGCTCCCTGGTGGGAGAGTTGATAGGACTTCTGAAAAGATTACTTCAGAGAACACACGTTCGTCTCTTACATACTCTGAGATGGAAACAGTGCTATGTGATTGTGAAAGTGTAGTAAACTCGAGACCTCTGATATATACAGCTGATATTTCTAATGATTTGAGACTAGTATGGTAAGAAACGTTTTTACATTCTTCATCACATTATCCCCCTGGAAGCGGCATCTTATACCACTGCGTTTTTCACCTCATTATGTATCTGGCAGCGACGTCTTACTACGTTAGTGAACCAAATTAAAGGAGTGTGACTTAGGCAGTTTCGTAAGGTAGATTTCTAATATTCTCTTTTATACATTTTCACCAATATTATTCATAACATATTTTTTTACTATCAACTTTCCCCCAGGGGCTCACATCTAGTGGGACTTTGGTTGGCGACCACGGGACCCCAGCTGAGTCCGGCATTACTTCCACTTACTTGTGCCGGGCTCATCTCTGTCTTCTTTCCTGTCGACCTCCCTTGGTCAACTCTTGTTCTTTTCCGTCCCCGACGGTATTAGGGTATCCGAGGCCTAGGGAGTCTTTCACTTTCCCGCCTTAATTGACCCTTGTCTCATCTTTCTTGATCCCTCCTTCGTCGAGGGGCCAGACTTCTTATTTTCTTCTTCTTCTTCTTCTTCTACTACTACTTCTTCTTCTTCTTCTTCTTCGCGAATGGGTCGCTTAGGACCACGCGAAATCAACACTTTCTAGCCTTCCTGTTGGCCCAGTATTCCTTCATTCGCAACGAGTGGGTCTGTTTCCGCTGCTCTGACTATCGATGCTGTGTAGTCTTCTTCTCTTCCTCCTCGAAACCACGCGTCTGAGTGATTTTCCTGATTTCCTTCCGGTCATGTAAGGATCCTAATTCCTACTGTATAAGTCTCTCTCTGTAAATTTATACCAATTCGGTCTAGTAGCCTTGTTCTTTAAGAAAGTACTAGTTGAAACCCGTCAAAACATGACGGTCATTGGGAAAATATTTACGGAAGAATTTTCTTATATGCATTCTTTGTATGATTACAGAGAAAGATCGACTTTGCAACATATAACTGCCCATGACTGAAAACTTGATGAGGCAAATAGTGACCTACACGTTCCATAGTTTCCCCTTGAGCTTTATTGATTGTGCTAAATTATGCCAAGCGATTGGAAATTGGTGGTTCTTAAAAGAAAATGGGAGTATTTTATGGCATATTTATATTGGATTTTTAAAGTGGCTTCGTATTTTGTCCGATTTCTCACTTTATTGCGTCAATTTGTAGTATACATCCGACCGGACAATTCTCCTTTTCGTCGAACGGGGTTTTATAGTAGTATTTCTCCCAAAATTAACGTCTTATTCATAGTGCCATTCATCAATGGAGCCGCTAAATATTAAATGGCAAATAATACTCCCATTGCAAAAACAACAGTGTGGTTAGACTCATTGTTATGTACTCTAAACAAATAAAATCAATAAACAATTGGCTTATACAATGAAGTTCAACATGACCAGTGAATTCACCGTCCAGAGACTTTCATACTAAGTTGGTTGCTGAGGAAAACGCGATGAGGCTGATCGCCAATAATAAAATCCTATAATTATCCTTGCCAGCAACAATGTTTGCAATAGTTTGCAAATGCAGCTCGGGGCGATGTTCTTCATTTTGATATAAACAGCACGAAACTTCTCGAAATAAGCAATTTCTATCGCCTGTTATCGGTACAATCCTTTGGTCTTCTTTGACAGCAAACTATCCAGGGGAGCATAGAACCACTTCACCAATTACAGGATGAGCACAGACTCACTTTGCCAGCCACCGTAATGGAGGCAGTTTTAGAATTATATGTCCCGTGCATGTCAAAAAACGCATTAACATAGGGAAGCCCACTATTAAGACTATATTCTTGGCCATCGCCCCAGAGATCCGGATTCATTTCCCTTCTCTGCCAAGAAATTTAATTCTGGCCTGAGGGCTGGAACGGGACGCACTCAGCCTCGTGAGGTAAAACTGAGGAGAGGTAGGATCGATTCCAACCTTAACTACCTTGGATGTGTTTCTCTTCGGTTTCCCACTTCCACTCCAGGCAAATACCGGGATGGTTCCTTACTTAAGACCTCGGCGTTCTCCTTCCCAATCCTCACTTTAGTTACAGATACACACATTAATACAATCATCACAATAACACAGGTCGGTAACATATTTTTTCTCTCTTAAAGACACTCTGCAAATCTACAGGCCAAGAGCTTTACGAAGTCGAAACATGATGGTCAATGGTAAAATAATTACCGAAGGATTTCCTTATATACGACATTCTTTGTACGACTACTTTTTGGCACTATTGAAACTTTAAGGGTGTCAAAAGATCGCACTCTTGGCATTGCAACATATAACTGGCCATGACTGAAAACTTGCTGAGGTAAATAGAGACCTACACGTTCGAGAGTTTCTCATTGAGCTTTATTGATTGTGATACAGAATGCCAAGCGAATTGGAAATTGACGTCTCTTAAAAGAAAATGGAAGGGTTTTGTCGGATGGTGTTAAATCAACTCGAGGGATTAGAGCTCTCTGCCCAATTTTATCTCCACTGATTATTTCTAAATCCAAGCAATTTTCATACATATTCTTTACAAATAATATGGTTCCGTTCTGTAGCCCTTGGGAAACGTTCAGATTTCTGAGGAGCATAACTATGGCTCCAACTTTTAGAGTAAGAATATGTGGAGGCAAACCACTTAATTCCAAGGAATTCAAGAATTCTGTAGGAAATTGAAGTAGCTGGCTTTCATCTTCGGTAATTAATCTGTTAACGCTGGTGTATGTTTTTGAACTACCGTGTATAAGTTCGATGGCTTTCAAATTAATGTCATTACAGTGTTCATTTTTTGGTGTTAGAATGCATACTTTCGAGAAATGGATTATATCTTTCGTAGAAATGAATGTTTCGCCGTAAATCTCAGTCACGATGTCATCGTGCGCTAAAATTCTGGGTGGGTAGTTCAATAACATTTGATTCCTCATCATCTACAGAGGGGTAGTCACCGTTACCAATTTGTTACAAAAAATCAGAAAATTCAATTTCTTCTGGTTTCAACCGCATGTTTTTATGTAAGCAGCGTATTTTGAAGAAGGGCCAGAGAGGAGAGTATTTAATACAGTTTTGAATAATTGTTTGACGAGAAGCGTGCGGCACAACAGGCAAAACCTGTCTAAAGTCTCCTCCAAGAACAGTAATTTTCCCACCAAATGGAATGTCATTACCCATAATATCTTTTAGAAGACGATTCACACACATTAATGAATTAATATTTGCCATTGGGGCTTCATCCCATATTATGAGCCGTGCTAATCGAATATCGTCAGCTGCTTTGGAATTTAATTTTAATCCGGACACTGAACTCTCATTTAAATTTAGAGGAATTTTGAATGTACTGTGTACTGTTCGACCTTTGGGTAGCAAAATAGCGGCTATTCCGGTCCATGCTACTGATATGACGTGAAGACCTAAACTGCAGAACTTTTGTATTGAGCATCGGTAAATAAATGGTTTTCCTGTGCCCCCAGCACCGTCAATAAAGAATGCGTTCGTGACACTTGTGTTGTTATTTTGAAGAACGCTAGTGATTTCATTAATGATTGAAAGTTGTTCCTGGTTTGCTAAGGACATCAGGTCAGCCAAATCAAAAGGGAACACTGGCTCATTAGTAGTTTGATCGTTTGAGTGTGTGTCAGTACCAACAGGCAAGTGTTGGGAGAGAGAAACCATGCAATTGCAGAGTTTTATTAATATCTCTGAGAGATAGTTGATAAGCTGTATTTTCGTCTTCAGACCTTAAATAATCTTCACAGAGAGAGTTTTTGTGCATGTCCCATAAGTGACTGACATTGCAATGCTTCCATCAAACAGCGTTGCCATTCTGAATCATCAATAAGCAAACTAAGCTTAGTTGCCATATCCTTATATGTTGGGCAGGTAACACCTTGGTATGTTCGGAGATCCTCAAAGCTTGTGGCACCTACTATATGAAGTAAAAGTAAGCGCAGATGGTATCTTTCTGATTCAGATGGAGAAACATTGTACATCCGACCTATTACCTTTTCGAATCTAAGTCGTTTTTTCCAAATGCATTTGCATTTATCCCATACATAATGAACGGGTGTTTCAGGATAAATATATGCACTCCTAGTTGTTGGATTTTGGTTCAGCTGAAACCATGCAGTGAGTTGTGTACTTTTTAACTGAGCCCGTATTAATGCTTTGGGAGCATCATCGGCATGAAAAAATACATCTTGTTGGTCTGGTAAATGGACAGGTAACCGGGCAACAATGTGGGACTGTTCGAGCATGTTGTAACCAAAAATCCTGCATGCAGCCTCACTTGACCCAACATATCTAGCATTCAAATACGTAGAAACATCGCCATTATGTAACATTCCATCGTTTGCCGTGATTTTCAAGTTAGCGCAATCATGCCCCTTATAAACATATTTATGTATGTATTTGATGCTGTGTACACTTGCACAGATTTCGACGTTAATATGGGCCTGAAAGTACATCAATAGATATCGATTGTGTGGAACAATGAAGCGATTGTCGATTTCAACATTGGTGCCTTGTACTCGTTTAGTATATGATCTTCCATTCTGTCGCCTACGGTTAAGTGGATAGCCGTTCACATTCTCTTTAGTTTCTAGCACAAAGTCTTTTGGAAAACCCTTCTTACATCTTCCATCCTTCATGCAAATTGAATTGGGATTCAGAAGGCCGCAAGGTCCATGTACCATGTGTGTCTTTACAAAGTTGTACAATGTTGTATTGGAAGGATCTGGTATTTCTGCAGAAACTGTCATATCAATATCATAGATTTCTCGTAATTTACAACTGCCTCGAAGACAAACCAGTAAGTGTATATGAGGTAAACCTCGCTTCTGGAACTCAACCGTGTATAAGAAAGTTTGTACCTCGCCAAAAATTTGCTTTTGATTTACTAAACGCAAGAGTTCCTTCACTTTCGCATGAAAGACGCGATCAACGACATCAGGTATATTGTTTGCATTTTCATAAGGTTGGAGGCTAGTAGTAATTTCAGGCCATGATGGGTTGTAAGTGAAGGTTATGAATTTTCTCACAATTGCCATTGCATCCTGATAATTTTGCAACATATTTCGGGGACTACCAATAAAAGTAGAAGGCAAAATAACTATGCGACCAGCTCTTAAACTTTCATTTTCAGCTTTAAAGTGTAAAGCATCAGCAAGACCAACGTAGGTATCGACACGCAATTTCGTTTGTTGATTGCGAATATATTTTAGTCTATCTTCTTCTATTCGACAATAATAGAAAAAAAAGTCAACCCCTGGCACTATCCAGCCCATGACGGGCTAAGGCCGACCAAGCGACCGCTGCCCAGCCATTTGGCCTGCAGATATTGGGGTGACGCGTGATCAGCGCGTCGGGTCCCCTCGGCCGTTAATCTTGGTATTCGTGGTCGGGGCGCTGTCTCACTGTCAGACAGCTACTCAATTGTCCTCACGAGGCTGAGTGCACCCCGTTCCAATCCTCACGTCAGTTTTAAAATCCCTGACTGAGCCGGGGATCGAACCCGGGGCCTCCGGGTGAGAGGCAGGCGCGCTACCCCAACACCACGGGGCCGGCCGACAATAATAGTTAACTATTAATTGTTGGGTAAGTTTACCTGCATTAAGTAAAGGGTTGAAACCTCCTGCGGGAGGACAACCTCGAATCGACAGCCTATACAAAATATATTCACGCATTGTCATATTTTGCCTAACGTTCGTCTTACGTTTCCCTCCTGTTGGTAGTGAAATATGCCACCCTGTTTCTCCGCAAGGCCAGATTAAAACGTAAGTTAATGGATCAATTTCCTTTAAAACTCCCTGATTGGAAAATACGGCTATGTGGCGGTGTGAAGCCGGAGCACCGTCTGTTGTTTCAAAAATAGCTTCAATCTCTGAGGAGGCTGGGTTATTGTAACGTCTAGGATCTTCTTGAGGTTCATGGTAAAAGCGCATGACCAAATCTAACGGTTGACGTTTTTCTCTTAAAGCCAGTTCATTTTCTTCGCATATGTTTGAATGCATTGTCTTATACAGTTGAATGTAAGGGTTATGCTCTTGCAAAATATTATTTAGAATATGAAGTGTACCCTCCCTGATGCAAGAATTCGCTCGATTTGCTAGTCTGATTTGGTTAGCTTCTGAGCAGTCTAATATATACAACTGGCCGTAACAACTGTCACTTATATTTTTGGAATATATGGAAGAAATGCGATGATGTACAATTCCTGAAATTTTAAAACAATATGGACCGTGTTCAAGTTGTACGGTAACATTGGCACCAAAGGAAACGAAGGACATAGAATTGTTGTACTGCCGAATGTTCTCTCGGACGTTCCTTGAGGTATCATCATTTCCAGTGAAAAATGGTTTAAGCTTGTCAAGTATTTTATATTCCGGCAGATCAATTTTACCATTGCAACAGCAAAGGCCAAAGTAACCAAGCGTAGTTTTTTCGCAATAGAAGAACAATGCAGAACAATGTTTACATTCGTTCGTCAAGGACCCAACGCTGTACGGCATAATATCTGGCATTGTTTCTGAAATGGCAGGTTTATATTGTATATTAAAAGTGGTTTCGCCTTTTCTCCGATTTCTCATTGTTTTGCGTCATTTGTAGTTTCTACACGACCGGTTATTGTTCTTTTTCGTCGAATGGGCCTATTTACAGTAGGATTTATCCCCAAATTAATGTCGTATTCGATCACACTATCGTGTTAATAATGGAGTCAGTTTTATAATTATATTTCCTGTGCGTGTCAAAAGTCGTATTTACACAGGGATGTTAAAGTTTTATGTTTTTATAGTTCAGGTGATATGGGACAATCAGCTGGTACGCCATTTGCAATGAGTAATAAATTTATTGTTGAACAAATTACAATATACAGTAATGCCAACATGTGAATTGAGTATCAATAAAGATTTTGTTGTTACCAACATAATTATTTCTTAACATCCCCCCGTAAGAACAAAATTTGTATCTTAATTCAAACTATGAGAAGTTGCACAAACAATATTTGATTTAAACTACAATATGGCTATATATTGGATAACATACTCGTTGATATTTCAACAATAAAACATGAAATGTTACAATTTAAAATAGTCTTAATTGTTATTAACATATTTAAAATCAAATACTTTCTTGGGACCTATTCTACTCCACTCCTCAACAGAACATCTTTGAATTTCTCAAATTTAGTAGACAATAGAGGCTTTGTAAAAATGTCAGCTACCTGGTCATGGGTCGGACAGAATTGAAGAGAAAACAAATCATTTTTATAGTTCTCATGCAGATAGTGATACCTCACTTGAATGTGCTTTGACTCTCCTCTCATTTGTTCTGATTTCACCAACTTTAAGGTACTTTGATTGTCTATATTAAGAACTATGGGAACAGACTTTCCAGTTAGTTCTTGTATCAAGTATTTCAGATACTCTAACTCCTTGCAGCAGTCCGCTGCAGCAATGTATTCGGCTGCTGTGGATGACAGTGCCACAATTTTCTGCTTGCGTGACCGCCATGCCACCGGTCCATCTGCCAGCATTATGACATAGCCTGTAGTAATCTTTATTTTCTTATGATCACCAGCAAAATCTGAATCACTGTATGCAATTATTTTCAGATCATTTTTGATGTATAGTGTATTCCCATTTTCGTGCTTCCTTTCAGATATAGAAGTGTTCGTTTAACATTCTGTATATCTTGATCTGTTGGTTTCTCCATAGACCTGCTTTCATAATTCACACTATAAGCCAGGTCTGGTCTGGTTTTACAAGACAAATATAACAGACTCCCAACAGCTTGTCTATAGGGGTAATCTGTCTTCACTCTGTCCTCTGCTGCACCTGTTTCTTCATTTTGGATTATTGGGGTTTTAACTTCTTTGCATTCTTGCATGTTGTAACGTTGCAGCACATTATGAGCATATTTCTCTTGAGAAATCAAGATACCATCTTCTGTTCTGTTTATATCTATCCCCAAATAAGTTTTGGGTTCATGAGTTGTCTTCATTTCAAAATTTCTCTCAAGTTTAGAGAGTAGCAGTGTCATTTTCTGAATGTCTTTGCCCATGATAATGCCATCGTCTACATGAATTGCTAGAAACAAACTGTTCTCAGAATTCTTGAAGATGCAGGGGTCTGACTTAGTTTATGTCATGCCTTCTTGTTTCAGGAACTCTGTGAGAGTTTTATTCCACCTACAGGGGGCTTGCTTCAGTCCGTATAAGGCTTTCTGCAGTTTGCATATTTTCCCTTCTTCTTTGTAACCTTCTGGTATTTTCATGTAGATGTCCTCATCTAGGGTTCCATACAAAAAGGCCGTCTTGACATCAAATGTTTTAATGTGCAGGTTATAGTGTGCTGCGATAGCAAAAAGGACTCTTAGTGAAATTGTGTCTACAACTGGACTGAAGATTTCTTTATAATTTATATTTCCACTTCTTTGTTCACATCCTCGTACTACAAGTCTAGCTTTATATCTACCGTCTTCCTTAACTTTGAACACCCACCGGCTTGACAACTGCATGAGAACTATAAAAATGATTTGTTTTCTTCCATCTGTAACCTCGAACACAGGTTCTCTATGGTCCTGGACGCCTCTGGAGTAGAGTCCCATGCTGTGCTAAAATGGGTATATTCTTCAGGCAGCACGGACAGGATCTTGGTAATTAGCATAATCTCGTCAACTTTCTGGTCGAGTTTGTTCAGTTTGAAGGAGATGTTTTGGAGATCACTAATGTTGCTCATCATGTCCTTCTTCGCATCAAATTGGAAGTTGTAAAAGTCTCGTAGCAGCAAACATTTTTGTTGGCTCGAGTCTCTCTGATATATGTTTCGAAGAGTATCAAACATTTGTTTAGAAGTTGTACATGTTAGGATATGTGGCCTAACTTGTTTGTCAATGGATGTGACAATATAGTATTGGGCTCTTGCATCTCGCGTCTTCCACTGGTCGATTGAAGCTTGATTTCGGGGTGGATTGGTCACCAACACGTCTGTCCCGTCGACAATCTTGACCAGTTCTTTTGCGGCAAGCAGAATTTTTAATTCAAACACCCACATAGGATATGTGTCGACTCCCTTGAGTTTCTCACATGTGCTACGTCCTCGGGTCTTGTGGCCATTTTATTGGACTTCACTTACCGTACTTCACTTCACTTACTTTACTTTTTAAATGTTTTAGTGTCACCTGTTTTCACGTTTACTTTTATTTCAAAGTTACCTGGGCTCATAACCTGTTAAAGTTTTATGTTTTTATAGTTCAGGTGATATGGGACAATCAGCTGGTACGCCATTTGCAATGAGTAATAAATTTATTGTTGAACAAATTACAATATGCAGTAATGCCAACATGTGAATTGAGTATCAATAAAGATTTTGTTGTTACCAACATAATTATTTCTTAACAAGGGAAGCCCACTCTTAGAGCTGGCAATGAATTATCCAGACAAACCGGCCCAGTAATTCTGCGTAGTCACTTGCTAGTATGCCATAGTTATGGTATATAAAATGAAAGGTTTAACAATTCGTAGAAGCTGCGATATGTATTCTCGACAGACAACGACTGACCTGGACTGACCACCAAAGACTATAACAGACCACCAAAGACTATATAACAGAAAGATCGGAAACACAATACAAATGGCGGTTCCAACATTCGACTGCAGCGGCATCTGCTACTGAAATATAGAAGTTAATTTGATAAACAATGGAATCAAAAATAGGCCTACATTTGTAATACCAGAATTTCAACGTAGGCCTACTGTATATTATTACTGTATAACTGGTAAAGGTACAGTTCATTAGTGGAATTTCATGTAACAACATTTTGGACATGCCTTGTATGTTTATAAGGCAAAGAAAGAACTGAAGAAAACAAATGAGTACCGTAGCACATGGCGCGATTCGAAGACACTCGGAAGTAAGTCGCCCAGGCGGTAAAATGGTTCAAGCTTGTCAAGTATTTTATATTCCGGCAGATCAACTTTACCATTGCAACAGCAAAGGCCAAAGTAACCAAGCGTAACTGCATATATTCTTCGTAATGTGTTGGAATTCGTACAATCCTTGATTCACAGTCGGCTTAACAGTTATCCCATGTGCAACAATATGCCAAAACGTCTGTAGCAATAAAGATAAATAGCCTACCGTTATTGCAAATGTGATCTGTCGAATGTTGGAACGTATAAAGCGTTTCAATGAAATTACCATAGCGTTTTAATTTGAGATGGGAACGGAATTCCTTAGTTTACGGGAATGCCAAAAGTTAAATATGTTTTGACAATATAATAGCAATTGCAAGAAAGGAAAATAAGGAAATTAAAAAAAACATGCCGGAGGGTAGATTCGAACCCCTGACATTGGGCGATGCATAAATTATCAGATTACGGCGGAGCCAGCTGAGCTACCGAACCATTGAAAATGGCGCGCAATATTAAGGTAATTAAACATCATGCACACTCAAAAATTTGATGTTAGTTTACGTTTTTCAACATTTTCTGTCTGCTATAATTATATTCCAGTGTATATCATGGAAACGTCATAAACAATGTTCTCTTCCATTATAATTCTTATACATAACTATGAAATTAAAACGCGGTGGACTTGTAACCGCCATGACTGTCATGAGGCAAGGCGATTGTGCGCATGCGCGATTGGCAAGATTTCTGAATTTTTGTTTATTAATTTAAAATATTCTGTAACGTATTTGTTTATTTTAAAGACACTCTGCAAATCGACATGCCAAGAGCTCTCGTTAGAATGCATTACGAAGTCAATCGGTTAAGACGTTATCTCATTCTCAATGTAACAAAAACCGCCTTAGTGTTTTAAATATATACTAGATGAAACCCGTCAAAACATGACGGACAATGGAAAACAAAATTACTGAAGAAGCTTCTTATATAAGTTACATTCTTTATACGATTACTTTTTAGCACTATTGCAACTTTAAGGGCGTCAAAAGATAGCAAGCACTCTCAGCATTGCAACCAATTGCTGGTCATGACTGAAAACGTGATGAGGTCATCATCATCTTATACAGTTTCCAGCCACTGGCCGGGTCTGTTTGGAACACAAGCCCCTCCAACGACTTCTGTCTTCCCACCATCTCCCAGCCTCCACCCTCGTCCAGTCTTCTCACTTCTTCACGCTTTCTTCCACCCCCTTCAGCCACCTGTCTCTCGGTCTCCCTCTTGGTCTCTTTCCTTCCCACTTCGTCTCGTGTATCCTCCTGGGTATCCTCTTATCCTCCATTCGTTTTACATGTCCATACCATATAAGTCTAGATTTCTCTATACCATCCTGTAATGGTTCCTCCTTCATTAATTCTCTGGTCCGCTCATTTCTTATTCTGTCCCATTTTGTAGCTCCAATACTGCTTCTCAAGAACCTCATCTCACTGGCCTGTATTTTGCTCTTCTCCCTTCCTTTCATAACCCAGGTCTCCGAGGCATACTGTACGTCAGGATAGGGACATAGTGCGTCCGATATATGATCTTTTTGCTGTTCTGAGGGACATCCTTGCTCCATAAGATGCTTCTCACACTCTTCCGGAATGCTTCTGCCTGTCTCCCCCGCTCATTTATTTCTCTATCGTTTCTTCCATTCTCTTGTATCAGGCTTCCCAGATACTTGAAACTCTCCACTTCCTTCAGCTGTTCCCCACAAATTGATATTCCTGTTGTGGTTATTTCCTTCTTCCTTGTTGTGATCACCATCTCACTCTTATTTATGCTAAATTTCATCCCATAACCTTGTATTATTCCTTCCCACACGTCCAACTGTTCATTGCTTGATTGATTGTGATAAGTAGGCCGAGCGAATAGGACATTGTTGCCTATTAAAAGAAAATGTACTGTACCTGCAAGTGTTTTATCGGAAGGTGTTAAATGAAGTCGTAGGATTTGAGCTCTCTGCCTAATATTACTGCACCTATTATATCCGAATCCAAGCAATTTCTTACATATTTCTTACAATTAATATATTACCATATATGAGTCCTTGGGAAACGTTCAGATTTCTAAGGAGCATAACTATGGCTCAAACGTTCGGAGAATGTGGAGGCGAATCACTTAATTCCAAGGAATTGAAAAATGCAATAATAGGGAAATGAGGTAGCTGGCGTTCATCTTCAGTATCCAATCTGTTAACGCTGATGTATGTGTTTGAACTACTGGATATAAGTTCAATGACTTTTAAATTAATCTCACCGCTGGGTCCGTGGTTCAAATCCCGGTCACTCCATGTGAGATCTGTGCTGGACAAAACGGAGGCAGACAGGTTTTTCTCCGGGTACTCCGGTTTTCCCTGTCAAAATTTCATTCCAGCAACACTCTCCACTATCATTTCATTTCATCTGTCATTCATTTAATCATTGCCCCAGAGGAGTGCGTCAGGCCTCGGCAGCCGGCACAGTTCATATCCTCGCCGCTAGATAGGGGCTTCATTCATTCCATTCCTGACCCGGTCGGAGACTGGAAGCAGGCTGTGGATTTTCATTTTCATCATTACATTGTTGCAGCTTGGCAAATATTTTATATTCCAGCAGATCAATTTTACCCTCACAACAGTAAAGACCAAAGTAATCACGCATAGATTTTACGCAAGAGAAGTACAATATAGAACAATGTTTACATTTGATCGTCAAAGACCTTACAGTACACTGTACTGCATAATATCTGGAATTGTTTCTGAAATGGCCTATTTATATTGGATTTTAAATGTGGCTTCGTATTATTCGATAACACTATAGTGTCCTGCAATAACGGAGCCGCTAAATATTAAATGGCAAATAATACTTCCATTGCCGAAATCAACTGCGTAGTTAGACTCAGTATTCTAAACAAATAATCATTAAACAATTGTCTTATACAATGAAGTTCAACATGACCGTCCAGAGACTTTCATACTCAAGTTGGTTGGTGAGGAGAATGCGATGAGACTGATCGCTTAAAATAAATTCCTTATAATTGTTCCTGCCAGGGAAATTTTTTGCAATAGCTTGAAAACGCAGCTCAGAATGACGTTTTTCATTTTGTTATAAACAGTACGAAACTGCTCTAAATAAGCAATTTCCATCACCTGTTATAGGTTATGGCAGTACATTTTGAAGGGACCATAGAATCACTTCGCCAACTACTGGAATGACCATAGGCCTATACTCAATACTCACTTCGGCAGTCACGCTAATGGAGGCAGTTTTTGAATTCTATGTCCCGTGCATGTCAAAAATCGTATTAACACATGGAGGCCCACCTATTCTTGTCTATCGCCCCGGAGACCCGGGTTACATTTCCTGCTCTGCCAAGAAATTTAATTCTGGTCTGAGGGCAAAAACGGGGCACATTCAGTCTCTTGAGGTATAACTAAGAAGAGGAAGGTTTAATTCCCACCTCGAAAATCTTGGATGTGGTTTTCCGTGGTTTCCCACTTCCACTTAAGGCAAATACCGGGATGGTTCCTAACTTAAGGCCTTGGCCGTCTCCTTGCCATTTACCACCTTAATTACAAATACACACAGTAATGCAGCCATCACAATAACACAGGTTATCAGAGAAAATTTCACACATACACACCCAAGTACACGGGGCTGAGTGACCACGATGTCGGAGCCCTTCAAACGAATTATGTTTGCCAAGTGTCTCTCATGGCGAAAGCAATTGTGGACACGCGCGAGTGCCTGGAAAACGACTTTTTTCTTTAATAATTTAAGAGTATATCGACGATGCATAATTATAACTTTTAGTCTAGGACGCTAATAACTTGACCAGCGAAGCATTGGGAAGAAATTGCAATATTAAGGTACATACACAACATAACCCACACCTTCAACTGTCGGTTAATGTTCCTCAAAATTTCCCTTCTTAAATATTCCCCTCCTTTATCATTCTCCATCACGTGAAAACGTGCCATGTCTTGTGTTTTAAATATATCGATGCAATGGTGCTGCCATCTGCTGTCAGTTACTGGAACTATATGGGCGATGTACTGCCATCTGTTGTCAGTTATAGGAACTGATTGCAGATATTTAAACGGCGTACTGAGGACAACAGTTTGCTGTTTTGATCACATGCTGTAATGCAATGGTAAAACGGAAATAAAACGTATTGAGAGGGAATGTAGAAATATGTATCTTTAACAGACATAAAACCTTACTAATACTCCTTGATTAAACAATATTTCAGTGGTAAAAAAAATATATTGGCGTGGGCTGGGATCGTACCGGTTCACTTTGGAACCACAGCCAGTCGCCTTAACCACATAGCTACTCGCGCATTCTGGTGCAACAGCAGACGCAGCCGTTCATTATCTTCAAAAGCCGCTGTTTGAAGGAAATAATCCATTCCATTATCCAAATAAATCAATGTTGCACATTCGTGTACGTTCATACTGTCATTATATTTTATTGTCAGAACTTGGTTAATATATGTTTTCTCAATTACATGGAAGCTTATTAAATAACTTACATTTTAATGGACTTCTCACCGCCATTTTGTCATGACCCCAGGCCGATAGTGCGCATGCGTGAGGGGCCAGAATTCTGCTATTTTCTATATTAAATCAAAAATATACCGTAATATATTTGTTTATTTTAGAGACGCTCTGCAAATCTAGAGGCCAAGAGCTTTCGTTAGAGTGCTCTACGAAGTAAATCGGTTCTGTCGTTCTCTCAATCTCGTGGTAACAAAAATCACCTTACATATATAGATATGTATTTTGTGTGTCAGTCTGTTCGGGTCCATTCTTTCTATTTTTTTTTTTTTTGTCGTTTACCCTCCAGGTTGGTGGAACCCACGGACTCAGCGAGGGAACTCACCACTACCGCCTCTACGGGCAGTGTCCTAGAGCGGGGAACATCGAATCGGAAGGGATACAACTGGTGAGGTGGGATTGGCACCTCGCCCAGGCGGCCTCACCTGCAAAGCGAACAGGGGCCTCACGAGGGAAGGAAAGGTATGGTTAGGATGGATAGGCAAGGAAGAGGGAAGGAGGCGGCCGTGGCCTTGAAGAAGGTGCCATCCCGGCATTTCCCCGAAGACGAAGTGGGAAACCACGGAAAACCACTTCGAGGATGGCTGAGGGGGAATCGAACCTCCTCTACTCATTTGGGCCACCCGAGGCTGAGTAGACCCCGTTCCAGTCCTCGTACCACTTTTCAAATTTCGTGGCAGAGCCGGGAATCGAACCCAGGACCTCCAGGGCGGCAGCTAACCTTGCTGACCGCTACGCTACGGAGGCGACTCCATTCTTTCTATGTGTCCATAAATTGGATTCTTCGCATTCGCATTGTGTCTGTGATTTTGGAAACTTTTTTGTATATTTCTGTATTAGGCTTTGGATAATGTACACCATCCTTTGTTCTCGGTCGAAGTATTTTTCTCATTATTTTACGTTCTTTCACTTCTATTTGGTGTTTTAGTGTTTTGTGTTGGAGATTGAGTGTCTCTGAAGCATAGAGAGCTTCAGGTTTGATTATAGTTGTATAGTGGTGAATTTTGCAGTCCCAGGAGACACTCTTTTTGTTATAAATATTTTTTGTTGATTGAAAAGCAGTTTCCATTTTTTGAAGCCTCGATTCAATTGCTTTCCTTTCGTTACAGTTTGCTGTAATCCATTCACCTAAATATTTAAATTCGTTTACTCGAAAGATTTTGTTGTTGCCAATTAGAAGTTCATTTGATTCGGTTTTGATGTCAGTCATAAATTTTGTTTTTTCAAACGAGATTTGTAATCCAATTTTCGCCGCTTGTTCTTGTAGTAGTTCAATTTGCTTTTGCGCGTCAGAGATATCTTGGGCAAATGCTAAACAGTCTAATTCTATGCCTTTCAGTTTTGGCCCCAGTCGGTGTGTTGGTGCACCAGCTTTTCTCCATTTCCGTACAACTTTCTCAAGAGCACAATTGAAGAGCAACGGGGACAGTCCATCGCCTTGTCGTACTCCTGTTTCTATTTGAAAGTCTGTGCTCAGTTCTCCCATAAATTTTACCTTGGATTTGGTCTCCGTGAGTGTCTCTTTGATAATGTTTGTCGTCTTCTGATCAAGTCCAAATTCTGCTAATACTTTGAAAAGGGATCCTCTGTCTAAACTATCGTACGCTTTCTTGAAGTCGACGAATGTGATGACATAATTCTTGTTTGATGAGCTGTGGAAATATTTCATACAATTCTTAAATTTATAATTTGCTCTACGCATGACCGTCCTTTTCTGAATCCTCCTTGGTATTCGCTGATTTCTGGATCCAGTTGAGATTCTGTACGGTTCAAGAGAGCTTTGGATAGAATTTTATAAGCTATTGAAAGAAGTGAAATTCCACGATAATTGTTGGGGTCTGTCTTGCTTCCTTTTTTGTGAGTGGATGTATGATCGCCATTTTCCATTCTGCAGGGATTTTTTCAGTTCGCCAGATTACATCCATAATTTCCTTCAGTTTTGAGATGAGATGTTCCCCTGCATTTTTCCATAGTTCTGCAGTGATTTGATCGTCTCCTGATGCTTTGTCATTTTTCAAAGAGTGAATTATATCTTTAATTTCCTGTATACTTGGTGGTTCTGAGTCTGGGTTTCGTTGTGCATGGTAAAATTTGAATTGTTCTTGTGTTTTTTCACAATTTAATAATTCTGAAAAATATTTCCCCAGGATTTCACAGTTTTTGGCGTTGCTGTGAGCAATTTCCCCGAGTTCATTTTTGAATTGGAGTGATGGGGGAGAATACTTGGTTAATTTTTTTTAAACGTTCTGTAGTAGTTTCGTGAATTGTGTTTCCTGAAGTCAGATTCTATTTCTTGTAATTTTGTCTCCTCGTGCTGTTTACGAATCGTTCTTATAGATTTAGTGACCGTCTTTCTGACGTCCTTGAGGTCCTGCCTAGTTTTTGGATTTTTGTTGCATGACCAATTTAGACATGCCTTTCGTCTGAGTTTCATGAGTTGATCACGCTCATCTGTCCACCATGCGTTTTCCGTGTCTTGGATAGTGGCGCTATGTTTTCTGCTATTTTTACAAGTCCTGCTTGAAGTTGTTGCCAGTTTTGTGGATTTAACTTTTGTGTTTCTTTTCTAAACTGGTCATTGCCTTTTATCTTTTGTACATCGTATTTACGGTGCGGGGCTTTCTGAATGAACGTCCTCTTTTCAGGAGTGTTGTCCAAGGAGAATTTTGTGGGGTAATGGTCTGAATCTGGGATCTAGTCCTTGAAGAACTTTAAGGTTCATTATTTCTACTGTGTTTTTGCGGGAGATCATTACATGGTCCAGTTGGTATTCACCTAATAGTGGATTAGGCGAGATCCACGTTTTGGTTTTAGAAGATTTTTTCTTGAAAAATGTGGATTTGAAAAACAGGTCATGGTTTTTGCAGACCTCAATGAGTCGCATACCATTTTTGTTAGTCTGCTGATGTCCTGACCATTTACCGACCCAGTATCTATATTTCCTTTCTTTGCCGATTTGCGCATTGAAGTCACCAACGAGGATTTTGACATGATTTTTGGGACACTTTGGAGAATATTGTCTAATTGATTCCAGAATTCTTCCACTTTTTCCGGGTTGTTTTCGTTGGCGACATTAATTGGCGCATGCCCACTGATTAGCGTGTAGATCTTGTTTGCTGATTTTATTGTCAATGTGGAAAGGCGACCTGAGTAGGACTTGAAAGATGCAACTGAATAAAGTATTGACTTATCTACTATAAATCCAGTCCCAAATTGTGGACAGTTTGTCATAACCCGTTCTCCTGGTTTTCCTTTTTATATTCTGTATCCTTCTGAATCGAAAGGATACTCATCTTTGTATCGTGATTCTTGAAATGCAATAATTTTAATTTTGCGTTCTCTAGATTTGTCTAGAATGTTTTTGAGTTTACCAATTTTCAAAAGGGAATTTGTGTTGAATGTCATAAGCCAAATTCTTGATTTCGGTTTTATTTTGCTCTTACGGGGTTTCGAGGCACTCCGACTTACCTCCATACACACTTCTGTGGTCTCCCCAGAATCCGATTAGACCACTTGCGGTTTTTCTACCGTGGGATTTGACCCACTTTTGAAGGTGTAATATCCATGTTGATTTACTTGGATTGGAATTTTCTCTTTAAGTTTCCCGCACTGTTTTTGTTAATTGGCTCCCCGTGTATCTAAATTCCCTTCAGCGTTTTTTTTTTTGCATCTACACTCCATTTTGTAGGTATTTTCAATCTACGTTGCATTTAGTAAGTTTTTTGATCTAAGTTGCATTTTGCGATTGTTTTCAACCTCAATTGCATTTTGTAAGGGTTGACAATCTAAATTGCTTTTTAATAAGTCTTTCAATATAGGGGTGGATTTTTAGTGAGTATTTTGAATTTCAATTGCATTTTGTATTTTCAACCTAAACCGCTTTTTGCAAGTATTTTCAATCTAAATTGCATTTTGTAGGGTGCATATTTTGCAAGTATTTTGATTCTCAATTGCATTTTGTGGGTATTTTGAATCTAAATTACATTTTGTATGTATTTTCAATCTAAATTGCATTTTGTAAGTATTGTCCATCCAATTGAGCAGTTTGAATCTACCATGCATTGTGTAAGCATTTTCAATTTCAATTGCATTTTGTAAGTATTTTGAATATCAATTGCACTTTGTGATTATTTGGAATCTGAAATGTGCATTTTTCAATCTAAATTGCATTGTGTATTTTCAATTTCAATTACATTTTGTAAGTATTTTGAACCTCTATTGCATTTTGTACGTATTTTCAATCTCATTTGCATTTTGTAAGTATTTTGAATATCAGTTGCATTTTGGAAGTATTTCGACTGTACATTGCATTTTGTACGTATTTTGAGCTTAACCTACATTGTATGGGTATTTTTCAATCTATTCCTTTTGTGAGTATTTTCGTTCTAAATTCCCTTTTGTAAGTATTACCGCTCTCCATTTTGTGAGTAGTTTCAATCTGAGTTCTTTTCCGTCTCACTTAATTTTCGTTCTGGTGTCCATTTCATTGTCATTTTCGCTATCACCAAGACAATTAGGGGCCGAAAACCTAGATGTCAGGCCCCTTAAAAAACAATTATCATCATCATCATCAGACACTGCGCGTAGTAGGCCTACAGTTTTGAGTCTTCCTTTAGTTAACTGAAATGACTTCATGAAAAAAGCTTTGCATACCTCAGTCTTCTCTCCATTAATTTTCACATTGTACGCATAAGCATTTTGTTGATTTTTAGTTATAACAGTTTCCTTATGACAATCAAGAGGCTTCTTGTCAATCAAACCCACAAGTAAGGTGTCATGTTTTTGTTTTTTCACCTATCCCCCAGAAACTTATAATAAGTCCTTTCGATCATCGCCATGAACTCCTTCTTGGCATTTCAGTCTGCAACACTGAACTACACGAATAAAACGTTTATCTGGAATGTCCTTCCCACCTCTTGAAACATAACCTAAACTACTGTTTCGCTTTCTTTTTGCTACTTCTTTCTTCCAAGTACTACTTTCCTTTTTTTTTTTTTTTTTCGTTTGGCTCCTTGAGTGGAATAATCACTCTCTTCAGAGGAAGAACTGACCTTCAATTCACTATTCATCATTTTAGTTTGTGTTTACGTTTGCAATGAGTAATGTAGCGGCTTCGGTGGCGTAGTCGGTAGCATGCTGAACTGCTGTGCCCAAGATAGCGGGTTCAAACCCGGCCGAAGTCGTCGGATTTTTTAAGAGCTTTAAAAATCCTTCCTTCGGAGGGGAAGTAAAGCCGGCGGTCCCATGTCATAGATTTATGGCATATAAAAGATCCTTTCACAGACTAAACTTGTGTAAAGCAACATTTTTAGGTTAGATTTCGTTAGAACGCTCTATCCAAGTTCCAACGTTCACCGCTAGGTATCATTGATATCTGGAACTACTTGAAATTGAACGGAACTTGTAGCTCACCCTTTAGGGTGTCCGCTGGAAGCAGCTACTGACTCAGGCGAGCCGAACATGTCCTCGGACACTCCCGGCACTAAAAGCCATACGATAAATAATAAATAAATAACGAGTAATGTAATAGTTAAGCAACTCACACATTCATGATAAACTGCTGAATGTCGCCGGCAAGGTAACATCATGGATGGCCATGACAAAGAGCTTAGATACCACAGACCAAGTTCTCCGAACTAACAACTTAAACAGCACATTATAATACACTGGCCGGCAAAAAAAAAAAATAACGGTCACTTGAAAAATTCAACATTACTTCCATTTAAATCATAAAATAATATGAACTCTCTAGGCCTAGTACATAAGTTACTGTTTATAGCATGGAAGTAAAGTTAATTGTTTTTCTGGATGTATTATCATTCATGTCATTGTTTCACTTAACAATAGCGATTCATTGACATGATGCTGCTTCCCGCGGAAAGATGAGCGCGCCACCATTTTCGATCAGAGCCATTGCCCTGGCGACATCTTCAGACCTCAAGCGCATTCGGTATACGTTTCTGAATTGCACAAGAACAACTGAGGATGTGGCTTTACTATGCCAACAAGTGGCAAAAGGAAAAAGAATAAAACATTGTATTGTTGACGATAGCGATGGCGCGCACATCTTTCCGCGGGAAACAGCATCATGTCAAAGAATCGCTATTGTAAGTGAAACAATGCCATGAAGAATGGTAATGCATCCAGGAAACCAATGTAACCTTACTTCCATGCTATAACTACTGTTAGCCCAGGAATTTTAGTCCAAAAACGGTCAAAACCTTGAAAAATGTTTAGTAAAGCTGAAAATTGGTGCAGTTGTCCTATTTGATGTTCTTAACAACATATTAAAAGTCCCCGGTCTTCCCGTGTCGGCTTCCTGGATTTCCAACCGTTCGAACTCCTGGAATGCTGGAGAAGGAGGGGGTGTCGCTGGAATGCGCATTGTAAGCGAACAATTTGGCTTACAGTGCTCTAACATGGCTTAAATTAAAGGAGAAAAAATATACGGTAAGTTAATTCATGGGTTGGCATGTTAGCGATACTTCCGGTCTAACAGGAAACGAAAAAATTCCGCGAAATTAAAAAAAAAGTGCCACATTTTGTTTTTCGCTTTTTTTACGTTTGGTGGCAAACTATCACGAATATCGCAGACAAGTCTTCTATAAAAGTTGTTGGCGACAAAATAAGCTTTCATTTGATGTATTCATAATTGATGGGCAAGTACTAGTTGCCGAGCTACACAGATTTAAACAATGGCGCGCGACCTGAATCAGCCCGTGTTTGCGTTGTTTTTCAGCGGCCAACTGACGCGTTCGCCCGCAGCATTGATGCGTCGAATTGGCGTAGCTTCTTGTTTTCTTTTGTTTCTAAATTTTAAACAATTGGTCGTTGGCCGATGTGTGTTATGCCGTATAAGTGTTATTTATTGTGTTGTCATAAAAATGAGTTTTGAAGACTGCATTTTGTGTAAGAAGCCACTCGACGATCCGATGGGCGTTGTTTGTGTTTTAAAAGGTTTTAGAAAGCTTGCCACGGTGGATGAGTGGTTATAGTGTCGGACTACCAACCCCAAGATTGCAGGTTCGCCCCTGGCCATGGTAAGTGATTTTTGAAGGCGACAAAAATCACGATACTCATGTCATACGTTGTTGGCATGTTAAAGAACCCATTTGAATTCAGTAGGCCGTGTTCAATGGCAAAATTAATCTCCGGATTTTCCGCCAACACAAAGTTCCTCCATTCTCTACTTGAAAGCGCTGTAGTGTCGAGGAGTTTAGATATCTAACCTCCTTGACTTTCATAGCGTTCAAAGGAACGAGGAAATTCGACATGCAAGCTACCCTCTGGGTGTCAATTAACAAAGCTTGCACCAGGCACCCGAGGCCATACGATATTATTAAGGTTTTAGAAAGAAAACTTAACACCGCAAGAAGTATGCGAAGATCAAGTTGTAACTCGGGTCATGGAGTACATGGAAGACAGGATGAAGAAGACTCTGTCAGAAGCTAACCGGACAGCGAAGCTGTGGGCGGAGTTCTACAGGCAAGTGGAAATCGCTCGGCTGTTTATTCGGGCAGAAAGAACATCAAATTGGAAACTCCATTTGTACTGCGTATCGAAGATGTTGCCATACCTACACGCTGCAGGGCATATTCACTATGCTAAGACAGCCTACTTGTACCTGCATCAAATGCTTAAGTTAGATCAGAAGATGCCCGTGGACGAGTACATCAACTTCACGAAGAACGGGTACTTTTCCATTCGACGCTCGCATGATTTTTGGGCTGGAATATGGTCAGGTATGGCCATAGAACAGGATCTTATGCGGCCTATGAAATCACGTGAAGTTTTAACAAGAGGACGAGGTGTGAACGATAGCGCGCTGGCTCACTTTGTCTCGGCGTTTCCACTGTGCATCCCGATCTGTGAAGCTGTAGAAAATGTGTCTGGTATAAAGACAAAATCCTCAGAACAGCACGTTGAGTTGAGAGACTTACGGCGGAAGCTGGAGAACCGCCACGCAGAGGTGTTTCGCTCGTGGGTAGAAGATCGCTCCCCGTGGGATTTAAATAAAGAAAGTCCTCAATCGCTTTCCACTGGCGTAGTTGCAGACAACAGCATCAGCTGCGACAAGGCTCGAGAAGTTGGTGAAGAAGCAATACAACAAATGGTGGGGAAAAGTTTTGAGGGTCTCAAGCTCGCAAGAAAAAAGCCGCGTAGTCCCTTTGTCAGTTGTTGGGTGCCAACTAAAAATTCGTGATGACATCGTCCCGGTCAACCCGCACTAACTTTCCATGCGAATCATATGTGTGATGAAATCGGAAGCGGATATCGTGGAGTTCTTGAAGTACGAGCTTGCACCGACGCCTCCAGCTCTCTTCGATTCATCCTTATTGAGAAAAACAGCCAAGTCCGCACGTCAACATCTTTTTAAATCTTCAGAAGCCCCCAATGATTTTGAAGAACAACGCAAAGTAGTCGTTGATGGAGGCCTGCTTTTGCATACCGTTGTATGGCCAAGACCTGCAACTTTTGGTGACATAATCCAGTCCTACAAGTTGTACATAAGCAAGCACTATTCTTCAAACGTTACCATTGTGTTTGGCAACGACGATCAGACTCCAAGCACGAAGAACCAGGAGCAGGCACGCCGTGCGGGGAAGCGGACGTCCATAGACATCGTCTTCGATTCCAACACAATGGTTTCCACTTCTCAGTCAGACTTTCTAAGTATCACCAAAAACAAGGGACAGTTCATCTCTACGTTGACAAAGGAGCTTAGAAATGCTGGAGTTGCTGTTCGTCAGGCGACAGGGGACGCAGATACACTAATTGTCGACGTAGCGTTGCCTCTAGATGCCGTTATAGCGTCAGGCATTGATGTCCTATGCATGTTGTTGGCAAAAGTAAGAAAGAACAACAACATCCATTTTTACAATCCTGGAAACTCAAAATCTCTTGGAAAGATTTTCCCTATCACAAACATTCAGGAAGATATAGGCGAGATGAAAAGTTGTGTGCTATTTGCACATGCCGTGAGCGGATGTGACACAACTTCGTCTATTTTTAGCAAAGGGAAATAACGTCCATGGGGCATTCTCAAAAACAACGAAGATCTTCTGAAAACTGTCGAAGTTTTCAATCAGCCTGGCGCATCCAAGGAACATATCAAGATAGCTTGAGAAAAATTTGTTCTGGAGTTGTTCAACGGAAAGGGCTTCAATTCCCTAAACGAGCTTCGTGTGCATCTGTATGGAAGGACTATCGCATGACAGACAGTTACTGCTTCGTTCGATTTGGCCACTTGGCCGCCAACGTGCGACGCATTCCGGCAGCATTCACTGCGTACATATTTGCAGGTATATATTATTTTCAGTATGTTGTTACACCATTTTACTTTTCTGTGATAAAATTAACATTCTCTTTTGTTTACAAATTGGTTTCTAACAAAAATTATTTGAATTATTTGATAAATAATACATTATAAACTGTATTAGTTTTAAGGAGAAATATCTACTCCGATATTCGCACTACGTTTTACTGAAGATATTATTTTGCTCTCCTAAAAATGGCATTAAAATAATAATTTATGATCGCCAAGTCACAAATGGTTACATATTTTACATATTAAAACATTAATTTTGTTTACCTAGCTCAATTGAAAAAAAAAATCAATTTTTTTGGGGGGGGAGGAGGGGGATTTTTTTGAGAGGGGTGGGTTTAAGAGTGAAATATTTTGAAAAGAGGGAAAGCACTTCATTTATCATAGAGAAAAAAAAAGCTCCTGTCGGATGTAACCCTGCAAAATCAGAGCGCGTCCCGGTCGCAATGTGTGTGTAGCGCAGACGGAAAAAAGAACGACTTAACAATCTTTTGTTTACACCGCTATAGATCGGCAACTATTATTCGGACATCGATTATAAATACATCAAATGAAAGCTTATTTTGTCGCCAACAACTTTTATACAAGACTTGTCTGCAATATTCGTGATAGTTTGCCAACAAACGTCAAAAACGAAAATCGTGGCACTTTTATTTTAATATCGCGGAATTTTTTCGTTTCCTGTTAGACCGGAAGTATCGCTAACATGCCAACCCATGAATTAACTTACCGTATATTTTTTCTCCTTTAATTTAAGCCATGTTAGCGCACTGTAAGCCAAATCGTTCGCTTACAATGAGCATTCCAGCGACACCACCTACTTCTCCAGCATTCCTCCCCCAGGGGCTCACATCTTGTGGGCGTGGGTTGGCGACCACGGGGCCCCAGCTGAGTCCGACATTGCTTCCACTTACTTGTGCCGGGATCCTCTCCGTCTTCTTTCCTGTCGACCTCACTTGGTCAACTCTTGTTCTCTTCTGACCCCGACGGTATTAGGGTATCCGAGGCCTAGGGAGTCTCTTCCTTTCCCGCCTTAATTGGCCCTTGTCTCATCTTTTCTGATGCCCTCCTTCTGCGAGGGGTCAGCCTTCTTTTTCTCTTCCTTTTACCTCCTGCCTTGTGCTCTAGGCCCTTAAGGAGGCAGGGTGTATGTAGCCCCACCACTTCTGGTGCACCCTAGATAATGCTACACCCTCAGGGGCTCACGGCTGGTGAGTTCGGGAGTTGGCGACCCCGAGGGATTCCTGAGCTGGGTCCGTTTTCCCCTTTTGTCCCTTACCTTTGGGGCGGACCCTCTCCTCTTTCA
Organism: Meconema thalassinum; assembly: GCA_946902985.2. Lineage (NCBI taxonomy): Eukaryota > Metazoa > Arthropoda > Insecta > Orthoptera > Tettigoniidae > Meconema > Meconema thalassinum. The sequence goes on along the minus strand of OX336392.1, from coordinate 507,311,757 downwards.
CTTTCCTATCTGCCTTTCATGGCTCTCCCTCCTTCCTTCCAATTCCCTCAATCTGCCTTCTTCGAGGGTTGAGGGCATTTCTTTTCCTTCTGTCCCTTATTTGCCTTATTCTCCTTTAGTTTTGCATTACTTCTTCTAGTATGTAGGTTATTAGTTAGTTTTAGTTTTAAGTTCGCTTTTCATTTTCATCTTCACGATCACCCAAGCCATCAGGGGCCGATAACCTAGATGTTAGACCCCTTAAAACAACAATTATCATCATCATCATCATCTCCAGCATTCCAAGAGTTCAAACGGCTGGAAATCCAGGAAGCAGGCTCGGGAAGACCGGAGACTTTTAATATGTTGTTACGAACATCAAATAGGACAACTGTACCAATTTTCAGCTTTACTAAAAAAAATCAAGGTTAAAACCTAAAATTCCTGGGCTATGTATGTCCTGTACTGTAGTAGGCCTATACCGTTCTTATTTATGATTTGAATAAAAGTAATGTTGACTTTTTCAAGTGATCGGTTATTGTTGCCGGTCAGTGTACTTGCCTCTAGCTTCGTCTAGGATCGTTGGAGGCAAACTATTTTTTTTAATGGATATTATAATAGAGCTCGGAGATTCAGAATACATAATGGTTGGACTAACGACTTAAGTCGTCCTCATATGCATCAGGATAAATGAAACCCGAGCAATGCCGGGTAGCTTACTTTAGCGAGTACCTTATATATATAATTTTTGAAAAATATATAATCGTAAAACATATAAAGCCCTCGGGGATGGCACCGATGACGTGGAGTTCAAAATCAAGGTATTACAGTCAAATTACTGCCTTTATGACTTAGTTCCACTGGTTGAAATATATTGTTGGCAGGGAATTATGTTCGCTTCCGTTTCACAGGTAACGACCGTAATTTGCTTCACATGGCACAGAAAATATCTGTTGTTTTTTGGTTCGATTATTTTCGGTGGCGGTTGGCGACCACGGGGTCCCAGCTGAGTCCGGCATTGCTTCCACGTCCTTGTGCTGGGCTCCTCTTGTCTTCTTTCCTGTCGACCTCACTTGGTCAACTCTTGTTCTCTTCCGACCCCGACGGTATTAGGGTATCCGAGGCCTAGGGAGTCTCTTCCTTTCCCGCCTTAATTGGCCCTTGTCTTATCTTTTCTGAAACCCTCCTTCTGCGAGGGGTCAGCCTTCTTTTCCTTTTCTTGTTATCTCCTGCCTTCTGCTCAAGGCCCTGAAGGAGGCAGGGTGTATGTAGCCACACCACTTCTGGTGCACCCTGGATATTGCTACACACTCAGGGGCTCACGGCTGGTGAGTTCGGAAGTTGGCGACCCTGAGGGATTCCTGAGCTGGGTCCGGTTACCCCCCTTTGGCCATTGCCTCTGGGGCGGGCCCTCTCCTCTTTCACTTTCCTATCTGCTTTTCATGGCTCTCCTACCTTCCAAGTCCCTCAATCCGCATTCTTCGAGGGTTGAGGGCATTTCTTTTCCTCCTGTTCTTTATTTGCCTTATTCTCCTTTTTTGCCATTTCTTCTTCTAGTCTATAAGTTAGTAGTTAGTTTTAGTTATAGTTTACATTTCATTTTCATCTTCACGGTCACCCAAACCATTAGGGGCCGATAACCTAGTTGTTAGGCCCCTTAAAACAACAATTGTCATCATCATTGATTCAAATCCACGCTCAATGTTGCTTGCTCGCCAGCTGTGAGTGGTGCTGCGCTCTGAGAGACGTATCATGCACTACGTTGTCGCAGCCGTGCTGCCTGGTGGTGGGCACGCCAACTAGCTGGTCGAGGCCAGACGAGGCGACTACGGGAGGGATGTGATGTCGTGAGGGGGTGGTCTGGTCGAGTCCTGGCCACAAGACGTAGAGGACTAGGAGTGCGCGAGTGATGGCTAGCTGATACAGCTGTGTTGTGCTTGCTTGTGCGGCGTGGCGGACCGTGTCGTGTGAATGTGCTGCAATCACCATCACGAATATGGAGAAGCATACGTGTTTAAAACGGTGATCATTATTGCGTCGAATAGAAAGGAATTATTTTTTGTTAAAAATATTAATTTTTTATAAAAAAAAGAGGGAAGTATAACATAACCAAGAAGAAATACTTCAGAATTACTACATTGTTACCGTAATTGATAATTATTAATTAAAAAATAAATAGATAAAAATGCAACAAGCGAATCAAGTGAACAGTAGTGCTGCCCCCGAGAACGAGTCGGGGGTGGCACCGACGACTTTAAGCGCCTCGCCGGCCAGCACGGGCGCTACGGGTACCGCGACCACCACCAAGACCATGGTCAATGGGGGTAGATTCGACTTCGATGACGGGGGCACGTACTGTGGCGGCTGGGAGGATGGCAAAGCCCATGGGCACGGCGTATGTACGGGCCCCAAGGGACAGGGGGCCTACTCGGGGTCCTGGCACTTCGGCTTCGAGGTGTCCGGCGTCTACACCTGGCCAAGGTAAGAGACACGCCTCTCTCTGCGCTCTGTTTGTATATGCATCACTTACTTGTCTAACGAGTGTATGCCACTCCGTTATTATAAACACCATGTCTACAGGGTGTCCCAGATGGCTTGCTACCAAAATACCATAGCTTAGTCTGGTATTGCTTACCGTACTCCCCTCTTTCATCTTTTCCGTTGACCTCTATTGGTCAACTATTGTTCTCTTTCGACCTCGACAGTATAGTGTTATCAGAAGCCTTGGATGTTATTCATTTTCCCGCCTTAATTTTGATGGGCTTACTTTATAGAGATAATTTGTCCAGATGACTGTGCAGTATTCTCTAAATACTATTCAATAACATTTAGATTTGCAGATTATTTTCCGTTGCCTGTCTAGCGACTAGAAAGCAAGGTGTGCGTGTAGCTCACACCCTTTGGTTTCAACGCTGTGGTGAGTTTCGAAATTTGCGATTCCGCTGGATTCTTGAACTCGAGCCGATATCATTTTCCCTATGACTTGGGGAGCACCCTGTATTCTTTCTCTCTCCTGATCCTACTTGTTTCCAAATTCCTCAGTTCTTATACTGCGAGGGTTGTGGACGTTTTATAGTTTCCCACATAGTACGGTAATCCTAGTTCCGGACCGATAATCAAGTACCGTAGTTGTTGTATTGTGTTGTTGCGTGTGTGAGCGCCTCAGATCCCCGGGCTTGATTCAGCTGGAAATAGGCTAGACGATGCCTTTTAGTGGGGTCCGCACTGAGCGCTGCTAAAATTACAGTCAGCCCAGAACTAAGCTACATTCTTATCCGTGCGCCTGTCCTGCGCTAATTGCTCACTTATCGTACCGCTTCATATTGCCTCTTTATTGCGGGGACGAGGAGGAAAGGGGGAGGAAAATTACTCAAAGAACCAAGAAGAAAAAGTCAACCCAAACGTATACTTAAGAATAATTGGAGATCCCTGAGATTCTCTTCTGTCCTTAGCATACAGTGTGCTAACATAAAAGCGAAAAAAGAGAAATAATACAACAACAATCATCATCAATCAAAGTATAGACTATTTTAAATTAACACACCTTAGGGGTGAGTTTGGGCAGCTGATGCAGGCAGTTGAAACTCACCCCTCCACAGAGCTAGACTAGAATAGACTGTGCGGGTGTAGTTCGGAAGATCCACACAACCTTGTAATATTTCGCTAAAATGAATGGAAAGTACTTTCTGCTATTTTGTCATGGTATCAGGCTTTAAATAAACTAAAAATTTGACATTTTTCGAAATTTTTATACAAGTCAAAACTGTCAAAATAATTTTAAGTAAATACGATTTCTGCTGTAACAAAATTGGTCAACGACAATAGTAGTCTAATGCATTTTTGTGAAGCAGTTCTAATTTAATTTTAATTGTTTGCGTGAGGAAGCGCGAGACTGGTGCAAACTCGAACCGAGGTCCAAGAGGTTTTTGTCGAGAGGCGTGGGTGAGAAGGGGAATTCCCTTCCCGCCCGTGGAATTGAAACTTGGGTGGTTGTTGTTGCTGCTAGACAAGTTAGTTTGCTTTTTGCCTTCACTAGAACGTACATTTTAAAATTAAATTTATAATCTAGGATCTTGATGTCCATTCCGAAGTGCGTACGGATAAAGCACGGTATCTGTTTAGGTGACAAAATTATTACATAATATTAGAATTTCCAAATCTGGCTGGCTCTTGTGTTGAGTCTCACATACAAAACTTTCCTCCATGGATATTTTTCCTCCTAGAAAAATTCCCGTGAAGCTTTATATAGACTACTATACTGTAGGTATCTGGCTTAGTTCGCCTCGTTGCGTAGTGGTTAGCAATCTTGGCTGTCATCGTGAAGGCCCGGGTTCGATTCCCGGGTCTGAGGGCTGGAACGGGGTAGGCCCTACACTCATCCTTGTGAGACCAAACTGTTAAAAGAAGTGGGTTTGATTCCAACTTCAGCCATCCTGGAAGTTGTTTTCCGTGGTTTCCCACTTCTATTCCAGGTACCTAACTTGCGGCCACGGCCGCTTCCTACCCAAATCCTGCCTCAATTAAAATTAAATACACTGGTACACAGGTTAACAGACAAATTCTACACACACCCAAGCACACGTGGCTACATTTCCACGTTGTCGTATAGCCCATAAAGAAACAACAACAATAACTCTCTTCCAATTGTTGGGTTTCGCACTTCTTGACTGGACAGGCAAATTGATGTAAACATAAAGTATTATTTATCCTGAAGTCATTTCCTACAAGTGTGAGTCCCCTTAATGAATGTTGTCCTGTGGGGAAAGCGGATAAGCTGCGGATAATATTTGGAGAAAATTTACGGATAGTTTTTGGAATGCAATCCGAAGTTGACTTTCTGCTCAATTGTGTTGCCTTAATACTTTATGCTTTATATAATAAATTATCCTCCCCCCCCCCCCCACCCCCAGGGGCTCACATCTAGTGGGATGAGGGTTGGCGACCACGGGGCCCCAGCTGAGTCCGGCATTGCTTCCACTTACTTGTACCGGGCTCCTCTCCGTCTTCCTTCCTGTCGACCTCACTCGGTCAACTCTTGTTCTCTTCCGATCCCGACGGTATTAGGTTATCCGAGGCCTAGGGAGTCTCTTCCTTTCCCGCCTTAATTGGTCCTTGTCTCTTATTTTCTGATACCCTCCTTGTGCGAGGGGTCAGCCTTCTTTTTCTTTTCCTGTTATCTCCTGCCTTGTGCTCAAGGCCCTCAAGAAGGCAGGGTGTATGTAGCCCCACAACTTCTGGTGCACCCTAGATAATGCTACACCCTCAGGGGCTCACGGCTGGTGAGTTCTGGAGTTGGTGACCCCGAGGGATTCCTGAGCTGGGTCCGGTTTCCCTCTTTTGTTCATTACCTGTGGGGCGGACCCTCTCCTCTTTCACTTTCCTATATGCCTTTCATGGCTCTCCTTCCTTCCAAGTCCCTCAATCCGCTCTCTTCGAGGATTGAGGGCATTTATTTTCCTTCTGGCCTTTATTTGCCTTATTCTCCTTTTATTTTTCATTTCTTCTTCTAGTATATAAGTTAGTAGTTATCGGTAGTTTTAGTTATAAGTTAGTTTACATTTCATTATCTTCACTCTCACCCAAACCTTTAGGGGCCGATAACCTAGATGTTAGGACCCTTAAAACAACAATTATCATCATCATCATCATCATCATCATCACTTTATGCTTTATCTAATAAATTTTAAAAAAATGTCAGTAGATTCGGATACCAAGCGTGCGGATGCGGACAAGGTTTTGTTTATCCGTGCAGGGCACTAGCTATACGCATCGCACTGCTCCACAAACCAGGGTTGCCAGACTCCCGAAAACAAAATAAGGGACAGGTGTGCTGTCGAGGAAATCGGTGCGTGACATAATCGAGAACTAGTGAACTTTTCTCAACAAGTAGTTCTGTAACAAACTAAAGAGCCTACTTTTCTTACAATTTAAGAATTAATATAAAATATTATGATGCATTATTGTGCCAATTTTGGATGAAATCCATTTGTTAGTTTAGAAGTTACATGTGTTTAAAAATTGTACTTACCAGCAGGCTTAAATCATGTTGGCACTGACGTAGATTAGTTGCTCAAAATTAATTAGATTGTTAGGTACTATACGTATGCAAAGTTTAGAGCTGTTAGCTTCCATATTTTCTGATTTATAGATATCAGGGTAAAAATAGAGACATCATTTATTTACAGTTGTCAGCCCTGTTGGCTCTTAAGAATACGCATATTCATATCAGTTACGGTACACAAATCACATATGAAATTAGGTTGAAATCCATTTGTTAGTATAGAAGTTACATGCATTTAAAATTTGGACTTATCAACAAGCTTATAATCATGTTGGCAGTACTGACATATACTAGGTACTCCAAATTAATGTAAAAGGTCATGTACTATACGTGTGCTAAGTTTCGTGCTCTTGGTTTGCATACTTTCTGATATAGGCTATTGGTATTCGGATAAAAAAAAATAGAGATAGCATTTATGAACAGTTGGCAGCCCTGGTGGCTCATAAGAATATGCAAAATCATATGTGTTATTATACACGTAGTACATACGAAATTTGGTTGAAATCCAATTGATAGTGTAGAAGTTACATGCATTTAAAAATTAGACATATCAGCAGGCTTAGAATCATGTTGGCAACACTGCCATGTATGGCCCCCCTGGAAAATAAACTGAAATATTATTATCTATATGTGTGCCAATTTTGGAATAGCTCCCATGCGTACCCTCCAAGATATCCAACATGAAGCTGAAATTTCAATTGCGATTTTTCAGCAGTTAGTAGCACTGACGTCATTTTCAAATATGGCATTGATATATTCAGATAGAGATCAGTGATCCTTACTCATACTAAATTTGGTTTCGATAGCTGCAGCCGTTTAGGAGTTGATAGGGGGGGGGGCACAGACAGACAGAAGGACAGATAGACAGACCTACACATTTTTCCGGATCGATATCATGTCTTCTTTTTCCTCATGTGAAAATTAGGCTAAAAATATGTCACAATTGCGGATTATACTGAAATAAATTATAAAACACCATTTCAGTACCTATAAAATATTAATTAAATACGGTACGGCGGGGCTAATTCGCCCACGGGGCTTTCCCGCTCAAAATAAGCTTGACGTTGCACTGAGCAGCCACCTTGCTCAGCTGATATCGCCTTTTGTGTTCATTGCGACCCTCGGTCTCTGTGCTACTACATCTATCGTTTGTTTGAAAGTGACAGCTTGAGTGTTGAGTAAAACAAAGGGAGAATACTGCAAGGTACGTTGTTTATGTTGTGGAATTTGTCGTCATTAAGAATTTGTGCTTGCAACTTAAGGATTAGTGTCCAGAGTAAGGGCTTTGTTTTTCCCGGAAGTGAGGGGCCTGGCAGTCTGAAGGTTAAGTTACATCTGGACATAGCAGGTAGCGCGTTTCCTTGGTCACAGCCAACACAAGACGCGCTATTGTAAATTCCAGTAATTGGGGCTACTCCGCCCAGAAATATGGGGGCTACTCCGCTCAGCCAAGACTTCTCTCTTGTTATAATATTGAAACCAAATTATTTCAGATAGCAGATTAGTATCTCTTTCTTGTTACGTTAGAGATGGTACGGACGTGTAAAAGGAAAGGGCCAGTTCGAAAATGGACGGAAGAAGATATTGACCGAGCTATTTCAAGAGTATTACGAGGCGATGTGAGCATGAGAGGTGCAGCTGGACTATTCAATGTGCCTTATTTAACACTTAAAAATCGTGTTCATTTGCGTAAACGACAAGAACCATTAGAGAAAATCATAGTGGACAAACCACCGGGTCATCCCACAGCATTTAGTATGCAAGAGGAGACGGATTTAGCTTCCCGACTAAAATGCTTGGCAGCAAGAGTATTTGGATGCACACCAGAACAGATTCGAAGGGCAAAACGGAGCTTAAAATTTGATAAGGCCCGTAAAGAAAAATTTGCCATAAACATTTTCGAGACATTTGCAAGACAAATGACCGGGACCTTCAATACGTACGACCAAAAGACGTTGACAAGGAAGAAACACCATGTGGATTTTGTAGCGTAACTTTTTATACCAATCAGTCATCATTAAAGGGTGGTTGGATTCAATGCAAAGACTGTGAAACTTGGTATCATGACATGTATGTTGGGGCTAGAGGAAGGAAAAACTTCATTTGTGGTAAATGCCGTTGAGGAAAGGACATTAATAGAGTGAGCGAAATAGCCCCTTTAAATTTGTGATTCGTCATTTTTGCTTTGATTTATATTTTATTTCATCAAGCCGGTGTATTGTTATAACTGTATTTTGACAACATTCGTATGTAATAAGCAATAAATAAGGCGTGCTTTGCTGTTGGTTCCATCTTAGAAAAATGAATAGTTTTTGATTTATAATGTTTACAGTTTGAAATGAGCGGAATAGCCCCGCTCTACCTACACCGACATATTATTTACAAACACAACATATTTCTAGTCTGTGTCTGTATCATTTCTAGGCTCACATTGTAAACATATTACTGATTTCTTGCTATGTTTGCCACAGAAATGTTTCAAACACTTTACATAAACAACCTTGGACTTCCCTAATTTATCACTTGTGTTTCTGCCACAACTTGGACACAGCAGTAGCATCTTCCTCGCTTGATATTACTTGGCGGAGCTGCCATAATTGTTGATGCACTTTCCAGCTGATTGTTGCCTTTATTGATTTAATTTCCATTGTTGTGCATTATTTCCATTATCTGTGCATTATTGGAACCTATATGGGAAAGGCTGACGTGAACATCCATTATATTAGACAAATTGGTCCTCACTTTGACCAAGGAAGGGGCCTCACAGGTCCATAGCGGTTTTTATTACCTTTCTAAGGTAAGAAACATGCTTTAAAATAATTACATTTATTATATTAGTTAACTTATGACTAAAATAACAAAATCATTTATTCTGAACAATTTAAAACAACATATCCCATTACAGAAACCAATTTATTCTGACTGTGACTCCGAGGTTCCTCCAAGTCCTTCAATCCTCGAGGGTTGAGGGCGTTTCTTGTTCTCCTGTCACTTATTTACCTTATTCTTCTTTTGTTTCCCACTTCTTCTTCTAGTATTTAAGTTAGTAGTTATTTTTAGTTATTTTTTACATTTCATTATCTTCACTATCACCCATAGCATTAGGGGCCCATAGCCTGGATGTTACGCCCCTTAAAACAAGAATTATCATCATCATCATCATCATCATCATCATCACCCTCCCCCCCCCTCGTGGTCCTTGTATGGTTAAGAATGATTTTACAGAAGTTATATTGACATCACAGGGCAGTTAATTAATAAGTACCTTTACCAGTAATACACTTACTGAAACTAACATTTTCTTCCTTCCTTGCCTATACTACGTCATTCAGCATAATTTTCTTTACATTACTCTGAACAGATTTCAATAGTTTATTGTTTTTATTAAAAATTTCATAAAAGTCTTTGCATAAAACTGAAGATAAAATCACAGAAATAAAGAAGAACAATAAATAAAAGAATGTATTCAGTCTTTACGAACACGAATATACCAGAGTAAGTGCTCTGTGCAATGGAAACTTCAGGCAGAAAAACCCAAAGAGAATATTTTGAAGGAAGTAGTAGGCTATGCCAGAGGAGTAAACACAGACGCATTTCTCTCGAGTTTCAAAACACTCAAAAATACGGGTCAATAACCGTCCCGGATAAGAACTGTCTGAGACGCGGGACATTTAGCACGAATACGGGGCTGTTAAGTAAAATCCGTGGCATGTGACAACTCTGCCCCAAACTGGCAAAATAAATATTAATAACAACATAAAATCAGAGAGAGAAACATTTACTTAATAATCATGCGTCCTCAAGTCAGGATAATCACAAGCATTCGGACGGAATGCTGTATTACAGTCGTATTTCATATATGTGGTTAAGATGTATATTTTAGATAGCGTACACCATCAGACTCGTCTCAAATACTGTATTCCCCCAGGGGCTCACATGTAGTGGGACGTGGGTTGGCGACCACGGGGTCCCAGCTGAGTCCGGCATTGCTTCCACTTACTTGTGCCGGGCTCCTCTCTGTCTTCTTTCCTGTCGACCTCACTTGGTCAACTCTTGTTCTCTTCCGACCCCGACGGTATTATGGTATCCGAGGCCTAGGGAGTCTCTTCCTTTCCCGCCTTAATTGGCCCTTGTCTCATCTTTTCTGATTCCCTCCTTCTGCGAGGGGTCAGCCTTCTTTTTCTTTTCATGTTATCTCCTGCCTTCTGCTTAAGGCCCTCAAGGAGGCCGGGTGTATGTAGCCCCACCACTTTTGGTCCACCCTAGATAATGCTACACCCTCAGGGGCTCACGGCTGGTGAGTTCGGGAGTTGGCGACCCCGAGGGATTCCTGAGCTGGGTCCGTTTTCCCCTTTTGTCCCTTACCTTTGGGGCGGACCCTCTCCTCCTTCACTGTGTTATCTGCCTTTCATGGCTCTCCTTCCTTCCAAGTCCCTCAATCCGCCTTCTTCGAGGATTGAGGGCATTTCTATTCCTCCTGTCCTTTATTTGCCTTATTCTCCTTTAGTTTTCCATTTCTTCTTCTAGTATGTAGGTTAGTAGTTGGTTTTAGTTTTAAGTTCGCTATTCTTTTTCATCTTCACGATCACCCACCCAAACCATCAGGGGCCGATAACCTAGATGTTAGGCCCCTTAAAACAACAATTATCATCATCATCATCAGCATTTTGTAAGGATTGACAACCTAAATTTCTTTTTAGTAAGTCTTTCAATATAGGGGGGGGGGGGGTCTTTTTGTGAGTATTTTGAATTTCAATTGCATTTTGTATTTTCAACCTAAACAGCTTTTTTTGCAAGTAGTTAATTCTCAATTGCATTTTTGAGGGTATTTTGAATCTAAATTACATTTTGTAAGTATTTTCAATCTGAATTGCATTTTGTAGGTATTGTCCATCCAAATGAGAAGTTTGAATCTACCATACATATTGTAAGCAATTTCAATTGCATTTTGTATTTTCAACCTAAACCGCTTTTTACAAGTAGTTAATTCTCAATTGCTTTTGTAGGTATTTTGAATCTACATTACATTTTGTATGTACCGACAGTAGTGGCTACGCTGGCTAAAGCTCAGCATTAGGTCATGGGGCCAAGCTCTCTGCTGACTCGGTAGACGCGTGGGTTCGAGCCCCACCGTCGGCCGTCCTTGAAATGGTTTTCCGTGGTTTCCCATTTTCAACACCAGGCAAATGCTGGGACGGTGCCTTCTGACAGGCCATGGCCGCTTCCTTCCATATCCTTGCCCAGTTTCATTCACCATCATTCACTTCATTTCTCATTAACTCCTCTCATGAGGTTGGCGTCAGGAAGGGCATCCGGCCGTAAAAATCATCGCTACAAAGACTTCCATCGCATCTCATCCCCGACCCCGTTGGAAAACGGGAATAATAAGGGGTAGACATGCATACATACAGACATACATTACATTTTGCATGTATTTTCAATCTCATTTGCATTTTGTAAGTATTTTGATTTCACTTGCATTTTGTACGTATTTTGAACTTAACCTACATTTTGTGGCTATTTTTCACTCTCTTCCTTTTGTGAGTATTTTCGTTCGAAATTCCCTTTTGTAAGTATTACCGCGCTCCATTTTGTGAGTAGTTTCATTCTGAGTTCCTTTTTGTAAGTATTTTCCTGCTCACTTAATTTTCGTTCTGGTTTCCACTTCATTGACATTTTCGCTTTCACACAGACCATTAGGGGCCGATAACCTGGATGTTAGGCCCCTTAAAACAACAATTATCATCATCATCATCATCGTTAATAATAATAATAATGCTATTGGTTTTACGTCCCTTTTAACTACACTGGCTTTTAGAGACGCCGGGGTGCCGGAATTTTGCCCCGAAGGGGATCTTTAACGTGCCAGTAAATCTACTGACACGGCTCCCTCGCAATTGCGCACCCTCAAATGCCAGCTGACTGCGCCAGTCATCATCGTTACTTAGGCTATTTGAAATTAATACAGTATGTACACTGTTATATGGGAATATTATTGCATACCATACAATTCCATTACATTTTGATGTAGACACCTGTGGCGTCGACCAATCTCCTCAAACGACCTGCAATGGAATCCACAGCTTTCTGGAGGAAGTTGTATGGGACGTTGGTCCGAACATCCCGAATCCGTGCTTCCAATTCGTCCAATGTGCGAGGTTTCGCCCGGTACACCTCCTCTTTTGCCCAGCCCCATAAAGAAAAGTCACAGGGTGTCAGGTCTGGACTTCTTGCAGGCCATTCATGAGATGCACGTCTCCCCAGCCAACGTCCTGGAAACTTCTCATGCCATCAGTTCCGCACATTTGCAAAGTGAGGCGGTGCGCATGAAGATAATGTCGGTGGTATTTTTCCATCCAGATATCGTGGGCCAAACGTTATCCTGAAGCATTTGAAGGTAGTGTTCCCCATTAATTGTTAATTGTGTCACACAGGAGATATGGGCCGATGATATTTGCAGCCATTATTCCACACCACACGGTCACTTTTGGACGAGACTGCATCTTGTCCACCTTAACTCCAGGATCCTGTGCCGCCCAGTAATGATAATTGACCAAGAACGATCGAATTCCACAACCCATAGCGCGAAGCAATCTGTGCTAATTCTCTTACTGTCTGGCCCCCCAGGGGCTCACATCTTGTGGGCGTGGGTTGGCGACCACGGGGCCCCAGCTGAGTCCGGCATTGCTTCCACTTACTTGTGCCGGACTCCTCTCCGTCTTCTTTCCTGTCGACCTCACTTGGTCAACTCTTGTTCTCTTCCGACCCCGACGGTATTAGGGTATCCGAGGCCTAGGGAGTCTCTTCCTTTCCCGCCTTAATTGGCCCTTGTCTCATCTTTTCTGATACCCTCCTTCTGTGAGGGGTCAGCCTTCTTTTTCTCTGCCTTTTACCTCCTGCCTTGTGCTCTAGGCCCTTAAGGAGGCAGGATGTATGTAGCCCCACCACTTCTGGTGCACCCTAGATAATGCTACACCCTCAGGGGCTCACGGCTGGTGAGTTCGGGAGTTGGTGACCCCGAGGGATTCCTGAGCTGGGTCCGTTTTCCCCCTTTTGTCCCTTACCTTTGGGGCGGACCCTCTCATCTTTCACTTTATTATATGCCTTTCATGGCTCTCCTTCCTTCCAAGTCCCTCAATCCGCCTTCTCCGAGGGTTGAGGGCCTTTCTTTTCCTTCTGTCCTTTTATTTGCCTTATTCTCCTTTAGTTTTCCATTTCTTCTTCTAGTATGTAGGTTATTAGTTAGTTTTAGTTTTAAGTTCGCTTTTCATTTTTCATCTTCACGATCACCCAAACCGTCAGGGGCCGATAACCTAGATGTTAGGCCCCTTAAAACAACAATTATCATCATCATCATCTCTTACTGTCAGGTGATCGGCCATCTATGTTATTGTTGAGTGTACCGCCTCTTGCGGCCACCGTCGGTACTATGCGGCATGAAAAATCACTATCCTATTTAATGTTCTGTATGTTTCCGCTATATTATTCCATCAATATTAAACACTTAACAGCCATTTAAAGATACCTAGTTACTTTCCGCCCACCCTGTAGAATTTGACTTTCTGCGCTATATGATCTAATATAGGCTGCAGTACTCGTACTGATATTGTGGAACATCATTTTAATGAAGACAAATCCATATAATGGTTTGTATTGTGTGGACCGGTTTAGGCCATACTCGTACAAATAACCCAACTTAAACAATAGCATGGCGCAGAAGTTATAACACAAACAATTGACTGTCGAACTATTCCTCCTTATAACTACGAATATTAATGAATACATCAAACAAATGTAAGGCATATTCTTGTATTACACATACAGGCATTGCATTAGGGGTTTAATGATTAATAGGACAGCTTGTTGATGACAACGTATTGTTCGATTATTACAGGAAAATACACTCAAATATGAATGAATAAAACTTAAAAAACATATTTAACCAAGCAAGAATGGTTTATTGATACCGGATCCTGAGTGTGGTTTTCCTAGGGTTTTTCAACATTCCCTTCAGGCAAATAATCGAACAATACGTTGTCATCAACAACCTGTTCCTATTAATCATTAAACCCCTAATGCAATGCCTGTACCTTCCTTCAAATGAATTAACAACATAATATTTGTGCCCTAGTGACCGGACAGGAATTTCAATTGTAAAGTCCCCCAGGGCTCACATCTAGTATACATTTTAAGAGGCTCCTTTCAGTTATCTTTCCTGTTGACCTCCCTTGGTCAACTCTTGTTCTCTTCCGATCTCGCCGGTATTAGGCTCTAGAGAGTCTTTCACTTTCCCGCCTTAATTGGCCCTTGTCTCATCTTTCCTGGTCCCTCATTCTTCTAGGGGCCAGACCTCTTGTTTTCTTTTCATTGTATACCCCTGCCTTCTGCTCAAGGCCCTCAAGGAGGCAGGGTGTGTGTAGCCCCATCACTTATGGTGTTCCCGGGATAGTGCTACACCCTCAAGGGCTCACGACTGGTGAGTTCGGGAGTTGGCGACCCCGAGGGCTTCCTGAGCTGGATCCGGTTTTTCTCCTTCTTCCATTGCCTTTGGGGTGGGCTCTTTCCTCTCTGCCTTTCTTGGCTCTCCTTCCTTCCAAGTCCCTCAATTCTCATTCTTCGAGGGTTGCGGGCATTTTCTTTCCTCGTGTCTTTTATTTACATTCTCCTTTTTGTTTCCCATTTCCTCTTCTAGTTTGTAAGTCAGTAGTTAGTTTTAGTTGTAGGTTTCATTTGATCATCATTTTCACTATCACCCAAACCATTAGGGGCCGATAACCTAGATGTTAGGCCCCTTAAAACAACAATTATCATAATCATCATTATCACATTGAATTGCATAAATTATTTTGGCTGTAAAATTGAAAAATGTAACGCTGTTTTATGAACTGTTATTAAGAAAATCCAAAATCTAACTCTCCCACTTTTAAGAATGTATGTTTTACAGAAATTATCAGCTATATAGCTCCAATAGTTCCAGAGAAACGTGTACCCCAAGTTGACAGTGGTCTGTGAAAATTATTTCGTAGATAAAAGTTTGTAAACATCCTGTGTGTGAGAATGAAATAAGATAAATGAATGTTTTCTATTTTAAATTAAACAAATTAATCCGCATAATGTACGATCCCCAATTAACTGGCCTGTGAAAATTAGAAAAGGAGAAAATAAATGCAAACGTAGCATGTAAAATGGAGATAATATGGGTCCATGACTACACGGTCCCTTCAAGACAATGGCTTATTTTACACAATTAAATAAGAAAATTTTAATAACATTTATCTGCTATTTCTGTGTGGTCAATGGTTGTTAATTTTACACTAAACAAAGATCTAACCTCTCTAAGCCACCTGTTAACAATAAATATGAAATATTATTGTCTGATTTTGTACAGGGTGTTCAAAAACAAGGCCACAGAAAACAATCCCGCAAGTTAAGATTTTAGAGATTCTGGTACATTTTTCTCAGGATCTACTTAAGTTAGAGGCCTGATCTTTTGTAATGTGTTGGTAACTATGTAGTTTCATAGAATGAGTGGAAAGATATTTAAAATAATCTTTATCTTTTCAATTAATACATTTTAAAAAATACACATTTTATGATGCAATTCTTTTTGAGCTTGTTAATTTTTAAACGGCTCAAAATAATTATTCTAGAAAAACTAATCCATTCATTTTTAACCACATGTTCTTTACATTTCATGAAAGAATTATGTATCCTTGACAAGAAAGTTTCAAGGAAAGTGTACTTAACTTGAGAAATGTATATACTGTACTAGAAATGTTTTCTATGACCGTGTTTTTGAACACCCTATACAAAATCAGACAATAATATTTCTTATTTATTGTTAGCAGGTGGATTAGAAAGGTTAGATCTTTGTTTAGTGTAAACTTATCAACCAATGACTAAACGGAAATAAAAGAAATTTGTTTTTAAAATTTGCTAATGTAATTGTGTAAAATAAGCCAATGCCCTTAAACAGCAATCATCACATCACATCACGATATCGCCAGAGACTCATCGACACACAGCACAGGTTATGAACGCGGTGTGCAGGTTTATTGCATAATGCAAGTGAAAGTGCTGTGAGGCGACACGCTTCAGGCCCCAGCGTAATTCACTTTAGCTTCAACGCCAGACTATTAGGACGTTGTGCTGTTCCTTGGAAGTGTAGCGGCCCTATTATTGTTGTTAATTTATATTATCCCCCATGACCACGGGACCCCAACTGAGTCCGGGATTGCTTACATTTACTTGTGCTGGGTTCCTCTCTATCATCTTTCCTGTCAACCTCCCTTGGTCACCTCCTGCTGTCTTCCGACCCCGACAATATTAGGGTATCAGTGACCTCGGTTGTCTTTCAATTACCCCCCCTCCCCTTAATTGGTCCTCGTCTCATCTTCCCTGATACCCTCATTCTTCGAGGGGTCAGACCTTTTGTTATTCTTTTCATGTTATCTCCCGCCTTCTCCACAAGGCCCCCAAGGAGGCAGGGTGTATGTAACCCCACCACTTATGGTGTACCCTCGATAGTGCTACACCCTCAAGGGCTCACGGCTGGTGTGCTCCGGAGTTGGTAATCCCGAGGGATTTCTGAGCTGGGTCGGGTTTTCTCCCATTTTTCCAGTGTCTCTGGGGGACCTCCTCTTCCGTGCCTCTCCTTCCTTCCAAGTCTCTCAATCCACATTCTTCGATGCTTGGCGGCATTTACTTTCCTCCTGTCATTTATCTCCTTTATTCTTTTTTTCAAATTTCTTCTTTTAGAATGTAAGTAAAAGCCTATAGATAGTTTTAGTAGTTCTAGTTTCCAATTCATCATCATGTTCACTTTGACCCAAACCACAAGGGGCCGACAGTCGCGATGTTAGGCCCCTTAAAACAACAACTATCACAATATATTTATATTAGGTGCTTGGGACATGTTTGTTCATCACCCCCGTGTAGTTGGGTGTGTCTGATAACTTGTGATTCTGTGGTGACAAGTGGTTTGTGTGGCTGGAATTATTTGTAGGGGGATAGGGTAGGCGCCCCGGGATTTGAAATAAGGTGCTATCCAGGCATTTGCCTGGAGAGATTGTGGAAAAATGCGAAGAGAAAAACACACTCAGGATATACACTGTCAGCGCCAGCCGGGATGCGAACCTCCGATAACCGGACTTGCTGCTGATCCCCGTCGTGGGTGTGGTGAATGATTTAACGCGCAAGGTTTCATCGTAGTGTTGCCAATTCATGTCCACTGTAAATCACTCGGTAGAAGACAGAAGTCGCTAGTTACCTATGACACAATGTGAATCTTTTAATTTTGCCGCTAAAAGGACTTCAAAAAGTAACTGAATCCCTATTTTTTAAAATATACAAAATTTCTGCCACAAAGGAAAAATAGTAAACATCTCTAGTGACAAAATGACTAAAGTGGCAACACTACTCCCACCTCATTAGTAGATCAACGGTTTATCGGAAAGTGACAGTGTATTAACAAATGGCTGTGTGGGAAGAATTTAATGCTATAGAATATCAACTTCTTTTGTTCGTTCCCTTGCCGTGCGACGCGCCACCTTCGCATCCTTATGCATAATCAGCTTCCGGTTTAGTAGTCATGTAATGGAAGCTATGGAAACACGTCGAGTGTACAGTGTACATATGTGTACAGTGAAAATGCTTACTTGTGTTTATTCCTTATGTATTAATGATGCGAAATGTCAGCTCACGTTATGCCGCAGTACAACGCTTGACGTCTCTAATAGTGTTGCATATTTTTCCGTGAATTTACTATAAATTATGTTTGAAAATCATTTAAGATCGTGACTCAGAAATGGCTTCTCCAAATGATACAATGTTCGTAATTGTGTGCACATCGTATAATCTTGGCAAGGTTGGTTTTTCACAGAGCGATTTTACACAGTAGTAGGCACGAAGCATTTTGTATGTATTTTTCTGGCATCTTATGTTAAATTACTGACGAAATATTTTCTAAAGAAAGACAATCTATATCTCAAATAAAAGGTTTCGGTCCCCATAACTCAATAAAAATTGAGATTCGTTTGTGTATTCGAGGCCATAAACCCCCATTCCCTTTCAGTGATTAGTTTACGTAGACTAGAGTGAAGGAGTAAATGAGCTTTTTTTTTTCGCCAGCTGCTGGGTCTAGTTTCCCATGTTTTCTATACTGAAAACTAGACACGGTTGGATTTTGAGAAAGAACCGCGCCTGCGATCAAATACCGCGTTCATGCTATAGAGAATGTGAAGCAGGTATGCTACATGAATTATTGGTTATGAGTCGCCTAGATGCAAAAGTGTCAATGTCCTCCATAACTGGTTTTGAGAAAAGGTGGAAAATGTGTTTTTACTGGGTATACCATGCATCCGATTGGGATGAAACTTTGGTGAGTTGTTGTGTACGCTCCAGGGAAGCTTTCTGACTTATTAAATCCATTTTACAATAGGTAGCGCACGAGTAGATTCAACAAATGAGCGACGGCGCGAATCGTATCGACAAAATCCCGTATGCGTTCATATACCATTCATCTAATTGCAATAACACTTAGGTGAGTTAGTGTGTACACCACAGGGAATGTTTCTGAATTGGTAAATCCATTTTACAATAGTTTAGAGTAAGTTAACGGAAATTGAAAAAAAAAGTGTATCCAATAGCACTTCAAGAAACAAAATTACAATGGCGACACTTCCTGTATTATACAAGTATCATCAACATCAATATCCCTTATTTCTTTTATTGATTTTTATAATCCTCGTTTTAACTCTTCTTATCTGTCTGTTTTGTACAAACGATTTTTTTTAACTTGATCATTTCATTAGGGGGCGATAAACTAGATGTTAGGCTCCTTAAAACTATTATCATCATCATATATTATTCGGGGAGCGTGATGGCGTAGTGGCTTAGCTACTCGTCTTTCACCCGGACGGCCGGGGATCGAATCCCGGTGACAGCTGGGCGAAATTTTCACCTGAAAAATCACGTGGCGTCAGGAAGGGCATCCGGTCTCAAATCCCCAGCCAAAACCAAAAATGAGCCGGGTTGGCTCCGGCGACCCCAATTAATTGGGATAAGCCGTAGAGGATGATGATGATTATTATTCCCCCCAGGGGCTCACATCTAGTGGGACGTGGGTTGGCGACCACGGGTCCCAGCTGAGTCCGGTATTGCTTCCACTTACTTGTGCCGGCCTCCTCTCTGTCTTCTTTCCTGTCGACCTCACTTGGTCAACTCTTGTTCTCTTCCGACCCCGACGGTATTAGGGTATCCAAGGCCTAGGGAGTCTCTTCCCTTCCCGCCTTAATTGGCCCTTGTATCATCTTTCCTTATACCCTCCTTCTGCGAGGGGTCAGCCTTCTTTTTCCTTTCCTTTTACCTCCTGCCTTGTGCTCAAGGCCTTAAGGAGGCAGGGTGTATGTAGCCCCACCACTTCTGGTGCACCCTAGATAATGCTACACCCTCAGGGGCTCACGGCTGGTGAGTTCGGGAGTTGGCGACCCCGAGGGATTCCTGAGCTGGGTCCGTTTTCCCCTTTTGTCCCTTACCTTTGGGGCGGACCCTCTCCTCTTTCCCTTTCCTATCTGCCTTTCATGGCTCTCCTTCCTTCCAAGTCCCTCAATCCGCATTCTTCGAGGGTTGAGGGCATATTGTTTCCTCCTGTCCTTTATTTGCCTTATTCTCCTTTAGTTTTCCATTTCTTCTTCTAGTATGTAGGTTAGTAGTTAGTTTTAGTTTTAAGTTTGCATTTCATTTTCATCTTCACGATCACCCAAACCATCAGGGGCCGATAACCTAGACGTTAGGCCCCTTAAAACAACAATTATCATCATCATATATTATTATTATTATTATTATTATTGAGCCCACACACACACTGAGGGTAATATTCCAAGCACAAGCTTACCTGTTTCCCAGTATTAAAGGCTCGCAGCGCTCCGTGATTTTGTTGTTCTAAGTGTGTATGCAGGAGTAAACAAATGGAGTAGCTGCATGCAGCAATCAATGTGGTCGTCACGCAACACTCGTCCTTGCGAGCCAAACTGCTTCGTATGAATCTCGCCATCATACGCCACGTGGAATCCCAACCACTGGGGGAGATTTTGGTTTTAACCCTGGATCAGGCGCGTGACATTTTGTTACACATGGGGGACAAGTGTCACCAAAATTATATGCGATAGACTTGTTTTTAGATTATCTCCGACATCATAAAAGTATTTTGGACAACGAAATTACTAGAAACGTGGTTAACGCGCCCGTTTTAGAACGCGACAGCTCGCACGAAGGCAAATTGCTCAGGCTTGACATTTTCAGCACCTACTATTTTACTTTTGCAGTAATTGCTCTGACAAAATTACGTAATGTATCCTGTTTAACTACCTTTCAACTGGTATTAATATAAATAGTGTGTAAAAATATTGTCTCAATGTAAAAACCGCCGAGGGGCACACATCTAATGGGACGTGGGTTGGCGACCCCAGCTGAGTCCGGCATTGTTTCCACTTACTTGTGCCAGGCTTCTCTCCGTCTTCTTTCCTGTCGACCTCTCTTTTCATGTTATCTCCTGCCTTCTGATCAAGGCCCTCAAGGAGGCAGGGTGTATGTAGCCCCACCACTTCTGGTGCATCCTGGATATTGCTACACCCTCAGGGGCCCACGGATGGTGAGTTCGGGCGTTGGTGACGCCGAGGGATTTCTGAGCTGGGTCCGTTTTGTCCCCCTTTTCCTCTGGCCTTAGGGCGGGCCCTCTCCTCTTTCCCTTTCCTATCTGCCTTTCATGGCTCTCCTTCCTTCCAAGTTCCTCAATCTTCATTCTTCGAGGGTGGAGGGCATTTCTTTTCTTCCTGTCCTTTATTTGGCTTATCCTTTATTTGTTTACCATTTCTTCTTCTAGTTTGTAAGTTTGTAGTTAGTATTAGTTATAGTTTTCATTCTCACCTAATATTTCACTATCACCCAAACCATTAGGGGCTGATAACCTAGATGCTAGGCCCCTTAGAACAACAATTATCATCATCCTCATCATCATAATTATTGGCAAACGACCACCATCTCACCAGCCGCGAGTTCCAAGGTGCACCACGTGGATAGGCGAGGAATGTGAACACTTGTGTGTTATTCCTGGCACGGATGTAGTTCCTTAACCTGATCTTGTTGTAACATCCGCAAGTCTGTGGCCAGCGGTTTACGTCACGAAGTACTTAACTATCAGCGTGGTAATGTTCTACCCTGCTTTACCACCAGCCACCCAAACGACAGCTCCCCCAGGGGCTCACAGCTAGTGGGACGTGGGTTGGTGACCACGGGTCACCAGTTGAACCCGGCTCTGCTTTCCCTTACCTCTGTCATCTTTCCTGTTATCTTGGCTGCCCCCCCCCCCTACCTCCCCAGGGGTTCACAGCTAGTTGAGTGGATTGGCGACCACGGGACCCCAGCTGAGTCTGGCATTGCTTCCACTTGTGACGTGCTCCTCTCAGTCTTCTTTCCTGTAGACCTCTCTTGGTCAACTCTTGTTCTCTTCCGGCCCCGACGGTATTAGGGTCTCCGAGGCCTAGGGAGTCTCTTCCTTTCCCGCCTTGATTGGCCCTTGTCTCATTTTCCTGATACCCTCCTTCTGCGAGTGGTCAGCCTTCTTTTTATTTTCATGTTATCTCCTGCCTTCTGCACAAGACCCTCAAGGAGGAGGGTGTATGTAGCCCCACCACATATGGTGCACCCTGGATCGCCCTCGAATGGCTCACGCCTGGTGAGTTAGTTGGCGACCCCGAGGGATTCCTGAGCTGGGTCCGTTTTATCCTTTTTTTCCTCTGGGACCTCTCCTCTTTCCCTTTCCTATCTGCCTTTCATGGCTCTCCTTCCTTCCAAGTCTCTCAATCCACATTCTTCGAGGGTTGAGGGAATTTATTTTCTTCCTGGCCTTTATTTGGCTTATCCTTTATATGTTTACCATTTCTTCTTCTAGTATGTAAGTCTGTAGTTAGTATTAGTTATAGTTTTCATTCTCATCTCATCTTTCACTATCACAAAAACCATTAGGGGCCGATAACCTAGATGTTAGGCCCCATAAAACAACAACAATCACCATCATCTTTCCTGTCATCTTGGCTGTCGCACCGGAGGTCCGGGAAATATTCTCGGCTTTGCATAGAAATTTAATTCTGGTCTGGAATGGGGCACACTCAGCATTTTGTGGCAAAACTGAGAAGAGGTCGGTACGATTCCACCTTAAGTATCCTGGAAGTTGTTTTCCGTAGTTTCCCACTTCTACTCCAGGAAAGTGCCGGGATGGTTATTAACATCAGGCCACGGGCGTCTCGTTCGCGATCCTCACCTGAATTACAAATACTCACACTAATAGAGCTTTCACAGCAACACAGGTTATCAGACAAACAGTCCACACACACCCACGTACACGGAGCTAAATGGCCATGATATAATCTACCGTTAATTATAAATCGCTCAAGATTCTTGAAAATATTGTATGGGTTATTCAAAACGAAACGCCTCAGGGGAAACTAAGTTAACAACAAGTAGTTCCGTGAAGAACTAAACAACCTATTTTCATATATCGTACTAATATTAATTGCCCCTATCAACATACTTCAGTTTGATTGCTGTGATAGATTCGGAAATATTGAGAGCCGTCTAAATATTTTGGATGGTCACCATGTTGGATTTTGTATTATTGGCCTTAGATTTAAGTACTATTACATGGAGATTATTGTGTAGGTGTTGTATTCAAACTTCAATCGCATGATTACGACACAAGAAATAAAAGCGGGATTTTAAAATTTCGCTCAGCTGCCATCTTGTGGTTATGAAATAAATTTAAATGAATTAGAAGCCAGTCGATTATAAATTGTATAAGCATATACCGTATCAAGTTTCACTGCGCTCGGATGGTTAAAACGCAAGAAACGTCCATTTCAATATTTAAATTTCGCGTAGCCGCCATGTTGGATTTGTGCTCGCCAGGTTATTGAACGTCCCATAGGTGAACTTATGCTTATAGCCTGTATACACTTTTAAAATTTCAGTACAATTGCTGTAGTAGATTAATAGATATTGAGAACCGTCTAAATATTTCGGATGGTCGCCATGTTGGATTTTAATATATGTAGGCCAAAGAGCTATGTACTATTAGATGATGATTATTGTGTACGTTCATTATGCAAATGTTGATTTCGATCCCATGATTAGAACACAAGAAATACAAACTTAATTTTCGAAATTCGCACACCCGCCATCTCGAGGTTACGTAAACAATTGAACTAAATTAGATACCAATGCATTGCAATGTGTATAAATATTTCCTGTACGAAGTTTCATTGCGTTTGAATCTTTAAATCGCGAGAAAAGTCTATTTAAAAATTTCAACTTCGCTTGGCCGCCATGTTCGTATTGTAGTTAACCGGATTTTGAAAGCCTCATAGATTAACTCCAGTAGTGCCTTTTATCTCCGTACAAAATTTCATGGTGATACCGGTAATAGTTTCAGAGATATAGAATGCCGGTGAAATATTTCGCACAGCCGCCATCTTGAGGTTATGTAAACAATTGAACGAAGTTAGATGTCGGTGCATTACAATTTGTATAAACATATACTGTACAAAGTTTCATTGCGATTGGTTGGTTAAATCGCGAGAAACGTCTATTTAAACGTCGCAAATTTGCTTTGCTGCCATGTTGGTTTTGTAGTTACCAGATTTTCAAAAGGCACATAGGTGAACTTCTAGTAGTTCCCTTTATCACCGTAAAAAAATCCAGGGTGATATCGGTAATAGTTTCGGAGATATTGAATGCTGGTGAAATATTTCGCACAGCCGCCATGTTGGATTGGTGAGACGTAACAAAATTTGAAGGGCACGGTCGTTGTCATCCAGAATAGTGCTATGAACTTACCGAGTTTCATTGAAATCGCTCCAGCCGTTTAGATTTTATTAGACACACACACACACACACACACACACACACACATACGCACACACACAAGGACAAAAGGTGATCTCATAAGTCTATTTTTTCAAAATTGAAAATAGGCTAAAAATGGTCGAATATTTTTGATGTAAATTCGCCTTTTGAGGTGGAATATTAACTCTATTTTTAGCCTACTTTTCACATTTTGCAACAAGTAGTTCCGTGAAGAACTATACAGCCTATTTTCATATATCCTACTTGTGTTAATTGCCACTATCAACATACAAAATTTCAGTTTGATTGCTGTAATAGATTCGTAGATATGAGAACCGACTAAATATTTCGGATGGTCGCCATGTTGGACATTATTTATGTAGGTCCTAGATTTATGTACTGTTACATGAAGATTATTGTGTACGTGTAGCATTCGAACTTCAATCGCATGATTAGGACACAAGAAGTAAAAACTAGATTTTAAAATTTCGCACAGCTGCCATCTTGTGGTTATGGAAACAATTGAAATAAATTAGATGCCAGTGGATTAACATTCATATAAGGATTTACTGTACCAAGTTTCACTGCACTCGGATGGTTAAATTGCGAGAAACGTCCATGTGAATATTTATACTTCGCGTCACCGCCATGTTGGATTTGTGATCACCAGGTTATTGAAAGTCCTATAGGTAAACTTATGTTCATAGCCCCTCTGAACATAAAAATATTCAGTTTGATTGCTGTAATAGATTCGTAGACATTCATAGCCGTCTAAATATTTCGGATGGTCGACATGTTGGATTGTTAAATGTATAGGCCATAGAGTCATGTACCATTAAAGGAAAATTATTGCGTAGGTTCATTATTCGAACTTCCACTTCGATCGCATGATTCGACACAAGAAATAAAAAATTAATTTTAAAATTCGCACTGCCGCCATCTTGAGGTTAGGTAAACAATTGAAATAAATTAGATACCCGTGCATTACAATGTGTATAAACATTTCCTGTACCAAGTTTCAATGCGTTCGGAACATTGAATCGCGATAAAGGTCTATTTAAATTTACAAATTCGCTTGGCCGCCATGTTCGTTTTGTAGTTAACCGGTTTTTGAAAATCTTATAGGTGAACTTCCAGCAGTGCCCTTTATCTCCGTACAAAATTGCAGGGTGATATCGCTAATAGTATCAGAGATATAGAATGCCGGTGAAATATTTCGCACAGCCGCCATCTTGTGATTATGTAAACAATTGAACGAAGTTAGATTTCGGTGCATTACAAAGTGTATGAACATATACTGTACCAAATTTTATTGCGTTTTGTTGGTTAAATCGCGAGAAACGTCTATTTAAAAGTCGCAACTTCGCTTGGCCGCCATGTTGGTTTTGTAGTTACCATTTTTATCAAGAGTCACATAGGTGAACTTCTAGTAGTTTCCTTTGTCACCGTAAAAAATTCCAGGGTGATATCGGTAATAGTTTCGGAGATATTGAATGCTGGTGAAATATTTCGCACAGCCGCCATGTTGGATTGGTGAGACGTAACAACATTTGAAGGGCACGGTCGGGGTCGCCCGGAATAGTGGTATGAACTTACCGAGTTACATTGAAATCGCTCCAGCCGTTTAGAATTTATTAGGGACACACACACACACACACAACTCACACACACACACACCCGGACAAAAGGTGATCTCATAAGCCTATTTTTTCAAAATTGAAAATAGGCTAAAAATTAGTAAAAAGTAGACTTATGAGATCGGGCACGGTCGACTCTAGAAAGGTCGGAAGGTTCAACCTGACAACACTGTAGCTACGGCTATTGTCAGTCATACTTCGTCACGAGCGCCTGATCTGAAACAGCTGTTAGCTAGCAAGGGAGGCGACAAAAACTACGGAATTAATATTGGACAAACATAATGTACATGTTTAGCAAAACATGTGTTGATTTTTATTTACACATGACCAGTGTTACAATCGGAAATAAATGAATAGCGTGCATATGATCATGAAAAGTTATTATAAGAGCCAAGCAGCTGATATTAGGCATGAGTGACACGGAAATAATTTACCAACATAAAAGTGTTTAGCAAAATGAAGAAAATTATTTTGGTTTCTTTTCGCATTTTACTACTCTGAAGTATGGTAATAAAACAATTGGCGGTGTTATAATAATAATAATGTGGAGTAAGTAGAAGCAATTGAGGGTTATGTGATGCAAAAATGTAGGCTATCTCCCATAACATCTTCACACTGTAGGCCAATAAACCCTCGATTCCGCCGCACATGTATGTAGATAATTTACTACCATTATAGAAATAGTCTGTTGCTGCTGGTATTCCATAACTGTATCAGATTACTTCTGTTTCCTTCCTAAAATACTGTACGGTAACTTTCTCTTCCCATAACCAAGTTTGCTGACATCAATAGCATCATTCCTTGCCTGTGAATAATTGTTTAGCAATAACTGAAAGTATTTTTTCACTGAATTGACTAATTTATGCAATCTACGAACCATTTCGAAGGTTCCCTAATCCACGCCTGGCGCAGATTTTCGTCACTTGGGAACCTTACTTGGTTAATTTGCATTACAGTTGGGGATACAACATGTATCTGGCATTGTTACGGAGCCGAAACATTCCAGGAAAATCAAAGTTTAAAACATGAAGTACGAAATGTGATAATTCCATGTACCGTAGGCATTTAAAAATACCATATTTGCCAGATACAGAGAACACTCGTCAGTGTGTTCTCGATTAGGGATTACAGTAAAAAAAACTCATCTAGAAGGGTAGTATAAACGCTACTATAAAGCGTATAAACGTACAAAGCGTAAGAAACAAAATATAGAAGGATATATCCCTATGAGATAAACAAGAACACCTGCCAGACTGAACGTTCCCTCGTGTTCCCGCCTGACAAGGGTATGACTGATGAACATGTTGCCAAGTCTCAGCCTTCCGACCTGTCTAGAGTCGACCGTGGATCGGGCAAATGTCTGTCTGTCTGTCTGTGTGTGTGTGTGTCCCCTATCAACTCCTAAACGGCTGCAGCAATCAAAACAAAATTTGGTAGGAGTAAAGATCTATACCTGAATATCTCACGGCCATATTTGAAAATGATGTCAGTGCTACCAACTGCTGAAAAATCGCAATTGAAATTTGAGCTCCATGTTGGATATCTTGGAAGGTATGAAAGGGAGCTATTTAAAAATTGGCACACGTATAGATAATAATATTGTGGTTTAATTTCCAGGAGGCCATACATGGCAGTGTTGCCAAAATGATTATAAGCCTGCTGTTAGGTCCAAATTTTAAATGCATATAACTTCTACACTATCAATTGGATTTCAACCAAATTTCGTATGTGCTATGCGTACATAAACATATATAACTGAGCGTATTCTTAAGAGCCACCAGGGTTGCAAACTGTTAATAAATAAGAGTTTAGTGCTTTTCAGTCGGTCAACACGAATGTTGACCGACTGAAAAGCACTAAACTCTTGTTTACTAAGGCAACACTGAAAATATGGCTTCAAACACCACACTGTTAATAAATGCTCTCATTTTTTATCCAAATACCCATATATCAGAAAGTATGTAAGCCGACAGCTTTAAACTATGCACACGTATAGTACCTGACATTCTATATTAATTTGGAGTAACTTATATACGTCAGTGCTACCAACATGATTCTAAGCCTGCTGAGAGGTCCAACTTTAAATACATGTAACTTCTATACTATCATTTGGATTTCAAGCAAATTTCGTGTGTGCTATGTGTACCATAACAGGTATGACTAAGCGTATTCTTAAGAGCAACCAGGGATGCCAACTGTTAATAAATGCTGTCTCTATTTTTATTACCCTAATATCAATATATCAGAATGTATGCTAGCCAATGGCTCTAAACGTTGCACATGTATAGTACCTGGTATTCTAGATTAATTTGGAGTAACTAATAAACGTCAGTGCTGCCAACATGATTCTAAGCCTACTTATAGGTCCAATATTAAATACCATGTAACTTCTATACTAACTAATGGATTTCATTCAAAATTGGCACAACAATAGATCGTATTATTTCAGATTATTTCTGACCAATACATGGATGACATTGTTGCCAACATGATTTTACGCGCGCTGTTAGATCCAATGTTTAACTGCATGTAACGTCCACGCTATCCATTGGACTTACCCAATTTTTGTATTCTGTACCTTAAGAGATGGAACTAAGAATATATTCAGTGACCAGGGCTGCCAACTGTAGTTCCCTATTAGGCTACATCATGCCAGGTATACAGTATTTTGAACTAATTAGAAATTTCGATATTACCAACTTAATTTCGTCATTATTCTAGATAGATCCAAATAGATTAATCATTGGCATGAATCTGAAATTTTAAGAAAAGTAGGCTCTTTAGTTCGTCAAGGAACTTCTTGTTTAAATCTATAAATGGCCTGCAGAGTGCAGAATTATTTAGTTGACAATATGAGACCCTCATGTGGCAGCCACAAATATCACTGGGCGAGTCTGGAATATCCCCCATACAGTCTGGGCCTCGCCCCTAGTGATTTCCAAGTTTATGGTCCGCTGAAGAATTACTTGGCAGGTCAGCGATTCACATGCAACGATGACGCCAAGACAGCAGTCCAACGATGGTTCCACAGTCAGCCGACTGAATTCTACCTCAGTGGTATCTCAAATTTTGTGTTCTTTTCCGACCCCGACGGTATTAGGGTATCCGAGGCCTAGGGAGTCTTTCACTTTCCCGCATTAATTGGCCCTTGTCTCATCTTTCCTGATCCCTCCTCCTTCGAGGGGTCAGACCTCTTGTTTTCTTTTCATTGTGTTTCCTTTTCTCTTTACTGTTTTTGTTACTTGGTTCCCCGTGTATCTAAATTCCCTTTAGCGATTTTTAAAAGGTATTTTTAATCTACGTTGCATTTTGTCTGTTATTTGGATCTAAATTTCCTCTCGCGATTGTTTTCAACCTCAATTGCATTTTGTAAAGATTGACAATCTAAATTGCTTTTTAGTTAGTCTTTCAATGTAGGTTCAGGGCATTTTAGTAAGTATTTTGAATTTCAATTGCATTTTGTAAGTATTTTCAACCAAACCCTCATTTCGCAAGAATTTTAAATCTAAATTGCATTTTGTTTGGCGGGCATTTTGCAAATATTTTGATTCTCAATTGCATTTTGTGGATATTTTGAATCTAAATTACATTTTGTCAAGTATTTTCAATCTAAATTGCATTTTGTAAGTATTGTCAATCCACATGAGTTGTTTGAATCTACCGTACATTTCGTAAGCATTTTGAATTTCAATTGCATTTTGTAGGTATTTTGATTTTCAATTGCACTTTGTGAATAATTTGGATTGGAACTAGAATATTTCATTCTGAATTGCATTGTGTATTTTCAATTTCAATTGCATTTTGTAAGTATTTTGAACCTCAATTGCATTTTGTACGTATTTTCGATCGCATTTGCATTTTGTAAGTATTTTGAATTTCAATTGCATTTTGTAAATATTTCGACTCCACATTGCATTGTGTACGTATTTTGAAGCTAGCCTACATTTTGTGGGTATTTTTCAATTCTTTTTGTGAATCATTTCGTTCTAAATTTCCTTTTGTAAGAACATTTTGTGAGTTGTTTCAATCTGAGTTCCTTTTTGTAAGTATTTTCCGTCTCACTTAATTTTCGTTCTGGTTTCCATTTCATTATCATTTTCGCTATCACCGATATCATTAGGGGCCGATAACCTAGATGTTAGGCCCCTTAAAACAACAATTATCATCATCATCATCCCTGAGATGTAAGTCAGGGTGTAAATGTAGCCTCCGGAGCAACAACAACAAAAAAGAGGACAACGGAGGTTTTCGCTGCGGAAAACGAAAACCTTCGTTGTGAGCCCACATGTCGACCCGGTTAATAGCTACAGTAGCTGCAATTGCCGTTCCACGATTGCCATAATTCCAGAGCTGTAATGCAGAGCTATATCGTCTATATACAGCGATGGAACTACCGTGGACCGGCGGCGGCAACAATGCCGTTTATGCCAATCGTGAACAAGGTGACACTCAGCACAGAACCCTGAGGAGAGAGGAACGGTTCAGCGACGTTTCTCTTCCTCTCCTAAACATAGGGCTGGTCACGAATCTGCTGGTCATCCCGCTCCCACCACCACCAGTGGATCGGTGCCAGCAGGAGCGGCCTTGTTTTGTAAGGAACTGGCGTCTGTGGGGAAGGGACCATCTACTTTCCCAAATAGACGTGAGCGCCGTTCAAGAAAGAAATCTCTTCGGGAAGTGTCGGGGACAGACACCCAGTCTTCGGACCGGGAGAAAGTCCCTCGACACCGCTCTCGCTCTTCCCTAAGAGCGAGACTCGTGAAGTCCGACGTGGACAGCGCGCCATTCATGGTCTGCCTGCTCCATTTTCTTCGTCTTCGGACGGAGATGTGGAGATTGAGGTGTGCTCTCCTGCCCCATCATCTCCTACTAGAGATGGGGAAGGGTGGCAAACGGTCAAGCGTAAGTAGAAGACCCACTTCTACTTAAGTCCACACCATGGCACTATTACAATGGAACTGTAATAGCTATTCTGGTCATCTCGCTGAGTTACGTCAGTTAATATCTTCGTTTTCGGCAACCATTGTCTGTCTTCAGGAATCCAGGTTTCGTCCTGGACATGAGACAACAATGCGTCACTTTAAACTCTTCTCTAAAGACCGGGTGGACGGAGCTGTGGCCGTCGGTGGAGTCTGCACTTCGTCCACTCTAGCCTCTTTGGTGAAGAGGTGCCGTTGCGTACTCAGCAAGAAGCAGTTGCAGTTCGTACTTCGTTACCAGTATGTAACGTGTACATCCCTCCTGATTCTCAACTGGATTACGGCCAGCTGGTGGATCTAGTCTCTCAGCTCCCCCTTCCTTTTCTCCTTCTGGGAGATGTTAATGCCCACAACACCATCTGGGGCTCCGCTACCACTAGCGGTAAAGGGAGAGATTTTGAGAGGCTGATCAGGCGGCTGGACCTGTGTTTGATGAACCCAGGGGAACCTACGCACTTCTCTATTGCTCACGGCACTTATTCAAGTGTCGATATCACCTTATGCAGTCGTGCGCTGGATCCCCTGCTACAGTGGGGTGTACACGACGACCTTTGTAATAGTGGCCATTTCCCGATTATCGTTACTCTTCCGAACCAGAGAGCCATCAAGTTACCAAGTCGATGGCTTCTCCGTCGGGCTGATTGGCCAACTTTCACGGCATGTGCGGTATTTGCCGAAGATACTTTTGAGAGTGTCAACGATCATACCATTCACATAACGAATGGTATTTTGGCTGCTGCTGAGGAAACAATACCTTCCTCATCCGGCAAGCTTGTCCCTTGGTGGACAGCCGAGATTGCAGCAGCCATTAAAGATCGTCGACGTGCTTTCGAATGCTATAGAAGGCAAAACACTATGGCCAACCTTATCACCTTCAGGTTGCGTGCTAGAGCCCGATATCTGATTCGGGAGAGTAAGAAAACGACGAGGGAAAAGTATGTGTCGTCTATGACCGCGCACACTCCTTCATCTCAAGTGTGGACTAAACTTCGTCGGATCTCCGGACTCCCGACATCATTGTCGATACCCGGAGTATCCATCAATGGAGACATCATCACGGACCATCTCGCCATTGCCAACAGTATTAGATCGCACTTATCCGATGTATCCTGCTTTGGGAGTTACGATCCTACATTTCTGACTCTGAAGCGGGAGGCAGAGACTCACCCCTTGTCCTTTGCCACTGCTGCTTCGGAGTCCTACAATGTACCATTCTCTGAATGGGAACTGCGCAGTGCGCTTGTACTGTGCAGGGATACGGCTCCTGGACCGGATAACATACATAATCAAATGTTAAAACATCTGTGCGAATCCAGTATAAAACAACTGTTGATCCTCTTCACTCGTATATGGATTGATGGGGAGTTTCCATCTCAATGGCGAGAGGGGATCGTGATACCGATTCCCAAGACGGGAAAGGATCCCAAGCCTGTAAGCAAGTATGTGCCCATTTGTCTGACAAATGGCCTATGTAAGCTGCTAGAGAAGATGGTGAACTGTCGACTGGTGTGGTTCTTGGAGGAGAAAGGTCTCCTGTCTGAGTACCAGTGTGGATTTCGCTCTGATAGGTCCACCACCGACCATCTGGTGCGACTTGAGAGCGGCATACAGGAGGCATTTCTCCGAAAGCACCTTCTAGTCACGGTTTTCTTTGACCTCGAGAAAGCCTACGACACCACATAGCGCTACGGTATCCTTTCCACCCTTCACAAGTGGGGACTCCGTGGTAATCTACCGACTTTCATTCCGTGTAAGGGTCGGTAGGACATTATCGCAATACTATACTCAAGAAAATGGAGTTCCTCAGGGTTCTGTGCTGAGTGTCACCTTGTTCGCGATTGCCATAAACGGCATTGTTGCCGCCGCCGGAAGATGACAGACTGAAGTGAAGGAGATGTAGCAAAGCAGCGGACCTTGGACTGCGGGATAAACGCTAAAGAGAGAGCGAGAGTAAGTGTGCTTTACAGTGAGAGCCCTTCACAGTAAGTTCCATATGCGCCATCTCTCTATATATAAGAATGAAAGTGTGTCTGTTTTTACTGAATTCCTACGGAAATTTTCGTTATTAACGCGTTTCAGACTGTTTTTTGATGGATTCGCGCAAAAATATTTGTTTGTTTGTCTGTGTGTCTGTATGTCTGTTTGTCTGTCTGTGGACAACTTTGTTCCCTTATAACTCGAGAATGGCCTGGTGGATCGACGTAAAATTTGGTACTGATATTTATCAGAGGCACGACTCCCGTCATTGTTGTATCTCTTCTCCGTACCTCTCTCAAAAGAGGAAAGGAAGGAAGGAAGATTGTAGTTTTACGTGACCGTGAATCTTGTGATTATGAGCCACGGGACCTCCTTTTTACGTGGAATCCGAACCACAGGACATGGCATTTCACTTCGAAAATCTCACATGCATTGACCGGGAATCGAACCTGGACCGCCTTGGTGAGAGGCATACAGCTAGACCGCTGAGCCACCCCCTTAAAATGCATGAAAAATAGCCGTAGAAGGGCCAAACAAAGCTCAAAGGGCCCCGAAAACCACATTTTAAGGCCCTAAAACCAATAGTTTTTGAGTTATTCCCAGAAAACTAATTTCATTTAATAAAATATAAAGTATGCAACCCGGTAACTATGGCAACAGAATCTCACAGGTCCATCTATTTCTGTAAGTCGCAATACAATTCCAATTATTACATTGCTGTGAAAGTTTGCAAACGGCTATAAGGTTATCACGGAACCAAATTACGCTGTAAAATTCATCAATACATACAGTATACAGCGCTTAAGGGCGTCAAGGGGTACTCGAGATTTTTTCACGCGATTTTCACGTGTGGGTGTGGTACGGAAGGTCTATTTAATCCCTATCTGTATATAATTATACAATTATTATTATTATTATTATTATATTATGGCACACAACGATGAGACAAAGCTCATTTTCAGCCCCTCGGTGTCCCAAACAAAACACTGGGGCCCTAAAGGGTCCCCGAAAACTACATTTTAAGGCTCTATACCCCACAATTTCTGAGATAATCCCTGAAAACTAATTTAATAAACTAATCAAGAAATGCAAGCCGGTAACCATGACAACAGTATCTCAAGAGGTGACATTCAACTTTCCATCTCTTTCTGTAAGAAGCAATGCCACTCCATTTATTACATTTGTGTGAAAGTTTGCAAATGGCTATAAGGTTATCACGGAACCAACTAAGACTGTAAAATTCATCAGTGTGCTTAAGGGAGTCAAGGGGCACTCTATAATTTTTTCACCCGACTTACACGTGCGATATGTTGTACAGAAGGTCTATTATATCTCCAAACAGCAACATTATTTTCAAAAATTCCTGAATTGAAATAGTATTTTTGTGGCTTTTTGGGAATTTGGGCCATTGGAGGCTAAAAAACTGAATTTTCGTGCACCACAAGCCGATATAAATTTATTGAAGGGGTCTTCCTGTGGATGGGGACTTAACAGAACGGTGAGGGTCAGTTTTTATGAGACATGTATTGCGTTTCGTTTATGAGGTATTCAAGTTTATTTTCACGTCAGGTAGTACACGTTAGGTGAATTTAGTTTGAGAGCACATTTTAACTAATAATTCTTTTTTGTCAACAAACGGGTTCATCGTAGGGATGATTTTGTTTGAGTTAGTTATCGTTGTTTTAAAGGGTGGAACTACGAGGTCATCTGCCCCTTGAATTTGTTTGATACTGTGTGGTTGATATATCCATATTTGGACATCTGGGTGATACGTTGTAGTCAATATAGTTAGTTTGCCTCATGGCCACTAGCTGCCTTTGCTCTTGCATAAATACACCTATCTATAAATGTATGATTGTTTGTTTATTAAAATTTCAATTTTGTTTCTTTTACGCGTTTCGGTATGTTTTTTGACGGATGCAAGCAAAACGTGGATTTGTGTGTCTGTCTTTATGTGTATCTTTATGTACGCCTATAACTCGGGTTCGGATACTTGGAGCAACGTAAAATTAGGTAGGTATCCATGAGGGTCAATACACTATCATTTATAAAACTCTTCACTGTACTTCTCATAGAAGGGTGGGTATAGGGAAAAACGTTTCAAAATACATGCTAAAATAGGCAAAATATAAAAATTGTCCTAGAAGGACGACCAAAGCATATGTTGCGCTTCTCAATGTGAGACACAAAATTCGGGAGTCTATAAAGGGTCTCCGAAAACCACATGTTAAGGCACTTAAATTAACAGTGTCTGTGATATTCTCAGAAAACTAACTTTGCTCTGATATACTTATGAAGGAACCATTGCAACAGTAGCTGAATTGATAACATCTGGTTATTCATACCAAAGACCGTTCGAAGAACGGGTACTTCTGCTAGTCTTATATAAGGGCACAACTAAAATTGCTGCATTATTGAACATAAAACTTTTGAGGATGTAGATGAGGTAGATGTTAGTTATTGCTGTTTTAAGAGGCGACGCGGCGATCATCTGCCCCTGTAAAACGAATGTTATTCGTGAAATTGTCTTTGAATGCATTCCATTTATTCGACTCATACTGACTATGCCAATGTTCCTTCTCTGAAAACATTTTGCAGGCCAACAAAGACACACACTTAGAATATGGACAAGGACTCGTCAAATTCGTAGAATGTTTGCATTTGGAAGAAGACTGGCGATCACGTGCAGCTACGCAACGCGGCTTGCTCTCTAATGGGCAGTAATTATTTTATTATTAGCGGTTTCTTAGTTTCAGTGATCTAATTTAACATAATAATGGTGTAGTTTTGTGAAACTATATTTTTCTATTTAAATTATAGAATGTGTACCCACCGTTAGCGGGTTCTTTATTAATTCCTATGTTATCATCTCCAGCATCCAACATATCGATATTTGCCCCCCAGGGGCTCACATCTAGTGGGACGTTGGTTGGCGACCACGGGTCCCCAGCTGAGTCCGGCATTGCTTCCACTTACTTCTGCCGGGCTCCTCTCCGTCTTCTTTCCTGTCGACCTCACTTGGTCAACTCTTGTTCTCTTCCGACCCCGGCGGTATTAGGTTATACGAGGCCTAGGGAGTCTCTTCCTTTCCCGCCTTAATTGGCACTTGTCTCATCTTTTCTGATTCCCTCCTTTTGTGAGGGATCAGCCTTCTTTTTTTTTTCCTTTTACCTCCTGCCTTGTGCTCTAGGCCCTTACGGAGGCAGGGTGTATGTAGCCCCACCACTTCTGGTGCACCCTAGATAATGCTACACCCTCAGGGGCTCACGGCTGGTGAGTTCGGGAGTTGGCGACCCCGAGGGATGCCTGAGCTGGGTCCGTTTTCCCCTTTTGTCCCTTACCTTCGGGGCGGACCCTCTCCTCTTTCACTTTTCTATCTGCCTTTCATGGCTCTCCTTCCTTCCAAGTCCCTCAATCCGCATTCTTCGAGGGTTGAGGGCAATTATTATCCTCCTGTCCTTTATTTGCCTTATTCTCCTTTAGTTTTCCATTTCTCCTTCTAGTATGTAGGTTGGTAGTTAGTTTTAGTTTTAAGATTGCATTTTTTTTTCATCTTCACGATCACCCAAACCATCAGGGGCCGATAGCCTAGCTGTTAGGCCCCTTAAAACAACAATTATCATCATCATCATCATATATAAGTTTAAATTTTATCTAAAATAGCTGCAAAATGAAAGTGATTGCGTACCATGTGCCATTAAATATGTAGGAATCTTTTTATCACAGAGAATTCGGGTGACTTGTGTCCACTTAAGCCAAGCTGCGTTTACTCTCGCTCGGGTATCAGAAGTAGGATCGCAGCTAGAGGTAACGATGGATCCTAGGTACTTAAAGTGCCCCCCAAGGGGCTCACTTCTAGTGGGCGTGGGTTGGCGACCACGGGGCCCCTGCTGAGTCCGGCATTGCTTCCACTTACTTGTGCCGGGCTCCTCTCCGTCTTCTTTCCTATCGACCTCACTTGGTCAACTCTTGTTCTCTTCCGACCCCGACGGTATTAGGGTATCCGAGGCCTAGGGAGTCTTTCACTTTCCCGCCTTCTTTGGCCCTTCTCTCATCTTTCCTGATACCCTCCTTCTGTGAGGGGTCAGCCTTTTTTTATTTTCCTTTTACCTCCTGCCTTGTGCTCAAGGCCCTTAAGGAGGCCGGGTGTATGTAGCCCCACCCATTCTGGTGCACCCTAGATAATGCTACACCCTCAGGGGCTCACGGCTGGTGAGTTCGGGAGTTGGCGACCCCAAGGGATTCCTGAGCTGGGTCCGTTTTCCCCTTTTGTCCCTTACCTTTGGGGCGGGCCCTCTCCTCTCTCCCCTCCCCTCTCCTCTCATCTTTTCAATATATTTCCTTTTTCTTTAAGATACCCGCACTGTTTTTGTTACTTGGTTCACCGTGTATCTAAATTCCCTTTTAGCGATTTTTTAAGGTATTTTTAATCTACGTTGCATTTTGTAAGTTTTTTCGATCTAAATTACATCTTGCGATTGTTTTCAACTTCAATTGCAGTTTGTAAAGATTGACAATCTAAATTGCTTTTTGGTAAGTC
Organism: Meconema thalassinum; assembly: GCA_946902985.2. NCBI lineage: Eukaryota > Metazoa > Arthropoda > Insecta > Orthoptera > Tettigoniidae > Meconema > Meconema thalassinum. The sequence continues at coordinate 507,274,686 of OX336392.1, read as the reverse complement.
TTTCGATGCAGGTAGCCGGGCCTTTAAGTGAGAATTTTGAAATTCAATTGCATTTTGTAAGTATTTTCACCAAAACCGCATTTCGCACGAATTTTGTTTGGTGGGCATTTTGCACATATTTTGATTCTTAATTGCATTTTGTGGGTATTTTGAATCTAAATTACATTTTGTCAAGTATTTTCAATCTAAATTGCATTTTGTAATTATTGTCAATCCACATGAGTCGTTTGAATCTACCGTACATTTTGTAAGCATTTTCAACTTCAATTGCATTTTGTAAGTATTTTGAATTACAATTGCACTTTGTGAATAATTTTGATTGGAACTGGGATATTTCAATCTGAATTGCATCGTGTATTTTCAATTTCAATTGCATTTTGTAAGTATTTTGAACCTCAATTGCATTTTGTACGTAATTTCGATCTCATTTGCATTTTGTAAGTATTTTGAATTTCAATTGCATTTTGAAGGTATTTCGACGCTACATTGCATTTTGTACGAATTTTGAACCTAGCCTTCATTTTGTGGGTATTTTTCAATCTATTCCTTTTTTGAATCTTTTCGTTCTAAATTCCCTTTTGTAAGAACATTTTGTGAGTTGTTTCAATCTGAGTTCCTTTTTGTAAGTATTTACCGTCTCACTTAATTTTCGTTCTGGTTTCCGTTTCATTATCATTTTCGCTATCACCCAGATCACAAGGGGCCGATAACCTAGATGTTAGCTTGCCACGGTGGGTGAGTGGTTATAGTGTCGGACTACCAACCCCAAGATTGCGGGTTCGCCCCTGGCCATGGTAAGTGATTTTTGAAGGCGACAAAAATCACGATGATCATGTCATACTTTGTTGGCATGTTATAGAACCCATTTGAATTCAGTAGGCCGTGTTCAATGGCAAAATTAATCTCGGGATTTTCCGCCAACACAAAGTTGCTCCATTCTCTACTTGAAAGCGCTGTAGTGTCAAGGAGTTTAGATATCTAACCTCCTTGACTTTCATAGCGTTCAAAGGAACGACGAAATTCGACATGCAAGCTACCCTCTGGGTGTCAATTAACAAAGCTTGCACCAGGCACCCGAGGCCATACGATATTATTATTATTATTATTACCTAGATGTTACGCCCCTTAAAACAACAATATCATCATGATCATCACTTAAAGTGCATGGACTTCTGCAGGTCTTGATTATTAATTCTGTGGGTACCGCTTTGCGGGCTATATTCGAAATATTGTCTTCGGGATGTTGTGGTGCAGTCCATATTCCGCCAGTCAGTCATTCCAAGCACACTTACTATGCTTGCTTATCATTTGACCAAGTTTCTTTTATAGCAGTTATTTTTAAGTGCATCTCTATATTCTTTGGAACTCATGTCATAACATTAAAATATCATCAGTTTCTTTTGACAAATTACAAAATGCTCTCTTATGGAAGCCATGATACTGTTTCCCAAAGAAATGGCAGCTTTATCGTTATTCCTTTGTTACGAAATGGTGTCACTTCCCGATTTAACATGGTTAAAATGGGAGACAATTTGCTAGTGGCAAACCTAGTGGTGTGACCTGGTAACTAACTCCAAATTCATGGAGGTGCGTATACGGATATGAATAAATAAATTGTCTGGAAAGAATGTGTCAGAATTTATACCTCAGAGTTGCTGAAGCAATTTTTGATAGATAAAAGAATTACTTAGGAGGATAATATTTGTTTGTTTGTTTGTTTGTATGTATGTTTACGAGAGTTAAGACTTACGTTATATAATAAAATAAGAAAAGTGTGTTCAAGTGTAGTATTAATATGCAAGACATAATAACAATCATTAGTCCTTGCACCCAGGGGCTCACATCTAGTGGTGCCGGGCTCCTCTCCTTCTTCTTTCCTGTCGACCTCACTTGGTCACCTCTTGTTCTCTTCCGACCCTGACGGTATTAGGTTATCCGAGGCCTAGGGAGTCTTTCAATTTCCTGCCTTAATTGCCCCTTGTCTCATCTTTCCTGATACCCTCCTTCTGTGAGGGGTCAGCCTTCTTTTTCTTTTCCTTTTACCTCCAGCCTTGTGCTCAAGGCCCTCGAGGAGGCAGGGTGTATGTAGCCCCACCACTTCTGGTGCACCTTAGATAATGCTACACCCTCAGGGGCTCACGGCTGGTGAGTTCGGGAGTTGGCGACCCCGAGGGATTCCTGAGCTGGGTCCTTTTTGCCCTTTTGTCCCTTACCTTTGGGGCGGCCCCTCTCCTTTCTCCCCTCTCCTCTCCTCTCCTCTTTTCGTTATATTTCCTCTCTCTTTATGATTCCCGCACTGTTTTTGTTACTTGGTTCACCGTGTATCTAAATTCCCTTTTAGCGATTTTTTAAGGTATTTTTAATCTACTTTGCATTTTGTAAGTTTTTTCGATCTAAATTACATCTCGCGAATGTTTTCAACCTGAATTGCATTTTGTACAGATTGACAATCTAAATTGCTTTTTAGTAAGTCTTTCAATGCAGGTGGCCGGGCCATTTAGTGAGTATTTTGAATTTCAATTGCATTTTGTAAGTATTTTCAACCAAAACCGCATTTTGCACGAATTTTGAATCTAAATTGCATTTTGTTTGGTGGGCATTTTGCACATATTTTGATTCTCAATTGCATTTTGTGGGTATTTTGAATCTAAATTACATTTTGTCAAGTATTTTCAATCTAAATTGCATTTTGTAAGTATTGTCAATCCACATGAGTCGTTTGAATCTACCGTACATTTTGTAAGCATTTTCAATTTCAATTGCATTTTGTAAGTATTTTGAATTTCAATTGCACTTTGTGAATGATTTGGATTGGAACTGGGATATTTAAATCTGAATTGCATTGTGTATTTTCAATTTCAATTGCATTTTGTAAGTATTTTGAACCTCAATTGTATTTTGTCCGTCTTTTCGATCTCATTTGCATTTTGTAAGTATTTTGAATTTCAGTTGCATTTTGTAAGTATTTCGACGCTAATTTTGTACGTATTTTGAATCTAGCCTACGTTGTGTGGGTCTTTTTCAATCTATTCTTTTTGTGAATCTTTTCGTTCTAAATTCCCTTTTGTAAGACTATATTGTGAGTTGTTTCCATCTGCGTTTCTCTGTGTAAGTATTTTCCGTCTCACTTAATTTTCGTTCTGGTTTCCATTTCATTATGATTTTCGCTATCACCCAGATCATTAGGGGCCGATCACCTAGATGTTAGGCCCCTTTAAACAACAATTATCATCATCATCAACCTTAAGGAGGCAGGGTGTATGTAGCCCCACCCCTTCTTGTGCACCCTAGATAATGCTGCACCTTCAGGGGCTCACGGCTGGTGAGTTCGGGAGTTGGCGACCCCAAGGGATTCCTGAGCTGGGCCCGTTTTCCTCTTTTGTCCCATACCTTTGGGGCGGACCCTCTCCTCCCTCCCCTCTCCTTTCCTCTCCTCTCCTCTTTTTATTATATTTCCTTTTCTCTTTAAGATTCCCGCACTGTTTTTGTTACTTGGTTCACCGTGTATCTAAATTCCCTTTTAGCGATTTTTAAGTCATTTTTAATCTACGTTGCATTTTGTAAGTTTTCCCGATCTAAATTACATCTCGCGATTGTTTTCAACCTCAATTGCATTTTGTAAAGATTGACAATCTAAATTGCTTTTTATTAAGTCTTTCAATGCAGGGAGTCGGGTCTTTTAGTGAGTATTTTGAATTTCAATTGCATTTTGTAAGTATTTTCAACCAAAACCGCATTTCGCACGAATTTTGAATCTAAATTGAATTCTGTTTGGTGGGCATTTTGCACATATTTTGATTCTCAATTGCATTTTGTGGGTATTTTGAATCTAAATTACATTTTGTCAAGTATTTTCAATCTAAATTGCATTTTGTAAGTATTGTCAATCCAAATGAGTCGTTTGAATCTACCGTGCATTTTGTAAGCATTTTCAATTTCAATTGCATTTTGTAAGTATTTTGAATTTCAATTGCACTTTGTGAATAATTTGGATTGGAACTGGGATATTTCAATCCGAATTGCATTGTGTATTTTCAATTTCAATTGCATTTTGTAAGTATTTTGAACCTCCATTGCATTTTGTACGTATGTTCGATCTCATTTGCATTTTGTAAGTATTTTGAATTTCAGTTGCATTTTGTAAGTATTTCGACGCTACATTGCATTTTGTACGTATTTTGAATCTACCCTACGTTTTGTGGGTCATTTTCAATCTATTCTTTTTGTGAATCTTTTCGTTCTAAATTCCCTTTTGTAAGACTATATTGTGAGTTGTTTCCAACTGAGTTTCTCTTTGTACGTATTTTCCGTCTCACATAATTTTCATTCTGGTTTCCATTTCATTCTAATTTTCGCTGTCACCCAGATCATTAGGGGCCGATAACCTAGATGTTAGGCCCCTTAAAACAACAATTATCATCATCATCATCATTAGTCCTTGCTGTAGTCTGTTATTGATTTTGTTCTATTTGGACATAGGCTATTATAATGTGGTATTTTCCACATATCTTCCCACAAAGCGAACATTCACATTCATCGGTCGGTTCATGGAATCTCTTGTTCTCGCATATTCTGTGATGAAATCCATGTATTGCGAGGCTTGTTGTGACGTGTCTCTGGTTTTGGCACTCATTCTTCCATCTGTCATCCATCATGGCTGTTGTGGTGTAAAAATCCAGGCCTATTGCTTTCTTCTTATGGTCTCTTATATTGATAAATTCCTGATAGGGTCTTGTGAATGGTAACCAATGCTGCAGCTTGATGTCTTCTATGAAATGTCTCTCTCATGAGGACGTATACCAGTCGTTATGGCGCTGTTTTTTCGACTTCTAATATTCTTTTCATGTCCCCTATCTTGAGTTTTTCCCAGATGATTTCTATGCCGTATGTTATGATTGGCGCCACTGTCGTTTTGAATAGTTGCATTGCTGTGTTTGTCGATAGATTGGTTATGTTTGGGATATTGTATGAGGCTTTGATGGCTGCCGCTGTTCTCTCCTGTATGTGTATACTGAATGATGTTGTAGTTGCCTGTGTAGTACCTCCCAGATATTCTCAATGCCCAGTTACATGTAGAGTCTGGTTGAATAGGGTTAGTCGATCTTTGGGTGTTGCCTTTCCACTGTTCTTAAACGTCATTTGTACTGTCTTTTCTTTGTTGATATCCATGTCGTGTTTATTTGTCCATATCTCTAATTTACAGAGCGCATCTTGTACGTCGTCTTTGTTTGCCGATCCTATCACGATATCGTCAGCGTATAGTATCATTTCAACTGTTGAGTTTTGTCCTATGATGCTTGTTACGTCCGCTGTATAGATGTTGAATAGCGTGGGGCTCAAGGGATCGCCTTGTAAGTTGTAATACTCCGTTCCTTTTTAATATTTTCTCGGAGACTTCAACATTATTGTTAACCTGGATGAGATTTTGAATGAGGTAGCATTCAATTGCTCTCACTATAGGGTCTCCCTCTTAGGTCATTTGTTTCAGCTTCCCAATTAATTTTCTTCTGTTCACTGAGTTGCATTACTTTTATCGCTTTAGCATTCCGGCTGGAACGTTCACTAACAGATGTGTCTTTTTCCTCATTCTATTTGCGCTCCTGTAATTACCAAATGTGATTTTTAACGTACCAGGTTCTTAGACTATAATTTGGATTGGACTACAATTTGGAGTGCTGTAAAGATTTCCCGCCATTTTTAAATCGACTTTCTTGGCCTCTTATCTCTTATCCTAATTGCAAGACAAAGTTAATTAAATCATGGCCATAGGACGCCCGATAGAATTCCGGCTTCTCTGATAGGTGGCAGTGCAGGTGGAACGTCAGAATTCGGGAGTAGATTGCCCAAATGCCTGGTGAGGTAGCCGAGGCTATACCAGAATCAGTCAGAGCCGCCCACTCTCGAACTTCAATAGGTTTCCATCGCTCATGATCCATACGGAAATGAAAGTGTAGGAGCCAACAAATCTCCGTTATCTTGGGCCGACAAACCGCTTTTAGACATGACTGTCTTTATGCCGACATTATTCATTGACGTCACAGTGGCTTGAACTAAAAATACACCCGCGCCACGGAACAAATATGTGTTTGTGAATTTCCTTCATCGCTGGCAGAACTCGGCCCGAGTACGATTCACACCAACATTGAATGAACGAAATTGTTCCGCCTCTTATTTACTGTAGATGGGGAAATAGCGTCTGACGTAACTTGCGTTGCCAAGAAATTGATCTTGGTGCTAACATAATGCCGAAATCTAGCACATCCACGTGCTTTCTCTTCTGCTGGTCTAATGTTTTAACCCTCCAAGGTCTCATAACTAGTGGGACGTGGATTAGCGACCACAGGACCACAGTTGAGACGGGCATTGCTTCCACTTACTTGTGCCAGGCTCCTCTGCCATTTTTCATGTCGACCTCCCTTGGTCAATTTCTTCCAACCGCGACGGTATTATGGTATCCGAGGCCTAGGGTATCTTCCAATTTCCCGCCTTAAAGGAAGTACGAATGGCAGTGAAATAAAACCATTCACGCTTTCTCTTGTATCTCCTAAAATGTTCAAGGTACGTTATGATATTTTCTGGAGATGTTTAGGAATCCTTAATGTAAGTTGTATTTCACAAATGTTATCACATATTGAACAGAAAGGTATTTATGGACATTTTTATTGGTGGAAATAATTCAAAACATTGACATATTTTTGTACCTTCTTCTCATCACCAACTGATGGAATTAAAATGAATTTTCTATTATAAGTTCATCAGTGTTGCTAATTTCTGGGAACTACAATATATTGTCTGCCTTACTCTGACGCGACTTCGGTGGCGTAGTTGGTAGCGCGCTGAGCTTCTATGCCCAAGATCGCGGGTTCAAATCCGGCTGAAGTCGTTGGATTTTTTAAGAGCGTTAAAAGTCCTTCAGTATGCCTTCCATAGGATGGAAAGTAAAGCCGGCGGTTCCATGTCATAGATTTATGGCATGTAAAAGATCCTACCACAGACAAAACTTGTGTGAAGCTAAATAATTTGTAGGTTAGATTTCGTTGGAACGCTCTATCAAAGTTCCAACGTTCATCACTAGGTATCAGTGATAAGAGAACATTATTTAACGACTGGAGGGCTACTCACAGACATTGCGCTGGCATGCTCGCTATATTTAACAGGACATGCGGGCAGGCACTGCACCGGACTATTAATACTGGTGATAACGCGGGACTCATTGCTCTGCTTCGGCAGCTCACGACTTAACATGAGAAAAAGTCACGAACACAGTAGGTACTAGAAATTTGATATAATAAAACAAACCAACCGTAAGAAGAGTGAAACGATTAAGTTTTTCTTTTGTTTTTCTTTTCATTTATTCTCCTGTCTTCAGCTCAAGGCCCTAAAGAAGGTAGGGTCTGTGTATGGTGTACCCTGGATAATGCTACACCCTCAAGGTGAGTTCAGGAGCACAAAGCAAAACACACAAATATATATATACGAGGGGTTTTACACTTTTTTCTACCTAAATGTAGTACATTACACATCAGTTGTAACGTCCACCTTCTCAACATAATCTCCTTATTACTTTATGCACCCCCCCCCCCAGGGTCTCACATCTAGTGGGACGTGGGTTGGCGACCACTGGGCCCCAGCTGAGTCCGGCATTACTTCCACTTACTTGTGCCGGGCTACTCTCCGTCTTCTTTCCTGTCGACCTCACTTGGTCAACTCTTGTTCTCTTCCGACCCCGACGGTATTAGGGTATCCGAGGCCTAGGGAGTCTCTTCTTTTCCCGCCTTAATTGTCCCTTATCTCATCTTTTCTGAAACCCTCCTTCTGCGAGGGGTCAGCCTTCTTTTTATTTTCCTTTTACCTCCTGCCTTGTGAAGGCCCTTAAGGAGGCAGGGTGTATGTAGCCCCACCACTTCTGGTGCACCCTAGATAATGCTACACCCTCAGGGTCTCACGGCTGGTGAGTTCGGGAGTTGGCGACCCCGAGGATTTCTGAGCTGGGTCCGGGTTTCCCCCTTTTATCCATTACCTGTGGAGCGGACCCTCTTCTCTTTTACTTTCCTTTCTGCCTTTCGTGGCTCTCCTTCCTTCCAAGTCCCTCAAACCGCATTCTTCGAGGGTTGAGGGCCTTTCTTTTCCTCCTGTCCTTTATTTGCCTTATTCTCCTTTTGTTTTCCATTCCTTCTTCTAGTATATAAGTTCGTAGTTAGTTTTAGTTATAGTTTACATTTCATTATCATCTTCACGATCACCCAAACCATTAGGGGCCGATAACCTAGATGTTAGGCCCCTTAAAACAACATGTATCATCATCATCATCATCATCTTTTCATTTAATCTCCTGCCTTCAGCTCAAGGCAAGTAGGCAGTGTGTGTGTAGCCCCACAACGTATGGTGTACCCTGGATAATGCTACACCCTCAAGGATTCATGGCTGGTGAGTTCAGGAGCACAAAGCAAAACACACAAATATATATATACGAGGGGTGTACTTTATTGTTTTACTACCTAAATGTAGTACATTACACATCAGTTGTTACGTCCACCTTCTCAACATAATATCCTTGTTACTTTATGCACGTTTGAAATCGATGTGTCAGTCTCTCAAGACCTTCCTGAAACCATTCTTTCAGAGTGCTGCGTACATATGCCTTGACAGCGACCACGCAGAGGTTTCTTCATGTTCCCGAACAATGATAATCACTTGGTGCCAAGTCGGGAGAGTATGGTGGATTTGGCAGCACCGTGAATCCCATTTGGTCAATGGCAGTCTCTAACACAAACACCGGTTATCAGACAGTCTACACACGTCCAAAGTACACACACACACACACACACACACACACACACACACACACACACACACACTAGTCTCTCGACAAGTGTCGGGGTGGGCATTCCCATGTTGCAGAAGCACACCTTTAGCCCATTTTCCTGACCGCTTATTTTGAATGGGACGGCGTAAGCGCTTAAGGGTTGCCACATATGCTGCCCTGTTAATCGTGGCCCCCGATTCCAGCCAGTCAATCACGATGATGCCCTTTGTGTCCCAGAACACTGTCGCCATTCGCTTGTCAACGGATGGCACTGTTCGACATTTCTTTGGCAGTGGACTACCCCTATGCTTTCATTGCATCACCCCCAGGGGCTCACATCTAGTGGGACGTGGGTTGGCGACCACGGGACCCCAGCTGGGTCCGGCATTGCTTCCACTTACTTGTACCGGGCACCTCTCTGTCTTCTTTCCTGTCGACCTCCCTTGGTCAACTCATGTTCTTTTCCGACCCCGACGGTATTAGGGTATCCGAGGCCTAGGGAGTCTCTTCCTTTTCCGCCTCTATTGGCCCTTGTCTCATCTTTCCTGATCCCTTCCTTCTGGGAGGGGTGAGCCTTCTTTTTCTTTTCCTCTTATCTCCTGCCTTCTGCTCAAGGCCCTCAAGGAGGCAGGGTGTATGTAGCCCCACCACTTCTGGTGCACCCTGGATATTGCTACACCCTCAGGGGCTAACGGCTGGTGAGTTCGGGAGTTGGCGACCCCGAGGGATTCCTGAGCTGGGTCCGGTTTCCCCCTTTTGTCGCTTACCTGTGGGGAGGACCCTCTCCTCTTTCACTTTCCTATCTGCCTTTCATGGCTCTCCTTCCTTCCAAGTCCCTCAATCTGCATTCTTCAAGGGTTGAGGGCATTTCTTTTCCTCCTGTCCTTTATTTGCCTTATTCTCCTTTTGTTTTCCATTTCTTCTTCTAGTATACAAGTTCGTAGTTAGTTTTAGTTATAGTTTACGTTTCATTATCATCTTCACGATCACCCAAACCATTAGGGGCCGATAACCTAGATGTTAGGCCCCTTAAAACAACAATTATCATCATCATCATCATCATCATAATGTACTGTTGATGGAATATCATTATGTATGCAATCCAGAAGGAAAGAACATACTTCTTTAGGCCCTTTCTTGCACTGCCCGTCGTGGTAAAGATATATCTTAGCTGTATTGATCTTTGTTTTGAATACAAAAAGACGTTGATTGTCGACTGCCTCAAATAAAATGTCTCTTGAACCGGAATAAGTGGTAGCTGCATGTTTTGCATAAAGTCGAAGGAAATTGTTAAATTGTTTTGATCTTCAGACACCTCAGTTTTTCCTGTTGTTTTGAGTAAAACTTTATAGATCTTCGTTTGTGAATTAAAAGTTCTACTACTGCACATCTCTTTGCAGCTTCATTCAGGTGGGAGCTAAGTATCTTAAGCTTCAGCTCTTCGCAATCACACCAACAGTCAATCTGAGGTTTTCCGAAAGACAAATAAAAGTTTTCATTAAAGAACTTGTTACAGAACTTATAAGTGACCTTTATATTAGGGTACGTTTCCTTGAACAATGTGTACATGCGTTTCACACTAGGTCCTGCATCCAAATATGTAACTGATTTCCCTGCATAATGGCTTTTTTTTAGTTGGAAAACTTTGCATGTGCTCCCTAATCAGCATTTCCACTGACATTTTTTCCACGCATGTCCTTGGGACTTTTTCCCAGTGCTGCCAGACGTCTAATTCTTTTAATGAGCTTAATGGTACTGCATGGAGTGAAAGGAACGCTTTGAGACATACCTCAACATTTGAACTGACAACTCGAGCATAATACTTGTAAGAATTGATGTTCTTCCTAGCACCATCTCCTTTCGCCGGCCGGTGTCGTTTAACATCGTGAATATCAATCATACTCTGCAAGTATATGTCCTGGTCATCCTTAGTGTCAAGGTCATGAAAGCGGGAAAAATCTGCAACTGATCATCTTCTCCAATTGCAGAACAACAATTCTTTCTCTTGCAGCTACAAGAAATGAGGAAATTATAGTAATCGTATTAATGCAGCCAATGGTCATCGGCCGCGCTGGCCGAGAGCGCTACCGCGCTACCTCGTGCCTCGCTGGCATCGCGAGAGCGTGGGTTCAAACCTAAAAATGGTTTTCGTGGTTTCCCATTTTCACCACCAGGCAAATGACGAGACATTTCCTTTCAATAGTTCCACGGAGGAAATTATAGCAGTATTAGTTATTCAAATAACATAATAATATATGGATGGTTCAGCGTGTGTTTCTATTTTGTACTCTGTATTTATTTATTTATCGTATGGCTTTTAGTGCCGGGATTGCCCGAGGACATGTTCGGCTCGCCTGAGTCTGTAGCTGCTTCCAGCGGACACCCTAAAGGGTGAGCTACAATTCCGTTCAATTTCAAGTAGTTCCAACTTTCGCCACCAGATATCAATGATACCTAGTGGTTAACGTTGGAACTTTGATAGAGCGTTCTGACGAAATCTAACCTAACAAAGTTTGCTTTAAACAAGTTTAGTCTGTGAAAGTATCTTTTACATGCCATAAATCTATGCCAGGGGACCGCCGGCTTTACTTCCCCTCCGAAGGAAGGCATACTGAAGGATTTTTAACGCTCTTAAAAAATCCGACGACTTCGGCCGGGTTTGAACCCGCTATCTTGGGCACAGCAGTTCAAATGCTACCGACTACGCCACCGAAGCCGCTTGTACTCTGTAGGTCTCTGTCCATAAAGAAACTCACAACAGTAGTCCCAGCAAAGGAGAAAGGAACCCCTTGCAGTAAATACCTACATTATTCCTAAAGAAGGTTTTACAATATGGTCACTTCCAGGTTGTTGTGAGTTTCTTTATGACTACTATTCCCTTGTCATTTGTATATTAGTCGCCCGTCACTCTTGCACGCTTGATCTCATTTTCTGCCAATGAGATGGATCTCCCAGCCTCTTTTTGGACTTAATACTACTTTCCTCCATTGCTAAACAGTATGCAAATGTCACTTCGCAAGGAACCGTGCAATGATATACTGTATACAGAAAGGGTCTCAGTCATGGACTTTGTGGAATTATGAATTGTATGCATCGATTTCTCTGCTTTCTGAGCAGCATATGTGGCATCCGAGGCCTAGGGAGTCTCTTCATTTCCCGCCTTAATTGGCCCTTGTCTCATATTTTCTGATACCCTCCTTCTGCAAGGGGTCCACCTTCTGTTTCTTTTCATGTTATCTCCTGCCTTCTGCTCAAGGCCCTCAAGGAGGCCGGGTGTATATAGCCCCACCACTTCTGGTGCACCCTGGATATTGCTTGTAAGTTTTTTCGATCTAAATTGCATTTTGTGAGTGTTTTCCAACCTCACTTGCATTTTGTAAGGATTGCCAATCAAAATTGCTTTTTAGTAAGTCTTTCAATATAGGGGGGTCTTCTTGTGAGTATTTTGAATTACAATTGCATTTTGTATTTGCACTCATTCCAGGTTCCGTATTGACCATGTTAACATGAAGTATAACATAAATTTCTCGCCAAATCAAAAAGTATTGATTTGGCGAGAAATTTATGTTATACTTCATGCATTTTGTATTTTCAACCTACCCCGCTTTGTTCAAGTAGTTAAGTCTCAATTGCAATTTTGTGGGTATTTTGAATCTAAATTACATTTTGTAATTATTTTCAATCTAAATTGCATTTTGTAAGTATTGTCTATCCAATGAGAAGTTTGAATCTACCATACATTTTGTAAGCAATTTCAATTGCATTTTGTATTTTCAACCTACCCCGCTTTGTTCAAGTTGTTAATTCTCAATTGCATTTTGTGGGTATTTTGATTTCACTTGCATTTTTCAAGTATTTAGACTGTACGTTGCATTTTGTACGTATTTTGGACTTAACCTACATTTTGTGGGTATTTTTCAATCTATTCCTTTTGTGGGTATTTTCGTTCGAAATTCCCTTATGTACGTATTACCGCTCTCCATTTGGTGAGTCGTTTCAATCTGAGTTTTTTTTGTAAGTATTTCTCCTGCTACACAAGGCATAATTGTTGGGGCTCACTGTCTATTTTATCTAAACCATTTTCGTTTCATCCATAGCAGTGAGCTGTTTTTTTTTTATCTTCATCCTTTCATTTCACGCCATTTCATTTCGTCAGGGGCCGATAACCTCGATGTTAGGCCCCTTAAAACAACAATTATCATCATCATCATCATCATCATCATCTGGATATTGCTACACCCTCAGGGGCTCACGGCTGGTGGGTTGGGGAGTTGGCGACTCCGAGGGATTCCTGAGCTGGGTCTGGTTTCCCCCCTTTTTTCATTACCTTCGGGGCGGACCCTCTCCTCTTTCACTTTCCTATCTGCCTTTCATGGCTCTCCTTCCTTCCAAGTCTCTCAATCCGCATTCATCGAGGGTTGAGGGCATTTCTTTTCCTCCTGTCCTTTATTTGCCTTATTCTCCTTTAGTTTTCCATTTCTTCTTCTAGTATGTAGGTTAGTAGTTGGTTTTAGTTTTTAAGTTTGCATTTCATTTTCATCTTCACGATCACCCAAACCATCAGGGGCCGATAACGTAGATGTTAGGCCCCTTAAAACAACAATTATCATCATCATCATCATCATCTTTTTGCACACTTAGTTAAGTGATAACGGTCACACCTCTTGTTACACAACGAACATACGCAATCATCACCTGGCTGGTGAAAACCTTGAGTTAAGCAGATCTTATGATGAAAGCCATGAGTTGCAAGTCTCGTTACCACATGTCTTAGATCTTGTCCTGCCTCAGTCCATTGTCGATCCATCATTGCGCTAGTGCTATAAAAATCAGGCTCGATGTCATTTCTCTTCCTACGCCGCAGTTCGAGATGCGCTTGGTAAGGACCGGTAGATGGCAGCGTGAATTGCAGTCTCAGGTCTTCTAAGAACCCCAACTCCCAAAGCACTCTTCAGATATCGTGCTTTAACACTTTCTAATCGTTTGAAATCGCTACTCGAAAGCTTATCCCGTATTAATTCTAATCCATATGAGACAATTGGAGTTATTACTGTTTTGAATAATGACATTGCAGTGGGCAAAGAAAGCTTTCGGATATTTTTAATTCGATGAGTGGCTTTCGTAGTTTTCCTGAGTGTGTATCCTGTAGGAAGACAATGTCGTTTGTAGATACATTCCTAAATACCGGAAATTATTTACTACTCTTAGCGTATCTCCTTGTAAAGCAATATTTGTAGGTTAGATTTGATTAATGCTCTTAAGTTCCAACGTTCGTTGCCAGGTGCCGGTTGCGATGGCATCTCGTAGCCAAGTTTGCAGTTAGGTGATAGCAAAAGTAGGATCTACTTGAAATTATCGTCTGCAGTCTTTACTTGAATTAAAGCAGATAACACACACTAATACATTCATCACAATTAACACCGGTTATCAGAAAGATTCTACACACACCCAAAGTACACGGAGCTACATGATCGCAACCCGGAAACTAACGATGATGATGATGATAATTGCTGTTTTAAGGGGCCTAACATCGAGGTTATCGGCCCCTAAGGAAACTAACGAACCAACCAACTTAGGTTAGTAGTTAGTAGGGACAGATGACCTAGATATTTCTCCCTTGTAAACAACAAACACCACCGATCAACAGGAAATTGTCAGACAATTTCGTAAAGAGCTCAGCGTTTTACGAAACATTGATAATGTTCTGTTAGTGAGCGATTGGGACGAATGCACGGGCGCTATTGCAGCGCGAATCACGGTGCTGCACGTTCAAGTGTGAGCACCTGTAGCTGGCTGTCAGTCCGCACCTTTCTCGATGTATCGATTGCAAGCTGGTAGCAGTGTCGTGGTTCTAGCACGACATGGCATGTGGACTTATCAAGCGTGGTTGAGCGATTCTTATGTGGCTATTTCCATCCTCATAGCTATATTGAAACTAGCTGTACTAATATACTTACTTTTGCGTACTTAGGCTTTTATCCCCAAACTTTGATCCCCCCTAGGGGCTCACCACTAATGGGACGTGATTGGTGACCACGGGACCCCAGCTGAGTCTGGCATCGTTTCCACTTCTGCAGAGCTCCTCTCCAAAATATTTCCTGTTGACCTTCCTTGGTCCGACCCCGACGGTATGAGGGTATCCGAGGCCTAGACAGTCTTTAACTTTCCCGCCTTAATTGGCCCTTGTCTCATCTTTCCTGATCCCTCCTTCTTCGAGGGATCAGACCTCTTGTTTTATTTTCACTATACGTTATTGGTTTTACGTCCCTTTTAACTTTGAACTTCCCCAGGGGCTCATCAAAGAAAAGGGAATACATAAAGGGTCACTGTTGGTGTCTGCGAAAAGGGAAAGAAAAGAACTAATGAAAAAACGGTAAAAGGCACGGAGCAGCGACTGCTAACCCCCAAGGGGATCTTTAACGTGCCAGAAAATCTACTGACACGGCTCCCTCACATTTGCGCACCCTCAAATGCCAACTGGCTGCTCCAGGATTCGATCCTGCAACCTTGGGAACAGCAGACGGGAATGTTACCACTGAGCCATCTTTAGTTTAGGTTTAGTATGTTTCATGTCTTTTATTGTCCAAATGACTTACGGTATTTGTTTTATAGTTTTTTTTATCCCTGACAGTGGGATACTTTTTTAACTTCTCCATTTCATTTCATTAGGGGCCGATGCGCAGATGCTAGGTTCCTTAAGACAAGAATTATCTCATTTTTCTAGGATTGGCGAAACATTTCCTTGGGGGCTGCATCTTGATATCCTAATACAATGGAACTTGGATAATTGGAAGCTGAAGGGACCAACGAAATATTCGAACTATCCAAACTTTCGTATTAGAGAAGTTACATATTTTTTCTTTGGTTGAATTGCTGAAATGGTCAGTCTTTCATTAAGTAAATATTTCTGGAGGAATGTTATGTGTAAAAGAAATTACACGATATTTAAACAAATTTATTACAGATTGCATTAAAATAGGTAACAGATCATATTGCGATTACTCTCGAGTGCAGAATGTTCATTATGTAAATTTAAAGTTCCACAAAGAATTGTGAAATGTCTGATTGTTTTGCGGAATTTAGTTGTATCAAGTGACAACTACTGTAAGTGGGAAATTCTAGGGTGGGGGGAGCAGTATGTAAGATCTCCAGGAATGACTCAAGTTCTAGACAATGGCGAAGTTTACCCGGGGACAGTAACAAAGTGATGACTCTATACAATAAGGGTAAGAGGGGCGAAATGTCATTCAATGAAAAGCGCGGGAACTTTGCCACTAACATTTTACTTATATTTTAGTACTAGTGTACCAAAACTGCGAATTATCCATGAATTTTTCCATTGATTTCATACGAAGTTCAAGGGACCGACACAAATCTTCGAATAATGGAAGTTCGAATTATCCAAGTCCCACTGTATTTTGGAGAACTAAGGATATGGTTTTGGTTAGCATTGTCGCTGTCAGAAACAGCCAGCCGTCTTGCTGCATGTCGAGGGAAGAAGGGTGACCACTCTTGCAATATGTATTTTTAACAATCGTCGGCGGGCCTGTGTTGCTAAGGTTGGCAGCTGCTCCCAAATTAGCTGGAAGGCGGAAGGAAGTGTTCCATTCGCTGTGGAGAGGGGAAGCCGCGCGCGACATGGATCATTCCGACGCGGGCAACGCGACGCATCAGTGCAGTCTCAGACGTCGCGTCGATACGGCCAGACTGGGCCATGGAGCATTTCAGCTGCAGTGCACGTGGCGCACCCTACTTGCCCCAGCCCACTTAAGCCTATATAACATGTTAAACTAGGGGACCTGTGCGACAAACCTCGCATGTTCTTCACTGTAATCCCCCAGGGACGTGGGTTGGCGACCACGGGCCCACAGCTGAGTCCGGCATTGCTTCCATTTACTTGTGCTGGGCTCCTCTCCGTCTTCTTTACTGTCGACCTCACTTGGTCAACTCTTGTTCTCTTCCGACCCCGACGGTATTAGGGTATCCGAGGCCTAGGGAGTCTCTTCCTTTCCAGCCTTAATTGGCCCTTGTCTCATCTTTTCTGATTCCCTCCTTCTGAGAGGGGTCAGCCTTCTTTTTCTTTTCATGTTATCTCCTGCCTTCTGCTCAAGGCCCTCAAGGAGGCCGAGTGTATGTAGCCCCACCACTTTTGGTGCACCCTGGATAATGCTACAACACTCAGGGGCTCACGGCTGGTGAGTTTGGGAGTTGGCGACCCCGAGGGATCGCTGAGCTGGGTCCGTTTTCCCCTTTTGTCCCTTACCTTTGGGGCGGACCCTCTCCTCTTTCACTTTCCTATCTGCCTTTCATGGCTCTCCTTCCTTCCAAGTCCCTCAATCCGCATTCTTTGAAGGTTGAGGGCCTTTCTTTTCCTCCTGTCCTTTATTTGCCTTATTCTCCTTTAGTTTACCATTTCTTCTTCTAGTATGTAAGTTAGTAGTTAGTTTTAGTTTTAAGTTTGCATTTCATTTTCATCTTCATGATCACCCAAACCATCAGGGGCCGATAACCTAGATGTTAGGCCCCTTAAAACAACAATTATAATCATCATCATCAATTCAGTTTGAATATTATATTCAATGCACAATGGGTTGTGTGCACCCCATGTGTACAGACTACCCGCTCGGCTCTATTGTTATGCGGCTGGACGCGACACAGTTCTGCCAGGGGCTATCGTCGTAGTTATTTGTTTAAACACTCTTTCTAAACAAATATATTTCCGTTGACTTTTCAAGAAATGCAACATTTTACCTGCACTATTGAGATGAGTTGGAAGATTTTGGCACAAAACGCAATTTCTAACTCCTTTTTGTTTAGGAGCTTGAACTTTTTTGTCGGATGAACTTAGCGTATTATATAATAGATGGTTGCAGTCTTTTGCATACCCCCTCCCCCAGAGGATCTACCCCGTCAGGGGCTCACACCTAGTGGAACGTGTGTTGGCAACCACGGGACCCCAGCTGAGTCCGACATTGCTTCCACCGACCTGTGCCGGGGCTCCCCTCTGTCATCTATCCTGTCGACTTCCTTTGGTCAACTCTTGTTCTCTTCCCATCCTGATGGTATTAAGATTTCCGAGGCCTACAGAATCTATCACCTCCGCTTTCCCTCCGTGCCTCACGACTACTGGGGCGTGGGTTGGCGACCACGAGAACCCATCTGAGTCGGGCATTACTTCCCTTTGGGCTGGACTCCTTTCTGTCATCTTTCCTGTCGACCTCCTGTGATCAACTCTTGTTCTTGACCTCGCTATTCCAAACCATTAACCCCCCCCCCCAGGGGCTCACTTCTAGTGGGCGTGGGTTGGCGACCACGGGGCCCCAGCTGAGCCCGGCATTGCTTCCACTTACTTGTGCCGGGCTTCTCTCTGTCTTCTTTCCTGTCGACCTCACTTGGTCAACTCTTGTTCTCTTCTGACCCCGACGGTATTAGGGTATCCGAGGCCTAGGGAGTCTCTTCCTTTCCCGCCTTAATTGGCCCTTGTCTCATCTTTTCTGAAACCCTCCTTCTGCGAGGGGTCAGCCTTCTTTTTCTCTTCCTTTTACCTCCTGCCTTGTGGTCTAGGCCCTTAAGGAGGCAGGGTGTATGTAGCCCCACCACTTCTGGTGCACCCTAGATAATGCTACACCCTCAGGGGCTCACGGCTGGTGAGTTCGGGAGTTGGCGACCCCGAGGGATTCCTGAGCTGGGTCCGTTTTCCTCTTTTGTCCCTTACCATTGGGGCGGACCCTCTCCTCTTTCACTTTCCTATATGCCTTTCATGGCTCTCCTTCCTTCCAAGTCCCCTCAATCCGCCTTCTCCGAGGGTTGAGGGCATTTCTTTTCCTTCTGTCCTT
Organism: Meconema thalassinum; assembly: GCA_946902985.2. NCBI lineage: Eukaryota > Metazoa > Arthropoda > Insecta > Orthoptera > Tettigoniidae > Meconema > Meconema thalassinum. The sequence continues at coordinate 507,256,044 of OX336392.1, read as the reverse complement.
TTATTTGCCTTATTCTCCTCTCCTTTAGTTTTCCATTTCTTCTTCTAGTATGTAGGTTAGTAGTTAGTTTTAGTTTTAAGTTCGCTTTTCATTTTCATCTTCACGATCACCCAAAACATCAGGGGCCGATAGCCTAGATGTTAGGCCCCTTAAAACAACAATTATCATCATCATCATCATCAAACCATCAGGGGCCGATAACCTAGATGTTAGGCCCCTTAAAACAACAATTATCATCATCATCATCATCCAAACCATTAAAACAACAACATCCACTTTTCTGACCCCGACAATATTAGGGCATCTGAGGCCTAGGGAGTCTTTCACTTTCCCGCCTTAATTAGCCCTTGTCTCAACTATCCTGATACCCTCATTCTTCTTGGGATCAGACTTCTTGTTTATTTCATGGTATCACCTGCCTTCTGCTCAAGGCCCTCAAGGAGGCAGGGTGTGTGTATGTAGCCCCACCACGTCTGGTGCACCCTGGATAGTGCTATACCCTCAAGAGCTCACGGCTGGTGAGTTTGGGAGTTGGCGACCCCGAGGAATTCCTGAGCTGGGTCCGGTTTCCCCCTTTTTTCATTACCTCTGGGGCGGACCCTCTCCTCTTTCACTTTCCTATCTGCCTGTCATGGCTCTCCTTCCTTCCGAGTCCCTCAATCCGCATTCTTCGAGGGTTGAGGGCATTTCTTTTCCTCCTGCCCTTTATTTGTCTTTTTCTCCTTTTGTTTTCCATTCCTACTTCTAGTATATAAGTTAGTAGTTAGTTTTAGTTATAGTTTACATTTCATTTTCTATTTCACGATCACCCAAACCATTTGAGACCAATAACCTTCATGTTTGCTCTCTGTCTTCTTTCCTGTCGATCTCACTTGGTCAACTCTTGTTCTCTTCCGACCCCGACGGTATTAGGGTATCCGAGGCCTAGGGAGTCACTTCCTTTCCCGCCTTAATTGGCCCTTGTCTCATCTTTTCTGATTCCCTCCTTCTGCGAGGGGTCAGCCTTCTTTTTTCTTTTCATGTTATCTCCTGCCTTCTGCTTAAGGCCCTCAAGGAGGCCGGGTGTATGTAGCCCCACCACTTTTGGTGCACCCTAGATAACGCTACACTCTCAGGGGCTCACGGCTGGTGAGTTCGGGAGTTGGCGACCCCGAGGGATTCCTGAGCTGGGTCCGTTTTCCCTTTTTGTCCCTTACCTTTGGGGCGGACCCTCTCCTCTTTCACTTTCCTATCTGCCTTTCATGGCTCTCCTTTCTTCCAAGTCCCTCAATCCGCCTTCTTCGAGGGTTGAGGGCATTTATTTTCCTCCTGTCCTTTATTTGCCTTATTCTCCTTTGGTTTTCCATTTCTTCTTCTAGTATGTAGGTTGGTAGTTAGTTTTAGTTTTAAGTTCGCTTTTCATTTTCATGTTCACGATCACCCAAACCATCAGGGGCCGATAACCTAGATGTTAGGCCCCTTAAAACAACAATTATCATCATCATCACCTTCATGTTTGGCCCCTTAAAACAACAATTATCATCATCACCATCATCATTTTCTAATAAGTCAGTAGTTAATTTTATTTGTTTTCATTAGTGATAGATGAACTAGATGTTTCACCACCACCACCAAAGCTAGTATTATAGCTCTATGAAACACAGTTTTGGAGCGGCTGACTCATTGAGATTATACTGTACCTGAACGTTGCGTGCGTCCCGAGTTCCAGATTACTTTTGACGCAGGTCAGTTCTCGACGTCACCTCCCGGTGGTGTGAGGTCATTCTGAAGCAAATACCATTCAAGAGTCGTAGCCTTCAATCCGCTCGTCCAGCGGCAGTAGTAACAGATGACACTGAACTGTATTAGCCCTGATGTTCTCACGATTTGACTGGCATGTTGCTCTTCCGCTTTCACGGCCAAGTGATTAGTCTTAGTTCCCCCAGCAAAGAAGTGTGACATGTAGTGCATAGTCCACTACCCTAGCGGTGGTTCGGGCAGGGTATACCAAGAATCCGCTGATGAGCCTGACTTATACGAAGCCTTGCTACGGACAGGAGTGTAATATATTTATTGAATTTTTAAAGCTGAATTAGTATTAACCGTAAGTACTCCAGTATATTAAACTCTTGACGACCCGTATCATGGTTTCTTTTCACGGACGCTTTGAGGGTGAACGAGAAAATAGGCTGTGCATTTGGGGTCGAGGATCGTTGGTTCGTTGGTAGCTCTATGCCATCTTAGAAGCTCTGCAGTGCCCTTTATCTGACGATCACCAGCACTTTCTCGTTTGTACTGGCTCTCTTAGTGCGCTGCAAGCGATCGATGTGTATTTCCCGAAGCACCGGCTGGTCCAGCGTGTGCACGACTTGTTGGTCAGTTGGTGTAACGCTGAAACCAGGGTCTCATTTGTGTGGCTTCCCAGCCAAATGGGTATCACGGGAAACGAGTTAGCTGTTCAGGCGGCGAGAGAGGCAGTCGCACTGCCCTCGCTACCGTATAGATGCCTGCTAGTCTAGTGATGTACGCTCTCAATTGCGACATTCTATCCTGTCGCATTGGGAGGAAGCGTGGCGTGCTACGCCTCTGCCCAACAAACTGAGAGCTATCAAGGAGACTACGAAGGTGTGGCAATCTTCCTTCCGATCTAGCCGGAAGGAAGCTGTGGCACCGGATTGTCACTCCCTCTTCATAAAGAGAAAATCCCTCCTGTATGTACCAGCGGCGTCCACCTTACCGTGGCACACACTCTCTTGGAGTGTGTGACTTGACGTTACAGACAGTTAGGAACAGGGCTCCGAGTGAAAGCCGAAGTTAAACGATTGACTTCGCGTCACCACATGGTAGCTTTACGATTGGTTACGAAGTGAGAAGCTTATTAACCTCTCTGTTTCAAAATAAATCATGTGATTGTGCCAGAGCTTATCTATATTTACGACACTTTACTAAATGTAAAATACTGTAGTGTAATATTCAACATATCATAGTCTCAGAATACATTACATTGAAGTACCTCCATTTTCTGAAGAATAAACGTCGTCCTGTCGGTCTAGGGGTATGATTCCTGCTTTGAGTGCTAGAGGTCCCGGGTTCAAATCTCGGAAGTGCTCAGCATTTTTACTATTGTTTTATCTCTTGAAAATATTCAAAAAGTATATAAAAGAACCTTATGAACTTTTTTCGTGCGAGACTTGTACTTACTGTGTGCCAGTAATATAAATACATAGTTTGAGGTCAAACGCAATTTTTTATTTTAGTCGCTTTACCCTACAGGTTGGCTTTTCCCTCGGATTCTGCGGGGATCCCACCATTACCGCCACCAGGGCGGTGTCCTGGAGCTTGAAACACCTGGACGAAGGATAAAACTGGAGAGGTGGGACCAGCACCTCGCCCAGGCGGCCTCACCTGCAAAGCGAACATGGGCCTCATGAGGGATGAAAAGTGAGGGGAAGCTCCAGGACACTGCCCTTACGGTGGTTATGGTGGGATCCCTCGCTGAGTCCAAGGAAGGGTAGCGGCTTTGGTAGCGTAGTTGGTACATGCTGTTCTTCTATGCCCAAGATCGCGGGTTCAAACCCAGCCGAAGCCGTCGTTAAAAATCCCTCAGTATGCCATTCTTCGGAGGGGAAGTAAAGCCGGCAGTCCCATGTCATAGATTTATGGCATGTTAAAGAACCTTCGTTCTTTAACGAAGAACGTTCGTTGCCAGGAGCCGACTGCGGTGGCGTCTAGTAACCAAGTTCTGAACTAGTAGTTGTTGATGGTGTCGTTTGGCGGCAAAAGTAGGAACTACTTCAAAAAATCAATGTCTGCATTCCTTACTTGAATTAAAAACAGATAACACACACTAATACAGCCATCACAATTAACACCGGTTATCAGACAGATTCTACACCCACCCAAAGTACACGGGGCTACATGACCGCGTTGTCACAGCCCCTAAACTGAGGAAGCAACCAACCAACCAACCTAAGTCTGAGGGAAAAGCCAACCTGGAGGGTAAACCGACGGGGAAAAAAGAAGCGTTTACCTCAACCTATGTATTTAAATTACCGGAAGTCTCGCCAGAAAAAAAGAACGTTCCTAAGGTTCTTTTACATACATTTTGAATCTTTTCAAGAGATAAAAACAAAAGTAATAAAAATGCTAGGCTCTTCCGGGACCTCCCGCACTCAAAGCAGGAATCATACCCCTAGACCGACAGGACGACGTTTATTCTTCAGAAAATGGAGGTACTTCAATGTAATGTATTCTGAGAATATGATATGTTGAATATTACACTACAGTATTTTACATTTAGTAAAGTGTCGTAAATATAGATAAGTTCTGGCACAATCACATGATTTATTTTGAAACAGAGAGGATAATAAGCTTCTCACTTTGTAACCAATCGTAAACCTACCATGTGGTGACGCGAAGTCAATCGTTTAACTTCGGCTTTCACTCGGAGCCCCGTTCCTAACTGTCTGTAACGTCAAGTGAGTGTGTGTACCTGGCCGATCTGCGAAGGACTCTCAAACTGCCTAACACCCTCTCCCTTGTTCTACGTGTCAGTAGATATCGTCATCCGGGTCATGAGGAAGAGTGGCTACTTTATTTAGGGTTTAATGTTAGTTTATGACTTTCATTTTAGTTTTAGACTGTGTTGTGTTTTTATTGATTACATATGTATTTATACCAATGGCATTAAAAGTAATCCACCAAAGTCAATAAAATAAATTACTAGCAGATGTTTATTGAACTAGCTCGACCTCATTGTGGTCATCAGCATAATCTTAAGAAACAATTGATAATTGCGAGTATATTAATATATTTAGTTCCCCCAGGGGCTCACATCTTGTGGGCGTGGGTTGGCGACCACGGGGCCCCAGCTGAGTCCGGCATTGCTTCCACTTACTTGTGCTGGGCTCCTCTCTGTCTTCTTTCCTGTCGACCTCACTTGGTCAACTCTTGTTCTCTTCTGACCCCGGCGGTATTAGGGTATCCGAAGCCTAGGGAGTCTCTTCCTTTCCCGCCTTAATTGGCCCTTGTCTCATCTTTTCTGATACCCTCCTTCTGCGAGGGGTCAGCCTTCTTTTTCTCTTCCTTTTACCTCCTGCCTTGTGCTCTAGGCCCTTAAGGAGGCAGGGTGTATGTAGCCCCACCACTTCTGGTGCACCCTAGATAATGCTACACCCTCAGGGGCTCACGGCTGGTGAGTTCGGGAGTTGGCGACCCCGAGGGATTCCTGAGCTGGGTCCGTTTTCCCCTTTTGTCCCTTACCTTCGGGGCGGACCCTCTCCTCTTTCACTTTCCTATCTGCCTTTCATGGCTCTCCTTCCTTCCAAGTCCCTCAATCCGCATTCTTCGTGGGTTGAGGGCATTTCTTTTCCTCCTGTCCTTTATTTGACTTATTCTCCTTTAGTTCTCCATTTCTTCTTCTAGTTTGTAGGTTAGTAGTTAGTTTTAGTTTTAAGTATACATTTCATTTTCATCTTCACGATCACCCAAACCATCAGGGGCCGATAGCCTAGATGTTAGGCCCCTTAAAACAACAATTATCATCATCATCATCAATATATTTAGTGGTGTTGTCGTCTTTGGAAAGTACAGAAAATAAAATATGCAGTAAACTAGGAAATCAGATGTGTTACAAAATCATGTACATAACATTTTCTGAACAATATGAATGAAGCTGTGTGGCATGAAAAGCTGTTATTAATTAGAATACGTGAAATTTCAATCGTACATTTTCTTCTATAAAATGTATTCTATATGTGTCGGTAATTATCAAATCGTAAAATGTAAATTCAAAAGAAGTTGACGTTACCAAAGAATAGGAGTGACAGTTTGCATCATCTTGTCAATTACTGCATAGTAACGGAGTAAATGCTCTTCTAAACTTGTAAGAACTGCGGAGTGGGAAGTATCATATAGTGCGTTGGTCGCCTATTGTCGATATTGAAAAAATAGAACAGCATTCCAGTGTTTATAACCTGTTTCTTGATCAATACTGTAGGTTAGGTGTTTCGGTACTGTATATAGGTAATTCTTCGAGGATTGGGAGCATTTCTTTTCCTCCTGTCCTTTATTTGCGTTATTCTTTATTTGTTTACCATTTCTTCTAGAATGTAAGTCAGTAGTTAGTATTAGTTTTTTTATTACATTATCATCTTTCACGATCACCCAAACCATAAGGGGCTGATAAACTAGATGTTAGGCCCCTTGTAACAACAATTATGATAATCAACCTTAACTGGGTCGTTTCCTTTCCTGCCTTTCATTGCTGTAATTCTTTACGAGTGTTTCAATTCTAATTCTTCGAATGTCTTTTATTTGAATTAATCCTTATTTTTGTTTATTTATTTCTTTCTATCGTAGGTTTATGCAAGTGTGTAACCAGTGATCATGGCTACTCCCCTGTTTATCAGATGTTGAACTTGAATCAGTCCGTGCACGAGGTGGTTGACTTGTTTCGTGAGCCCTCTAGCGCGACTGTATTGATCTGAGCATTGGAATGTGCGCCATCTTTTAGCAGCAACAGGTCCTCTCTACTTGTGGAACACATCTCAACAACAACATATTCGACTGACAGTCTCTCCCAATGGGGTCAAGATTAGGCGGAAGTCGGTTGACGACACTGGGACCCCAGCCGAAACATTACTTTTTCCGAGCTCCTCTGTTATCTTTCCTGTTGATATCCCTTGCTCAACTCTTTCCTCTTCCGACCCCGACGGTATTACGGTATTAGAGGTCTAGGGAGTCTTATTGGCCCTTGTATGTACTCTCCTGATACCCTCATTTTTTTAAAGCTTCGGACCTGTTCTTTCTAATTACCGAATCCTCGGACTACTGTACAAGGCCCTAAATGAAGCTGGGTAATCTTGGTTAGTTCTACAAACTCAAAGGCTCATGGCGGGTGAGTTCGGAAGTTGGCGAATACGAGGGATTCGTGAGTTGGTCCATATCTTCCCAATTTCCATCGACTTCGGTGCGGACTCTCTTCTAATACCCTTTCCTGTCGGTTCTTCATGACACTACATCCTTCTAAATCCCTCAATTCTTATTCTTCGCCCCCCAGGAGCTCACATCTAGTGGGACGTGGGTTGGCGACCTCGGGGCCCCAGCTGAGTCCGGCATTGCTTCCACTTACTTGTTCCGGGCTCCTCTCCGTCTTATTTCCTGTCGACCTCACTTGGTCAACTCTTGTTATCTTCCGACCCCGACGGTATTAGGGTATCCGAGGCCTAGGGAGTCTCTTCCTTTCCCGCCTTAATTGGCCCTTGTCTCATCTTTTCTGATACCCTCCTTCTGCGAGGGGTCAGCTTTCTTTTTCTTTTCAACTTATCTCCTGCCTGCTGCTCAAGGCCCTCAAGGAGGCAGGGTGTATGTAGCCCCACCACTTCTGGTGCACCCTAGATATTGCTACACCCTCAGGGGCTCACGGCTGGTGAGTTCGGGAGTTGGCGACCCCCAGGGGTTCCTGAGCTGGGTCCGGTTTTCCCCCTTTTATCTTTTATCCATTACCTGTGGGGCGGACCCTCTCCTCGTTCACTTTCCTATATGCCTTTCATGGCTCTCCTTCCTTCCGAGTCCCTCAATCCGCATTCTTCGAGGGTTGAGGGCGTTTCTTTTGCTCCAGTCCTTTATTTGCCTTATTCTCCTTTGTTTTCCATTTCTTCTTCTAGTCTATAAGTTAGTAGTTAGTTTTTAGTTATAGTTTACATTTTTATCTTCACGATCACCCAAACCATTAGGGGCCGATAACCTAGATGTTAGGCGCCTTAAAACAAATATGATGATCATCATCATGTTCTCTACTCCTGTCATCTGTTCTCCTATGTAGTAACTGGTACATGGTTGATGGTGTAGTCACGTCCTAGTTCGTGAAGCGTGGGCAACGGCTGAGTGGTTCTGATAGTCGGGATACCATTTACTATGGAATAGGAGTGGGCATCTTGGACATGCGAGGGGCGCACTATATTGTTTTACACTTTATTCTTTTTCTACCCAAATGAAGTACATCACACATCAGTTGTTACGTCCACCTTCTCAACTTAATCTCCTTGTAACTTTATGCACTCTTGCCATCGATGTGTCAGTCTCTCCAGACCTTCCTGAAACCATTCTTTCGGAGAGCTGCGTACCCATGACTTGGCAGCTGTGTCCAGTTCTGCAAAACGGCGACCACGCAGGTGATAATCATTTGGTTCCAAGTGGGGAGAGTATGGTTGGTATGGCAGCATCGTGAATCCCATTTGAACAATGGTAGCGATGGTATCTCGACTACTGTCGACCAAAGTATTATGTGTACTCGAGTTTGAAGGTTGTTTTTTAAGTAACCAATAGACCTACATAAAATCCAATACCATCAACATTTTCGTCGTTCTATTTTACATTAGTTCATGTAGGTTTGGAATTTTTAATTTATATTTTCATATTTTTTATCGCAGTTGGAACACAAAAAGTGCGCGTTTTTAAGCGTGTTTCAACCATGCGTCACATTTAAGAATTATTATCTCAAAAGCCCGTCATCAGATCAAATCCAAATTTTAACACAATATACATTGGAATAGTGTATAACTGGTTTATTAATTTCAAAATTTTTATTTTCACAATTGTGTGTGTGTCCAAGAAACAAAGTTGTTATCATTGTTGTAAGGTAACTTTTCTCGGCTCGGGGTGGTTGGAAAATGTAGTTCTTGGCTGCGTTGTAATCGTTATACATCAAAAAGTTATGCTGTATGACTGTGAAATACGTAAATTAATTCACTTATTTTATATCAGTTTGTATTTGTACGAGGAAATAACACAAGGTTCACCAGCTAGCCTCTCCTGGAAAAGCTGTACAGCGTTGCTGAGATGGAGCCCATCACTTCCGAGCGAAACGCGCCATGATGCAGTAGTAGGTTTACATTTTATTTTCACTATCATTAGGGGGCAGATGATCTAGATATTTCACCCCTTATGACAATCATAAGTAGTCGCAAAGGTTGTGAGCACCTTGGGGGAGAAGCTGTATGGTTCATGTTGATTTGAAGGCCGAGGTTAGCGAGTATCATGGCAGTCACGTGCAATTCATTAACCTTGTCTCCTTGCTTCAACGCCCAGCCTGTCATGATGTCATAGTTAACACTAAATACTTCCTCCTCCCCTTGTGACAGTCACCCAGGGGTGGACCAACTCCCCCTTCCATTTCCCGAGGCCCAAATTTTAACCGAGTGTGTGTGCATCTTGCTGATTTACGTAGGAACTCACAACATGGTTTGAATGCAATTTTCTTTACGTTAACGACAACACAAACTGAAAAGCAAATAAACAATTAAGAAGTGAAGTCAGTGATGTTTGCAAAAAACGGGGAGTGAGTTCATGTTTTTGAAACATCGTGGTTTTGCCGATTTGCCGATTACCATTAGTGGAAGCTTATGTGTTGCAGAGGCATTGCTGTAAGCTATGTATACGCCAACAGTGCTTATAAAAAATACAGTATAGAATTGCTTTTCGAGCCTTAAAGTCAGTATATTGTCGTACTTGACGAATCCGAATTTTCGCTAATCCGAACAGGATTCGGTCCTAATTAGTTCGGATTAGCGGGACTCTACTGTTTTTTTTATTTCCCTTATGCCTGTTTCATCCATTTGTTCTTGTATTAGATGTAAGACTGTAGCTAGATTTAGTAAGGTGTTTTAATTTCCATATTCATTTTCAATTTCAGTCACATCATTAGATGTTAGGCCCCTTAAAATAACAATTATCATAATAATAATCATCAAATGAATGTCAGCTGTGTAGAGACCCATGGTCACCAACTCACATCTACTAGCTGTGAGCCTCTTGAATCTGGCTGGATCGGTAAGGGTCAATATCACCTTCGGGTTTCGAATTTGGGAACTAACGGATTTATCTTGCCGCCGTGTGTTTTGGACGTCATGTGATATAGTGAATGGTAAGGGGCTACGAGACGCAGTAGCGCTGGCTGCTAGATTTTCCACACAGAGCGTATACAACATGGCCCAAGGTTGAGATAAAACCTTGTCCACTCATCTCTCTCAAGGTAATGTTCATGTATGACGAGGCTTCTCTATTTTACAGCCTATGGTAGTATTCTCATCGTATGACTCAATTAGAGGCGTTCATAGTAGGACTCGCAACTACAGGAACGTGAGTTTGCGACCACGGCACACAATGGGGACAAGTGCCAATAACGTGGCGAGTCCAAAACATGATTGATTTTTCAGTAACGTCACTACAATGGGGTTTTTGGGGCCGCTGAATTCAAATTTGACATTATTGTTTCAGAAAACAAAATGGCGGATCCAATATGGCGAAGATGACATTGGAAAATGTGTGCAATGAATGAAAATAGGTTTTTTTTTAAACATACATATAATACGGTTTTTGGGGTCGCTGAATTCAAATTTGACGTTATTTTTGCACAAAAAAAAAGCGTATCGATTATGGAGGATTTAAATGTAGAAAATATTATTGGGTCTACATGAATGAAAATCGGCATGTATAGTATTTTTTAGATCTTTTCTCTTTTCCCTTCCGATCCTGACGGTATTAGGGTATCCGAGGCCTAGTGAGTCTCTTCCTTTCCCGCCTTAATTGGCCCTTGTCGCATCTTTCCTGATACCCTCCTTCTGCGAGGGGTCAGCCTTCTTTTTCTTTTCATGTTATCTCCTGCCTTCTCCTCAAGGCCCTCAAGGAGGCAGGGTGTATGTAGCACCACCGCTTCTGGTGCACCCTCGATATTGCTACACCCTCAGGGGCTCACGGAGGATTCCTGAGCTGGCTCCGTTTATTCCCCTTTTTCCACTGACTTAAGGGTGGGCCCTCTCCTCTTTCTTATCTGTCTTTCATGGCTCTCCTTCCTTCCACGTCCTTCAATCCTCATTCTTCGGGGGTTGAGGGCATTTCTTTTCTTTTTGTCCTTTATTTGTCTAATCATTTATTTGTTTCCCATTTCTTCTTATCTGTAGTTAGTATTAGTTATAGTTTTCATTCTCATCTCATCTTTCACTATCACCCAAACCATTAGGGGCCGATAACCTAGATCTTAGGCCCCTTAAAACAACAATTATCATCTTTTGGATGGCATTGAAAATGTACTCAGATTGCCTCGGGGAAAGTTTCATGCGGTATTCATTGACGTTACAAAAGCTTTCGATAGACTTAACAGGAACATCATCTCTTGAGTCGTTAGTGGAAGAAAACACAGTGACCACAGGGCCCGGATGTTGATGCCGTTAAAAAGTTAAAAAATGCACTTAAAATTTTCAAAAGTGACTGTATTAAATGACCTAAAAATCAAAAAATGCACTATAAAATGGAGAAAATGATCTTATAATAATAGACTAAACTTACCAATATTTCAAAAAATCGAAAAATGCACTATAAAATAATAACCTCATCAATATTTCAAAAATGAAATCTGACGCTCAAACTGAAAAGTGAATCAAAATAGATTTCTAGCACTTAACAAAAGGTTTATGTTCAGAGCTTCTTAACTCTGAGAGACGTAACTCTCACATATAAAGCTGTGACATGACTAAATTGGGTGGAAAAATGATCTTAAAAGGCTGATTTCTCTAAAATATGACCAAAAAATCTACCAAACTAAAAAAAATGCTCAAAATGGAAAAATAGCAAAAAATGCAAAAAGATGCAAAATAAAAACGACATATTTGAAGACGGGATGGCCCGTCCGGAGTTTCTATGTACTTTAGCATTGTTTTAGACAGCTCAGTAAAAAGACGACATGTCATCAACATCCGGGCCCTAGTGATCACTGTTCTGGTCCATAACATGTTGAGGGTTAACACTGTCCGAATCTCAGACATTGTGACGACTTCTAACGCGATCGTCCAAACCAATGGCGTATTGCAAGGTGACCCCCTCCGCCCATTATTATTTAATGTTGCCACTAATGATGTTGTTCGGATAATTAGAGAAGAATCAAAGGAGGTTCGGATATATTTATACGCTGATGATATGGTTCTAGGGTCGCATGACATTAATGAATTACAAGTGGCAGTAACTGCACTGGAAAAATGGGCCAATGCTAATGCTAATGCTAATTAACTACACTGCTAAAAAAAAGTATCAAACTTTTGGTCGTCTGTAGAACTTTGTGTGCCTTTATTTTGCAGACGTGAATTATACAGCACCTAAACATGTTCCTTTATTTGTACAGAAACCAAAAATGAACAAACAATACCCACGCAGTTACGCTTGATTGTCCCAAACAGGCACGGTGGTCCAAAACCGAAAGTCATGGCACTTGAATGCAACTGGAAACAAACTGAAACTTGCACTCAACTCTTTTCAGTACTCTGTGTTCCCAGCTCTGGCTCGTAGCACAGCAGCACACCGGCATGGTATGCTCCGGCCTCCAGATGGCATCCTGGGGAATAGCTCCCCACTCTTCCAATAACGCTACTGTCAGCACCTGGAGTGTGCAGGGTTGCTGTGGACGATTCTGGATACGCCTACCAAGTTGATCCCACAGATGCTCGATGTAATTGAGGTCGGGGCTACTTGCGGGCCAGTCCATTACTTGAAGTCCAGCAACTGCAAGGAAGTCCATGGTGGCCCTAGCAGAATGTGAAATGTTGCCCACTGTTCTCCAGAACCTCGTCAATGTAGCGCACAGCTGTCAATCGCCCCTGAATGACTACGAGGTCACTTTTATGGTTGAAAGAAATTCCTCCCCATACCATCACTGATCCGCGACTATAAGCGACTGTTTCCTGCACGTTGTAAGGCAAATTTCGTTCTCCTTGACGTCGCCAGACTCGAATACGACCATCTGACCCAGAAAGCTGGAATCTGGATTCATCGGCAAAGAATACTGGCATCCAGTGTCGGGGCTGCCAGTTGACATGCTGTTGTGCAAATTGCGGACGGCATCTTCGGTGACGAGGGGTCAATCGGGGCACTTTAGTGGTCTCCGGGAATTGAGCCGACCTTCCCTTACGATTAGTCTATTGCGGACTGTCTGTGTACTGTCGACAGTCCCTTGTGCATTAATTAGCTCACCTCGTAGGTTCCTTGCTGTACTACGACGATTTCGGAGGGCCTGTAAACGAAGAAATCGGTCCTCAGCTGGCGTTGTTTTCCGTTTTATTCCTGAACAATGTCAGCGTTTGACTGTGTAACTCTTGATATCGCTGCCACCGCCTGCAGATGACTGATTGGGACAATCTGAGCCGCTCTGCCACGTTACGCTGAGTGCGTCCTTCCTGCAAGAGGGTTACTGCACGCATGACTTGCTCTGATGGTAAATGTCTTTTGTGCTCTAACCTACATATGCTGCTTATCCATACGACAATTCACACAGCACTGACAGTCCATGCTGTACGACACAAACCACTGTTGTTAGGGGCGCGGTCACAACGATAATTCCTACGACTGGAGGTTTATGTCATTGACTTCAATATTCCACCACGTTAATGTCACCACTGCAGAGCACCATGGATGTGAAACAGCATATGTGTACGCTATTTCATACCAAAGTTGTGATGCGGTTTTTGTGAGCTGTGTAGAAGTGAATGCCGAAAAAACTGAACATATGATATTTAGAAAGGTTGGACGACTATCCCCACACGATGAGTACTTTTCAAAAAAGAGGCACTGCACATCGTAAATATCTTTAAATACCTTGGCCTTATCCATCAGCCTTATATTTCCGACTACACACAAGATTCAGAGCAGCAGCAGCTACAAAACCTATATATGATATTTAGTTCTTAAATAGACGATCTCTCAAGTCTGCCATGCCATTATTTCATGCAAAAATAATACCTATTCTTGCTTACGGAATACAGATTACATGGGCTAAACTAACTAAGAGTGACCTCTTCACTTTCGAAAAAAAAACGGGGGCTCACATCTAGTGGGACGTGCGTTGGCGACCACGGGACCCCAGCCGAGTCCGGCATTGCTTCCACTTACTTGTGCCAGGCTCCTCTCCGTCTTCTTTCCTGTCCACCTCACTTGGTCAAACCTTGTTCTCGTCCGACCCCGACGGTATTAGGGTATCCGAGGCCTAGGGAGTATCTTCCTTTCCCGCCTTAATTGGTCCTTGTCTCCCCTTCTCTGATACCCTCCTTCTGCGAGGGGTCAGCCTTCTTTTTATTTTCCTGTTATCTCCTGCCTTCTGCTCAAGGCCCTCAAGGAGGCAGGGTGTGTGTAGCCCCACCACTTCTGGTGCACCCTAGATAATGCTACATCCTCAGGGGCTCACGGCTGGTGAGTTCGGGAGTTGGCGACCCCGAGGGATTCCTGAGCTGTGTCCGTTTTCCCCTTTTGTCCCTTACCTTTGGGGCGGACCCTCTCCTCTTTCACTTTCCTATATGCCTTTCATGGCTCTCCTTCCTTCCAAGTCCCTCAATCCACCTTCTCCGAGGGTTGAGGGCATTTCTTTTCCTTCTGTCCTTTTATTTGCCTTATTCTCCTTTAGTTTTCCATTTCTTCTTCTAGTATGTAGGTTAGTAGTTAGTTTTCGTTTTAAGTTCGCTTTTCATTTTCATCTTCACGATCACCCAAACCATCAGGGGCCGATAACCTAGATGTTAGGCCCCTTAAAACAACAATTATCATCATCATCATCAACGTTCCTTCCTTCCCCCAGGGGCTCACATCTAGTGGGACGTGGGTTGGCGACCACGGAACCCCAGCTGAGTCCGGCATTGCTTCCACTTACTTGTGCCGGGCTCCTCTCCGTCTTCTTTCCTGTCGACCTCCCTTGGTCACCTCTTGTTCTCTGCCGACCCCGACGGTATTAGGTTATCCGAGGCCTAGGGAGTCATTCACTTTCCCGCCTTAATTGGCCCTTGTCTCATCTTTCCTGATACCCTCCTTCTGTGAGGGGTCAGCCTTCTTTTTCTTTTCCTTTTACCTCCTGCCTTGTGCTCAAGGCCCTTAAGGAGGCAGGGTGTATGTAGCCCCACCACTTCTGGTGCACCATAGATAAGGCTACACCCTCAGGGGCTCACGGCTGGTGAGTTCGGGAGTCGGCGGCCCCGTGTGATTCCTGAGCTGGGTCCGTTTTCCCCTTTTGTCCCTTACCTTTGGGGCGGACCCTCTCCTCTCTCCCCTCTCCTCTCCTCTTTTCCTTATATTTCCTTTTCTCTTTAAGATTCCCGCACTATTTTTGTTACTTGGTTCACCGTCTATCTAAATTCCCTTTTAGCGATTTTTTAAAGGCATTTCTAATCTACGTTGCATTTTGTAAGTTTTGTCGATGTAAATTACATCTCGCGATTGTTTTCAACCTCAATTGCATTTTGTAAAGATTGACAATCTAAATTGCTTTTTAGTAAGTCTTTCAATGCAGGTGGCCGGGCCTTTTAGTGAGTCTTTTGAATTTCAATTGCATTTTGTAAGTATTTTCAACCAACACCGCATTTCGCACGAATTTTGAATCTAAATTGAATTCTGTTTGGTGGGCATTTTGCATATATTTTGATTCTCAATTGCATTTTGTGGGTATTTTGAATCTAAATTGCATTTTGTAAGTATTGTCAATCCAGGTGAGTCGTTTGAATCTACCGTACATTTTGTAAGCATTTTCAATTTCAATTGCACTTTGTAAGTATTTTGAATTTCAATTGCACTTTGTGAATAATTTGGATTGGAACTGGGATATTTAAATCTGAATTGCATTGTGTATTTTCAATTTCAATTGCATTTTGTAAGTATTTTGAACCTCAGTTGCATTTTGTACGTATTTTCGATCTCATTTGCATTTTGTAAGTATTTTGAATTTCAGTTGCATTTTGTAAGTATTTCG
Source organism: Meconema thalassinum (assembly GCA_946902985.2). Lineage (NCBI taxonomy): Eukaryota > Metazoa > Arthropoda > Insecta > Orthoptera > Tettigoniidae > Meconema > Meconema thalassinum. Next base: position 507,240,290 of record OX336392.1, on the reverse strand, counting down.
ACGCTACATTGCATTTTGTACGTATTTTGAATCTAGCCTACGTTTTGTGGGTCTTTTTCAATCTATTCTTTTTGTGAATCTTTTCGTTCTAAATTCCCTTTGTAAGACCATATTGTGAGTTGTTTCCAGCTGAGTTTCTCTTTGTACGTATTTTCCGTCTCACATAATTTTCGTTCTGGTTTCCATTTCATTCTCATTTTCTCTACCACCCAGATCATTAGGGGCCGATAACCTAGATGTTAGGCCCCTTAAAACAACAATTATCATCATCACCTTCCTTCCAAGTCCCTCAATCCGCATTCTTCGAGGGTTGAGGGCATTTCTTTTCCTCCTGTCCTTTATTTGCCTTATTCTCCTTTTGTTTTCCATTTCTTCTAGTATATAAGTTAGTAGTTACTGTAGTTATAGTTATAGTTTCCATTTCATTATCATCTTCACGATCACCCAAACCATTAGGGGCCGATAATTAAACTAGAATTTAGATGTAGTAAATCATCCATATCATTAAGGGGATGTTTCGCCCTCCAAACAACAATGGCCACCATCTTGGTATTGACATAGTGTGTTTGTTTTGTTGCAGGTAAGGTGCTGACATCTTGCTGAACGAGCCATCATTCATCCATTGTCATGTAAGCATTTGTAACCATCCTGAAAGTGTTACCGCAATGTTAAGACAAGACCTTGGAGATTGTGTGCTCGTTAAGTCAAAGTAGCCTGTCCAGGGTCTCCCATGTTGGATGTACCTTGGTGATGAGCCAGACTAACAAAGTGTTCACCGGGGTGTTTGAGACGTTTCTGCGCTCTTTTTCTCATAACTTTTAACTTCTTCTAGACTGTATTTCACCACTAGCAGTCGTGCCCGGCTTCGCCCGGTGGATTTATTTGTTTCATGGATGATAATGAATACTGCTGCAGAACTGGAGCGCTCAAGGGCTCACGATCCGGGTTTTCGTTTTTCAGCAGCGAAAACCTCCGTCGTCCATTTTTGTCGGCTCCGGAGGCTACTTTTACACCCTGAACTACATCTCAGGGATGCTGCGTTGCCGTTGGTTGACACTTATCGCTTCCTGGGGCTCCATTTTGATAGCAAATTAACGTGGCAGCACCATATACGGCAATTGAAAATGACGTGTCTCAGGAAACTGAACATGCTCAAGTTTCTTAGTGGCACTACGTGGGGCGCTGACCGTGCGGTGCTGCTACGGTTCTACCAAGCCCTCGTCCTGTCCCGGCTAGACTATGGTTCTGCGGCATACGGTTCAGCAAGGCCGGCAAACTTGAAAATGCTGGACAGTATCCACCATAGTGGCGTTAGGCTGGCTACCGCCTTCCGGACCAGCCCGATACCCAGCCTACTCGCCGAATCGGGTGTTCCACCTTTAAATTATAGACGCTAACATATGCTTTTAGCATATGCTGCCAATGTGCGTCAAATGCCGCAATACCCGACCTATCAAGCTCTCTTCGGTACCCAAAACCACCAGGGGTACGCCAACCGGCTTCGTGACACTCGGCCGGTTGGTATTAGACTTGATAGCTCGTGTACCGATATAGGAGTGGCTGCAGGTCCCTGTATGATCCGGACATCTAGCGAGGTGTCTCCGTGGCAAGTCCCGCGTCTGGAAATTCGGTTAGATCTTCACCGAGGTCCTAAGGTGAACACGGATGCCTCCGTTTAGTGGAGGCAGTTCCACAGCATAGTTCACCAATTTCCGGACGCTGGCATTCTCTACACGGATGGTTCGAAGGTGGACGAGAAAGTGGGTTGTGCTTACGTTATTGATGGTGCAAATTCCAAGATCTCTTTGCCTGAGGCCTGTAGTGTGTTTACTGCGGAGCTCGTTGCCATCTATGAAGCTCTGCAGTTTGTACTACAGGATGCACGAATCCACTTTCTCGTGTGTACCAACTCTTTGAGTTCGTTGCAGTCAATTGCTACATGTTTCCCGCAACACCCCCTAGTGCAGCGAATCCACGATCTACTAGCCGGGCTGTGCCACGCTGACACTGGAATCACCTTCCAAGCTACATGGGAATTGCGGAAATGAGATAGCTGATCAAGCTACCACCTCGACCAATGGAGGTACCTGCTAGAGATATTCGATCTCAGTTACGCCAACAAGTTCTGGCTTTTTGGGAGAGTCAGTGGCTAGCTGACCCACTGCCCAGTAAACTGAGAGCAATCAAGGGAACTACTCGCGTGTGGCGGAGCTCTTTCCGGTAATTTTGTGTAGGCTAAGGATAGGTCATACAAGATCCACCCACTCGTATCTGATGAGAAGGGAAGACCACCCACTTTGTACCTGTGGAGCCGTTTTCACCGTGGCCCACATTTTCACCGAATGTGTGGATCTTGCTGACTTACGAAGAAACCTTGGTTTGCAGATGACACTCAAACTTATATTAGCCGATGACGCGGTGGCTGCTGATCGCGTTATCCGCTTTATAAGTGAGAGTGGGTTAGGGCCAGCAATCTAAATTTTCCAGTATAAATTGACTCAACGAATTGTTCGTTTTTGAATGATAATGTTTTGTTTTTCCGTAATTTTTGTTTATTTTTATAATTTTTAATTTTGTATTTAAGTTTTTGTTTTTGTTTTATTAATTTTTGGTCTTTTTAAATTTAGGCGTCCACCTCAAAATGTTAAATTCATTTCCAAATTTGTATTCTTTAATCTGTGTTAAGAGGGGCAGATGACCTCGTAGTTCCGGGCCTTAAAACAACAACTAACGCTATTGGAATACCAACGCTTATTACAGCGGATAATCTCAGTATACTGCACCAACACCATCGCCCTTATACAGAGCATACTATTGTCATGATAATAACTGTTGTAAGGGGCCTAAGAATTTTTTCGCACTAATTACTCCCCGTGACTGCAATTTATAAGCAGCTCGCAATTCTGCACCAGAAAACTGGTAGGGGCGACATGATGCAGCCCGCATTGCCAGGCAAGAATAGACTTACGTATCATTGAAGCCGTTATTCAGACTTAAATAAATAAAAATCCATGTTTCCTCTTGAATCAGGCTATCATATACAAGAAAGATGACGGAGAAGAGCCCGGTACAAGTAAGTAGAAAACAATTCCGGACACAGCTAGGGTCCCGTGGTCGCCAACCCACACAAACAAACTCTTCAGCTTTATTATATTAGTATAGATATCAGACCAGCGTCCCTGTCTGGGGCATGTGTGTGTGCGTGACAGGAGGTGGAATCCTCGCCTAATCGGTCGTGGCTACTGGGTGAGTAGTCCCAAGCGACCCTCCTCCAGAACCTGGCTCCATCTCGATTTAAAATAAGTTTGACCAAAATACATGATTTCTTTTGGCGAGGAAACATTTCAACCGGTCAACAATGCAACATTCGAGAAAAAGAAGAGGAAATAAACTGATGATGATGAAGAATTGTTGTTCTAAGGGGCCTAACATCTAGGTTATCTGCCCCTAATGGTCTGGGTGAAAGCGAAAATGATAATGATGATGATGATAATGGTTGTTTTAAGGGGCCTAACATCAAGGTTATCGGCCCCGAAAGCGAAAATGACAATGAAATAAAACTCATAACGAAAATTATGTGAGACTGAAAATACTTACAAAAGGGAATTTAGACGGAGGTTACTTACAAAAGGAATAGATTGAAAAACACTCCCAAAAGGTAGTTTAGGGTCAAAATACGTACAAAATGCAATGTAGAGTCTGAATACTTACAAAATGCAATTGAAATTGAAAATATACAAGTTCCATAATACTCACAAAGTGCAATTGAAATTCAAAATGCTTACAAAATGTATCGTAGATTCAAACTATTCATTTGGACGGACAATACTTACAAATTGCAATTTAGATTGAAAATACTTACAAAATGTAATTTAGTTTCAAAATACCCACAAACAATTTTGAATCAAAATACTTACAAAATGACCACCATGCAAAATGCAATTTAGATTGAAAATACTTGCAAAAAGCAATTTAGGTTGAAAATACTTACAAAATGCAATTGAAATTCAAATTATTCACTGAAGTCCCAGCACCTATATTGAAAGACTTACAAAATTCAATTGAGGTTGAAAAGACTTACAAAATGCAACGTAGATTGAAAATACCTACAAAATGGAGTGTAGATGCACGGGGAGCCAATTAACAAAAACAGTGCGGGAATCTTAAAGAGAAAAGGAAATAGAATGGACAAGAGTTGACCAAGAGAGGTCGACAGGAAAGAAGACGGAGAGGAGCCTGGCACAAGTAAGTGAAAGCAATGTCGGACACAGCCAACCCAAGTCCCACTAGATGTGAGCCCTTGGGGGGTGTAAACATTAATGGACTATTGATAGAGATGATCATCTTTAATAGGCCTACTAAGGAAGTAAATCCTGTCATGGTGTTCATCCTTTATCCGGGGCTAATCTTTGGAACTACCGTGTTCTCTTCCGACCCCGATGGTATTAGGGTATCTGAGGCCTAGGGAGTCGTTTTATTTCCCGCTTTAATTGGCCCTTGTCTCATCTTTCCTTAGCGCACGGCACGTACTCACACATTGACTTGAGTGTGTGTAGCCGTGCGCTGGTCCCCCTATTTGGTTGGTAACACGACGACCTCTGTGACAGTGACCATTTCCCGATCGTTCTTACACTTCTGAACCAGAAGCCCGTGTCGTTCCCCAGTCGTTGGCTACTTAAACGGGCCAATTGGCCATCATTTACAGAACGCGCAGTATTTGATGATCTGGAATGCCGGAGCATCGATGACGAGGTACAGCACATCACTGACGTGCTTCTTGCAGCCGCTGAGGAATCTATTCCCTCCTTTTCTGGGACTCCTCGTCGCAAACTCGTCCCCTGGTGGACAGAGGATATTGCAACGGCAATAAGAGACCGTCGTCGAGCTCATAAGCACTACCGTCGGCGTCCAACCATGGCCAATTTGATGGCGTTTAAGAAATGTCGTGCCAAGGCACGGATTCTTATTCGCCAGAGTAAGAAACAATCCTGGGAACGGTATGTGTCTTCTATTACGGCACATACCTCTTCCTCTCAAGTGTGGACTAAACTACGACGCATCTCGGATATTCAGACATCTTCTACAGTACCGCGAATTTCCATTGGTAATGAATTGGTTACAGATCCGTACCGCGTTGCAAACCATCTCGCATCTTATTTTGTGGTTATATCCGGTTCCGATAACTATGATCCTGCCTTCGTAGCCATGAAGCGCGAGGCAGAACGTTTCCAGCTCAGTTTTGCTTCCCGCGCTTCGGAGGAGTACAACGTGCCCTTTATGGAGTGGGAACTGCGCGGAGCGCTGGCGCTCTGCAGGGACACGTCTCCCGGCCCGGATAATATTCACAACCAGATGCTTAAACACCATAACGATGAGAGCATTCGTTATTTGCTCAGGGTGTTCAATCGCATCTGGTTGGCATGTGTGTTTCCAGCGCAATGGCAGGAAGGTATCATTATACCTATCCTGAAGCCCGATAAGGATCCCAATTTGACAGGGAGTTACAGACCTATTTGTCTCACTAACGGTCTGTGCAAGCTCTTTGAGAGGATGGTCAATCGGCGCCTGGTGTGGATCCTGGAGAAGCGAGGACTCCTGTCTGAATACCAGTGTGGATTCAGGGCGTCTCGGTGTACCAACGACCATCTGGTACGCCTGGAGACCGCCATACAGGACGCCTTTCTCCGGAGACAACACCTAGTCGCTGTTTTCTTTGACCTCGAGGAGGCCTATGACATCACTTGGCGTTACGGCATTCTCTCTACCCTGCATCAATGGAAATTCCGAGGTAACTTGCCGGTTTTTATTGCGAATTTTCTGTCCCTTCGCCTATTCCGTGTCCGAATAGAGGGGACATATTCGCAATATCATATACAGGAAAACGGAGTCCCACAGGGATCGGTGCTTAGCGTAACATTATTTGCGATTGCCATAAATGGTATAGTCGCTGCTACTGGTCCAGCAGCGGTACCGTCGCTGTATGTAGACGACTTCGCTCTACATTATAGTGCGCAAAATATGGCGGTCGCTGAAGGACAGCTACAACAAGCTATTCGGAGAGTGGAACGTTGGACACTAGAGCATGGCTTTCGATTCTCAACCGCTAAGTCTTCGGTTGTCCATTTCTGCCGAAAGCGCTCTCTCCATCCTGATCCTGAGCTTTATCTGGGCAATGTAGCTTTGCCTGTTGTTGCTACGTACCGGTTCCTTGGGCTCCTTTTCGATCAGAAATTGACGTGGCAACCACACGTGCGGTGTTTGAAAACTGCCTGTGCTAAGAAACTCAACATGTTGCGGTTTCTTAGCGGCACATCGTGGGGGGGAGGGCAGACCGCGCGGTGCTCCTACGTTTTTATAAGGCACTGATTTCATCTAGATTAGATTATGGCAGTGTAGCATATGGTTCGGCCCGTTAGTCAGTGCTTGTTAAACTGGACAGTGCACGGCGGTGTGAGGCTGGCGACGGGTGCCTTTCGGACGAGCCCAGTCGTCAGCTTGCTCGCCGAGGCTGGCGTACCTCATTTACACCTGAGGCGCCAACAAATACTGCTGACCTATGCTGCAACTATTCGACAGATGCCACTTCATCCAAGCTATCCATGTTTGTTTTCCAATCCGAATCGCCGGCTGTGTGATACGCTCGCCCGAGCCACTCGGCTGGCGGGGATTCGCTTGGATGACTTATACCGTCAGTTCCGATTTTGCTCTGTCTCCTGTATCGTCCGAGTACCTAGCAAGGCCCCTCCGTGGATAGTTTCCCGCCCTGATAACATCCTGGATCTGCACACCATCCCCAAGTCGGACACGGACTCGTCCGTCCATCGGAGGCTGTTCCAGTCCGTGGTGAGCAGGTATCCAGGATCAGGGCTTCTATTCACGAACGGTTTGAGGGTAAACGAGAAAGTAGGCTGTGCATTTGTGGTTGAGGATCGTCGGTTTCTCTTTTCACTTCCCGAGGCCTGTGGCGTGTACACAGCGGAGCTCTATGCCATCTTAGAGGCCCTCCCCCCAGGGGCTCACATCTTGTGAGCGTGGGTTGGCGACCACGGGGCCCCAGCTGAGTCCAGCATTGCTTCCACTTACTTGTGCCGGGCTCCTCTCCGTCTTCTTTCCTGTCGACCTCACTTGGTCAACTCTTGTTCTCTTCTGACCCCGACGGTATTAGGGTATCCGAGGCCTAGGGAGTCCCTTCCTTTCCCGCCTTAATGGGCCCTTGTCTCATCTATTCTGATACCCTCCTTATGCGAGGGGTCAGCCTTCTTTTTCTCTTCCTTTTACCTCCTGCCTTGTGCTCTAGGCCCTTAAGGAGGCAGGGTGTATGTAGCCCCACCACTTCTGGTGCACCCTAGATAATGCTACACCCTCAGGGGCTCACGGCTGGTGAGTTCGGGAGTTGGCAACCCCGAGGGATTCCTGAGCTGGGTCCGTTTTCCCCTTTTGTCCCTTACCTTTGGGGCGGACCCTCTCCTCTTTCACTTTCCTATATGCCTTTCATGGCTCTCCTTCCTTCCAAGTCCCTCAATCCGCCTTCTCCGAGGGTTGAGGGCATTTCTTTTCCTTCTGTCCTTTTATTTGCCTTAATCTCCTTTAGTTTTGCATTTCTTCTTCTAGTATGTAGGTTAGTAGTTAGTTTTAGTTTTAAGTTCGCTTTTCATTTTCATCTTCACGATCACCCAAACCATCAGGGGCCGATAACCTAGACGTTAGGCCCCTTAAGACAACAATTATCATCATCATCATTAGAGGCCCTGCGGTACACGTTATCAGACGATCACCAGCACTTTCTTGTGTGTACTGACTCTCTGAGTGCGCTGCAAGCGATCGATGTGTGTTTCCCGAAGCACCCGTTTGTCCAGCGTGTGCACGACCTGCTCGTCAGTTCGTGTAACGCTGGAACCGGGGTGACCTTTGTGTGGCTTCGTAGCCACATGGGTATTGTGGGAAACGAGCTTGCTGATCAGGCGGCGAGAGAGGCAGTCGCACTGCCCTCGCTACCATATAAGGTGCCTGCTAGTGATGTGCGCTCTCAGTTGCGGCATTCGATCCTGTCGCATTGGGAGGAAGCATGTCGTGCCACGCCTCCACCCAACAAACTGAGAGGCATCAAGGAGACAACGAAGGTGTGGAAATCTTCCTTCCGATCTCTCCGGAAGGAAGCTGTGGTACTCTGTCGACTCCGGATCGGCCATGGGATTGCTACGCACTCCCACTTGCTAAAGAGAGAAGATCCCCCTGTGTGTACTTGCGGTGCCCACCTAACCGAGGCACATCTTCTCTTGGAGTGTGTGGATCTGGCCGATCTGCGAAGGACTCGTAAACTGCCTAATACCCTCTCCCTTATTCTCCGTGATGACGGGCCGTCAGCTGACCTCGTCATCCGGTTCATGAGGGAGAGTGGTTACTTTTTTAAGGTTTAATGTGTAGTTACGACTTTTAATTCAGGTTAAATCTGCTTTATGTTTTTTATTGTGTTCATCAATTTTATTGTTCAACAAAAACAAAGTCAACCCCTGGCACTATCCAGCCCATGACGGGCTAAGGCTGACCAAGCGACCGCTGCCCAGCCATTCGGCCTGCAGATATTGGGGTGACGCGTGATCAGCTCGTCGGGTCCCCTCGGCCGTTAATCTTGGTTTTCGTGATCGGGGCGCTGTCTCACTGTCAGACAGCTACTCAATTGTCCTCACGAGGCTGAGTGAACCCCGTTCCAACCCTCACGTCAGTTTTTTTTAAATCCCTGACGGAGCCGGGGATCGAACTCGGGGCCTCCGGGTGAGAGGCAGGCGCGCTACCCCTACACCACGGGGCCGGCATTTTATTGTTCACTATGTTTTATAAACACCATTTTCGTTTCATCCATGGCAGTGAGTTGTTTTTATCTACACCCTTTCATTTCACGCCATTTCATTTCATTAGGGACCGATAACCTAGATGTTAGGCCCCTTAAAACAACAATTATCATCATCATCATCTCATCTTTCCTGATCACTCATTCTTCCAGGAATCAGCCTTCATTTTCTTATCATTATAACTCCTGTCGTCTGCTCAAGGTCCTAAAGGTGACAGGGTGTGTGTACCCTGGATATTGCTACACCCTCTACGGCTCACGGCTGGTGAGTTAGGATGTTGACGACCCCGAGGGATTCCTGAGCTGGGTCTGTTTTGTCCCCTTTTTCCTCTGACCTTGGGACGGGCCCTCGCCTCTTTCCATCCCATTAGGGACCGATGACCTAGATGTTAGGCGCCTTAAAACAACAATTATCATCATCATCATCATCATATCCTCTTTCACTTTCCTATCTGCCTTTCATGGCTCTCCTTCCTTCCCTCAATCCTCATTCTTCGAGTGTTGAGGGGAATTTCTTTTCTTCCTGTCCTTTATTTGTCTTATCCGTTATTTGTTTACCATTTCTTCTTCTAATATGTAAGTCTGTAGTTAGTATTAGTTATAGTTTTCATTCTCATCTCATCTCATATTTCACTATCACCCAAGCCTTGAGGGGCCGATAACCTAGATGTTAGGCCCCTTAAACCAACAATTATCATCATCATCATCATCATGTTGCTACATGCCTTGAAGGACGTGCCCACTACCCCGTGTAACACAGTCCACTTTGATGGAATGATTCAATTCGGAATTCACTACACATTCCGGGACCATGATTCACGCGACCTGCTGAATCAGTGCGAGCAAACCTTCTTGGTAATAATCTCTCCAAAGTCTAACAAATACTGTACCAGGTTCCTGCTCATTCATCTGATAAAAATAAACCATGCGCAACAGTGTTCCTGGTATCAATCTTTAGCTCGACATTTGGTAGTCTGCTTCAAACACCCAAATAGGGCTTGTTTGTGAGGTACAGTAGATATTATTAGTGAACTCACTTCACACACAACAGGAAACGTGCCTGACAAGGCTTGCAATATGTGGCTACTTACTCATTCGTGGAGTTCCTGGTATTTGACGCCAACGAGCTATCCCCTCAAAAGGGCTCACAACGTGCCCCATGTGTTTTTATTACAGTATTAATGGTGATAATAATAAAAATAAAAATCCCAAAGGCTCACTACTAGTGGGACGTGGGTTGGCGACCACGGGACCCCAGCTGAGTCCGGCATTGCTTCCACTTACTTGTGCCGGGTTCCACTCCGTCTTCTTTCCTGTCGGCCTCTCCTGGTCAACACTTGTTCTTTTCCGACCCCGACGGTATTAGGGTTTCCGAGGCCTCGGGAGTGTCTCCCTTTCCCATCTTAATTGGCCCTTGTCTCCCCTTTCCTCATCCCTCATTCTGCTGGAGATGAGCCTTATTTTCTCTTTACGATTCCCTCACTGTTTTTGTGAATTGACTCCCCGTATATATAAATTCTATTTTGTGAATATTTTGAATCGACACAAAATTTTGCAAGTATTTTCAATCTAAATTGCCTTTTCGAATGTATTTGAATGTAGGAACGGGACATTTTTATGAGTATTTTGAATTTCAATTGCATTTTGTAAGTATTTTCAACCTAAATCGCATTTTGCAAGTATTCTCAATCTATACTACTGTTTGTAGAAAGTGAAACACCAAGAAGAAGAGATGTGACCACATTGCACTTTATACCACAGATTAGGGGCATGACAATACATTACTGATTAGAAGGATAGTCTGTTACATGCACGTTGACGGTCGATCGCCAGTACGGCGTCGCGCCACCACGTGCTGCACTCAGAGCCGCTAGACGTCTTGGCATGGAATCATACAGCGCTTGAATACGCTGCTGGGGAATACTGTCCCACGCGGTTTGTATGCGCGTCCACAAATCATTAACAGTGGCGGCAGGTGGACCTGAACGAACAAGTTGCCGACTGACCATATCCCAGACATGTTCGATGGGCGACATGTCAGGCGAACGGGCAGGCCAGGAAAGCAGAGTTATCCGTCGTTCTCCGAAGAAGGCTTGCACATTCCTCGCCACATGCGGGTGGGCATTGTCCTGCTGAAATATGGCCTGTGGAACGGCCTGCAGGAAGGGCAGTGCTGCGGGCTGTAAAACTTCCCTGATGCAGCGGTCACTGTTCAGATTGCCCGCGAGACGTACGAGGCGCGATCGCCTATTATAGGCAATTGCGCCCCAAACCATTACACCAGTTGTTTGTCCGCTATGCCGCTCAACAATACATGATGATGATGATAATTGTTGTTTTAAGGGACCTAACATCTAGGTTATCGGCCCCTGATGGTTTGGGTGATCGTGAAGATGAAAATGAAAAGCGAACTTAGAACTAAAACTAACGAATAACCTACATACTAGAAGAAGAAATGGAAAACTAAAGGAGAATAAGGCAAATAAAAGGACAGAAGGAAAAGAAATGCCCTCAACCCTCGGAGAAGGCGGATCGAGGGACTTGGAAGGAAGGAGAGCCATGAAAGGCAGATAGGAAAGTGAAAGAGGAGAGGGTCCGCCCCAAAGGTAAGAGACAAAAGGGGAAAACGGACCCAGCTCAGGAATCCCTCGGGGTCGCCAACTCCCGAACTCACCAGCCGTGAGCCCCGGAGGGTGTAGCATTATCTAGGGTGCACCAGAAGTGGTGGGGCTACATACACCCGGCCTCCTTAAGGGCCTAGAGCACAAGGCAGGAGGTAAAAGGAAGAGAAAAAGAAGGCTGACCCCTCGCAGAAGGAGGGTATCAGAAAAGATGAGACAAGGGCCAATTAAGGCGGGAAAGGAAGAGACTCCCTAGGCCTCGGATACCCTAATACCGTCGGGGTCAGAAGAGAACAAGAGTTGACCAAGTGAGGTCGACAGGAAAGAAGACGGAGAGGAGCCCGGCACAAGTAAGTGGAAGCAATGCCGGACTCAGCTGGGGCCCCGTGGTCGCCAACCCACGCCCACAAGATGTGAGCCCCTGGGGGAGCTCAACAATACAGTCTGCCTGATTGCGTTCTCCACGGCGGCGTCGAACGCGTATGCGGCCATCACTGTAGGACAGGTTGAAGCGGGACTCGTCCGAAAACACTACATTTCGCCACTCAGCCAGCCAGTGTCGGCGTGCACGTACCCATTGTAGTCGGAGGCATCGGTGGTTCCCAGTAAATGGAAGCCGACGCAGTGGCATGCGTGCTACCAGTCCAGTCCTCAAAAGATGGCACCGCACCGTCGTCGCAGACATGTCCACCCCCGTTGCAGTGCTCCAACGTCGAGCCAACATCGACGACGACGCTGTTCTGTCCGATACGGCCATGCGGAGAAGATGGCGGTCGCCTCGCGCTGGGGTCACATTGCGTCGTCCTGTACCATGTCGTCGCTGTGTACGGCCTTCTCTCTCCACTGGATCCACATACGCCTTACTGTTGACGCAGCGTGCCCTGTACGAGCCGGAATGTCCCGGAACGACAAACCCGCCTCCCGGAGCCCAAGCATTCTGCCCCGTTCAACCGCTCTCACATGTTGATAGTCCACCCTGTGATGTCGGCGAGGCATCGTTACACTTGCTTACACGTTTCCACTTGGTATGACAGCCCCACGCCGACAGAGCTGTGCGGAACACTGACCTGTCCAGCCCCACGACAGAGCTCGCTGCGATTTCAATCACTTAGTATGGTACCGCAGGCGTATTCGACCCCTGTTCAGGGAGTGTCTCCGACCATTTCTTCTGAGTGTTTCACTTTCTACAAACAGTACTGTAAATTGTATTTTGTAGGATGGGCATTTTGTAATTATTTTGATTCTCGATTCCATTTTCTGAGTATTTTGAATCTCAATTACATTTTGTAAGTATTGTCAATCCAAATTGCATTTTGTAAGTATTTTGAATCTATATTGCATTTTTTGAGTATTTAAAATCTGAATTGCACTTTGTAAGTTTCTTTTGCTCTAACCTCCAATTTGTGCGTATTTTCATTCTGAATTACCCTTGTGAGTTTTTCCGTCTAAATTCCATTTGGTTTTTCCACTCTAAATTCCATTTTGTGCGCATTTTAAATCTAAATTGCACTTTCTAATTATTTTTTTTACTCTAACATCCATTTTGTGGGTATTTTCATTCTGAATTACCTTTGTGAGGTTTTTCCGTTTAAATTCCATTTGGTTTCCCACTCTAAATGCCATTTTGTGCGTATTTTAAATCGTCAGTATTTTCAATCTCCGTTAGTTTCCGTTATGGTTTCCATATCTTTGTCATTTTCGCTAACACCCAGACCATAATTTGGTATTCTGCCCGAAGGCAGGTCCGTGCCTCCGAGCAGGCTATCCTCAGCCGGAGTTTATGTGCGGTAGGGCCTCTCCGCTCCTCCCATCCCCGCTGTAACCGTTCACACTCTTTTACTTCGGGGGTGGAGGTAATTAATACCTTGAGGGATTCTTTACTATTAATATTTATTATCTTCATAATTTTTCCACATTACCACAAACATCCACTCTCATAATCTCTTCCCCCCAGGGGCTCACATCAAGTGGGTCGTGGGCTGGCGACCACGGGACCCCAGCTGAGTCCGGCATTGCTTTCACTTAATTGTGCCGGGCTCCTCTCCGTCCTCTTTCCTGTCGACCTCACTTGGTCAACTCTTGTTCTCTTCCGACCCCGACGGTATTAGGGTATCCGAGGCCGAGGGAGTCTCTTCCTTTCCCGCCTTAATTGGCCCTTGTCTCATCTTTTCTGATACCCTCCTTCTGGGAGGGGTCAGCCTTCTTGTTCTTTTCCTTTTTCCTCCTGCCGTGTGCTCAAGGCCCTTAAGGAGGCAGGGTGTATGTATCCCCACCACTTCTGGTGCACCCTAGATAATGCTACACCCTCAGAGGCTCACGGCTGGTGAGTTCGGGAGTTGGCGACCCCGAGGGATTCCTGAGCTGGGTCCGTTTCCCCCTTTTGTCCCTTACCTTTGGGGAGGACCCTCTCCTCTCTCCTCTCCGCCTTTCATTATATTTCCTTTTCTCTTTAAGTTTCCCGCGCCTTTTTGTAGGTATTCTTGATCTACGTTGCATTTTGTAAGTTTTTTCGATCTAAATTGCATTTTGTGAGTGTTTTCCAACCTCACTTGCATCTTGTAAGGATTGCCAATCAAAATTGCTTTTTAGTAAGTCTTTCAATTTAGGGGGGTCTTCTTGTGAGTATTTTGAATTTCAATTGCATTTTGTATTTTCAACATACCCCGTTTTGTTCAAGTAGTTAAGTCTCAATTGCAATTTTGTGGGTATTTTAAATCTTAATTACATTTTGTAATTATTTTCAATCTAAATTGCATTTTGTAAGTATTATCCATCCAAATGAGAAGTTTGAATCTACCATACCTTTTGTAAGCAAATTCAATTGCATTTTGTATTTTCAGCCTACTCCGCTTTGTTCAAGTAGTTAATTCTCAATTGCATTTTGTGGGTATTTTGAATCTACATTACATTTTGTGCGTATTTTCAATCTCATTTGCAGTTTGTAAGTATTTTGATTTCACTTGCATTTTTTAAGTATTTCGACTGTACGTTGCATTTTGTACGTATTTTGGACTTAACCTACATTTTGTGCTTATTTTTCAATCTATTCCTTTTGTGAGTATTTTCGTTCGAAATTCCCTTATGTACCGGTACGTATTACCGCTCTCCATTTGGTGAGTAGTTTCAATCTGAGTTCCTTTTTGTAAGTATTTTTCCTGCTACATAAGGCATAATTGTTGCGGCTCACTGTCTATTTTATCTAAACCATTTTCGTTTCATCCATAGCAGTGAGCTGTTTTTTATCTTCATCCTTTCATTTCACATCATTTCATTTCGTCAGGGGACGATGACCTCGATGTTAGGCCCCTTAAAACAACAATTATCATCATCATCATCAGAATCTCTTGCCAAACACTGAAACAGACCATCATTAAAACTAACCCAATCTTCCAAACCATATCTCTTTTCCCCTCATATTTTCTACCATATCGCTTACAAAATCTCAACAGATACTACTTCCTCTGTCTCAAAGAGTTTCTCCATCTCCATAGAAATATAACAACAGATACTAACTATCAAGAATAATCTCTATCATGGAACTAGCAATCTTCTAAAGAATCACAGAATAATCCATAGATATATAAAAAAAACTAACATAGTAAATAGAATTTTCAAATAGCTTGGAGATCTAAAAATTGGAACTTCCAAATAGCTCGGAGATCTTAAAAGTGGATAATACATGGCCCTATACTCTTTTACTGATAACATGTAACCTCCTTGGGTTACATCACTGTACAGTTTAACTTGGTTTACTTTAGGTCTTAAGCATAAATACAATAGAGGGCGCATTGCCACACTGCGCCTGTACTGTGACGTGAAACCAACATCTCGATCAGCTGACTGAAGGGTAATGGCTCAAGACCGACTACAATTGGCTAATGGCGAATGCTAAGCAACGTCAAGGAATACAAAAGGAGCTTCATATTGGATAATTCTATTATCACTATCCGCAGTTCCCTTCAGTCAGCTGATCGAGATGTTGGTTTCAACAATGTGACGTCATCAGCCATCTATTGAATTCATGGTCTAAGCTTTAGGTTATAGCATGGCTACCATTCTGCTGATAGATCATTGCAAGGAGTATTGAGCCTTGAGTTATGGTATTCCTTGTAATTGTCTGGCAGTGAGGTAGAAGGGGGCCATGCTAAATTAGGTTCCACATCTGTGGAGATATTCTTTTTTTGATGCTGTCTGTTTGTTTTATATATATCTTTGTTTTTTTACTCTTGGCTTTTACAATGTTAGGTTCCATGAGTTTTAATTATTGGTGGGTTACAAGATGAAAAAGGATGGGCTTTGAGGTCTGATTACTGGTTTTATGTTTTGCTAGATATTATGAGAGTGGCTGTTTATCATTGATGTGGAAAAATTGTGAAGAAGAAAGAGAAGTAAATATATAGTTAAGAAAAAAGAATATCTCAAGGTATTAATTACCACCACCCCCGAATAGAAAGAGAACGTCCGGTTACACCGCCAACAGCGCGTGCTCCCACTGATCCGGCATTCCATCCAAGGTCCAACCACGCCCAATGCTGCTTAACTGTGGAGTTTTCATGGGATCCAGGCCGTTGATATCCATACCATTAGGGGATCGATAACCTAGATGTTAGGCTCCCTAAAACAACAATATTATCGTCATCATCTTCCGCCCGTTACCCTCAATCGAGGGATCAGACCTCTTCATGTTACTGTGATTGCTAGGTCGAATATGATAGGTCCTACTTATTGTTATTGGGCGCTGCTCATCAAATTGAAAGGTTGTTTATCTTGTACTCAAGGTATGGGGAAATCAAACAATACCCCCGTGTGGGTGCGGGATAGAATACACCTGTAGGTGCAGGAGACATGATACAGGTAGCTGTGGACATGATATAGATAGCTGTGAGTAAAGAAAGAAAACAAACCTTAGAGCATAAATACAATAGAGGGCGCATTGCCATACTGCGCCTGTACTGTGACGTGAAACCAACATCTCGATCAGCTGACTGAAGGGTAATGGCTAATTGCGAATGCTAAGCAACGTCAAGGAATACAAAAGGAGCTTCATATTAAATAATTCTATCATCACTATACGCAGTTCCCTTCAGTCAGCTGATCGACATGTTGGTTTCAACAATATGACGTCATCAGCCATCTATTGAATTTATGGTCTAAGAAACAAACAGTTGAAAAAGAAACAGAACAAATATATAGTTGGCAGTGCCTGTAATGTAATCTATGGAGAAAGACTGATTGTTGTTATTCTGTTAAAATAAGTGATTAAAAATAAAGATGAATAGAGTATCTATAAATTGGTGATTCCCGACGTGATTCGAGAAATGACTGAAAATAGTGATAATGAAGCGCGAACGCCTAATGGCACTACCAGTGAAGTTGAGGTTAGTAAAGTGTCTGTTAAAATTCCACCGTTCTGGGCCGATAAACCAGAAATTTGGTTTTACCAGATCGAAGCACAATTTGCGATTAACAGATAACATCTGAAGAGACTAAATTTAATTACTTGGTTTCGCAATTAGAATCGAAATATGTGGAAAACATATGGGCCATCATTAGTAGTGATAACTCCTGTAAATATGCCGCGGCAAAAGAAAGATTCCTCAACATCTTCAAAGAAAGTGAAGATAAGAAAATAAAGCGCTTAATGACAGGAATTGACTTAGGGGATCTCAAACCAAGTCAGCTTCTGCGGAAAATGCAATCCCTGGCAGGCGCAGATATTTCAAACAAAGTCTTAAGGACACTATGGCTAGGCAAACTTCCAAACTCAGTAAAAAATATATTGCTAGTTAGTGATGTGGTATTGAAGAAAATGGCAGTAATGGCAGATAAAATACTGGAAATGAATCCACGTACTGAACTGTATAGTGCCACAAAAACCCCAAGTCAGTGCTCTTCAAGTAGCCGTGCAACACTGGATGACATCGTAGCGAAAATTACCGCATTGGAACAACAAATAGCAGCAATCCCAATCGGAAGACATCACTCACGAGCAACACATCGTAGCCCCAGGCGAAGTAGCAGCCGCAGCCGCTCAACCAGAAAATTCAATCCTGATGGGAAATTGTGTTACTATCATTTTAAATTTGGCTCAAGATGCTACCCAGATAAATGGAAACAACCGTGCGGATGGAAGAATACGAAAACGAGAAACAGCAGTAGAATTGGCGGCAAGTTCCACTGCTGAAGGTCACGAGTTGTGCCGCAGATCCCGGTTATTTGTGAGAGATAAAGAAACGGGAGTGCAGTTCCTTGTAGACAGTGGAGCGGATGTTTCAATTTGGCCAGCAACAAAGCATGACAAAATAGATAGTTCCTATAAACTGTAAGCAGCCAACAATACAGAAATACCAACCTATGGTACCAAAATATTGACTGTGAACTTGGGACTAAGGCGAAAATTCCAGTGGCCATTTGTGGTAGCTAAAATAAACAAAGGTATAATTGGAGCAGATTTTCTTAAACAGTTCCATTTACTTGTGGACCTGCATAATAAACAATTAATTGACGGTGTAACTCAGCTTGGTGTTAAGGGCGAAGTTACAGTCATTCCAGAATGTGATGTTATTAGCTCTATGAATACAAATGTCAAATACAGTGACATTCTTGCACAATATCCAAGATTAACAACACCAAACTTAACCCCTACCCTGATAACACATGATATTAAACATCAAATAGTTACCAACGGTCAACCGGTATTCTCAAAAGCCAGACAGTTAGATCCGAAGAGGCTCCAGATTGCCTAACAAGAATTTCAGTTCCTGCTGGATAACGGAATAGTTCGACCATCAAAATCTCAATGGGCGAGTCCACTGCACATGGCTAGTAAGAAGGATGGGTCGTTACGACCTTGTGGTGACTATAGAAGGTTGAACGAGAGGACAATTCCAGACCGCTACCCAGTACCAAGAATAGAAGATTTTCAACATATCTTGAAAGGAAAAACTGTTTTCTCAAAAATCGACTTATTTAAAGCATATTACCAAATCCCAATCGCCGAAGAGGATAAGTGCAAAACTGCAATAATAACTCCCTTCGGATTATATGAGTTCAATGTCATGAGTTTTGGGTTAAGAAATGCTCCATCCACCTTCCAGAGATTCATAAATGAAGTTTTCAGAGGCTTGGATTTCACATTTCCTTACTTGGACGACATTCTGGTAGCCTCCGCATCATTCGAGGAGCATAAGAACCATCTTAAGTTGGTTATGGACAGGCTAAACAAGTATGGCCTTCGAATAAATACCTCCAAATCAGTGATGGGCGTGGATAGAATAGAGTTTCTAGGGTACCTCATTACAGCTGAGGGTACTAGACCTCTTCCTGAAAAGGTTCAAACAATCTTGAATTATAAACTGCCAGAAACAGTGCATGAACTCCGCACGTTTCTCGGCATGGTTAACTTTTACCGCCGTTACCTCAAAGATGCTGCCAAAACACAAGCAGTGCTCCATGAATACCTAAAAGGAGCAAGAAAGAGAGACCGAAGAAAAGTTCAATGGACTGAAGAAGCGAAACAGATGTTTGAAAAATGTAAACAAGAGTTATCAAATACAACACTCTTAACTATTCCTAACTCAGACAATCTATTAGGCCTGTTTACAGACGCATCTGACATTGCCATTGGATCTGTGTTGCAACAATATGAAAATGATAGTTGGAGACCAATTGCCTTCTACTCAAAGAAACTGAGCGAAACACAGAAATCTTACAGCACATATGACAGAGAGCTTTTAGGTATTTACCTATCAGTGAAACAGTTCAAACATCTTTTGGAGGGAAGAGATTTCACCATCTTCACGGATCACAAGCCGCTGACCTATGCATTTATACAAAAGAACGAGAAAGCATCACCAAGACAATTGCGACACCTCCATTATATTTCTCAATTTACTACCAATATTCAACATATTAGTGGTAAACACAACATTGTAGCCGACACTCTATCTCGAACGGAAGAAATCTCTGTGATTGATTACGATGAAATTGCAAGAGAGCAACTGGAAGATGAATAATTAAAACGGCTGATGGAAGAGAGTAAATCACTGACATTCAAGAAGTGCGCATTAACAGCGGGTAAGGCGTTGTGGTGCGACATCTCAACGAATAATGCAAGACCATTTATCCCAGAGTCATTCCGCAAACAAATGTTTCAACAGATCCATAACTTATCACACTCAGGTGTAAAATCGTCAGTGAAGCAGATGACAACTAGGTTCATTTGGCCGAATATAAAATCTGATGTTCGAAAATGGGCCCAAGCTTGCATCCACTGCCAGAAAAACAAAGTAACAAGACACACACAGTCTAAATTAATTTCATTTCCAGAACCTGATGAAAGGTTTAGTGTTGTACATATGGACTTAGTTGGCCCACTGCCACCATCAGATGGGAACATTTATTGTTTAACATGCATCGACCGCTATACCTCTTGGATGGAAGTCATCCCAATGCAAAATATCACAGCAGACACAGTTGCTAAATCATTCTACTTCAACTGGATTGCTAGATTTGGGAGTCCCGAGTGTAATTATCACAGATCGTGGACCACAAATTGAATCCGAACTTTTCAAGAAATTAGCAGTGTTGTGTGGTGTTAAACTGAAGCACACTACAGCCTACCACCCACAATGTAATGGAAAGATTGAACGACTACACCGCACCTTAAAAACTGCCATCAGAGCACATAATTCCCATAAATGGACAGAGGTTTTGCCTACAGTGCTTCTTGGGTTGCGTGCAGCCATAAAGAGCAATTCTGACTATTCTATTGCACAGATGGTCTGTGGTAAGACTATTAAGTTACCTGGAGAGTTTTTTGAAATGCCATCAACAACAACTGACCCAGACACCTTCGTCTCCCAATTACAAAAACAGATGACAGCACTTAAGCCTATTCCATCATATCATAAAACTACCAGAAGTGTATTTGTACATAGAGACCTCAAGTCATGCACTCATGTCTTCTTGAGGAATGACAAAGTAAAGAAGCCATTGATTGACACCACCTTATGATGGTCCTTTCCCTGTTGAGAAGAGATATGAGAAATTCTTCACACTACTAATTAAAGCCAAACAAGTAAATGTATCGATAGACCGAATAAAACCAGCCTACATCTTGGCACAAGATGAAGAGACCCCAGATCCTTCTCCTGTTTCAAGCCCAGCCAACCATCAACAAGTCACTGCAATACCACCTCATGCCATAGAAAATAAAAGGGACACTGCCATCATCAAGACATCACACTCTGGACGTACTGTGAGATTGCCAGTTCGTTTTCAATAGTGCTTACAGTAATTTTAAATGTATTGTTAGTGTATGGTGATAGTTTTATTCCTGCTTTAACAAGCGTAACTATGTTACTGGTGGGGGAGTGGTATAAGTGCAGGAGACATGATACAGGTAGCTGTGGACATGATATAGATAGCTGTGAGTAAAGAAAGAAAACAAACAGTTGAAAAAGAAACAGAACAAATATATAGTTGGCAGTGCCTGTAATGTAATCTATGGAGAAAGACTGATTGTTGTTATTCTGTTAAAATAAGTGATTAAAAATAAAGATGAATAGAGTATCTATACACCCACGGTATGCCCTGCCTGTCGTAAAAGGCGACTTAGAGGGGGCCTTATAAAGGTCGATTTTGGATTTCTGGTCCCAGTTCTGGTTTGACCTATACAAATAAACATGCATGCTGTTAGGGGAAGGGCCACCAACTTGGCCATCTCGCCAGAAAGCCTAGACGGTATGCCCCACCCCGTCAGGTGGGTGCGCCATGTACCCTTTCACTAGTATCCGCCTTACAACGAAGGTCCCTGCATGGCCGGATACTGAGAGCTGTTTAAATCACTGTGCATGCCGAGGGGGAAGTGCCTATTCGAGGCACTGGGACCCTGGGCAATACCTGCTATGCCAGGTAGGTGTTGCCTTGGCTGGGTGGCACCCACAGTGATGGCCCCCGTTCGGAGTGGGCAGTATTCAGGGAGGATTTCTTCCGGGATGTCTAAGCGCTCTCGGAAAACTGTATAGGGTGGCCACCTCAAAAAGCCGTCTCTTGAAGTTGGAAACCATCCCAAGGTTTATACACCTTGGGATGAAGCATTTTTGAAAGGGTTCCCGGTTGACAATGCTCCTCGTTATCTGGTAGCTACCAGAACTGACGGGGATACATTTCACATGGTGAAATCTATCATGTTCTCTGGGGAAATCGAAGATAAATTCGGTGACCTTGACGGGATCCAAAAGTTACGCAACGGTCAGCTTTTATTGAAGACCACTGGTGGTGATCAAACCGAAAAGTTGCTGAAATGCGACCATTTCGGTAAGATCCCAGTGAAGATCGAAAAGCAATCGACGCTGAACGAGATCCGTGGAGTCATCTTCCATCGCGATTTCGTTCTGAATTCCGATGATGAACTGTTGCGTAACTTGAAGTAACGTGGGGTCACCAAGATCCGACGTATCACCAGGAAGATCGGCGATGATAAGGTACGCACGGGCGCCTTTATACTCCATTTCGAGGGGTCCGTTGTACTTAAGAAGGTTAAAGTGACATCCTATCGCTGCGATGTCAGAGCTTACATACCAACACCGATGCGATGCTACCAGTGTCAGAAGTTCGGGCATGTGTCTTCCCGCTGCACATCAAATGCTGTGTGCAAGGATTGCGGGAAGGCTATTCACGAAGGTTGCAAGTATACACCTCCACCTGTGTGCACTAACTGCTCGGGCTCCCACGCTCCTAAATCGAAGGATTGTCCAGAATTCATCAAGGAATCCAAGATTCAGGAGCTGAAGACACTGGAAGGACTTTCATATCACGATGCTAGAAAGAAGTTTCGTGAAATTAATGCTCCTCAATTTTCAGCCTCATATGCATCTGTCTCTACTCCAGCGATAAAGCCTGCAGTCATCGCACCTCAAGTGATATCTCTCAGAGCAACACCAAATGTCAGTTCGGTAGCACCAAGTAAATCAACCGCAACTAAACCTAGCCCGAAGAAGCTCCCGGGACCGTCTTCAGCCCTTAATTCTAATGCGCCTGTTAAACCATCCAAACAGTCGCCATTGGAGAAGGAAACTTCTCCGAAAAGGTCAGTGAAGAAACCTTCTCCGACTCGCATGGAGAAGAAACTTTCGCTGACCAGGGCTGGAGCATCTACCAGCCCGTCTAAAACGAAAGCAAAGCCGGCGGAGAGGAGAGACAAGGTTATACGCCGTCTCTCCTGCCCTCCTGCAAACAAGGTGGCACTGTCACATACTGGCCTCCCCGCTTCCAACACCATCAGTAATAAAATATTTATTGCAGCTAATAGCCAAAGGAATGATACAGACAAAATGAAACATACATAGGAATAAACTATTCATTACAACAGAAGGACGTCAGAGATTCAAGTCTATATGTACAGTACATCGCATGATATCTTTCGCAACATTTGCCGCAACGTTCACATACACAGTCTGCGTCTGGCTGGTGAAACTTCTTTAACTTGCACAGCTTATGGTGAAAGCCATGTATGGCAAAGCGTGTAACAGTATGTCTTAGTTCGTAGCCTCCCCGTTTCCAATCATTGCAGGTCATTGCGTCAGTGATGTAGAAATCCCACCATATGTCTCTCTTCTTCGATTTCAGGTTCTCCATGAGTTGCACGTATGCTGGTGTAGACGGTAGCGACAGTTGGAGGCGGAGCTCTTCCACATAATATAATTCACGTGTTAATTCATAGACTAGTCTTGAAGGCGTGTATTTTGAAACACACAGAACCTTCTTTAAGAAAGTCGCTTTTAGTTTCTCCAACTTTTCCAGGTGTTTCAATTTGAGATGTGTCCAGATATTCTCTAATCCATATGTTACAACGGGTGTAACCTTGAGCTGGAAGAGTTTCAAGGCTGTTTTGACGGAGAGTTTTCTCAACTGTCTGATATCATTTATGGCCCTCGTAGCCGCACAGATCCTATCGTTAACGTGAAGCGTAAAGACGTTGCCCGTTGTCTGAAGTGTCACGCCTAGATATTTAAAGTTAGAAACGCTCTCCAGGGGTTTTCTATGTGTGTGAAAAACTGCTGGTTTTCCCCCTTTGCGGAAAGTCATTGATATAGTCTTGTTTTCGTTTAGGCTGAGTTCATTCTCTTCCGCCCATTCCAACAGCAGATCAAATGCAGATTGTAGATCCTCTTGCGATCTCGAGGCCAGCACAATATCGTCAGCGTACATATAGAGAATTACTCTCTCCGAGACTACCTGTGCGATATCCGCCGTCGCGATTATGAACAGTAATGGGCTTAGAGGGCCCCCTTGCAATACACCGGTTGTTTGATCTATTGGGTTTGATGTTGTGATTCCGTCGCTTATCTCTATGTAATTTGAGGCCAGGATGCTTGTGATAAGCCGTTTTGTATAGCTGTTACTTCTCATTTGATTTCCTAGCTTCTCTATGATGATCTTCCTATTGACCATGTCGAAAGCTTTGGAGAAGTCTATAAATATGGCATATAGCTTTCCTTTTGGGACTGTCAGAGCTGTCTCAATATCATTTAGAAGGCATTGGATAGCCTGTGTTGTAGATCTTCCTTTTCTGAAACCAAATTGTTCCTCCGGGAGCTTAGGATCGATTTCTCTAATAAGGCGTTGGCATAAAAGTTTTGTTAGAATTTTGAATAACGCACATTCCAGTGCAATACCTCGGTAGGAGTTTGGGTCCTCGGTGCATCCCTTTCCTTTATACAGCAGTTTTACTGTGGACCTTCTCCAGCTATGCGGGATATTTCCTTGCCTGAGGCATTCATTCAGGAGAGATGTTATTGCTTCTTTTAGCACTGGGAGAGCAATTTTAAGGTGCTCGTTACATATATTGTCTGGTCCACAAGCTTTATTATTCTTCGAGCTGATAATAGCAGCCTCTACTTCCTCAGTTGTAAATATCTCTGTATCAATGTCCTCCTCAATCTCGGGGGTATCAGTTGGACGAGTGTCCTTATATTGCAGTACATTGCTAAGGTGAGTCACCCATGTCTCCATAGGGATGCTTCTGCAGTATCTCGGTTGCCTTGGACTCAATGCTTTGTAGGGGTACTGATCAGCTGCCGCTATCAGACTTTGTTCCTCTTGATCTTGATACCGTTCCTTTGTTTCTTTTATGAGGGTCTTGTACGTCTTCCTATGATTGGAATATTCCCTTAGATGATCGTCGGTGGGATCTTCGAGAGCTGTGTGTAGGGCATCCAATGTGGTCCTACGGACTCTGTAGCAGGTTTCGTCAAACCATGATTTTGATTTTCTCGTTATGACTGCCTCCGGTATGACTTCACCCTGTAAAAGGTGTTCGAGCATATTTGCTGCTTCGTCGAGATCTCCTTTCAGGGCCTTCTCCATGATTGCCTGGTTGTCGGCCTCATATATGAACTGGTGTAGAGTCTTCCTTGAAAATTTCAATGTTTTGGGCTTCACCTGTCCGCTATCATGACCGAGTTGGAATGTTGTTTCTACTAGCTGGTGTTTCCTGTAGGGAATCGGAATTATATCTTGCTTTATTGGCTTTATGTTACCTTGATTCGAGAAGACTAGATCTATCGTGCTGGTGCCGTTGTAACAAACATACGTCTTCCGTTCTTTGTTGTTTACAAGTGATATCCCTTCCTCCTCTAAATAGTCTAGGACTTCTCTTGTCTTCTGTGATGGAACATCAGTTCGACAATTTAGGTCTCCTGCTATAATGATGCTATCCTCCCGTTCCGTTATACTCAGAGCGGTGCTCATTTCATCTATAATCTGGTAAGATGTGAATCCTGGCTGAAAATACACACATATTAACACACACAATTTAGTCTTCACTACTAGAACATTGTTGTTTTTATACATGACCTGGAATGGTGTGAACTGAACCTTTAAAAGGCAGGTGATTCCTCCTTTCGGTCTTCCCACCAGGCCTTGCTCTGCCAAATTGTTCACTGTATAGTGATTTCTCGCATTCCAATCTGATGTTAAGAATGTTTCAACCAGTATTACGACGTCATAGGGATCAAATAAATTTTCTGGCTATGAGTTCGTGGCGTTTAACAGGCCTTCAATATTCCATAGAGGTAACTTCACTTCCTGGTTGTTTGCACCTCGCGAGAGTTCCTGATCAAAAACGAAAACGAAAAGGTCGGAAAATCACATCAGCTGGCCAGAAGTTTGGGTCATAAGCATCATCCTTTCTCTCGAAGGGGATCCCGACTTTAAAAGCTTTATTTTCACCTCTGGTGGTGAGTTCCTCGCATTTTATGCCGTCTTTGATTCCCTTGTCTTTTAAGTGGTCCATGACATCGCTTGAGGTTACATCCGGATTCACGCGTCCTATGTATAACCATGCAGTCTTGTTTGCAGCACGTAGTTTTCCGGTGAACGCCGTTGATGTACCCTTCTGTATTCTTTTTTGTGCGCGGGGTCTGAGATGATCTCGGTCTTGATCTCCCGGCCCTCCGTCTACTGGCCGTGTTATAGCAGAGGGGCGCTCGCTATGGTGTAGTGGTTGTTGCCGTGAACTAGGACCTCCTAAATCTACTACGGTTGCATAGCGTACTGGGATTTCTGTCTCGGTATCGATGCTGTTCCCGCTACCGCCTGTACGATTATTACCTCTTTCTTCCTTGTGGTCCGGTTCTTTCCTGTCTTCTCTTTCTCCATCTTTATGCATTATTCTTTTAATCTGGGAGTCTATTAATCCCTCTAAGGTGCAGGATAAGAAATCCATAATGTTATCAACTTTCTTTGAAAGTACTGCAACTTCAGAAAGGTTCTGTTTCTGTTCGTTAGGCACCGCCATTTGATCGACACATTTGTTTGGTGTATTGGCCTCTGTTTCCTGAGTGCGAATTATAGAGAGCGTAACATGGCCCTCCATATCTACATCCTGTGCTGACCGTCTGTCTGCCAACTGAGTCATAGTTGAACCGATAGATGACTCTGTTTGTTCTTCATAGTGACTGTCCCCGTCTTCATTCGCTACATCGTCCTGTGTTCTGCCAAGAGATAGCTCCACTTGTCGTTTAGGGCACATGTCTATTCCCTGCAACCTCACTACGCCGTTCACGTTCTTCGCCTGTCCGGCAGAGGTCTTCACCGCTTGTCTCTGCTCCTGGCCTGTAACTTCAATGATGTTCTTTGATCTGGTAGGTGTCGTTTCTGTTTGTCTCTGGTCACGGCGTGTATCGTAAGCGTTTTTCTTTTGTTCGGTAGATGTCTCTACCATTTGTCTCTGTCCACGGCCTGTTGCTTCAACGAATTTCTTTGACCTGGTATATATCGTTTCAGATTGTCGCTGATCACGACCTGCTCCTTCATGCGTATTATCAATAGATGTCGCTGGTTGTCCTACAGGGTGGCCGTCTACCTCCTCACTCATCACATCTCCTTGGCTATTCGTAACCTCTTCTAGAGGAGTCTTACTTTTACTAACAACTGTCTTACTTTCCCTTGCAAGTGAATCAAAACACTCTCTAATCTCCCTTACCGCTTCTTGTATGTCGTTCTTCACTTCCTTTTTCCTATAACCTCCTTCTTGTATCACTTTTTCAATGATTTTTAGAGCACTTTCTAGACGATGTCTTGTAGTGTCCGCCATTGTTATGTTAGTGAAGCGGTGCCAGCAAGTGCTGCATTGTTTTGCAAGGAGGAGACGTCAAGGGGGAAGGGACCACCTATTTCCCCAAACAGACGTCGACGCCGGTTAAAGATGAAAAATAGTCGAGACGTGCCGGGGACGGACTCCCAGTCTTCAGACCGGGAGAAGGTCCCTCGTCATCGCCCTCGCTCTTCCCCAAGAGCGAGACAGTCTAGGTCCGACGAGAACCGCGCGCCAACCAAGAGAGCGCCCGCTCCATTTTCTTCGTCCTCCGACGTAGATGTGGAGATTGAGGAGTGCTCTACTACCCTATCCCCTCCTTCTGAGGATAGGGATGGTTGGCAAACGGTTAAGCATAAGTAGACGACTATCCTCTACTTAAGTCCACACTATGGCACTATTACAATGGAACTGTAATAGCTATTTTCGACATATCGCTGGAGTACGCCAATTAATTTCTCAGTTTACGGCAACCATTGTCTGTCTTCAGGAATCCAGGTTTCGTCCTGGACATGAGACAGCAATGCGTCACTTCAAACTCTTCTCTAAAGACCGGGTGGACGGAGCTGTGGCCGCCGGTGGCGTTTGCACTCTCGTCCACTGTAGCCTCTTTAGTAAAGAGGTGCCGTTGCGTACTCAGAAGCAGTTGCAGTTCGTACTTCGTTGCCAGTAATGGTAATGTAACAGTATGTAACGTGTACATCCCGCCTGATTCTCAATTGGATTACAACCAGCTGGTGGATCTAGTCTCTCCGCTCCCCCCTCCTTTTCTCCTTCTGGGAGATGTTAATGCCCACATCACCATCTGGGGCTCCGCTACTACTAGCGGTAGACGGAGAGATTTTGAGAGGCTGATCAGGCGGCTGGACCTGTGCCTGTTGAACACACGGGAACCTACGCACTTCTCTATTGCACACGGCACTTGTTCAAGTGTCGATATTACCTTGTGCAGTCGTGCGCTGGTTCCTCTGCTACAGTGGGGTGTACACGACGACCTTTGTAATAGTGACCATTTCCCGATTATCGTTACTCTTCCGAACCAGAGAGCCATCGAGTTACCAATTCGATGGCTTCTCCGTCGGGCTGATCGGCCAACATTCACGGCACGTGCGGTGTTTGCCGAAGATACCTTTGAGAGTGTCGACGATCATACCATTCACATAACGAATGGTATTTTGGCTGCTGCTGAGGAAACAATACCTTCCTCATACGGCAACTCACGCCGGAAGCTTGTCCCTTGGTGGACAGCCGAGATTGCAGCAGCCATTAAAGATCGTCGACGTGCTTTCAAATGCTATCGGAGGCAAAACACTATGGCCAACCTTATCACTTTCAAAAGGATGCGTGCTAGAGCCCGATGTCTGATTCGGGAGAGTAAGAAAACGACGTGGGAAAAGAATGTGTAGTCTATGACGGCGCATACTCCTTCATCTTAAGTGTGGACTAAGCTTCATCGGATCGCCGGGCTCCCGACATCATTGTCGATACCCGGAATATCCATCAATCGAGACATCATCACGGACCATCTCGACATTGCCAACAATATTGGATCGCACTTCAGTGATGTATCCTGATGATCCTACATTTCTGACTCTGAAGCGGGATGCAGAGACTCACCCCTTATCCTTTGCCACTGCTGCTTCGGAGTCCTATAATGTACCATTTTCTGAATGGGGACTGCGTAGTGCGCTTGCACTGTGCAGGGATACGGCTCCTGGACCGGATTTCATACATAATCAAATGTTAAAACATCTGTGCGAATCCAGTATAAAACAACTGTGCGAATCCAGTATAAAACAACTGTTGACTCTCTTTAATCGTATATGGATCCAAGGGGAGTTTCCATCTCAATGGCGAGAGGGGATCGTGATACCGATTCTCAAGGCTGGAAGGGATCCCAAGTTTATAAGCTGATCGTAAAGATGGTGAAACGTCGACTGGTGTGGTTCTTGGAGGAGAAGGGTCTCCTGTCTGAGTACTAGTGTGGATTTCGCTCTCATAGGTCCATCACTGTCCATCTGGTGCGACTTGAGAGCGCCATACAGGAGGCATTTCTCCGAAAGCAGCACCTAGTCACGGTTTTCTTTGACCTCGGGAAAGCCTACGACACCACATGGCGCTACGGGATCCTTTCCACCATTCACAAGTGGGGACTCCGTGGTAATCTACCGACATTCATTGCGAATTTCATGTCCGTCCGACTCTTCCGTGTAAGGGTCGGTAGGACATTATCGTAATACTATACTCAAGAAAATGGAGTTCCTCAGGGTTCTGTGCTGAGTGTCACCATGTTCGCGATTGCCATAAACGGCATTGTTGCCGCCGCCGAGCCCACGGTAGTTCCATCGTTGTATGTAGACGATTTAGCACTGCATTACAGCTCTGGAAGTATGGCAATCGTGGAACGGCAATTGCAGCTAGCTATCAACCGGGTCGACAGGTGGGCTCACGACCGGGGTTTTCGTTTTTCAGCAGCGAAAACCTCCGTCGTCCATTTTTGTCGGCTCCGGAGGCTACATTTACACCCTGAACTACATCTCAAGGATGCTGCGTTGCCATTGGTTGACACTTATCGCTTCCTGGGGCTCCATTTTAACAGCAAATTAACGTGTAAGCACCATATACGGCAATTGAAAATGACGTGCTTCAGGAAACTGAACATGCTCAAGTTTCTTAGTGGCACTACGTGGGGGGCTGACCGTGCGGTGCTGCTACGGTTCTACCAAATCCTCGTCCTGTCCCGGCTAGACTATGGTTTTGCGGCATACGGTTCAGCAAGGCCGGCAACCTTGAAAATGCTGGCTACCGGTGCCTTCCGGACCAGCCCGATACCCAGCCTACTCGCCGAATCGGGTGTTCCACCTTTAAATTATAGACGCCAGGAAATGCTTTTAGCATATGCTGCCAATGTGCGTCAAATGCCGCAACACCCGAGCTATCAAGCTTTCTTCGGTACCCAAAACCACCAGGGGTACGCCAACCGGCCTCGTGACACTCGGCCGGTTGGTATTAGACTTGATAGCTCGTGTACTGAAATAGGAGTGGCTGTAGGTCCCTGTATGATCCGGACACCTAGCGAGGTGCCTCCGTGGCAAGTCCTGCGGCCGGAAATTCGGTTAGATCCGCACCGAGGTCCTAAGGTGAACACGGATGCCTCCGTTTATCGCAGGCAGTTCCACAGCAAAGTTCACCAATTTTCGGAAGCTGGCATTCTCTACACAGATGGTTCGAAGGGGGACGAGAAAGTGGGTTGTGCTTACGTTATTGACGGAGCAAATACCAAGATCTCTTTGCCTGAGGCCTGTAGTGTGTTCACTGCGGAGCTCGTCGCCATCTATGAAGCTCTGCAGTTTGCACTACAGGATGCACGAATCCACTTTCTAGTGTGTACCGATTCTTTGAGTTCGTTGCAATCAATTGCTACATGTTTCCCGCCACACCTCCTAGTGCAGCGAATCCACGACCTACTAGCCGGGCTGTGCCACGTTCACACTCGAATCACCTTTCCCACATGGGAATTGCGGGAAATGAGTTAGCGGATCAAGCTACAAAAGAGGCGGTATCACTACCACCTCGGCCGATGGAGTACGTGCTAGAGATATTCGCTCTCAGTTACGCCTACAAGTTCTGGCATTTTGGGAGAGTCAGTGGCTAGCTGACCCACTGCCCTGTAAACTGAGAGCGATCAAGGGAATTACTCGCGTGTGGCGGAGTTCCTTCCGGGCCCGGAGAGAGTCCGTCATTTTGTGCAGGCTAAGGATAGGTCATAAAAGATCCACCCACTCGTACCTAATGAGAAGGGAAGACCTTCCACTTTGTACGTGTGAAGCCGTTTTCTCCGTGGCCCACATTTTCACCGACTGTGTGGATCTTGCTGACTTACGAAGAAACCTTGGTTTGCAGATGACACTCAAACTTATATTAGCCGATGACGCGGTGGCTGCTGATCGCATTATCCGCTTTATAAGTGAGAGTGGGTTAGGGCCAGCAATCTAAATTGTCCAGTGAACATTGACTCAACGACTTGTTCGTTTTTGAATGACATTTTTTTCTTTGTTTTTCTGTAATTTATGTTTATTTTTGTAATTTTTATTTATTCTTTTTTTCTGCTTTATTAGTTTTTGGTCTTTTTAAATTTAGGTGTCCACCTCAAAAGAAGGGCAGATGACCTCGCAGTTCCGCCCCTTAAAACAACAATAACTAACGAACTATTCAAACAATAAATAATAAGGTTTTAAATCTACTTCAATTACCGTAATGCTCTGATGTATTTAGGCTACCCATATCAGATTAATTATGAATCAACGGTCACTCGTTTTTATTTAGTTTTCTTTTCGATAATATAATTATGATTTTCAAACCGTATTTCATTCACCTGGGGGACATTATGAATTCAATTACTTACCTTGGTCACTTCTACACCGTGTATAGCCTATGTGCTAAATCACGTAAATATGTGTTGTTATTTATTGCTCATTTCATAAGGGCAGCCATGTTCGACAAATTTTCGACTGCGAATTTAGTATGTTAAACTGACGCAAAAGCGCTCATAACGAGGCGCACACATTGTCGTCACTCGTTGCCAACATGTCCGATGCAAATAACACCACACGGTTCACGTAACGTGCTAGCGGGGCACTGTTGAAAAAAAAAAGAGATCTGTACGCGTTAGGCTGTAGCAATTGTCAAAACCATTGGTTTGTGAGACAATTATTGATGTGTGTCTACATCCACTGTGCGTGACAAAAACGGGGGTGTTTATATTGGAAGAACACGTGGAGGAAAAAACACTCCTCGTACAAAATATATATAAGTTATATATTCATACTAAAACAAAAGAAAAAAACTTCCACACAGTATGAGAAAAACAAAGAAAGAACCACTTGTACACAGTATGACGAAAACAAACAAAATCTAAGAACAAACCACCTTCTAATCTCCAATTCTATGTAGACAAAAATACTTACCAATCTATTTTTAGTGCTTTGATTGAAAGCAAATTAAGATATGCCATATCCGATTGGGGTAAATTAAAAATCTGCAAGATATCCAGAACTTTTTTTTCTTCAATATTTCACTGGTATCCTTTATTTTATATTAATGAGTTGTTTCAAACCACTGTACTGAAACTCTACCACCATGATGCAAGATTCAGGCATAAGGTCTCTCACAACATACACACGAAGGACTCTCAAACTGTCTAACACCGTCTACCTTATACTCCGTCATCTGGTTCATGAGAGATTTAATGTAGTTTAAGACTTTTAATTCAGGTTTAGTCTATTTTATTGCGTTATTTATTTTATTGTTAATTAGGCCTAATTTGTTTTAATATTTTTGTTCAAATAAGGCATAATTGTATGTTTTATATAAACCATTTTCGTTTCATATCTGGCAGTTAGCTGTTTTTATCTTCATCCTTTCATTTCATCCCATTACATTTCATTCGGGGCCGATAACCTAGATGTTATGCCACTTAAAACGATTTGTGCATAAATAGCTTACAGCCATCATTTTTGGTCATATT
The DNA here is from genome assembly GCA_946902985.2 of Meconema thalassinum. Classification (NCBI taxonomy): domain Eukaryota; kingdom Metazoa; phylum Arthropoda; class Insecta; order Orthoptera; family Tettigoniidae; genus Meconema; species Meconema thalassinum. The sequence goes on along the minus strand of OX336392.1, from coordinate 507,207,693 downwards.
GTGCAAATCCATTTTTTTAATGGTTTTATGTATTGGTATTGACGTTATAATCAGAAGTAAAATACCATAAGTATTTATTGAATCTATACACTTAGTCAGTAAATAATAACAATTATACCAGGTTCTTCCTCTTCAGTATTTCACCCCAGGGGCTCACAACTTGTGGGACGTTAGTTGGCAACCACGTGACCCCAGCTGAGTCCGGCATTGCTTCCACTTACTTGTGCCGGGCTTCTCTCCGTCTTCTTTCCTCCCCCCAGGGGCTCACATCTTGTGGGCGTGGGTTGGCGACCACGGGGCCCCAGCTGAGTCCGGCATTGCTTCCACTTACTTGTGCCGGGCTCCTCTCTGTCTTCTTTCCTGTCGACCTCACTTGGTCAACTCTTGTTCTCTTCCGACCCCGATGGTATTAGGGTATCCGAGGCCTAGGGAGTCTCTTCCTTTCCCGCCTTAATTGGCCCTTGGCTCATCTTTTCTGATACCCTCCTTCTGCGAGGGGTCAGCCTTCTTTTTCTCTTCCTTTTACCTCCTGCCTTGTGCTCTAGGCCCTTAAGGAGGCAGGGTGTATGTAGCCCCACCACTTCTGGTGCACCCTAGATAATGCTACACCCTCAGGGGCTCACGGCTGGTGAGTTCGGGAGTTGGCGACCCCGAGGGATTCCTGAGCTGGGTCCGTTTTCCCCTTTTGTCCCTTACCTTCGGGGCGGACCCTCTCCTCTTTCACTTTCCTATCTGCCTTTCATGGCTCTCCTTCCTTCCAAGTCCCTCAATCCGCATTCTTCGAGGGTTGAGGGCATTTCTTTTCCTCCTGTCCTTTATTTTCCTTATTCTCCTTTAGTTTTCCATTTCTTCTTCTAGTATGTAGGTTAGTAGTTAGTTTTAAGTTCGCTTTTCATTTTCATCTTCACGATCACCCAAATCATCAGGGGCCGATAACCTAGATGTTAGGCCCCTTAAAACAACAATTATCATCATCATCATCTCCTTTAGTTTTCCATTTCTTCTTCTAGTTTGTAGGTTGGTAGTTAGTTTTAGATTTAAGTTTTACATTTCCTTTTTCATCTTCACGATCACCCAAACCATCAGGGGCCGATAGCCTAGATGTTAGGCCCCTTAAAACAACAATTATCATCATCATCTTCTTTCCTGTCGACCTCTCGTAGTCAACTCTTGTTCCCTTCCGACTCCGACGGTATTAGGGTATCCGAGGCGTATGAAGTCTCTTCCTTTCCCGCCTTAATTGGCCCTTGTCTCATCTTCACTGATACCCTCCTTCTGCGAGGGGTCAGCCTTCTTTTCCTTTTCCTGTAATCTCCTGCCTTCTGCTCAAGGCCCTCAAGGAGGCCGGTTGTATGTAGTCCCACCACTTCTGGTGCACCCTAGATATTGCTACACCCTCAGGGGCTCACGGCTGGTGAGTTCGGGAGTTGGAGATCCCGAGGGATTCCGGAGATGGGTCTGGTTTTCCTAATTTTATCCAATGCCTGTGGGGAGGACTATCTCCTCTTTCACTTTACTATCTGCCTTTTATGGCTCTCCTTCCTTCCAAGTCCCTTAATCCGCCTTCTTCGAGGGTTGAGGGCATTACTTTTTCTCCTGTCCTTTATTTGCCTTGTTCTCCTTTTGTTTTCCATTTCTTCTTCTAGTGTATAGGTGGGAAGTTGGTTTTAGTTATGGTTCACACTTCGTTGTCATCTTCACGATCACCCAAATCATGAGGGGCCGTTAACCTAGATGTTAGGCCCCTTAAAACAACAATTATCATCATCATCATCATCTTTCCTGATACCCTCATTCTTCGAGGATCCAGCCTTCTTTTTTCTTTTCATGTTATCTCCTGATTCTGCACGAGGCCCTAAAGGAGGCAGAGTGTATTATGTAGCCCCACCACATTTGGTGCGCCCTGGATAGTGGTACACCCTCAAGGGCTCACGGCTGGTGAGTTGGGGAGTTGGCGACCCCGAGGGGTTCCTGAGCTGGGCCCGTTTTGTCCCCTTTTTCCTCTGACCTTGGGGCGGGCCCTCTCCTCTTTCCCTTTCCTATCTGCCTTTCATGGCTCTCCTTCCTTCCAAGTCCGTCAAAACTCATTCTTCGAGGGTTGAGGGCCTTCCCTTTCTTCCTGTCCTTTATTTGCCTTATCCTTTATTTGTTTACCTTTTCTTCTTCTAGTTTATAAGTTTGGAGTTAGTATTATATAGTTTTCATTCTCATCTCATCTTTCACTATCACCCAAAACCTTAGGGGCCGATAACCTAGATGTTAGGCCCTTAAAACCACAATTATCAACATCATCATCATCATCATCTTCTTCTTTCTTCCTGTCGACCTCCCTTGGTCAACTCTTGTTCTTTTCCGACCCCGACGGTATTAGGGTATCCGAGGCTTAGGGAGTCTTTCACTTTTCCGCCTTAATTGGCCCTTGTCTCATGTTTCCTGTTCCCTCGTTCTTTGAGGGGTCAGACCTCTTGTTCTCTTTGCAATCTATTTCCTTTACTCATTAAGATTCCCGCAACATTTTGTTAATTGGTTCCCCGTGTATCTAAATTACCTTAAGGGAATTTTTTGAATCCACACTACATTTTGTAGGTATTTTCAATCTAAGTTGCATTTTGTAAGTCTTTTCGATCTAAATTGCTTTTTGCGAGTATTACCAACCTGAATAGCATTTTCTTTCTAGTACCGGTAAGTCTTTTACTGTAGGTGTTGGCACTTTGGTGAGTATTTTGAATTTCAATTGCATTTTGTAGGTATTTTCATCCTAAACCGTAGTTTACAAGTATTTTCAATGTAAATTGCATTTTATATGGTGGGCATTTTGTAAGTATTTTGATTCTCAATTGCATTTTGTGAGTATTTTGAACCTAAATTTGGCTACATTTTGTACGTATTTTGAACCAAAACTGCATTTTGTGCGTATTTTTCAATCTATTCCTTTTGTTAGTTTTTTCGTTTTAAATTCCCATTTGTAAGTATTAAAACTCTACAGTTTGTGAGTTGTTTCAATCTCAGTTCCATTTTGTAAGTTTTTTCAGTCTCACTTAATTTTCGTTCTGGTTTCCATTTCATTGTCATTTTCGCTATCAGCCAGACCATTAGGGGCCGATAACCTAGATGTTAGGCCTTTTAAAACAATCATCATCATCATTATCGTTTCGACTAAAGGTGGATAGCCGTCCTCATTCTGAAGTACATTCTCCCAACCCGCGCACCTCTCGGAGCTGGCGTAAGATAAGAATAGTCGCCAGGAATAACCTTGTGACCCAATGATTCAGCCAGCTTCCTAGTAAACCATTGTGTAGCCTTCATTTTATGGAAAACCTAATCACGTCATTAAAAGCCGGCTTTTAATGATACAGTTGTAAATTTCATTACAGCTTCGCGGATTCCTGAAATGACTCACTCTCACCGTTAGTACGAACTGGCTAGCGAATTAAGCTGCACAACGGGCGGTTTCACTACCACCTCGGCCAATGGAGGTACCCGCTAAAGATGGCCGCTGTCAGTTACGCCGACAAGTACTGGCATTTTGGGAGAGTCAATGGCTAGGTGACTCAATGCCCAGTAAACTGAGAGCGATCAAGGGAACAACTCGCGTGTGGTGGAGCTCTTTCCGGTCATGGAAGAAGTCCATCATTTTGTGTAGGCTAAGGATAGGTCATACAAGATCCACCCACTCGTATCTGATGAGAAGGGAAGACCCCCTCCCACTTTGTACATGTAAACCGTTTTGTCCGTGGCCCACATTTTAACCGAGTGTGTGGATCTTGCTGACTTACGAAGAAACTTTGGTTTGCAGATGACACTCAAACTTATATTAGCCGATGACGCGGTGGCTGCTGATCGCGTTATCCGCTTTACAAGTGAGAGTGAGTTAGGGCTGGCAATCTAAATTTTCCAGTGTAAATTGACTCAACGACTTGTTCGTTTTTGAATGATTTTTGTTTTGTTTTTCCGTAATATTTTTTATTTGTATTTAATTTTTGTTTTATTAATTTTAGGTCTTTTTAAATTTAGATGTCCACCTCAAAATTATTAATTCAATTCCAAATTTTTATTTTTTAATCTGTGTTAAGAGGGGCAGATGACTTCGTAGTTCCGCCCCTTAAAACAACAATAACTAACTAACTAACTAACTAACTAACTAACTAACTAACTAACTACACCCTCAAGGACTCACGTCTGGTGAGTTCAGGCGTTGGCCACCCCGAGGGCTTCCTGTGCTGGGTCCGTTTTTTGTCCTTCTTCCATTGCCTTGAGGCGGTCCCTCTCCTCTTTACTTTTCTTATCTGCCTTTGTTGGTTCTCCTTCTTTCCAAGTCCTTCAATTCTCATTCTTCGAGGGTTGAGGGCATTTCTTTTCCTCCTGTCTTTCATTTACTTTCTTCTCCTTTTTTCCCATTTCCTCTTCTAGTTTGTAAGTCAGTAGTTAGTTTTAGTTGATTATATCTTTAATTTTCACTATCGCCCAAACCATTAGGGGCCGATAACCTAGATGCTAGGCCCCTTAAAACAACATGTATCATCATCATTTTCCAAATCGACTTCATGGTGAAGCAGAGATTCTAAAACCAAAACATATTCTGGAGCTCTGAACACGATCTGGTTGTCAGAAAATGCAGATTAAAACTGAAACTGAAGAAATGAGAATATCCAAAATAGTGGGAAATAGACAAACTGTAAGAAAAGAACGTTAACGAAAGATTGAAGAGGAGTATAAGGGAAGAACTGAACAAACGTCAAATGCAGAGGAATGGGCACTTATGAAGAAGGAAAGGAAGGAAGGAAGCTTTTTGTTTTACGTGACCGTTATGAAGAAGGAAGTAACAAAATCCGCAGAAGAAAATACTGAGAGAAACTAATGGGTAGAAAACCTGGGATCACTCAGGATGTACTACAATTAATGGATGAAAGGTGGAAACGAAAGAATGCAAGAGATAATAGAGAAAAAGAATACATACGTCTGAAAAAACAGGTAAAGAAAAAGTGAAAGGAAGCAAAAGGAGAATGGCTGAAGGAGAAATGTGCAAGTATAGAAAAATGCCGGAAAGTAGGAAAGGTAGATACAGCTTAGCGAAGGATTAAGAGTACTTTTGGGAAACGGAAGACTAAATAGTGCTGTAATATTAAGGACTCAGATGGAGAACCTCTAAGAGAGAAAAGAAAGGTTGAGAGATTAGAAACTTACATAGACCGTTTGTGCCGGCCCCGTGGTGTTGGGGTAGCGCTCCTGCCTCTCACCCGGAGGCCCCGGGTTCGATCCCCGGCTCCGTCAGGGATTTTAAAACTGACGTGAGGGTTGGAACGGGGTGCACTCAGCCTCGTGAGGACAATTGAGTAGCTATCTGACAGTGAGACAGCGCCCCGATCATGAATACCAAGATTAACGGCCGAGGGGACCCGACGCGCTGATCACGCGTCACCCCAATATCTGCAGGCCAAATGGCTGGGCAGCGGTCGCTTGGTCGGCCTTAGCCCGTCATGGGCTGGATAGTGCCAGGGGTTGTTGTTTGATAGACCGTTTGTATAGAGTATCATGTAATGGAAATGGAAGATTAAGACGAGAAAGGTGATTTAATACTGAGATTAGAAATTGACCGAGCACTAGAAAACTTAAGCAGGAACAAAGCACCGGGCGCACATGATCAGAAACCCATATTGACGTCAAATTGGCAGGCGAAAAGCAAAAGGAAATGGGAGACTTCTGCTACTTAGGAAGGAAAATAACCAGTGATGCACGAAGTAAAGAGTATATAAAAAGTAGGTTGGCTAGGGACGGAAACCATTTCTACAGAAAATAAATCCATTGACATCAAATATAGAAACTTGGACTTCCCCCAGGGGCTTACATCTTGTGGGACGTGGGTTGGCGACCACGGGACCCCGCTGAGTCCGGCATTGCTTACACTTACTTGTGACGGGTTCCTCTCCGTCTTCTTTCTTGTCGACCTCCCTTGGTCAACTCTTGTTCTTTTCAGACCCCGACGGTATTAGGGTATCCAAGGCCTAGGGGGTCTTTCACTTTCCCGCCTTACTTGGCCTTGTCTCATCTTTCCTGAACCCTCCTTCTTCGAGGGGCCAGACCTCTTGTTTTCTTTTCATTATATTTCCTTTTCTCTTTAAGATTCCCGCACTGTTTTTGTTACTTGGTTCCCCGTGTATCTAAATTCCCTTTAGCGTTTTTTTGTAGGCATTTTTAATCTACGTTGCATTTTGTAAGTTCCTTCGATCTAAATTACCTCTCGCGATTGTTTTCAACCTAAACCGCATTTCGCAAGAATTTTAAAATCTAAATTGCATTTTGTTTGGTGGGCGTTTTTGCAAGTATTTTGATTCTTTTTGCATTTTGTGGGTATTTTGAATCTAAATTGCAATTTGTCAAGTATTTTCAATCTAAATTGCATTTTGTAAGTATTGTCAAAATACAAAATATGAGTCGTTTGAATCTACCGTACATTTTGTAAGCATTTTCAATTTCAATTGCATTTTGTAAGCATTTTCAATTTCAATTGCATTTTGTAAAAAATTTGAACCTCAATTGCATTTTGTACGTATTTTCGATCTCATTTTCATTTTGTAAGTATTTTGAATTTCAATTGCATTTTGTAAGTATATCGACTCTACATTGCATTTTGTACGTATTTTGAACCTAGCCTACATTTTTTGCGTATTTTTCAATCTATTCTTTTTGTGACTCTTTTCGTTCTAAATTCCCTTTTGTAAGAACATTTTGTGAGTTGTTTCAATCCGAGTTCATTTTTGTAAGTATTTTCCGCCTCACTTAATTTTCGTTCTGGTTTCCATTTCATTGTCATTTTCGCTATCACCCAGATCATTAGGGGCCGATAACCTAGATGTTAGGCCCCTTAAAAAAACAACAATTATCATCATCATCATCATCATCAAACTTGGACTATTGATGCAGCCGAGAAGAGGAGAATAGAAGTATTTAAAATGTGGTATTACAGGAGAATGGGTAGATAGAGGAACAAATGAAGAGGTATTAAGACGAGTGGTAGAGGAGAGATGTTCATGGCGACTGCTAATGAAGAGAACTGATAGGTTGGTAGGACACATACTACGTCACCCATGAGTAGCAAACTTAGTTGTGGAAGGAAGGGTCGAGTACAAGAACTGTAGGGGTAGACCAAGGTTAGAGTATGTTAAACAGATTGTCTAAGATGTATGGTGTGGTAGCTACGGTATGTAGTTCAGGGCAGGACGGAATGGAGAGATGCATCAAACCAGTCAAAAGACTGGAGACCCAAACAACAACGGCAATAATAATAATTATGTTCGCCTCGGTTATTTACGTAACTCCCCCAGGGGCCCTCGGTTAGTGGGACGTGGGTGTGCGGCCACGGGACCCCAGCTGAGTTCGGCATTACTTCCACTTGTGCCGGGCTCCTCTCTGTCAACTTTCCTATCGACCACACTTGGTCAACTCTTGTTCATTTCCGACCCCGACGGTATTAGGGTATCCGAGGCCTAGGGTCACTTTCCCGCCTTAATTGGCCCTTGTCTTATCTTTCCTGATCCCTCCTTCTCCGAGGGGTCAGACCTCTTGTTTTCTTTTCATTATATTTCCTTTTCTCTTTAAGATTCCCGCACAGTTTTTATTAATTGGCTCCCCGTGTATCTAAATTCTAAAAGAGAAAAAACAACTACACTCCATTTTGTAGGTATTTTCAATCTACGTTGCATTTTTTATGTCTTTTCGATCTAAATTGCATTTTGCGAGTGTTTTCAGCCTCCATTGCATTTTGTAAGGATTGACAATCTAAATTGCTTTTTTGTAAGTCTTTCAATGTATGGGCCGGGACTTTTTTGAGTACTTTGAATTTCAATTGCATCTTGTGTTTTCAACCTAAACCGGTTTTTGCAAGTATTTTCAATCTAAATTGCATTTTGTATGGTCGGCATTTGGCAAGTATTTTGATTCTCAATTGCATTTTGTGGGTATTTTGAATCAAAATTACATTTTGTAAGTATTTAGAATTTCAATTGCACTTTGTGAATATTTTGGATTTGAAATGGGAGCTTCTCAATCTAAATTGCATTGTGTATTTTCAATTTCAATCGCATTTTGTAATTATTTTGAATCTCAATTGTATTTTGTACGTATTTCCAATCTGATTTGCATTTTGTAAATATTTTGAATATCAATTGCATTTTGAAAGTATTTTGACTCTACATTGCATTCTGTACGTATTTTGAACCTAAACTGCACTTTGTGCGTATTTTTCAATCTCTTCCTTTTGTGAGTATTTTCGTTCTAAATTCCCTTTTGTAAGTGTTACCACTCTCCATTTTGTGAGTAGTTTCAATTAGTTCCTTTTTGTAAGTATTTTACGTCTCACTTAATTTTCGCTCTGGTTTCCACTTCATTGTCATTTTCGCTGTACCCAGACCATTTGAGGCCGATAACCTAGATGTTAGGCCCCTTGAAACAATAATTATCATCTTATCAAAGGAATGAGTACTCAAATCGTATAATTTCATAAATATCGAATAACCGGCGAGTGTTATGATGATCCAATTTTCAGTGATTGCCTTCTTAAGTTAGGGAACGTAGAACTTGGAATTCAAACTGAAATGTAAATAGTGTTCTGTAATCATTTGGTTGAAATAAAAACGTAACAACCTTTCTCCTTAAGTCTCTCATTATAAGCCTATTGTGGAAAGTGTCGATTATGATCATGCGAGATTTCTCCCATGGGTCCGCTAGTATTAATTTATTGTGGAAATAATGTAATAAATTCCCGATGTTACACATATGTAACAAGGGCCATTCCAGGGTTCATTTAATTTTAAAATAATAATAATAATAATAATAATAATATGACAATGCCGCATAAATTAAGGAAACAGTAATAGGCTACAATCTCAGTGAATCCTGGCTACCTATTATCAGAACCCTGAGAAAGTAATTCACTGCTGCTTTCCGTTGTCCCTAACATGGGGCTATAATGGCGTCCACCTTTGGGCACCTTCTGTATGTTCTTGGTTGCTTTCTCTTAGCAATCATTTGTCGTATTCCAGATTATTCCTGACGAAGAAAGACAAGGTTTCTTTCGAAACGCGTCGAATTTTAATATGATAAAACACGGCATAAGCCCAAAATTCAACATTATGAATAGTAATAGGCCTAACCTCGAATCCCAACATTATGGGAAAGTGTTTGGTGAACCACTGGAAATATTTTGCTGGCGACCACAGTACCCCAGCTGAATCCGGCATTGCTTCCACGTGTGCCGGACTCCTCTGCGTCTTCCTTTCTGTCGACCTCCCCTGGTCGACTCTTTTTCTTTTCCGACCCCGAAGGTATTAGGGTATCCGAGGCCTAGGGAGTCTCTTCCTTTCCCGCCTTAATTGGCCCTTCTCTCGTCTTTCCTGATCCCTCATTCTTTCTCTTTTTATTATATTTCCTTTTCTCTTTAAGATTCCCGCACTGTTTCCCGTGTATTTAAATTACATTTCATAAGTATTTTTCCATCCAAATTCTCGTTTGTGAGTATTTTCAATCTACATTGCATTTTGTGAGAATTTTTATTCTGATAGGTTGATTTTTCAATCTAAATTGCATTATGTAAGTATTTTCAACTTCAATTGCATTTTGTAAGTAATTTGAATCTAAATTGCATTTTGTGAGTATCTCGAATCTACATTGCATTTTGTAAGTATTTTGAACTTAAACTACATTTTGTGCGTCTTTTCAATCTAAGTTCCATTTTTGTAAGTATTTGCAATCTACCTTGGTTTTCGTTATGGTTTCCATTTCATTGTCATTTTCGCTATCACACAGACTATTAGGGGCCGATGACCTAGATATTAGGCCCCTTAAAATAGTAATTATCATCATCGTCATCATCGAAATTTTTTGCGAACCCCCTGGCGGTTCGCGATCCACAGGTTGGGAAACGATGTTATAGAGGGAAGCTGTAGGTGAATGTAATTGCCTGAAAAGTTTGTCACCTAGTGTTAGCCACATAATCTCAATTTTTTCCCGCAGCAATTTAGACTAAGGTGCCATCAACTTGGCCATAGCAGGAACGTCGTTCTAAGATCCTATAATTTTGCTGTAATTGTACCTCGTTCCTAAGTAGACTACTTAACTCCACTTCTGCACGCTCACGCCTTTGCTATTAAATACTTGACCGTCATATTTTACATCATTTTGCTTGTATTCTTACCACATTTCGTAGGATGTGGGTTCTGTACCAGCTGAGTCCAACATTGCTTCCACCTACTTGTGGTCGGGTCCTCTCTTTAACCTTTCGTGTAGACCTCCCTTGGTCAATTCTTTCCACCGTAGGGGTGTTCGGTATCTAGCGGGTTTTTCCATTTCCCCGCGTTAATTGGTCTTTCTACTTTTGTTCTTCTAGTAAGTTAGTCGTAAGCCTATCACCACCTTCTAAACCATTAGGGGCCGGTAACTTAGGTGCTAGGCGGGGTTCACAACTAGTCGGACGTGGTTTGGCGACCACGGGACCCCAGCTGAGGTCTGCATTGCTTCCACTTACTTGTAACGGGCTCCTCACTGTCACCTTTTCTTTCGACCTCCCTTGCTCAACTCTTGTTCTTTTCCGACCCCAACGGTATTAGTGTATCCGAGGCCTAGGGAGTCTTTCACTTAATTTTCCCTCCTCTCATCTTTCCTGATCACTCATTCTTCGAGGGGTCAGACCTCTTGTTCTTCTTCTGCTGAAGGCCCTAAAGGAGGCAGGGTGTGTGTAGCCCCACCACTTCTGGTACACCCTGGATAGTGCTACACCCTCAAGGGCTTACGGCCGGTGAGTTTGGGAGTTGGTGACCCCGAGGGATTCCTGAGCTGGGTCAAGTTGTCCCCCCTCCCCCTTTTTCCATTGCCGTTGGGGCAGCCTTTCTCCTCTTTCGTTTTCCTCTTTGCCTTCCTTGACTCTCCTTCCTTCCTAGTCCGTCAATGCTCATTCTTCGTGGGTTGAGGTTTTTCCTTTCCTCCTGTCTTTTAATTACATTCTTAATACATTCTTCTCCGTTTTGTTTCCCAATTCCTCTTCTAGTTTGTGAGTCAGTAGTTAGTTTTAGTTGTAGGTTTCATTCGATCATCTTTCATTTTCACTATCACCCAAACCAGTAGGGGCCGATAACTTAGATGTTACACGAGTAAGGGACAATTTTTTTTAAAAGTTATTTGAAGTATGATAAATAAGATTTGAGTAGTTATATTGATGGAAGTCGTGTCTAACTGCTCATATCGCACTTAAATATCAAGTTGACACTTGAGAATACGCCCACCTATTCGACATGGTACGCATACTTTTGAAATGAACTCCGTAAGTTCAAACTTCGCGGTCTAGCATTGCGATCTGGTGGCACATCTTTGTTTCTACAGTGCGGAGCAACTCTTTCGTCCCGTCAATTGTTTGACCATGCTTGAAGTTGTTTACTGAAAGCACATGTGTTAGTTTGTTTTGGTACTGAATCAAACCTAATTTTAGAATGCCTCGTTCTAATAGAATTTTTAAGAAACGTACTGGAATAGGTGGAAGGAAAGGACGTGGGCCAACATGTCAAATACACACATCAAAAAAAGTTTTGCATCACCTCGGTTCCCAGATCTCCGGCATATAGACGTTGACTGTGTATATTGTATCCAAGATACAGTCCCTTTGACTGTTCATAGATGTCACTAAAACTGCTCAAAGATGTAAACAACCATGCATGAGCAGGGCCTATTAGACGGAGGGGGTACGACAGCCGATCAGTTCCAGTCATTCCACCAGGACGAAGGTACGCTGCTCATGTTGTCTGTAGTTCTACCATGCCTAGAAGGTCAATACCGCAGTTCGATCGCGTCCGCATTGTTACTTTGTGTCAAGAAGGGCTCTCAACAAGGGAAGTTTCCAGGCGTCTCAGAGTGAACCAAAGCGATGTTGTTCGGACATGGAGGAGGTACAGAGATACAGGAACTGTCGATGACAGGCCTCGCTCAGGCCGCCCAAGGGCTACTACTGTAGTGGATGACCGCTACTTACGGATTGCCGCTCGGAGGAACCCTGACAGCAATGCCACCATGTTGAATAATGCGTTTCGTTCAGCCACAGGACGTCGTGTTTCAACTCAAACTGTGCGCAATAGGCTGCATGATGCGCAACTTCACTCCCGACGTCCATGGCGAGGTCCAGCTTTGCAACCCCGACACCATGCAGCGCGGTACAGATGGGCCCAACAACATGCTGAATGGACCCCACGGAATTGGCATCACGTTCTCTTCACCGATGAGTGTCGCATATGCCTTCAACCAGACAATCGTCGGAGACGTGTTTGGAGGCACCCTGGTCAGGCTGAACGTCTTAGACACACTGTCCAGCGAGTGCAGCAAGGTGGTGGTTCCCTGATGTTTTGGGGTGGCATTATGTGGGGCCGACGTACGCCACTGGTGGTCATGGAAGGCTCCGAAACGGCTTTACGATACCTGAATGACATCCTCCGACCCATAGTGCAACCATATCGGCAGAATATTGGAGAGGCATTTGTCTTCATGGACGACAATTCTCGACCTCATCGTGCACATCTTGTGAATGCGTTCCTTCAAGATAACGACATCGCTCGACTACAGTGGCCAGCATGTTCGCCAGACATGAACCCTATCGAACATGCCTGGGATATGTTGAAAAGGGCTGTTTATGGACGTCTTGACCCACCAACCACTCTGAGAGATTTACGCCGAATTGTCGTTGAGGAGTGGGACAATTTGGACCAACAGTGTCTTGATGAACTTGTGGATAGTATGCCACGACGAATACAGGCATGCATCAATGCAAGAGGACGTGCTACTGGGTATTAGAGGTAGTGGTGTGTACTGCAATCTGGACCACAAATGCTGAAAGTCTAGCTGTATGATGGTACAACATGCAATGTGTGGGTCTCATGAGCAATAAAGCGAGCTGAAATGTTGTTTGTGTTGATCTCTATTCCCTTTGTAATAAAGGTTCCGGAACTCTTGGAACCGAGGTGATGCAAAACTTTTTTTGATGTGTGTAGTTGGTAATCAGGAGGCCGGTAGTGAAAATAATGTCGACAATAATGTACCGGTTGAGCTGTTACTTCTCCAAGCATCAGTGTGACACACATTCCAGCCACTGTTCCAGCTGTTCGGCCCAATATTTCAAGAACAAAGCTCTCTGTGATTAAAACTACAAGTGATAACACTATAGTAAGGAGTGGTAATTCTATAATTAGCTTACAACTGCTTTCAGCTGCTCTGTGTAGATTTGTGCAGCGTAAATATTCTAACAAAGAAAATTGCATTCAGTGTTTTGAATATGAAAACCAGAGAAAAGGTGTAGTTAAGTAGACTTATTTTGAAGTTCTTCAATGGTGTAGTGTGGAATCGTGTGCCTAAATCAGTGTTTGGGGGGGGGGGGGGGGGGTATACAACGTTGTGCATGGGGGTGTATGACGCAGTTTTAACATTCAATGAGGGGTGGGCAGGCCGATTGAGGGTTCTGAAGGCTTTAGGCATTGAATTAGGTCAAAACATGCAAAATATTTGCAATGAAATTGATATCCTAAGGATAAAAATATCAGACATGCAGGCCCAAGTGATAAGCACAAAGCAACTGAGAAAGGTGAAGAGATCATGTGAAGATGCTGAAATTGACCCAGATGATCTAGATTATGGGCCAGGAATGCGCTGAGATATCGTCCATCTTTGTTTCAATTTATCTCAAAACACATATTTTTAAAATTGATGTTCCTTTTTCTTTAGAACTACTGGAGTTAGGAACATGAAACTTGCACCACATCATCTTATTGAAGTTGAACGTATACTGAGTTCATATAATACTTCTGTCTTTTATATATTCAAAATTATGGTTATTCAAATCACCTTTTAAAGAAAAAAATGACCTCTAAGAAAATAACATTCAAAAATATATTTGTGCGTTAATATTTATAAAACCAAACTTAAAGTGTGCAAAAAAGCTTCATTCTTTAAGTGTGATAAATTCTATTAATTTCTATGCAATGGTCTTTGAGAGAAAGGCACATGAATTGAGCAAATTTAACATTGTGAATATAGGGTGTACCACCACCATCATCATCAGCATTCTAGCAAGTAGTTGTATGTAATTAGTGTGGTTTATAGTTTTCATTTCATATTGATTCTCACTATCACCAAAATCATAGCGAGGAGATGACCTAGTTTTTTTCTCCCCTTAAAGCAACAATCACCACCACGAACAGCAAGTAACGAGTTAGTTGTAAGAAATGAGCAACAATACTTGATGTTAACAGGAATATTTTGAATGAACCTATATGTATTATGACACCAGGTCTGAGGCGAGCACGATGGTGCAGTAGTCAAGCTGCTTGCCTCTCACCAAGGCGAACCTGGTTCGATTCCCGGTCAATGCACATGAGATTTTCAAAGTGAAATATATCTTCCTGTCCACGGGACCCACCTGAGTCCGGCATTACTTCCACTTACTTGTGGCGACCTCCTCTCAGTTATCGTTCCTCTCGACCTCCCTTGGTCAACTCTTGTTCTTTTCCGACCCCGACGGTATTAGGGTATCCGAGGCCTAGGGAGACTTTCTCTTTCCCGCCTTAATTGGCCCTTCTCTCATCTTTTCTGATCCCTCATCCTTCGAGGGGTCAGACCTCTTGTTTTTCTTTCACTTATCTCCTGCCTTCTCCTGAAGGCCCTCAAGGAGGCAGGGTGTATATAGCCCCATCACGTATGGTGCACCCTGGATAGTGCTACACCCTCAAGGGCTCATGGCTGGTGAGTTCGGGATTTGGTGACAACGAGGGATTCCTGAGCTGGGTCCGGTTTTCCCCCTTTTTCCATTGCCTCTGGGGTCTTTGGCTGTCCTTTCTTCCAAGTCCCTCAATCTTCATTCTTCGAGGGTTGAGGGCATTTATTTTCCTCCTTTCCTTTATTTGCCTTATTCTCCCTTTGTTCTCCATTTCTTCTTCTAGTATATAAGTGTGTAGTCGGTTTTAGTTATAGTTTACATTACCTACATTCTCATGTGTTACTATCACCCAATCCCTCTGGGACCGAAAACCTACAAGTTAGGCCCATTATAACAGCAATTATTAACATCATCATCATCATCATATATCGTCTTGTGGTTCGGATTCCACGTAAAAATGGAAGTCCCGTAGCTCAGTACTTAAACCTACAAGATTCCACTTTACCAGTGATGTGGCACTGAAGTTTCCGCTCAATACTAACTCGTAAACATTCCACGCTGCAGGAGAGAATCTTCTCACTCTTGCTAGATAGTTGTGTCAACAACTTGAGAACAATCTTGAGGTTAACTCTCTCACCCCTCAAACTGTGGGAAACTCTCTGACCATTATCAGAGACTAAATTTCAACTAAACCAAGTTCATATTTTTTACTGTGTTACAAAGTGTTACAACCCCCCCCCCCCCCCCCCCCCCCCAAGGGCTCACATCTAGGGGGCTTTCGGGCAGGCCCTATTTCCCCTGTCGTATCTGCCTTTCATGGCTCTTCTTCCTTCCAAGTCCCTCAATCCTCATTCTTCGAGGGTTGAGGGCCTTTCTTTCCTTCCTGCCCTTTATTTGCCTTATCCATTATTTGTTCACCATTTCTTCTTCTAGTATGTAAGTCTGTAGTTAGTATTAGTTATAGTTCTCATTCTCATCTCATCTTTCACTATCACCCAAACCATTAGGGGCCGATAACCTAGATGTTAGGCAAAACAACAATTATAATCATCATAACTGTGTTACGAGAGACAGATGACCTCGCTGTTCCGCCCCTTAAAACAATAATAACAAACTAACTTCTAGTAGGCTCTTCATTATTCTAGATAACCACGACGTTCCACCCATTACGACAGCAATCTTTTCCAGGGGCTCATATCGAGTGGGACGTGGGTTGGCGACCACGGGACCCCAGCTGAGTTCGGCATTGCTTCCACTTACTTGTGCCGGCCTCCTCTCCGCCTTCTTTCTTGTCGACCACTCTTGGTCTACCCCGAAGGTATTGGGTATCCGAGGCCTTAATTGGCCCTTGGGGTCAGTCTTCTTCGTCTTTTCATGTTATCTCCTGACTTCTGCACGAGGCCCTCAAGGAGGCAGGTTGTATGTAGCCCCACCAAACAGACAAACCAAAATATAAAATTTAAATATTAATTAATGTAGGACTTAAATAACTTGCATTTTTCGTTTATGCCGGATTTTGATCAGATTTTCCAAGTCGACCATCTCGTGGAATTGCGTATAGCATTCTTGGTCCAGGATCGATTCCGGTTTGATTTAAATCTGGTATATGGGCTGGAACGGCGCACATTCTGCCTCGTGCGGAAAAAACTGAGAACACCTTTGTTCTATTCCCACTCCAGCAAATGCCGGGAAAGTTCCTAACTTAAAGACACGGCCGCCTCCTTACCAACCCTCAGATGAATTACAAATACTCATACTGATACATCGAGCACAATATCACAGTTTTATCAGATAACTCACCCAAGTACACGGGACAACGAAATCAAACCCTTCGAAACAATATTTTCTATATCTTTCCTCGTTTCTTTTTTTTAGCCGTAAAGTAGTTAGCGTTATTGTCATCATCATTGTTGTGTTCTTCTCTTAAAGCGACCTTCACCACCAGGACAGAATTCGTGTAAGTTCTAGTGGTTAGTGCTCAGGGGGAGGGGTATTATGAGTTGTCAACACTGTGAAGTATACGAGCAGTGAAAAGTTTTCATTTGGAATTCTCTTAGTATGTGAATGTATGTTACCTGCAGTAGCCTATACAATGGGAGCTGTGCGCTTTATGAGCCAGCTACAGCTAGCAATCAATCGGTACGCAACTTGCATCCGGCTTAGACAACATTTTATAGCGTTTAACAACGTTCGGAAAACATTGGTAAGTGTGAATTATTATATCTACAACTAGCAGTGATTAGAAAATTGGATATCTTTTTCCGTGTGCATTGATGTGGAAAAGTTCCAATTATTGGCTTCTAGTTATGGAGATATTTGACAGGAAACTCATAACACATGGTCAGTATTAAGAAATGTGAATGGTGTTCTTAGCTGGTGATTAATTCGAAATGGATTTATGCCTATGTGTGCTGTTCCACCCCCTAAAACAACACTAACTAGCTTTTCGGCAGGGAGGGGGGGGGGGGGGGGTCAATAAAAATTTGCATAATATCTATCATCATCTCAATCTGAAGGGTGACGGCCATTTAGACCCCTTATTTGGTTACCAAGGCAACAAGCATTCATCATCTAGATCTGAAGTGTAAAGGCCAGAAAGGCCTACTATTTGGTTACCAAGGCAACAAGTATTCATAATCTATATCTGAAGTGTAAAGACCATCAAGGCCTATAATATGGTTACCCAGGCAACAAGTATTCATCATCTAAATCTGAAGGGTCAAGACCATCAAGGCCTCCAATTTGGTTACCATGGCAAGAAGTATTCATCATCTAAGTCTGAAGTGGTAAGACCATCAAGGCCTAATATATGGTTACCAAGGCAACAAGTATTCATCATCTAAATCTGAAGTGTAAAGACCATCAAGGCCTATAATATGGTTACCCAGACAACAAGTATTCATCATCAAGATCTGAAGTGTAAAGACCATCAAGGCCTACTATTTGGTTACCAAGGCAACAAGTATTCATCATCTATATCTGAAGTGTAAAGACCATCAAGGCCTATAATATGGTTACCCAGGCAACAAGTATTCATCATCTAAATCTGAAGTGTAAAGGCCATCTAGGCCTCCCATTTGGTTACCAAGGCAACAAGTATTCATCATCTAAATCTGAAGTGTAAAGACAATCTAGGCCTGCTATATGGTTACCAAGGTAACAAGTATTCATCATGTAAATCTGAGGCATAAAGACAATCTAGGCCTCCTATCTGTTTACCAAGGTAACACGTATTCATTTTCTAAATCCGAAGTGTAAAGACAATCTAGGCATCCTATATGGTTACCAAGGTAGCAAGTATTCATCATCTAGATCTGAAGCGTAGAGACCATCTAGACCTCCTATTTGGTTATCAAGGTAACAAGTATTCATCATCTAGGTCTGAAGTGTAAATACAATCTAGGCCTCCTATATAGTTACCAAGGCAACAAGTATTCATCATCTATGTCTGATGTGGTAAGACCATCAAGGCAACACGTATTCATAATCTAAATCTGAAGTGTAAAAGCCAGCAAGGCCTACTTGGTTACCATGACAACAAGTATTCATTATCTAAATCTCAAGTGTAAAGACCTTCAAGGCCTCCTTTTTGGTTACCAAGGCAACAAGTATTCATCATCTAAATCCGAAGCAAAAGGACAATCTAGACCACCTATTTGGTTACCATGACACACGTATTCATCATCTAAATCTGAAGTGTAAAGGCCATCAAGGCCTACTATTTGGTTACCATGACAACAAGTATTCATTATCTAAATCTGAAGTGTAAAGACCTTCAAGGCCTTCTACTTGTTTATCAAGACAACAAGTATTCATCATCTAAATCTGAAGCAAAAGGACAATCTAGACCACCTATTTGGTTACCATGACACACGTATTCATCATCTAAATCTGAAGTGTAAAGGTCATCAGGGCCTCCTATTTGGTTACCATGGCAACAAGTATTCATCATCTAAATCTGAACGCCCCAGGGGCTCACATCTAGTGGGATGTGGGTTGGCGACCACGGGGCCCCAGCTGAGGCAGGCATTGCTTCCACTTGTGCAGGGCTCCTCTCTGCCTTCTTTACTATCGACCTCACTTGGTCAACTCTTGTTCTCTTCCGACCCCGATGGTATTAGGGTATCCGAGGCCTAGGGACTCTCTTCCTTTCCCGCCTTAATTGACCCTTGTCTCATCTTTCCTGATACCCTCCTTTTGCGAGGGGTCAGCCTTTCTTTTTCTTTCGTGTTCTCTCCTGCCTTCTGCTCAAGGCCCTCAAGGAGGCCGGGTGTATGTAACCCCACCACTTCTGGTGCACCCTGGATATTGCTACACCCTTAAGGCTCATGGCTGGTGAGTTCGGGAGTTGGCGACCCCATGGGATTCCTGAGCTGGGTCCGCTTTCCCCCTCTTGTCTATTACCTGTGGGGCGGACCCTTTCCTCTTTCAATTTCCTATCTGCCTTTCATATAAGTTAGTAGTTAGTTTTAGTTCTAGTTTACATTTCATTATCATCTTCCCCCAGGGGCTCACATCTAGTGGGGCGTGGGTTTGCGACCACGGGACCCCAGCTGAGTCCGGCATTGCTTCCACTTACTTGTGCCGGGCTCCTCTCCGTCTTCTTTCCTGTCGACCTCACTTGGTCAACTCTTGTTCTCTTCCGACCCCGACGGTATTAGGGTGTCCGAGGCCTAGGGAGTCTTTCACTTTCCCGCCTTCTGTGGCCCTTCTCTCATCTTTCCTGATACCCTCCTTCTGTGAGGGGTCAGCCTTCTTTTTCTTTTCCTTTTACCTCCTGCCTTGTGCTCAAGGCCCTTAAGGAGGCCGGGTGTAAGTAACCCCACCCCTTCTGGGGCACCCTAGATAATGCTACACTCGCAGGGGCTCACGGCTGGTGAGTTCGGGAGTTGGCGACCCCGAGGGATTCCTGAGCTGGGTCCGTTTTCCCCCTTTTGTCCCTTACCTTTGGGGCGGACCCTCTCCTCTCCTCTTTTCCTTATATTTCCTTTTCTCTTTAAGATTCCCGCACTGTTTTTGTTACTTGGTTCACCGTGTATCTAACTTCCCTTTTGGCGATTTTTAAGGCATTTTTGAGCTACGTTGCATTTTGTAAGTTTTTTCGATCAAAATTACATCTCGCGATTGTTTTCAACCTCAATTGCATTTTGTAAAGATTGACAATCTAAATTGCTTTTTAGTAAGTCTTTCAATGCAGGTTAGTATTTTGAATTTCAATTGCATTTTGTAAGTATTTTCAACCAAAACCGCATTTCGCACGAATTGTGAATCTAAATTGCATTTTGTTTGGTGGGCATTTTGCACATATTTTGATTCTCAATTGCATTTTGTGGGTATTTTGAATCTAAAATAACATTTTGTCAAGTATTTTCAATCTAAATTGCATTTTGTAAGTATTGTGAATCCACATGAGTCGTTTGAATCTACCGTACATTTTGTAAGCATTTTCAATTTCAATTGCATTTTGTAAGTATTTTGAATTTCAATTGCATTTTGTGAATAATTTGGATTGGAACTAGGATATTTCAATCTGAATTGCATTGTGTATTTTCAATTTCAATTGCATTTTGTAAGTATTTTGAACCTCAATTGCATTTTGTACGTATTTTCGATCTCATTTGCATTTTGTAAGTATTTTGAATTTCAGTTGCATTTTGTAAGTATTTCGACGCTACATTGCATTTTGTACGTATTTTGAATCTAGCCTACGTTTTGTGGGCCTTTTTCAATCTTTTTTTTTTTTTTTTTGCATCTTTTCGTTCTAAATTCCCTTTTGTAGGACTATATTGTGAGTCGTTTCCATCTGAGTTCCTTTTTGCACGTATTTTCCGTCTCAGATAATTTTGTTCTGGTTTCCATTTCATTATCATTTTTGTTATCACCCAGATCATTAGGGGCCGATAACTTAGATGTTAGACCCCTTAAAACAACAATTATCAACATCATCATCATCATCATTTGTGTGAACTGGGCTTCTCGACGGTGACTCAAATTAAAACATCAAAGAGACAGAGACTTCAATCCATTGACGACAAATGAGGCTTGCTTTATCAACGATCCCGCCACGAATCAGCCGTCTGTGTGCAGCTAAGCAGGCTCAAGTATCACCTTGAAGTTTCAGAGTTAATTACATTACTTTTCGTGTATTTTCTACAGTAAATTGAAGTTAATAAGTTGTTAATAAATACAAAGAACTATACCTGAAGACAGAAGGAGTCGCAGTCGTAGCCCTAATGAGAAAAAAGAAAATACCGTTTCATGGACACTTGGTGAGGATTTTTGGATTCTTCATGAAGAGGAAGACGGAGCCGAAATGGTTTCGGGAAGTGAGATTGGACTTGAATCGGATGAGGGTGAAAGAAGAAGACATAATGGACAGAGAGCTATTTGGACGACTAGTTCAGGAGTTTCCAAGTTTTCAGGAGACAGGGGAGTTGTCAGTGAGGAAAGGAAGATCTTACACGGAGGAACAGAAGAAGGATTAACAGATATTTGCAGAGAGTGGAGACAAAACATAAAGTGAAAACTGTCTAACGTGGTCCATAGTTGGCCGTAACGAATAAATAAATTAATTAATTAATTAATATATATATATAATAGTAATTACATTCCGTAATATTTCGTAGTAATTATATTCAGATTCATATGATTTTGAGGGTCCAGACATTTTGTCGTGCCGTGATGAGTCTAGACCCGTATGGGGTGTGCCGTGAGTAAAAGAAGGTTGTGAAACACAACCCTATGGGATGCAACATGTGACTTACACTGCATTTTCTTGAACGATCATTTGGACTTCTTCCGGATAACATGTGACGAACATGGCAAACGGTTTTACCAGGATATTTCTCAAATGGAGAAAAATTATCAAGGCAATTGTAGTGACGCAATGTTGTCCGACTACTGCTGGACTTTACGAAGCGACGTTCCTGAGGCAAAGTATCGCAGGCAATTGGACAAGAAACAATTTTAGGTATGTTCTGCTTCGTTTGAAGTTTTTGCAGCTTACATTTGGAATTTTTGTTGCGAGAGTGTATATTAATATCCCCCACGGGCTCACATCTAGTGGGACGTAGGTTGGCGACCACGGGACCCCAGCTGAGTACTGCAGTGCTTCCACTTAATTGTGACGGGCTCCTCTCTGTCTTCTCTCCTGTCGACCTCACTTGGTCAACTCTTGTTCTTTTCTGATCCCGATGATATTAGGGTATCAGAGGCCTAGGGAGTCTTTCACTTTCCCGCCCTAATTGGCCCTTGTCTCATCCTTCCTGATCCTTCCTTCTTCGAAGGGTCAGATGTCTTGTTTTCTTTTCATTGTATTTCCTTTTCTCTTTACGTTTCCCCTTAAAACAACAATAACTAACTAACTAACCCGCACTTTTTTGTTAATTAGCTCCCAACGTATGTAAATTACCTTAAGCGTTTCCTTTTTACTCTACACTACATTTTGTAGGTATTTTAAATCTAAGTTGCACTTTGTAAGTATTTTTTATTTCACTTACATTTTGTACGTATTTTGAACCTAAATTACATTTTGTGCGTGTTTTTACATCTATTCCTTTTGTGAGTATGGGAATTACGGGAAATGAGTTAGCGGATCAAGCTGCAAAAGAGGCGGTATCACTACCACCTCGACCAATGGAGGTACCAGCTAGAGATATTCGCTCTCAGTTACGCCTACAAGTTCTGGCTTTTTGGGAGAGTCAGTGGCTAGCTGACCCACTGCCCAGTAAACTGAGAGCGATCAAGGGAACTACTCACGTGTGGCGGAGTTCCTTCCGGGCCCGGAGAGAGTCCGTCATATAGTGTAGGCTAAGGATAGGTCATACAAGATCCACCCACTCGTACCTAATGAGAAGGGAAGACCCCCCACTTTGTACCTGTGGAGCCATTTTTCCGTGGCCCACATTTTAACCGAGAGTGTGGATCTTGCTGACTTACGAAGAAACCTTGGTTTGCAGATGACCCTCTCACTTATATTAGCCGATGACGTGGTGGCTGCTGATCGCGTTATCCGCTTTATAAGTGAGAGTGGGTTAGGGCCAGCAATCTAAATTCTCCAGTGAACATTGACTCAACGACTTGTTCGTTTTTGAATGATTTTTTCCCCGTAATATTTGTTTATTTTTATATTTTTGTTGTTGTTGTTGTTGTTGTTGTTTTGTTTTATTAATTTTTGGTCTTTTTAAATTTAGGTGTCCACCTTAAAATTTTAAATTCAATTCCAAATTTATATTCTTTAATCTGTGTTAAGAGGGGCAGATGACCTCGTAGTTCCACCCCCTAAAACAACAATAAATAACTAACTAGTTTTCGTTCAGGTTTCCATTTCATTGACATCTTCACGATCATCCCAACCATTAGGGGCCGATAACCTACATGTTAGGCCCTTTAAAACAACAATTATCATCATCATCATCATCATCATATGTACATTAATAGATAGGCTGACCTAATACTGACGAGGTCTGAAGAGTACAAGAGTTTACCAAGATGACAGAGAAAAGTCTGGCACAAATACGTGGAAGAAATGCCGGACACAGCTGGAATCCTGTGGTCGCCAACCGACGTCCAGCTAGTTGTGAGTCCCTCTTGTAGTCCGCCTCTTTCTCAATTCCCAAGGACATCCTCGCCAATGGCGATGCAGTCCAAACATGTGAAACGATCTTTATTGGATTGAAACACATTACAGTAGTCTCGACCAGTGAGCCGTGAGGATTGTTTGCGCTGTTGATTGTGTACACCTCAGGGTTTAATACAGCGCACAGTGAACAATGCTGCATCTAAATGTGTGCCCAATGACAAATACTCGTGCAGCATGGGGAATTAAAGCGTTGAAGAGTTGTTCCCTAATCCCCAGGGGTTCACATCTAGTAGGACGAGGTTTGGCGACCACGAGACCCCAGCTGATTCCGGCATTGTTTCCCCTTACTTGTGCCGGGTTCCACTCCGTCTTCTTTCCTGTCGACCTCACTTGGTCAACTCTTGTTCTCTTCCGACCCTGACGGTATTAGGATATCCGAGGCCTAGGGAGGCCCTTCCTTTCCCGCCTTAATTGGCCCTTGTCTCATCTTTTCTGATGCCTTAAAACAACAATTATCATCATCATCATTTTGGCCGATATAACCTAGATGTTATGCGCTTTAAAACAACATCATCAGCTAATAGTCGTGAGCCCCTGTGGCTTCTTTTTTTGTTTGGGGAGACATGATTATAAAATAAAACTTCCTTGGTTAAAGAGAATTGCTGGTCACAGTTCCGCTGGTCGCAACATCACGGAGTGTTCTGTTCATGACTTGACATTTACATTTCTATCGCGCTTTGTTCAAACTCGCTCGCAACAGTTTCTAACGTCACCACGAAGCCAAACAAAACATAATGGGAGACTTCTGAAGTAATGAACCAACGTGTGCGTTTGACAGAAAACAGAAGAATGCACGACAAATTTGTGATTGTGTAATAATTCACCTGGGAGCCTCTGTGGCTTAGGCGGCAGCACGCCGGCCTCTCACCGCTGGTTCCTTGGTTCAAATCCCGGTCACTCCATGTGAGATTTGTGCTGGACGAAGTGGAGGCAGACAGGTTTTTCTCCGGGTACTCCGGTTTTCCTTGTCACAATTTCATTCCAGCAACACTCTCCACTATCATTTCATTTCATCTGTCATTCATTTATTCATTGCCCCAGGGGAGTGCGACAGGTTTCGGCAGCTGGCACAGTTCATATCCTCGCCGCTAGATGGGGGCTTCATTCATTCTATTCCCTGACCCAGTCTGTCGACTGGAAGCAGGCTGTGGATTTTCATGTAATAATTCACCTATGCTGCTGCTGATGTCTGTTTGTAAGGGGCGGAACATCGAGGTTAGAATATTCATGACATTTTCACGATTGCTATCAACTCCTCCAAGGGCTCACAACTAGTGGGAAGTAGGTTGGCGACCACGTGATCCCAGCTGAGTCCGGCATTGCTTCCACTTACATGTGCCGCACCCCTTTCCTGTCGACCTCCCTTGGTCAATTGTTGTTCTCTTCCGACCCCGGCAGTATTATACACTAGTGTCCAAAAGTTAAGCACAAGTTAGGAATAAGCAGGGCAACAGGAAATAGGCCGCAAATCGCACGACATATTCACCTACCAACCTTACGTGTTCGCTCTGTATAGGAAATGAGTATTCCCTGCTTCGACTAGCGGCGTAACCGCAAATTAAACACAGCCAGTGCCTGCGCCCCATATTCCCTCAGTCGAGTTTGTCCTGTTATAGTGTGCAGAGTGTAGCCTCGTGGTGAACGTGACAACATAATGGCACGACGCACAGTGTGTCGAATCCCATATCTAGGTGGGAAAAATTCACTGTCGCAAATGAAAGCGAAAACTGGCTCATTCGACAGTGAAAAAACCACATGGTGACCTTCGGTCTTCCTTTCCGCTCTCTGGTGCGTAGGAGGGAGGTTATAGGTGCTGAAACGTCTTCCTGGCAGTTATCAAGTCATTAGATAGGAGGTGTCGGAGTGAACCGAACGTTGTGATTCTAGTGAGTTCAACGAGGTGTTGTCTTCTGCGGCTCATGGAATAGTGGAAAGAGGTAGGCCCTAAGTGTTCGCACTTTTGTGCGTAATACAAGCTTTCTGCACTAAATAAATTATTTACTTTATGAGTGCCTCATAGTGCCACTTTACTTAAAAGGTCATTCGATAGGAAATTTAATGTAGATTCGGGATCAGTAGTGGTTTGGTTGCGCACGAATGTGTATGATGGTTTATTTTCTTATTTTCATTGACTTTGTGGGCATTACCGTGAGAAGAATTTTTCAACGCATGGTGGTCGTGTCGTAAATAGGGGCATACAGACGTCATATTTCAATATGTTATGAATAAATTTGATCCTACAACTCTTACTGACACCCAGGTGCAGGAGATAAGAAACAAAATTTAGTTGATATCTCATAATATTAACAAAAATGGGAGAGTGCAGGAAGAACAATGCCACGTACATAGGTGATCTACCTATGGAAGCTATTGAGTTACTTAATGACCCCCATGGAACTTTGACATCAAATGATGAAGACCCGTATAGGAATGACTACGATGCTCTGGACTCTATAGAAGAATCAGAAGACGAATGAACATTAGACATTTTGTTATTATTAAGGGGAGGGAGATTAATGAGAATATTGTTACGGCTGTGAGTTTGTGTCATCACTCGCCGCATGAGTCACAACTGCCCCAGGGCTGGGCTGTGGCATGCCTCCTGTATTGCGCGCGCCTTATGCAACAGGGCTACTACAGACAAAGGGATAGTCCAGAAGACTCGTGACTGGACCAGCGATGGAAACCTCGAGAAGCCGTGGACCCTGGATGGATCTAGAACCATTTATTGAGTCACCGGCCTGCTATATAAGAGTGACCCGTGAAGCAGTTGTTGTTGTTGTGTTTTACGAGCTAGTGTGAGCGATTATCTTGTGCGACAGAAGTGTGGTGACGAAGTGCTGTGCGAGTTACGAAATCCTGTGACATTGTTTCTCCCAGCTTGTGAACAGCGTACATCAAGTGCTCGTAAGTAACTGTATTTGTTGTACCTGAGGAAGAGGGGCAGGTAGCTTCTGCCAAGGCCACCGGACTCATTAGGACGGATTAACTTCTGTGGTCTGTTGCAAGTGAAAGGGGCCAAGAGCTCTCCACAAGCAAGAGACTTTGTAAACTGGAGAAGGCTCCTAATTGCTTGTATTTGCTGATTAGTGTAATTTTCTGGCCACAATAAAGTTAATTATTTCTTTAAGCAGTAATTGGTATTGTGCTTTGTACCCCCACCGTAATCCAGTTAACAAAAGTGCCACTAGGGGGTGGCACGTAACAACTGGTGTCAGAAGCCGGATTACGAACTCAAGCACAACACCTGACGGTCCTGGTTTCAAAACCCGAGCAGGTCATTTTCTCTAATTTTCCTGTGAGTGCATGCCATTTACAAGGCGAACAACTAAAATGGAGGCGCAATTGGCAGCATTGCTAGAAAAGTTAAATGGCATAGAAGACGGCCAGAAGAATTTAACCAAGGACCTAACTGCCAAATTAGAAGACGGCCAGAAGAATTTAACCAAGGACCTAACTGCCAAAATGGAAGATGGCCAGAAGAAGATGGAGGATGGCCAGAAGAAGTTAGCAGACGACCTGAAGGACAGCCAAAATAAGTTAGCGGAGGACCTGAGGAAGATGGAGGACGGCCAGAAGAAGATGGAGGACGGCCTGAAGAAGTTAGCCGAGGACCTAACTGCCAAACTAGAAGACGGCCAGAAGAAGCTAGCGGAGGACCTGAAGAGAATAGAGGACGGCCAGAAGAAGATGGAAGACGGTCAGAATAAGTTGACACAGGACCTGAAGAAATTAGAACTGGGTCTGCGTGAGGAAGTCACGGCAGTGGAAAAGAAGTTCGACGCCTTACAAGTGGAAGTTGCCGAGCTGCGCCAACGCCCGCTGATGGGGGTGGAGGAGAAATTCAACGCCTTACAAGTGGAAGTTGCCGAGCTGTGCCAACGCCCGCTGATGGGGGTGGAGGAGAAATTCAACGCCTTACAAAAGGAAGTTGCCGAGCTGCGCCAACGCCCACTGACGGGGGTGAAAGAGGAATTCAACGCTCTACGAGAGGAAGTTGCCGAGCTGCGCCAACGCCCGCCCACCGTTACACCGGGAATATCAGGAACGGGACATAGCAGAGTGACGCCCCCAACCTTCGACGGAAAGGTCCCGTGGAGCACCTACTTACGTCCGTTCGAGGCAGCCTGTTCCATAAATAACTGGAACAACACAGAAAAGGCTACAGCTCTCATTGTAGCGCTGAGAGGCGACGCCCTTAACGTCCTTCAGGCCATCCCGACTGGATCCCAGGGCTACGCTGCACTGATCGCCCATATGGAGTCCCGATATGGAGATAGCCATCTTCAGCAGGCCTACCAGATGCAGCTCCGGACCCGGGTACAGAAGAACGCGGAAACCCTGCAGGAGTTCGAGATGGACATCGCACGCCTCGTAAGGCTCGCCTACCCAACAGCGCCGGCCGACTTTCTGGAGCAGATAGCGACGCAGACTTTCACCGACGGGCTACGGGACTCGGACACTCAACAGGCGCTGCGACTCGCGCGCAATAAGACCCTGGCAGATGCGCTGAGCCACGCACGTGAGTTCGAGACGGCAAAACAGGCATCTAGAATGCACGCGCGAGTGCGTCAAGAGGACGTCGACGAACCAGTAAAAAACAACGAGACCAAGCCCCTGGCCGACGAATTGATGGAGGCGCTAAGCCGTTTCTTCAAGAATCGCAGTACCACCAACAAAAACGTAGCCGAAGGACATCTGGAGAGGCGACCCGGAAGAGGACTACCGACCTGCTGGACCTGCCGTAAGAGAGGCCACCTGAGCAGGGACTGCGGTGATCGCCGCCGCCAAGCGTTTTCGTCGGGACAGTCAGTCGTAGGGAAACCGCGCGGCCCAGGAAAGCAAGTATCAGCCAGCCTAGGGGGGCAAAGGTTGGCTTGTGACAGTCGTCAAGCCCCGGCAGTCCAAGTACGTGTGACGCAGTTACGGAGGGATAATAGCAGCCTGATGGTCGACGGAGTCGTCAACGGAGAGAGCTGGCCCATGCTAATCGACACGGGAGCATCGAGGACCATCGTCAGTCCCACCGTGATCCCGAAGTGGAGAGTTCAACCCACACAAAGGAACCTCCAGCTAATAACCGCGACCGGAGAGACCGCACCGGTACATGGCGAAGCATCACTGGAGTTCGTCATTGGTCGACGGGCGATAAAGCATCCAGTGCTTGTGGCTGACGTATCAAATGAAGTGATCATCGGACTGGACTTCCTGGACCAGAACAACATCATCTTGGACCTGAGTACCAACACTCTGCACTTCGGAGGTGAGGAACTTGCTTTGCAACCTGCGCACGAGTCCATCACCGCACGACGAGTAAGGCTGAGAGAAGACGCCATCGTTCCCGCCAGGACGGAGGTCAGTGCTGCCGTAATTGTCGACGGAACTCCTGAGGGAGTGGCGGCTGTCATCGAGCCAAAATATGAGGACATCCAGACAAAAGGATTGCTAGTTGCCAAGACTCTCATCAACACGACGTCTCGGCCGTACGTCCGCCTGTCCAACCTGAACAACTACGACATTACGGTTCACCGGGACACCAACCTAGGAGTCTGCGAGCCCGTTACCTGGATTGCCCGCATCACCGACACGACGGACGGACACCTGCAGACGGACAACCGAAGAAGACGCTCACTGCCAGAAGAACTACAGAAGCTGTACCAAGGATCCCAGGACCATTTAGACGAGGAACAATCACGCCACCTTCAGGAACTGCTACGCGAATTCCAGGACGTCTTCTCCGTGGGGAGCAAAGACTTCGGCAGGACAGGCTTGGTCCAGCACAGAATCGACGTTGGGGACAGCGCACCGATTAGGGCCCCATTCCGACGAGTCCCGCTCGCCAAGCAAGCCGAAGTCGACCGGATGGTAGAAGAGATGAAGGAGCAAGGGGTGATCGAGCCATCACATAGTCCTTGGGGTTCTCCGGTCGTGCTTGTGAAGAAGAAGGACGGCTCCACCAGGTTCTGCGTGGACTACAGGCGGGTGAACGACGTCACGAAGAAGGACAGCTACCCTCTACCCCGGATCGACGACACGCTGGACACCATATCAGGGTCAAGATGGTTCTCCACCTTGGATTTGAAGAGTGGCTACTGGCAGGTGGAGGTCCACCCTGAGGACCGAGAGAAAACGGCGTTCTCTGTGGACAGCGGGCTCTGGCAGTTCACCGTCATGCCATTCGGTCTGTGCAACGCCCCTGCGACCTTTGAAAGGCTAATGGAGTCCATTCTGAGGGGACTACACTGGAAGACTTGCCTGGTATACCTAGACGACGTCATCGTTCTGGGGAGGAGCTTCGAGGAGCACTACAGCAACCTGAAGGAGATCTTGTTGAAGCTACGGGCTGCC
This sequence comes from Meconema thalassinum, assembly GCA_946902985.2. Taxonomy (NCBI): domain Eukaryota; kingdom Metazoa; phylum Arthropoda; class Insecta; order Orthoptera; family Tettigoniidae; genus Meconema; species Meconema thalassinum. Next base: position 507,178,024 of record OX336392.1, on the reverse strand, counting down.
CAGCTGAAGTTGAGCCCCAAGAAGTGTCAGCTCTTCCAGAAGCGGGTCCAGTACCTTGGGCATATCGTCTCCGAGGAAGGGGTGCACACCGACCCAGAGAAGACCGCAGCTGTGAGGGAGTGGCCAGTTCCAAAGGGCAAGTCCCAACTACGAAGCTTCCTGGGACTCTGCACTTATTACCGTCGCTTCGTGAGAGGATTCGCCGACATCGCCAAACCTTTACATCGACTGACTGAGAAGGACCAACTCTTCACGTGAACAGCAGAATGCCACAGTGCCTTCGAACAACTCAAGCAGGCTCTGTGCACCGCACCTATTCTGGCCTACCCCAGACCTAGAACAAGGTTCATCGTCGATACCGATGCCAGCGACTTTGGCATAGGGGGGATCCTGTCGCAAGTAGTGGACGGCGAGGAGAGAGTAGTGGCCTACTTCAGCAAGGCCTTGTCAAAGCCAGAAAGGAACTACTGCGTCACCAGGAAGGAGCTGCTCGCCATCGTGAAGACCATTGAACACTTCCACAAGTACCTGTACGGGCAAGAATTTCTCATCAGGACCGACCATGCATCCCTGCGGTGGCTCCTGAACTTCAAGCAGCCCGAGGGTCTACTCGCGCGGTGGTTAGAGAGGCTTCAACAGTACAACTTTGAGATTCAGCACAGGAAAGGCCAACTGCATTCTAACGCCGACGCCCTGTCACGAAGACCGTGCCCCGAAGACTGCACCTTCTGTGCCCGAAGGGAGGAGAACACCGGGATACAGTGCCGACGGACTACTGTGGAACTTCAGGGGAACTGGAGCCGCGAATCTTTCACGCGGGCACAAACAGAAGATGATGACCTGGGACTGATAGCCGAATGGAAGAGGGCCTGTGTCCCCAGACCCGGGTGGAACATTGTGAGTGACTGCAGCCCAAAGTTTAAGTCCTACTGGGCACAGTGGGACTCGCTGATTGTAAGGGATGGCCTCATCTGCCGCGCCTGGGAGAGCACCGACGGGAAGACATCTCGGGAACAAGTCGTCGTTCCAAAGGCTATGACGGAGGAAGTCCTGAAGGAAGTTCATGGAGGATCATCTGGTGGACACCTAGGGATAAAGAAGACCCTGGAGAAGCTGAGAGAGCGGTTCTACTGGATCGGATGCCGAACAGACGTGGAGAACCACTGCGCGAGGTGCCACGATTGCGCAGCCAGCAAGGGCCCAGGACGAAGACGACGGGTTCCACTGAAGACCTACAACGTGGGCGGCCCCATGGAGAGAGTGGCCATCGATGTTGCTGGGCCATTCCCGTTAAGCGAGACAGGGAACCGCTACATATTAGTCGTCAGCGACTACTTTACCAAATGGCCGGAGGCGTATGCGCTCCCTAACCAAGAAGCCGCGACGATTGCAGAGACCCTGGTGAAGGAATTCGTCAGCCGGTACGGAGTACCCCTGGAGCTGCACTCCGACCAAAGGAGGAACTTCGAGTCGCAGGTGTTCCAGAACCTATGCCAGCTGCTGGGAATCCGGAAGACAAGGACAACGCCGCTACACCCTCAGTCCGACGGGATGGTAGAGCGATTCAATCGCACCATCGAGAACCATCTCCGAATAGTTGTCAGCGAGCACCAGAGGGATTGGGACAAGCATCTTCCACTATTTCTCCTGGCCTACCGCGCCGCCGTGCATGAAGCCACCGGGTGCACACCAGCCCGGGCCATGTTTGGGAGGGAGCTCCGTCTACCCGTCGATCTTGCCTTCGGCCGACCTGGGAATGATCCGATCCCGGTAAGCCAGTATTGTCAAGAACTGGTCGACCAACTGGAGGACGTGCACGCGTTCGCGAGGAGGAAACTGCGGATCGAGACCGACCGAATGAAGACCCGATACGACCAGCAGACGGAGGCCGGAGGATTCCACGAGGACGACCTGGTCTGGCTCTTCAACCCATTACGGAAGAAAGGCCTGTCACCCAAACTGCAGAAGTCCTGGGAGGGCCCGTACCGAGTCGTGAAACGGATCAACGATGTCGTCTACAGGATCCAGCGGAGCCCGAGGGCGAAGATGAAGATCGTGCATCGAGATCGCCTGACAGCCTACGGAGGGACACAGACGGACCAATGATTGATCGGGACGATCAGCCTTTTTAGGAAGGGGGTGGTGTTACGGCTGTGAGTTTGTGTCATCACTCGCCGCATGAGTCACAACTGCCCCAGGGCTGGGCTGTGGCATGCCTCCTGTATTGCGCGCGCCTTATGCAACAGGGCTACTACAGACAAAGGGATAGTCCAGAAGATTCGTGACTGGACCAGCGATGGAAACCTCGAGAAGCCGTGGACCCTGGATGGATCTAGAACCATTTATTGAGTCACCGGCCTGCTATATAAGAGTGACCCGTGAAGCAGTTGTTGTTGTTGTGTTTTACGAGCTAGTGTGAGCGATTATCTTGTGCGACAGAAGTGTGGTGACGAAGTGCTGTGCGAGTTACGAAATCCTGTGACATTGTTTCTCCCAGCTTGTGAACAGCGTACATCAAGTGCTCGTAAGTAACTGTATTTGTTGTACCTGAGGAAGAGGGGCAGGTAGCTTCTGCCAAGGCCACCGGACTCATTAGGACGGATTAACTTCTGTGGTCTGTTGCAAGTGAAAGGGGCCAAGAGCTCTCCACAAGCAAGAGACTTTGTAAACTGGAGAAGGCTCCTAATTGCTTGTATTTGCTGATTAGTCTAATTTTCTGGCCACAATAAAGTTAATTATTTCTTTAAGCAGTAATTGGTGTTGTGCTTTGTACCCCCACCGTAATCCAGTTAATAAAAGTGCCACTAGGGGGTGGCACGTAACAATATTACTTGACGAATGGACGTTTTCTTTTTATTTGCAATAGGAGAAATAGGCCTAATATATATGTTGACTTTATTTCCATGCTTTTCTAGAGAAATAATATTGTTTTCGTGTGTGAAGTATGTTTACTAAAACTACGTCATTAACAGTAATGTAAAATGACATTTTGTTATAAAGAAATTGTTTGTATGATTTTGACGAATATTTTTTTATTTTTAGAAAATAAATGTTATTTTTTGTGCATATTTCGTTGTTCTATATTTAATAACAATTTAATATACTTTTTTAAATCTGGATGATTGCCAACTGGATACAGTGACTTCGTCTATTCCCTCAAATAAGGTGTAACAAGAATACTAGACTGAAAGTCTCATTGTTATTCATATTTTATCCAGTTTTAAATAGTATGCTTACCACTGTCTTAAACTATCATACACACATCCGAATCGTGATTTTTACTACCAAAAATGGATGATTCTTGTGTTGCATTCGGTCATTTTTTACACCACAACTTACCCCTCACCCCTATATATTTTCCCCCAGGGGCTCACATCTTGTGGGCGTGGGTTGGCGACCACGGGGCCCCAGCTGAGTCCGGCATTGCTTCCACTTACTTGTGCCGGGCTCCTCTCTGTCTTCTTTCCTGTCGACCTCACTTGGTCAACTCTTGTTCTCTTCTGACCCCTCCCCCAGGGGCTCACATCTTGTGGGCGTGGGTTGGCGACCACGGGGCCCCAGCTGAGTCCGGCATTGTTTCCACTTTCTTGTGCCGGGCTCCTCTCTGTCTTCTTTCCTGTCGACCTCACTTGGTCAACTCTTGTTCTCTTCTGACCCCGACGGTATTAGGGTATCCGAGGCCTAGGGAGTCTCTTCCTTTCCCGCCTTAATTGGCCCTTGTCTCATCTTTTCTGATACCCTCCTTCTGTGAGGGGTCAGCCTTCTTTTTCTCTTCCTTTTACCTCCTGCCTTGTGCTCTAGGCCCTTAAGGAGGTAGGGTGTATGTAGCCCCACCACTTCTGGTGCACCCTAGATAATGCTACACCCTCAGGGGCTCACGGCTGGTGAGTTCGGGAGTTGGCGACCCCGAGGGATTCCTGAGCTGGGTCCGTTTTCCCCTTTTGTCCCTTACCTTTGGGGCGGACCCTCTCCTCTTTCACTTTCCTATCTGCCTTTCATGGCTCTCCTTCCTTCCAAGTCCCTCAATCCGCCTTCTTCGAGGGTTGAGGGCATTTATCTTCCTCCTGTCCTTTATTTGCCTTATTCTCCTTTCGTTTCCCATTTCTTCTTCTAGTATGTAGGTTAGTAGTTAGTTTTCGTTTTAAGTTCGCTTTTCATTTTCATCTTCACGATCACCCAAACCATCAGGGGCCGATAACCTAGATGTTAGGCCCCTTAAAACAACAATTATCATCATCATCATCATCATCATTTACATTTCGACATTGTCGAACATAAAAATATAAATTACCTCCTAAAAAACTTAGATACGTGTTGGATTGGTCTCAAGATTTAAAATCAAAAAGAATTCGTAAATCTAGACAACTAAAATAAATGTTTATACGTTAAAATTAAATATAAAAGTTACTATATTTATTCGTTGTATGTGCGTCTTGAGATGTATTGTGCTTTAATACTGCTTGAATGTCCAATCTGCAATTCACTTGAAAAGTTTCATAGTGCTTCAAGGAACAACGAAATTCGGCATGCAAGCTACCCTTTGGGTGTCAAATAACAAAGCTTGCAGCCGGCACCCGAGGTCATACGATATTATTATTATTATTATCATTATTATTATTATTATTATTATTATTATTATTACTGGATATGCACAACCTTAAATATTATGACCTCGCTTTTTTTTAAGGATGGAATGTTATTTTATATACAGTAGGTATTACATGTAATGTGTATCCCTTGCCGCCTTCATAGATGAATTATGAAAATAATTATAAATTCTTCTATGAAGGCGCTGGAGAAGGAATCAGAAACATGTACGTCAATTCAAAAACATCATTGTTAGCCTATTTACATTTATGAAAAAATAGGCTTATGAGATTACTTCTGTCCGTGTGTGTGTGCGCGCACGTCTAGACACTTGCCAGACGATTCATATCTGCGAGTTAAAGGTGTTAGCAGTTAGGACTATCTGCCCACACGCGACAAGGTGATAAGGACTGTTATTTTAACGAGCTAATAGTGTCCCTATCAGTCCCGATTGTGTGAATGACCACCAACAGAAATGCCTTTAACCTGTTAAGAATGTCAATCCTATGACTGGAAAAATATAGACCAGGTGAGGTAGTCAGAGGAAAGTTACTCTCAATTTCCTGCCTCAAATGGCCCATGTCTGTTCTTTTCTGGCCTATCATGAAATCTCCTGCCTTCAACGCAAGGTCCTAAAGGATACAGAGTGTGTGTGGCCTCACCGCCTATGGTGCACCCTGGATAATGCTACACCCTCAAGGGTTCATGGGTGGTGAGTTTTGGAGTTGGCGACTCCGAATGATTCCTGAGCTGGATCCGATTTTCCCCCTTTTTCCACTGATTTGGGGTGGCCCCTCTCCTCTTTCCCCCTTTACTATCTGCCTTTCATGGCTCTCCTTCCTTACAAGTCCCTCAATTCTCATTCTTCGTGGGTTGAGGGCATTTTTGACCTCCTGTCCTTTATTTCTTTTCTTTGCCTTTTTTATTTACTCATTTCTTCTTTTAGTCTGTAAGTTAGTTGTTAAGTCAATAGTTAGTTTTAGTTGTAGGTGTCATGCCATTATCACCCAAACCATTAGGGGCCGACTACCTTGATATTAGGCCCCGTAAAACAACAATAATATCATTATCAGTCTATTTCTTCTTCTAGAATGTAATGTAGACGAAGTCACTAGTAACTAAGTATCGATATAATAGGGGGTAATTTTTTCATTGTCTGTCTGTTAGGTAGTCAGCCCGAAGGCTGGTTGGATCCTCAAAAAGTACCGCCGTTACGTTATGTGAGTAGATACCCACAAAAACCCAAGGCAGCGCTATTTTGAGGCATTCTAGGCAAGAAGAGGAGTGAGGTAGTTTGCCATTGCTTTTTAGTAAGTCTTTCAATCTGGTGGAGGGACCTTTGTGAGTATATTGAATTTCAATTGCATTTTATAAGTATTTTCAACCAAAACCGCATTTCGCACGAATTTTGAATCTAAATTGCATTTTGTTTGGTGGGCATTTTGCACATATTTCGATTCTCAATTGCATTTTGTGGGTATTTTGAATCTAAATTACGTTTTGTCAAGTATTTTCAATCTAAATTGCATTTTGTAAGTATTGTCAATCCACATGAGTCGTTTGAATCTACCGTACATTTTGTAAGCATATTCAATTTCAATTGCATTTTGTAAGTATTTTGAATTTCAATTGCACTTTAAGAATAATTTGGATTGGAAGTGGGATAGGGCCTATTTCAATCTGAATTGCATCGTGTATTTTCAATTTCAATTGCATCTTGTAAGTATTTTGAACCTCAATTGCATTTTGTCCGTAATTTCGATCTCATTTGCATTTTGTAAGTATTTAGAATTTCAATTGCATTTTGTAAGTATTTCGACGCTACATTGCATTTTGTACGTATTTTGGGTATTTTTCAATCTATTCTTTTTGTGAATCTTTTCGTTCTAAATTCCCTTTCGTAAGAACATTTTGTGAGTTGTTTCAATCTTGAGTTCTTTTTTGTAAGTCTTTTCGGTCTCACTTAATTTTCGTTCTGGTTTCCATTTCATTATCATTTTCGCTATCACCCAGATCATTAGGGGCCGATAACCAAGATGATAGGCCCCTTAAAACAACAATTATCATCATCATCATCATCATCATCATCATCATCATCATCAATAGGGGTATTTTACTAACCATTGCCGATGTTTCTGCTGTCTACAGTGGGAGTACGTACGAGGGCCAGTGGCAGAATGGCAAGCGCCATGGTCTGGGTATGGAGTCGCGCGGGCGGTGGTTATATCGCGGCGAGTGGACGCACGGCTTCAAGGGGCGGTACGGCGTACGGCAGTCGGCGACCTCCAACGCCAGGTACGAGGGCACCTGGGCCAACGGTCTGCAGGACGGCTCTGGCTCCGAGACGTACGCCGATGGAGGTGAGTGAACCGGCATACTGTACGTAACAAATAAAGTAGGTTCACATGTATTACACTGTATTTTCAACTTACGTACAAAAGATTCAGTTTGTCTGCTCGTTTCTTTGTTTTCACATGGATTTCAAAGTGCTTTGTCGCGACTTCTTTACAGGGGAACGTTGTATGATCTCGTTTGCATCCTGCATTAATTCCAGGCTTTCTAGAACATTCTTGGAAGCCTGAAGGTCACTCACAACAGTTTCCAAAAGTGTGCACTTTTAGCTCCCTTTCGTTGCCTCCATCGTACAGTGGGTCAAAATCGAAATCTAGGGGGACAAAATTATTTTTACGTTTTAATCATGAATTTAGAGTGAAAGCAACGTATATAATTTGTCTACTTCATAATAAACTCAGTTAAGACCTTTTTAAGCTACGTCTACACATGCAAGAAATTGTCTATGACTAGGAGTTGGATAGAGTGTTCAGTTATCTCTTCAGAACAATTTTCTACCCCTAATTCACTTTCAACAAAGTCACAAAGGTCCACTTTTGACATAATCGTCGAACCCAGTGCTTCAAACAGTTGTAATCGTGTGAGAACTGGTTGCGTGGCATCTTCTAAAACGTAAAATAACTAAGTAAGTTGCAAAAAGATGCAAAAAATGTTATAACAGGCGTAAACTACAAGACTTTATCTACATTTTAACATTAAGTAGAAAGTGACGCAGAGTGACGCGACATACGAAAAATCTAAGTGAAAATTTAATTTTAAAAATAGTAGTTAAATATTATATAATGCAAATATTGCTAAAATTACGCAACAATTACGTCCATTAATAACTGAAACACGCAAGCCTCCGTGGCTTAGGCGGCAGCACGCCGGCCTCTCACCGCTGGGTCCGTGGTTCAAATCCCGGTCACTCCATGTGAGATCTGTGCTGGACAAAACGGAGGCAGACAGGTTTTTTCTCCGGGTACTCCGGTTTTCCCTGTCAAAATTTCATTCCAGCAACACTCTCCACTATCACTTCATTTCATCTGTCATTCATTTAATCATTGCCCCAGAGGAGTGCGTCAGGCCTCGGCAGCCGGCACAGTCCATATCCTCGCCGCTAGATGGGGGCTTCATTCATTCCATTCCTGGCCCGGTCGGAGACTGGAAGCAGGCTGTGGATTTTTCAATAACTGAAACACGTTACAAGGATCATACCTTCAGCTCCATATTCCATCTTAAAGCATCACACTAACCACAAAGACAACCAAACCACAGCCACTTACGTAAGATGCGTTTATATCCAAGAATAGTGAGCGGCAATTATATCAGAATGCTGTAGAAGTAATACATTTTGATTTTTTTAATTATGAAAATAAATAATTTTGTCCTCGTATATTTCGATTTTGACCCACTGTGCATCGTCGTCGTCCATTTCTTCCATGACTTCGCACCTGCTGTTTTCGGCAGCAATATCAGCTGCACTTTGAAAGTCTTCAGTCGTGGCAAGTTCATTACCAAAATTGTCACTGAATTACAGTACGTACCTAAATAAATGCAGTACACAGTAAAAAGTACACCTTTAAATATTACTCCAGTTCGCTGTTTTCTTCTACTCGTACTTCTACTCTCATTTGTCAGAGGGCGTGGGTTGGCGACCACGGGGCCCCAGCTGAGTCCGGCATTGCTTCCACTTACTTGTGCCGGACTCCTCTCTGTCTTCTTTCCTGTCGACCTCACTTGGTCAACTCTTGTTCTCTTCTGACCCCGACGGTATTAGTGTATCCGAGGCCTAGGGAGTCTCTTCCTTTCCCGCCTTAATTGGCCCTTGTCTCATCTTTTCTGATACCCTCCTTCTGCGAGGGGTCAGCCTTCTTTTTCTCTTCCTTTTACCTCCTGCCTTGCGCTCTAGGCCCTTAAGGAGGCAGGGTGTATGTAGCCCCACCACTTCTGGTGCACCCTAGATAATGCTACACCCTCAGGGGCTCACGGCTGGTGAGTTCGGGAGTTGGCGACCCCGAGGGATTCCTGAGCTGGGTCCGTTTCCCCCTTTTGTCCCTTATCTTTGGAGCGGACCCTCTCCCCTTTCATTTTCCTATCTGCCTTTCATGGCTCTCCTTTCTTCCAAGTCCCTCAATCCGCATTCTTCGAGGGTTGAGGGCATTTCTTTTCCTCCTGTCCTTTATTTGCCTTATTTTCCTTTAGTTTTCCATTTCTTCTTCTAGTATGTAGGTTAGTAGTTAGTTTTAGTTTTAATTTTGCATTTCATTTTCATCTTCAGGATCACTCAAACCATCAGGGGCCGATAACCTAGATGTTAGGCCCCTTAAACAACAATTATCATCATCATCATCATTTGTCAGAAGGAAACTGTGTGTAATACGAGACGGTTGGAGGAAGTAACAGTACATTCCATTCACTTACAGATGTTGTGAAATGTAGCATACCTGCTGCGTCCTTGAGGAAAAATTAGAGTTATTGTTAAAACTCAGCAATCTTTCTAGGTTTATGCCGTGTCTTGTGTGGGGCAGTGGCGGATCCAGGCCTTGCGGGGCCCTGGGCGATATGATAAGGTGGGGCCCACAACAATAGGAAATTAAAAAATATCAAAGCAAATGGAAAATAGTTCGGTAATAATAATAAAATAAAGAATAGTTACAATATTTTGAATACACTACAGTCTATTTTTTTTTAATAATATGAAAGAAACCTCTAAGTCCCCTTGAAGAAGATTATGCAAGCTATTAAATATTAAAATATTACTTTGCGACTTTTCTCCCGGCTGAAGTCTTCTATCATTTCACTGAAATCTAATCTTGCTCAACGGTCACGGGATGTCATAGGTGCACTGAAAAAAGGAATATGAATTATAAATTAGTTTGTAAAGTATAATTAATTAATTAATTAATTAATTAAATTAAAAATATCGATGGCGCGGGGCCCCCCGGACCGCGAGGCCCTGGGCGGTCGCCCATCTCGCCCTCATCTAGATCCGCCCCGGGTGTGGGGTTTCGCTTAGGAACACCAAGCTGGCTCATCAGCGGACTCTTGGTGTCCGCACCCAGACCAAGAGCCCGCCGATGAGCCAGCTTGGTGTTCCTAGGCGAAACCGCACACAAGACACGGCATAAACCTAGAAAAATTGCTGAGTTTTAATTGACGGACGTGAAAGCCTTTTTAGAGTTATTGTTTCCTAGAACTTTGGTGCAAGTACAGTCGTGTTTTAGTACATAGCTTTGTACAGTATTATGGATAAGATAATCCGTCTTAGTCAGGTTATTTACGCCTACAGTTCAAGAATTTCTTACCGTTTCCGCGTTAGGCAGTTTTCCGGTTAACAGTGTCATTTAACATAGGAAATACCTCCGTTCCGAATGTTGTTTTCCGTTTCCGGTATATAAATGGTCCGGTTTTGGCAGGTTTTACTGTATATGATCCCGAAGTTTCAAAATCTCCTAGCTTACCTTTTCTTCTTCTTCTTCTTCTTCTCTATTTGTGTGTGTCTGATTTCATTATTTGTTGACGTTGTATTTGCAGTTATCAATATGCAACTGCTCGAAAATTAACCATTTTGTTGATATTTAATTGTGGGGCCCAGTGGAAAAGATGCGCATGCCACCAAAGTGTGTTTTGTCAGGAGAAAGGAATTAAGGAACTCTGATGTTGGATAGTAGCTTAATTTGAACTCCTGCTGTTCTACCAACAGTTGTTCAGTAACTAGATGGTGTAATGCAAATATTATTAAATACCGTAGGCTATTAGGCCATTTTATTCCAATATTAAAGTAAATAATGAACAGAAATCCTGGACATGGTACATTACACACCACTTCATACCAAGTTAAACTCATCATCAAGGTTACCGCAGAGGCCCACGGCAAGTGGGACGTGGGTTGGCGACCACGGGACCCCAGCTGAGTTCGGCATTGCTTCCACTTACTTGTGCCGGGCTTCTCTCTGTCATCTTTCCTATCGACCACCCTTGGTCAACTCTTGTTCCTTTCCAACCCCGACGGTATAAGGGTATCCGAGGCCTAGGGAGTGTCTTCCTTTCCCGCCTTAATCGGCCTTGTCTCATCTTTCCTGATCCCTCATTCTTCGAGGGGTCAGACCTCTTCTGTTCTCTTCCTATCTCCTGCCTTCTCCTCAAGGCCCTGAAGGAGGCAGGGTGTGTGTAGCCCCACCACTTCTGGTGCACCCTGGATATTGCTACACCCCCAAGGGCTCACGGCTGGTGAGTTCGGGAGTTGGCGATCCCGGGGAATTCCTGAGCTGGGTCTGTTTTTCCCCCTTTTTGCACTGACTTTGGGGCGGGTCCATCATAAAAATCTGCTTTTCTGCTTTTCATGGCCCTCCTTCCTTCCAAGTCCCTCAATCCTCATTCTTCGATGGTTGAGGTCATTTCTTTTCTTCCTGTCCTTTATTTTCCTTAGGGCCGATAACCTAGATGTTAGGCCCCATAAAACAACAATTATCAGCATCATCATGTTAAGGTGAGGATATATCTGATGGCCGTCACTTCCCATCCTAGGTTGATGCAGCGTTTCGCTTTTGGCCATGAGTTATTGGGTTTACCTCCTTAACCCTCTTGTATCTGTTTGTACTGAAGAGCAGTGGCGGCGGTGTGTGGTGGAGGGGCGGGGGTGTAGGTATGAAGAAGTAAGCCTTGGTGACTAAGCGTTTTTAGTCTCTGATGGTGTTTGGTGTTACTTCTGCTCTACAGTAGCATTGGTGTTATATTTATGGTTTCTGGTTGTGGTTGTGGTGTTGTTCATGGCTATGGGTATTTCGTTTAGTTCAGTTTCCAATTGGAGTAATGCATAAGAGACGATTGCCTGTGCTTTAGCTATTAGTTGGTCTGAGTTGTAAATTTCTTTTGATTTGTCGTGTTTATGTGTGTTATGTGTTAGGGTTTTGTAGTAGGTCTCTTAGTATTAGTATGTCACACGGGTATTGCGGGAAACGAGCTTGCTGATCAGGTGGCGAGAGAGGCAGTCACACTGCCCTCACTACCGTATAAGGTACTTGCTAGTGATGTGCGCTCTCAGTTCCGACCTTCTATCCTGTCGCATTGGGAGGAAGCGTTGCGAGCCACGCCTCTGCCCAATAAACTGAGAGGCATCAAGGAGACAAAGAAGGTATCGAAATTTCGGTGGTACTCTGGATCGGCCATGGGATTGCTACGCACTCTCACTTGCTCAAGAGAGAAGTCCCCTCTGTGTGTACTTGCGGCGCCCACTTTACCGTGGCACACATTCTCTTGGAGTGTGTGGATCTGGCCGATCTGCGAAGAACTCTCAAACTGCCTAACACCCTGTCCCTTATTCTCCGTGATGACGGGCCGTCAGTCCTCGTCATCCGGTTTATGGTGGAGAGTGGTTACTTTTAAAAGTTTAGTGTACGGTAGTTTAAGACTTTTAGTTTAGGTTTAGTCTGTTTTTATTTTGTGTTCGGGACTGGGATACACGTGAAGTAAGGATAAAACTGGACTGTATGCTGGTACGGTATCTCTGGATCTCTGTGGCTTATAATCAGGGTGGTCCAACCTTTAGTTACCCGAGGGCCAATCAAACATAAGTATAGGAAAGTGAGGGCCGGAGACATTCCCAAAAAAACAAAAAACATATTTTATTCTAAAACATTTATTAAAATGTATATTAAAAGAAGTATAATGGAAAGCCTCCGTGGCTTAGGCGGCAGCACGCCGGCCGCTCACCGCTGGGTCCGTGGTTCAAATCCCGGTTACTCCATGTAAGATCTGTGCTGGACAAAACGGAGGCAGACAGGTTTTCCCTGTCAAAATGTCATTCCAGCAACACTCTCCACTATCATAATTTCCTTTGTCATTCATTTAATCATTGCCTCAGGGGAGTGCGTCAGGCCTCGGCAGCCGGCACATTTCATATCATCGCCGCTAGATGGGGGCTTCATTCATTCCATTCCTGACCCGGTCGGAGACTGGAGGCAGGCTGTGGATTTTCATTTTATTAAAAGAAGTTTAATATTACTAGGTTAATATACCACTTCATTTTACAGTCAAAAAAAAATGTGATGATTGGTACTGCTTTCATGATACAAGTGTATCAATGTCACCTGTAAGTTCAGTAAAGCAAAGTCTCAGGCTCGATTCCAGTGAAGCACTTTCAATTCGATTTCTTGTTTTTTATTTAATACGTTTGAGAGTAGAAAAAGCACTTTGGCACGCATACGTACTGCCAAACAGCGATAACACTTGTAGAGAGAATTTAAGCAGTTGAGGGAAACGTTCTTTTGAAATCAGTTTCCAGAAATGTTCAAGGACATCACACTATTTAGTCTGGTAGAATGGGTCTGCCTGAAGATCACAAATTTCCATTTGAAGGTCGCAGGGCACCTCACTCACTTCAATATCCATGGGGTTGTTGAACAGTGCAAGTTTTGGTTTTAGGGAGTCAAAATCCTGGAATCTATTCTGGAACTCTTTCTTGATATCTATTATCATTTCATGAAACATATTAAAATTTGTCACTTTTTTTTTCTTTCAACTGCTGACAAGATGGGAAGTGTGCCATATTGTTTGCCTTCAATGCAATGAGATATTTTGTATTCTGCCTTGCAGTTTCAGATTTAGATGGGATGCTGAATCTGTCAGAAAAGCAAGATTATTTAAAAAATGGATTTCTTCCAGTTTTTTCTTGATGCTAATGCCTATTGTTTTCATTTTTGAGAAAGGCAAGAATTTCATTCCTCAACCCAAAAAACTGTCACAAACCATTTCCAGCACTTAGCCAACGCACTTCACAGTACAATGAAATGACACCATACTCAGCCACCAAATTGTCCAGGAATGCAATAAATTCTCTGTGTCTACAGGCTTTATTGCCTCCCCTCATTAAATTTACAGTATTTAGAACAGATTTCATTGTATCAATGAGCCTTATAATTTTTCCACAGAGAGCCTCCTGGTGGATAATGCAGTGGAAAAACAAAAAATTCAATCCCTCTTTTTAACAGTCTTATTAAATCAATGTTAGGACCAACCATTGCTTTAGCTCCATCTGTTGCAATGCCAGAGCACTTCACAAAACCTCCATATTTAGAAACGAAAACATCCAGTGCGTTGAATATGTCAGTATATTTTTTGCTGGTTTCTAATGATCTTAATTCCAACAGTTCTTCATGAATTTCAAATTCTTCGTTTAAAGTTCTGACAAAGATATGGAGCTGGCCGATATCAGCTATATCTGTGCTCTCATCTAGAGCTAGAGAGTAAAATTCACAGTTTTCCAAAATGCTCCTGAGAGAACCTGAAACTTCACCAGCCATATCATTAAATCTTCTACTAACTGTCTGATGAGACAAGGAATCTGTTTCATTTTTTTTTTCCAGGAGTCAATCAATGGACAAATATATAAGGTTATGTTCGCAATATCCACATCAATCCAGCAGTTACAATTATAGCCTTAAGCTATTGTCATTACCGGATTCATCGCATGCATACTAAGCGATTAAATAGCGTACGCTTCTATGCGTCCACCGTGAAGTAGCTGTCGATCCCTAACTTTTATATATTACTTACAATTTTTATATGTAGGCCATGGTTTTTTAATACTTGTTTTATTATAGATAGCTTTATTCTCTGTTATCCCAGAAATTAGTAAAGGGTTAGCGTCAGGAAGGGCATCCGGCTATAAAACAAACTGCCAAAACCGTACAAATATGACAAGTTCTGTAAATTTAGCCTCGGAAACTGCTAGGGCGTTCCCCGGAAGCGACGCGCAAGGGTCCCGCCTACCCCTTGTGAGAAATGAGCAAAGGCTACCGAGTCATGGGCGGGCTCGGCTGAAGAAGCAAGTCCAGATTAGAATTGGAACCCTGAATGTTGGATCGATGACTGGGGAAGGAAGAGAGGTTGTGGACCTAATGATGAGAAGAAAAATTGGAATTCTGTGTGTCCAAGAAACTAGGTGGAAGGGTAATAAAGCAAGAGAGCTTGGAAGTGGCTTTAAATTGTTGTACAGTGGAGCAAACAGAGCGGGAAGAAATGGTGTTGGAATTATCCTGGCTAACGATTTGATCCTTTCTCTAGTCAGTGTAAACAGAAGAAGTGATCGCTTGATGAGTGTGAAGCTGTGCCTTGGGGAAGGGTTTACCATTGTAAGTGCCTATGCTCCCCAAGTTGGCTGTGAGGAAGAAGAAAAGGATGGTTTTTGGAGGGACCTGGAGCAGGAACTTTCTGGTATATCAGCAGATGAAAGGGTATTTCTGGGTGGAGATCTAAATGGACATGTTGGCACCAGTGTGGAAGGGGAAGTAGTGAGGAGAGTACATGGAGGCTGGGGATTTGGTACGAGAAATGAGGAGGGTGAGAGAGTGCTAAGTTTTGCCTTGGCATTAGATCTAGCAATATGTAACACCTTCTTCAAGAAAAACGAAAGGCAACTGGTGACCTACAAAAGTGGAGGAAGAGAGAGCCAAATAGATTTCCTTTTGTGCAGAAGAATGCATTTGAAGGAGGTTAAGAATTGTAAAGTTATTGTGGGGGAACATGTTACACCACAACACAGAGTGCTAGTTATTGATTATGAATTCACGGGCATTAAGAAAAGAACAGCAAGGAAAATTACTCCAAGAATTAAATGGTGGAAATTGAAAGATCCTATTTTGAGAAGTGAATTCAAGGAAAAGGTGTTGCAAGGAACACGGCCAGTGGAAGGAGTTCAGAGATGGTGGACAGTAAATTCAGAAGCAATCAGGAAAGCAGGCGTAGAAGTTTTGGGGAAGACGTCTGGGAAAGGTGCTCCCCTGGATAAAGAAACATGGTGGTGGAATGATGTGGTTCAGGATGCCATCAAGGCAAAACGACAGGCAAAAAAGAAATGGGATGAGTCTGGAAATGACGAAGATAGAGAACACTACAGAAAGGCAAATAAAGTTGTGAAAAGAGCTGTAGGGAAAGCAAAGACAGCTGCATGGAAGGAAGTCTATGAAGAACTAGAGACCACAGAAGGGGAGGCCAAGCTTTTCAGAATCGCTAAGGCACGAGACAGGGCTTCAAAAGATCTCACACACACCAGGCAGATGAAAAGTGAACAAGGAATTGTAATTCAAGATGAAGAGCATATTAAGAAGAGATGGGAGGAATATTTTGAAAAGTTGCTAAATGAGGAAAATGCCCGTCTTGTGTTTGAGGATGGTATCCCAAATCACAACGTAACAACTGGCATATGCAGGGAAGAGGTTGTAACTGCTATTATGAAAATGAAATGTGGAAAAGCAACCGGCCCCGATGAAATTCCAGTGGAGGCTTGGAAATGTCTGGATGAAGAGGGCATGTTGTGGAATCTATTCCAACAGGTACTTCAAGAGGAAGTAATGCCCAAGGAATGGCGGGAGAGTACCATAATTCCCATTTATAAGGAGAAAGGTGACATTCAGGATTGTGCAAATTACAGAGGAATAAAACTCATGTCACACACAATGAAGATCTGGGAGAAAGTTATTGAAAGTAGGCTTCGGGTGGAGACGACGATAGGAGATGAACAGTTTGGATTTATGCCGGGAAAGGGACCAACAGATGCTATTTTTGCACTTAGGCAGGTCATGGAAAAGCACAGGGAGAAGAGAAAAGAACTACATATGGTGTTCATAGACCTAGAGAAAGCGTATGATCGAGTTCCCCGTCAAGAGGTATGGAGATGCATGAGATGCAAGGGAGTACCGGAGAAGTATGTGCGCATTGTTCAGGATATGTACCGTGGAGCAAGGACACGAATTAGAAGCAGTGTAGGATTGTCAGATACTATACCGGTTCAAGTAGGTCTTCACCAAGGATCTGCACTAAGCCCCTATATTTTTGATCTAATAATGGATGTCTTCTCTGAAAACTTAAGAGAACCAGCTCCTTGGTGTATGCTATTTGCAGATGATATTGTCTTATGTAGCACACACAGGGAAGAGCTTGAATATAAACTGGAATGCTGGAGAAGAGCCATAGAGGACAGAGGCCTTAAAATCAGTAGGAATAAGACCGAATATCTGTGCCTTGGAGGAACTGGAAATGAAACTATTCAGATGGATGGTAGCCAGAAGGAACGATCACATCAAAAACACCTTCATACGAGGCAGCGTAAAAGTGACTGAAGTATCAAAAAAAGTGCAAGAAAGACGCTTGCTCTGGTATGGCCACATTAAGCTCAGGGATGAGAGTTATGTAGGAAGGCGAGTGCTTGGTCTGGAGGTGGAAGGCAAAAGGGAAAGAGGCAGGCCTAGAAGAAGATGGATGGACTGCGTGCAGGATGATCTCCGGGAGAAGCAGTTAACAGAAAACACTATTTGGGACCGAGGAAAATGGAAACGACTTGTCAGAAACGTCGACCCCGCATGAACGGGAAAAGACGAAGAAGAAGAAGAAGATTATCCCTAAATGAAGATGCCATTTTTACAGCACATCTCTTAATGAGCTCACCATCCCTAAAATACTTTTTACTTTTAGCTAGCTCTAAACATACCTCATACGATGCCTTTAAACTGGCAGTGTTTGATGGTTGCTGAAATATATTCTTCTGTATTGATAGTTTCAGCTTCAAATCATTAAACACACAACTCCTGGCACTTCCCTGGAATTGATAGTATTTTGATTTATGCAAGCTGGTATGGTGTCTATTCACGATATACTCCTTCGAAATCCCTAAGACTTGAGAACAGATAACACACTGTGGTTTTCCATTATGTTAAGAAAGTAACTTTCCTGCCACTTCGACTGAAATTGTCGTTTCTCATCTTCAACACGCCGTTTATTAAGTCCCGCCATATTAGGTACCGCTCTCGCAACAACGATGACAACAAACTCTCGTCGTACTATATCTCTCGAATAACCTCTCTCGTCAAAAACAACCCTCTTCGAACAGCCCTTCGCTCCCTTTTATAGGAAAATACGCCGCGACACACGAACTATCGCGAACTGATCGGCAGCCAATCACTGGCATCCAACCAATTATCGCCTGGAGACAGGGCCGCTATTCATGCCGTACGTATTCGTGGAAAGTCAATTCTGATTACTGGCGTATTTTTCGGGATCTTTCCTTTCCCACCTGACTCCTTCGTAACATTACTGAAAGAAAGTGAAATTGAAAGTAGGCACCCCACGGATTGTAACTGTCGAAGAGCGAAGTTCAGTAAGAAGGGCAAGGGCAACAAAAATGAACAGGCCGAGGGCCGCGGGTTGGACCACACTGGCTTATATGAACACTAAATACATGTTATCACATATATTTATCACATGAACATCTCTATATACTTATACATTTTACAGGGTCTGTAGCAGTATATAAATTGTTAGTATGTGGGCGTTCCCACCGTATTGTGACCAAAAGCAAACGGCTGCTCTATCCCTCCGTTTTCTCCCTTGCTTAGTATCTCAACAACGAACATGGAGAAAACAACCACAGTGCCGTTCCTCCAAAAAGTCACGGAGAACACAGCAATAGCGCCGTCTGGGGACAGCACAATGCACTAGACCACTGCCAACCCCTGTGTGCAGTTACCAACATGTCGCCTCCCCCAAAAAAGGGATGAAACACCTTTTTCTTTAAAACAAACACAACCGGTATACCATAGTACAATTTACACTTCACGACTTAGTGCCCTGTTTGAAGTATTGATATGCGTGGAGCTAATTCATACACAACTTTTATTCCCAAGGAAGTTTACACATACAACAATCATATAGCTTCGGTAGAAGCTCCGGCAGATGGCTCGCGTTCTTCCACAACTTCCCCACCCTGGTCTTTCCCGATCTTCAGAGGGATGACCAGCTGGATAGGTCGAATAATCTGCGTGCCGCAGGTGGTCCTCAGGAGTACGGTCCTCGTCACGCCGTCTCTGCCAGGTCGAAGTTCTTCTATTTGCGCCAACTTCCACATATGGCGTCGCACATGGTCCTCCTGCAGAAGTACGACGTCTCCTACCTTGAGCGCTGTTGAATTGCTGCGGGTGTTTCGGACGTGGTGGAAAGATCTCAATTCTAAAAGGTAGTCCTTGGTCCAACGTCTCCAAAAATCGTCTGCAATTCTTTGTTTCATTCTGTACATCTTGGTTAAGTTAACGTCTGTTGTTGGTTGTCCGGATGGTATTGCTGTTAGTTTTTCTCCATTCAAGAAGTGGGCGGGTGTTAGTACTTCTTGATCATCTGCCTTGGTGAGTGGTCTCGAGTTAAGGGCGGCTTCAATACTGATGAGCAGGGTATTGGTTTGCTCCTCGTCAATTTGCAGTTTTCCTAGAGTCTTCCGTATACAGCGCTTGACAGAGCCCACCATCCTCTCTCACCATCAAGTCTCTTTTCAAGTTCCCGCGTAGCCTTATGAATTTCCCGTTTAGCCTTGTCAATATATTCTTCACAGTTTACCACGTCGTCGTCGTATTCCGTCTCGGATAGAAGGTCATGAATAGCGTCATCTAGTGACATTAGACGATCCAGAGTTTCCTTAAGACGATTTGTAGAATATTCGTAGTCTTCCACGGAAGATTCCTCTGTAAATCCATGTATTTCTGAAGAAAATCGTGTAACATTAGTCCTCTCTCTCTTTCGTTTTTTCTTCAAATTGGATAACGTTGCCAGTCGGGCTTCACTCATCTTGATATAATAAGTGCTGTCTCTAAGTCTAAGAGTCTCTAAGTACAAGTTTGAAGCGTGCAAAAAAATAGCGTTTATTTAGTGACAGTCGATAGTTAATTTAGTTTACTTCAGGTGGCTGGGGAAAATGACAGTTCTGAAATTTCGAGTAGGCCGTGAAATTCCCGTAGCTCACCTCCAGTCTATATGGAATAAGTAAGTTGAGGTTTTTGTCAGTAGAGATCGCTAGTAGTCACGATGAGCGTGTTGGAAACTCTTATGAAGTAGTATAATTATAACCTAATTATTCAGGCTAGAACTATGCGAGATCGTATTTGGACATAAAATAACATGTGTTCAACTCCTAACTGCCGTATCGTATAACATCATAGTTTAGAAAGTTAGATAACTTACGGTACTCATCTGCGTGTTGGAGGCTATAGGTGGAGACGATCGTACAATTAAGTTACGTTCACTTTACACTGATTTGCACTTGATAATTATTTCTTCAAACTCTTCGTCTCGTTTTAAGGTAGTTCCCTTACATTTACGTTACACTGGATTTTTCGGCACCGATATTTGAAGTATTGATATGCGTGGAGCTAATTCATACACAACCTTTATTCCCAAGGAAGTTTACACATACAACAATCATATAGCTTCGGTGGAAGCTCCGGCAGATGGCTCACTTTCCTCCACACCCTGTTTTCGGAAGTTGGAAGTGGGCATAACTTAGTGATTGGTCTTCTAAAAGTTCCCTTGGCAGTTCGGATTGTAGCTACTCTCACAAGGCCGTCTTCTCCAGAGTGGATTTGGTCGATCACGGCTAGTTTCCAATGTAGTGGAGGAGATGTGACCTCTTTGACGATTACAACTGTGCCAGGTTGAACATTCTGACGAGCTGTAGACCACTTGCCCCTTTGTTGCAAATGTGACTTGTAGTCTGTCTGTCGACCATGCCTCCCAAATAAAAAGGTTTCGAGCTGTTGCTGGATCTGTTGCCATCTAGAGAGAAAATTAATACGTACATTACTCATGTCTGGTACAGGAAGGGATGTGATGGGTCTTCCAATGAGGAAATGTTCTGGGGTGAGGGCGACAGGGTCATCAGAGTCGTGAGAAAGTACCAAAGGGCGAATGTTAAGGCATGCTTCAATCTGTGCAGTGAGTGTCGCTAATTCCTCAAAGGTCAGAAATGAAGTTCCCATCACGCGCCGAAGATGATATTTAAATGATTTGACTCCAGCTTCCCAAATCCCACCAAAATGTGTGGCTGCTGGTGGGTTGAAGTGCCATTGAATACCTTCGGTACTAGCAAAATCTAGGATTTCTCGTTGGTGAATCTCGGAGTTATACAGCCCTCTGTCTGCACTCACTAATGTCCTTTCATTATCGGAACAGATGTGGGTAGGTTTACCCCGTCAAGCAATAAAGCGTTTCAAGGCTGCAAGAAATTATGTGGTTCTCATGTCACTAACAACCTCTAATAAATGAAGCGTAGTCTGTTCCACAGTTAACAAATGGATTGGCTGGAGTAACTCTGTAACGTGGCAACTGTCCCATGAGTTGTTGTGCATGTTTAGTCTTGAGTCTGAAGTAAGCACCACAATAGTGTATGATGCTGCGTATAATGCTCTTCCAATTGATAATCCAATAGTGTTGACGGAGAGAAGCTAACAACAATTGCGGGCCAGCATGCAACATGCGCTGGTGTTCATGCTCAATAATGAGCCGTGTGAGGTGATGCTTGGGGGGTAAGATGATCTGATGTTTCTGATTAAAAGGTAGCTCTGATCGCTGTAATCTGCCACCAACTCGAAGAAGTTCTTGCTCGCAGAGGAATGGATTTAAAGATATAAGCTTGCTCTTCTTACTGATCGTTTGTGTAGTCCGTAGAGAAAGAATATCAGCAGATTATGCTGATGTCTGGGCAATCTTGATGCAGGCATGTAGCCCACGACGTAACTCTTGAAGGTCTTGTTCATCCGTTTTTCTCTCTATGGGATGAAGTTTGCCGTTGGTGGCAAATCTAAGGCTGTATGCTGTTACTCTCTGCAGCCGAGTGAGCTTAGAGAACCGTTTCATTAACTCATCATCAGGTTAGCTTGCCACGGTGGGTGAGTGGATAGCGTGTCGGTCTACTAACCCCAAGATTGCAGGTTCGCCCCTGACCATGGTAAGTGATTTTTGAAAGGCGGCAAAAATACGATACGCATGTCATACGATGTTGGCATGTCAAAGAACCTATTTGAATTCAGTAGGCCGAGTTCATAATGGCAAAATTAATCTCGGGAGTTTCCGCCAGCACAAAGTTCCTCATTTCTCTACTAGAAAGCGCTATTGTGTTCAAGGAGATTAGATATCTAACATCTAACCTCCTTGACTTTCATAGTCAAGGAACTACGAAATTCGACATGCAAGCTACCCTCTGGGTGTCAAATAGCAAAGCTTGCACCAGGCACCCGAGGCCATACGATATTATTATTATTATTATTATTATTATTATTATTATTATTATTATCATCAGTTTTAAGTGTCATGAGACTAATCACAGGTTTTCGCTGCTCAGAAATGTTCTGAGTCTCTGCAGATGGGATTGATTCTGGCCATGAAATAATACCTTCCATGAGCCACGATGGCCCTTTCCACCAAAGTGAGTTATGAATAAGGGCGTCTGGGGTGATTCCCCGTGAAATCAGGCCCGCAGGGTTATCACTTGATACAACGTGCCTCCAATGTGCAATCGATGTGCTGTCTTGAATCTCCGCAACTCTGTTGCCAATGAAAGTTTCCCACCGTGTTGGAGATCCTGTGATCCATGATAGAACTATCGTTGAATCCGTCCACTGATGGATGTTACTAGTAGCCAAGTTTAAGATAGATTTTGCCTTCTTGAGGAGGCGAGCTAGAAGCAGTGCCCCACACAACTCGAGACGAGGAAGTGAGACTCTTTTCAGAGGGGCGAGCTAAGATTTAGCCATTGTAGTCTTGTAGTACGCTCACCTTGTTGATTTTCTGTCCTCGCGTAAATGCAGCATCCGTAGACCTCAGAAGCATCCCCCTCCCCAGGGGCTCACATCTAGTGGGACGTGGGTTGGCGACCACGGGGCCCCAGTCGAGTCTTGCTTCCACTTACTTGTGCAGGGCTCGTCTCTGTCTTCATTCCTATCGACCTCACTTGGTCAACTCTTGTTCTCTTCCGACCCCGACGGTATTAGTGTATCCGAGGCCTAGGGAGTCTCTTCCTTTCCCGCCTTAATTGGCCTTTCTCATACCCTCCTTCTGCGAGGGAGCAACCTTCTTTTTCTTTTCATGTTATCTCCTGCCTTCTGCTCAAGGCCCTCAAGGAGGCTGGGTGTATGTAGCCCCACCACTTTTGGTGCACCCTAGATATTGCTACACCCTCAGGGGCTCACGGCTGGTGAGTTTGGGAGTTGGTGACCCCGAGGGATTCCTGAGCTGGGTCCGGTTTCCCCCTTCCGTCCCTTACCTGTGGGGCGGACCCTCTCCTCTTTCACTTTCGTATGTGCCTTGCATGGCTCTCCTTCCTTCCAAGTCCCTCAATCCGCCTTCTTCGAGGGTTGAAGGCATTTCTTTTCCTCCTGTCCTTTATTTGCCTTATTCTCCTTTTGTTTTCCATTTCTTCTTCTGGAATATAAGTTAGTAGTTTTAGTCATAAGTTTACACTTCATTTTCATCTTCACGGTCATCCAAACCATTAGGGGCTGATAACCTAGATGTTAGGTCCCTTAAAACAACAATTATCATCAACCACACAATTCGAGACGAGGAAGTAACACCCTTCTCAGAGGGGCGACCTAAGATTTAGCGCATTGTAGTCTTGTAGTACGCTCACCTTGTTGATTTTCTGTCCTCACGTAAATGCAGCATCCGTAGACCTCAGAAGCATCCGAAAACCCATGCAATTGTATGTTGGTGGGTATGCCCTTCGCTAGACTAACCTATCAATTCGAATTCGGTTAACAAGAGGAAATTGACTGTTCTCAGTGGCGGAGCAGTTCTGTCGGTAATGCTCATCCCAACCTAAGCACAGTTGCTGTAGGAAAATTTTGCATGAGATGATGAATGGACCCATCACTCCCAACGGGTCGTAGATTTACGCTTTGACTGCCAGTACCCTTCTTTTAGTAGGAGCTTCATTTACATCAGTGCCTTTGGTACCATTCACAATCTGCAACTGATCGTTGGTCGGATGCCACAAGAGTCCTAACATCTTAATATTATTGCCATTATCAAGTTGAAGGGGTAGCTGAACTTCTCTGCATTCAGGAGGAACGGATTCGAGTAGTCGTGGATGATTGGAACACCATTTTCGAAGTTGGAAGCCATCTCTTTTTATAAGTTCGATGAGTTCCTCTTGAATTTGTAGACCCTCTTCGAGGGCTTGCGTTCCAGAGATCCACATAGAAGTCCCTGTGGAGAATTCTTACTGCCTCGGGTAGGCTGGAAGCTACTGGAGACATCTAGTGGCGGGGAAAGGTGCTAAAGCTGTTCCGTACGTAACTGTGTTAAGTTGATATTCCGTAACAGCTTCTTCGGGGGATCTTCGCCACAGGATTCTTTGGAGTTTGCAGTCAATCGGTGATACCATGATTTGGCGGTACATTTGGCGTATATCTGCCGTGAAGGCAACTTAATGGGTTCGAAACCGCGCGATAATCGACCATATGTCTTGCTGGGTAGGTCCCACTCGAAGGATATTGTTGAGGGATTTCCCACTGGAGCTGGGAGCTGAAGCATCAAACACAACTCTTGTTGTAGTGGTTGTTGAAGACTGGATGAGGGGGAAGGTAATATTTGTACGAATCCTCATCTATTACTGTGTCTATTTTCTCCATATGACCACGCTCTTTATAATCGTCCATGAAGTTAATATAATCTTCTCGAAGTTTCTTATTCTTAGATAGCCGTCACTCTAATTCTTGAAGACACGAATATGCAATGTGCCGTGAATCACCCAATGTTATTGGATCTTCAGATAATGGAAGTCTAACTGTGAATCGTTCTGTGGTGTCTCCAGTAGTATGCAGAAGAAAGTGCCACTCACATTCTTCTTCGTCCTAACTGGTTGGCTGAGCTTTTCTATTTCCTAGAACCGTTCGAGTTGACGTTCGATGCTACTGTTGCTCATAACGAAAAATTATGCCTGATGTGTTGGTGACGGTGGTGTGACGAGCGAGGTCGTCTCAAATCGTCCAGCTAGGATCCAACCAAGTTCAGTGCTCTGGAGCACAGGATAGTTTCCAACTCATGTCATCCTTTCCGGTCGGAGAAGGTGGAAGGTGGAAGGAGATCTCCGCGCCTATCAGTATGTCAATCCTACCAGGTTGGTTGAATGTGCTGTCCGCTAGGAAAAGAGTCTCAGGAATCCTCTAGTGTTATTAATCCTCCTGGCAGGTCACCTGCAATTCGTGGTAGTACAGAACAATCGATTTCGATTTCACTGCACATGGAATGCAGCTCAACACTCGCATTATTTTTTTGATTCAGCCCCAAGATGGCTAATACCGTGAATTGGAATCCTATTTCGTTGACTCTTTGGTCTCAGTCGCTCGACACATGCTGTCGTAATGAAGTTCCTCTGATTGCACGAGTCCAACAATGCTCGACAAATCTGTAGATTGCCATTCCCATCTCGTACTCGTACGAGTGCTGTAGAAAGTAACACTTGCTCTTCGGGTTTTTCTCTAAGAGAGCAGTACGTGGCAGCACTGTCTCGTATCGTGCCAGCAATACTAGATGTTTGCAAGGTTGCACGAGCCTCACTGGAGTTTTTACCGTGGTGAAGAAGCGTGTGGTGCTTTAGTCCACATGTGTAGCAGGTTCGAGACGAACACTGGTTGACATTGTGCCCTGACTTTAAACAGTTTGAACAAAGTTTCATTCGGCTTATGGATTCAGTGCGTTGTTGAACAGTACTGCTAGCAAAGCCAGTGTATTTGAACAACGGATGTATTCCACTACAAAATGCACATTCATTCTTAGTGGACACATATGATTGTCTAACGAGGTTTACGGGTTTTGAGGCAGAATTACGTTGCATGTGGTTATCGTTTGGTTTAGAAGATTGGCATGATTTAATTAGTTCTAATGCTTGACAACGATTTTCCAAATTGCTGCGTAAATCATCCAATTTCACAAACTGCGAGTTTGAAGAATTTAGTTCCCACTGTTCCCTAGTGTCTTCATCCAACTTCTCGAGAATTCATTGAGAACTGAGAACTTCATGAATTCATTCGGCTTATGGATTCAGTGCGTTGTTGGACAGTACTGCTAGCAAAGCCAGTGTATTTGAACAACGGATGTATTCCACTACAAAATGCACATTCATTCTTAGTGGACACATGATTGTCTAACGAGGTTTACGGGTTTTGAGGCAGAATTACGTTGCATGTGGTTATCGTTTGGTTTAGAAGACTGGCATGATTTAATTAGTTCTAATGCTTGACAACGATTTTCCAAATTGCTGCGTAAATCATCCAATTTCACAAACTGCGAGTTTGAAGAATCTAGTTCCCACTGTTCCCTAGTGTCTTCATCCAACTTCTCGAGAATTCATTGAGAACTGAGAACTTCATGAAGTGGAATTTCGATATTAAGGGCAAGTATGGCATTATGATTGCTCCTGACGTGGTCTACTATTGCTCGCAGGTCTGATTGTGATTCTTTGTTAACTGTTGGGAGATTACGCAAGTTCTTAACATGAGCAGTGGCAAATAATTTCTTGTTGTTGTATCTGTTGTTGACAGCGTGCCAAGCAATTTTGAAATTTGAGCTCGTAACTGGAAGGTTCTGGATAAGCCTCTGAGCTTCGCCTGTAAGTGAGGACAGATGATAGTGATAGCGCAGTATGTCGTCCAGTGACTCGTTGTCAGTAACCAGACTTGTGAAAGTATCACAAAAGTGACGAAATTCTATAATATTGCCCAGAAACGTTGGTAGGTTAATAGTCCGAATTTTTATTTCTCTTTTACTAGATTTTCCATTTCCCTCCTGCCTTGTGCTCAAGTCCCTCAAGGAGGCAGGGTGTATGTAGCCCCACCACTTCTGGTGCACCCTAGATAATTCTACACCCTCAGGGGCTCACAGCTGGTGAGTTCGGGAGTTGGCGACCCCGAGGGATTCCTGAGCTGGGTCCGTTTTCCCCTTTTGTCCCTTACCTTTGGGGCGGACCCTCTCCTCTCTCCCCTCTCCTCTCCTCTCCGCCTTTCATTATATTTCCTTTTCTCTTTAAGATTCCCGCACCTTTTTGTAGGTATTCTTAATCTACGTTGCATTTTGTAAGTTTTTTCGATCTAAATTGCATTTTGTGAGTGTTTTTCAACCTCACTTGCATTTTGTAAGGATTGCCAATCAAAATTGCTTTTTAGTAAGTCTTTCAATATAGGGGGGTCTTCTTGTGAGTATTTTGAATTTCAATTGCATTTTGTATTTTCAACCTACCCCGCTTTGTTCAAGAAGTTAAGTCTCAATTGCAATTTTGTGGGTATTTTGAATCTAAATTACATTTTGTAATTATTTTCAATCTAAATTGCATTTTGTACGTATTGTCCATCCAAGTGAGCAGTTTGAATCTACCATACCTTTTGTAAGCAATTTCAATTGCATTTTGTATTTTCAACCTACCCCGCTTTGTTCGAGTAGTTAATTCTCAATTGCATTTTGTGGGTATTTTGAATCTACATTACATTTCGTGCGTATTTTCAATCTCATTTGCATTTTGTAAGTATTTTTATTTCACTTGCATTTTGTAAGTATTTCGACTGTACGTTGCATTTTGTACGTATTTTGGACTTAACCTACATTTTGTGTGTATTTTTCAATCTATTCCTTTTGTGAGTATTTTCGTTCGAAATTCTCTTATGTACGTATTCCCGCTCTCCATTTGGTGAGTAGTTTCAATCTGAATTCCTTTTTGTAAGTATTTTTCCTGCTACATAAGGCATAATTGTTGGGGCTCACTGACTATTTTATCTAAACCATTTTCGTTTCATCCATAGCAGTGAGCTGTTTTTTTATCTTCATCCTTTCATTCCAAGCCATTTCATTTCGTCAGGGGCCGATAACCTCGATGTTCGTCCCCTTACAACAATTATCATCATCATCGAATTGAGGTAGAAGCTGGTTCATCGTTCTTCTAATTCTCTCTCAATGAAGGTTGTCATTCTGTCCATTTCGTCATAGTACATCGTTTCGAAATGTTTTCTTTCCTCAGTGTGGTCATCTACATCATCATTCAATTCCAAAGACCCTTGAGCATCATCAAATTTCTGTCGAATATTGGGTATGTCAACTAACCTAGTTTTAATTGCATTAATACTAGTGCCGTCTTTAAAATTAGAGAGGAAATTCTCCATTCGTGTAAGACTGGCCTTTTCTAGGGTAGCGCTACAGAACGGGAGAACAAAGGTATAAAACAATTTAGGTAATGAAATGTGCCAAGTACCTTTAGTAATGGTATCCGGGGCTGTTAAAATAATAGATGTTGACTCGTCCGCTGCCATAAACCCACCCAGCCATCCCAAATAGATACACGACTTATAAAGCAGAAATGAAGTCTTTTGGAGCCATCTTGCTTACTAAGGGAAGGTACCCCAGTATCGGACGGAACTCAATATCGGACAGTGTCAGTTTCTGATGTTCAGCACAATGTTGCGGAAACTTTTGTGATGGTAGTACTGACCCTTCACGAGGTATGTTGGAGGGTGACCATTGTGTGTCCATAAACAAAGAAGTAAGCACGTGGTGAGATGCTCTCTCTTTTGTGACTCTTTCTTGCTGCACGAAGATAATTTTGTGAACCTGTTCGGCACCTTAATACTGATGAGTGAAATATTTTAAGGGTTGTTGATTGTTAACCATACGTTAATGAAGAAATGTGGATGATGGCGTAGCTTTTGTTTAAATGTGTTACGTATGATGACCCGTTCAAGTTTTACGTGTTGGGCACCCAATATCGGACAAGCTTCCGGCACACAGTATCGGACAAAAGTGCCCGAAGTTTTCTTACCAATTCTTACAAAACCATCGTTTGTTTCAGACAAATATGGGAGTATAAAGGTGAATCTGGGTGATGGAAAACATAAAATTAGCAATTAATGAAGTAAGAGGGGCTAAAATGAGCATTAGGAAAGCAAGTGAGCAGTTCTGTGTCCCTAGAAGTACATTAGGTGACAGATTGAAATTAATTTCTCCAGCGAAAGAGAGACAAATGAAAACTGCCATGGGTGCATTTAAAAACACGTTTTCTGATGAGCAAGACGCTGATATAAATATGTTTAGACAAATTTTTAGAACTGAATTTATATCACAATTATGTAATAATTTAATTTTTATGTTAATTTTTGGAAATCCTTTCCGTAAGTTTATTAATATATTATATACAAAGCATAAAGTGAACTCAAGGCGTGTTGTCCTGAATTTACAATCTTTGGCGTAATTGGGGAAAAGAGCTAGGAAGGCACTGAATTTTGATTGCGAAACAACTCACTGCATAATTTGTGGTGAGAATTTCAGTGAGGACTGGATCCAGTGCAACATATGCAAAGGTTTCCTTGAAGGGACACTTCGTTATTATCAATGTGACATATGTGCTAAAAAGTAATATGGTTATACTGTACATACATGAGCATAATAATAGAATAATCTTACAACATTGAGACTGTCCGATACTGTGTGCCTCGTTTTTGAATTGTGAAAAATGTGAGATTTATAAATGTTTTAATTTCTTTTATATCAGTATATAATGCAGAAAGATGATTTGCTACAACGAAAGAGAACCAAATCAAGTTTGCAAAAATAATTTTTAATTTTAATTTGACCCTTTCCTTAAGTTATTATACAAAAGGAACCTTAAGTGTCCGATACTGGGGTACCTTCCCCTAAGTCAGGAATGCCAACCCCACGCATTTGGTACTATTTCACATCGGGTATAGAACGAGTAAACAAAAGAGCGTCGATAAAGTAATGTAATGAAAAATTGCGCCAATTGTCAGTGTTTATTTATGTATTTATAATGTTTTACATACAAAAACAAACCTAACCTGGGGCTTACGCCCCAGACCCCCTTGCTTGTGGTACTAGCAGTAATTTTCGACCAGGCAGTACCTAACCTAGTAGCGGACATAAATTCTATCTTATTAATGTTTTACATACAAAAACAAACCTAACCTGGGGCTTACGCACCAGACCCCCTTGCTTGTGGTACTAGCAGTAATTTTCCGCAAGACAGTGCTTAACTTAGTGGAAATTTGTAACAATTTCAAACTTTACGTGTCATATGGTGAATTTTGTATTGGACATGTTGGTAACGTACTCAGATGTTCGTTTTTTGGGTGTCACATGACGTATGACGTAGTGTCCAAGATGGCGTCCATAGTGAAATGAAGACAATGCTTAAAGCATTATTTTCGTAATCCGGTGCAGCAGTGGCAATTGAGAAATTAAAACGACTCCCAACATCTCTGAGAAAGGTTTGTCAATCATAAATACTATATTTTCAGTAATATACCTTGTTGAAAGTTACGACGGCTTGGTCTCCTGTTCTGTAGTTTTAATAATACTAGTGCCGTCTTTAAAATTAGAGAGGAAATTCTCCATTCGTGTAAGACTGGCCTTTTCTAAACCTCTAGATTTTACAAGGAGTGACCTTTGTTTAGGATCTATGGTGTGGGAATAAGATTTTGCTTCGAGGCTGGCGATAGGGTCAAAGATGGTTGCTGCAACTGGAGAAGCAATGACTGCAGATGTTGGGCTCATAGTGTATCCAACATAGTTTCCAACCAAGCGCGAAGTTCCCGCGACATAGTTAACTGTACATTGATCACTCTTTCACATCCGATCACTAACACGCGTGCACATTACACAATACACACAGATCCGGTCAGGTTGAACCATGTTCGGGACTGGGATATACGTGAAATAAGGATAAAACTGGACTGTATGCTGGTACGGTATCTCTGGATCTCTGTGGCTTATATGAACACTAAATGCATGTTTTCACATATATTTATCACATGCACATCTCTATATACTAATATATTTTACAGGGTCTGTAGCAGTATATAAATTGTTAGTATGTGGGCGTTCCCACCGTATTGTGACCAAAAGCAAACGGCTGCTCTATCCCTCCGTTTTCTCCCTTGCTTAGTATCTCAACAACGGACATGGAGAAGACAACCACAGCGCCGTTCCTCCAAACAGTCACGGAGAACACAGCAATAGCGCCGTCTGGGGACAGCACAATGCACCAGACCACTACCAACCCCTGTGTGCTGTTACCAACATTTTGTATATATTTATTTTTATCGTTCAAAATGCCTTATTAGTTTTTTCTATCATCCCCGTTTAAACGAATTTATCCAATTAACGCATAATTGTTAGGGCTAACGGTCTGTTTTATACTAACCACTTTCGTTCTCATCCCTGGCAGTGGGCTGTTTTTGTTATCTTGTTTTATCTTATCTTGAGGTTTGGCCCTTTAAAACAACAATTATTCTACATCATTGCGTAGTAGCTAGTACTCTTACCTGTCACTGCGGGTGCCTGGGTTCGATTCCCGGCTTTGCCATGTAATTTAATTCTGATCTGAGGGCTGGGACGGGGTATACTCCGCCTCGTGAGGCATACGTGAGAAGAGCCGGTTTCGATTCCCACCTCAGTCATCTTGGTTTCCCACTTTTACTCCAGGCGATTAGCGGGATGGTTTCTAACTTAAGGCCACGTCCGCTTCCTTCCTAATACTCAGCTGAATTACAAATACACACACTAAAGCAGCCATCACCATAACACAGGTTATCAGACAAATTATATACACACACACCTAAGTACATGGGGATACATAACCATGATATCAATGAGCTCCTAAATAAATCAGTAACAACAAAACAACATGATGATGATGATGATGATAATTGTTGTTTTAAGGGGCCTAACATCTAGGTTATCGTCCCCTAATTGTTTGGGTGATAGTGAAGGTTTGACTGAAATGAAACTAAACCTAATGCTAACTAGAAGAGGAAATGGAAAACAAAAATAAGAATAAGGGCAACAAAAGACAGGAGGAAAGGAAATGCCCTCAACCCTCGATGAAAGAGAATTAAGGGACTTGAAAGAAAGGAGAAGCAGGAAAGGCAGATAGGAAAGGTACAGAGGAGAGGGACCGCCCCAAAGGCAATGGAAGATGGAGATAAACCGGACCCAGCTCAGGAAGCCCTCGGGGTCGACAACTCCCGAACTTACCAGACTTGAGTCCTTGAAGGTGTAGCTCAATCCAGGGTGCACAATAAGTGGTGGAGCTACACACTCTCTGCCTCCTTGAGGGCTTTGAGCAGAAGGCAGGAGATATAAGGAAAAGAAAACAAGAGGTCTGACCCCTCGAAGAATGAGGGATCAGGAAAGACGAGAAGGGCCAATTAAGGCGGGAAAGTGAAAGACTCCCTCGGAGTCGGGGTCGGAAAAGAACAAGAGTTGACCAAGGAGGGTTGAGAGGAAAGATAACATAAAGGATCCCCGTACAAGTAAGTGAAAGCAAAGCCGGACTCAGCTGGGGTCCCGTGGTCGCCAAACCCCACCCCACAAGTTGTGAGCCCTTGGGGGTAACAAAACAACAATTATTATCATGAATGATCCTGCTCTAATCTCCACAATAGCGTATATTATCTTAAACAGTATTGCTCTGGAATTAATGAGCAAGCCGATAAAGAAAACACAGCCTTAAATATGTAACAGTGTGTAAAGAATCCGCTATGCATCTGTGGTACGTCACAGAGTGAAGAATCTAATTGAGCCCATGCACGCTATGTGAGCTATTCACTGTTCGCTTGTGTCCGGACATGCCGTGTCGCTTATATCCGCACATGTTTCCCCTCATTTGACATCCCATCGGATTCCTGAGCTTTAGGGGGCCGATAACCTAGATGTTAGACCCCTAAAAACAATAATTATCATCATCGTCATCATCATCATCATCATCAGGATTCATGAGCTGGGCCTCTAATGACTTTTGAGAAGAGCCCTGTAAATAAATCCCCCCTTTCCCCCAGGGGCTCACATCTTGTGGGACGTGGGTTGGCGACCACGGGACCCCAGCTGAGTCCGGCATTGCTTTAACTTACTCGTACTTCCACTTACTCCTCTCCGTCTTCTTTCCTGTCGACCTCCCTTTGTCAACTCTTGTTACCATCTGGCCCCGACGGTATTAGGGTAACCGAGGCCTAGGGAGTCTTTCAATTTCCCGCCTTAATTGGCCTTTGTCTCATCTTTCCTGATTCCTCATTCTTTGAGGGGTCAGACCTCTTTTTTTTTTCCCTTTGATGGTATCTTCTGCCTTCTACACAAGACCCTCAAGGATGCAGGGTATGTGTAACCCCACCCTGGATAGTGCTACACCCTCAAGGGCTCACATTTTGAATTTCAATTGCATTTTATGATTATTTTCAATCTGAATTCCATCGTGTGTATTCAATGTCAATTGCATTTTGCAAGTATTTTGAATTTCAATTGAATTTTGTAAGTATTTTGAATTTCAATTGCATGTTATTGAGTATTAGGAATCTACATTGCATTTTGTAAGTATTTTGAACCTAAACTACATTTTGTGCGAATTTTTCAATCTAAATTCTTTTCGTGAGTATTTTCCTTCTAAATTACCCGTACCTTTTGTAAGTGTTTCCACACTCCATTTTGTGAGTCGTTTAAATCTGAGTTCCATTTTGTAAGTATTTTCAGTCCAGATTAATTTTCTTTAAGGTTTCCATTTCATGTCATTTTCGCTATCACCCAAACAATTAGGGCCCGATAACCTAGATGTTAGGCCCCTCAAAACAACAATCATCATCATCATCATCAAGGGGTCACGGCTGGTGAGTTCGGGAGTTGGCGACCCCGAGGGATTCCTCAACTGTGTCTGGTTTTTACCCCGTTTCCGTTTCCTTTGGGGGCGGACCCCCTCTCCTTTCCTATATGCCTTTCATGGCACTCCTTTCTTCCAAGTCCCTTCATTCTCATTCTTCGAGGGTTCAGTACATTTCCTTTCATCCCGTCTTTTATTAATTGTCTTATTCTCCTTCTTGTCTTTATTCCTAATTTCCAGTGGACTACTCATAAGTAAACCTAAGAATGTATCATCTTACTCGGAGCGCAGATATTAGGCTGCGGTAGGGGCTGATAACCTTGATGTTAGACCCCTTAAAACAACAATTATCATCATCATCATCATTAGGTTGCAGAGATATGGAATGAACACAGGCAAATGTACTGTGTATGCAGCTAACATACGTTACCTGCAATAGTGGTCAAGGGATAGCATTCTTCATAATTAATTTTGGAACTAGTTTAAAGTGGAACAAATTCCGCCTCGGCCGATACTTTTTGTTTGCCGTTATTCGTTTTCCTTTTTGTAATATCATATCCTATTTAATTCAAATATACAAATTCCTATAGCGGACCTTAAAAAATGAAATAATTTCTCTACTATATTCTTGGTTCACTACAGGGAAGTTTGTAAATGACATAAAGGTGGCTATATTTTAATACCTATAAAAAGAAAAGTTTGGAGTCATTCAAGAGGGCGAAAACGTTCCAATATTTTGGTTTATATGGTTAGAATTATGTAAAGTAGAGCTGGAGAGGATGAATTAACATTATCACAAAGAATATTCTTACAGAGAGGGTAAGAAGATCAGAAGTATACAGTACCTAATGAATAAGTTAATAAATAATGATAATAATAGCTGTTTTAATGGGCCTAACATCTAGATTATCGGCCCCTAATGAAATGAAATGGTATGCAATGAAAGGGCATTTTGTGGGTATTTTGAATCTAAATTACATTTTGTTAGTATTTTCAATCTAAATTGCATGTTGTAAGTATTCTCCCAATTGAGTAGTTAAAATCTACCATGCATTTTGTAAGTATTTTGAATTTCAATTGCACTTAGTGAGTATTTGGAATCTGAAATGCGCGTTTTTCATTCTAAATTGCATTGTGTATTTTCAATTTCAATTACATTTTGTAAGTATTTTGAATTTAAATTGCACTTTGTGAGTATTTGGACTCTAATATGCGCGTTTTTGTTTCAATCTAAAAGGAAGATTGTAGTTTTACGTGACCGTGAATCTTGTGATTATGAGCCACGGGACCTCATTTTTATGAGGAATCCGAACCACAGGACTTGGCATTTCACTTCAAAAATCTCACTTGCATTGATCGGGAATCGAACCCCGACCGCCTTGGTGAGAGGTTTTTCAATCTAAATTGCATTGTGTATTTTCAATTTTAATTATATTTTGTAAGTATTTTGAACCTCAATTGCATTTTGTACGTATTTTCAATCTCATTTGCATTTTGTAAGTATTTTGATTTCACTTGCATTTTGTAAGTAAAGTTTTTCGTCTCTACATTGCATTTTGTACGTATTTTGAACCTAACCTACATTTGGGCGTATTTTTTCAATATATTCCTTTTGTGAGTATTTTCGTTCTAAATTCTCTTTTGTAAGTGTTACCGCTCTCCTTTCTGTGAGTAGTTTCAATCTAAGTCCCTTTTTGCAAGTATTTTCCTTCTCACTTAATTTTCGTTTTGGTTTCCACTTCATTGTCGTTTTCGCTATCACCCAGACCATTAGGGGCCGACAACCTAGATGTTAGGCCCCTTAAAACAACAATTATCATGATCATCATCAGCAATGAAAGGATGAAGATAAAAACAGTCCACTTCCAGAGATGAAACGAAAATGGTTTATATACAACAGACAGTGAGCCCAACAATTATGCCTTATTTGAATAAAAATAGATTAAGGGGGATGGTAAGAACAATAAATCAAATGAGGCATAGTGAACAATAAAATAGATGAACGCAATAAAAAAACATAAAATATGACTAAACCTGAATTTAAAGTCTTAACCTACATTAAACTTAAAAGGAAACCACTCTCCCTCATGAACCGGATGACGAGGTCTATTGACGGGTAAATAAATGATAATCCACCTTAAAGTCAATAATATATATGATGTAACACCAGTTTTGGTTAACTTGTAACTTTCTTCAGTTATACTAATACTAAATAATAAGAGAATCAGTCTAACATTAGCATTCTATGCAAAATGAGATGAAGACTAGAAATAAAATATTCACAATTTTTTTCTCAGTAATCGTCGACTAATCTTCAAATATTAAAAATTATGTATATTAGTGCTTTCACGGCCCGGATTACTATACAAATAATTCATGGTTTTTGGGCTAATGCCGTGTGAAATTAAATTAGATACCAGACGTTTCGAAGGAACCTTGCCTCCTTTTTCAATGGAATCAAACAATGTGTTCAAAGAAAGTATACCAATGAGATTACAAACAATTAGATAAATTCCTCTGTTCGTCACCAGAGAGAAGCTGCCAGAAATTACTGTATGGACCATGGTAGACCGGCGGACAGAGTAGTAAGTAAGGAGAAGGTAAAGGAGGCGGGGTGAAAATATAGACTCTCCTCGAAGAATGAAGATGTCAAAATAAGGAGAAAGAGGGGGGGGGTGTTGATGGATATAAGGAAACAGAATCAAAATTGATGGTTTTTTGTATCTGAACGATACCTAACGTCATACAGGCAACGGCGAAAAAAAACAGATGGAAACTCCTCTAGTGACGAACAAAGGAGATCAAATCCAGGCTCTGTAGCCATAGAGGAAAACGTACAATTTGAAATAGGCGAAGAACAGAGCAGGGGCGTATATACAATTTTTTCGGGGGGGGGGGGGGGGGGCTGACTATCCTGGAAAATTGTGAGTACTTCATGAATGTTCTATTATAGTCTGTGGTGTATGAATGGCAAGTATCTAAATGGATTACTTGTTAATTTATTCAGCAAATTTTACAAATTGATAAGCATTTCTTAAAAGTACTGTGAAATACATTGTATTTTGTACCCAAGTTGGCTTTTTCGGGGGGGGGGGGCTGGAGCCCCCTCAGCACCCCCCCTTATATACGCCCCTGGAACAGAGAAACTAAAAGGAACTATCTTCCTAGATCTTTAATAACTGGTAGCCAAGTGTCACTTAGCTTACTTTTGTATTCATCGGTATCCATCACCACTGTCGCATTTCCCTTGGATACCGATGAATATAAAAGTAAAATCTCGATTCTCTTATCTCATCCTGTCTACAGACTGTGCACTCGTGATCCAACCACTCGTGTATCCAATGCCACTGCTATGCTTGTTAAACTGCCATCAATTCCAAAAGAAGAGGGAAGATGCCTTATTCCGAGAGATGCTGTTCCTCCGAGATTGTATGGTCTTCCAAAAATTCATCAGCAAGACGTCCCTCTTCGACCAATTGTTAGCACAATAGGTTCTGCAACTTACGCTCTTGCGCAATATCTCAGCAAGTTGCTTCAGCCGCACTTGGGACGCACACAGTCTTACATTAGGGATTCAACCCATTTCGTCGAAAAATTGTCAACCATCGCCGTTCAACCAAATGCTATTTTGGTGAGTTTTTATGTAGAGTCCTTGTTCACCAGAATGCCGGTGGACTCGGTCATCTCCCTCATGAAGAATTTGTTTCCTGAGGACATTGCCCGATTATTCCACCACTGCTTGTGTTCCAGTTATTTCTTGTGGGATGGTAAATTTTACGAGCAGACTGATGGTGTGGCCATGGGAAGTCCACTCTCTCCTATTGTGGCAAATGTTTTCATGGAACATTTTGAGGGGGAGGCTATATCTTCGGCGTCTTTCAAACCTGTGATTTGGTGGAGGTATGTGGATGATACGTTCGTGGTGTGGGAGGAGGGTTCTGAGAAACTGAACCACTTTCTGAACCACCTAAATCAGCTGCATCCTTCAATCCACTTCACAATGGAGCTAGAGTCAGGTGGTTGCTTACCTTTTTTATATGTTCTTGTGAGGAAGAAGGCGGATGGCTCCATGGGGCACAGCGTCTACCGTCAGCCAACTCACACTAACCGTTATTTACATGCAAACTCCCACCACCACCCAGCACAAAAACAAGGAATTATAACAACTCAAGCCAAAAGAGCGGAACGTATTTGTGAGTCATCAACTTTTCAGGAAGAGTTACATGCGTTACAAACCATGTTTAAGGGTAATGGCTATAATGAATCCACTATATATATAAAGGTCCCTACATCCCAGCCCAGTGGGCGTGGGTTGGCGACCACGGGGCCCCAGCTGAGTACGGCATTGCTTCCACTTACTTGTGCCGGGCTCCTCTCCGTCTTCTTTCCTGTTGACCTCACTTGGTCAACTCTTGTTCTCTTCCGACCCCGACGGTATTAGGGTATCCGAGGCCTAGGGAGTCTCTTCTTTTCCCGCCTTAATTGGCCCTTGTCTCATCTTTCCTGACACCCTCCTTCTGTGAGGGGTCAGCCTTCTTTTTCTTTTCCTTTTACCTCCTGCCTTGTGCTCAAGGCCCTTAAGGAGGCAGGGTGTATGTAGCCCCACCACTTCTGGTACACCGTCGATAATGCTACACCCTCATGGGTTCACGGCTGGTGAGTTCGGGAGTTGGTGACCCCGAGGGATTCCTGAGCTGGTTCCGTTTTCCCCTTTTGTCCCTTCCCTTTGGGGCGGACCTTCTCCTCTCTACCCTCTCCTCTCCTATCCTCTCCACTCCTCTTTTCATTATATTTACTTATCTCTTTAAGATTCCCGCACTGTTTTTGTTACTTGGTTCACCGTGTATCTAAATTCCCTTTTAGCGATTTTTTAAAGGTATTTTTACTCTACGTTGCATTTTGTAAGTTTTTTCGATCTAAATTACATCTCGCGATTGTTTTCAACTTCAATTGCCTTTTGTAAAGATTGACAACCAAAACCGCATTTCGCACGAATTTTGAATCTAAATTGCATTTTGTTTGGTGGGCATTTTGCACACATTTTGATTCTTAATTGCATTTTGTGGGTATTTTGAATCTAAATTGCATTTTGTCAAGTATTTTCAATCTAAATTGCATTTTGTAAGTATTTTCAATCCACATGAGTCGTTTGAATCTACCGTACATTTTGTAAGCATTTTCAAGTAAGTAAGTATTTCGACACTACATTGCATTTTGTACGTATTTTGAACCTAGCCTTCATTTTGTGGGTATTTTTCAATCTATTCCTTTTGTGAATCTTTTCGTTCTAAATTCCCTTTTGTAAGAACATTTTGTGAGTTGTTTCAATCTGAGTTCCTTTTTGTAAGTATTTTCCGTCTCACTTAATTTTCGTTCTGGTTTCCGTTTCATTATCATTTTCGCTATCACCCAGATCATTAGGGGCCGATAACCTCGATGTTAGGCCCCTTAAGACAACAATTATCATCATCATCAACCTACATCCCAGAAGGAAGGATAGACAACCTTCTCAGAGCTCCGACGTGAGGGGAACTGCTTACCTACCTTATATTCACAACACCACTGACCGCGTTGCTAAGATTCTCAGCAAGCACAAGATAAAAACAGTTTTCGGCACTATGACGAAAATTGGTCAACGTTTAGCATTAACCTTTCCAGTGTCGCTGAATATATTTTGTATTTTGCCTGAGTGATCATTTAATTTAAGGAAAATTCCCCAAAAATGTCATTTTTCTACATTTTATTTTTGTTTGAAAATACATTTGAAAAGAGAAAAAGTTACAAAATACGAAACAGTTCAGGAAAACCATGGCTTTTACACTTGCTAAATTCAGCCTGCAAAACAGTTTCTTTTCTTGTTGAACTAAATTACACTGCTTGTATCACTTATAAATTCACAAAAGAACAATAAAAACACACACAACATTATACTATGAAGAGTGAAGCTCACTGTTTTCAATATCAGAGGTGTTTCTTTTTGTGATAATCTTCAAAACACCCCGCTGGATGAAGATAGGCAGGCCTACCTTGGAGAACTGCACTTGTATCTGCAACATTATCACTCTCATCTTCATCAACTGCACTTTCACTTGATTCTGAACCATCGATCTCTTCAACACTCTCTTCAAAGTCACTGTAATCACTATCTGATTCCTCCAAATAACTTGATATATCAGCCACATTTTTGTCGTACAAGCCCGCCATTTCACTGTTTACATAGGTTTAAAGATGCATCAGCTGATACTGTCAAACTCAAGTATCTATCAAACGAATAGTAAAAAAAAGTAAAAGAAATGATTCAAGTAGTCATTTCCGATTCCGGGCGAGATCATATACGTTATTTAATACCATACTGCCACCTAAACTTATAACAGCTCGCGGAATATTCCATAAACGACCCGCTGGAGCGGGATATATCGTAAACGACACGCAACGAAAAAGTGTTGGCGCGGAATATTCCGGAAATGACACGGGAAGAGTTAAACAAAGATAAATTGTCCCCAATACTACAACCTGGGGTGTAAGAAGTCCCTTGTACCTCCGGAAATGTCTACATTAGACAAACAAAACGGTCCATTGCAACTCTCATCAAAGAGCATCAAAGTAACATCCGTCTAAACCAACCTGACTAATCACCTATAGCTGAACATGCACTGTCTTCAAGGCACGATGTATGTTTCAAGGATGCTCATGCGCTTGCCCTTGTTAAGCACAACTGGTCTAGAATTATAAGGGAGGTAGTTGAAATTCGTAAAAAAAAACAATAATTTTAACAGAGACACTGGATATCAGCTAAGTGACACTTGGCTACCAGTTATTAAAGATCTAGGAAGGTAGTTCCTCTCAGTTTCTCTGTTCTTAACCTATTTCAAATTGTACGTTTTCCTCTATGGCTACAGAGCCTGGATTTGATCTCCTTTGTTCGTCACTGGAGGAGTTTCCATCTCTTTTTTCGCCGTTGCCTGTATGACGTTAGGTATCGCTCAGATACACTTCCCTTTTGTTTCTGTTTCCTATTATCCATCTAACCCTACCTCCCCCTCCCTTCCCCCTTTCTCCTTATTTGAACTTCCTCATTCTTCGAGGCGAGTCTATATTTTCACCCCGCCCCCTTTACCTTCTCCTTACTTACTACTCTGTCCGCCGTTCTTCCAGGGTCCATACAGTAATTTCTGGCAGCTGCTCTCTGGTGACGAACAGAGGAATTTATCTAACTGTTTGTTATCTCATTGATATACTTTCTTTTGCCACATTGTTTGATTCCATTGAAAAAGGAGGCAAGGTTCCTTCGAAACGTTTGGTATCTTAATTTAATTTCACACGTTATTAGCGCAAAAACCATGAATTATTTGTATATTAAAAATTATGTTAAAATATTGTTCATTATAATCGAAAATACTGTCTAATTACAATAAATGTGTAAAATACAATTATAATATATAATGTAAATTTTCTTTAAAAATCAGATCTGATACAATTGAATTATTATTATTTTTTTAACATATAATGCTTCTATAAAATAATTTATGAGGTTCTAAAATAGAAAAATCTGCCTCTGTGGAGTAGGAAAACTGTATTGAAAGATGTTCCTATGTTTTCAAAATGTTAGTATCGTCAAATAAATTGGTGGTTAATTTCGATGATTTGTACCTTCTTTGGGAAAAGGTCGAATTGACGTGGCTGTGAATGCAGAATCTTATCGAAATTTCCCCTTCAATAAAATTGTTCTTTGATATTGATGATTTGTACGTTCTTGTGGGAATCAAAACGACGTGGCTATGGATGTAAAAATGTTTTTGAAACGCGTTCTGTGTTTTCAAAGACATTCTTGCTTGTATTTTACGTATATTTATCTGAATGTTCGTGGAAACTAATATAATATAAAACAGATTATTATCTAATTACCTTTCCAGAAGTGTACTTGAATACCTACAACAGATTTAAATTGGAGGTAATTGAATGCCAAGCCTAATAAGAAATAATAAAACCGACTTCATTATGATAAGCTTCCTCTTTCAGCTACTGCGCTCACTCGAGATGTATTTATAAACTAGGCTACTTAAAACTTGATTACAAACGTACGACCTCCATTGAATTAATTCCATGCAATTATAAACGAGCAAAGCACCTGGCCAACTAA
This sequence comes from Meconema thalassinum, assembly GCA_946902985.2. Taxonomy (NCBI): domain Eukaryota; kingdom Metazoa; phylum Arthropoda; class Insecta; order Orthoptera; family Tettigoniidae; genus Meconema; species Meconema thalassinum. Next base: position 507,136,502 of record OX336392.1, on the reverse strand, counting down.
TATGATCTCTTATTTTCATTGGATACCCTGCACAAGGCTCTGAAGGAGGCAAGGTGTGTGTGAGTAGTGCTACACCCTCATTGGCTGAGAACTGGTGACCCCGACGGTATTAGGGTAGGGTATCTCAGGCCTAGGGAGTCTTATTTTCCGACTTAGTTGGCCCTTGTCTTATCATTGTTGATACCTTCATTCTTTGAGGGATCAGCCTTCTTTTTCTTTTCATGATACCTCCGGCCTTCTGCTCAAGGCCGTTAAGGAGGCAGGATGTATATAGCCCCACCACTCCTGGTGCACCCTGGTCAGTGCTACACCCTCAAGGGCTCACGGCTGGTGAGTTCGGGAGTTGGCGACCCCGAGGGATTCCTGAGCTGGGTCCGTGTTTTTCCCTTTTTTCCATTGCCTCTGGGGCGGAATCGCTCCTGCTTCGCTTTCCTATACGCCTTTCATGGCTCTCCTTCCTTCCAAGTCCCTCAAGGGTTGAGGGCATTTTTTTTCTCCTGTCGTTAATTTACCTTATTCTTCTTTTGTTTTCCATTTCTTCTTCTAGTTTGTAGGCCCGTAGTTAGTTTTAGTTGTAAGTATGTAGTTAGTTTTAGTTATAGTTTACATTATTCATTATCACTATCACCCAAACCATTAGGTGCCGATAACCTAGATGTTAGGCCCCTTAAAACAACAATTATGATGATGATAATCATCATCATGTTCTTCTCCCCCAGGGACTCACTTCTAGTGGGCGTGGGTTGGCGACCACGGGGCCCCAGCTGAGTCCGGCATTGCTTCCACTTACTTGTGCCGGGCTCCTCTCCGTCTTCTTTCCTGTCGACCTCACTTGGTCAACTCTTGTTCTCTTCCGACCCCGACGGTATTAGGGTATCCGAGGCCTAGCGAGTCACTTCCTTTCCCGCCTTAATTGGCCCTTGTCTCATCTTTTCTGATTCCCTCCTTCTGCGAGGGGTCAGCCTTCTTTTTCTTTTCATGTTATCTCCTGCCTTCTGCTTAAGGCCCTCAAGGAGGCCGGGTGTATTTAGCCCCACCACTTTTGGTGCACCCTAGATAATGTTACACCCTCAGGGGCTCACGGCTGGTGAGTTCGGGAGTTGGCGACCCCGAGGGATTCCTGAGCTGGGTCCGTTTTCCCTTTTTGTCCCTTACCTTTGAGGCGGACCCTCTTTTCTTTCACTTTTCTATCTGCCTTTCATGGCTCTCCTTCCTTCCAAGTCCCTCAATCCGCCTTCTTCGAGGGTTGAGGGCATTTCTTTTCCTCCTGTCCTTTATTTGCCAGTTTTCCATTTCTTCTTCTAGTATGTAGGTTAGTAGTTAGTTTTAGCTTTAAGTTCGCTTTTCATTTTCATTTTTTTCTTTTCATCTTCAGGATCACCCAAACAATCAGGGGCCGATAACCTAGATGTTAGGCCCCTTAAAACAACAATTATCATCATCATCATCATCATCATGTTCTTCTTTTGTTTTCCATTTCTCCCCCAGGGGCTCACATCTAGTGAGACGTGGGTTGGTGACCACGGGGCCCCAGCTGAGTCCGGCATTGCTTCCACTTACTTGTGCCGGCTCCTCTCCGTCTTCTTTCCTGTCGACCTCACTTGGTCAACTCTTGTTCTCTTCCGACCCCGACGGTATTAGGGTATCCGAGGCCTAGGGAGTCTCTTCCTTTCCCGCCATAATTCGCCCGTGTCTCATCTTTTCTGATTCCCTCCTTTGTGAGGGGTCAGCCTTTCTTTTCTTTTCCTGTTATCTCCTGCTTTCTGCTCAAGGCCCTCAAGGAGGCAGGGTGTATGTAGCCCCACCACTTATGGTGCACCCTGGATAATGCTACACCCTCAGGGGCTCACGGCTGGTGAGTTCGGGAGTTGGCGACCCCGAGGGATTCCTGAGCTGGGTCTGGTTTTCCCCCTTTTATCCCTTACCTGTGGGGCGGACCCTCTCCTCTTTCACTTTCCAATCTGCCTTCCATGGCTCTCCTTCCTTCCAGGTCCCTCAATCCGCTTTCGTCGAGGGTTGAGGGCATTTCTTTTCCCCCTGTCCTTTATTTGCCTTATTCTCCTTTTGTTTTCCATTTCTTCTTCTAGTATCCCCCAGGGGCTCACATCTTGTGGGCGTGGGTTGGCGACCACGGGGCCCCAGCTGAGTCCGGCATTGCTTCCACTTACTTGTGCCGGGCTCCTCTCTGTCTTCTTTCCTGTCGACCTCACTTGGTCAACTCTTGTTCTCTTCCAACCCCGACAGTATTAGGGTATCCGAGGCCTAGGGAGTCTCTTCCTTTCCCGCCTTAATTGGCCCTTGTCTCATCTTTTCTGATTCCCTCCTTCTGCGAGGGGTCAGCCTTCTTTTTCTTTTCATGTTATCTCCTGTCTTCTGCTTAAGGCCCTCAAGGAGGCCGGGTGTATGTAGCCCCACCACTTTTGGTGCACCCTAGATAATGCTACACCCTCAGGGGCTCACGGCTGGTGAGTTCGGGAGTTGGCGACCCCGAGTGATTCCTGAGCTGGGTCCGTTTTCCCCTTTTGTCCCTTACCTTTGGGGCGGACCCTCTCCTCTTTCACTGTCCTATCTGCCATTCATGGCTCTCCTTCCTTCCAAGTCCCTCAATCCGCCTTCTTCGAGGATTGAGGGCATTTCTATTCATCCTGTCCTTTATTTGCCTTATTCTCCTTCAGTTTTCCATGTCTTCTTCTATTATGTAGGTTAGTAGTTAGTTTTAGTTTTAAGTTCGCTTTTCTTTTTCATCTTCACGATCACCCAAACCATCAGGGGCCGATAACCTAGATGTTAGGCCCCTTAAAACAACAATTATCATCATCATCAACTTCTTCTAGTATGTAAGTTGATAGTTTTTAGTTATACTGTAGTTTACATTTTCACTATCATCATTACGATCACCCAAACCATTAGGGGCCGATAACCTAGATGTTTGCCCCTAAACAACAATTATCATCATAATCCTCGATTTAAATCGATCTATCGAATCAGATTGTTTTTGTCGGCAACTCGGCAATCGAAACAATAGACCACATTATTTTCTGCTCGACAAGAGCTTTGTGTAATTGCTGCCTTATTTAAGGAAATTTACTTGCCTAGGCAAAGATAAGTAACATACTCTAACAATCGTGAAAAGTAAGTTCTGTTCTTAAAAGCACGCCGGCTAGTGTTTGGAGGTGGGGTAGGTTGTTAGTTTGTGCATGTGGTTAGCTTTGAAGGATGGGGAAAATAACGAACTATTTTACATCCATCCAGGCATCGAAAAATCTGAAGTTGAATGAATTAATGTAACATGTCTGCCCATAAAGTAATAACCGGACTCAGCAAATTGCCGAAAATTTCAATTTTGTCGACTACAACAGAGAGTAACCCTTAAATTTTGTTTTAAAAAGCACTGAATAACTATTTTATGTTAGAACATAAATATTCATAAATATCTGTCGATATTTCGCCAGTTTTATGTACTGAACAGAGCGCATGGGACGCAGAGAATACCGTGCATTTAACCATGGCCTCCTCAAATACCTTAATATGAAACCAGCCACGCAGTGAAATTTGAAATAGGAGGCCGTGGAAGTCAGCGCAGCTACGATGTTATCCTTACCTAATTGGTCACACAACTGTTTCTTGAGCTCTGAATGGTGGGAGAAACTGTTTCATAATGAAAAATCGTGTTATAATGACCTTCATTATGATACAGTTTTCTGATATATAATGTTTACATTTCGACATCGTCGAACATAAACAAATAACCAAGACGATAGCCCCTGCCAGAACTGTGTCGCGTCGAGCCCACATACCAATAAAGCCGGGCGGGTGGGCTTATACACAAGCCAGAGTTCTAGTTATTATTATTCTTATTATTACGGTTCTTAGTTACACATATCATTGTGAAGTGCCAGGCCGAATGAAAGGGGTCACTGAGTTAGCAACTCCTGGAACTGGTCCAGATATGAATACTTATTGCCTGCTTCTAGGAAGAAACTGCATAAAACTTCAATCGCAGTAAGAATTGTGTATACTAATACTCGTTCGAGTTTGGCAATATGACAAGTGGAGCAGGCAATCCAGCGCCATCTGAATCCCAGGTTGTGGCGCACCACAACACCGAGCTCTTAGGGGCCGATTACCTAGATGTTGGGCCCCTTAAAACAACAATTATCATCATCATCAACACCGAGGTCATCTGCCCCTACTGATCATTACTACACGGAGCTCTAGCTACATACACTCTGCCTCCTTGAGGGCCTTGAGCAGAAGGCAGGAGATAACAGGAAAAGAAAAAGAAGGCTGACCCCTGGCAGAAGGAGGGTATCAGGAAAGATGAGACAAGGGCCAATTAAGGCGGGAAAGGAAGAGACTCCCTAGGCCTCGGATACCCTAATTCCGTTGGCGGTCGGGAGAGAAAACGTTTTGACCAAGGGAGGTCAACAGGAAAGATGACTGGGAGGAGCCTGTCACAAGTAAGTGGGACCAATGCCGGACTCAACTCAAGTCCCGTGGTCACCAACACACGTCACACTTATTGTGTACCTTGAGAGGGTGGATGAAATGAATGATTCAACCCATAGGAATCTACGATGAGGCATTAAAATCCTCCCCCAGGGGCTCACATCTAGTGGGACGTGGTTTGGTGACCACGGGACCCCAGCTGAGTCCGGCATTGCTTCCACTCACTTGTGCCGGGCTCCTCTTCGTCTTCTTTCCTGTCGACGTCCCTTGGTCAACTCTTGTTCTTTTCCGACTCCGATGGTATTAGGGTATCCGAGGCCTAGGGAGTATTTCACTTTCCCGCCTTAATTGGCCCTTGTCTCATCTTTCCTGATCCCTCCTTCTTTGAGGGGTCACAATGGGGATTACCATCTTCCTGCCCCAGAGGAAGGGACGTGGAGGGCTTAATTCAGGGGTTGGATTTATCTCTATTAAATATACAGGGGAAGCTACACATTTTAGCTTAGCGCACGGCACGTACTCACACATTGACTTGAGTGAGTGTAGCCGTGCTTTGGTCCCCCTATTTGGTTGGTATGTACACGACGACCTCTGTGACAGTGACCATTCCCCGATCGTTCTTACACTTCTGAACCAGAAGCCCGTGTCGTTCCCCAGTCGTTGGGTACTTAAACGGGCCAATTGGCCATCATTTACAGAACGCGCAGTATTTGATGATCTGGGATGCCGGAGTATCGATGACGAGGTACAGCACATCACTGACGTGCTTCTTGCTGCCGCCGAGGAATCTATTCCCTCTTTTTTCTGGGACTCCTCGTCGCAAACTCGTCCCCTGGTGGACAGAGGATATTGCAGCGGCAATAAGAGACCGTCGTCGAGCTCATAAGCACTACCGTCGGCGTCCAACCATGGCCAATTTGGTGGCGTTTAAGAAATTTCGTGCCAAGGCACGGATTCTTATTCGCCAGAGTAAGAAACAATCCTGGGAACGGTATGTGTCTTCTATTAGGGCACATACCCCCTTCTCTCAAGTGTGGACTAAACTACGACGCATCTCGGGTATTCACACATCTTCTATTGTACCGGGAATGTCCATTGATAATGAATTGGTTACAGATCCGTACCGCGTTGCAAACCATCTCGCATCTTATTTTGCGGATATATCCGGTTCCGATAACTATGATCCTGCCTTCGTGGCCATGAAGCGCGAGGCAGAACGTTTCCAGCTCAGTTTTGCTTCTCGCGCTTCGGAGGAGTACAACGTGCCCTTTACGGAGTGGGAACTCCGCGGAGCGCTGGCGCTCTGCAGGGACACGTCTCCCGGCCCGGATAATATTCACAACCAGATGCTTAAACTCCTTAACGATGAGAGCATTCGTTATTTGCTCAGGGTGTTTAATCGTATCTGGTTAGAAGGTAAGTTTCCAGCGCAATGGCAGGAAGGTATCATTATACCTATCCTGAAGCCCGATAAGGATCCCAATTTGACAGGGAGTTACATACCTATTTGTCTCACTAAAGGTCTGTGCAAGCTCTTTGAGAGGATGGTCAATTGGCGCCTGGTGTGGGTCCTGGAGAGGCGAGGACTCCTGTCTGAATACCAGTGTGGATTCAGGGCGTCTCGGTGTACCAACGACCATTTGTTACCCCTGGAGACCGCCATACAGGACGCTTTTCTCCGGAGACAGCACCTAGTCGCTGTTTTCTTTGACCTCGAGAAGGACTATGACACCACTTGGCGTTACAGCATCCTCTAAACCCTGCATCAATGGAAATTCCGAGGTAACTTGCCGGTTTTTATTGCAAATTTTCTGTCCCTTCGCATATTCCGTGTCCGAATAGGGGGGGGGGGGCATATTCGCAATATCATATACAGGAAAACGGAGTCCCACAGGAATCGGTGCTTTGCGTAACATTATTTGCGATTGCCATAAACGGTATAGTCGCTGCTGCTGGTCCAGCAGTGGTACCGTCGCTATATGTAGACGACTTCGCTCTACATTATAGTGCGCAAAATATGGCGGTCGTTGAACGACAGCTACAACAAGCTATTCGGAGAGTGGAACGCTGGACACCAGAGCATGGCTTTCGGTTCTCAACCGCAAAGACCTCGGTTGTCCATTTCTGCCGAAAGCGCACTCTCCATCCTGATCCTGAGCTTTATCTGGGCAATGTAGCTTTGCCTGTTGTTGCTGCGTAAGGGTTCCTTGGGCTCCTTTTCGATAAGAAATTGGCGTGCGAGCCACACGTGCGGTGTTTGAAAACTGCCTGCGCTAAGAAACTCAACATGTTGCGGTTTCTTAGCTGCACATCATGGGGGGGGGGGGGGGGGGGGGGCGGACCGCGCGGTGCTCCTGCGTTTTTATAAGTCACTGATTTTATCTAGGTTAGATTATGGCAGTGTAGCATATGGTTCGGCCCGTAAGTCAGTGCTTGTTAAACTGGACAGTGTCCACCACGGCGGTGTGAGGCTGGCGACGGGTGCCTTGCGGACGAGCCCAGTCGTCAGCTTGCTCGCCGAGGCTGGCGTACCTCCTTTACACCTGAGGCGCCAACAAGTACTGCTGACCTATGCTGCAACTATTCGACAGATGCCCCTTCATCCAAGCTATCCATGTTTGTTTTCCAATCCGAATCGCCGGCTATATGATGCGCTCGCCCGAGACACTCGGCCGGCGGGGATTCGCTTGGATGACTTATACAGTCAGTTCCGATTTCCTTCTGTCTCCTGTATCGTCCGAGTACCTAGCAAGGCCCCTCCGTGGATGGTCTCTCGCCCTGATATCATCCTGGATCTGCACACCGGCCCCAAGTCGGACAGTGACTTCTCCGTCCATCGGAGGCTGTTCCAGTCCGTTGTGAGCCGGTATCCGGGGTCAGGGCTTCTATTCACGGACGGTTCGAGGGTAAACGAGAAAGTAGGCTGTGCATTTGTGGTTGAGGATCGTCGGTTTCTCTTTTCACTTCCCGATGCCTCTGGCGTGTACACAGCGGAGCTCTATGCCATCTTAGAGGCTCTGCGGTACACGTTATCAGACGAGCACCAGCACTTTCTTGTCTGTACTGACTCTCTGAGTGCGCTGCAAGCGATCGATGTGTGTTTTCCGAAGCACCCGTTGGTCCAGCGTGTGCACGACCTGCTCGTCAGTTCGCGTAATGCTGGGGCCGGGGTGTCCTTTGTGTGGCTTCCTAGCCACATGGGTATTGCGGGAAACGAGCTTGCTGATCAGGCGGCGAGAGAGGCAGTCGCACTGCCCTCGCTACCGTATAAGGTGCCTGCTAGTGATGTGCGCTCTCAGTTGCGGCATTCGATCCTGTCGCATTGGGAGGAAGCATGTCGTGCCACGCCTCCACCCAACAAACTGAGAGGCATCAAGGAGACAACGAGGTGTGGAAATCTTCCTTCCGATCTCTCCGGAAGGAAGCTGTGGTACTCTGTCGATTCCGGATCGGCCATGGGATTGCTACGCACTCCCACTTGCTGAAGAGAGAAGATCCCCCTGCGTGTCCTTGTGGCGCCCACCTAACCGTGGCACACCTTTTCTTGGAGTGTGTGGATCTGGCCGATCTGCGCAGGACTCTTAAACTGCCTAATACCCTCTCCCTTATTCTCCGTGATGACGGGCCGTCAGCTGACCTCAAGGAGGCCGGGTGAATGTAGACCCACCACCTTTGGTGCGCCCTAGATAATGCTACACCCTCAGGGGCTCACGGCTGGTGAGTTCGGGAGTTGGCGACCCCGAGGGATTCCTGAGCCGGGTCCGTTTTCCCTTTTTGTCCCTTACCTTTGGGGCGGACCCTCTCCTCTTTCACTTTCCTATCTGCCTTTCATGGCTCTCCTTCCTTCCAAGTCCCTCAATTCCCCTTCTTCGAGGGTTGAGGGCATTTCTTTTCCTCCTGTCCTTTAATTGCCTTATTCTCCTTTAGTTTTCCATTTCTTCTTCTAGTATGTAGGTTAGTAGTTATTTTTAGTTTTAAGTTCGCTTTTCTTTTTCTTTTTCATCTTCACGATCACCCAAACCATCAGGGGCCGATAACCTAGATGTTAGGCCCCTTAAAACAACAATTATCAACATCATCATCATCAGCTGACCTCGTCATCCGGTTCATGAGGGAGAGTGGTTACTTTTTTATGTTTTAATGTGTAGTTACGACTTTTAATTCAGGTTAAATCTGTTTTATGTTTTTTATTGTGTTCATCTATTTTATTGTTCACTATGCCTTATTTGTTTTATCCTTTTTTACCATCCGCCTTTTATTCTTTTTATTCAAAAAAGGCATAATTTTTGGGGCTCACTGTCTGTTTTATAAACACCATTTTCGTTTCATCCATGGCAGTGAATTGTTTTTATCTACATCCTTTCATTTCACGCCATTTCATTTCATTAGGGGCCGATAACCTCGATGTTAGGCCCCTTCAAACAACAATTATCATCTTCATCATCATCACACGTGCGGTGTTTGAAAACTGCCTGTGCTAAGAAACTCAACATGTTGCGGTTTCTTAGCGGCACATCGTGGGGAGCGGACCGCGCGGTGCTTCTACGTTTTTATAAGGCCCTGATTTTATCTAGATTAGATTATGGCAGTGTAGCATATTGTTCGTCCCGTAAGTCAGTGCTTGTTAAACTTGACAGTGTTACACCAGGGCTGTGTGAGGCTGGTGATGGGAGCCTTTCGGACGGGCCAAGTCGTCAGCTTTCTTGCCGAGGCTGGCGTACTTCCTTTACACCTGAGGCGGCAACAAGTACTGCTGACCTATGCTGCAACTATTCGACAGATGCCACTTCATCCAAGCTATCCATGTTTGTTTACCAATCCGAATCGCCGGCTGTATGATGCGCCCGCCCGAGCCACTCGGCCGGCGGGGATTCGCTTGGATGACTTATACCGTCAGTTCCGATTTCCTTCCGTCTCCTGTATCGTCCAAGTACCTAGCAAGGGCCCTCCGCGGATGGTCTCTCGCCCTGATATCATCCTGGATATGCACACCGGCCCCAAGTCGGACACGGAGTCCTCCGTCCATCGGAGGCTGTTCTTGTCCGTGGTGAGCCGGTATCCAGGATCAGGGCTTCTATTCACGGATGGTTCAAGGATAAACGAGAAAGTAGGCTGTGCATTTGAGGTTGAGAATCGTCGGTTTCTCTTTTCACTTCCCGAGGCTTGTGGCGTGTACACAGCGGAGCTCTATGCCATATTCAAGGCTCTGCGGTACACGTTATCAGACGATCACCAGCACTTTCTTGTGTGTACTGACTCTCTGTGTGCGTTGCAAGCGCTCGATGTGTGTTTCCCGAAGCACCCGTTGGTCCAGCGTTCGCACGACCTGCTCGTCAGTTCGTGTAAACGCTGGAACCGGGGTAACCTTTGTGTGGCTTCCTAGCTACATGGGTATTGCGGGAAACGAGCTTTCTGATCAGGCGGCGAGAGAGGCAGTCGCACTGCCCTCGCTACCGTATAAGGCGCTTGCTAGTGATGTGCGCTCTCAGTTGCGGCATTCGATCATGTCGCATTGGGATGAAGCGTGGCGTGTCACGCCTCCACCCAACAAACTGAGAGGCATCAAGGAGACAACGAAGGTGTGGAAATCTTCCTTCCGATCTCTCCGACTCCGGATCGGCCATGGGATTGCTACGCACTTCCACTTGCTAAAGAGAGAAGATCCCACTGTGTGTACTTGCGGTGCCCACCTAACTGTGTGTGTCCCCCAGGGGCTCACTTCTAGTGGGCGTGTGTTGGCGACCACGGGGCTCCATCTGAGTCCGCCATTGCTTCCACTTACTTGTGCCGGGCTCCTCTCCGTCTTCTTTCCTGTCGACCTCACTTGGTCAACTCTTGTTCTCTTCCGACCCCGACGGTATTAGGGTATCCGAGGCCTAGGAAGTCCCTTCCTAGCCCGCCTTAATTGGCCCTTGTCTCATCTTTCCTGACACCCTCCTTCTGTGAGGGGTCAGCCTTCTTTTTCTTTTCCTTTTACCACCTGCCTTGTGCTCAAGGCCCTTAAGGAGGCAGGGTGTATGTAGCCCCACCACTTCTGGTGCACCCTATGTAATGCTACACCCTCAGGGGCTCACGGCTGGTGAGTTCGGGAGTTGGCGACTCCGAGGGATTCCTGAGCTGGGTCCGTTTTCCCCTTTTGTCCCTTACCTTTCGGGCGGACCCTCTCCTCTCTCCCCTCTCCTCTTTTCGTTATATTTCCTTTCTCTTTAAGATTCCCGCACTGTTTTTGTTACTTGGTTCACCGTGTATCTAAATTCCCTTTTAGCGTTTTTTAAAGGTATTTTTAATCTACGTTGCATTTTGTAAGTTTTTTCGATCTAAATTACATCTCGCGATTGTTTTCAACTTCAATTGCATTTTGTAAAGATTGGCAATCTAAATTGCTTTTTGGTAAGTCTATCAATGCAGGTAGCCGGGCCTTTTAGTGAGAATTTTGAATTTCAATTGCATTTTGTAAGAATTTTCAACCAACGCCGCATTTCGCACGAATTTTGAATCTAAATTGCATTTTGTTTGGTGGGCAATTTGCACATATTTTGATTCTCAATTGCATTTTGTGGGTCTTTTGAATCTAAATTACATTTTGTCAAGTATTTTCAGTCTAAATTGCATTTTGTAAGTATTGTCAATCCACATGAGTCAGAATCACCGTACATTTTGTAAGCATTTTCAATTTCAATTGCATTTTGTAAGTATTTTGAATTTCGATTGCACTTTGTGAATAATTGGGATTGGAACTTGGATAGGGCCTATTTCAATCTGAATTGCATTGTGTATTTTCAATTTCAATTGCATTTTGTAAGTATTTTGAACCTCAATTGCATTTTGTACGTATTTTCGATCTCATTTGCATTTTGTAAGTATTTTTAAATTCAGTTGCATTTTGTAAGTATTTCGACGCTACATTGCATTTTGTATGTATTTTGAATCTAGCCTACGTTTTGTGGGTCTTTTTCAATCTATTCTTTTTGTGTCTCTTTTCGTTCTAAATTCCCTTTTGTAAGACCATATTGTGAGTTGTTTCCATGTGAGTTCCTTTTTGTACGTATTTTCCGTCTCAGATAATTTTGTTTTGGTTTCCATTTCTTTATCATTTTCGCTATCACCCAGATCATTAGGGGCCGATAACCTCGATGTTAGGCCCCCTTAAAACAACAATTATCATCATCATCATCATGTTTTATTGTTTTATCATCCTCTTTTTGTTTTACTTCTTTTATCCAAATAAGGCATAATTGTTGGGGCTCACTGTCTGTTTTATATAATGCCTTTTCGTTGTTATCCCCTGGCAGTTTGCTGGTTTTAATTTCGTTTCCATTTCATGTCATTTAATTTCATTAGGGACCGATAACCTAGTAGTCAAGCCCCTTAAAACAGGAATTATCATCATCATAATCATCATTCAGAATGAGAGAGGGAAGATGAAGAACATTATGGTACCAGCGTTAATCTGATCGGACAAGATCGTTGCAGTGTTACTAGTTTTCTCGGAATTTCGGAAGAAGTTTCGAATTTTGTTTACATTGTTACATTCTCAGCTCATCTTTCACTATCACCCAAATCGTTAGAGGCCGATAACCTAGATGTTAGGCCCCTTAAAACAACTATTATCATCATCATTGAATATTGTATGAAATGGCAGAAAATCAGAAGGTCTTAATAATATCATCTTAGTTTGTGTAGTGCTCCGTTTTAACCAGAAATTTTAAAGATCTTTCCCCCAGGCGCTCAAGACTAGTTGACGTGGCTTAGCGACCTTTCATGGCTCTCCTACCTTCCAAGTCCCTCAACCCGCATTCTTCGAGGGTTGAGGGCATTTCTTTTCCTCCTGTCCTTTATTTGCCTTATTCTCCTTTAGTTTTCCCTTTTGTTCTTCTAGTATGTAGGTTAGTAGTTAGTTTTATGTTTGCATTTCATTTTCATCATCACGATCACCCAAACCATCCATCAGGGGCCGTTAACCTAGATGTTAGGCCCCTTAAATTAACAATTATCATCATCGTCATCTTCTCCTCCTGTCCTTTGTTTACCTTACTATTCTCTTTGTCTTTTGGTATGTACGTCCGTAGTTGGTTTTAGTAATATTTTCATTTTTAGTATCACCGAAACCACAAGGGCCGATAACATCGATTTTCTTCCTTATAGAGTAAAGAAAGGCAGTTTATGACGTCACAGATGAAAAGAAATGAAGGTCCTATTACAGTAAAAGTAGGACAGCCTTGCCGTTCGAACTGTTGATAGAAGAAGGGCAGGGATATCGTTCGCATATGGCCTCGTGTATTTAGGTAAGTGTAAAATGTGTCCGATAAGCTGAGTTATTGTGCGTGTATTTGTAACACAGGTAGGAATTGGGGAAGTAGACTGACGCAGCCTCAAGTTAAGCACCGTCCTGACAGTTTGCCTAGAGTACAATTGGAAAACCACTTCCAGGCCCCCCAGGGGCTCAGATCTAGAGGGATGTGGGTTGGTGACCACGGGCCCCAGCTGAGTCCAGCATTGCTTTCACTTACTTGTGCCGGGCTCCTCTCCGTCTTCCTTCCTGTCGAACTCACTTGGTCAACTCTTGTTCTCTTCCGACCCCGACAGTATTAGGGTATCCGAGGCCTAGGGAGTCTCTTCCTTTCCCGCCTTAATTGGCCCTTGTCTTATCTTTTCTGATACCCTCCTTCTGCGAGGGGTCAGTCTTCTTTTTCTTTTCATGTTATCTCCTGCCTTCTACTCAAGGCTCTCAAGGAGGCAGGGTGTATGTAGCCCCACCACTTCTGGTGCATCCTGGATATTGCTACACCCTCAGGGACTCACGGCTGGCGACCCCGAGGGATTCCTGAGCTAGGTCCGGTTTTCCCCCTTTTATCCATTACCTCTGGGGCGGACCCTCTCCTCTTTCACTTTCCTATCTGCCTTTCATGGCTCTCCTTCCTTCCAAGTCCCTCAATCCGCATTCTTCGAGGGTTGAAGGCATTTCTTTTCCTCCTGTCCTTTATTTGCCTTATTCTCATTTTGTTTTCCATTTTTTTCTTCTAGTCTATAAGTTAATTGTAGTTATAGTTAACATTTCATTTTCATCTTCACGATCAGCCAAACCATTAGGGGCCGATAACCTAGATGTTAGACCCCTTAAAACAATAATTATCATCATATCCACTTCCAGGATGACTGAGTCGTGAATCGAACCCACGTCTTCTTAGTTCTGCCTTACGATGCCCTCGGCCAAGAATTGAACCGCCAAGAATGCTGATCACTGCGCTACAGTAGTTGAATAACAGACTACTCTCACATTTTACCTTTCCAACTAATGATGGACCTTTAATTACGTTTAATAACTTTTCCATTGAATATCCAATATTTTGAACTCTATCTCCATTAATTATTTTTCCAGATGTGGCAATACTGGTTGGCTGATTGCCAGCTGGTTTCCGCTTAATATATTCCAGCGATGTTTAATGAAGCATGAAACACTCAAGATATGAAAACGCATTTAAAATGATGGGACACGAGTCTCATAAGCACTGTTCCCTGGGGCTCACGACTATTGTTAAGTGGATTGGCAACCGCGGGACCGCAGCTGAGTCCGGCATTGCTACCACTTACTTGTGCCAGGCTCTGTTTCATCTTTCCTGTCGACCTGCCTTGATCAACTCTTGTTCTCTTGTTCTTGCTCATTTTGAACAAACAATATTTCGGAATTTGGCGAGGATAATTTTTCTTCCTGTGGTGAAATTAATTTCTGCTAAATGTGTGGAGTGAATGTTTGTATTTGCATTTCTTTGGTTGTTGACTTTACTAATTATTGTTACGGCTGTGAGTTAGTTTTGTCGCCTCGCCGCGTTGGGTCACAGCTGCCCCAGGCTGTGTGTGCTCTGCCTCAGTGTATTACGTGCGCGTTACGCAACGGGCTGCGAAGTGAAAGGGATGGTCCAGAATATTCATGACCCAGCCAGTGAAGGAAATCTCAAGAAGCCGTGTGTCCTGGACGATTCTAGAATTCATTGAGTCACCAGCCTGCTATATAAGCGGCCTCAACAGGGAGGGGACAGAGTTTCTGTGGGTGTGTGTTTCTGAGCTAGTGCGTGTTTTTTTCCTGAGCGACAGAGGTGTGGTGACGAAGTGCCGTGCGGGTTACGAAATCCAGTGACATTGTTTCCCCAGCTTCTGGACAGCGAAACAGCGTGTAGCAAGTTATCGTAAGTAACTGTAGTTTGTGTACATGAGGAAGAGGTGCAGGTAGCTTCTGTCAAGGCCACCGGACTCATTAAGACGGTTTAACTTCTGTGGTTTGTTGACAAGTGAAAGGGGCAAGAGCGCTCAAGGAAGAGACTTGCGGAAACTGGAGTAAGGTTCTAATTGCTTGTATTTGCTGATGAGTAGTGTATCTTTCTGGCTGCAATAAAATTAATTATTTCTTTAAAGGAACATCCTGTGTTGTGCTTTCTACCCACCGTAATCCAGTTAACAAAAGTGCCACTAGGGGGAGGCACGTAACATTATTAATATTGTAGCTTTCTTTTTTTGAAACATAAATATCAACTCGATTGTTTGTAAAATTTGACTCAAATTAGTAGGCCATTTTATAAAGTTACAAATTGTCCCCGGCATGCCCTCCAGGGGCTCACACTTTGTGGGCGTGGGTTGGCGACCACGGGGCCCTAGCTGAGTCCGGCATTGCTTCCACTTACTTGTGCCGGGCTCCTCTCTGTCTTCTTTCCTGTCGACCTCACTTGGTCAACTCTTGTTCTCTTCTGACACCGACGGTATTAGGGTATCCGAGGCCTAGGGAGTCTCTTCCTTTCCCTCCTTAATTGGCCCTTGTCTCATCTTTTCTGATTCCCTCCTTCTGCGGGGGGTCAGCCTTCTTTTTATTTTCCTTTCACCTACTGCCTTGTGCTCTAGGCCCTTAAGGAGGCAGGGTGTATGTAGCCCCACCACTTCTGGTGCACCGTAGATAATGCTACACCCTCAGGGGCTCACGGCTGGTGAGTTCGGGAGTTGGCGACCCCGAGGGATTCCTGAGCTGGGTCCGTTTCCCCCTTTTGTCCCTTACCTTTGGGGCGGACCCTCTCCTCTTTCACTTTCCTATATGCCTTTCATGGCTCTCCTTCCTTCCAAGTCCCTCAATCCGCCTTCTCCGAGGGTTGAGGGCATTTCTTTTCCTCCTGTCCTTTATTTGCCTTATTCTCCTTTAGTTTTCCATTTCTTCTTCTAGTATGTAGGTTAGTAGTTAGTTTTAGTTTTAAGTTCGCTTTTCATTTTCATCTTCACGATCACCTAAACCATCAGGGGCCGATAACCTAGATGTTAGGCCCCTTAAAACAAAAATTATCATCATCATATACTTTTATTGCAACAAACTTTTTCAGAACAGCTCCATTGTTGCCTGCCATATATCACCTAACAACACCTGATCCCCATGGCAACCTTGCCATGTCAAGGAATCTTGACCTCACACACACAGGTCAAAGCCACCTGATACAACACCACTGGCTACCCACGACTAAAGAATCCTAGACCAGAGAGCATACAAGACTCTCCATGGCGGCCTACCAACAAATGGCCATGGCTGGCAACCTGATAGAACGAAAAAAAAAATACAACCAACTGCACAAGGCAAAAAACCTAAAGGTGAGTCATTGTAGGGTTACAGGGTCTCTTCCTATCCCGCCTTAATTGGCCCTTGTCTCATCTTTTCTGATCCCTCATTTTTCAAATATTCAAAATTCAACGCCAAATCAATACTCAATTTTATATAAATAGGACATGTTTCGGCCTTCAATGAGGCCATCTTCAGCTAAATAATGAGAATCAATTAAGAATTAAGCTAAACTATTATAAATGTACTTAAATCTAATAACAAAAGAAATATTAATGTTAAAATTGAATAAAATGAATAAATATTAAAATGGATATCCTTACTAATCAAATTAAATAAAATGAAAATAAAATACTTGTCATTTTTCTTTTCTTTTCAAAATGTAGTTAAAAAAACGAGAAAAAATTATTGGCGAAGATAAACAAATATTAAACTATTATAATAATTCTTATAAAAATAATACACTTAAAATAATTTAAAAATAAAGTTTTGCAACCAATAATTAATATAGATCAGTGATAAATGAATAAGCAAATAGTTAAATGCTTAAATGACTAAGCAAATCTTTTTATCTTCGACACGAAGTTAAAAATTCCGACAAGGTACCACTCATTGAATATGCCGACATGAACGTAGTTAAGTGCTTGAATTAGTAAGTAAATAAATCAGTGCTTGAAATGAACAAGGTGATCTTCCCTCAATACGGAGTTTAAAATTTTGAATATGTGCCAATCAGTAATTGTGTTGACATGAAAGTACCCTGCTAAGAAAAATAAATATGTCAGAGAAAGATTTTATGTAAATAAATAACATATTAATAGATATATGATTGTGGTAAAGATCTACATTTATATTTAATTATAACATGCCTTGATGTAAGGGAACGAAGGATTGGTACAAAAATGTTAGATAAATGCTTGTTTCGGAATAGGTGAACAATTTGATATTTATCAAACGTGATGATAGTAAGATATCTGTAGTTGAGAAACGGCATTAATAAACTTCTCTTTATCTGTCAAATGTTGTTAGGTTGTATATACTGTATATCTTCTTGCGTGCAAATGTCTGTGATTTGTAAGGATATCCATTGTAATATTTATTCATTTTATTCAATTTTAACATTAATATTTTTTTCTTTTTAGATTTAAGTACATTTATAATAGTCTAGCTTAATACTTAATTGATTCTTATTACTTAGCTGAAGATGGCCTCATTGAAGACCGAAACATGTCCTATTTATATAGAATATACAGTATATAAATTGAGTATTGATTTGGCGTATAATTTTGAATATTTGATTAACTTCTGTTCAATACGGATTTTAAAAACATTTGTTTTAGTGGCAAATGTATTCGCATTTTATGATCCCTCATTCTTCGAGGATCAGCATTCTTTTTCTTTTCATTATACTGTAGTTCCTTTTCTGTTTAAGATTCCCGCCCTGTTTTTTGAATTTGCTCCCCGTGTCTCTAAATTACATTTTGTGAGTATTTTGAATCTCTACCACATTTTGTATGTATTTTCAATCTACATTCCATTTTGTAAATATTTTCGATCTAAACTCCAATTTATAAGTATTTTCAATCTAAATTGCTTATTGTAAGTTTTTGGATAGCGGGCCGACATAGTGTTAGTACTTTGAATCTAAATTACATTTTGTAAGTATTTTCAACTTCAGTTGCATTTTTTAAGTATTTTGAATATCAATTGCATTGTGTTTTGAATCTGGTATGGCATTTTAAATCTAAATTTCAATGTGGATTTTCAATTTGAATTGCATTTTGTAAGTATTTTGAATTTCAATTGCATTTTGTATTTCGAATCTACATTGCCTATTGTAGGCCTAAGTATTTTTAACCTAAACTACATTTTGTGCGTATTTTTCAATCTAAATTCGTTTTGTGAGTATTTTCCTTCTAAATTCCATGTTGAAAGTATTTCCACTCTATATTTTGTGAGTCGCTTCAATCTAAGTTCCGTTTTGTAAGTATTTTCAGTCTCACTTAATTTTCGTTTTGGGTTAAATTTCATTGTCATTTTCGCTATCACCCAGACCATTAGAGGCCGATAACCTAGATGTTTGTTCCCTTAAAACAACAATTATCATCATCATCATGAACATCATCATCATCATCATCATCATCATCATCATCATCATATCATTTGACCCTCAGCCAGTGTGAGAATATTCCACCGTGTCGGTCTCACGGCGCGCGAGCCACCGTGATGGGATTAGCCTTGGTGTAGGAACAGTCATAAATATGTTCGTGGCCTTATCAACGTTTATTGAGCAACACCGTCTGGCTTCCGGAAGGCATTGCGCAGTATAGGCTAAGTCGAGTCTTCCCATTTTTATTATCTTTCTTGAATTCTTGATTGTGCTTTAACTTCATAGGGAGTACCCCTCCCCTCGTCATCCGGGAGAGTGGTTACTTCTTGAACTAATTCTTGTACAAGTGTTAATGTTTCTGTAAACCAAATATTATAAGATGATCTCCTTGACCTAGGCTGCTAGATTAATGTTTTAATGAAACAAAACAAAAATAAATAGAAAAAATGGTATCTTTAATTTGTATCATCCTAGTTTTCTTTACGTTTTATTTTAATTGTTTACTATTTTTAATTGCTTGATAATGCTTAATATGACTCTAAATTTTGAAAATAAATAAGCTTATAAAAAATGCATTTTCTAATAATTTTACCATCTTAATAGTAAAATTAAAAAAGTAATTATGAGCATTGAAATGTTAAAGAAAACAAAAATTAAAATTAATAATAATTATAATTAGGCTAAAATAATTAAATGTGAATAAATACAAATAAAATATATTTATGATGATGATAATTGTTGTTTTAAGGGGCCTAACATCTAGGTTATCGGCCCCTAATGATCTGGGTGATAGCGAAAATGATAATGAAATGGAAACCAGAACGAAAATTAAGTGAGACGGAAAATACTTAAAAGGAACTCAGATTGAAACAACTCACAAAATGTTCTGACAAAAGGGAATTTAGAACGAAAAAATGCACAAAAAGAATAGATTGAAAAAGACCCACAAAACGTAGGCTAGATTCAAAATACGTACAAAATGCAATGTAGCGTCGAAATACTTACAAAATGCAACTGAAATTCAAAATACTTACATGATGCAAATGAGATCGAAAATACGTACACGTTCAAAATACTTACAAAATGCAATTGAAATTGAAAATACACAATGCAATTCAGATTGAAAGATCCCAATTCCAATCCAAATTATTCACAAAGTGCAATTGAAATTCAAAATACTTACAAAATGCAATTTAAATTGAAAATGTTTACAAAATGCACGGTAGATTCAAACGACTCCGTGGATTGACAATACTTACAAAATGCAATTTAGATTGAAAATACATGACAAAATGTAATTTAGATTCAAAATACCGACAAAATGCGATTGAGAATCAAAATATTTGCTAAATGCCCACCAAACAAAATGCAATTTAGATTTAAAATTCTTGCGAAGTGCGGGTTTGGTTGAAAATACTTACAAAATGCAATTGAAATTCAAAATTCTCACAAAGGTCCCTCTCCCATATTGAAAGACGTACTAAAAAGCAATTTAGATTGTCAATTTTTACAAAATGCAATTGAGGTTGAAAACAATCGCGAGATGTAATTTAGATCGAAAAAAGTTACAAAATGCAACGTAGATTAAAAATACCTACAAAAAATCGCTAAAGATGTTAGGCCCCTTAAAACAACAATTATCATCATCATCATCATCATCAAAAAATCGCTAAAAGGGAATTTAGATACACGGGGAACCAAGTAACAAAAACAGTGCGGGAATCTTAAAAAGAAAAGGAAATATAATGAAAAGAGGAGAGGAGACGGGAGAAAGGAGAGGGTCCACCCCAAAAAATATATTTACTACTGAACTATTTTGCCCTATAAAGGGTTAAGTTTAACTAAGGTTTCGGTTGAAAAATGCAATTCTCTCTTTTCTGATGTTTTGGGTTTTCTGCATATTGAAATATCACAGGAAGTTAGTTTGGAACAAAAATGATGATCCGTTTCTGATACATGGGATTTTGAAGTTTGTCAATTTTGACAAACATCTATTAAAACTTTATTTATCTACCTTTGACAGCCTTTTCTTACGACTTTTATGCAAATAAGGTGCATTATCTCAGAAATACCCCAAGGGGCTCACATCTAGTGGGGCGTGGGTTGGCGACCACGGGGCCCCAGCTGAGTCCGTCATTGGTCCCACTTACTTGTGACGGGCTCCTCTCTGTTATCTTTTCTCTCGACCTCCCTTGGTCAACTCGTGTTCTTTTCCGACGGTTTTAGGATATTCGAGGCCTGGGGAGTCTCTTCCTTTCCCGCCTTAATTGGCCCTTGTCTCATCTTTTCTGATACCCTCTTTCTGCGAGGGGTCAGCCTTCTTTTTCTATTCATGTTATCTCCTGCCATCTGCTCAAAGCCCTCAAGGAGGCAGGGTGTATGTAGCCCCACCACTTCTGGTGCACCCTGGATATTGCTACACCCTCAGGGGCTGTTGGCGACCCCGAGGGATTGCTGAGCTGGGTCCTGTTTTCCCCCTTTTATCCATTAACCTCTGGGGTGGACCCTCTCCTCTATCACTTTCCTGTCTGCCTTTCCTGTCTCTCCTTTTATTCCAAGTCCCTTAATTCTCATTCTTCGAGGATTGAGGGCATTTCCTTTCCTCCTGACTCTTGTTTCCCTTATTCTTATTTTTGTTTTCTATTTACTCTTGTCTGGCTGCGTGGCTCAGGGGTAACGTTCTCGCTTACTGAGCCCAAGGTTGCAGGTTCGAAACCTGGCGCAGTCAGCTGGCATTTGAGGGTGCGCAAATGCGAGGGAGCCGTGTCAGTAGATTTACTGGCACGTTAAAGATCCCCTTCGGGGCAAAATTCCGGCACCCCGGCGTCTCTAAAAGCCAGTGTAGTTAAAAGGGACGTAAAACCAATAACATTATTATTATCTATTTACTCTTCTAGTATGTATGTAGTTAGTTTTAGTTTTATGCGTGTGAAAATGTAAATGAAACCAAACCTAAAACTATCAGCCAAACCATTAGGGGTCGATAACCCAGAATATAGGGCCCTTAAAACAACAATTATCATAATTCCTGTCTTATCTAAAAAAATAGTCAAAATATAATAATAATAATAATAATAATAATAATAATATCGTATGGCCTCGGGTGCCTGGTGCAAGCTTTGCTAATTGACACCCAGAGGGTAGCTTGCATGTCGAATTTCGTCGTTCCTTTGAACGCTATGAAAGTCAAGGAGGTTAGATATCTAAACTCCTTGACACTACAGCGCTTTCAAGTAGAAAATGGAGGAAATTTGTGTTGGCGGAATATCCCGAGATTAATTTTGCCATTGAACACGGCCTACTGAATTCAAATGGGTTCTTTAACATGCCAACAACGTATGACATGAGTGTCGTGATTTTTGTCGCCTTTCAAAAATCACTTACCATGGCCAGGAGCGAACCTGCAATCTTGGGGTTGGTAGTCCGGCACTGTAACCACTCACTCACCGTGGCAAGCAATAGTCAAAATAATAAAATGAAATCATTCAGAAGAGGTCACAAAATCAACACGACAAATAAAATTTTAAAGATATCAAAAAATAAACAAAATTAATCAATAACAGTCTCCATTGTGAGTGAAATAAAATTTGACGTAGGTGGTATTTATTATCAGTGTCTAGAATCGTCGCCGATAGGAAGCGCTACCGATAACAACGTTATAATTAGTGCTACCGTTCTAAATTAGAAATTATTAGATTCACTAGACGCTAAATTTATGGATCAAAATGCTAAATATATATTTGTACCTCGAACTGTTGAGTATGATTAAACGAGCCAGTCGCTAGCCCCTACAGCACGGTAGCTGAAAACCTGACCACTTCTCCTTTACCTTATGCTGACACATCCTGTCACTGTAGGGCTGCGCGTTGCGTCAGAGAAATCTGATTTGTAGCGGGCGTCACACACGCGAAAGTCGTGGAAGTGAAAACCTACAGCGTGTAATGGTTCCAAATGTGACCACAGATTTATTTATTCATTTCATTTTATATCAGGAAGCTGGGTGTATGTGGCCCCACCACTTCTGGTGCACCCTGGATAATGCTACACCCTCAGGGGCTCACGGCTGGTGAGTTGGCGACCCCGAGGGATTCCTGAGCTGGGTCCGGTTTCCCCCTTTTGTCCATTACCTCTGGGGAGGACCCTCTCCTCTTTCACTTTCCTATCTGCCTTTCATGGCTCTCCTTCCTTCCTAGTCTCTCAATCCGCATTCTCCGAGGGTTGAGGGCATTTCTTTTCCTCCTCTCCTTTATTTGCTTTATTCTCCTTTTGTTTTCCATTTCTTCTTCTAGTATATAAGTTAGTAGTTAGTTTTAGTTATAGTTTACATTTTATTATCATCTTCACGATCACCCAAACTTTTGGGGGCCGATAACTTAGATGTTAGACCCCTTAAAACAAGAATTATCATCATCATCATTTTATATCAATCTATAGCAGTTTATTCAATAACAATCTAAAATTACATAAACATGACCAATTAACATTTATATATTCATAAGCAAATATATATTGTACTTTAATATCGTAACGGTTTGTCTCATTGTTACCTTCCTCAGTGGAGCAATTGGAAATCAAATCCAAAAACTACCATAAGGGAAGAGAGGATTGAGGAAGAACGAAAGAACAAGATCAGGAGCAAGGGATGACCCCATAAAATACACTTTTATTATTCAAAACAAAGATAAAGGTTCAAGATGGCAAAGTTTGAACAATTCTGGCACAACATTTTCAGAGAAAGGGGGAGCCCGTGGCTCATTTACAATAGTGGAGTTTAATTATTATTATTATTATTGATCACAAACAATCAACAGGTAAATAGCTCCGCGAGCTAGAGTATATCACTAGAAAAGCATGCTAATGTTTAGCAAACAAAAGGGAATGTTATAAAGCACAAAAGCAAAAAGGGTTAAACAACCAACTCCTCGTGGCGCATAAACTAATTGCAGCCAAGAGGAAATTGGAAAAGGACAAAATACCTATAATTCCAATAGTTACTGTAGTTAGTGGAAACAATTTGAACAGGAATCAAAAACATGGAGGCAGGAGGCACCCGTGGCCTCTAAAAAACGTATAATTAAGCGTAAATACAGAAGGAGAACAATAGTTGTGTTCAAAGTATACTAAACCTTTACCCAGCAGGGTGCTGATTAGAAGTTCAGCGGAGGAAAAACAAACCACACCTAAATTAAACAAAACCATAATTCTAAGCGTAAATTGACATGACCAGGTAACAATTACCTCGAGTAGGAAGTTTGCTGAGCGAACTGTACCCGCATTTAACAATTTAAAGGAATTATTAGAACAAACTTTATGCAAAGCATCCAAAGAAGTTTCGCCTTGAACACAACAAATGATAGGGATTTTTTTGTGCAATTAGCATGAAGTATTTGCAGTTGTTTTGTTAAGTGCAGAAAGCAATGCGAAAAAAATGGGGAAGGAAATGCCAAACATAGAACGCTCTTCGAGCAATGATACGCCAGCGACAAGTAATACATGCAGGAGGCGGCCGTGGCCTAAGCCTTAATGTTGAGTCCAGCTCAAAAATGAGAGCAATCTTAATTGCTTCAACAATAATAGTGTTTAAGAACAATTTTACTAATGATTGAAGGTCTAAGACCTCTTAAGGGGCAGATGACCTCGTAGTTCCGCCCCTTAAAACAACAATAACTAACTAACCTCTTAAAAAACTAGCAGGAAAACCCTAAAAATATGTACATTTTTCTCTGTTCAATGAATTAAGTAAGTTAACAACTTTCTAACTAGAGTGCCTTCATAATAAAACGTGACAAGGGATTTAGGCAAATATAAAATTATAAATCCTGAATTCCTGGGCACAGCTGGAAAATAAGAGTTAAGAAATAACAAAGGTTAAAAGGTGGGTTTATAACCACCTAGATATTTATGCAGAAATTAATTATGTGTTACATTCAACATGGGGTCGAGTCATAATAGACTAAGCCTCATAGGGAGAAGAATGTACAACAAACAAAAATTGAATTATCCTAAAGTGTTAGTAGCAGGAAAATGGGGATAGAGGACATATGAGGATTATAGTCTTGCCAACTTCTTTTTTCACTACGCGACGCGACACGGAAAGACAGTTAAACGAACACTGGTTGTAGCACTAAAAGTTTTGGTGGGAATATCATCTGTTGATTGTCACTGTTTAGAAAGTTAATAGTTCATTAACGAGAGTTTTATGATGATAGTTGAAGCAATTTTCAGTTTTTAGTAATGTTTACTGTAGGCAGAGGTGCCCAGTAAGACTGTTACTAGTGACGTCAAAAATTCAAACAGTAGGGGATGATAACTTACTTAGTTCATACTTCACATTAGCCATGCTATTCAATTACAGTTGACAAAAGCTAGATTCCCTCGAGGCCCAATTTGAATGCGTTAATAGAGCATATGGGGTGATCCCATGAAGTTTCCTGGGTTTGCAGTTTAAAAGATTACATGAAATTCCAACTATGGCTGGAACATAGTTATAGCATTTAGCAGTGAAATTCCCTCGGTGGAAATGATATCAAGACAAGTAAAATGTGCTTCTTCTAAAATGGGTAACTTACCTGATAAGTAAAATACGATGAGGCTTAAACAGCATCAAGCTGATAAAGATAATATGTCAATTACTTATCTTTTTATGTTGAGTTGCAGCAGCAGAGTGCGAGAAGCACCATTTGAACAAGATGCCGGACGAAATCACATGCCTCTGAGAGAGGTCTGAAAAGAGCGTGTTGGCTCTGTTAAAACTGACAGACGAGTGGACGAACACACGGAGAGCACAAACGGCGAGGCAAGGAAGGAGAGGGGAGGGGAAGGGGAAATGACGTATGAAATACCAACATCAGAAAAAATAAAGAATGTACATAGTTCAAATCTTAGGAAGAGCCCAAGAAAAGGGTGTAGTTTTCACGGAAGATGAAAAGAGCGAGACTGATGCCCTCTGCTTTAGATGTGTTGAACAAACTCTTGAGGCGAGAAAAATCCAATAGCTTCAGCGACCTGCCGCAAGGAGCACTGCAGAAATAGTTCGTTATTGTTGTTTTAAGGGACGGAACTACGAGGTCATCTGCCCTGCACTGCAGAAAGATGTTATACAAAGAGGAAGCATCGCAAATCTGGAACATACTTTCAGAAAACACAAGAGGATGTACAAAAGAAAAAAAAGAAACAAGTGTGTTAGTGGTTTGCATGGAAAGAAAGAAAATCAAAGAAACCAAATGTGGGTGAAATTACTAAAAAGTGAACGTATACTCAGAAGGAATATACCACTCAGCGTAATTTAGGACATGAAAAGGTGCAAGAACTTGTACTTAATATAAATTTGTTATCAACAATTCTAAAAATACTCTTCGTCCAGAAGCTTTACACATTGACATTATAAAACACAGATCTGTTGCACAATGTGTTAAATAAGAAAACATGAAAAATATAGGTAAGTCTTGATAAAAACAGCGGGTAATGGAAGAGATGTGGATGTGAAACTATATCAATGGAAATAGCAATATCATTACCTCGTAACACTTTTTCCATCGTTTTCATTCCATTATTTCTCCATTACTTCGCAAACACATACCAAACAATCAGTTCTCACTTAGCTATTTCCACTGATATACAGTATATACCAGCCGTGAGCCATTGTGGGTGTAGAACTATACAGTGTGCACCAGACGTGATCAGGAAAGTTGAGACAAGGGTCAATTAAGGGTGGAAAATGAAAGACTCCCTACGCCTCGGATACCCTAATACCATCGGGGTCGGAAGAAATCAAGTGTTGACCAAGGGAGGCCGACAGGAAAGATAACTGAAAAGAGCCCGGCACAAGTAAGTGGATGCAATGCCGGACTCAGTTAGGGTCCCGTGGTCGCCAACCCACGTCCCACAAGTTTTGAGACCCTGGAGATCTGCTAATTAATACCCTCATTACAAAATGAATTGAAATGTACGCTTTGGAGACGACACAGCCCACGTTAGTACTCGATTTCATATCATTCCTTACATGGATGCCCAAGTATTTGCACGAGTCTTCTTCTACAAGTATTTCCGACCCGATATTATATTGAAAATCATGCCTTCGACCTCTCCCTATTCTCATGGGACTACATTTACTCGAATTTATCTTCATTTTGTTATCAACTGCCCATTTATGAACCAGATTGAGACCAGTTTGTAACTGAGGGGTGTCTTGTGAGCTATGTATGAATAGACAATCATCCGCCAGCAATCGGCAGTCAGGGTGTAGGGAGTCCCATCATCCATGTAAGATGTCAGGGCGACACAATGGCTCATCGAATATGATCGATAAAGTGCGACCAATGTCGATGGGCGAAAGTGAGGCGAGTGCGTGTCAGTCACCTACACACGTCCGACTGGTGGACACACTAACAATCACAGCGCGGTGGTCTACTGCTGACACGCGACTGGTTACCGACCCGGGGGAATCCTGAGCTGGCTCCCGCTTTTTCCTTTTCCAGTAATTTTGGGGCGAATGCTCTTCCCTTCATCCCCCAGGGGCTCACATCTAGTGGGACGTGGGTTGGCGACCATGGGACCCCAGCTGAGTTCGGCATTACTTGCACGTATTTGTGCCGGGCTCCTCTCTGTCATCTTTCCTATCGACCTCTTTTGGTCAACTCTTGTTCTTTTCCGACTCCCACGGTATTAGGTATCCGAGGCCTAGGGAGCCTTTTACTTTCCCGCCTTAATTGGCCTTGACTCATCTCTCCTGATACCCTCATTCTTCGAGGGGTCAGACCTCTTCTGTTCTCTTCCTATCTCCTGCCTTCTACTGAAGGCCCTGCCTCCTTGAGGGCCTTGAGCAGAAGGCAGGAGATACAATGAAAAGCAACAGAAAGCTGACTCCTCGAAGAATGAGGGTATCAGGAAAGATGAGACAAGGGCCAATTAAGCCGGGAAAGTGAAAGACTCTCTAGACTCGGATACCCTAATACCGTCGGGGTCGGAAGAAAACAAGTGTTGACAAAGGTAGGCCGACAGGAAAGATAACTGAAAGGAGCCCGGCACAAGTAAGTGGGAGCAATGACGGACTCAGCTGGGGTCCCATGGTCGCCAACCCACGTCCCACAAGTGGTGAACCCCTGGGGTCCTTAAAAGAACAATCAGCAGAATGATTAAGTCTTGCCTATTGCTCCCTGAACGCAATGGAACGGTCGACCTGAATTGGGATTGCTGCGTCGAGTCACATGGACTGAACTGGAGTCCGGGGGTCGCGAGTCCAAAAGGCGAACACACTTGTCTACAGCTACAGCTCACTTGTCAGTGGAAATGAAGGGATGACGCTACACCCCCGCGAGGTTACAACACGTGGGTCCGGACTGCCTGCTTATCGATTGGATGCGCGTGGTAGCAGCTGGGATGTCAACCTCAGAGCCTTAAAGCCGACCTCCTCATGTATTCATTAAGTCGAAGATTAATTTCTCTAATTTTAAGGCTGGAGTGAACAAACAAGAGAGATATACTGCAGAGTTACTGTGGTCACCGATGTAAAGCTGGTTTAAGAACCATCATTTTACCGCGGTAAGTGGAAAAACAAATAACGGATCGCACAGTTGAAACCTGACGAAATCTCTAATATCTATAGTAATATAATAAAGCTGAAGAGCTTGTTTGTTTGTGTGTTTAAACGTGCTAATCTCTGGAACTACCAGTGGGATTTGAAAAATTATTTTTGTATATGATAGCCAGATTCAAGAGGAATAGTTTGGTCTATATAGCATTAGACTACACCTAACAGGTAACCGTAAATAAGGATTTTTGTTCAGTAAGTCGGAAGAACAAGCACTCCCGAACAGCTTTATCCGCGTGCGCTGGCGTTATGGTTAGTGATACGTACACCGCTTTACCGATCTGAACCAAAATTTGTATACTTACCCTATGGAACCCAGATGGTAACACTGTCCACTTCATGGTGTAACTACAATGGTGAGGCGGATCGCTCCCTCTCTCTCGTGCGGATGACGTCACAACGGGGGCAGCCGTGACTTGTGGCTAAAGGCGGGAGTCAGGCGCGTGAATCCGCAGTCGATTGAAATAATGATGTTAATGTCGACAGGTGTGTACGTTGCTAGTGAAAGTATTGTATTTCAATCTCTGTCAACGGCATAATAAGGAATGTGTCTTCAATCATCCAAGCAACGGTTCCTTAAAGGTGTTTGTGTTTGCAAACCTTCCTCATTTATTGAAACTTGTGAGAAATCATTTGTTAGATTTGTCCGTAATTAGATCAAGGATGTGTACTGCTCAATGGGAAAAAGGTGAGCAAGGAATGTTTTGGAACTACTAATTTCTATGTCTTCTTCTGAACTCACTATTGCGCACAAAATTAGCAGATATAATTTAGACTTAAAGGGATCAGAGAGACAAAAATTTCGGCCTGCAGCTCAAGTACTATCAAACCAGGTATCAAAGGCTCTTGAATGGTGTGGAGGGAAAGGTTTGCTGAAAAACATTGACTGAGAAGAAGCTGCTAGATGTATAAAATTAATGAATGACTTACTCCTGACTTACTCACTGCTAAAAACAAATTTGGGAGTCATTCTGAAAGCCCCCAGGGGATCACAACTTGTGGGACGTGGGTTGGTGACCACGGGACCCCAGCTGAGTCCGGCATTGCTTCCACTTACTTGTGCCGGGCTCCGCTCCATCTTCTTTCCTGTCGACCTCTCTTGGTCAACTCTTGTTCTCTTCCGACCCCGACGGATTTCCGAGGCCTAGGGAGTCTCTTCCTTTTCCGCCTTAATTGACCCTTGTCTCATCTTTCCTGATACCCTCCTTCTGCGAGGGGTCAGCCTTCTTTTTCTTTTCATGTTCTCTCCTGCCTTCTGCTCAAGGCCCTCAAGGAGGCAGGGTGTGTGTAGCCCCACCACTTCAGGTGCATCCTGGATATTGCTACACCCTCAGGGGCTTACGGCTGGTGAGTTCGGGAGTTGGCGATCCCGAGGGATTCCTGAGCTGGGACCGTTTTGTCCCCTTTTACCACTGACTTTGGGATGGGCCCTCTCCTCTTTCCTATCTGCCTTTCATGGCTCTCCTTCCTTCCAAGTCCCTCAATCCTCATTATTCTTGGGTTGAGGGCATTTCGTTTCTTCCTGTCTTTTATTTGCCTTATCCTTTGTTTGTTTACCATTTCTTCTTCTAATATGTAAGACTAGTTTGTATTAGTTATAGTTTTCATTCTCATCTCATCTTTCACTATCACCCAAACCATTAGGGGCCGATAACTTAGATGTTAGACCCCTTAAAACAACAATTATTATCATCATCATCATCATTCTGAAAGAAATGCATTTGGTACTGATTTAGACAAGCGAATCATTGTGCTAAATAATGTCAATGAGTTGATAACGTCCATGAAAGTTGACCGACATAAAGCCTTACTCCCATTTCGAAAAGGAATTCTACTCGGCAACACGTATCTAGTTAACCTTTTTAGATGCTTGAAGCCGATGTACCAAGTCGAGTACATAATAACTTATCGTCTAAATCAAAATATTTTGGAGAACCTTCTCACATATATTAGAGGAATGGGAGGCTCCAATGATCACCCAAATCCTCTGGATATTAAATAAACTGTATATTGAGATGGTACATTTTGGATAAGCCCTCTGCTTCAGTGTTTACTTTAAATATAAATACAGAGGAGGATATTGACGAAAAGTGTCTGATTAAACCAGTGGAAACAGAAACTGAAAGGCCTACCTGTTTCTCGCAGACAGCGTTAGTGAATGTTGCCAAACATATTCCTGATATCGTGGATGCTCCTGACTAAGAAAAACTAGATTCCAGTTTATTTATTGAATCAAATTACGAAACTGCGGAAATGAATATGAGTTTGTTTAAAATGACTGATCATCAGAATGAATTGTTGGATGAATTTGATGTCTCAGATTTTAAAGATGAAATGAACCATGAAGGTTTAAAATACAGTACAGGATATGTAGCACATATATTCAGGGATAAGTACAAAAATTTGCGAACATTATCTCAAGAACATTGGTTGGTTCCTCAGTTTAGGCGCTGCGACAACGCGGTCATGTAGTCCCGTGTACTTTGTATCTCAAGAATATTAGCCCAGTAATGAAGGCCCAGAATGGCTCCAGTTTATTTCAAGGGGAAATCGTTTGTATCCCTCTAATGAACATATGGAAGTTGAAACAACACTGGAAGCTGAGTTTCATAAATTTCATGACATTTCGCTATCAAATGATATGTTTATATTCAATGAAGTAACCAGCAGGACCTTGAAAAAATTGTCTCATATTAATATTGCATATGAGGTTATTCACCGTTTAGATCGAACAGAAACAGAAAAATAAGTTTCGGCAATTCACAGAGAAAATTGAATCGCAAAATGTGGTAAATTCATCAATGTAAGAATATAGTTGATCTCGTTATTGGACTATTAATATTATTTAGAGGTACGGCGCATTCATAATTACCAACATTATTATCAGTGTTTACAATACAAAGTATGTTGAGTGTTATAATACATTTTATTTATTAATTATGCCTTCAACTTAAGACCAGAGCCGTGTCAAATACATGTACTTCGTGCTGTGTCACCGAACGCAATGCCCCCGTTGTGACGTCATCCGCACAAGAGAGAGGGAGCGATCCGCCTCACCATTGTAGTTACACCATGGTCCACTTTAAATTTATGACAGACCAGTCCATTCCCAGCATTTAGGCCATTTGGCACAAATCTACATCTTTTCACCGATCTGAACCAAAATTTGTATACTTACCTTTTGGAACCCTGCGAGTAACAGTGTTTACATGAAATTTCGGACAGACCACTCCATTCCCTGTTCCCCTATTCATTATTATCATTACCGGAAAATGACCTGAATGTTACGTCCATTATACTGTAGCCTACTACTTATCACCTCCACTACAACCACCACCACCACCACCACCACCACAAAAAGTTATATTTTTAAAATATTTTATTATGTTAGTTTAAGTATCATGTGCCAGTTCTGTAGTAGTATTCATTGTCATCCATAAAACAAATAAATCCACCGGGCGAAGCCGGGCACTACTGCTAGTAGAGTATAATCCGTATAATAATAATATCGTATGGCCTCGGGTGCCTGGTGCAAGCTTTGTTAATTGACACCCAGAGGGTAGCTTGCATGTCGAATTTCGTCGTTCCTTTGAACGCTATGAAAGTCAAGGAGGTTAGATATCTAAACTCCTTGACACTACAGCGCTTTGAAGTAGAGAATGGAGGAACTTTGTGTTGGCGGAAAATCCCGAGATTAATTTTGCCATTGAACACGGCCTACTGAATTCAAATGGGTCCTTTAACATGCCAACAACGTATGACATGAGTATCGTGATTTTTGTCGCCTTCAAAAATCACTTACCATGGCCAGGGACGAACCTGCAATCTTGGGGTTGGTAGTCCGACACTATAACCACTCATTCACCGTGGCAAGCAGTATAATCCGTGTAATGATGTTATGAGAATTAATAGTTGAGTTTGTGTTTGCCCCCGCATATTTTCGTTTATTAGTGTAATCGTAATTAATGTTTTTCAGTTGGTCATCCATTTTAACTGATTGACTTAAGAAGAAACCTTTGTTTGCAGATGACACTCAAACTTATATTATCCGATGACGTAGTGGCTGCTGATCTCGTTATCCGCTTTATAAGTGAGAGTGGGTTAGGGCCAGTAATATAAATTTTCCAGTGTACATTGACTCAAATACTTGTTATTTTTTGAGTGCTGAATTGTTGTTTTTCCGTAATTTTTGTTTATATTATAATTATTATTTTAATTCTCGGTCCTTTCAAATTTAGGTGTCCACCTCTAGATTGTAATTTCAATTCCAAATTGATATACTTAAATCTGTGTTAATAGGGGCGGATGACCTCGTAGTTCCGCCCCTTAAATAATAATATCAATAATAATAATAATAATAATAATAATAATAATAATTACTAACCATTGTTATAGTTATAGCTTTTAATCATCACAAGAGAGTTCTTGTAGTTCACTTCCCCATATTAGTTTACAATTCTGGTTGGTTGGTTCCTCAGTTTAGGGGCTGCGACAACGCGGTCATGTAGCCCCGTGTACTTTGGGTGTGTGTAGAATCTGTCTGATAACCGGTGTTAATTATTGTGATGGCTGTGTTGGTGTGTGTTATCTGTAATTCAGATAAGGACTGCAGACGATCAATTTTCAAGTAATTTCTGCTTTTGCTACCAAACGCCACCGTCAACGACAACTAGTTCTCAACTTGGTTACTAGATGCCACCACAGTCGGTTCCTGGCGACGAACGTTGGAACCTAAGAGCGTTAGTTGGTTGATATGTATTTGCCAGGTAGAGAAATATTGTAGAGTGAAACCTTGGAAATAGTTGTTATGAATTGGTAAGAAATAAATTATTGGTGATATAGTTGCCAACCGTCATTTATAACCTAACTTATTCAGTACATATATTTTCACATCCCCATCTCGTCAATTCAACGCTATTTTATCCAGACTACGGGAGTACTACAATACTATGGATCACCCTACACTACCTATTCTTGAAGACATCCCCTCTCTTCAAATGAACAGGCTCAAATCCAGGAAGCCACCCATTTGTCATGCCCAGAGGCTTGTAAGAAACCATTTTGATTCCAACATGCAGTTGATTAGTGAATGGACACTAAAAGCTTGTCCTGAGTCGAGCTCCTTCCTGGAGCCTACAAGAGCATCCACTCCAGGTTCCGATCTGCCTAGGAGGGCTTGGGCAACTCTCAATAGGATTCGGACAAACCACGGAGTATGCAATGGAACTTTGCTCAAATGGGGAAATATTTCGTCTCCTCAGTGTGATTGTGGTGCTCCTAATCAAACCATCCAACACATTACAACTGACTGTCCTCTGAGGGCATATGGAGGGTACTGGATCGACTTCCTGTTAGCGACACCTGACGTGGTCCAATGGATAGACTCATTAGACCTGAGACTGTAAATAGTAAAAATAATGTACAGTAGATTTTAAAGTGATTTTCTTTTTACTCTTAAATCTTGTATTGATTATATTGCCAAACGATAAATGTATGTCTACCCCTTATTATTCCCGTTTTCCAACGGGGTCGGGGATGAGATGCGATGGAAGTCTTTGTGGCGATGTTTTTACGGCCGGATGCCCTTCCTGACGCCAACCTCATGAGAGGAGTTAATGAGAGATGAAATGAATGATGGTGAATGAAACTAGGCAAGGATGTGGAAGGAAGCGGCCGTGGCCTGTCAGAAGGTACCGTCCCAGCATTTGCCTGGTGTTGAAAATGGGAAACCACGGAAAACCATTTCAAGGACGGCCGACGGTGGGGCTCGAACCCACGCGTCTACCGAGTCAGCAGAGAGCTTGGCCCCATGACCTAATGCTGCGCTTTAGCCAGCGTAGCCACTACTATTGCCAAACGATAAATAAATGAATAATAATTATCATCATCATTTTCATGTTTTTGTTAACATATTTTGTAACAGATCTGGTTTTTGAAATTTTACTTTGTGAGCTTTTGGAACAAAGATATTTTTAGTATCCTCTGTTATGGCAAAATTGTATTAAGTGCATATTATTGCACATCTACTTATCCTATACAAGGCCCTCAAGGAGGCAGGGTGTATGTAGCCCCACCACTTTCGGTGCACCCTGGATAGTGCTACAGGGATTCCTGAGTTGGGTCCGTTTTGTCCTCTTCTTCCACTGACTGTGGGGGCGGGCCCTCTCCTCTTTCCCCCTTTCTTATCTGCCTTTCATGGCTCTCCTTCCTTCCAAGTCCCTCCATCCTCATTCTTCGAGGGTTGCGGACATTTCCTTTCTTCCTGTCCTTTATTTGGGTTGTCTTTTATTTGTTTACCATTTCTTCTTCTAGTATATAAGTTTGTAGTTAGTATTAGTTATAGTTTTCATTCTCATCTCATCTTTCACTGACACTCAAACCATTAGGGGTCGATAACCTAGGTGTTGGGCCCCTTAAAACTACAATTATCGTCATCATCATCATCATCATTTATCCTTTACTACGCCGAGGAAGGTACGGTTTTAATGTACAATATATTGATATAAGTTAATAAATAGCAATAATGCTTTTCGGAATGTACACCTGTCAGAACGTAAAAAATAAATTTATAAGAGTTTCTTCTTTATACAAATTATTCTGATAATAATAATAATAATAATAATAATAATAATAATAATAATAATAATAATAATAATATCGTATGGGCTCGGGTGCTGGGTGCAAGCTTTGTTATTTGACATCCAGAGGGATGCTTGCATGTCGAACTTTGTTTTTCGTTTAAGCACTATGAAAGTCAAGAAGGTTAGATATCTAAGATCCTTGAACACTATAGCGCTTTCTAGTAGAGAAATGAGGATCTTTGCATTGGCGGAAAATCCCGAGATTAATTTTGCCATTATGAACACGGCCTACTGCAGGGTGTCGAGCGATACGGGAAATACGGGAATTTTAGTGACCCGGGAAAAATACGGGAATTATACGGGAAATTCGCACTTGATACGGGAAATATTGAAAAGTCTCATAATGCCCGACTTCTTAGCCCCCGAACGCTCGGTAGAGTCCTCCCGCTCAATCTTCTATTTCGCCTGCAGACCGAGCTGCCACTCGTAATTTGCGCCACCGATAGAGCGCTAAGCGGGATGAGAACCCAGCCAACGTCGAATGCATACTTAGCCTGGCCGACCGTACCCTCTACGCGCGTCGCGCTCGTTGCTGACAATGACATACAGGAATCAGTCCGCATTGTTATTCACAGAGGAGACCTGGGTTTCTCGACAAGAGCAGCCCTTGGTGAAGCTAATAGATCAAGATATCAGAAAAGTCCAGACGCGGATGTGCTGCAATTTCGCACCAACTGCCGGAAATTGTACATTCGTATCCTATGGCTGAAAAAATCAAAGAGTGGTCAACTCTTGCTCACGAGAGATCCGTGCTATTTCCTGCCTAGACACTATAGGGGTCGCTGAGACTCCTCAGTTGGAAGAAGTTACGATCGTCTTTGCCCTGGAAATTCTTTGTAATCAGAAGAATTTGCTTTCTGGCGCAATGGCTGACCGCATCAAGAGCAGCTACTCCGCACTTCTGAGACTGCCCTCCGTTACTGCGCGTTTGAAGCAGTTCGACGGAAAAGAGCCACGGATCGACGTGCTGTGGTCTGAATTAGTGGCTTCAGCACCTTCCTCAGTTCCTGCCAAAAACGATCTCACAAGCTTCGTTAAAATGATACTGATTTTGTATCACAACAATGCAGCTCTAGACAGAGGTTTCTCCCTGAACAAGGAGTGCATGATCGTCAATCTCAAAGAAACAAGTCTGATTGGCATGCATAGCCTACTGTTCAGGACGCTGTGATGGCAGCTGGTGCAGTAGAAATGATAACCGTGAGCAAGAGTCCATACTGCATGAAACTCTACGCAGTCTTCAAGGAAACAAAACAGGTGCGAAGCGACGGCTAAGGTGGCAGTCGAAAAAAAAGCCACGGAAGGTCTCCAGGAAGGAAAAAAAAGTACTGTCAAAAGTATTTAATTTTGTGCTTTGTATAACTGAAGTTCCTAGTAACAATCTTGTATTTGTCAAAGTGGCTTATTTAAGTCCGTGCAAACACTCAATGCAAATGCGTTACACATGCATACATTTCAAAAACTACAAACAATATCTCACAGCTCTCGACATTTTACTATCAAACACCCGTTACCAACATGTGGCTACAAAATACACCACACGAGTGACAGAATTCTTCTCGTATGGGCAGGCATTGTTTCAGTCGCTTGTTAACCGCTGTCGGTGTCGGATTTCCTTTCATTGTCATTGTTTCGTTACTTTTACTTCGCCGAAGTTCGACCCGAGGACTGGACACATCCCGTACAGCATGAACAGAAAGAAATACTGAAGGTGGTCTGGATATCGCGGTGGATGAAATGATTATTAACCTTGGCAATTCATCAAGCTCTGACAAAGACAATGATGGTGGTGATGATGATAGGGACAGTGAAGGAATGGAGGGTGGTCAAAGAAACCCTTGCCAAGTGACTGAGGATAATTTATTTATTGGTGTCAGTTCGCTTGCGTCAGTCGATAATAGACCACAGGCTATTGTTTCCCTTCATAGTGTTCAAAATACCGTCCGTCATTCAATAGCCTACAACTCGAAAATATAAAACCATGGCAATAATATCGCCACAGAGGGGCTTGTTTGAGTGCTCAGTGCTAAATATGTCTTTACTTTAACTTTACTTTTGTATTATCACGAAAGCTAATATTAAACGTAGAGAGTCGCGATTAAGTGAGTGTGCATGGTATTATCTGTTAACTACTGCAGTAAGCTGTGAACGACCTCCACTCAGACTCTTGTTTCATGTTAAAGGATAATCATTGCATGGTGAGTGTTTTTATATTCATTAGCTGTAGAGTATTTGCCCTCTTTGTCGTATTTATTGAATTGAATACCGATGATAAAGGTATCGGTGTGTAATTCAT
Source organism: Meconema thalassinum (assembly GCA_946902985.2). Taxonomy (NCBI): domain Eukaryota; kingdom Metazoa; phylum Arthropoda; class Insecta; order Orthoptera; family Tettigoniidae; genus Meconema; species Meconema thalassinum. The sequence goes on along the minus strand of OX336392.1, from coordinate 507,099,830 downwards.
TTATTCATCTAAAAGTATCGTATTTCTCTGTTTGAATGTCCTCGGCGTTGACTCAGGACCGTTTTTTTTAATATATTACGTATAATTGTACAGAAATAATGTCTGAAGTATATAGCGCTGTGTATTATTCAAATCAGTTGATTTACAACAACTCTAAAAACTTAGCAACACAGCTCAGCTGTTCCAAGCTCCCGACATATCCTTCGCGTTGTTTCCTTCGAAATGCAGGATATAGGTGAGAAGCATGCTCAGAATTCTTGCCGTGTGGCGGTTGGACGTAGGGTCTTGTTATATATGTGGCGACCGTAGGTTGCGGAGAGGAAAAGCGGGGCAAAGTGACAGGAAGGCTGTCAGTACCGAATGCGCGGGGTTAGCAATACAGTATTTGTCGCATAATTTACGCGTGTAATAGCGGACACACCTCCAATGTTACTATAAAAGTCGTGATCTAAAAAGGGATAGTGGGTGGGTAACATCCATTACTACATGACCCCCAAAATTATTATTCATTATTACAAAGGGTATTTTGACTATTTTCAGTAGTGTAGAAGATTGTATCGCCTTGTTCCGGGCTCCTATAGAGCTTACATTTTCTTTCGATCTTTCATTTGCCATAGGACGCGCCACCGGCGTATGGTTATGCATTACCAGCTTGTGGTTTAGTAGTCAGGTTTTTTTTTAGCGTATGGCTTTTAGTGCCGGGAGTGTCCGAGGACATGTTCGGCTCGCCAGTTTTGTAGCTGCTTCGAGACGGACACCCAATGGGTGAGCTACAAGTACCGTTGGGGAGGAAAGTTGGAAGGGAGGGTCGAGGAGTTGGAAGGTAGCGGCTGTGGCCTATAGTTAAGGACCAACCCCGGCATTTGCCTGGAAGGAAGATGGGAAACCACGGAAAACCATCTTCAAGGTTGCCGGCGGGGGGAATCGAACCTCCTCGCCGCCCGGAATGTGAGCAACTGTCAACAGTCATGCCGCAACGACCTCGGCTAACTCACCCGGTAGTAGTCAGGTAATGGAAGCAATGGGAAGTGTGTACTACAATTTTCCTTCATGTAACTAAGCAACTTATTGTTGTTAAGAGAACGTAAAATGCACCTAGAATGATATGTTCTTCAGTTGTGTGCAGTGAGAAGGCTCTGCATGTGTTCATTCCTTATGTATTAATGATGCGAAATGTCAGCTAACGTTGTGCCACATACAACACTCGTAGTCTCTAAATGTTGCACATTTTCCTGTAAATTGCAGCAGTTTATGTTTTAATTGCTTATAAGATCGTGACAAAGAAAGTGTTCCTCCAATTGGATGATTGTATTTAACTGTATGCACGTCGTATAATCTTGGCGAAGTGTATTTTTTCACGGAGCAACTTAACACCGTAGTAGGCACGCAGCTTTTTGTATTTAGTTTTCTGGCATCTTGTTTTAAATTATTGACTAACATATTTCTAAATGCAGACAATCCATACCTCCATTAGGATTCGAGTTCCACAATTCATGCGAAATGAGGTCCTTCGTTTGTGAAATTGGGGTCATAACCCCCCTACCCTTTCAGTGATTACCGTATGGTACTTTACGTAGACTAGGGTGAAGATGTAAATGAGCATTAAAAAAATGTCGCCAGTTGTTTGGTTTATTAACTTGCGGTAATATCATCCATAGGTAATGAAAACTGGGCATGGTTGGATTTTAAGGTAGAGCCGCGTGTGCTATCAAATCGCTTTCTTGCAATACCTGGAATATGTATAGAATTATAAAATGATTATTAGTTAAATAAGTGTTAATAGATAGGCTATTATATTTATAATGATAAAATAAATATTAAAGAAGAATCGATGCGTTGTTAGTAAATATTAGGCCTACCGGTACGGCGAATAGCCTACAACTCGTAGCTTACGTCAAAATTTAGCATTTAAACGGGTCACGTTAATGCATAATATGCCAATATAACAACCGGATAGCAAAATATAATAATATTCTCACATATAACATATATAATTTGCACCAACTTAATTATTGTAGTCTAAGATATGTTAGACCAATGCCGTTTGAAATGTGCAAATCGCACACTTTGTAGGCAAGCTGTTTGTTATGGTCGTCTCTGATGCGAAGTTCTACTAATTACTCTTTTTGGAGACACTTGTCTTTGGAATATTCATGAAAGGCCAACCCTCTAGTTATTATTTCATAAGTTAAACGCCTAAAAACAAAACCACAATCCGAAATAATAAGGAAGATAATCACGAACGAACGTTTCACTGCCAATGAAAATCAAATGGAGGTTCGCGGACCGGAAGTTCGTTATGCATAAACTTCGATGCCATTTTAACTCGTGGAAGCTCTATAAGGTTACGGTACCGTACAATTCAATCACTTCCAGTAAATATTTATTACTTGCGGACCCGAGCGAGAAATCTCGCATGTTCATAAACCACACTTTCTCCAATAGGTTTATAATGAGACACTTAAGGAGAAAGGTTATGTTTTTATTTCAACCAAATGATTATAGAACACTATTAACATTTCAGGATAAAGGAAAGACCTCAGAATGTTAATATGACATGAAATATGCGTCACAGTGGCCCGTGGACAGCAAGTGTGGAGCGTATTATCCTACATCAACGGTGATTGCAAATCGCACACTTCGTACAATTTTTTTAAAGTCCTTTTTTAAAGAAATTATAGATATTTATGAAATTATAGTGCAATAAGTCACTGCTAATGTCTATTCTCTTTCATTTGAATGCTCATTTGTCACGATCGGTCGCTTGTGAGAGCCGCAGGAGGGATGCATACTACTGAAATAATATATATGAAGATGTGATACTCCTATTCTCTACTCTCTCAACCCCCCTCTTCAGTAGTGATGGGCTGCGAGTGGACTCGCGAAGAATCGAGTCTGGAACCGTAAAACTCGAGATACTCGAGTCCGGAATCGAGGCCGAGGACTCTGTCAGCGTTATCCGTGAGCCATATATGGAAACTACGCGATATATAGTAATGTCGGTACGCCTTGGCCAAGTATTGTATTCGTTTCCCATCAATGCACAGTGATACAATAGAATATTCAAAATTGGAAACCGGCAAGAAGTGGACTGATGACAGAAAGAAAGAACGCAATACAGTAAAGAGAAATTTCCTTCAACGTGATAATTTGCTAAGCAGTAATATATATCGCTGTTGATAACGCCAGTAGTCTTATCGATATCTCTGGTTGAGTGGTTAACGGTGCTAACTTTCACGCAGCGTGCTGTGGTTCGATTCCCGGCGAGGAGGTTTTTTTAACTTGATTTTTTAAATTACATTTCTTTCTTTATCATTACCTAGTCGTTATAATATGAAGCATAGTGTGCATTTTGCAAACGATTTCTCTTGTAAATCACTAGTAGAAAAGTCGTTTGCAAGTTTAGCGAGTGTTGGGAATTTGGCCGCATTCTGTCGTATATCGTAAGTACGGATCGTGACGTCACCGTGGAGACTCGAGTCCTTCGCACGGGTTACTCGTTCAGACTCGGAACTGCTAGACTCGATTCTCGCGAGTCCAAGCGTCACTCGCGCACATCACTACTCTCCAGTAAAACAGTCATTTATATCAGCTCTCCTCAGGTAAACGGTATTTTATTTGTGTTCGTAGCATCCCATCCCACCTGAGAGAGAGTTCACTCGCGCGCGCTTTGCTCACGTTACGGGTTAGGCCTAAATATTGCCATCACCCGTGAGCTGCGGAAGTGTCTCCAAAAATGCAGTTGCACTTACGCCAGAAAATCTTGATTCGCGCTTTAAGATTCATTTTTCAGCCATTCGGTATGCGAACTCTAGTCTTAGAGGGTTCTAAAATATACGGGAATTTGGTGGATTTTCGTACGGGAAATACGGGAATTATACGGGAATTTGAAAAAAGGCCATCGCTCGACACCCTGCTACTGAATTCAGATGTGTTCTTAGACATGCCAACATCGTATGAAATGCATGTCGTGATTTTTTCCGCCTTTCAAAAACAAAATCACTTACCATGGCCAGGAGCGAACCTGCAAGCTTGGGGGGGGGGGGGTTGTAATCCGACACGATAACCACTCACCCACTGTGGCAAGTTAATTATTCTGATCACAACAATGGATCTAATGAGATAGTTTGAATAGCTACAACAATGGATTTCTTCAAGTAAGGATGCTTAGTATTTCTCTTTATTGAAATGCACAATCTGCACGAGTGTTACAAAACCGTTTTTAATTCTTTAAATTTACTCAACAAGAGTTCGTCTTTACTACTTAGAGTAGGAAGTTGTTTCATTCTCCACTACTATCAAAAGTATAAGTTACAGTGCTGTGCCTTAAGAAGATAAAAGTAAGTACAGTGGTGAATATGTTATATGTAACCTTGGTCGTGATGGAATTGAAATGCCGCAGTGTTTCGCATGTGACAAAATTCTTTTTTATTTAATGAGAGCGCACAATGTGCATATTCACATATAAATTATTCTTCCCCCCCAGGGGCTCACATCTAGTGGGTTATGGGTTGGCGACCACGGGGCCCCAGCTGAGTCCGGCATTGCTGCTTCGAGACGGACACCCAATGGGTGAGCTACAAGTACCGTTGGGGAGGAAAGTTGGAAGGGAGGGTCGAGGAGTTGGAAGGTAGCGGCTGTGGCCTATAGTTAAGGACCAACCCCGGCATTTGCCTGGAAGGAAGATGGGAAACCACAGAAGACCATCTTCAAGGTTGCCGGCGGGGGGATTCGAACCTCCTCGCCTCCCGGATGTGAGCGACTGCCAACAGGCATGCCGCAACGACCTCGGCTAACTCACCCGGTGGTATTAGGGTATCCGGGGCCTAGGGAGTCTCTTCCTTTCCCGCCTTAATTGGCCCTTGTCTCATCTTTTCTGATTCCCTCCTTCTGCGAGGGGTCAGCCTTCTTTTTCTTTTCATGTTATCTCCTACCTTCTGCTTAAGGCCCTCAAGGAGGCGGGGTGTATGTAGCCCCATCACTTTTGGTGCACCCTAGATCATGCTACACCCTCAGGGGCTCACGGCTGGTGAGTTCGGGAGTTGGCGACCCCGAGGGATTCCTGAGCTGGGTCCGTTTTCCCCTTTTGTCCCTTACCTTTGGGACGGACCCTCTCCTCTTTCACTTTCCTATCTGCTTTTCATGGCTCTCCTTCCTTCTAAATCCCGCAATCCACCTTCTTCGAGGGTTGAGGGCATTTCTTTTCCTCTTGTCCTTTATTTGCCTTATTCTCCTTAATTTTCAATTTCTTCTTCTAGTATGTAGGTTAGTAGTTAGTTTTAGTTTTAAGTTCGCTTTTCATTTTCATCTTCACGATCACCCAAACCATCAGGGGTCGATAACCTAGATGTTAGGCCCCTTAAAACAACAATTATCATCATCATCATCATCAAATTATTCTTGTCCTAGTCTAATTATTGAGATTGTACTTTAAAAAAATTGAGCATATCCCTCACAGTCTTTGTCGCACAGTTTGCACAAGCAGTCTTCTTCCGGTTGATGGAATCTTTGGTTACGGTCACGGCATAATTTATGCTGCAAACCGTGTGTTGCATATCTTGTCGTTATATGTCGGAGTTCGTAATTTGGCTGCTTCCATTCTGATGGTTAATAGCGTCTAGCCATATGGCTTTTTTCTTCTCATTTAGTAGGTGGAGAGTCTTCTCATAAGCCTTTGTATTTAGTAGCTAGAATTGTGCTTTCATGTCCTCAATGAAGAATATTTCTTTTGTTAGTATATACCGTATATTAACCTCGATAGTGTTGTCTTCCCAACTCCAAGAATCCGTTTTAGGTAGCGGGATTTTACTTTTTCAATTATTGTTGACAGGTTGGTGATCGTAAGTTGGTCCCAGAGGATATTGATCCCGTAAGTTGCAATTGGTGCTATGGCCGCGGCCGTTTTAAACAGTGTTATTTCGGTGATTAGTGAAATTTGTTGCGGCTGTTTGACAAAATTCTTTGCAATGATAATACGAGGCCTGCCAAATTCCAGGAATATTTCAGTAAAGTTCACCCGGGGAGCTCTGGGGACTTGCTGTAGTCACTTAAGCAGAAGAGAGCTCGATTCCAATCAGCAGGTACTGTACGTTATCGAAGTTAGGGTTTGTATCTTCCCAAAAAATGTTAATTACATAATTGGTCCATTATTAATTACTTTGTTAAAGAGGGAGGGGAGGGTGAGGTGAATTTTTAAGTTTACTTTTAGGGGAAGTGTGAGAGTAAGACGGTTAAGAACCCCTGCTATATTGGTTTTCATGAGCACCATAACGTGTTTAGATGCTAGGTTCCAAGGCAACAATCGTGAAGATGTAATGCCAACACTAGTGGACTCTCCAGACAGCGCCTAGTAGACAGGCCACCTTCTTGACACTATAGAGACGTGGGTAGCCGGCTTCAGGCGCTATTGTCCTCGCCGCTCGAAATAACCTAGCAAGCTTCAAGTTCTAACAAGGGACAATTTATACACAGTTACATACAACTCATGTTCCCTGGTGACGCCGAGGGTTTCGTAAGTTGGATCAGATTCTTTTTCTAGTGACTCTAGGGTGGACCCTCTGCACTTTCCCTTTCATGATTCTACTGCCTCCAATACTAATTCTCCGAGGATTGAGGGAATTTATTTTCCCTGTTTCTATTTCTCGTATTCCTCTTCTGTTGTCCATTTCTTCTAGTATGTAAGTAGTGATAAGTCCGTAGTTGGCAATAGTAGTTACACCAGTAGTTTCCATTTCATAATTTTCACTATTACCCAAACCATTAGGGCCCGATAATCTCGATGTTAGGCCCCTTTAAGCAACGATCATCATCATCATCATTTTCATTCAAACTACTGTAATGAATGGGCACTGCCTGTTGTGGGGGGGTTATTTTGGAAAAGGAAAGGAAGGACGCTTGTAATTTTACATGAGCGTAAAGGTCTATCCACAATGCGCAGTCTTAACGACTGCTAGGAGTAAATAATACAGCGACATTCTTTTATTCCTTGTACACAGGGGCGTTGTCGATAACCTCAAAACTTGCAATATGGATGATTTGGAGATGTACGGATTATTTTGTTATTAGTAACTGCTACCATATATTTAAGATTGAAAATGTACGGGTTGCGAAGGTATTTCACTTACGGTATATGCTCTTTGCACACGACACAGAACAAAGTGACGTCGGTTTCTGACCTCCTCTGATTGGCTATTACATTGCTGCAGTCGGGTAGTTGGCAGTCGAAGATGAAATTCTCGACTGCCGACTACCGGCTGCCAACTACCAACTGACAGCTACTGACTGCAACTGCAAGTTGTGTGTCGTGCCTATAGTATACACGGGGACGACCGCGACTGACGACTGCGCATTGTGTATGGGCCTTTAAACTCCCCCACCCCTCAGGGGCTCACATCTAGTGGGACGTGGGTTGGCGACCACGGGCCCCAGCTGAGTCCATCATTGCTTCCACTTTTTACGGGCTCCCCTCCATCTTCTCTCCTGTCGACCTCACTTGGTCAACTCTTGTTCTCTTCCGAGCCCGGCGGTATTAGGGTATCCGAGGCCTAGGGAGTCTCTTCCTTTCCCGCCTTAATTGGCTCTTGTCTCATCTTTTCTGATACCCTCCTTCTGCGAGGGGTCAGCCTGTTGTTTTTTTCTTTTCCTGTTATCTCCTGTCTTCTGCTCAAGGCCCTCAAGGAGGCCGGGTGTATGTAGCCCCACCACTTCTTGTGCACCCTAGATATTGCTACACCCTCAGGGGCTCACGGCTGATGAATTCGGGAGTTGGCGACCCCGATGGATTCCTGAGCTGGGTCCGGTTTCCCCCTTTTGTCCATTACCTGTGGAGCGGACCCTCTCCTCTTTCACTTTCCTATCTGCCTTTCATGGCTCTCCTTCCTTCCAAGTCCCTCAATCCGCATTCTTCGAGGGTTGAGGGTATTTCTTTTCCTCCTGTCCTTTATTTGTCTTATTCTCCTTTTGTTTTCCATTTCTTCTTCTAGTATATAAGTTAGTCGTTAGTTTTAGTTTTAGTTCACATTTCATTATCATCTTCACGATCACCCAACCCATTAGGGGCCGATAACCTAGATGTTAGGCCCCTTAATATAACAATTATCATCATCATCATCATCTTTAAACTCGCAAGAGAGAGGTGAGAGGCAAGGAGCTTGATCTCAGCACAGAATTATGGGAGAGTTACTGGCTAGCTGACCCAATACTGAGAGCGGTCAAGGGAACTACTTGCATGTGGCGGAGCTCTTTACGTCATTTTGTGTTGGCTTAAGGATAGATCATTGAAGATCCGCCCATTCGTACTTTTTCCTTACACTCATAGTATATAAAAAAATTATCGATTTACCCAGCGTAAGCATAAAAGGCGCACAACAGCAAGTTTTTCTTCAGCTCGCTTCACTGAAATCGTTACTTCTCCGCTTCCTTTGGTCATAAATGAATGTTTTTCTACAGAAACCTTCCTCGAGATATCCTTTACAGAATGGTGAAACCCGCATCAAAATCCATCCAGTGGTTCTCGAGATTACCCGTTACATCCCTCCAGGGGCTCACATCTAGTGGGACGTGGTTTGGTGACCACGGGACCCCCAGCTGAGTCCGGCATTGCTTCCACTTTTGCTGGGCTCCCCTCCATCTTCTCTCCTGTCGACCTCACTTGGTCAACTCTTGTTTTCTTCCTACCCCGACGGTATTACGGTATCCGAGGCCTAGGGAGTCTCTTCCTTTCCCGCCTTAATTGGCCCTTGTCGCATCTTTCCTGATACCCTCCTTCTGCGAGGGGTCAGCTTTCTTTTTCTTTTCATGTTATCTCCTGCCTTCTGCTCAAGGCCCACAAGGAGGCAGGGTGTATGTATCTCCACCACTTCTGGCGCACTCTGGATACTGTTACACCCTCAAGAACTCACGGCTGGTGAGTTCGAGAGTTGGCGATACCGAGGGATTCCTGAGCTGGGTCCGATTTTCCCCCTTTTTCCAATGACTTTGGGCTATCTCCTTTTTCCCTTTCCTATCCACCTTCCGTGCCTCTCCTTCGTTCCAAGCCCCTCAATCCTCATTCTTCGAGGGTTAAGGGCATTTATTTTCTTCCTGTCCTTTATTTGCCTTATCCCTTGTTTACCATTTCTTCTTCTAGTATTCCTTTAGTTTTCCATTTCTTCTTCTAGTATGTAGGTTATTAATTAGTTTTAGTTTTAAGTTCGCTTTTCATTTTCATCTTCACGATCACCCAAACCATCAGGGGCCGATAGCCTTGATGTTAGGCCCCTTAAAACAACAATTATCATCATCATCATCATCTTCTTCTAGTATGTAAGTTTGTAGTAAGTATTAGTTATAGTTTTTGAACCGCTCCCCCTTGGAACGACCAGACCCATTAAGTAATTCTACCCCAGAGGCACTCATCAAGGTTACGCTATTGTGCTTAAGATCTAGAAATAATACCCAGGTAGGCTACTCTGGCATGATCTAACTTGTATTACAATATTTGAGTACATTTAACAACACAATATATAAACATATAAAAATTCAATAAAAGACATGGAAGGTTACACTAACCTGAAGGAACACCTTTCCGATACTAAGTCTCGATGGGATTTTGGTAATATTATATATTAACAGTTTGGCATATTCCTCAAGCATCCTTGGTCAAAATCAATACAACTTCAATTCAAAAGAAAGTCTTCTTCCATGTGACCATACGCATTTTAGTACTTAACATCAAGTACACGAATAGTCTACCCCTCCAATTGTACGATGAATAGCCTACTTCACATCCAACTTAAATATCGAGGTTGTCAGTGTCCATACTGACTTGCAAATATTCTCCAAATACCCAGATTAATAATCTTCTTTTAATATGGAACTTCATATCCAAATATTCCACTTATTTAAAACATATAAGGTACGTAGCTAAATTACAAAACGACATTTCTTCAAGATGGCTACTCTCGATCTTCTTTTGTCCCATCTAACAGCTGATCAACGACTACTGTTCAGCTCGGTCAACAGAAGATTAAGAACAACAGAATATCATAGAGCAAAGGACATTACCAACTAATAAAATAAACATTCCAAACATATCGACGTTTCCAAATAAGGCTTAGTACCGTATATGGCCAAGTTCACAACAGATCCGGCGCTCTGAGGATAACCAAAGGTCACTCTTTTCCCACGAGGACTTTCATCAGTAGTTTCTTACATCTGGTCAGGTCGATGCAAATTCATAAACTTTTTAATACTTTTCCCAAGCTCCAAAACAGCTGTCCGGACTTCGACAATAACCACACTGCCATCTAGCGGCAGTGCACAACACCATGATTCAACCAATATCTCCCCCCAGGGGCTCACTTCTAGTGGGCGTGGGTTGGCGACCACGGGGCCCCAGCTGAGTCTGGCATTGCTTCCACTTACTTGTGCCGGGCTCCTCTCTGTCTTCTTTCCTGTCGACCTCACTTGGTCAACACTTGTTCTCTTCTGACCCCAACGGTATTAGGGTATCCGAGGCCTAGGGAGTCTCTTCCTTTCCCGCCTTAATTGGCCCTTGTCTCATCTTTTCTGATACCCTCCTTCTGCGAGGGGTCAGCCTTCTTTTTCTCTTCCTTTTACCTCCTGCCTTGTGCTCTAGGCCCTTCAGGAGGCCGGGTGTATGTAGCCCCACCACTTCTGGTGCACCCTAGATAATGCTACACCCTCAGGGGCTCACGGCTGGTGAGTTCGGGAGTTGGCGACCCCGAGGGATTCCTGATCTGGGTCCGTTTTCCCCTTTTGTCCCTTACCTTTGGGGCGGACCCTCTCCTCTTTCACTTTCCTATATGCCTTTCATGGCTCTCCTTCCTTCCAAGCCCTTCAATCCGCCTTCTCCGAGGGTTGAGGGCATTTCTTTTCCTTCTTTCCTTTTATTTGCCTTATTCTCCTTTAGTTTTCCATTTATTCTTCTAGTATGTAGGTTATTAGTTAGTTTTAGTTTTAAGTTCGCTTTTCATTTTCATCTTCATGATCACCCAAACCATCAGGGGCCGATAACCTAGATGTTAGGCCCCTTAAAACAACAATTATCATCATCATCAACCAATATCTTACCTTCTCAGTTAATGCCACGCTCTCTGACGTGAACCAGCGAACTAAATTTTCTACCACTTTGGCAGAGAAAGACAAACACGGAGCCTTGAAATTCAGGAGACAAATAGCTGAGGAAATGTACAACATGGGACAGGAAACCGCATCGGCTGAAATTAATATGCTATGTCATATTTATAACAATAAAGTTATGACAATGCGAACCGAGAATGGTGAGCAGTAAGCCAGTGAGGCTGTAACAGGTCTGGCACACGCTCGATGTTTCCAGGCGAGACGGAATGATACAAGCGCGTGGCTTTCAATGTGGATGTACTTTTAGTAATATGCAGGACGTGTTACGTATGATAAACACAGTGGATGACATAGTAGCAGGGTTGCTGCCGTAATTTGTTCATTATCCGAGATATATTACCTAGGTATTATTATATACAATAATAGAAATGAAATGCAACCGATATCCAATAATAAGTACAGTACTTTACACAATTAACGAGTATCACTTGTTTATCATGTCTTGTTTGTTTCAATCAATGTACGTATCACAAAGGTGAATGTCATGAATAAGGTGGTCAATACATAGATTTGTTTTACACCAGCTTCACGAGAATATGGCAGTATTTGTACACTGGCCACAAATATCCAGGAAGGACTTTTAAAACAAAAAACAACAGGCTTCGGAAAGTTGGACGGTCGTTCATCTACAAAGCCAGCCTTAAACCAGCTACTGTATATGTCAACATGCTTTGAAAGCGTGGGGATGACAATTGGTTGTGTGTAAAAGACTGAACTTTCAAGATGTTGTTACGTAGGTGAATATTGAACTCTAGACCATGTAACAGCACACTATCGTAGAATGTTCGAATGAAATTCTTCCATATCCGAAATCCAAATACATCCAGGGGTTGAATTCTACCTGTGGTTCCTTTTGGTACAATCTTGACATCAATGTCCTTGTCATTTGGTTTGGCTGCTAGTATAGCATCTTCTGTTGGTCCAGTCCATGAATCTAAAACCAGTAGGCCTACACTAAAATCGGGGACAAAGGGAGCCACTCTTGAAATAAATGTTGAGTTAATTTACCCGACTTGGAAGCGAGTACATATAAATTAGGTGCAGTAAACAAGATGTCCTTAACTCTTGGTCCAAAGACTCCGTTCTTTTCCTGTAATACCACAAGTAGAACGGGAAGCAGACGACCATCCGCGGAGATTATTGGTTGGACGGTGTAACTATGCGTTAACGAATTTAGGGATTGTGCTTCAGCAAATATACGCTTGTCTCCTTTGCTGTGAAGTGTTCGTCCAGAGTGAAATTCCATGTTGAACCCACTTTGGTCTGTATTAAAGACACACATTGTACTATAGGTTTCAATTGCTTCCGCAACATCTCCAACAAAGGTTGTCGCACTTGCAAGTAGGTCAGCATGATTTGTTGTATAATTATGTGACACGAATTTTGTCACTTTTCTTGACACAATACGGCAAGATCTTTTAAAATGGGAGGGCCAAACTTTCGATACACGAAAGGTTTCATCACCTACTCGCCGTGTTGCCGCAAGAGCCCATTTCCGGATATCACTGTCATGAACAACCTTTCTTCCCTCTCTGGCTCATTGAAACTGTTTAGCGGTTGCATAGAAAATTAATTTCAGTTTTTCTTTTTTCGTACTTCCGCGGTCAACATGTTTCTCCCATGTGTAAAGGCCATTACGACACTTCAACTTCTTATAGTGGCGATGCACAGTTTGGAACTTCCGTTGTTTACCTCCTCGATTACGCCAAAAATCAATAGCGGCTTTCTTATATTGCACACTTACATCACTATTGTCTCCCGCAGGTTCATCGTGCTCCCTGTCGTATTCTGCATCGTTGTCGGGGTCAAGCATAGCCAAGCTATCTTCCGTTTTAACGGAAAAACTTGGGTCATCTATACGGTTTGCCATGAGACCTGTAACGAAGACGTCAAATTAGCCCCCAAAACACGGACCGAATTAATAACCAATAGAGTACATGTTCTAAACGTATTCATGGATGTAGCCTATTTACGGTACAATTCACAGGCCAAATCAACCTCTGCAGCTGTAATCGTAGTGGGTGTCTTTTCGCACTCTGCAAAACAATTGTGCAGGCACAGAACAACGCTCCATGGGTTGATGTTTTTTTTATGTCCTCACTGGCAGACATGGTTTCTGTAACAACACCTTATGATTGTAGTATCAAACTTTGTTAATATTACAGTGGGTATACAAATTGTCAGCTGCATGTTCAAGTTACCTGTCATTTAGCCGATGTGTCACACGTTCTGTCTGGAGCCCCATTCACATGACAAAGCAGTCAGTCTAGTCAACAACTCGTTTACGGTGTCTGCTTCGTTCCTTGTGCCGCGCTCTTACTAGCGCGCACCCGATGTGTGGACGTTTCATACAATAAAAATGGTATTGAATATTAATTTGAGCCGATGCGGTTTCCTGTCCTGTATGGTACATTTCCTCAGCTATTCGTCTCCTGAGTTTCATCCCGATCGGAGTGTAGTAGCGCGAAGACTTCCCTTGTGAGAGGCTGTTCGCAGGCACCTAGCCAAGCCCAGAGCAGTGAGAATTAGATCAGAAGTCAGCGACAAGAGTGCAGTAACTTTTAACGATCTCTCAAGCGACCTGTTTCCTCAGATCTGTAGCTACGGACATCTTCACTCCACTTAGCTATTGCTGACGATTCTTTCTTTCTGCCCCTCCCTTGGGGATCGTAACTTGTGGGACGTGAGTTGGCGACCACGGGACCCTATATGATTTCGGCATTGCCTCCACTTACTAGTACCGGGTTCCTGTCGACCTCTCTTGGTCAACATTTGTTCTCTCCCAACCTCGACGGTATTGGGGTATCAGAAGCGTATGGAATCATTTATTTACCCACCTTAATTATCTCTTGCCTCATCTTTTCTTTCCCCCACGGGCTCACATCTAGTGGGACGTGGGTTGGCGACCACGGGACTCCAGCTGAGTCCGGCATTGCTTCCATTTACTTGTGCCGGGCTCCTCTCTGTCTTCTTTCCTGTCGACCTCCCTTGGTCAACCCTTGTTCTTTTCCGACCCCGACGGTATTAGGGTATCCGAGGCCTAGGGAGTCTCTTTCTTTCCCGCCTTAATTGGCCCTTGTCTCATCTTTCCCTATCCCCTCCTTCTGGGAGGGGTCAGTCTTCTTTTTCTTTTCCTGTTATCTCCTGCCTTCTGCTCAAGGCCCTCAAGGAGGTAGGGTGTATGTAGCCCCACCACTTCCGGTGCACCCTAGAAAGTGCTACACCCTCAGGGGCTCACGGCTGGTGAGTTCGGGAGTTGGCGACCCCGAGGGATTCCTGAGCTGGGTCCGGTTTCCTCCTTTTGTTCCTTACCTGTGGGGCGGACCCTCTCCTCTTTCACTTTCCTGTTGTTGTTCTTTTCATTATATTTCCTTTTCCCTTTAAGATTCCCGCGCTGTTATTTTCGCATCTCCACTCCAAGTTGTGGGTGTTTTCAACCTCGATTGCATTTTGTAAAGATTGCCATTCTAAATTGCTTATTAGTAAGTATTTCAATATCGTGGGGGTCCTTTTGTGAGTATTTTGAATTTCAATTGCATTTTGTATTTTCAATCTAAACCGCTTTTTTTTTGCAAGTAGTTATTCTCAATTGCATTTTTGTGGGTATTTTGAATCTAAATTACATTTTGTAAGTATTTCAATCTAAATCGCATTTTGCAAGTATTGTCCATCCAAATGAGAAGTTTGAATCTACCATACATTTTGTAAGCAATTTCAATTGCATTTTGTATTTTCAACCTAAACCGCTTTTTGCAAGTAGTTAATTCTCAATTGCATTTTGTGGGTATTTTGAATCTAAATTGAATTTTTTATGTATTTTCAATCTTATTTTCATTTTGTAAGTAATTTGATTTCACTTACATTTTGTAAGTATTTCGACTATACGTCGCATTTTGTACGTATTTTGAACTTAACCCACATTTTGTGCGTATTTTTCACTCTATTCCTTTTTGTGAGTATTTTCGTTCGAAATTCCCTTTTGTAAGTACTACCGCTCTCCATTTTGTGAGTAGTTTCAATCCGAGTTTCTTTTTGTGAGTACTTTCCTGCTCACTTAATTTTTGTTCTGGTTTCCACTTCATTGACATTTTCGCTTTAAAAAACCATTAGGGGCCGATAACCTGGATGTTAGGCCCCTTAAAACAACAATTATCATCATCATCATCATTAGGGTATCCGATGCCTAGGGAGTCTTTCACTTTCCTGCCTTAATTGGCCCTTGTCTCTTATTTCCTGATCCCTCATTCTTCAAGGGGTGAGAGCTCTTGTTTTCTTATCATTGTATCTCCTGCCTTCTGTTCAAGGCCATTAGGGTGGCGGGGTGTGTGTTGCCCCACTACTTATTGTTCACCCTGGATTTTGCTACACCCTCAAGGGCTCACGTCTGGTGAGTTCGTGAGTTGCCGACCCTGAGTGCTTCCTGATCTGGGTCCGGTTTTTCTCCCTTTTCCAATGCCTTTGAGGCGGTTCCTCTCCTCTTATGTTTCCCATCGGCCCTTCCTGGGTCTCCTTTCTTCAAAGTCCCTTAAGTCTCATTCTTCAAGGGTTGAGGGCATTTCCTTTCCTCCTGTCTTTTGTTTCCCTTATTCTTATTTTTCTTTCCATTTCCTCTTCTAGAATGTTGAGTTTCATTTCATTTACATTTTCACTATCATCATCAAACCATGAGGGGCCGATTACCCAATTGTTAGGCCCCTTAAAACAATAAATCATCATCATCATCATCATTCCTGATACACTTGTTCTTCGAGGAGTCAGACCTCTTCTTTTCTTTTCACGGTATATTCTTCCCTCTATAAAAGGCCGTAAATAAGGCAGGTTTTGCGAAGCCCCACGTAGCATGGTGCTCCTGAGCTGGGTCAGTTTTCCCCTTTACCCATTGCCTTTGGGGCGGACGCTCTCCTCTCATCTGCCTTTCATGGCTCTACTTCCTTGAGAGTCCTTTTCCTTCGAGATTTGAGGGCACTTATCTTCCCTCTCTTTTGTTTCCCTTTATCCTTATATTTTTCTGGAGCGGTCCGTGTTGTTAGTAGTGTTTGTTTTCATTTCATCCCCATTTTCACTTAACACCACCTCTGTTGAGCATGCTACCGACTACGCCAGCGAAGCCACAACAACAACTATTATTATGGCTGGGCAGTGGTTGCTTAACAGGCCAAGTAGTAGTGGTAGTGTTTTTAAAATTTCATTATTACCGAATCATTTAGTTCAATTGATCGCATCTTTAAACAGTGTGGTACGATAACTGCCCTCGTTTTGCTGGTCCTGCAGGGCTCAGAGCCAAGCGGCGACTGCGGATCATGCTGTTTGTGAGGGGTGCGTGTCGACGACCTCTGTCGACCGCATCGTGCTAGCAATTATCGATCACTGCGTAGAGACGCTCAGAACTGTCCAAGGGCACGGGATCCGTGTCATAAATATGTAACATGTAAACACGTGTTGTTTACAAACACTTTGAGGAAGGTCATGACTCTTGGGATATCGTGGTCGTCAGTCTCGACCACTTAGAAGGAAAGAACATGGATTTCCGGCTAGGCAGAGGTATGGCAAGCAGTCACTGTCTCCTCTTTGCAATCTCTCCAAACGTAAACTGGGTGGCAAAAACTTATTGGGTGTGTGCAACTACGATGCGCGACGTATTCTCGGACTGATTTGTTTAAACTGTCGCTCTTGCGAAATTTCAGCTTCATATATGTTTAATTGTGTACTTTGCGGAACGGAAAGCTCACAGGCGAAATGAAGAAAAGCTGAGTTGTTCTTCCAGGGAAACTCCAAACACAACCACTCTTCTCTCAAGTTTTAACTCAACACGACTCGGACAGTTTGCTGCTGGCAGTATCTGGGGTAATATGTTCACCCGCTATCTAGGCTGTAACTGGGGTGATAGCCTCGCCCCTAGCTAGCTCGTGAACTGTCGCCTCAGTATTTGAATTGAGATTGTTGGAAGAAATGAAAACCTAAAAACACTTATAGTGGTCGATGTATTGAAGATAGAGATATGCTCTCGCGGACTTTCGTGTAGAACTTATGCTGAACAATTCTTACTGTCATAGTTTATAGATATTTTTTAACGGTTTGCCCAGCGTAAGCTTCAAAAGCGCACGGACGCCATGCGGTTTTTCTTCTTCGACTTTTTCACTGAAATCGTTATTGCTCAGCTTCCTCTGATCATAAATAAATAATTTTCTACATAAATCTTCATCGAGATATCATTGATAGAATGGTGAAAACCGCATCAAAATCCATCCAGAGGTTCACCCGTGATATCCAAAAACGCAGTAGCGACACTCCAGCGCAGCAACAAAAGAGGGAGAGAATCATAACCTTTCTTTGTAACACTTTTTCACGAACGTCGCTGTATTTTAGCAATTTATTTGACGTTCTCACGTTAATTTAAGGCCGATAACCTAGATGTTAAATCCCTTAAAACAAAACAAAATATTATTACTATTGTAAGTAGGTATTGCTTCCACTTTCTTGTGGTAGGCTTCTCTTTATAATTTTCCCTGTCGACCTTCCTTGGTCAACTCTTGTTATCTTGCAACCCCGACAGTACTAGGGTATCAGAGGCCAGATAAGTATTTCAATTTACCGCCTTAATTGGCCCTTGTCTCATCTTCCTCTCATACTTCGAGGTTGTGTACCTCTTCTTTTCTTTTCATGGTATTCCTGCCTTATGCATAAGGCCCTAAAGGATACAGGGTGTGTGTAGCTTAACCTTTTAACGTGCACCTTGGATAGTGCTACATCCTCAGGCGATAAAGGCTGGTGGATTGAGGAGTTGGCGGCTCCGACAGATGGGTTGTTTTCTCTGTCCCCTTTACCCTTTCCTATCTGCCTTTCATGGCTCTACTTCGTTACAAGTCGTTTTATACTCATTCTTCGAGGGTTGAGGGTATGTCTTTATCTGATTTTTTAAATTTCCCGTATTGCTACTATTCTTAGTTTGTAAGCCAGTAGGTAGCCTATAGTTTTCATTTCATCTTCCCAATCAGCCATATCGTTAGGGTAGTTACTACAACAATCACTTCATTCCTCCTGGGGAATATTATTCTCTCCGCTAGACAGTAGCAGAGAGGGCTCTCTGGACATGTTAACACAAGCCAGTGATGATTCTACCTCGACTGAATTGCAAATTACCCTGGTGTTGTACTTGTGCTCTAGCACAGGGTTTCTCAAAGTCCTATACACCACTGACCCCCCAACTAATAAACGTACAGACAGCGCGCGCATCCCCTCCGCCCCCCCCCCCCAGCTCAAAATATATACAGTATATATCCCTAAAAAGATGGTATATTGGTTTCATGGCCAAGGAGTTAAAAAATCAGCAATTTTTCAAGGTTTATGTCGTGTCTTGTGCGTGGTTTGGCCTAGGAACACCAAGAAAGGCTCATCAGCGCCCCCTCTCCCCCCCCCCCCCCCGAGGGGCTTACAACTTGTGGAAAGTGGGTTGGCGACCACGGGACCCCAGCTGAGTCAGGCATTGCTTCCTTCCTCTTACTTCTGCCGGGCTCCGTCTTCTTATTTGACGTTCTCACGTTAATTTAAGGCCGATAACCTAGATGTTAAATCCCTTAAAACAAAACAAAATATTATTACTATTGTAAGTAGGTATTGCTTCCACTTTCTTGTGGTAGGCTTCTCTTTATAATTTTCCCTGTCGACCTTCCTTGGTCAACTCTTGTTCTTTTCCGACCCCGACGGTATTAGGGTATCCGAGGCCTAGAGAGTCTCTTCCTTTTCCGCCTTAATTGGCCCTTGTCTCATCTTTCCTGGTACCCTCATTTTGCGAGGGGTCAGTCTTCTTTTTCTTTTCATGTTATATCCTGCCTTCTGCACAAGACCCTCAAGGAGGAAGGGTGTATGTAGCCCCACCACTGCTGGTGCACTGTGGATATTGCTACACCCTCAGGGGCTCACGGCTGGTGAGTTTGTGAGTTGGCGACCCCGAGGTATTCCTGAGCTGGGTCCCTTTTTCCTCTCTTTCCACTGACTTTGGGGCAGACCCTCTCCTCTTTCCCCTTTCTTATCTGCCTTTCATGGCTCTCCTTCCTTGAAGTCCCTCAATCCTCATTCTTCGAGGGTTGAGGGCATTTTCTTTATCCTGTCCTTTATTTGCCTTATCCTTTATTTGTATACTATTTCTTCTTGTAGTTAGTATTAGTAATGGTTTTCATTCTCATCTCATCTTTCACCATCACCCACACCATTAGGGGCCGATAACCTAGATGTTAGGCCCCTTATAACAACAATTATCATCATCAGCAGCAGCAGCGGGCTCTTGTCAGTACCCGGATCCCCACACGGGTAGCGAACTGCGAAAACATTAACAAATCAAAATTAGGACATCCGCTACTATGGCGATCTTAAGCCAGAGAGGTAATAAAGTTATATTGCTTAGAGCTACCGGATCAACAAGGCAGCAACAAGGCGAGGCCCCACACACACCACGCCCCGGAAGACCCCTTGTTTATTGAGATGGAAAAATATATAACAAGTAGTTCCGTGACGAACTAAAGAGCCTACTTTCCTATAAATTATAGAGACCATTTTTATATCAACAGTTGGCAGATCTGGCGACTCTAAATATATTCTTAGTTCCATATCTTAAGTCCCACAGGGGCTCACATCTAGTGGGACGTGGGTTGGCGACCACGGGTCCCCATCTGAACCCAACTGAGTCTGACCTTGCTTCCACTTGTGCCGGGCTCCTCTCCGTCTTCTTTCCTGTCGACCTCCCTTGGTCAACACCTGTTCTTTTCCGACCCCGGCGGTATTAGGGTTTTCGAGGCCTAGGGAGTCTTTCACTTTCCCGCCTTAATTGGCCCTTGTCTCATCTTTCCTGATCCCTCCTTCTTCAAGGGGTCAGACCTCTTGTTTTCTTTTCATTATATTTCCTTTTCTCTTTAAGATTCCCACACTGTTTTTTTTTGTTGATTGGCTCCCCGTGTATCTAAATTCCATTTAGTTTTTTTTTTTTTTTTTGCATCTACCCTCCATTTTGTAGGTGTTTTCAATCTCCGTTGCATTTTGTAAGTCTCTTCCGTCTAAATTGAATTTTGTAATGATTGACAATCTAAATTGCTTTTTAGTAAGTCTTTCAATATAGGGAATGGGACTTTTGTGAGTATTTTGAATTTCAATTGCATTTTGTATTTTCTACCTAAACCGCTTTTTGCATTATTTTCAATCTTAATTGCATTTTTTTAGGGTGCGCATTTTGCAAGTATTTTGATTCTCAATTGCATTTTGTGGGTATTTTAAATCTAAATTACATTTTGTAAGTATTTTCAATCTAAATTGCATTTTGTAAGTATTGTAGGGGTATTGCTGAGTTTTAATTCACCGGCCGTGAAAGCCAATATACCATCTTTTTGGAAGCCTTCATAGGGCGGTTAAGGCTGCTTGAGCTTTTAGTTCTTGCAGTCAAGTGGTGCAGTTGCACCTTATATAAAGGGAGGTGGCGCGCAGTTCGTCACTCCTGTGGGGGTTCGGGCGGGGACACCAAGAGCCCGCCGATGAGCCAGCTTGGTGTCCTAGGCGAAACCCCACACAAGACACGGCACAAACCTAGAAGAATTGCTGAGTAAATGAATAACATTATTACTATTATTACTGTTTTTTTTAGCGTATGGCTTTTAGTGCCGGGAGTGTCCAAGGACATGTTCGGCTCGCCAGTTTTGTAGCTGCTTCGAGACGGACACCCAATGGGTGAGCTACAAGTACCGTTGGGGAGGAAAGTTGGAAGGGAAGGGCGAGGAGTTGGAAGGTAGCGGCTGTGGCCTATAGTTAGAGACCAACCCCGGCATTTGCCTGGAAGGAAGATGGGAAACCACAGAAGACCATCTTCAAGGTTGCCGGCGGGGGGATTCGAACCTCCTTGCCTCCCGGATGTGAGCGACTGCCATTAGTCATGCCGTAACGACCACGGCTAACTAAAGAAAAAAAGAAGAAAAAACTGCTATATACTCGTGGGCCAAAATATTATGACCACCTGTCAGGTGGTTCACAAACGTTTTCACGCAGTCGATAGCTTTCATGGTGCCTTCGACTACTACCACAGGTCACCCTGGAAGTCCAGGTGCATGTTCCCCACCCCATAGCACCCACCGACCTGCGTCCATGGCGCGGTACATTTACCAAGGCGTTCGCCTGGAAACCAGCGTATCTGGACATGACCACCGATCTGATGTGACATAAATAGTGATTCATCCGACCAGGTTTCCATTGATCCACGGACCAATCTCGACGATCCCGTGCCCACTTCAACCGTAATGGACGATGTCGTTGGGTGACCATGGGAACACATAGGGTTGTCTGCTTCGAAGCCCCATGTTCAACAATGTGCGCTGAAACACTTGTGCCTGAACCCGTATTGTGATCTGCCGTCCAATCGGCCACAGATCGCCGTCTCTCCTGCTTCACAGCGCGGGCAAGCTTCCGACCTCCACATTCGTTACGAGGCGTGGACGTCCTATTGGTTGGTTGGTTGGTTGTGTGTAGAACCTGTCTGATAACCGGTGTTAGTTGTGATGGCTGTATTAGTGTGTGTTATCTGTAATTCACGTAAGGACTGCAAACGATCAATTTCAAGTAGTTCCTACTACCGATTGCTACCGTCTAGGACACCTAGCTGTGAACTTGGCTACTAGATGCTACCGCAACCGGCACCTGGAGGCCAAAGTTGGGACTTAATAGAGCGTTAATCAAATCTAACCTGAAAATTTAGCTTCACACATTTGTAGTTAGTGGAAGGTTCTTACACATGCCACAAATCTATGACATGGGCCCGCCGGCTTTACTTCCCCTCCAAAGGAAGGAGTACTGAGGGATTTTTAACTCTCTTAAAAAATCCGACGACTTCGGCCGGGAACGTCCAGTTGAACTTGTAATAGTTTCTTAAGAAGGGAGGGTGCCAGCTCATAAGCTGATAGGTTATGAACACAAAAAGAGTAAACACTCGGTAGAGCCCACAAGAACTCTTCCTTCCTAAGGGAATGGGGTGAATATACACTAACCAGGACACATTAGATGAAAAGCAAGATTTAATATACTGCAATATAGGCTATATTTAATTTATTAAATGAAAACTCGCACTAGAAGTACCAGAGGGATCCTTAATAAATGAAATGACTGCAGCTCTGTGACGAACAAAACATCATTTTCAATTCGCTGCACTAAATCACTCTCCGTGATAATGGCTCTAGTTAGGGGATACTGCCTTTATCAAGTGATACACAATGGATATACTATCTATTTGCTTCTTATATTATTTTAGTAGATTTAGTACATGTATAATGTGTACACCTTCAACAATCGAAGTTGACTAATCGCGATCGGAGTCTGTAGTGTTTTCATCGGCTGTCCTAACAGTCTGACAATCTTCATTTATATATCACCACGACATCCTCCTAGATAACCTCTCATCATTGTCAGCTCCTTTTCCCAGAGTAAATAGCTAGAGTAAGTCTCTCTGCATTTTAAGACGATCTCGTTGAATAGTTCATACTTAATTTAGAAGAGAGCGCACAAACGTGCATAAGGTAAGTACATAAGGTACATTACATAGGATATATAATTAAGTACTTTAATCTTTAATCTTTAATCATTGCTATATTTCATTTCATCTGTCACTCATTTAATCATTGCCCCAGAGAAGTGCGTCAGGCCTCGGCAGCCGGCACAGTTCATATCCTCGCCGCTAGAAGGGGGCTTCATTCATTCCATTCCTGACCCGGTCGAAGACTGGAAGCAGGCTGTGGATTTTCATTTTCAATCTTTTCTATATTCATTTAGAGTCCTGCATCGTTTTGTACAAATATTAAATAATAATAAACATGTATTGCGGCCAATGGCCATGGGAAGATATACTATTGCATTAAATTATGACTATACAACTACATATGGTGTCACTCTTCAGCACAGAATTGTAATAAAGATTCTTACCTCTGGACAATCAATGGCGTGTATCTGCCACACGTGGGACTACAACGAACGCACACGCAACTAGATGTCGGCTGGTTGTAGGCCTTGGTTTTGCAGAGTTTGAAATGAAACCCGTGCACTGCCATTCGAGTGCCAAGTGCCGTAGTTCGGCCGCATCCACTTATTTGTCGTCATTTCAACAGTGGTGTAAAAATTCTCCCAGTTGTCACCTTTTTTCTTCTGTAGCTCTGCTAAAAGTCGATCATAGTTCGATGTACATGGCAGCAATAGCTTGCATCGAAGCTCCTCGATAAAGAACGGCTCTCTTGTTAGGTCGTAAACGAGACGTAATAGCGTGTACTTAGAGAGGCATATAATCTTCTTTAAGTACAGGGCATTAACTTTCTCTAGTCTTCTGAGACTATTGATATTCAAGTGGATCCAAGTGACATGAAGGCCATATGTGACAATAGGGATGATTTTGACAGCGAAGAGTTGCAGCGCAGCTTTAGCAGACATTTTCTTCAGGTCTTTAATGCCATTCATAGCCTTGATGGCAGTGCACATTCGGTCTAAAGTGTGCTGAGTGAAGATCGTACCTCGGGTCTGGAAAGTGAATCCTAAGTAGTTAAAGGCATTAACGGTATTCAGATGGTCTCCGTTGTAAACTACTTTGTCTGTGGAGGAGAGTCTACCACCTTTTCTGAAAATCATGTGGAAGGTCTTTTGTTTATTCAATATTAAGTCATTCCCACGTGTCCATATCACTAGCTTATCGAAGGATTCTTGCAGCTCCATGCTATGTTTTGCATCAAGAGCCATGTCATCTGCGTATATACAGTATATAACTTCACTTCTCCCACCAGGACTTCTGTCACGTCGGCCGTAGCGATGGTAAACAGAAGAGGGCTTAGTGGATCACCTTGAAGTACGCCGTTCGTCTGTGCTATTGTTCTTGATTAGTAATAATTGTATCCTGAATGTTGACGTTGTTCCTGCTTAAGATATGAATTATAACATATATATAGTGATCTCCTCCGATGAGGTTTTGGAGTTTAGCCAGCAATAGCTCCCTGTTTAACAAGTCGAAAGCTTTGGAGAAGTCAATGAATATTGCGTGAAGTTTTCCACTCGGTCTACTCAGAGCGTCCCCTATGTCCTCTTGTAGACATTTGATGGCTTGAAGTGTTGATCTGCCTCTTCTGAAACCGAACTGTTGTTCGGGTATATGCTGGTCAACAAGGGTGGTTAACCTCTCAGTGAGGACCCTAGTCATCACCCCGAACAGTGAACACTCTAAACTTATGCCTCTATAAGCGTTTGGGTCTCCCGTATCCCCTTTGCCCTTATATAGCATTTTGATGTTTGATCTTCTCCAACTATCAGGGATTCTCCCTTGCCTTAAACATTCGTTCATGAAAGAAACCCATGTCTCAATCAGCACTGGTGTTGCCACTTGCAGATATTCATTATATATCTCGTCAGGACCGCAGGCCTTTCCATGACGGGCATTTCTAATGGTTTTTTCTATCTCCTCGACTGTGAATGGAATGATCTCAGGAATTTGGTCTTTACATCTCTGTTGTGGTCGTGTGTCCTTCGCCTGCAGTACTTGGAGTATGTGGTTCTCCCATGTCTCCATGCTTATATCTCTAGGAAATCTTGGCTTTCGCGGGTTGAGTATTTTATAGGGATTTTGTTCTGCCTCCTCAATCTTTCTCCTGTCTTGTTCGTTTTGCTAATCCTCCTTTCTCTGCTTTGTTAGCCGTTTATAATCTCTGTAGCTTGTGCATATATCACGATGTTCATTGGGATTGGATTTTCCATTGCGAGCTTACTCAGCGTATCGTTCCTTTCCTCGTAGCACGCGGTATTGAACCACGGTTTTGCCTTTCGCTGGAAGGCTTTTTGTATATTATGGCGCTCTGCATAATATGCATTTTCCCATTTAATGCATAATTCGGGTTCCCTTGGGAGATCTTTTGAGTGCAATTTAAAGTAATTGCTTTGTTAATTTTCCCGTCGGGAGTAATTGCCTTTCCTTCGATTGTGATGCTCGTTTCTGTACAGTGATTTTTTTTTCTACTGACAGATGTTTCCTAATAATTTCTGGGACGATTCTCTCATGCGTTGGACGTATGAACATCATATTAGTGAATATTAGATCCATCGTGCTTCTTCCATTATGAGCTATATAGGTGACCTGGTCCTAGCTTGAGGCCTTCCTCCTCTATGAATGCCAATACACTTTTAGTTTTGTGGCCTGGCTCGTCAATTCTACAGTTCAGATCTCCAGCGAGAATCAGTGAGTTTCCCGTGTCCGTCTTGTTCAGCGTGGCTCCGATCTCGTCTATAATAACATCTGTAGTGGTTTCTG
Source organism: Meconema thalassinum (assembly GCA_946902985.2). Lineage (NCBI taxonomy): Eukaryota > Metazoa > Arthropoda > Insecta > Orthoptera > Tettigoniidae > Meconema > Meconema thalassinum. The sequence goes on along the minus strand of OX336392.1, from coordinate 507,074,386 downwards.
GTTGGAAATAGAAACAGGCTATGGTACACAAGGTGGTGTTAATAAGTAGCGTGTGATCTGAGGAGTATTATTATTCGAAATGGAGAGAGCTTTGGTTTTCGGAGGCAGGTGATTCCCCCTTTTGGTCTTCCTATCACCAACGTTACAAGTTCAAAGCCGCAGCAGCCATCTTGCACTTCAAAGTAAAGTCTACTGCGCATCCATTCATAGCTTAAGGAAACATTAAAGGCGTGCTGAGGGGTATTTAACGCTCTTAAAAAATCCGACGACTCAGGCCGGCAACGGCCAGTTGAAATGAGTGTGTATAACCTAAATGTTTCTTCATCAATTGAAGGTTATATGTTTAAGTAACGGAATAAGTGTTTCTGTGACAGGTACCATGTACTTACATGCTAACAAAGGAAGAAATCTCTAACTCAATTTTGCTGCGAGTGAACATTAAGAACATTATTTCTATGGACATTCGTGTGCAATTCTCTGTTTATAGGCGATATTCTTTATAGAGATGTAAATATCAATATATACGAAATTATCACTAAATCAATTATGTAGTCGTATAATTTCAACACCTGGTAGTCATCATGTCATGTTCTTAATATTATAGAACGCCTTTCAATACACTTATCTATCTATCTATCTATCTATCTATCTATCTATCTATCTATCTATTCATTCAACAGTACGAGGCACGTCGAAAAAGTAAGTTCCGTTTGGTAATAAAATTAAATTGCGTACAGATACAGAAAAAGTATTTATTGCACAACATTCTACACCTCTTAAACTACTTTTCCACATAACTGCCGAACTTTTTGAAGGTATTTGTCATAGCGTGGCACAAGTTTTTGGATACCTTCTTCATAGAAGTTTGCCGCCTGTGTCTTCAACCTGTTCGAAACATCTTCTTTCAGCTCGTCGTTATTGTTGAAGTGTTGACCACCAAGAAAAGACTTGAGATGTGTGAACAGATGAAAGTCGCTAGGAGCGAGGTCAGGGGTGTACGGAGGGTAGTAAAACACCTCCCCCCCCCCCCCCAGGGGCTCACATCTAGTGGGATGTGGGTTGGCGACCACGGGGCCCCAGCTGAGTCCGGCATTGCTTCCACTTACTTGTGCCGGGCTCCTCTCTGTCTTCTTTCCTGTCGACCTCACTTGGTCTACTCTTGTTCTCTTCAGTAGTGTGTTTTGGATGGTTCTACAGCCTCCTCCTCCTCACCCTCCTCACAAGATGGCGGCAGCCCGATATCTCTCGAACGCATGGTCGGATTTTGACAAATGAGGTGTCATTGAACTCGGGCTAACACCCTCTTTCCAATGGACAACATATTTCAACCCCAAAAGTAAAACCTACCCCTACTAGGGGGTGAAATTGTAATTTTTTAGAGAATCTCTCTTTCCAATTGCAACATGTGAGAGTTTGAATGCTAATATGGAATGAAACGTTGTTCTACATAATGTGAATGTTTTCGGTGGAAAGCCACTATGAATTTACATGCTAGTTTTTTGTTTTTACACATGTCCACGCATAGGTTTGGTAAGGGGGCGGGCTTTTTAAAAGATGGTGGCTGTAGTGTAACCTAACCCAACCTAACGGGTCCTTGTGGACAGGTCATTGTTGACAAGTCATTGTGGGCGGGTCCTTGTGGACAGGTCCCTGTGGACGAGTCCTTGTCCCTTTGGACTGATCCCTTTGGACCGGCCCCTTTGGCCTGATCCCTATGGACTGGCTCATGATTTTATTTAAATTATATTAAAGGGCCTAACTACATTTGTGTGTGTTGAACTGACGTTGTTCACCAACGATATGAAAGGAAAGTGACGAAATACATGTGAACACGTGTGAGATGACCTTATTACCGTCCTCCTTGTGAATCAAGTCACATTCTGTTTTGGTTCATACGTGAGAAAATGCAGGTTCATGTGTAATATGACCTAACACACAAGTGTCCACATGTGCACGTGCACGATAAGAGCTAACAAGTCACAACCTGTTTTGACAGTGGTGGGAATAAGGCTAGAGACATGTACAAGTAGTCAAATTACTCCGGCAGACAACCCCTTTCCTATGGATAACTTATTTCCACTCAAAAATAAAATCTACCCCTACTAGGGGGTGAAAAAATAATTTTTAGGTAAAAGTCGCTTTCCATGTGCAACATGTGCATGCATACAACTGAATGCCGCTATGATTTATCATTTTTGTTTTTTGTTTTACGAATGCGCAATTGGGGTTTTTGTAAGAGGGCGGGCTTTTTGAATAATGATTTATAGATACGTTTTTTTTTTACAAATTAACCAAAGATCCAAAAACTAATAGGTCATCGGCTTTTTAATATCTTATGAACTAAGACAGCTAGGGACTTGTATGAGGGGTCGTTGGACTTGGGGTGACGCCCTGTTTTTGAATGTATTATTCATTTTTCGTCAAAAGGGCCTAACTGCACTTTCGTTAATATCTCGCTAACTAATAATCACAGAGGGTCAAGTGAGGTGTCATAGGACTTAAAATGGCCAACCCCTCCCCATGACCAATGAATTTACCAAAAAAAAACAGCATGGTCATTAACCTAAGATTTTATCAACTAATAATCAGAGAGGGACAAGTGAGGTGTCACAAGACTCAGGATGGCCAACCCTTTTCCATGACCAACGAATTTACCCAAAATACCCAAAACAGCAAGGTCATTAACCTAAGATTTTATCAACTAATAATCAGAGAGGGACAAGTGAGGTGTCACAAGACTCAGGATGACCAACCCTTTTCCATGACCAACGAATTTACCCAAAATACCCAAAAACAGCAAGGTCATTGACCTAAGATTTTATAAACTTATCAGTAGAGAGGGTCATGTGAGGTGTCATAGGACTACGAATGGTTAACCCTTTCCCATGACCAATGAATTTACTTCAAAAATTCAAAACAGCAAGGTCATTGACCTGAGATTTTATAAACTAATAATCGGATATCAACATGTGAGGTGTCATAGGACTTAGAATGGTCAACCCTTTCCCATGGCTAATGAATTTACCCAAAAATACCCAATACATCAAGGTCATCGACCTGAGATTTTATAAACTTATAATCGGATATGGACATGTGAAATGTTTACAGTGAGTGATGAAACATAGCTAGGTAGTGAAAGAATTATTGTAGACTACATGTATGGTGACTGACAAATCTTTCACCATTGCAACTTGTTTTCAGATCAAACTGCAGTACAGAGAGAGTATAGGTTGTAGGTATGGGATAATAAATGACAAATGGTGTATACAAAATCTGATTTATCGATTCAAGAAATAAGAGTAGACAATCTTTAATTGATTGGTTAAAGAGGATAGCTAAAATCCAAAATGGTGACTACATTGAACTAAACTGAACCAAGTTGAATCAAACCCAACCAAACCGAACCAAACTTAATCAAAAACAAGCCAATGGTTTAAGTGTAAAACTTGTGGGTGAATGTGGTCATTGGTAATGTCAAAAGGGAAAGGGATAACGCTCTACCTATAGAGGGTAAGGTAAAGCTGGTGCATGATGCTAATGCACACACAAGTACATGAACCACACACAACTATCCTATGCAGTTATTAAGGGTTGACTGTTAAAACTTGCTCAGTGGTTACTGGGACAAGATGGTCGCTACACACAACAAGCTTTAAATACCTGAGGCTAATAATCTATACACACACTCACACACACTTGTTCTAAACTAAACTGTCTTGCTGGCAGAGCTCACACAGTAGGTAAATGACAGAAATGCTTGGCTAACAGAAATACAATCATTTTCGGTTGTCTAATGTTACCAGCTAAACATTACGTGCTATAGTGGTGAGCACATGTGCCTCTTTCACTGGAGATCTTAACTCGATTTCTAGCTCTAAGGCCTAGAACGAATCAAACTAAGAAAAAAGGGTATGGTGACGCAGTGGTTAAACTGTTAGCCTTTCACTAAGGTAGACTAGGGTTTGATTTTAGGTTAATATGCATGTCATAAACAAACAAATAAAAGGAGAGATAATGTTTAAAACTGATTACACTTGTCTCTTTTCAAATTATTACTTAGATTACAAATACAAACGTGGACTGGGTTTGACATACAGTTAATGCTTCGTATCACATACTAGACTGTAAGAAAGCCAAACAAGCAAAAGGCGTAGGTAGAGCAGTGGTAAAATCGCGATGTGTAGAGAAATACCTAACGGTTTTATGAACTGGCAAAGGTATGTCGCATAAACAGTGCAGGATACAATCCAGCAACCATAATTTTTATTTCGTGGACAAGAGAAAACATATATAGAGAGAGAGATATATAGAAAGCTTGTGTGTGTGTGTGTGTGTGTGTGTGTGTGGGGGTAGCATTGGTTGTTTGACCAGAGAAAATACGGTGAGGTAGGGTGGGGAGAGGGAGAATTAGCACTTATATATGAATGGAAAATAGATTTTTTCAATCGTTTTGTTTTTCCAAATGCAGTGGTAGATAGTCGTTTTTTGTAAAACATTCTTACTTGCAGTAGTAATAAGCCTCTATGGTTCCGCTAACACATAGATAGACTGTATTATTGCCATGGTGAAGCACACACATTAAGATCATTTACAAAATCATAAAATGAAAATTAAAAAATCTTGTTTTGGAAATATCGTTTTTCAACATACACACAAAATAAATATATAAAACATTTGTAAACAGCAAAATGGAAAATCCATGTTTCCATATAGACAAAATTTAAAAACCTTAAACGGACATTTAAGAAAATATATGCAAATGGGAAATTGACAAATGTGTAAATATGAAAATGGAAAAATCCATGTTTCCATATCATGAAATTGAAAAACATCAAACTTTCATTTTAAAAATGCAAATGGAAAATTGACAAATTGCAATGTGTGAAATGTAAAATTGAACAAATGGCTATCATTATTTAAAATAAAAGAACATGGTGCTCTATGGTTGAGGTGTGAATCAAACCCTCTCTACTTATTTGGACCACTCGAGACTGAGTAGACTAGTTTTAGTTGTCATACCACTTTTAAAAGTTTGTGTTAAATCTAGGAATTGAACCCAAGAGCTTGTAGGGGGGATCCAAGGTTATAATATGTTAAACAGATAGCCTTGAATGTAGGGTGTGGTAGTTATATAGAGATGAGACGTTACGCTCAGGGCAGGGAGGCATGGAGATCTGCATCAAACCAGTCAAAAGACTGACGACTCAAACAACAACATGTAGAGCTCACCAAAATAATGTTGTGTAACGGTAAATGTTAGTCAACGAAGAGTAATGCATTACTAAAACCCATGACACGATACCTAAGAGCTTTTCTAAAATTATTTTAAAATGCCTTCAACCCTATATTAAACACCCAGTTCACAAGACTCATAACTGCAATGTTATGGTCAAACAAAACAAAATCTATGTTTCAAAACAAACAAGTGGTTTAGTCAATGTATACTGGAAAAAGTTTTATAAACACTCAAGTCCACAAAAATAATTAAATTAGTAACTGTCAGGTTGACCGAGTGGTTATGGTGTTTGACTTAAGTTCAAATTTTCTGTACAAGAAAGTAAGGGTTCGAATCCCTTACCTGATATAACTATTACCTCAACATGGCTTGACCACACCGTATTATTGTGTACTCGGTACAAACCATAGATAGAGTGTATTGTTTAAGGTCACTCTCTTTGCGAACATAGTCAGAGGCTGTTGATGGTTAACAATTGCATTAATAGTGGGACATAGGGATAGCAATTAAGAAAAACAGACAATACCCATACACTATTTTTATTTATTTAATGTAAGTACTTGTACAATAGATATATACAAACTACAACTCTCTTTTGTCTATTACTATCTAGTCCTTTTCGATCCACTTGCATAACAAGGCAGATGACTTTGTAGTTCAGCCCCTTAAAACAACAACAACACTACCTCTTGCATAGTCTGTGATGTTGATGACTCTTGAGGCGTGGAAGATGGATACAACATAACTTTTACAACAGGGGTTAAACGTTGCTCAACAAACAATGCACTATTTTGAGTAGCTTGAACTAACTTATTAGCATTCTGATGATTTTTTGCCAGCACCATCAGTGTTTTGTCTGGAGCACTTCATTGATGATCACTCACACTTAAAACCACACCATTTCTACTTTTCATATTGCCTCGACATCTTGTTGACCTCTGTTTTGAGCATCGCCAGAATATTATTCCTTTTACATTTTGTCGTCTATAGTTATAAGAGTAGCCTTTATAGAGTACACGTTGTTTACCTCGGTTAGTTGTAGTAAGTTCCATAGTAGTAACTAACCTGTTAGTATCATTTGCACACTACAAAGGTTATCTCTGTTCTGGTAATAGAATTATTTAGCGTTGGCTTTTATATTTAATATGTACAGTTAAAAGTGATAGAAAAGTGGTAGAAACGTGGTAGCAAAGTGGTAGACAAGTGGTAGACAATTGGTAACATAGTGGTAGAAAAGTGGTAGCAAAGTGGTAGAAAAGTTGTAGAAAAGTGGTAGAAAAGTAGTACAAAAGTGCTAGCAAACTAGAAAAGTGGCAGAAAAGTAGTAGAAAAGTGGTAGCAAAGTGGTAGAAAAGCGGTAGCAAACTAGAAAAGTGGTAGCGAAGTGGCAGAAAAGTAGTAGAAAAGTGGTAGCAAAGTGGTAGAAAAGTGGTAGCAAACTAGAAAAGTGGTAGCAAAGTGGTAGCAAATATTACATGTATTGATAAGAAATAGTTTAAGCGGTTACATGGATTCATTACACTATAATTTTAGCATCACGAAGCTCATTTTCTATATCCAAAAGTTCTTCCTCATATTTAGTATGACCAGCCTGTTTACAGGTATGCAAGTACTGAAGCCGCTGGATTAGCTTATTGGGATTGTTCCAGTAAACAAATTTAACAAATGATTTTTTGGGTGTAAACCACTATCATCATCATCATCATAATCATCATCATCATCATGGTTGTCATCATCAATATAATTATCATCAATATAATCATCACTATTACTATCTAATCCTTTTTGTTCATCTTGCAATGCAACAACCTTTGGCATAGTTTGTGTTGTCTTTGATAGTGTAAGAGGTTTCTTAGACGTTAACGACTGTCCTAACATGTCTTTTTCACGAGATAATAAATGCTCTTTAACAAACAGAGCACTATCTTGAGCCACACTATTTTTTTCTTGGTCTTGCTTTTTTACCTTGGTTAGAGTATTTTGTCCATTTAAATGAGTATTATTTTGAGATTTACAATGATGATCGATTGAAATAAGTATGTTGGAGCCTTTTGTTTTAATCATTCCTCGACACTTTTTAGATCGTTGTTTCGAACAGCACCAAATAACAGTTCCATTTTTATTAGTTCTTTTTACAATATATGCATATCCTTTATAGTAAGCACATGGCTTACCATAGCTAGTCGTTGATACTTCCATGTCAACTGTTAAGCATAAACTAATCTCTAGTAAAGTTAACTCGATAATAAAAATGATAGTTTGTAGTATGTGCAGTTTAAAGTAAGAGCAAAAGTGAGAGTCAAATGGTAGAAAAGTGTTAGCAAAGTGGTGGAAGAGTGGTAGCAGTTTATAGTAGTCATGATCTTTTTTTTTACCAGAATGTGATTTGAGTAAATGTAATTTCTAAACCTTAGCAGTGAGTAGTCAGTTAGTCTTGGTTCAGACAAGCGTAAACAGTTCTCCAATGAATCAGAGATCAAGATTTTCATTATGAAACAGTTGTGTAACCAATTAGGTATCGGTACTTGATAGCTTCACACATGAACAAAAATTCCAACATATCTGACATGAATTACATGATTTGAAAGTTGACAAAGAATATCCAATCAACCATTGTAGTTGCAATGTCAAACACAAAGACAAAATCAGCATGAACTTTTAAGTTACAGGAAATTTCTATGAAATAGACTATGCAGGAAATTTGGAAATACACATCAGAAGTTTGCAACACCATCCTTCTAGCCTATATAAATTATCCACATGGAAAGTGTGCACTGCCCCTAACATTAAACCAATTTATCAATAACGCAAGTCAACAATCAAAACATTTTGTGTTGAGTCCATCATTTAATGCATATATTCTGTCTACATTGAACAGTAACAAAAAACGCCATTCATAATTAATTAAGTTTGCTTTAATTCTTTATGTAATGATAAATACATATTTAAAGTTTTGGCTGACTGTTCAGGGTGAATCGGCTTTGAACACATAAGAGAGGGAATATTTTAAGACTTAACCTCAGCTCACCTAACATAACCTAAATTTACCTAACCTAACCTTGTCATATAGGTAAGAAACGGGTCAAGCTATGCTTTTCGACTACCGAGGTTCAGCTGCTTTTCAAGGTTACTCCCCCGAACATTGCCGGAGACTGCTGATAAACACCTATGTTCCCACGGCGGCGGCGCGCAACGACTTACATGACGCGCTTCCCCCTTTTCATTGATCCCTGTTGATTTGTCCCTTTGGACTGGTCCCTGTTGACTAGCCCCTTTGGAAGGGCCCTTTTTGAATGGAGTAATTTTTGACGGGTCCCTGTGGACAGGTCCTTTTGGCTGATCCCTTTGGACCGGACCCTTTGGACTGGTACCTATGGACTGGCCCATGCAATTATCCAAATTATGTCAAAGGGTCCGGTCCAAAGGGATCAGCCAAAAGGACCTGTCCACAGGGACCCGTCAAAAATTACTCCATTCAAAAAGGGCCCTTCCAAAGGGGCTAGTCAACAGGGACCAGTCCAAAGGGACAAATCAACAGGGATCAATGAAAAGGGGGAAGCGCGTCATGTAAGTCGTTGCGCGCCGCCGCCGTGGGAACATAGGTGTTTATCAGCAGTCTCCGGCAATGTTCGGGGGAGTAACCTTGAAAAGCAGCTGAACCTCGGTAGTCGAAAAGCATAGCTTGACCCGTTTCTTACCTATATGACAAGGTTAGGTTAGGTAAATTTAGGTTATGTTAGGTGAGCTGAGGTTAAGTCTTAAAATATTCCCTCTCTTATGTGTTCAAAGCCGATTCACCCTGAACAGTCAGCCAAAACTTTAAATATGTATTTATCATTACATTAAGAATTAAAGCAAACTTAATTAATTATGAATGGCGTTTTTTGTTACTGTTCAATGTAGACAGAATATATGCATTAAATGATAGACTCAACACAAAATGTTTTGATTGTTGACTTGCGTTATTGATAAATTGGTTTAATGTTAGGGGCAGTGCACACTTTCCATGTGGATAATTTATATAGGCTAGAAGGATGGTGTTGCAAACTTCTGATGTGTATTTCCAAATTTCCTGCATAGTCTATTTCATAGAAATTTCCTGTAACTTAAAAGTTCATGCTGATTTTGTCTTTGTGTTTGACTTTGCAACTACAATGGTTAATTGGATATTCTTTGTCAACTTTCAAATCATGTAATTCATGTCAGATATGTTGGAATTTTTGTTCATGTGTGAAGCTATCAAGTACCGATACCTAATTGGTTACACAACTGTTTCATAATGAAAATCTTGATCTCTGATTCATTGGAGAACTGTTTACGCTTGCCTGAACCAAGACTAACCGACTACTCACTGCTAAGGTTTATAAATTACATTTACTCAAATCACATTCTGGTAAAAAAAAAAAAAAGATCATGACTACTATAAACTGCTACCACTCTTCCACCACTTTGCTAACACTTTTCTACCATTTGACTCTCACTTTTGCTCTTACTTTAAACTGCACATACTACAAACTATCATTTTTATTGTCGAGTTAACTTTACTAGAGATTAGTTTATGCTTAACAGTTGACATGGAAGTATCAACGACTAGCTATGGTAAGCCATGTGCTTACTATAAAGGATATGCATATATTGTAAAAAGAACTAATAAAAATGGAACTGTTATTTGGTGCTGTTCGAAACAACGATCTAAAGAGTGTCGAGGAATGATTAAAACAAAAGGCTCCAACATACTTATTTCAATCGATCATCATTGTAAATCTCAAAATAATACTCATTTAAATGGACAAAATACTCTAACCAAGGTAAAAAAAGCAAGACCAAGAAAAAAATAGTGTGGCTCAAGATAGTGCTTTGTTTGTTAAAGAGCATTTATTATCTCCTGAAAAAGACATGTTAGGACAGTCGTTAACGTCTAAGAAACCTCTAACACTATCAAAGACAACACAAACTATGCCAAAGGTTGTTGCATTGCAAGATGAACAAAAAGGATTAGATAGTAATAGTGATGATTATATTGATGATAATTATATTGATGATGACAACCATGATGATGATGATGATTATGATGATGATGATGATAGTGGTTTACACCCAAAAAAATCATTTGTTAAATTTGTTTACTGGAACAATCCCAATAAGCTAATCCAGCGGCTTCAGTACTTGCATACCTGTAAACAGGCTGGTCATACTAAATATGAGGAAGAACTTTTGGATATAGAAAATGAGCTTCGTGATGCTAAAATTATAGTGTAATGAATCCATGTAACCGCTTAAACTATTTCTTATCAATACATGTAATATTTTCTACCACTTTGCTACCACTTTGCTACCACTTTTCTAGTTTGCTACCACTTTTCTACCACTTTGCTACCACTTTTCTACTACTTTTCTGCCACTTCGCTACCACTTTTCTAGTTTGCTACCGCTTTTCTACCACTTTGCTACCACTTTTCTACTACTTTTCTGCCACTTTTCTAGTTTGCTAGCACTTTTGTACTACTTTTCTACCACTTTTCTACAACTTTTCTACCACTTTGCTACCACTTTTCTACCACTATGTTACCAATTGTCTACCACTTGTCTACCACTTTGCTACCACGTTTCTACCACTTTTCTATCACTTTTAACTGTACATATTAAATATAAAAGCCAACGCTAAATAATTCTATTACCAGAACAGAGATAACCTTTGTAGTGTGCAAATGATACTAACAGGTTAGTTACTACTATGGAACTTACTACAACTAACCGAGGTAAACAACGTGTACTCTATAAAGGCTACTCTTATAACTATAGACGACAAAATGTAAAAGGAATAATATTCTGGCGATGCTCAAAACAGAGGTCAACAAGATGTCGAGGCAATATGAAAAGTAGAAATGGTGTGGTTTTAAGTGTGAGTGATCATCAATGAAGTGCTCCAGACAAAACACTGATGGTGCTGGCAAAAAATCATCAGAATGCTAATAAGTTAGTTCAAGCTACTCAAAATAGTGCATTGTTTGTTGAGCAACGTTTAACCCCTGTTGTAAAAGTTATGTTGTATCCATCTTCCACGCCTCAAGAGTCATCAACATCACAGACTATGCAAGAGGTAGTGTTGTTGTTGTTTTAAGGAGCTGAACTACAAAGTCATCTGCCTTGTTATGCAAGTGGATCGAAAAGGACTAGATAGTAATAGACAAAAGAGAGTTGTAGTTTGTATATATCTATTGTACAAGTACTTACATTAAATAAATAAAAATAGTGTATGGGTATTGTCTGTTTTTCTTAATTGCTATCCCTATGTCCCACTATTAATGCAATTGTTAACCATCAACAGCCTCTGACTATGTTCGCAAAGAGAGTGACCTTAAACAATACACTCTATCTATGGTTTGTACCGAGTACACAATAATACGGTGTGGTCAAGCCATGTTGAGGTAATAGTTATATCAGGTAAGGGATTCGAACCCTTACTTTCTTGTACAGAAAATTTGAACTTAAGTCAAACACCATAACCACTCGGTCAACCTGACAGTTACTAATTTAATTATTTTTGTGGACTTGAGTGTTTATAAAACTTTTTCCAGTATACATTGACTAAACCACTTGTTTGTTTTGAAATATAGATTTTGTTTTGTTTGACCATAACATTGCAGTTATGAGTCTTGTGAACTGGGTGTTTAATATAGGGTTGAAGGCATTTTAAAATAATTTTAGGAAAGCTCTTAGGTATCGTGTCATGGGTTTTAGTAATGCATTACTCTTCGTTGACTAACATTTACCGTTACACAACATTATTTTGGTGAGCTCTACATGTTGTTGTTTGAGTCGTCAGTCTTTTGACTGGTTTGATGCAGATCTCCATGCCTCCCTGCCCTGAGCGTAACGTCTCATCTCTATATAACTACCACACCCTACATTCAAGGCTATCTGTTTAACATATTATAACCTTGGATCCCCCCTACAAGCTCTTGGGTTCAATTCCTAGATTTAACACAAACTTTTAAAAGTGGTATGACAACTAAAACTAGTCTACTCAGTCTCGAGTGGTCCAAATAAGTAGAGAGGGTTTGATTCACACTTCAACCATAGAGCACCATGTTCTTTTATTTTAAATAATGATAGCCATTTGTTCAATTTCACATTTCACACATTGCAATTTGTCAATTTTCCATTTGCATTTTTAAAATGAAAGTTTGATGTTTTTCAATTTCATGATATGGAAACATGGATTTTTCCATTTTCATATTTACACATTTGTCAATTTCCCATTTGCATATATTTTCTTAAATGTCCGTTTAAGGTTTTTAAATTTTGTCTATATGGAAACATGGATTTTCCATTTTGCTGTTTACAAATGTTTTATATATTTATTTTGTGTGTATGTTGAAAAACGATATTTCCAAAACAAGATTTTTTAATTTTTATTTTATGATTTTGTAAATGATCTTAATGTGTGTGCTTCACCATGACAATAATACAGTCTATCTATGTGTTAGCGGAACCATAGAGGCTTATTACTACTGCAAGTAAGAATGTTTTACAAAAAACCACTATCTACCACTGCATTTGTAAAAACAAAACGATTGAAAAATCTATTTTCCATTCATATATAAGTGCTAATTCTCCCTCTCCCCACCCTACCTCACCGTATTTTCTCTGGTCAAACAACCAATGCTACCCACACACACACACACACAAGCTTTCTATATATCTCTCTCTATATATATGTTTTCTCTTGTCCACGAAATAAAAATTATGGTTGCTGGATTGTATCCTGCACTGTTTATGCGACATACCTTTGCCAGTTCATAAAACCGTTAGGTATTTCTCTACACATCGCGATTTTACCACTGCTCTACCTACGCCTTTTGCTTGTTTGGCTTTCTTACAGTCTAGTATGTGATACGAAGCATTAACTGTATGTCAAACCCAGTCCACGTTTGTATTTGTAATCTAAGTAATAATTTGAAAAGAGACAAGTGTAATCAGTTTTAAACATTATCTCTCCTTTTATTTGTTTGTTTATGACATGCATATTAACCTAAAATCAAACCCTAGTCTACCTTAGTGAAAGGCTAACAGTTTAACCACTGCGTCACCATACCCTTTTTTCTTAGTTTGATTCGTTCTAGGCCTTAGAGCTAGAAATCGAGTTAAGATCTCCAGTGAAAGAGGCACATGTGCTCACCACTATAGCACGTAATGTTTAGCTGGTAACATTAGACAACCGAAAATGATTGTATTTCTGTTAGCCAAGCATTTCTGTCATTTACCTACTGTGTGAGCTCTGCCAGCAAGACAGTTTAGTTTAGAACAAGTGTGTGTGAGTGTGTGTATAGATTATTAGCCTCAGGTATTTAAAGCTTGTTGTGTGTAGCGACCATCTTGTCCCAGTAACCACTGAGCAAGTTTTAACAGTCAACCCTTAATAACTGCATAGGATAGTTGTGTGTGGTTCATGTACTTGTGTGTGCATTAGCATCATGCACCAGCTTTACCTTACCCTCTATAGGTAGAGGGTTATCCCTTTCCCTTTTGACATTACCAATGACCACATTCACCCACAAGTTTTACACTTAAACCATTGGCTTGTTTTTGATTAAATTTGGTTCGGTTTGGTTGGGTTTGATTCAACTTGGTTCAGTTTAGTTCAATGTAGTCACTATTTTGGATTTTAGCTATCCTCTTTAACCAATCAATTAAAGATTGTCTACTCTTATTTCTTGAATCGATAAATCAGATTTTGTATACACCATTTGTCATTTATTATCCCATACCTACAACCTATACTCTCTCTGTACTGCAGTTTGATCTGAAAACAAGTTGCAATGGTGAAAGATTTGTCAGTCACCATACATGTAGTCTACAATAATTCTTTCACTACCTAGCTATGTTTCATCACTCACTGTAAACATTTCACATGTCCATATCCGATTATAAGTTTATAAAATCTCAGGTCGATGACCTTGATGTATTGGGTATTTTTGGGTAAATTCATTAGCCATGGGAAAGGGTTGACCATTCTAAGTCCTATGACACCTCACATGTTGATATCCGATTATTAGTTTATAAAATCTCAGGTCAATGACCTTGCTGTTTTGAATTTTTGAAGTAAATTCATTGGTCATGGGAAAGGGTTAACCATTCGTAGTCCTATGACACCTCACTTGACCCTCTCTACTGATAAGTTTATAAAATCTTAGGTCAATGACCTTGCTGTTTTGGGTATTTTGGGTAAATTCGTTGGTCATGGAAAAGGGTTGGCCATCCTGAGTCTTGTGACACCTCACTTGTCCCTCTCTGATTATTAGTTGATAAAATCTTAGGTTAATGACCATGCTGTTTTTTTTGGTAAATTCATTGGTCATGGGGAGGGGTTGGCCATTTTAAGTCCTATGACACCTCACTTGACCCTCTGTGATTATTAGTTAGCGAGATATTAACGAAAGTGCAGTTAGGCCCTTTTGACGAAAAATGAATAATACATTCAAAAACAGGGCGTCACCCCAAGTCCAACGACCCCTCATACAAGTCCCTAGCTTTCTTAGTTCATAAGATATTAAAAAGCCAATGACCTATTAGTTTTTGGATCTTTGGTTAATTTGTAAAAAAAAGTATCTATAAATCATTATTCAAAAAGCCCGCCCTCTTACAAAAAAACCAATTGCGCATTCGTAAAACAAAAAACAAAAATGATAAATCATAGCGGCATTCAGTTGTATGCATGCACATGTTGCACATGGAAAGCGACTTTTACCTAAAAATTATTTTTTCACCCCCTAGTAGGGGTAGATTTTATTTTTGAGTGGAAATAAGTTATCCATAGGAAAGGGGTTGTCTGCCGGAGTAATTTGACTACTTGTACATGTCTCTAGCCTTATTCCCACCACTGTCAAAACAGGTTGTGACTTGTTAGCTCTTATCGTGCACGTGCACATGTGGACACTTGTGTGTTAGGTCATATTACACATGAACCTGCATTTTCTCACGTATGAACCAAAACAGAATGTGACTTGATTCACAAGGAGGACGGTAATAAGGTCATCTCACACGTGTTCACATGTATTTCGTCACTTTCCTTTCATATCGTTGGTGAACAACGTCAGTTCAACACACACAAATGTAGTTAGGCCCTTTAATATAATTTAAATAAAATCATGAGCCAGTCCATAGGGATCAGGCCAAAGGGGCCGGTCCAAAGTGATCAGTCCAAAGGGACAAGGACTCGTCCACAGGGACTTGTCCACAAGGACCCGCCCACAATGACTTGTCAACAATGACCTGTCCACAAGGACCCGTTAGGTTGGGTTAGGTTACACTACAGCCACCATCTTTTAAAAAGCCCGCCCTCTTACCAAACCTATGCGTGGACATGTGTAAAAACAAAAAACTAGCATGTAAATTCATAGTGGCTTTCCACCGAACACATACACATTATGTAGAACAACGTTTCATTCCATATTAGCATTCAAACTCTCACATGTTGCAATTGGAAAGAGAGATTCTCTAAAAAATTACAATTTCACCCCATAGTAGGGGTAGGTTTTACTTTTGGGGTTGAAATATATTGTCCATTGGAAAGGGGGTGTTAGCCCGAGTTCAATGACACCTCATTTGTCAAAATCCGACCATGCGTTCGAGAGATATCGGGCTGCCGCCATCTTGTGAGGAGGGTGAGGAGGAGGAGGCTGTAGAACCATCCAAAACACACTACTCTCTTCCGACCCCGACGGTATTAGGGTATCCGAGGCCTAGGGAGTCACTTCCTTTCCCGCCTTAATTGGCCCTTGTCTCCTCTTTTCTGATTCCCTCCTTCTGCGAGGGGTCAGCCTTCTTTTTCTTTTCATGTTATCTCCTGCCTTCTGCTTAAGGCCCTCAAGGAGGCCGGGTGTATGTAGCCCCACCACTTTTGGTGCACCCTAGATAATGCTACACCCTCAGGGGCTCACGGCTGGTGAGTTTGGGAGTTTGCGACCCCAAGGGATTCCTGAGCTGGGTCCGTTTTCCCTTTTTGTCCCTTACCTTTGGGGCGGACCCTCTCCTCTTTCACTTTCCTATCTGCCTTTGATGGCTCTCCTTCCTTCCAAGTCCCTCAGTCCGCCTTCTTCGAGGGTTGAGGGCATTTCTTTTCCTCCTGTCCTTTATTTGCCTTATTCTCCTTTAGTTTTCCATTTCTTCTTCTAGTATGTAGGTTAGTAGTTAGTTTTAGTTTTAAGTTCGCTTTTCATTTTCATCTTCACGATCACCCAAACCATCAGGGGCCGATAACCTAGATGTTAGGCCCCTTAAAACAACAATTATCATCATCATCATCATCATCAAACACCTCCCAGCCAATCCCTGTAGGAGGTTTTTCGTCACATTTGCAGTGAGTGGTCGTGCGTTGTCGTGAAGAAAAACAACACCTTTTGACAGCAACCCTCGACGGTTATTCTATATTGCGCGGCGCAATTTCCTAAGTGTCTCGCAGTAAGCACCTGCGTTGATTGTATGACCACGCGGTAAGAAATCAATGACTAAGATGCCTTTCCAGTCCCAGAACACTGTGCACATCATTTTCCGAGGTGTCAAGATTTGTTTCGGCTTAACCTTTGCTGGGGATGAAGTGTGCCTCCATTCCATTGATTGCCGCTTACTTTCAGGGGTGTCGTAAGAAACCCAAGTTTCATCTCCTGTGACTATCTGTGTCAGAAATTCTTCGCCGCCTTCATTGTAACGGGTCAAAAACTGAAGTGCACTACCCATCCGTTTTGTTTTGTTTTGCTCCGTAAGAATCTTTGGTACCCAACGTCGGCAAAGTTTACGAAAGTTCAGTTTTTCGGTAACAATTTCATGAATTAGTGATCGTGAGATTTGGGGAAATTCCATAGCGAGAGCACTAATTTTAAACCTGCGGTTTTCCCGGATCTTGTCATCAATCGCGTGAACCAGTTCTTCTGTAACCAAAGATGGACGCCCACTTCGTTCTTCATCGTGCACTTCATTACGTCCTTCATTGAACTGTCGGACCCATCTTCTCACCATTGAATCACTCATCGCGTTTTGTCCATACACTTCGCAAATTTGCCGATAAATTTCAATTGGTTTCACTTTCCTAGCATTCAGAAAACGACTCACAGGTCTGATTTCACAAGCGGCGGGATTTTCAATCAACACCGACATTGTACGAGTAAACATGCACAACAACGCGTACGTGGCTGACAGCGTTCTCCAAATGGCGCACGTTTCTTCTCCTTGATACAGAGCGTCTACCGCGTATATGCGGAACTGCGCTGCAGCGGAACGTACAACTAGTTGAAGACACAGGCGGCACACGTCTATGAAAAAGGTATACAAAAACTCGTGCCACGCTACGACAAATGCCTGCAACGTTTCGGCAGTTATGTGGAAAAGTAGTTTAAGGGTTGTAGAATTTTGTGCAATAAATAATTTTTCTGTATCTGTACACAATTTAATGTTATTACCAAACGGAACTTACTTTCTGGACGTACTTCGTATATATTTCGGCTCGTTATTGAGCCATCGTCAGCTTGTATTAACAGAAAACATAACTTAATAGAACTAATTTAATTATAAGTAAAAATGGATATCTTCATATGAAAATGATAATCCACAGCCTGCTTCCAGTAGACCGACTGGGTCAGGAAATGAAATCTAGCGGCGAGGATATGAACTGTGCCGGCTGCCGAAGACTTGTCTCACTCCCATGGGGCAATGATTAAATGAATGACAGATGAAATGAAATGACAGTGGCGAGTGGTGCTGGATTGAAATTTCTGACAGAGAAAACCGGAGTATCCAGAGAAAAACCTGCCTGCCTCCGCTTTGTCCAGCACAAATCTCACATTGAGTGACCGGGATTTGAACCACGCACCCAGCGGTGAGAGGCCGGCGTGCTGCCGCCTAAGCCACGGAGGCTGCGATAT
Source organism: Meconema thalassinum (assembly GCA_946902985.2). NCBI lineage: Eukaryota > Metazoa > Arthropoda > Insecta > Orthoptera > Tettigoniidae > Meconema > Meconema thalassinum. Next base: position 507,056,230 of record OX336392.1, on the reverse strand, counting down.
CCTCTTTTAAAGCATATAAATTTAAAAATTGAAGTTCACAATATATTTAGGGATAGATGACCTCACTCTTCCGCCCCTTAAAACAACAATAACATATGTCGTTAAAATAAAATTCAAAGGCAAGAAAAAAATCAAAATGACGTCCAACTAGTTGTCAGCACGGAAAATATACTTCATCCTGCATAGCCTACTTGTTACTGGATATATAAATTCATTTCAAATGAGAATCGAAATAGGTGTCCACTACGCACCAAAAGCAAGCGTTTAAATTCATTGATTATGGTTAGAACGGAAACCTGTTAAGAATCTTGTTGTTAATCTTGCTGTTGGTCTTATGAAATTGTGATATTCGGTATTAATATCAATTATTGATTTGTTGTTTGTAAAGTACTGTATGAATTATAATTATCTCATAGCTTCCTTGTACACTACATCTGATAATGGAGTATCGTTGAGGTTTCTTTTGTTTGTTTCGGAATTTGGCCAACTATGGACCGCATATATACAGGCTGTTCCAGCCGAGCAGCTCGCCCGTGAGCAGCTGAGTACTCGCCGCCTTGTGTGAGTAAACCTGCAATATGCAATACAGCTCTGCTGTAGGGGCGGCCGTTACTAAGCGGTGGATACATCAAGATTGGCAGGAAGCGCACGAACTTGTACTATGACCTTCGCCCAGTGACGTTTAGGCTATGACCCCCAGTCCCTCTCCAACCGTATTCCGAGCATTACTGCTGAGTACTCGCGTGTACGCATACTCAAACTCAAACTCGTGGATTTGGAACAGCCTGGAATAGAATCTAAGGCTTTCTGACTAATCTCTTCTTTTCTTCCCAGAACTTCATTCTTTCACTTCGAAACTTCCGCTGCTCCGCAGAAATTACCAATTTAGCCCCTCCCCCAGGGACGTGGGTTGGCGACCACGGAACCGCAGCTGAGTCCGGCATTGCGTCCACTTACTTGTGCCGGGCTCCTCTCCGTCTTCTTTCACGTCTCTTGGTCAACTCTTGTTGACGGTATTAGGGTCTCCTAGCCGTAGGGAGTCATTCACTTTCCCGCCTTAATTGGCCCTTCTCTCATCTTTCCTGATACCCTCATTCTTTGTGAGGTCAGCCTTGCTTTTCTTTTCATGTTTTCTCCTGCCTTCTGCTCAAGGCCCTCAAGGAGGCAGGGTGTATGTAGCCCCACCACGTCTGGTGCACCCTGGATAGTGCTATACCCTCAAGGGCTCACGGCTGGTGAGTTCGGGATTTGACGATCCCGGGGCCTTCCTGAGCTTGGTCCGTTTCTTCCCCCCTTTTTCCACTGACTTTGGGGCAGGACCTCTCCTCTTTCCCTTTCCTATCTGCCTTTCATGGCTCTCCTTCTATCCAAGTCCTTCAATCCTCATACTTCGAGGGTTGAGGGCATTTCTTTTCTTCCTGTCCTTTATTTGCCTTATCCTTTATTTGTTTACCATTTCTTCTTCTAGTATGGTTTGTAGTTAGTATTGGTTATAGTTTTCATTCTCATCTCATGTTACACTATCACCCAAACCATTAGCGGCCCATAACCCAGATGTTAGGTCCCTTAAAACAACAATAAATGATCGTCATCATCTTGTAAGTTGGTTACGTGTCGCACAAGTGTTCCGTGCCTTGAAGTTAGTGTCGCGAGCTGTATGTTTCTCCGTGTGTGGCGACATTCGCTCTGCAATTACCCGAGAGCTGCTTGGCGCCACACTTCCCCGACACAACAGCCTGCCACTTTTAACCCTTTAAAGGGCATAGGCCTATGTGTACTTATTTAACTTAACTTTTATTTTAATTATGTGCCCCCCAGGGGCTCACATCTAGTGGGACGTGGGTTGGTGACCACGGGGCCCCAGCTGAGTCCGGCATTGCTTCCACTTACTTGTGCCAGCTCCTTTCCGTCTTCTTTCCTGTCGACCTCACTAGGTCAACTCTTGTTCTCTTCCAACCCCGACGGTATTAGGGTATGCAAGGCCTCGGGAGTCGCTTCATTTCCCGCCTTAATTGGCCCTAGTCTCATCTTTTCTGATACCCTCCTTCTGCGAGGGGTCAGCCTTCTTTTACTTTTCCTGTTATCTCCTGCCTTCTGCTCATGGCCCTCAAGGAGGCAGGGTGTATGTAGCCCCACCACTTCTGGTGCAGCCTAGATATTGCTACACCCTCAGTGGCTCACGGCAGGTGAGTTCGGGAGTTGGTGACCCCGAGGGATTCCTGAGCTGGGTCCGGTTTCCCCCTTTTGTCCCTTACCTGTGGGGTGGACCCTATCATCTTTCACTTTCCTATTTGCCTTTCATGGCTCTCCTTTCTTCCCAGTCCCTCAATCTGCATTCTTCGAGGGTTGAGGGCATTTCTTTTCCCCATGTCCTTTATTTGCCTTATTCTCCTTTTGTTTTCAATTTCTTCTTCTAGTATACAGGGTCTTTCATATAAAATAAGAGCGCCAAGCGGCGGCTTTGTTAACCGCGACTGCGGTCACCTTGGCCGAGCTTTTGCCGCGCCAAGGCCCCCTGCTTTAAGCGTGTGTACAATCCTATATGATGCAACGGCCTTGCTAGCGTGTGTACAATGCTGAAAGCTTACTTCAGTTAGTTATTGTTGATGAAACCGAAACCCCTACTTGTGCTAATTTTGTGAGTGATTTATTCGGAGACCGTTCAAGATTCTCGCCAATGTCATCTAGCTCATCCTCTGTTAAAACTGTTCGTGTGCGGGCATGTCTTTTATTGAGCACCGAGCCAGTAGTGTCAAACTTATTTGCAATTACGTGAATCTGTTTCAGTGAAGGTGGCACTTCATCAGGAAATTGCTGAACAATTGCATCACGTACCCGCCGAGCCGACTCGTACTTAAAATAAGTTTTACATAAAAAATACGATGTTGCAATGATAACTGTCTCACCATGTTAGCACTTGAGGTTTAGACTGGCGACTGAGCAACTGCACGCTTATTGCAAGGTCATGTTTGGTAATGTCAATCTGTTATTTTTATACAGTCCATCGGAACTTTAAAAAAAAAAACACCAGCCATCGTATGTACTATGCGCGCGCTTTCAATACTATAAGGGTTTCGGTTTCATCAACAATAACTAACTAAAGTAAGATTTCAGCATTGTACACACGCTAGCAAGGCCGCTGCATCATATAGGATTGTACACACGATTAAAGCAGGGGGCCTTGGCGCGGCAAAAGCTCGGCCAAGGTGACCGCAGTCGCGGTTAACAAAGCCGCCGCTTGGCGCTCTTATTTTATATGAAAGACCCTGTATAAGTTAGTAGTTAGTTTTAGTTATAAGTTTACATTTCACTTTTAATCTTCACGGTCACCCAAACCATTAGGGACCAATAACCTAGATGTTAGGCCCCTTAAAATAACAATTATCATCATCATCATTTATGAAAAAAATTGGCTTTCGAGATCACCTTTTGTCTGTGTGTGTGTGTGTGTGTGTGTGTGTGTGTGCGTGTGTACCCTCCCCCCCCCCCTCCCTCCCCCCTCTCCTCCAATGAAGTGATTTCAATGAAACTCGGTAAGCTCATACTATTACCTCGTCCAACCTAGACCGTGCCTTTCACATTTTAATACGTTTCACCAATCCAACATGGCGGTCACTGGCATTTTATAACTCCGAAAGAGTAACAGATATCACCATGAAATTTTGTATGGCGATAAAGGGTACTAGTAGAAGTTCACCTATGTGACATTCATAAACTTGTTAAGTACAAAACGAACATGGCGGCCAAGCGAAATTGAAACATTTGAATAGACTTTTCTCGCGATTTAACCGTCCGAGCGCAGTAAAACTTGGTACGGTAAATGTTCATATAAAATCTAATCTCATCATCATCATCATCATCATCATCTTGCACAGTTTCCAGCCACTGGCCGGGTCTGTTTGGAACACAAGCCTCTCCAACGTCTTCTGTCTTCCCACCATCTCTTAGCCTCCACCCTTGTCCAGTCTTCTCCTCTCTTCTTCACGCTTTCTTCCATCCCCTTCAGCCACCTGTCTCTCGGTCTCTTTTCGTCTCGTGTATCCTCCTGGGGATCCTCTTCTCCTCCATTCGTTTTACATGTCCATACCATCTAAGTCTAGATTTCTCTATACCATCCTGTAATGGTTCTTCCTTCATTAATTCTCTGGTCCTCTCATTTCTTATTCTGTCCATCTTTATAGCTCCAAAACTGCTTCTCAAGAACCTCATCTCACTGGCCTGTATTTTGCTCTTCTCCCTTCTTTTCATAACCCAGGTCTCCGAGACATACGTCAGGATAGGGACATAGTACGTCCGATATATGATCTTTTTGCTGTTCTGAGGGACATCCTTGCTCCATAACATGCTTCTCACACTCCTCCGAAATGCTTCTGCCTGCCTCCCCCGCTCATCTATTTCTCTATCGTTTCTTCCATTATCTTGTATCAGGCTTCCCAGATACTTGAAACTCTCCACTTTCTTCAGCTGTTCCCCACCAATTGTTATTCCCGTTGTGGTTCTTTCCTTCTTTCTTGTTGTGATCACCATCTCACTCTTATTTATACTAAATTTCATCCCATATCCTTGTATTATTCCTCCCACACGTCCAACTGTTCCTGTTTCCCCAAATCATCAATACATCTGCAAACACCATTGCTTTCATATTTCCTTCCCCAATTACTTGTGCCACTCGGGTCATTATGTCATCCATCACCACAATGAAAAGTAACGGTGACAGTGCACTTCCTTGTTTCAGGCCGTTTCTCTGTTCCAACCAGTCCGATCTCTCTCCTCCCACCTTCACACAGCTCACGCTTCCCTTGTACATCTCCTTTATCCTCCTTATAGTCCATTTTTCTACTCCTCTATCCTCCAGGGACTTCCATACTTTGTTTCTGCATACACTGTCATATACTTTCTCAATGTCCAGGAAGGCCATCAGTAGATCTGTTCCATACTCATAGTGCTGTTCTTGTAACTGCCTTACAGCAAAAATCAAATCCACTGTTGACCTTCCTGCTCTGAAGCCATGTTGTTCTTCCCTCATCCCTCCTTATATGAAAATGAAAATCCACAGCCTGCTTCCAGTCTCCGACCGGGTCAGGAATGGAATGAATGAAGCCCCCCATCTAGCGGCGAGGATATGGACTGTGCCGGCTGCCGAGGCCTGACGCATTCCTCTGGGGCAATGATTAAATGAATGACAGATGAAATGAAATGATAGTGGAGAGTGTTGCTGGAATGAAATGTTGACAGGGAAAACCGGAGTACCCGGAGAAAAACCTGTCTGCCTCCGTTTTGTCCAGCACAGATCTCACATGGAGTGACCGAGATTTGAACCACGGACCCAGCGGTGAGAGGCCGGCGTGCTGCCGCCTAAGCCACGGAGGCTCTCCCTCCTTATATCCTTGTCCTAATTCTCCTTTCCAAAACTTTCTCAAACATCTTTGCACAATGACTCATCAGTGTTATTCCCCGATAGTTTCTCCATTCTTTTCTACTACCTTTCTTGAAGATCGGGACAATTATTCCCTTTTTCCTGTCCTCGGGGGTCTTCCTTTCCTTCCATGCTGTCTTCATCACTCGGTACAACCATTGTATCCCCACCTTTCCTGCTGCTCTCACCATCTCCACACTCAACTCATCCACACCCGGTGCCTTCCCTCCTTTCATCTTCCTCACTGCATCTTCCACTTCTTTCCATGTTAAGTCCTTTTCTGTTTGCAGTCTAATCTGCAATCTAATCTACTGATATCCAATTAAACTCAATTTTTTGATAACCCCATTATAATGGCTGTGCGAAATCTTAAAATTAAGTTTCTACTTCTTGGGTCCTAATCATGCGTTCAAAGCGAACGTTTGAATAATGAACCTACGCAATGATCTTCATCTAATGGTTAATAACTCTATGGCCTACACATACAGTATAACAATCCTACATGACGACCATCCGAAATAATTCGACGGTTGTCAATATCTAAGAATCTATTACAGCAATCTAACTGAAATTTTGTGTTACGGTACTAACTTCCCTACGTTCTGTAAGTACCTTACTTAAGACTTGATTTCTTAATTCGAGCTCGTGGGGAGTCAAATAGTTCACTGTTGGTCCGGTAGATAGTGGCACTGCCCGAGAAGTGTCTGGTTCTGTTAATCAACTCATCTAGTGGAAACTTCTGGACATAGCTCTGGTAACTTCCTAATGCATCGGAGAAGTGTTTTGTACCGTAATGCAAAATGCAGCATGGAATAGTCGGCTTATTTAAGTCAAATATCTTTGTAAATTGGCGAAGCCTCCGTGGCTTAGGCGGCAGCACGCCGGCCTCTCACCGCTGGGTCCGTGGTTCAAATCCCGGTCACTCCATGTGAGATCTGTGCTGGACAAAACGGAGGCAGACAGGTTTTTCTCCGGGTACTCCGGTTTTTCCCTGTCAAAATTTCATTCCAGCAACACTCTCCACTATCATTTCATTTCATCTGTCATTCATTTAATCATTGCCCCAGAGGAGTGCGTCAGGCCTCGGCAGCCGGCACAGTTCATATCCTCGCCGCTAGTTGGGGGCTTCATTCATTCCATTCCTGACCCGGTCGGAGACTGGAAGCAGGCTGTGGATTTTCATTTCATCTTTGTAAATTGGCATGCAGGAAGATATGATAGTAAGTCGTGTGCGCAATCGGATGTGAGATTGTTTAGTATTTCAGTTAGGAATGGACACCGGTGATGTATTACGACGGAAATATACCTTCTTTATTTTTAATTAATATGTTGGTTGTCAACTCAAGGAATGAGTATATTATGTGGGTTTTGGTAGTGACCCAAGATGAAAAGTGGCTACTGTAAGTAGTCTTTGGAAAAAGGTCTGGGAGTAGGTACGATTCTGTGGGTGTTGCTCGTCCTTCGTCTCCTCGATCAGATGTTCTTGCTATGACGGTATTGTCAGCTGGTGGACAAGAGAGGATCGCGGTAGCCATGTAAAAGAGATAGACCGTTTTGATTGAGGACCGTACTAAAAGGCTTATAAATTGGATCTATTTCGTATTATGACGGATTTATTGTCTTAGGACATTTATGTCTATGACATATTAACTTTCGTCAGATATAACAGGGATTCGACATTTAAGCGATATGGGAGTATATGAATTGTCTTGGAAAGACATTGGATTAATTGAACGACGTTCTATAAATACACGTTATGAACATATCAAATGACGATTTCGATATTGAGTAGAGGACCAAATCCTGAGGTCACATATGAGAAAGTAAGTACGCAGATATCTGCGATAAGGTTTCCATCTCTCAGTGTTTATTTATATATGTATGTAACTATGTTTATATGTGTGAGACATCTATTGTAAATTATTTATTGGAAATAATAGAGGTTGTGTGATTACGAAAACTGTGTATCATTTCTAGGTTATCGGTCTAGCAATGGCTCAAAAATAGATTCTCTGGGCATGGTAGTAGATGGGTCCGGTCATTCCTTATGTGAAGGTTACGTGTCATTTTGTATGTTGATAGAGGCAATGAACATAAGTTCATCTATGGATCAATAACCTGGTGAGCGCAAAACCAACATGGCGACACGAAATTTAAACATTTAAATTAATTTTCTCTTTACTTTTCACCCGAGCTCTGTGAAACTTGCCACGGATCTTCATACAAACCTTAATATACCGATGTAAAATATAATGGAATTTTATGAGAACTTAAAATGGCGGTTGTGTAATTTTGTGAGTATTTTGAATTTCAATTGTATTTTGTACGTATTTTCAACCTAAACAGCTTTTTGCAAGTATTTTCAACCTATATTGTATTTCAATGGTGGGCATTTTGTAAGTATTTTGATTCTCAATTGCATTTTGTGGGTATTTTGAATTTCAATTGCATTCTGTAAGCATTTTGAATTTCAATTGCACTTTGTGAGTATTTTGCATCTGAAATGGGCGTTTTTCGATCTAAATTGCATCGTGTATTCTCAATTTCAATTGCAATTTGTAGGCATTTTGAACCTCAATTGCATTTTGTATGCATTTTCAATCTGAGTTATATTTTGTAAGTATTTTCAGTCTCACTTAATTTTTGATCTGGTTTCCATTTCATTGTCATTTTCACTATCACCCAGACCATTAGGGGCCGATAACCTAGATGTTAGGCCCTTTAAAGCGACAATTATCAACATCTTGTTTTTACGCGAACGACTCACTTAACACGAACAAGTCGCTTGCAACGAAGAATTTGTTATTTATTTATTTATTTATTTATTTATTTAGCGTATGGCTTTTAGTGCTGGGAATGTCCGAGGACATATTCGGCCGCCAGAGTTTGTAGCTGCTTCTATGCGGACACCCGTGATTAACGGTATATATGCGCGTGTATACAATTTACAATATCACACTGTAATAATAATAATAAATCAAATAAATTTTAGTTTGCACTAGAAAAAACTAATTATAATGTACACTTAACTTGCTATCGTTCTCCTCACAGCGATGCTCACTTATAGACTTCCGCACCGCTCGCGTAATTCACAAAATCACTAACACAAATCAACCTAACGTATAACCAGTTTCAAACTGCGAATCAAACATTATACAGTAGCCTACTATAATCATCCAACGACGCGCTACTGAACCACAGTAGTGACTTTACAACCTTAACATCTGATGATGGCCACCTGAGGGTCGAACGCATAATCCTAAATTTCCCATTTAAGTGTGATAACTAAACATGGATTTTTTTCCAGGAGTGTGTTTACAAATTTATAACTTGTACCTCGCCCAATTCATTGGACACAATCGTGTTGACCGACTGAAAAGCAGCAAAAGACAATGTATCTAAGAATCTAAGAAGTGATTATCCGGGCTGTTAGGCCGTGGTCCAGTAGGGCTGTTGTTTCCCGACGTTTCAGCGAAGACTGCGTTCGCCATTATCAAGGGTCTTCTCTTTCCGATGGTCAGAGGTAGACTGAAGTTGCGCTTTTTTTTTTTTTTTTTTTTCGGGGGGGCCCCGAAAGGTTTCCCGCTCCCCCCGCGTGGCACCCGACCTTACTACTGGTGCCTCCGACATGCAGTTAGTCTACGATAGTAGAAGAGAAAGCATAGGGGATTGGAAAGGAAGGATTGCCCTTTGAGGCTTTGCGCCTGTCCCATCGCGGTCGCGATCTACCAGGCATAATGAATAGGTATTAACATTGGTATATGGTGTCATATATGTGCACATATAAATATGTACACATATACAACGGTAAGATTGTAGGGCCAGGGAAAAACCGCATAGACAGAAAGGAAAGATTGTCTACACGTAAAACCTGGCGGCTTGGTTATTGCCACATGCAAGGATAATGTGGGTATGGAAATGAGTAGGTTTTGTTAGTACGGGAGGTGTATCATGCAACAGTTGCAAAATCCGTTTCCTCGCCGAGATTAGTATTTGTGGGAATCAGTTGGCTTGGCACTGCTGGGACTAGCACGTCCGCAATGGCGGACGAACTGCACCTCCGGGGTTAGGTTCGGAGCACAGTCCGCCCGCCTAGAGCGTCCTAGTACCAAGTCTCCGTGATCCGGAGAGGGGAGCCACGCCTGCGAACAGGGGCTTCTTCTCTCGTGTCCTGGACATAGCTGATGGTTGTTATCAATCACTCCGCCGCTGCATACACTCGTCCTGAAACTATAAGCTAATGATTATTAATAGTCCTCCCCTTGGCTATCCTTTCGGCAAGCCAGGGGAAGGGTTTTTAAAACTAATTCTAAGAGCTAATTTTTTTTTTTTTTTTTTTTTTTTTTTTTTTTTTTTTTTTTGCTGAAACATAGAACGGACTGCTGAAACAGAGAGTCAGACGTACACATGGACATAGACAATTTCTACACATAAATATATACACTTCATGTATGCAGCAAGGGGAGCGCGTGCGGCCGCCTTGGTTGGCCTAAGCCGTGACCAAGGACTTCCTTGGGAATGTGGAGTTGAGGTTATCCATGGGAGAATTCCATGGGATGTGTATTTTGGAGGTGACATTTGTATTGTATGTCCCTGGGGTTAGTGCCGCTTTGCGCTACTCATAGCACCTACCTTTACCTGACTTTACCTGAAGAGAATGTGTCGAGGGGTAGGGTATTTGCTATTTCGGCCCATTTCGTGTCGGCCAAGGGCTCTTACGAGTGGGTTTGCCGAATAGCGCCTGGAGCGTAGCGACCTTAGTGCAAGTTGTCGCACAAAGGCCTTGATGCTTGGCGTGTTTGTTATACGTTCTAGCTCCCGCGTGGGTGTATCCCGCGGGAGCTTTTGTGCTAACCGCAAGCATTTGTTTTGGATCATCTGCAGCTTTTTGAGGTTCGACTTAGCTGTGTAACCCCATACAGGGCTGGCGTACATAATAATGGGCCTTATGAGGGCTTTATACATGTTTACGCCCAGCGTCTTGTCGAGACGACTCTTCCTATTTAGGAATGGGTAAAGCTGCAGTAATCGCATGTTGGCTTTGCGCTGTAGTGTTTTGACATGGTGCAGCATGGTTAGTTTAGCATCTAGGGTTACTCCCAGATACTTAACTGTGCTCGTCCATGGTATGTCGCGCGCAAATAGTGTGAGTGGCCTGATGGATTCGGGTCGGCGTGTGATGCGGTTTTTCTTGGTGAAGAGAACCGCCTGGCTTTTGTCCACGTTGACTTTTATCCGCCAGTCTCTGAAATAGGGTTCCAGGGCCCATAGCGCTTCCTGCAGCCGTTTCCGAATGCTGGCTATGCGGTAGTGTTGGGCTGTCATTGCCGAGTCATCAGCATAGAGGTATAACGTAGTTAAAGCTCCTGCTGGTGTTGGCATGTCATTGATGTACAGGCTGAACAGCACGGGAGCTATAATACTCCCCTGCGGGACGCCTGCTCTGATCTGTCGCTTAGTGGACAGCACGTTCAGAATATCAACCTGGAATGTGCGGCCTTCTAGATATGATTGGATAAGTCGTATGTAGGCCGGGTGGAAATTACAGTCTATTAGCTTGGCTAGTAGGCCTGTGTGCCACACCTTGTCAAAAGCTTTCTGGATGTCTAAGAAGACAGCTCCGGTGTCGCGTTTTAGGTTGAACCCTACCGTGGCGTTTTCGACTAGCCTCATAAGCTGCTGCGTTGAGGAGTGGTGGTTGCGAAACCCGAACTGCTCGTTCCTGAGCAGTCCATGTTCCTTAACGTGTGCTACTATTCTCTTTAGCAGTATTTTCTCGAATACTTTGCTTAGTGAGTCTAGTAGGCTTATTGGGCGGTAGTTGTCGGGATTTGTCTTGTTTTTGCCCGGTTTGCCGAATACTAATATTTTTGCTTGCTTCCAGCACTCAGGATAGTACTGTAGCGTGAGCATTGCATTAAAGATGGAGGTTAGTATTTGCAGGGCCTTGTCAGACAGCCATTTCAGAACTATATTCTGTAGGTTGTCTGGGCCCGGGGCTTTACGATTGGGGAGGTGCCGGATGATCCACTTAATTTCGTGTATATTAGTTTTGCGGACTTCCGGCTTGGGTGCATTGGTTATGAAGTCATTTACCTTTGCATCCATCCTGAGCGTAAACTCCGGGTTAGAGGGTGTATCATTGGGAGTGAATGCTTCCTCTAGGGAGTTCGCTAGGGCCTCTAGTTTGTCTCGTGTCGAATAGGCCGGTCCTGTCGGTGTTTCTAGGGTCGGCACCTGATGGGTTTCGCGGGTGAAGTGTCTCGCGAGGGGCCACACTGATGGTGTATTTTCTGTGGGGTTGGTACCAAATTTTGATATGAGGTTACCCCAAGAGCTGCACCGATGTTCATGGAGAGCGTTCTGGATTTCAACATTAAGTTGATTTTTCCTGACTCTGTCGTGGTCCCTGTGGTATTTCGTCCAGTCCCGCCTTATGTTGTTCCTTGCCCTTATTAGTGCCCGGATGCGTGCTGGTATTTCCAGTTTTCGCTCTCGGGTGTTTACAAGGGGAACACTTGAGTCCAAGGCGACTTGGATGGCTGAAACTAGGGTTTCCACGGCAGTGTCTAGCTCCTGTTTTGAGTGTAGGGGCATGTCATCTTTGCCATCTAGTTCTTGGTCTAGTATGGCCTTGAATTGGTTCCAGTTAGCAGCTTGGTAGTTGCGTATGGGCCTGGTTCCAGTTTCGATGACTTCGGGGGGGGTCGCAAGTGTTATAATCGTTGGCTTGTGATTTGACGAAAGGTCATTAATCACACTGATTCTGTGACTGAGCGTTACCTGGTTCATCAGGCAAATGTCCAGAATGTCAGCAATGTCCGTCGAATTACGTTGCGGTACGAAGGTTGGCTCGTCTGGGGCAGCGACTATGTAGTCATTGGCTATCATATGCTCATAGAGCCTCCTCCCCGATTTATTGGGGCGGAGACATCCCCAGTGGGCACTTTTGGCATTGAAATCCCCTCCAAGTATGGTATGAGCGCCAGTTTTGAATAGGGTTTCAATGTCCTGTGTGTTTACCCGGTCGGCGATGTGATTGTACACTGAATAAATATTCAGGTGTGTACCTTGCACAGGCAAGCGGATTCCGCAGGCCTCGAGTGAATGCAGTTCTGGTTTGTCTAACTCCATATGAGCTATTTCTTTACGGACCAGTACTGCCACTCCTCCTTTCGACATGTCCGTGTGTTCGCGGCGATCGCGTCTTACTGTGTGAAAGCCTCTTATGGTGAATTTTTGCCTGGGCTGTAAGTGTGTTTCGGTGATCAGTGCCACGTGTATGTCGTGGGTTTGGAGGAATAACGCGAGTTCTGTTTTCTTTTTGCGGACGCCATCAGCGTTCCAATTTAGAACGCGGATTCCGTCCGTGTGTGTGTAGTTGGGGGTATTATTTGGGTTCCCCTCGTTCCCTTCAGGTAGGTCAGGTGTATTATCCATGACGGGATGTGAAGGTGGTGTTAATAAATGTGGTGAAAATGCTCATCCACTGGTTCATAGGGGCCGTGATAAGCTGCATAATTAGCGCCATCACGGCCTGGCACAATGTTCCCATCGTCAACCCTGGAAAGAGTTGATTTAAGAAGGCATTGATTTTGTCCCAGATGGTGCTGGAATCTTGATCCAGTGGTGGGCTGGCCTGAGTGGCTGTGTTTGAGGGAGGGGTGGGGACAATAGGGAGGAGAGTAGCTGGGGGCGATGCGACTTCCTGTGGCTGGCAAGGGATGGAGCTAGAAGCCTGTTGGGCTTCTCTCGTTTGCTCCGCAGCCGTGGTGGTCTTTGCTTGGGTATTTTTGGGGCGTTTGGAACGGACCTTCTTCTTCCTTTGTTCCTTGGGAGGGGGCACTGAGATCGGGTCTGGGCTGGTGGAGGTGCTGGGCTGAGGGTTGATCTCAGTGTTAGGGTGTATCGTGTCTCTGTTAAGGGATGGCTGTGTCCCCCCTTCAAAGCTACGGTCGGTCCTGCCTGATGGGCCTTTAGGCATTGAGGATGCCTTGGTGCCTGAAGGGCCTCCACGTGCCTGGTGCATGCCACCTTGATGCGCACCAGTTGGCATCGTGTTTTGCCTGTTGGCTTCGTATGCCCTGCGGGTTGGGCAGTTCCTAAAATTAGCCGCGTGTGGCCCCTTGCAGTTCCTGCACTTGGACTTGTCCTCATGAGGACCAAATGGGCATTTGGCAGAGTGGTGTCCATCCGCGCAGCGCCTGCAGCAAGGCCTATCGTGGCACCCCTTGGAGGTGTGACCCAGCCTTTGACAATTGCTGCATTGAGGAGCGTGCGTGGGAGTCCGGTATGGGGTGATACTCACCTCCATGCGAGCCAGCATTTTTACATTTAATATGTTGTCCGCTTCCGGCCCCGCCGGGACTGTCACCAAGTACAGTGGGGAGTGTATGCGGGAGGTCTTGGTGCGCATCGGTTCGATAATTTCCACTGGGGAATTTATCTCTTTAAATGCGGCTGCGAGGTCGGCACACGTCTTCTGGTTTGCCGGTGTGCGCAGCACATATCGCTTTACAGGCTTGGCTGAAACGATCTGCGAGTACGGCGCACTAACGGTTTCCAGGTACTCTATGCAGAAGTGGTAGGCCTTCCAGTTATCACATAGAAGCCAGACAGATGTGCCGGGGTCTCGCTTGGGGGCTTTGAAGTGGTACTTGCTACGGTACTCATGTGGTAGTGCCGTTGAAAGTCCCACATCGATGTTGCCTATGTCAGTAGTGTACAGCGTGAGTGGCGGCGGCTTTTTAGGCTGTGGCCTGCGCGATCTGTCGGGGAAGGTGGAAGTGGTCGAGCCGGACGAGTCCCGCGAACCACTCCGCCTCTGCCCGTCTTCAGCATCAGCCGCTCGGGCTTGCCTCTTGGCATCAGTTTTCGCCCTCCTCGACAGGACCGGTGTGAAGCCCTCCTCCTGTTCCCCAAGCTCTGGAGTCAGTTTCCTGGGCTCAGGGGATCCAGGTTGCGTGGGGGGCTTTTTATTGGTTTTACCCTGCCCAGGTTTGGAAGTCCGCGCTGGTGCTGGCTTCTTGACCTTTGCTCGGGTGCCACTGCCAGCCTTCCCGCTCGACGATATCGCTGGCGGAGCTCCTTCCGGGCCTAGGCCTGTGGTTGGAGTCGCCGTGCTAGTCGGAGACTGGGACTGCTGGGCTGCCGACTTAGGGGCCTTTGACTTGTCCTTCCCTTTGGTATTACCGGCTTTCGTGTGACGTGGCTGGTCAGGCGACACGTCCATTATTAACCGGCCTCCCGTAGGGTTGGGGTCGGTCGCATGGCTTCCCAAGTTGATGACCATGGACATCAGAGCTGGGATTACCTTCTCCTGGACCACTGACGGGGCAGCTTTCGCTGCCGGTCTTGTGGTCTCCAGGATGGGCGTCTCCTTGCCTTCTGTCAATGTTGGCACCAATGCCGCGCCTTGTGGTGTCGCTGGCGCGACGGGGCTGGAGTCGGGCTCTCCCATTGGCGGATTGCTGGGCAAGTCCAGGCAGCCGTCCGGGATATCTCCACAACTCGACAGCCTCGCTGGGGTGCCGTCTGTGATCTGGGGCGCTGCGGGAGCAAGCTGGACAGGTGCTTCCTGTAGCGGGCTGCAGGGCGCGGCAAGCCGCTGCGCCTGGGTCACGCTTACAGTGCTGCCTATCTTGCACAGCTTTTCATGTGGGGTGCCAAGCACGGGGGACATGGTGTGCTTGGGTGTGAGCGTGTAGAGACTCCTTTGGTTCCCGTGCGGGCTGCCGGGTGTAGCGGGGCTAGTCACCGGGGTCACGCACAGGTTTGACATTGGATTATCTCTCCACCATTCAACCAGGTTCGTTAGATCCTGATGGGTTCGGGGGGAGGCAAATGAGGGGAGAATGGCGGCGTAAGGGGTGGTGGGGAGCGCGCGGCGCGGGGTGGGGAATGAAAACATGAGGGATAGTATAAGTGAACAGCTTATGAAATAATAGGGGTCGCACCAGGGCCAAGAGGGGTTGCCAGACAAATTGCTCTTTCGGAGTCAGACAACTAGCTCTTTCGGAGTTGGCCTGGTGCTAGCCTATATATGAGATGAGGGGATATATCTAAAATCGAGCTAGTGAGCGCGGGATGATCCGACACGAACGGGTCCCTGACTCACGGCGTGCCCTAACCTAGCCCTAAGTGTGGATAGCCCACAACTGGTTGGGGAATGAGATGATGAAGTGCGGTGAAGTGATGAGATGCGGGCTGACGGTCCTTGGTGGTCCTGGCTGGCTGCAGTTGCCTCGGACTCCTGGCGTCCTTGGCTGGTGAGCGCGTGCCGGCTGGGCGAAGACTGGTCTGGCGGGGGTCGCCGAAGCGCTCCCCGCGGCGAAGTCCTGAAGTTCTCAGTCGGCTCTCTCCTGCAGTAGCGTGACCTTACTCGTTCAAGTCCAAGTCCGTCCAGTGAAGTTGCGCTTTTTTTTTTTTTTTTTTTTTTTTTTTTCGGGGGGGCCCCGAAAAGAGTACCCGCACCCCCCGCGTGGCACCCGACCTTACTACTGGTGCCTCCGACATGCAGTTAATCTACGATAGTAGAAGAGAAAGCATAGGGGATTGGATAGAAAGGAGTCTTTTAGGACTTAGTGCCTGTCCCATCGCGGTCGCGATCTACCAGGCATAATGAGTAGGTATTAACATTGGTATATATTATATATGAGCACATATAAATATGTACTCATATATAAGGGTAAGATTGTAGGGCCAGGGAAAACCGCATAGGCAGAAAGGAAAGATTGCCTACACGTAAAACCTGGCGGCTTGGTTATTGCCACATGCAAGGATAATGTGGGTATGGAAATGAGTAGGTATGTTAGTTGGGAGAAGGTATCATGCACCAGATCCATGTCCGTCTTCTCGCCAGTTTGTCTCCGGGGAATCCGATAGAACTCGGCACTGCTGGGATCAGCGCGGGCCTTGCCGGCTACCGAGCAACGGTACAAGGATCCGGAGAACCTGCGCCACTACCCGGTCTCCATGGGGTCCCTGGTACCGAGCCTCCGTCACCGGAGAGTGGAGGGGGGGCCTCGCCTGCCGAAACAGGGGCCTAGTGGTCGGTCCATGGGAACGAGCCACCTTCCTCTCTGCTCTTGCCATGGACCTGTAGACGGGGCAACTGCGATGGGATGACGGATGGTCGCCCATGCAGTTGGCGCACACCGGCGCGTCCCGCGGCACCGTGCAGCCGGTGTGGTGGTGGCCACCTGAGCACCGGTTACAGCGGACTGGAGAGCCGCAGGATCCCTGGGAGTGCCCCCATCTCAGACAGCGAAAACACTGTAAAAGCTGGCCTGAGCGGGGCTTCATACTACCTGGCTGTAGCGGCTGTCCCTGGCTGCGGCTGGTGGCCTCGCGGCGTCCTGGTTCCCCCTCCTGGGGGCGCTGCGGGCGACGGTCCTCTGGGCTGCTGCGGTTGACCTTCCGCTGCTTTGGGGCCGTCCTGGTGGCCCCGGCCGTCTCTGATGTCCCCTTCCTGGCGGTGGTGGCGGGCGCGGGTTGCCCCGCTAAAGGCCCCTCCTGGGGCTCTGGTAGTCGCTGCGTTGGGGCCGTCCTGGTGGCCCCGGCCGTCCCCTTCCTGGCGGTGGTGGCGGGCGCGAGTTGCCCCGCTAAAGGCCCCACCTGGGGCTCTGGTGGTTGCTCCTCCTGGATGGCGGGCGCGGGTTGCCCCGCTAAAGGCACCGCCTGAGGTGCTGGCTGCAGTGTCTGCGTCGCGACGTCCGTCAGGAATGCAGTCGGTTTCCCCTCACTGAGCATGCCTGGGATGTACTCCTTCGTGACGCCTGGGATGAGAGCCACCTGCCAGATTCGTGCCAGATTGATGTAGTACTGGCTGAAGGTCCAAGCCAGGTGTGGCCTGACAAGGACTCCTGTGTGGGAGAGCACTTCGATGTCCTCTCGGGCACGTTCGGCTCCTCCCGTCATGGCTTGGTGGCCCTTGCGCAGGCAGTCCCTGATGTACCAGCATTCTTCACCCGCTGGCTCGCCTGGCCTGAAATAAACAAACATAGCCCAGGCGCTGGGGTCGTAGCCACTTGCTTGCTCGGAGCCTGGGGAAGTGGCCCCAGGGTGCCCATGCACGGTGTCCGAGCTCACATCGCTCGCCCAGCTGAAACTGGCTTCCGGGCTGCTGCTGATGTCCGGTCGCGGGGAGCTAGCCGGTCCTGGCGTCCGACTCTTCTCGGACTCGGCTAGCTCTAGCTCAGAGGGCCCTGGGGAGGCGTCGGTTGACTCGGACCGCAGGGACACCTGCGTTATGTCCGGGCTACCTGTGCTCCCCGGGCCGGGAGCTACTCCAGCGTTGCTTGCGCCAGCCGGGTTGAGAGGGACACCATCCTCTTCAACGGCTGGCGGCTTCTGCGCCGCTGTCGTCTTCTCACCAAGGGCCAGCTGGCGTGCCCGCGTGACCGGAGGAGAGGGCTCTGTGGAGGTTAACTCCCCACACAAGGAGCCTGCCGATCGTGGCCCCCTACCTCTCCGGGCGCGCTGGCGCCTGCTCATGCCCCTGGCTGGCTCGCCGGTCCTCTGCTGCTTCCTCCACTCGATGGTCCCGCTGCTCGTAGTCTCCATCCTGGTGAGCTGTTAGCACAACTTAGACTGGTCTGCTGCTGCCACTGGCAAGGTGTCCTTCCTCTAACGATTCAGAGACGACCTTGAAGTTGCGCTTGTCCGCCACCGCTATATATAGTGTGCGACCGGGTCGGTTCACTGCGCGGTCCGGAACTTTCCGCGCCAGGAGTGGAGCGCGCTGATTGGCTGCCAGTACCGAGAGGTGTGCAATGCTCAGCCAATGGTTTGATGTTAGTTGATCTGAGGACGGGATGCCAGATTTTGTTCACCCGTTCGCTCTCTTCTTTCCGGTTGAAATTGTTAGGGTGTTTGAAAATTTCAATAGCCTCTCGCTGCAGCCTTGCATGGTAGTGGACGGTGCTGGACAGCACCTCTGTGCACCCGTAGTGAACATCATGGCCTTTAAGAAGGGAATGCTCTGCCACCGAGGACTTCTCCATCTGGCCCAGCCGGCTGTGTCGCTCGTGCTCCTTCAGCCTGGTGGCAATACTGCGCTTCGTGGTACCAATATAAACCTGGCCGCAGCTGCAAGGTACCCTGTAGACGCCCGCACTGGAATGGGGATGGCGCTTGTCCTTGGCAGATCTGATTAAATCGCGTATCTGTCTCGTAGGCCTGTATACGGTTCTGATGTTATGATGGCGGAGTATTTTGCCTATCCGGTCAGTCACCTTGTGAACGTACGGGAGGTACGTCACTGCTGTCGGCCGATCCTGTTCCCTCTCCGTGGACGCCGGTCGTCTGGGATGACATGCCCGTTGGATCTCCTTACTGGTGTAACCATTGGCGCGGAGAGCTGTGTTGAGGTGACGTAGTTCCTCTTTCAGGTGGTGGGACTCACAGATACGCTTAGCACGGTTGACCAGAGTCTTGATGACGGCGTGGTTTTGTTTAGGGTGGTGGTTCGATGCCTTCTGTAGGTACCGGTCAGTGTGGGTAGGCTTCCTGTAGACAGTGTGCCCCAAGCGAAGGTCCGGAGTTCTCGTAACCATGACATCAAGGAAGGCGAGAGAGTGGTTTTTCTCCTTCTCCATGGTAAACTGGATGCTGGCATTTAGGCTGTTTAGGTGATCCAGGAACCGTTGTAGCTCTTCCTCTCCATGACTCCAGACCACAAATGTATCGTCCACATACCGTAACCAGACTTTCGGCTGGAGCGGCGCTATTACGGGAACGGATTCACCACACTCGCAAGGAACTTGCTGGCACTGACAAGACACTTCTGGAACTCCACTTCCAACTCAGCACAGAACTCTCACCGCAGGATTGGGATAAAGTAGACAGCATAACTAACTACTCTATGCAGTCCACCTTCGACCAGGCAAGCAAACGCCAGAAGAACAAATTCGAGCGCTGCCAGACGGCTCCATCTTCATCTGGTACGGCACTCGAGACCTCCAGCACGGTCGTCAATCTGACGGACCGTAACTTATCTGAAGCGGAAAAGACCCTCCTGGCTAAAGGTGGGAATTTTGCGGTCACTTCCCGTATGGTTCCTGTTGAAGACATCATCGCGAACGTTGAAGCAGCTATCCGCCATCTCCCTGCAGCGCAGGCAGAGGAAATCCGAGGCGAAACTTCGCGAATTCTTCGGAAAGCACCTGCTACCAAGAGTAACCTCACGGCGATGGAGAGGAAGGCCATAAAAACGCTGAACCAAGATGACACCATCGTTATTCTACCGGCTGACAAAGGAAACGCCACTGTCGTCATGAACACCGATTCTTATGCCGCCAAGATCTCGGAACTGCTGGATCCTCAGACTTATCAACAGCTGCCTAAAGACCCCACAAACCGTGTAGTAAGGGAAACTAACATTCTGATCAAAGCCTCTTCACTACCAGATGATGCCAAGAAGATGACCATCAAGAGTGAAGCCCTGCCTCCTAGACTTTACGGCTTGCCTAAAATTCACAAGGAGAACGTACCATTACGGCCCATCGTAAGTGCCATTGGTTCACCGACCTACAGCCTGGCGAAGCATCTGGCATCCTTGCTCCAACCTCACATTGGCAACACACAGACTCACATCATTGATTCCGGCCATTTCATCCAGAAACTCGAGCAGATTGAACTGGAATCCACTGATCGTCTCGTGAGCTTCGACGTGGTGTCCCTCTTCACCAAGGTACCTTTGAGAGATACTCTGGACCACATCTCCCAGATCTTCCCTTCTGACATCGCTGATCTGTTCCGTCACTGCCTCACTGCTAGCTACTTCTTGTGGAATGGTAACTTCTATCAGCAGACCGATGGCGTCGCCATGGGTAGTCCACTGAGCCCGGTTGTTGCTAACTTTTTCATGGAGAAGTTTGAAAGCATGGCCCTGGGGACTGCGCCGCTCCAGCCGAAAGTCTGGTTACGGTATGTGGACGATACATTTGTGGTCTGGAGTCATGGAGAGGAAGAGCTACAACGGTTCCTGGATCACCTAAACAGCCTAAATGCCAGCATCTAGTTTACCATGGAGAAGGAGAAAAACCACTCTCTCGCCTTCCTTGATGTCATGGTTACGAGAACTCCGGACCTTCGCTTGGGGCACACTGTCTACAGGAAGCCTACCCACACTGACCGGTACCTACAGAAGGCATCGAACCACCACCCTAAACAAAAACACGCCGTCATCAAGACTCTGGTCAACCGTGCTAAGCGTATCTGTGAGTCCCACCACCTGAAAGAGGAACTACGTCACCTCAACACAGCTCTCCGCGCCAATGGTTACACCAGTAAGGAGATCCAACGGGCATGTCATCCCAGACGACCGGCGTCCACGGAGAGGGAACAGGATCGGCCGACAGCAGTGACGTACCTCCCGTACGTTCACAAGGTGACTGACCGGATAGGCAAAATACTCCGCCATCATAACATCAGAACCGTATACAGGCCTACGAGACAGATACGCGATTTAATCAGATCTGCCAAGGACAAGCGCCATCCCCATTCCAGTGCGGGCGTCTACAGGGTACCTTGCAGCTGCGGCCAGGTTTATATTGGTACCACGAAGCGCAGTATTGCCACCAGGCTGAAGGAGCACGAGCGACACAGCCGGCTGGGCCAGATGGAGAAGTCCTCGGTGGCAGAGCATTCCCTTCTTAAAGGCCATGATGTTCACTACGGGTGCACAGAGGTGCTGTCCAGCACCGTCCACTACCATGCAAGGCTGCAGTGAGAGGCTATTGAAATTTTCAAACACCCTAACAATTTCAACCGGAAAGAAGAGAGCGAACGGGTGAACAAAATCTGGCATCCCGTCCTCAGATCAACTAACATCAAACCATTGGCTGAGCATTGCACACCTCTCGGTACTGGCAGCCAATCAGCGCGCTCCACTCCTGGCGCGGAAAGTTCCGGACCGCGCAGTGAACCGACCCGGTCGCACACTATATATAGCGGTGGCGGACAAGCGCAACTTCAGTCTACCTCTGACCATCGGAAAGAGAAGACCCTTGATAATGGCGAACGCAGTCTTCGCTGAAACGTCGGGAAACAACAGCCCTACTGGACCACGGCCTAACAGCCCGGATAATCACTTCTTAGATTCTAACGCCGGCCGTGAAAGCCTAAGTTTGTATAAAAGACAATGTTTCTAGCCACAAATCCACAAATTTTGCTACACACTATCAATTGTAGTGGTAGATTCTGTTTCGTGCTATAAATCTATGACCCCCGCCGAAGGACGGCATACTGAAGGTTTTTAACGTCCTCAAAAAATCCGACGACTACGACCGGGTTTGAACCCTCGATCTTGGGCATAGCAGTTCAGCATGCTACCGACTACGCCACCGAACCCGCTAACTTGTTTAACACGAGCAACTCGGTTAACACGACCTCACTTAACTCGAACAAGTTCTTTAGCACGAACAACTAGGAAAACATGCACTCACTCAACACGAACAAGTCTTGCAACGAATAATTGCTAATGCTATCAATTGTATCAATTATCGTATGTCAAGGGAATACAGACTAAGGCAGAAACATTCAACCATTAGGACCTTCATCGTCCTTATGATAGGTGGTTGGTATACAGACCACTAAGGCTTAGCACTTATAATATGAGGATAGTGTTGATGGAGGTCACCCGCCCTTAATGATAAGATGGTAATGAGAATGATTACTATCACTACTTCACTTATTACTTCCCCCAACCGACAGTAGTGGCTACGCTGGCTAAAGCGCAGCATTAGGTCATGGGGCCAAGCTCTCTGCTGACTCGGTAGACGCGTGGGTTCGAGCCCCACCGTCGGCCATCCTTGAAATGGTTTTCCGTGGTTTCCCATTTTCAACACCAGGCAAATGCTGGGACGGTACCTTCTGATAGGCCACGGTCGCTTCCATCCACATCCTTGCCCAATTTCATTCATCTTCATCCATTCCATCTCTCATCCCGACGCGCAGGGCGCCCACGGGCGTCGACTAGAAAGACCTGCACTCGGCCTCTCAGGAGACCACACGAAAAAAAAAATAGCGGCCCACGACTAGTGGAATGTGGGATCCCAACTGACTCCGGCATTGCTTCCACTTACTTGTGCCAGGCTTCTCTCTGTCGTCTTTCCTATCGACCTCCCTTGATCAACTCTTGTCCTTTTCCGACCCCGACGGTATAAGGGTATCCGAAGTCTAGGGAGTCATTAACTTTCCCGCTTTAATAGTCCCTTGTCTCATCTTTTCTGATCCCTCATTCATCGAGGAGCCAGATCTCTTGTGTTCTTTCCCCCAGGGGCCCACTTCTAGTGGGCGTGGGTTGGCGACCACGGGGCCCCAGCTGAGTCCGGCATTGCTTCCACTTACTTGTGCCGGGCTCCTCTCCGTCTTCTTTCCTGTCGACCTCACTTGGTCAACTCTTGTTCTCTTCCGACCCCGACGGTATTAGGGTATCCGAGGCCTAGGGAGTCTCTTCCTTTCCCGCCTTAATTGGCCCTTGTCTCATCTTTCCTGATACCCTCCTTCTGTGAGGGGTCAGCCTTCTTCTCTTCCTTTTACCTCCTGCCTTGTGCTCAAGGCCCTTAAGGAGGCAGGGTGTATGTAGCCCCACCACTTCTGGTGCACCCTAGATAATGCTACACCCTCAGGGGCTCACGGCTGGTGAGTTCGGGAGTTGGCGACCCCGAGGGATTCCTGAGCTGGGTCCGTTTTCCCCTTTTGTCCCTTACCTTCGGGGCGGACCCTCTCCTCTTTCACTTTCCTATCTGTCTTTCATGGCTCTCCTTCCTTCCAAGTCCCTCAATCCGCATTCTTCGAGGGTTGAGGGCGTTTCTTTTCCTCCTGTCCTTTATTTGCCTTATTCTCCTTTAGTTTTCCATTTCTTCTTCTAGTATGTAGGTTAGTAGTTAGTTTTAGTTTTAAGTTTGCATTTTTTTTTCATCTTCACGATCACCCAAACCATCAGGGGCCGATAGCCTAGATGTTAGGCCCCTTAAAACAACAATTATCATCATCATCATCATCTTGTGTTCTTATCTCCTGCCTTCTGCTTGAGGCCCTTAAGGAGGCAGCGTGTGTGTAGCCCCACCACTTCTGGTGCACACTGGATAGTGCTACACCCTCAAGGGCTCACGGCTGGTGAGTTATGGAGTTGGCGACCCCGAGGGATTTCTGAGCTGGTCAAGTGTTTCCCCTTTTTCCATTGCCTTTGGGGCGGACCCTCTCCTCTTTCCTCCTTTCCTATCTGCCCTTCATGGCTCTCGTTCCTTCCATGTCCCTCAATCCTCATTCTTCAAGGGTTGAGGGCATTTCCTTTCCTCCTGTCTTTTATTTACATTCTCCGTTTTGTTTCCCATTTCCTCTTCTAGTTTGTAAGTCAGTAGTTAGTTTAGTTGTAAGTTTCATTTGATCATCTTTCATTTTCACTGTCACCCAAACCATCAGGGGCCGATAGCCTAGATGTTAGTGCCCTTAAAACAATTATCATCTTCATCATCATCATCATCATCACTATCTTCTTCTTTACCCTGTCTTTTATTTATTGTATTCCGTTCTTTTTGTTCGTTTCTTCTTCTAGTCCATAAGTTGTAGATAGGTTTAGCTCTTGTGTTCATTTCATCTTCTTTCTTCACTTTTACCCAAACCAGTAGGTGCCGATAATCTCGTTGTTATGCCCCTTAAAACCACCTCCACCTGACTTGAGGTTGGCGCACATGTTAATGATGTAGCGACAGCGGGAGCCCGTTCACTGTATGTTGCGGAAATAAGCCATTATTATTGGTAATCGATTTGCTATGACTACAACATTACTCTGCAGTGTTGGGATCAGCAGTTTCCTGTGTGTTCCGCACTGCAGTACACGGTCTCTCGAGTAGTGGTATTGGTTATTTTTTTAATGGGCTGAAACTTCGCGGTCATCTGCACCCAACATAGGGTGACCAGATCCAGTACTGTGAAATAGAGGACAACGCAGGAAAAATTTGAGGACATTAAGGGAAAAAAGAGGACAAATCTAAAAGTAATAAAATCATATAAGATAGGATAAAAATTGTTATGAACTTCAAAATGTATTAATTAAATTAGTAAACTTATAACATTGCCACTGAAAATGTATATTATTCTGAAATTATAAACATGAAATTACACTTAATTTGTAGACTGTTTATATTTATCTGAAGATGATATTCCTGCCAACAGTTTAGGTCTGTCCAACAGATATTTATAGAAGTCCTGACAAGAGTGTTCCTTAAAATTGTACTGCACCATTAATAGACCTTTCGCAGATTCTATTTGCAATCTATTTCTTTCATCTGTCCATTGAGATGAAATCAATGAGAAAACCCTCTCCCACATAGCATTGTGACCTGGGATACAAAAGAAATATTCTGCAATTTTAAGAAGCTCTGAGTAGCATTCAATATTTTCACTATCATTGAAATATTTTGCCCATTTTTGACTAGAAGTTAATTTAAGATATTCGCTGTTATTTGAAAACTTCTCTGTAAATTTACTCAGATTACAAAACTGATCAAAACATTTTGCATCATCAATGTGAATACCTTTCCCTTGTAAATACATAATACTTTTTTCAACATCAGTGTATTCCATCTTCTTTAAAGTTAAACTAATCCACATGAAAGAACTGAAATCCTCAAAATATGTTACCCATTTTGTCAAATATTCCAAAGATACTTTATATAACATCAATGCTTCATTCATAAATAAATCTGCTTCCTTATCATACCTCTCTTTTCGAACATTATCTACTACATCTTTCACCTTCAATGAAATGAAAGAACCTTCATATCTATTTTGAAGCATAGACTTGACACATTCCAACACATTCATGATTTCTAACACAGAACTCTCTTCTTTCTCTATTATCAAAGTTTTTGAGTGAAATATTGACATAGAAGAATGCAGGTGCCACAAATAAGCTTCACTCAAGTTATTTCCAAAAAAATTAATGAGAAGTTTTGGAGGATTTGGCACTGACAAGAAGTAAGACTTCAAGGGAAGAAACATTTCCAATAATCTCTCAACAGCAGGGAACAGAGATAGCCATCTTGTCTTGCTGTGGGAGAGTAATTGTTTGTAATTGGTATCAACAAATTCACAATATGACTTCAACTGTTCAGTTCTTACAGTGTAAATTGAGAAATAATTATACAACTTAACAATAAGACAATCTATGTCCACAGATAAAACATCAGTTCCATGTTGACTTGTTTTATTCAATATATGAGCTGGGCAACCTATACCTACCATATTCCTATTGACAACATCCTTTAAGTTAGTAAATATATTCTCGCCTTCTCTACGATTTAAACCTCCAAAGTTAGTGTTCGTGTTGTCACCAGCAAAGGCCACACATTTCTCTACTAGACCTAAACTAGACAAGGTATCCTTAATATACGCTGCAATATATTCAGCCTTCTCATTAGGAGTTGCCTTTAGTTCTACAACCTTAGTTTTAATACCACCTTGTTTATAATCGAAATATTGAATGAGAATAGGAAACATTTTCAGACTTCCATGATTACTTCCATCCGTACACACTCCATAACAAGATATACCTTTCATACATTCTACTGTAACATCAACAGCATGTGGGCCTATTACTCTGTTTATTATACTTTCAGTTTTGGTTCTAGCTGAAGAAATTCTTTTGGCCACTTCGAATCATAATAAATTGTCTGGTTCAATTTGGGTGTACAGTCCATTGATCTGTAGGAGGAATGATGACGAACGGTATCGAATGGTAATGCTCCTTTCGCAGCTAAAACGCGATTCGTTAATGCTGTAGTTGATGTGGAAAAAAGCGTGTCTATAGTTTGGGAACTGCCGCAGCCTTGTACACTTTTTTTGTGTTTATTTGAAGAAATGTGACTATCCAAATCTTGAGAACCTACGAAATTAAATGAGAATTTTATATGAATAACGCTGTTTTAAGATTTGTAATTTAATAACTTGCCCGTTGCTCACGGTAAAATGTTTCTTAAAATTTATTTTACAACTAATTTTATAAAAATTTGACGAAAGCAAGCTGTGTTGTTCACGGTAAAATTATTTTATAAAATCCGTGGATGTATCAGGATCGCCATCTACCTATAAACTTCTGAACCAAGAATCAGCTGTTCAACACACATTGGTTTGAGAGTATGGCTGCAACAAGCAAAGCAAAATTTGCAGCTTTAGCAGCAAATATATGTCGTACAGTAGTAAAAAGGAAGAAAACAAATGCTAGGAAGTCCTGGACTCGGGAATGGATAAAAAGAAGAAGAGAGTAGAGGAATGCTACCCTTGGTCGAAAATGAGTTTAGGTTCGAAGATCAGAATTCAAATAGGAATTTTCTAAGAATGGAGGAAAGCAGTTTAAAAACTCCTAGACCTTGTTGGTCCCAAAATTATTTGACAGGACACTAATATGAGGCAAGCCATTTCTCCTGAAATGAGACTGCAAGTGAGTTCGAAGCCCGTTTATTTTCGCCTTCACATCAGCGTGGCTTGTGTTCGGTCGAATTTGTGCAACATATTCGGCGATTGAGATTTCTGCCTCCCTTCTTGCATTTCAATTGTGGTATATGGGCGTTTTAACCTCATACAAATACTGATATTTCTGGTACTCGTCCAGTAAAACACTAACAGCTTCCTTAGTCCAGCCGGAACCTGCCATTTTTTAAGTGTTTGTTTACAAGCGAGCTTCAAAATCTTCTCACCTCGTGGCGCCAGCATCATCTCCATGTCAGCTTCCGTGATTGGTTCGTTTCGTAAAAATAATTTAACGGAATAGAACATGTTCTATTTTATGGAAAGTTTTATCAAAGCTTTTATAAAACTTGAATTTGACCGTGAGCAACAGAAATTTTATAAAATTAAATTATTGTTCAATAAATTTGAAGGAAAATTTCACCGTGAGCAATGGGCATAAACAATAAATTATAGAACTTACCATGATTTGCTACCGAGACGAAAGTTGCAGTTGGGCAAATTTTATATTCTGCCTCAAAATCATTACGTCCAAGCTTGAAAGTATGATATTTGGTTTTCAAAGCATCTGTAAACTTGCACTTTCTTTTAGGCATCTTGAATGCGAGCAAATTTTAAACTGGCAAACACACAGCCACTCAACAAGACTGCCATTCAACGGAGCACAAACACAGAAACACATTCCCAAACCCAGCGTAGACCGGAAACAAAAATTGTAGCGCTGCACATCGGTAAAAAATTAAACTACTGGCATGGCGCCAATATAAACTGCGAAAAACTAAAACATACATACATACATACATACATACATACATACATACCGGTACATTCATACGATAATATAGTAAATTAATAAAAAGGAGGACATTTAGACAATTTTAAAAATTGTTCGCGGACAGAGGACAGAGACGTAAATTGGAGGACATGTCCGCGAAAAAGAGGACGTCTGGTCACCCTAACCCAACAGAAATGATGATGAGAATAGCCACTACATCGGCTAAGAATACTACTATCTAAATCCCTGCGGATATAGTTTGCATGGCTGTGCGGATAGCGGATAGGCTGCGGATAATATTTAGAGTAAATTTCCGGGTAGTTTTAAGAATCCCCCCAGGGGCTCACATCTAGTGGGACGTGGGTTGGTGACCACGGGACCCCAGCTGAGTCCGGCATTGCTTCCACTTACTTGTGCCGGGCTCCTCTCCGTCTTCCCTCCTGTCAGCCTCTCTTGGTCAACACTTGTTCTTTTCCGCTATTAGGGTATCCGAGGCCTAGGGAGTCTTTCACTTTCCCGCCTTAATCGGCCCTTGTCTCATCTTTCCTGATACCCTCCTTCTTTCGAGGGGTCAACCTTCTTTTTATTTTCATGTTATCTCCTGCCTTCTGCACAAGGTCCTAAAGGGGGCAGGATGTATGTAGCCCCACCACTTCCGGTGCACCCTGGATAGTGCTACTCCCTTAAGGGCTCACGGCTGGTGAGTTAGGGAGTAGGCGACCCCGAGGGATCCCGGAGCTGGGTGCGGTTTTCCCCCTATTATCCATTTCCTGTGGGGCGGATCCTCTCCTCTTTCACTTTCCTATCTGCCTTTTATGGCTCACCTTCCTTCCAAGTCCCTCAACCCGCATTCTTCGAGGGTTGAGGGCATTTCTTTTCCTCCTGTCCTTTATTTGCCTTATTCTCCTTTTGTTTTCCATTTCTTCTTCTAGTATATAAGTTAGTAGTTAGTTTTTAGTTATAGTTTGCATTTCATTTTCATCTTCATAATCACCCAAACCATTAGGGGCCGGTAACATAGATGTTAGGCCCCTTAAAATAACAATTATCATCATCATCATCTTGGTCTGGTATACCCTGTAGCAGAATACTGTGCCGCAGTCTGGATCAACAGCGCTTACACAAGGCTTGTTGATGTTCAACTTAACCAAACCATGTGAATTATAACGGGCACTTTAAAGAATACGCCTGCATTCTGGTTTCCAATCCTGAGTCACATTGAGACTCCTTCCCTGCGACGAGAATGTTCACTTGTGCGTGAATTCACGAAAATAACTGCTAGTCCTGAGCTCCCTATTCATGAAGACATTCCTGCCATCAATATAAAGAGATTCCGTTCCCGTCATCCTCCATTACAAACTTGCCAAGTCAATAACAATAAACAATATAAGTGATCGATGGACTAAATTATGGCAAACCAGTGCTTCAAAGGAGCAACTGAAGATGCCCTGTATCAAAACCAGGCCACCAGGATTTGATAAACACAGGAAGATTTGGACCTCTCTGAATAGGATAGATGCGCCGATTCTCCACATAAATGGGGGATGACATCTTCCTCGCGCTGTGATTGTGGTGCCGGACGTCAAACGGTTCAGCACATTGTCCAAGCGTGCCCCGTACGAGCATTCCGTGGTGACCCGCAGGAGTTCCTCTTCGCAACAAACAAGGCAATTGAATACATCACAAATCTGGATATCTGTTTGTGACTCAGTGTATAGATTATATAAATATGTATATAGACTGTAATTACCTTTGTGCAATGTTTTTTTCCAAAGGCTAAATAAATACTTCGAACTTGTTAATAATGTAAACATTAAAATAGGAACGTCATAGGCAGCATCTAGCAATGCTGATATATATATATTTACTGTTGTTATATGATTGTGCAATCTAGCCTGTGTAGAGTAAAAATTATTGTTGTTCAACGTCTACCATAGTCAACCAAATGAACTATGTCAAGAACGGACTATGTTTACAATCAGTGATGTGCACAATCACGAGCCCCATTGCTATCACCGCTGTGCATTGATTCCATAAGCACTGAGTAGTTATTATTAGGATTATCGTGTTTTTCAATTGTTGTTGGAAGAAAGTGCTTTTTGATAATAAATTGAGTGAATTGAAATTATCTTATGCCTGTGTTCTCACTTCATATTTGTGAGTATCTTGTTCCTTTATCCTTTACAGGGAACATGAAGGCAGTGTGTAGTAATCTAGCCAAACCCCGGACGCCCTGAGACCTGATATCGTGCTCACACTGTACTCCTCGCATGTGATCGCCTGTCCTTCCCAGGTGGAAAAAACGGGCGCAATCTATAACAAATGAATGCACGTTTGAGGGAAAATGCAAAGGGAAGAAGGAGAAGGTTGAAGATTGATCTGTTACGTTACATTTTGGCACAGTGTCTTTATTAAAATCAAGGTACAGGACACAAAATAATCACAATGAGCTACATTTAATTTAAATGAGCAAGTACAAACATAGCACTTAATTATAAAAACACAAGAAACTAGTAAATATTACAAACAATTTAGAGGATAGAACATCAGAACCTAATAACACACAACTGAGCTCTAGACATGAAACCGCTCAACAAGTCCCTCCATGTCTTATTATGGTACACTGAAAGAGCTAAGGTATGTTTCCTTATCGTCCTCACTCGTAGGATCTTCTTCTTGCATCTCACTGTCAGGCAGGGAACCAGGGCCCAGTCTTGCAGTCTTGGATGTCGTTGGGTCCTGGTCTGCGTCTCTGTTTCGCTTGCTTCCTCTTTCAGCTGTTGCCTTTCAGCAGTGGTTTGCCTTTTGAAGTAGGCTCTGGTCATTTCCCAATACGCGTCTGTTTTAAAGGTCTGGTTGATCTTACTCCAGTCATCCCATCTAAATGGACATTTCACGAATCCCCTGGTGAAGGCTTCCGCAACGAAGGCAGCATAGACCAGAGGCGATGTTATGCAGACAGCACCCTTGTCGTCCAGTGTGATGAAGCCCCATATCACCAACCTATCAACTTTTGCAGGCTCTGTGATGACTTGAGACACGTGAGCGGCTCTTTGATATTTCCGTAACCTTTCCCATTCTGTCGGTCTACTGGGATTGACGAGCTCGTCAAATTTTATAATATACAGGAACTGGGCAGCCAGAGCAGTTTGGGCGATATTGGCTTCATGGGGAATCACTGCTGCTGTGGTGCCTATAGTCAAGAAGCGGGGGTACTGGGTTGGAAGAGTCGAGAGTGGAACAGGGCATACACGATTGGGATCGTACATGACTACATCACCAACGATCTCAGGGAAGCAGGCTCCTATTCTTGACAGGGTTATTATCTTAGCCTTGTTCTTGATGCCCACTTTGGCTTGGACCTGGTATGTGTCTAGGAGGGCTCGTATTTTGATCCGACGAGCTACATCCATTCTGGTTATCATCTTTGCTGCATGTGTGCCCCACCTTGCATAAAGGGTGAACAATGTCTTCATTTCGTTGACGGTGTCTTCTACGCTCTTTTTAGAGATCATAGCATGCTTTAGCAGCTTGACTCTCATATTTTCGGCACTGAAGCCCACAAAGTCGAATTCAGCAAATGTTTCTCTTTTGGGCCAGTCAACATCGAGTGCATCTAACTTTTTCTGGAACTCTTGGATGAATTCTGCTTCAGTCATGATTGGAATTTTGCTGTTCTCTCAATGGCGAAAGTAACTTGGTAGATTATATCAATATTTTCTGATTATATAGTAGTAGTTACTTTTTGTCCGTCTGGTGGATTTCACAGATAATTGTTTTATTGCGTTTGTGGAGATAATTGTTAATGTGAATTACCTTGCTTTATTTGGTTCAATGTCTTGTAACCTAATAATATACAATAAAAACAAACGAGAGTCCTTTGTTCACTATCGTCTCTGGTTACCCAGAGATAACACTGTTTCTCACAGCCTCCTTGATCCTGCCTCCATTAGTCCACATCGGCAGCCACATAGGGGGTGCTGCGCTCAGGAATCCTGAAGCAATGTGAGTCTGCTTGCTTCTTCGAGCATAAATAAAATAGAGGGCGCATCACGGCCAACCCAGTTTAGATGTTCCGTGTGTTTTCAAGCACGATAAATTATACTGTATGGGTTTACAGAACTACACCAGCTATCGATAGCCTATTTACATGTTGAAGTTACTCGTAACAAAAATCTACGCGAACTAGGATTCAAGGGTGTGTTGTGTCTTTAATATCTGCAACGTGTACAGTAAGTTGAGTTGTAGAGCCTGTGACCTTCGTTGTGAGTAACTTATGTGGACATGAGCAGTGACATGAGTATAATTAGATCAAAGAAACTTAAGAGTGAAAGTATTACTTAGTTATTGTTGTCTTAAGGGGCGGAACAGAAATTAATACGTTTATAGAAGAGATCGTCACCGACTATCGACTCATATGAAGACAAATGGTAAATGAATACCAGCATTTATCAGATTCAATGATGAAGACACGATGACTGTCATATCTTTTGGGCAAAGATGCTACATTAAGATTGTCATCTTTTTCCGCTGTTGTAAAATTAACTGTCATGGCATCCAGAAGTGTCAATAAATGGTTGTTTTGAATTGGTATATTTTCCTTATAAAAGAAGAAAGCATCTTCGATACGCCGGTGAGCGTAAAAGTAAAATAAGTGGCGACCAGTGATAGGATAAATATATCAATATATTTTAATTATGGAGACAACCCAACGTGAACTGGATCGAGCGATAAGGCTACGTAAGGTAACACGGGCGGCGTTTTCGAGGCAGTTGAATAACCTCAAAGGTGAAATTGAGGACGTCCAGATGACAGCTCATGAAAAGCGAAGGAAAGTTCAGGTTTCCCTTTCTTTACTTCGGAAGAAAAATGATGAGCTCCTGCAGCTGGATGGTAAGGTCCTAAGTCTAAAACTTGACGTCGGCCAAGAGGGCTTGGACGACGAATATAGACTTGCCGATGACTATCAACGTCAATTTCTTGATATAGAGGTGAGTGTTGAATATATTCTACCTCCAGGAGGCATCGCTCAAGACAACAGTGATTGTATCAGTGTAGATCTTGTGAGCAAGAGGAAATTCAAACTACCATTAGAACTAAGGAAATTTCATGGCGATGTAAAACAGTGGCTACAGTTCTGGGACCAGTTTGAAAAGATAGACAAGGATCCGGACATTGCACAGGAAGATAAGTTTCAATACTTAATTCAAACTACAGTGAAAGGGTCTCGTGCTCGAGAAATTATTGAAAGTTTTCCACCTATTGGGGAAAATTATACGAAGGCAGTAGAATGTTTAAAGAGCAGGTTCGGTAGAGATGATCTGTTGGTTGAAGTTTACGTAAGAGAGTTGTTATCTTTAGTTCTTAAGAAATCTTCCACTCCCGGTGATGGCAGTTCAATGTGTAGCCTTTATGACAACTTGGAATCGCACATACGGTCACTTGAAACCTTAGGTGTTACAACAGATAAGTGTGCATCTATGTTGTATCCTTTAGTAGAGTCATGTTTGCCTGATGAGTTTCTTAGGGCCTGGCAAAGAAGTTCCAATTTTGCACACACACGTGATTCGAAAGATAGGTTAGACAATCTCATGCTATTTATGAAAGGGGAAGTGGAAGCCGAGGAACGGATCAGTTTAGCAATTTCCGGTTTTGGAATCAAAGATAATAACAGGAGTAGAGACCAACCCAAATTGTCAGAGCACATTGCTACTGCAGCTGACTTGTTAAACACTAACCCAGGTGAGGAGAGGAGAGGGTAATATATTTTTGTGGAGGTCACCAATTGTTTTAAAGCACAAAAATTAGGCCTATCTGAGAAACGGAAGGTCCTACAGGAGAAGGGTGGGTGTTTTAAGTGCTTTAAGAAAGGACACTGTGTCAATAAATGTAAAGCCGTAGTACGGTGCATTATTTGTAGTAAGAGCCACCAAGTTCTGATGTGCCCTGATTTACCTCAGAATAAACAAAATATATCACATAATAATGTCGAACACAGGCAGTCCGGAGGGAAGAATGAACAAAAGACAAATTCGCTGAGTAATATTTCTAAATATCCTAAAGTTCTTTTGCAAACTTTGGTTATAAATATGAAAGGTATTGGCTCTTCCTTCTCTGTTAGAGCCTTAATTGACTCAGGATCCCAGAGATCCTATGTTAAGAAAGACATTGTTAAAAGATTAGGTTACACTCCAGTCAGAACTGAAACAATTAAACATGACCTTTTTGGGGGAGTGAAAACAAGTGTTAATGAACATTCATGTTACAAAGTAGAAATTGAAAGCCTGAATGGAAAGTATCAATGTAATTTTGAAGTATTGGATCAGGTTTTAATAATAAACAACGTTTTTATGGTTCCGCCTAGTCAATACTTGTTTTATTAGAGATTTTATCGTGACATAATCACTTGTCTTGACGTATGTTGGGACATGTTTCGGTGTCTAGTAACATTGACACCTTCATCAGCCTACGGTTATTGGCAACACTCAATGACATTAAAATAATTATAAAAACAACACACAGATGAACTAAAATAACACTTTAAAAAGATTTTTAAAACACTGTCATAATGAAAGTTCAATTAAAAGTCTTAAAAAGGCTGGGTGCACTGTTTTGGTTTCCAATGTCCTGCTTCCGTTAATAATCTCCGAAATCCAGCAAGAGGTGACCATACATAACTGGAAAAGAAAATCCCTGTGTGAACTATGATAAGTATTAAAACCGAAAAAGAGGAAAGCTAAACAAAGAAAAAGCGGAAAAATATATAAAATAGAAGTGTGGTGAACTTACGGTGTAGTTGTGGCAGCGAGAAATCGGGCCGTGCTGAGGCATACGGAGACTGTGCACTACTGATATGGAATAGCTTGGGGGAAGCGGGCGTGGCTTCAGTTGAGAGGGGCGGGGGGAGGGGAAGTGTACTGGCAATTTTGGAGGACAGGAGCGGGATGGGGGTATGGGTTGAGGGGTGGAATGAGCGGATTTGTAGATCCTGGATTAAATGATAAAATTAAGGTGGTTTGTATTTAACTCTGTAATTGGTTAAGGTCTCAAAGAGTACATTGTTATTTTCAAAGTTGATCTCATTGATATTGGTTAGGGGGTCTGTTCTTTGGGCAAAATCTATTTCAATTTCTTCCAATATGTTCATTGTGATACCTTTCTTAGCAAGATGCAGGATGCTCATGTCTTTGTTGATGTCAGTGAATTCATGTTTACTGTCCTTTATGTGGTTGGCCATAGCGGAGAATTTATTGTATTTTAGAGCGTTAAAATGTTCACCATATCTTGTAGCAAATGACCTACCGGTTTGTCCATAATAATTAGTTTCGCATTTGGTGCATTTCAATTTGTATATGCCTGATTTATTAAACTTGTTCGTGTGGTTCAATTTGTTGGTGTTAAATAAAATATCTTTATTTGTATTAGTTGTTTTGTAGGCTATTTTTAGACCGTGTTTCTTAAAGATATGGGAAATGCTGTAAGATTTGTTGTTAAAGTACGTGAAGACTGCGTATTTTATTTAACACCAACAAATTGAACCACACGAACAAGTTTAATAAATCAGGCATATACAAATTGAAATGCACCAAATGCGAAACTAATTATTATGGACAAACCGGTAGGTCATTTGCTACAAGATATGGTGAACATTTTAACGCTCTAAAATACAATAAATTCTCCGCTATGGCCAACCACATGAAGGACAGTAAACATGAATTCACTGACATCAACAAAGACATGAGCATCCTGCATCTTGCTAAGAAAGGTATCACAATGAACATATTGGAAGAAATTGAAATAGATTTTGCCCAAAGAACAGACCCCCTAACCAATATCAATGAGATCAACTTTGAAAATAACAATGTACTCTTTGAGACCTTAACCAATTACAGAGTTAAATACAAACCACCTTAATTTTATCATTTAATCCAGGATCTACAAATCCGCTCATTCCACCCCTCAACCCATACCCCCATCCCGCTCCTGTCCTCCAAAATTGCCAGTACACTTCCCCTCCCCCCGCCCCTCTCAACTGAAGCCACGCCCGCTTCCCCCAAGCTATTCCATATCAGTAGTGCACAGTCTCCGTATGCCTCAGCACGGCCCGATTTCTCGCTGCCACAACTACACCGTAAGTTCACCACACTTCTATTTTATATATTTTTCCACTTTTTCTTTGTTTAGCTTTCCTCTTTTTCGGTTTTAATACTTATCATAGTTCACACAGGGATTTTCTTTTCCAGTTATGTATGGTCACCTCTTGCTGGATTTCGGAGATTATTAACGGAAGCAGGACATTGGAAACTAAAACAGTGCACCCAGCCTTTTTAAGACTTTTAATTGAACTTTCATTATGACAGTGTTTTAAAAATCTTTTTAAAGTGTTATTTTAGTTCATCTGTGTGTTGTTTTTATAATTATTTTAATGTCATTGAGTGTTGCCAATAACCGTAGGCTGATGAAGGTGTCAATGTTACTAGACACCGAAACATGTCCCAACATACGTCAAGACAAGTGATTATGTCACGATAAAATCTCTAATAAAACAAGTATTGACTAGGCGGAACCATAAAAACTTTGTTTATTATTACATTCTGTCAATACGGAAAAATGTGTGACTTTAAAAGTCAAAAGGTGTACGAAGCAAGTCAGGTTTTAATATGTAATGGCATCCCTTCGGTCAAGAAAGGACCTTGGTTGAATGAACTTGAGGAAGGGAATATCAGCCTAACAGATATTGGGGATGAGTCTAGGCCTGTGGACTTGCTGATTGGGGTGGATTCAGCGGGCAGACTTCTGACAGGAAATATTAAAGTTCTATCTTCTGGTTTGGTTGCTGTGGAAACAAATTTAGGCTGGACTTTGATGGGGAAAGTTCTACAACAATCTTCTGTTAACTTGGCAGAAGAAGTTACAGCTCTGTTTGTTAATGAGATCAACGATCTCTGGAGACTAGATGCCATTGGAATCTCAGACTCAGCTGTTAAAATGTCCAAAAATGAAAGACAGCGTCAAATTAGAGATGATTTTCTAAGAGGTATTAATGTAAATGATGAGAGACGTTACGAAGTTTCATTGCTATGGAAAGAAGATAGCTTGGCTCTTCCTAGTAACAGGGAGCTAACACTCAAAAGGTTAGAAACTACCACTAGAAAGCTTCAGTCTCAAAATATTCTCATTTCATACGATGCAGTTCTAGCTGAGTGGGAAGAACTGGGAATTATTGAAGAAGTACCAGTCAAAGAAGTAAGGAATTATGGACACTAGCTATCACATCGAGCTGTTATTAAGGAAAATAGCACTACCAGAGTTCGTCCTGTATTTGACGCATCAGCAAGAGATAGAAATGCTCCTTCTCTCAATCATTGTTTAGAGTGTGGACCCAATCTGATTGAACAGATTCCTTCCCTGTTATTAAAATTTCGGGAAGGGAGATTTAGGGTGACAGCTGATGTAGAAAAGGCTTTTCTACAAATACGATCCATTCTGTCACTTGCACAAAAGGTATTTGATCCGATTGGCTTAGTTAGTCCAGTACTTCTAATTCCTAAATTGTTATTCAAAAAGATATGTCTAAGTGGTATATCTTGGGACGAAGAGGTTACTTCTGATATTAAGGACCAATTTGTAACTTGGTATTCAAGCCTTTTTCTCTTGAAAGAGATGAGAATTCCACGCTGGTTTCATTATTCCAAGAACCACAGGGATGTCAGTCTACATATTTTTTGTGATGCTAGTGCACAAGCCTACGCTGCAGTATTCTTCATACGACTACAAATTGACGGTGAGAGTAAGGTACACCTTCTTGCAGCCAGAGCAAGAGTAGCCCCATTAAAGACAGTCACCATTCCCCGACTGGAACTAATTGCTGCAACAGTGGGAGCTAGATTAGGTAATTCAGTGCTAGAAGGACTAAACTACCAAGATGTCAAGTTGTATTTCTGGACTGATTCGACAACGGTTTTAGCATGGATTCGAAAGGAAGAAAAATGGACTGTGTTTGTTAACAACCGTGTTAAAGAAATCCATCGGTTGACTTTACCTGAAATGTGGAGATATGTTCCTAGACACTTGAATCCTGCAGATCTTCCTTCAAGAGGTTGTCTGGCAGAGAAATTGTTAGCACTTCGATGGTGGGAGGGGCCAGAGTTTTTACGAAAGGACCGGCCAGAGTGGCCTGGTGAAGTTCCAACTGCAGAGGCAGAGCTGATTTTGCAGGAAAAGAGAAAATCAACTCAAACAATGAGTTACTTTGTAGATACTTCATGTGAGTTATGTAGCACCCCAAAACATGTAAATAGTGATCAGTGCAGGTACCACAATTTTAATTGGTATTACTTATATTTTTCAAGCTATGGAAATATAATTCGGTTTGTTGCTTGGATAAAGAGGTTTATCCAAAATACGCGAAGAGCAAACCTTACAAGAGCTCGTGGAGAATTATCATGTGAGGAGATAATGTCAGCAGAAAAAATAGTCGCAAGATTGGTACAGGAAGTGTCTTTCTCTTGAAAAAATGACAAAAGTTTCAGTAGCCTAAATGTGTTTAGGGATGAGAAGGGATGTCAAGAGTAACCACTAAAAGTGGTAGAGCTGTAAATATACCAAAGAGATTAGATTTTTAATTATTGTATTTTGAGGTAATTATAATTATTTATGTATGGTTGAGTTGTTCTTCCACCAACTCAAGGTGGGAGTATGTCATATCTTTTGGGCAAAGATGCTACATTAAGATTGTCATCTTTTTCCACTGTTGTAAAATTAACTGTCATGGAATCCAGAAGTGTCAATAAATGGTTGTTTTGAAATGGTATATTTTCCTTAAAAAAGAAGAAAGAATCTGCGATACGCCGGTGAGCCTAAAAGTAACAAGTAGTTCCGTAAAGAACTATACAGCCTATTTTCATATATCCTACTTATGTTAACTGCCACAATCAACATACAAAATTTCAGTTTAATTGCTGTAACAGATTCGTAGATATTGAGAACCGTCTAAATATTTCAGATGTTCGCCAGGTTGGATTTTTATTTTTGTACTATTACATTAAGATTATTGTGTACGTGTGGTATTCAAACTTCAATCGCATGATTAGAACAAGAAGTAAAAACAAGATTTTAAAATTACGCACAGCAACCATCTTGTGATAATGCAAACCATTGAAATAAATTAGATGCCAGTGGATCAACATTTGTATAAGCATTTAACGTGCAACGTTTCACAGCACTCGGATAGATAATTCGCGAGAAACGTCCATTTAAATATTTATACTTCGCGTCGCCGCCATGTTGGATTTGTGCTCACCAGGTTCCTGAAAGTCCTATAGGTGAACATATGTTCATAGTCTCTATGAACATTAAAAAATTCAGTTTGGTTGCTGTAAAAGATTCATAGATATTGAGAACCGTCTAAATATTTCGGGAGCTCACCATTTAGGAGTGTTATGTGTATAAGCCATAGAGTTATGTACCATTCAAGGACAATTATTGCCTAGCTTCATTATTCAAACTTTCACTTCGATCGCATGATTACGACACAAGAAATTAAAACTTAATTTTAAAATTTCGCACAGCCGCCATCTTGAGGTTATGTAAGCAATTGAATTAAATTAGATGGCAGTGCATTACAATCTGCAAAATCAATTACTGTACCACATTTCACTGCGCTCAGAGAGTTAAATCACGAGAAAAGTCTATTAAAATATTTTAAATTCGCTTGGTCGCCATGTTCGTTTCGTACTTTACAGGTTTATGAAATATACATAGGTATACCTGTATCAGTACCCTTTATCACCGTACAAAATTGCAGGGTGATATCTGTAATAGTTTCGGAGATATGGAATGTCAGTGAAATATTTCGCACAGCCGCCATTTTGAGGTTATGTAAACAATTGAACTAAATTAGACTCCAGTGCATTACAATGTGTATAAACATTTGCTGTACCAAGTTTCATTACATTTAGATAGTTAAATCGCGAGAAAAGTCTATTTAAATGTCTCAACTTCGCTTGGCCGCCATGTTGGTTTTGTAGTCACCAGGTTTTTGAAAGTCTCATAGGTGAACTTCTAGTAGTGCCCTTTATCACCGTACACAATTTCAGGGCGATATCGGTAATAGTTTCGGAGATATTGAATGCTAGTGAAATATTTCGCACAGCCGCCATGTTGGATTGGAGAGACGTAACAAAATTTGAAGGGCACGGTCGAGGTCGCCGGGAATAGTGCTATGAACTTCCCGAGTTTCATTGAAATCGCTCCAGCCGTTTCGATTTTATTAGGGGGGGACACACACACGAATCACACACACACACACACGCACACACACACGGACAAAAGGTGATCTCATAAGCCTATTTTTTCAAAATTGAAAATAGGCTAAAAATGACTACCACACCGGCAGTAAGACGAATACCATAGAATATTATGTTCGTGAATATCTTACAATTATAAAAACGTTTGATACATTTATGCATTTCGTTCAACTATACGAAAGCATGCATACATTGTCCGGCACTATTCATAGCTTTTCATAGCATAGGCCTACCTGAACACTTTGTAACCGTCAAGCCCCCAGGGGCTCACATCTAGTGGGACGTGGGTTGGCGACCACGGGACCCCAGCTGAGTCCGGCATTGCTTCCACTTACTTGTGCCGGGCTCCTCTCCGTCTTCTTTCCTGTCGACCTCCCTTGGTCAATTCTTGTTCTCTTCCGACCCCGACGGTATAAGGTTATCCGAGGCCTAGGGAGTCTTTCACTTTCCCGCCTTAATTGGCCCTTGTCTCATCTTTCCTGATACCCTCCTTCTGTGAGGGGTCAGCCTTCTTTTTCTTTTCCTTTTACCTCCTGCCTTGTGCTCAAGGCCCTTAAGGAGGCAGGGTGTATGTAGCCCCACCACTTCTGGTGCACCGTATATAATGCTACGCCCTCAGGGGCTCACGGCTGGTGAGTTCGGGAGTTAGCGACCCCGAGGGATTCCTGAGCTGGGTCCGTTTTCCCCTTTTGTCCCTTACCTTTGGGACGGACCTTCTCCTCTCTACCCTCTCCTCTCCTCTCCTCTTTTCATTATATTTACTTTTCTCTTTAAGATTCCCGCACTGTTTTTGTTACTTGGTTCACCGTGTATCTAAATTCCCTTCAGCGATTTTTAAGGCATTTTTAATCTACGTTGCTTTTTGTATGTTTTTTCGATCTAAATTACATCTCGCGATTGTTTTCAACCTCAATTGCATTTTGTAAAGATTGACAATCTAAATTGCTTTTTAGTAAGTCTTTCAATGTGGCGGAGGGACCTTTGTGAGTATTTTGAATTTCAATTGCATTTTGTAAGTATTTTCAACCAAAACCGCAATTCGCACGAATTTTGAATCTAAATTGCATTTTGATTGGCGGGCATTTTGCACATATTTTGATTCTCAATTGCATTTTGTGGGTACATTTTGTCTAGTATTTTCAATCTAAATTGCATTTTGTAAGTATTGTTAATCCACATGAGTCGTTTGAATCTACCGTACATTTTGTAAGCATTTTCAATTGCATTTTGTAAGTATTTTGAATTCCAATTGCACTTTGTGAGTATTTTGAATCTGAACCGGCTTTTTTTTTCAATCTAACTTGCATTGTGTATTTTCAATTTGAATTGCATTTTGTAAGTATTTTGAACCTCAATTGCATTTTGTACGTATTTTCGCTCTCATTTGCATTTTGTAAGTATTTCGACGCTACATTGCATTTTGTACGTATTTTGAATCTCGCCTACGTCTTGTGGGTCTTTTTTCAATCTATTCTTTTTGTGCAACTTTTCGTTCTAACTTCCCTTTTGTAAGACCATATTGTGAGTTGTTTCCATCTGAGTTCCTTTTTGTACGTATTTTCCGTCTCAGATAATTTTGTTCTGGTTTCCATTTCATTATCATTTTCTCTATCACCCAGGTCATTAGGGGCCGATAACCTCGATGTTAGGCCCCTTAAAACAACAATTATCATCATCATCATCATGTAACCGTCAAGTAATTCCACATAATTAACATGCAACCGCCAGGGAAAGATAACATACTCCTGAAAAGTATTACCTTGTGATCAACTACAACGATTAAAGATAAGTGATCTACTGGTTCTACCTAGAGTAATGAATAAATAAGTAAATTGTGACTAAGTATTGGACTTCATAAGATTGATCAGTGTAAGACTTGAGTTGAAATTACCATGTATGTTTTGCCAGAAGCCAGCGTTGTGTTGGGTCAATGCTTTTTACAGCGTGTTTTCTGATATGATATGGATTAAGTACGATGTTCTAATTCTGTGATTTCAGCATCTTGTAGACAATAGGGTTTATGTTCCTGTCATATATAACCCTACCGGAAGTGGTGCAACAGCACTATATTGCTGACGTCACGAAAGCGCACCAGGACCAGTATTTGTCGTTGGCCGTGGAGCGAATACTGTGACGTGAGAGCTACATCTCGATCAGCTGACGGAAGGGTAAACCAAGGAACTGGTTATGGAAGGTGATAGGAGTAGGTGGGGAAATGCTTTTTAATGAGGGTTTAAACACACATTTTCGTAATTTATACGACATTAGGAAAAACATCGCATCTTTCTTTACGTACCGGAAGGTAGCAAAGGTTAGGAATGTAACATATTTGGTGTTAAAAGTGGCTGTCGTGTTCCGTAATACTCATACCATCAGGATCCCCTCTTGTAAATAATTAACAACAAATCCAACTCTGAATTAGGCCTACTGAGTTTTGAACAGAATTGTTTTTGTGTCCCCTCCCAGGGGCTCACATCTAGTTGGCCTGTGTTGGCGACCACGGGGTCCCAGCTGAGTCCGGCATTGCTTCCACTTACTTGTGCAGGGCACCTCTCCGTCTTCTTTCCTGTCGACCTCGCTTGGTCAACTCTTGTTCTCTTCTGACCCCGACTGTATTAGGGTATCCGAGGTCTAGGGAGTCTTTCACTTTCCCGCCTTAATTGGCTCTTGTCTCATCTTTCCTGATCTCTCCTTCTTCGAGGGGACAAACCTCTTCTTTTCTTTTCATTCTATATCC
Organism: Meconema thalassinum; assembly: GCA_946902985.2. Classification (NCBI taxonomy): domain Eukaryota; kingdom Metazoa; phylum Arthropoda; class Insecta; order Orthoptera; family Tettigoniidae; genus Meconema; species Meconema thalassinum. The sequence goes on along the minus strand of OX336392.1, from coordinate 507,013,520 downwards.
TTTTCTCTTTACGTTTCCCGCAATGTTTTTGTAAATTGTATCTTAATTCCCTTTAGCGATTTTTTGCATCTACACTCCACTTTGTAGTTTTTTTCAATCTACGTTGCATTTTGTAAGTTTTTTCGATCTAAATTGCATTTTGCGAGTATTTTGAACCACAATTGCATTTTGTAAGGATTGACAATCTAAATTGCTTTTTAGTAAGTCTCAATATAGGGGGTGGAACTTTTGTGAGTATTTTGAATTTCAATTGCATTTTGTAACTATTTTCAACCTAAACCGCTTTTTGCAAGTATTTTCAATCTAAATTGCATTTTGTATGGTGCGCAGTTTGCAAGTATTTTGATTCTCAATTGCATTTTGTGAGTATTTGGAATCTAAATTACATTTTGTAAGCATTTTCAATATAAATTGCATTTTGTAAGTATTGTCCATCCGAATGAGTAGTTTGAATCTACCGTACATTATGTAAGAATTTTTAAATTTAATTGCATTTTGGTGGGTTGGCGACCTTGGGACCCCAGCTGAGTCCGGCATTGCTTCCACTTACTTGTGCCGGGCTCCTCTCCGTCTTCTTTCCTGTCGACCTCCCTTGGTCACCTCTTGTTCTCTTCCGACCCCGACGGTATTAGGTTATCCGAGGCCTAGGGAGTCTTTCACTTTCCCGCCTTAATTGGCCCTTGTATCATCTTTCCTGATACCCTCCTTCTGTGAGGGGTCAGCCTTCTTTTTATTTTCCTTTTACCTACTGCCTTGTGCTCAAGGCCCTTAAGGAGGCAGGGTGTATGTAGCCCCACCACTTCTGGTGCACCCTAGATAATGCTACACCCTCAGGGGCTCACGGCTGGTGAGTTCGGGAGTTGGCGACCCCGAGGGATTCCTGAGCTGGATCCGTTTTCCCCTTTTGTCCCTTACCTTTGGGGCGGACCTTCTCCTCTCTCCCCTCTCCTCTCCTCTCCTCTCCTCTCCTCTTTTCATTATATTTACTTTTCTCTTTAAGATTCCGGCATTGTTTTTGTTACTTGGTTCACCGTGTATCTAAATTCCATTCTAGCGATTTTCTTAAGGCATTTTTAATCTACGTTGCTTTTTGTATGTTTTTTCGATCTAAATTACATCTCGCGATTGTTTTCAACCTCAATTGCATTTTGTAAAGTTTGACAATCTAAATTGCTTTTTAGTAAGTCTTTCAATATGGAGGAGGGACCTTTGTGAGTATTTTGAATTTCAATTGCATTTTGTATTTTCAACCAAATCCGCATTTCGCACGAATTTTGAATCTAAATTGCATTTTGTTTGCCGGGCATATTGCACATATTTTGATTCTCAATTGCATTTTGTGGGTATTTTGAATCTAAATTACATTTTGTCAAGTATTTTCAATCTAAATTGCTTTTTGTAAGTATTGTGAATCCACATGAGTCGTTTGAATCTACCGTACTTTGTAAGCATTTTCAATTTCAATTGCATTTTGTAAGTATTTTGAACCTCAATTGCACTTTGTACGTGTTTTCAATCTCATTTGCATTTTGTACGTATGTTGAATATCAGTTGCATTTTGTAAGTATTTAGACTCGACATTACATTTTGTACGTATTTTGAACCTAACCTACATTTTGTGCGTATTTTTCAATCTATTCCTTTTGTAAGTATTTTCGTTCTAAATTCCCATTTGTAAGTATAACCGCTCTCCATTTTGTGAGTAGTTTCAATCTGAGTTATTTTTTGTGAGTATTTTCCGTCTCACTTAATTTTCGTTCTGGTTTCAATTTCATTGTCATTTTCGCTATCACCCAGACCATTAGGGGCTGATAACCTAGATGTTAGGCCCCTTAAAACAACAATTATCATCATCATCATGTAGGGGAAAGTTACCCACTGGAGCATTGACATGGCGTGTAACTTTTGAGCGTTGGCATGGTTGACTAGCTTGTGTCCATGCGTCTTTTTGCATGTAAGGCCATAATAAGCGTTCGGATGCTAAACGGGTCGTCGCTTTAGTACCAGGGTGACTTAGACCCACGGTCGACTCTAGATATGTCGGAAGGCTGAGACTTGGCAACATGTATATCAGTCATAGCCTTGTCAGGCGGGAAAATGAAGGGAACTTTCAGTCTGGCAGGTGTTCTTGTTTATCTCATAGGGATATTTCCTTCTATATTTTGTTTTTTACGCTTTGTGTGTTTATACGCTTTATAGTAGCGTTTATACTACCCTTGCAGGTGAGTTCTTTAACTGTAATCCCTAATCGAGAACACATTGACGAGTGTGGTTTGTATCTGGCAACCCCTCAGGGGCTCATATCTAGTAGGACGTGGGTTGGCGACCACGGGGCCCCAGCTGAGTCCGGCATTGCTTCCACTTACTTGCGCCGGGCTCCTCTCCGTCTTCTTTCCTGTCGACCTCCCTTGTCAACTCTTGTTCTCTTCCGACCCCGACGGTATTAGGTTATCCGAGGCCTAGGGAGTCTTTCACTTTCCCGCCTTAATTGGCCCTTGTCTCATCTTTCCTGATACCCTCCTTCTGTGAGGGGCAGCCTTCTTTTTCTTTTCCTTTTACCTCCTGCCTTGTGCTCAAGGCCCTTAAGGAGGCAGGGTGTATGTAGCCTCACTACTTCTGGTGCACCCTAGGTAATGCTACACCCTCAGGGGCTCACGGCTGGTGAGTTCGGGAGTTGGCGACCCCGAGGGATTCCTGAGCTGGGTCCGTTTTCCACTTTTGTCCCTTACCTTTGGGGCGGACCCTCTCCACTCTCCTCTTTTCCCTAATTTCCTTTTCTCTTTAAGATTCCCGCACTGTTTTTGTTACTTGGTTCACCGTCTATCTAAATTCCCTTTTAGCGATTTTTTTAAGGCATTTCTAATCTACGTTGCATTTTGTAAGTATTTTCGATCTAGATTACATCTCGCGATTGTTTTCAACCTCAATTGCATTTTGTAAAGATTGACAATCTAAATTGCATTTTAGTAAGTCTTTCAATGCAGGTAGACGGGCCTTTTAGTGAGTATTTTGAATTTCAATTACATTTTGTAAGTATTTTCAACCAAAACCGCATTTCGCACGAATTTTGAATCTAAATTGCATTTTGTTTGGTGGGCATTTTGCACATATTTTGATTCTCAATTGCATTTTGTGGGTATTTTGAATCTAAATTACATTTTGTCAAGTATTTTCAATCTAAATTGCATTTTGTAAGTATTGTCAATCCACATGAGTCGTTTGAATCTACCGTACATTTTGTAAGCATTTTCAATTTCAATTGCATTTTGTAAGTATTTTGAATTTCAATTGCAATTGTGAATAATTTGGATTGGAACCGGGATATTTCAATCTGAATTGCATTGTGTATTTTCAATTTCAATTGCATTTTGTAAGTATTTTGACCCTCAATTGCATTTTGTACGTATTTTCGATCTCATTTGCATTTTGTAAGTATTTTAAATGGCCATTACCGTTCGGACCACCTGCTGTCACTCTTTAAACTAAGAGCCCCCTCCCGTTCTACCAGGCTCAAATATATTTTGCACATTCCACACACTAAACATTCCTTAATCCAAAGATCCTTCCAAAACCGCATATCATCCCTGTACAATAGAACAGCAAGTAAACGCGAGTTGGACATATCCACAAACAAGAGGACGTTCCTGAAGCAGGTGAAGGAGAACATAAACTGTATTTAGAACTGTCATCTTGGCCATTGACGACACAGCTACGAGCAAGGACATTCTACCGGCTTTTGATATGGACTTGTTTTGTTTGGTGATTTGTTAAATTTATTTTATATTTTATTTTAAATTGTTATTTTGTTGTTATTTGTACAAGCGTGAAGGGCTAGCATAGCTGTAGTTTGTGCTTTGATTAATAAATTTAAAAAAATATAACACCGCCAATGTTTTTATTGCCGTACTTCAGAGTAGTAAAATACGAAAAGAAACCTAAAATAATTTTCTTTATTTTGCTAAACACTGTTATGTTCGTGAATTATTTCCGTGTCATTCACGCCTAATATCAGCTGCTTGGCTCTTATAATAACTTCTCACGATCATATGCACGTCATTCATTTATTTCCGATTGTAACACTGGTCATGTGTAAATAAACAGATGTTTTGCTAAACATGTAGCCTACATTATGTTTCTCCAATACTGAATTAATTCCGTAGTTCTTGTCGCCTCCCTTGCTATCAAACAGGTGTTCAAGCGCTCGCGACGAAGTATGACAGACAGTAGCCGTAGCTACAGTGTTGTCAGGTTGAACCTTCCGACCTGTTTAGAGTCGACCGTGCTTAGACCATGAACACTGTCGGAAGCTTGTTTGCGGTGAGGGGCAGTGATGAAAGGGCTGGGTCGGTTAGTTGAAGTATCACAAAACAAAGTGATGTTGGTTCCTGGGATCTGAACTTGCTGTAATCGAAGTGCTGACTCGCTATCCAGCAAATGAAGTAGTTCTGTATCGCCTACTTGTGATCGTGCCAAAGCGGAGAAGTCCAAGGTGGTACTGGTAATTGCATTGATGCAGGACAATGCTTCTGCGACAACATTGGAGGAGCCTTCAATGTGCTGAATGTCCGTTGTGAACTGAGCGATGAACTATAACTGGTTCAACTGCACAGGTGGAAATTTGTCGCGACGCGACGTTGCGGTTTGTCCAGTAGCGGTACCGCTTTCTAGCGGCCGTAATGTGATGGCGAACTGGGCACCGTCCTGACGGTGAACAATGGTGTAAAGCTAGATCTAATTATCAGTGTGTCGTGACGGCATGTTGTCGTGAAGTTGAATAAGAAATGGATGATCTTGACGCGGAGCTCGTAATATTTTTGGAAGAAGAAGAGTCATCCGAAGACGACAGGGAACGTTCAGGGGGAAGTGATATTTTAAAAGGCGTCCTACAGAAGGTGCATATGAAATGTTAGTGCGTCGTCATCTGCTCAGCAATGAAGATAAATTCAGAGAATATTTTCGGTTGACACCTGTGTTATTTGATTATGTTCTGAATTACATAAAGGATGACATCACTTCAGTGTCATACAACAGAAACAAAAGACCAATATATCCTGAACAGAAACTCTGTGTATTTTTAAGTTTAGTTGAGTATGTAATTAACAACTATATAATATAAATAATTCATGTTTTTTACACACGGAATTAGCCCAAAAAACATGAATTATTTATATAATCCGGGCCGTGAAAGCCTTAATATACAAACTACACACATCAAAAAAAGTTTTGCATCACCTCGGTTCCAAGAGTTCCGGAACCTTTAAATACAAAGGGAATAGAGATCAACACAAACAACATTTCAGCTCGTTTTATTGCTCATGAGACCCACACATTGCATGTTGTACCATCATACAGCTAGACTTTCAGCATTTGTGGTCCAGATTGCAGTACACACCACTACCTCTAATACCCAGTAGCACGTCCTCTTGCATTGATGCATGCCTGTATTCGTCGTGGCATACTATCCACAAGTTCATCAAGACACTGTTGGTCCAAATTGTCCCACTCCTCAACGACAATTCGGCGTAAATCTCTCAGAGTGGTTGGTGGGTCAAGACGTCCATAAACAGCCCTTTTCAACATATCCCAGGCATGTTCGATAGGGTTCATGTCTGGCGAACATGCTGGCCACTCTAGTCGAGCGATGTCGTTATCTTGAAGGAACGCATTCACAAGATGTGCACGATGAGGTCGAGAATTGTCGTCCATGAAGACAAATGCCTCTCCAATATTCTGCCGATATGGTTGCACTATGGGTCGGAGGATGTCATTCAGGTATCGTAAAGCCGTTTCGGAGCCTTCCATGACCACCAGTGGCGTACGTCGGCCCCACATAATGCCACCCCAAAACATCAGGGAACCACCACCTTGCTGCACTCGCTGGACAGTGTGTCTAAGACGTTCAGCCTGAGCAGGGTGCCTCCAAACACGTCTCCGACGATTGTCTGGTTGAAGGCATATGCGACACTCATCGGTGAAGAGAACGTGATGTCAATTCCGTGGGGTCCATTCAGCATGTTGTTGGGCCCATCTGTACCGCGCTGCATGGTGTCGGGGTTGCAAAGCTGGACCTCGCCATGGACGTCGGGAGTGAAGTTGCGCATCATGCAGCCTATTGCGCACAGTTTGAGTTGAAACACGACGTCCTGTGGCTGAACGAAACGCATTATTCAACATGGTGGCATTGCTGTCAGGGTTCCTCCGAGCGGCAATCCGTAAGTAGCGGTCATCCACTACAGTAGTAGCCCTTGGGCGGCCTGAGCGAGGCCTGTCATCGACAGTTCCTGTATCTCTGTACCTCCTCCATGTCCGAACAACATCGCTTTGGTTCACTCTGAGACGCCTGGAAACTTCCCTTGTTGAGAGCCCTTCTTGACACAAAGTAACAATGCGGACGCGATCGAACTGCGGTATTGACCTTCTAGGCATGGTAGAACTACAGACAACATGAGCAGCGTACCTTCGTCCTGGTGGAATGACTGGAACTGATCGGCTGTCGTACCCCCTCCGTCTAATAGGCCCTGCTCATGCATGGTTGTTTACATCTTTGAGCAGTTTTAGTGACATCTATGAACAGTCAAAGGGACTGTATCTTGGATACAATATACACAGTCAACGTCTATATGCCGGAGATCTGGGAACCGAGGTGATGCAAAACTTTTTTTGATGTGTGTATATAATATTTCGTTTCTTCATATATCTATAAACTGGCTATTGTTATTTTAAATCATATTTGTTGTATCATTTAGCAACAATATTGAGTGTGTTAATTCGCTTTGCTAATTTGCTGTAAATGTAATGTCTCCTGCATCAACAGGACAGTTCACATCTCCTTTACTTTCACTGTGACAGCTGCTAGATGTTCTGGACGTTGGGTCGCTGTATTCGCTTTCGGTTGATAAGTGTCGTAATTCAGCATTACCAACCAGCGTCGAAATGCGCATCCTTAGTTGTACTTGTTAGTGTCGAGGAAGTTTTTCGCCATTGATATGAAAAAATGATCTGTTTCGTCTAATTGTGCGGTAGAATTTACGTTCCGATCAGCTTTTAGTTTAAGCAGCTGCATTCGTTCCTCAGAGTGCGCTGATCTTTTCCTATATTTTGGTGGCTCCATATCTTTGCGAAAGTTCTCTGCCTCACCTTCCTCCAAGTGTGTCAAGTCACTTCCTTCGTTGTAGACCTGTGTATTCTCCTCTACAGCAGTTCCGTTGGTATCTACATTTTCACAGCCCTTATCTCCTACAACATTGGTAATAGTGCTGAAATACGGAATAATATGATCATTAGTAATAAACACTAAAGCCCACGAATAGTGATCCAATAAGTATCTGTTCAACTGAAAATGTAGACTATTATTTAGTTTTGTTATATAATTTCCGATTAAACGATCCTTTTCTTTACCTTCTTTTCAATGAACTGAAGTCATCTAAGAATGACAGAAGCACAGTTCTCTTCTTTGCTGGGGCCCCAGCTGAGTCCGGCATTGCTTCCACTTACTTGTGCCGGCTCCTCTCCGTCTTCTCTCCTGTCGACCTCCCTTGGTCAACTCTTGTTCTCTTCCGACCCCGACGGTATTAGGGTATCCGAGGCCTAGGGAGTCTCTTCCTTTCCCGCCTTCATTGGCCCTTGTCTCATCTTTTCTGATACCCTCCTTCTGCGAGGGGTCAGCCTTACTTTTCTTTTCATGTTACCTCCTGCCTTCTGCTCAAGGCCCTCAAGGATGCAGGGTGTATGTAGCCCCACCACTTTTGGTGCACCCTAGATAATGCTACACCCTCAGGGGCTCACGGCTGGTGAGTTTGGGAGTTGGCGATCCCGAGGGATTCCTGAGCTGGGTCCGGCTTCCCCCTTTTGTCCCTTACCTGTGGGGAGGACCATCTCCTATTTCACTTTCCTATCTGCCTTTCATGGCTCTCCTTCCTTCCAAGTCCCTCAATTCGCCTTCTTCGAGGGTTGAGGGCATTTCTTTTCCTCCTGTCCTTTATTTGCCTTATTCTCCTTTTGTTTTCTATTTCCTCTTCTAGTATGTAGATTAGTAGTTAGTTTTAGTTTTAAGTTTGCATTTCATTTTCATATTCACGATCACCCAAACCATCAGGGGCCGATAACCTAGATGTTAGGCCCCTTAAAACAACAATTATCATCATAATCTTCTTTGCTGTTTCACCAGCGGAGCCAGTTATTGGTTTTCCTCTGCGTCTAACATAATAATCTCTTATGTAGGCCCACGTCTAGCTGCAGTTAACATCTGTGTAAGGCATGTGCTGGGAGACACAATTAAATTAATTATATAATTAATAAATTACATTTAATTTTCAAAAACTTTCATGTTTTTCTTTCTTTTTTTCTTTCTTTCTTTCTTTCTTTCTTTTAGGTACTTGGCTACAGGAGAGTCATTTAAATAACTAGCTTTCCAATTTCGAATATCCAATTCTTGGATAAGTGACATAATAAAGGAAGTTGCTCGCAGCATCACTACAAGTATGTTAGGTTTAAAAATACCATCACTAACAGAAGAACAACTACGAAGAGCTGCTTACACATATTTATCACGATGAAATTTCCCGAAATGTGTGGGGGCGATTGTCTGGAAACACATAAGGATAAGGGCCCCCAAAATAGTGGATCGACATTCTTTAACTACAAGGAGTTTTATTCAATCGTTATGCTAACGGTTGTCGTTGCTGATTGCAAATTCATTGCAATGGATGTCGGATCTCATGACAGAGACCCCCCAGGGGCTCACATCTAGTGAGACGTGGGTTGGCGACCACGGGACCCCAGCTGAGTCCGGCATTGCTTCCACTTACTTGTGCCGGACTCCTCTCGGTCTTCTTTCCTGTCGACCTCCCTTGGTCAACTCTTGTTCTCTTCCGACCCCGACGGTATTAGGGTATCCGAGGCCTAGGGAGTCTCTTCCTTTCCCGCCTTAATTGGCCCTTGTCTCATCTTTTCTGATTCCCTCCTTCTGCGAGGGGTCAGCCTTCTTTTTCTTTTCCTTTTACCTCCTGCCTTGTGCTCTAGGCCCTTACGGAGGCAGGGTGTATGTAGCCCCACCACTTCTGGTGCACCCTAGATAATGCTACACCCTCATGGGCTCACGGCTGGTGAGTTCGGGAGTTGGCGACCCCGAGGGATTCCTGAGCTGGGTCCGTTTTTCCCTTTTGTCCCGTACCTTTGGGGCGGACCCTCTCCTCTCTCCCCTCTCCTCTCCTCTCCTCTCCTCTTTTCATTATATTTCCTTTTCTCTTTAAGATTCCCGCACCTTTTTGTAGGTATTCTTAATCTACGTTGCATTTTGTAAGTTTTTTCGATCTAAATTGCATTTTGTGAGTGGTTTTCAACCTCACTTGCATTTTGTAAGGATTGCCAATAAAAATTGCTTTTTAGTAAGTCTTTCGATATAGGGGCGTCTTTTTGTGGGTATTTTGGATCTAAATTACATTTTGTAATTATTTTCAATCTAAATTGCATTTTGTAAGTATTGTCCATCCAAATGAGAAGTTTGAATCTACCATACATTTTGTAAGCAATTTCAATTGCATTTTGTATTTTCAACCTACCCCGCTTTGTTCAAGTAGTTAAGTCTCAATTGCAATTTTGTGGGTATTTTGAATCCAAATTACATTTTGTGCGTATTTTCAATCTCATTTGCGTTTTGTAAGTATTTTGATTTCACTTGCATTTTGTAAGTATTTCGACTGTACGTTGCATTTTGTACGTATTTTGGACTTAACCTACATTTTGTGCGTATTTTTCAATCTATTCCTTTTGTGAGTATTTCCGTTCGAAATTCCCTTATGTAGGTATTACCGCTCTCCATTCGGTGAGTGGTTTCAATCTGAGTTCCTTTTTGTAAGTATTTTTCCTGCTACATAAGGCATAATTGTTGGGGCTCACTGTCTATTTTATCTAAACCATTTTCGTATCATCCATAGCAGTGATCTGTTTTTTTTAATCTTCATCCTTTCATTTCACGCCATTTCATTTCATCAGGGGCCGATAACCTCGATGTTAGGCCCCTTAAAACAACAATTGTCATCATCATCATGACAGAGAAGGAGACGCAGGTATCTACCTGAAAAGCAAACTGGGACAAAACATTCAAGCCAATTAGTTTAATATACCCCCACCGAAAACATTGCCCGGGACAGATAATGCTGTACCTCATGTGATTGTTGGAGATGAAACTTTTGCTTTACACGAACATTTGATGAAACCCTACCCCAGACAGCAATCTTTGAGTGATCCGTCGAAAGCTGTATATAACTATCCACTATCGCGAGCCAGGAGAACGACTGAAAATACTTTTGGAATTCTATGCGCTTATTTTCGATTTTTTTTCAGCCAATCGCTACTGCCCCTGAAACTGCCGATAAGTTGATAGCATGTGCCTGTATTTCACATAGCATTTTACGGGAAGCAAAAGTACCCCCTCCAGCTCACGTGCCTGTTGATGATGCACTTCCACTTCCTGCAGAAAATTTGTTCCTACTAGCAGCAAATAACGTTCGCATACAAAATTCACCCATGCAAATCCGAGAAATATTTAAAAACTATTTCAATGGTCCTGGTGCTGTTGAATGGCAGGACAATTATGCAACACATTACTGAAATCTTAATTGTTACTCACAGTAAACAATTTAACCTGGCGAAGTTGAGTGACCGAAGTGTATTTTATTTTGTTAAAACATTACTAAAGATCCTAATAATAATGTATGTTAATTAATTAATTAATTAATGTTTACCATTGTATACAATGCAGGCCAGTCGTTTTGTATTGGACGATGTAATTATACAATAAGTAAGGTACCGGTAGCCTATATGTTGTGATTTTTAGAATATGATAATTATAATTGCAATGTATCAACATAACCCTAAAAAATAAATATACAATCATACCTGTTTTCTTAAGTATACCGCCAATTTCACGCCAAAGTTCCCCCAGGGGCTCACATCTAGTGGGACGTGGGTTGGCGACCTCGGGGCCCCAGCTGAGTCCGGCATTGCTTCCACTTACTTGCGCCGGTTTCCTCTCCGTCTTCTTTCCTGTCGACCTCACTTGGTCAACTCTTGTTCTCTTCCGACCCCGACGGTATTAGGCTATCCGAGGCCTAGGGATTCTTTCACTTTCACGCCTTAATTGGCCCTTGTCTCATCTTTCCTGATACCCTCTTTCTGTGAGGGGTCAGCCTTATTTTTCTTTTCCTTTTACCTCCTGCCTTGTGCTCAAGGCCCTTAAGGAGGCAGGGTGTATGTAGCCCCACCACTTCTGGTGCACCATAACTATTGCTACACCCTCAGGGGCTCACGGCTGGTGAGTTCGGAAGTTGGTGAACCCGAGGGATTCCTGAGCTGGGTCCGGTTTTCCCCTTTTATCCATTACCTGTGGGCGGACCCTCTCCTCTTTCACTTTCCTATCTGCCTTTTATGGCTCTCCTTCCTTTCAAGTCCCTCAATCCGCATTCTTCGAGGGTTGGGGGCATTTCTTTTCCTCCTGTCCTTTATTTGCCTATTCTCCTTTTGTTTTCCTTTTCTACTTCTAGTATGTAAGTTAGTAGTTAGTTTTAGTTATAGTTAGATTTTCATTATCATCTGCACGATCACCCAAACCATTAGAGGCCGATAACCTCGATGTTAGGCCCCTTAAAACAACAATTCTCATCATCATCATCATCATCACGCCAAAGATGTTGCTACAATGCCTCATGATACTTTACGAAATCTATTAATAAATCCTCTTCCTCCATACTCCAATATATCATTATTAGTCATAGGCTAAGGATAGGTCATACAAGATCCACCCACTTGTACCTGTGGAGCCGTTTTCACCGTGGCCCACATTTTAACCGAGTGTGTGGATCTCGCCGACTCAGAAGAAACCTTGGTTTGCGGATGACACTCAAACTTATATTAGCCGATGATGTGGTGGCTGCTGATCGCGTTATCCGCTTTATAAGTGAGAGTGTGTTAGGGCCAGCAATCGAAATATTACAGTGTACATTGACTTGTTCGGTTTTTGAATGATGATTTTCTCTTTGTTTTTCAGTATTTTATTTTTATAATTATTAGTTTTATTTAATTTTTTGTTTTCTTGATTTTTGGACTTCTCAAATGTAGGTATCCACCTCTAAATTTTAAATTCCATTCCTAATGATTATACTTTAATCTGTGTTAAGAGGGGCAGATGATCATCTTAAAAACAACAATAACTAACTACTTTCAGCACGCACCGTACAAACACGATGACGAACTGTTTGCTACCGCACTCACGACCGTCATATGAATGACGCCACCGCAACTTTATGTGACTGTGGTAGTCAACGCTTCCCAGAAACCCCCCAGGGGCTCACATCTAGTGGGACGTGGGTTGGCGACCACGGGACCCCAGCTGATTCCGGCATTGCTTCCACTTACTTGTGCCGGCCTCCTCTGCGTTTTCTTTATTGTCGACCTCACCTGGTCAACTTTTGTTCTCTTCCGACCCCGACGATATTGGGTTATCCGAGGCCTAGGGAGTCTCTTCCTTTCCCGCCTTAATTGGCCCTTGTCTCATCTTTCCTTATACCGTCATTCTTCGAGTGGTCGGCCTTATTTTTCATTTCCTGTTATCTCCTGCCTTCTGCTCAAGGCCCTCAGGGGCGCAGGGTGTATGTAGCCCCACCACGTCTGGTGCACCCTTGCTATTGCTACACCCTTAGGGGCTCACGGCTGGTGAGTTCGGGAGTTGGCGACCCCGAGGGATTCCTGAGCTGTGTCTGTTTTGCCCGCATTTTCCTCTGACCTTGGGGCGGGCCCTCTCCTCTTTCACTTTCCTATCAGCCTTTCATGGCTCTCCTTCCTTCCAAGTCCCTCAATCCGCATTCTTCGAGGGTTGAGGGCATTTCTTTTCCTCCTGTCCTTTATTTGCCTTATTCTCCTTTAGTTTTCCATTTCTTCTTCTAGTATGTAGGTTGGTAGTTAGTTTTAGTTTTAAGTTTACATTTCATTTTCATATTCACGATCACCCAAACCATCAGGGGCCGATAACCAAGATGTTAGGCCCCTTAAAACAACAATTATCATCATCATCATCTTCTGGACTCTTCGAGAAAACCAACATGTCGTCGACATAAGCAAATGGGTTCACGGTGTAACTTATCGTTCGATGAGAACGAGTATATTTTTATTAATTCGGGGGAATGAGATGTTGGGCACATCTGGGAAACGTATCAGTAGCTATAATTTTACACTACCAGAATAAGCTGTTGATCATACAAGATACATTTCAAATAGCTATATTCACTTTGCTTTGCATATTTCTATCTGAGTTATATTTCTATGGTTAAGGAATGGCATGGATATTCATTAAGGGCATGATCATCAATATCTATCTGTCCCTCTGATCTTTAAAATCAGACCACGGCATCTATTATGATTCTGCTTCTTGCTTCTACTCTGATTCCTCTTTAACCAAATCAGAATATACTATAATATACTTCTGATTCATTCAACAGAAGTGAACTTTTTCTCCACACTATCTTCTTTTTCTTTCTCTCTGTTGTCCTCTCTTCATAAACACTTATAAACTCTTCTTCATCCAAGGCCCCATCTTTGCTTCCCAAAGCCCTCACCATATTCATAATCTCCATGTCAATCCAAGACCCCTTCTTGGATTCGTATTAATGTTTCCTATGTACAAGGAATTTGGTGACTTAAGCCCACTATATAACCTGTATCCTAGGCAATGAAGCATCCATGTTGTAACCTCTTGTTTGCATTATACCATCTCGACTACATATACACATATTAACAGTAAGTATAACCTACCCCTGATATGAATCCATGCTACATTAATAAATAATTAAAATATTGGATAACATAAAGATTTTAAAATAAAATAGACCATTTAAATGTATGTGAATAGGTCAGGTCAGGGAATAGCGGGTTCAAATGCCCTTCTGACCCGGAACCGTCACGATCCCCCCCACTTGTGATTCGCATTTGAGCATCAAGTGCAGATCACAAATATGTAGCATAGAATAAGTTGAAGCATAGAAATATTCCCTAAAAATATATCTTACACTTTTTCACTCTTTCGAATGTTCTTTGTGTCCATTTTCCTCTCACAACTGACTCACTTAATAACAATAGTGTCTTCAAAGTTAACACATGAACCCTCATTTCTTCTATATGCTTCCTACCTCTTTTGTTGATGCGGGTTTCCTCCCCCCATTTATCCTCAATACCTCAAACTTCTCTGCATCTTCATTCGACGAATCAGTGTCCTAGGTGTCATTCACATCCTCCGCTTCCTCCTTCTAGTGTTCCGTATTCTTTCCTCTTCTTCTCGCTGCAGATGTCCCTCTTCCTCTATCCCCCTGTGGGTGGGGGGTTTAGAATACACCCACGGTATCCCCTGCCTGTCGTACGAGGCGACTAAAAGGGGCGACCTTGGCTATCCTTTTAGGTTTCCGGCTTGTCTTGCGAATTGGACCTCCCGTGGGTGGGAGGGATGGAATACACTCACAGGTATACCCTGCCAGTCGTAGAAGGCGACGTAAAGGGTTTCTTGGCCCAGGTCCCCTTTACGGGTTTGACAGCCAGCTCTAAACGCCCTACATTGTGCGATATAACTCTCATTAGGTTATATCGCACGCCTTTTTCCGTTCATGTTTTTGAGGTCTGGCACTCAAAATTACATGTGCGTGCTGTCAGGGGAAGGGCCACCTAAGTGTGCGACTACGCTCGAGAGCCTGTTCGGTCTGGCCACACCGACAGGTGGGTGCGCCATGTATTCTGCAGTAGTATCCGCCTGACAACGCAGGTCCCCGCACAGCTGCATGCCTGTGCTGGAAAACTCTCTAGTATATGCCAAGGGGTACATGCCTGAATGGCATGTCAAACATCGGACCCCCGGGCAATGCCTTCCAAGCTAGGCGGGCCTTGCCTTGGCTGGGTAGCGCCTACAGAGACAGCCCGTGATTGGAGTCGGTGGCATTCAGGGAGGATGAAACGGCCATGGGACAGAAAAGGAATATCTCCCACCAGGGTGGTCCGCCACCCAAGTCTTTAACTTTTGATTCCCTACGGGGATCAACCCCCTGGGAAGAGTCTGTTCGTGAGAATCTGGGTGCTAACACTCCCAAGTTTCTGGTCGCAACCAGAACAGATGGGGGTGATTTTAAGATGGTAAAGTCTATTTTGTTTTCTCGGCACATAGAAGGGGTCTATGGAGAGCTTGAGAAGGTACAAAAGATGAGAAACGGTAGCTTGTTGCTCAAGACTAGGACTGGTGAGCAGGTTGAACACCTTCTGAAGTGTGACCACTTTGGCGATATCCCTGTCAAAGTGGAGAAGCACACGTCTTTGAATCTGGTCCGGGGAGTCATTTTCCACCGGGACCTGATTCTGAACACTGACGAGGAGCTCAAAGAGGATATGCAGCACCGTCACGTGACTGATGTCCGGCGCATTACGCGCAAGGTCAATGGTCAAATCGTGGATACTGGTGCTTTCATTATTTCCTTTGAGCTTTCGGTGCTCCCGGAGAAAGTCAAGGTAACAAGTTACCGTTGCGACGTTCGGCCTTACATCCCTCCACCAATGAGGTGTTATAAGTGCCAGAAATTCGGGCACATGTTATCCCGATGCTCGAGCCCTGACGTCTGTGGAACATGCGGTAAGGTACCCCACGAAGCGGAAGAGTGCACAACACCATATCAGTGCACTAATTGCCCTGGATTTCATTCTCCTCGGGACAGGAACTGCCCTGTCTTCCTGCGTGAGAAGAAAATCCAGGAGATTAAAACCCTGGATGGTCTCACCTACCAGGAGGCCCGCAAGAAGTACCATACCACGATTTCGCCTTCTCCAACGATTGATTATAGAGCCATAATACCAAATTTGGTACCGGCTCCATCATCTTTTGTCTCAACTGTGAAACCTACTAATTTACCACTGCCATCAACATCTCTAGATACTCCCCAGAATCAGAGAGAGAGCCCGAAGGTGACTTCAACCCCACCTTCGGCCCCAAAGGAGGCTGTGCGAGCGAAGGCTGCTCCGCCCGCACAGCAGGGGAGGAAGTTGAAGACTTACTCCCCACTCGGGAGGAAGTCGAAGACTTTCTCCCCACCCAAACGGTCGGCGAAAGCCGCGCCGAAGCCGGCGGAGGCGGCATCGTCGACCAGGGTCAGGAATTCATCTCCTGACCCGTCTATATATCTTAAAGAGGCGGGTAAGGGTAAGAAGGGGCCCCGCACTACGCATTCCCTTTCTCCCAAAAAGGGGAAGCCATCCGCGCCAACACCTGCGGATGCTTCTGCGCCTGGGGACGTTTCGGTCTCCAGATCTGCGCGCTCCCCACGGAGATCCCCCGAACTGCGTCTATGAAATCTTCCACCGAGTCGATTCACTCCATGTCCTCGCCTGAGGACATGGAGATAGTAGTCGACGTAGTGACTGTAGATTCTCCAGAGTCAAAGTTGGAGTAGCTTGCTGCTCCAAGTTATTCCCTAAGTTCACACAATGGCACTGTTACAGTGGAATTGTAACAGTTATGACAGGCATTTGACAGAACTCCGTCAGCTTATTGCCCAATACGCAGCGAGTATAGTCTGCCTACAGGAAACAAACCTCAGACCTGATCACGAGACTGTTCTGAGAGGTTTCCGACTATACTCTAAAGAGCGACAAGACGCCGCCCGGGCTTCCGGGGGCGTTTGTACCTTCGTTCGCTCTGACTGCTATAGTGAGGAGTTTCCACTCGCCAGTCCTCTGGAAGCTATTGCAGTTCGCGTGTCCTTGCCTGCTATGACAACTGTTTGTAACGTGTACCTTCCACCGAACCAACCCTTTGATATTAATGACGTCTTCGATCTTGTTGATCAACTTCCCGTCCCTTTCCTACTCGTGGGTGATTTCAACTCTCATCACCCCCAATGGGGATCACCATCTTCCTGCCCCAGAGGACGGGCCGTGGAAGGCTTAATTCAAGGGTTGGATTTATCTCTATTAAATACAGGGGAAGCTACACATTTTAGCTTAGCTTGACTTGAGTGTGTGTAGCCGTGCGCTGGTCCCCCTATTTGGTTGGTATGTACACGACGACCTCTGTGACAGTGACCATTTCCCGATCGTTCTTACCCTTCTGAACCAGACGCCCGTGGAGTTCCCCAGTCGTTGGGTTCTTAAGCGGGCAAATTGGCCCTCGTTTCAAGAACGAGCTGTTTTCGTTGATCTTGGTTGCCGCAGCGTCGATGACGAGGTACAGCACATCACCGATGTGCTTCTTGCTGCCGCCGAAGAGTCCATTCCATCCTTCTCTGGGACTCCTCGTCGCAAACTCGTCCCTTGGTGGACAGAGGATATTGCAGCGGCAATAAGAGACCGTCGTCGAGCTCATAAGCACTACCGTCGGCGTCCAACCATGGCCAATTTGGTGGCGTTTAAGAAATTTCGTGCCAAGGCACGGATTCTTATTCGCCAGAGTAAGAAACAATCCTGGGAACGGTATGTGTCTTCTATTACGGCACATACCACCTCCTCACAAGTGTGGACTAAACTACGACGCATTTCGGGCATTCAGACATCTTCTACTGTACCGGGAATTTCCATTGATAATGACTTGGTTACAGATCCTTATCGCGTTGCAAACCATCTCGCCTCGTCTTTTGCGGATATATCCGGTTCCGATAACTATGACCCTGCCTTCGTGGCCCTGAAGCGCGAAGCGGAACGTTTCCAGCTTAGTTTTGCTTCCCGCGCTTCGGAGGAGTACAACGTGCCCTTTACGGAGTGGGAACTCCGCGGAGCGCTGGCGCTCTGCAGGGACACGTCTCCTGGCCCGGATAATATTCACAACCAGATGCTTAAACACCTTAACGATGAGAGCATTCGTTATTTGCTCAGGGTGTTTAATCGTATCTGGTTGGAAGGTGTGTTTCCAGCGCAATGGCAGGAAGGTATCATTATACCTATCCTGAAGCCCGATAAGGATCCCAAATTGACAGGGAGTTACAGACCTATTTGTCTCACTAACGGTCTGTGCAAGCTCTTCGAGAGGATGGTCAATCGGCGCCTAGTGTGGGTCCTGGAGAAACGGGGACTCCTGTCTGAAGACCAGTGTGGTTTCAGGGCGTCACGGTGTACCAACGACCATCTGGTACGCCTGGAGACCGCCATACAGGACGCTTTTCTCCGGAGACAGCACCTGGTCGCTGTTTTCTTTGACCTCGAGAAGGCCTATGACACCACTTGGCGTTACAGCATCCTCTCTACCCTGCATCAATGGAAATTCCGAGGTAACTTGCCGGTTTTTATTGCGAATTTTCTGTCCCTTCGCCTGTTCCGTGTCCGAATAGGGGGGACATATTCGCAATATCATATACAGGAAAACGGAGTCCCACAGGGATCGGTGCTTAGCGTAACATTATTTGCGATTGCCATAAACGGTATAGTCGCTGCTGCTGGTCCAGCAGTGGTACCGTCGCTATATGTAGACGACTTCGCTCTACATTATAGTGCGCACAATATGGCGGTCGCAGAACGACAGTTACAACAAGCTATTCGGAGAGTGGAACGCTGGACACTGGAGCATGGCTTTCGATTCTCAACCGCTAAGTCCTCGGTTGTCCATTTCTGCCGAAAGCGCACCCTCCATCCAGATCCAGAGCTTTATCTGGACAATGTAGCTTTGCCTGTTGTTGCTGCGTACCGGTTCCTTGGGCTCCTTTTCGATCAGAAATTGACGTGGGAACCACACGTGCGGTGTTTGAAAACTGCCTGTGCTAAGAAACTCAACATGTTGCGGTTTCTTAGCGGCACATCATGGGGGGCGGACCGCGCGGTGCTCCTCCGTTTTTATAAAGCACTGATTTTATCTAGGTTAGATTATGGCAGTGTAGCATATGGTTCGGCCCGTAAGTCAGTGCTTGTTAAACTGGACAGTGTCCACCACGGCGGTGTGAGGCTGGCGACGGGTGCCTTTCGGACAAGCCCAGTCGTCAGCTTGCTCGCCGAGGCTGGCGTACCTCCTTTACACCTGAGGCGCCAACAAGTACTGCTGACCTATGCTGCAACTATTCGACAGATGCCACTTCATCCAAGCTATCCATGTTTGTTTTCCAATCCGAATCGCCGGCTGTATGATGCGCTCGCCCGAGCCACTCGGCCGGCGGGGATTCGCTTGGATGACTTATACCGTCAGTTCCGATTTCCTTCTGTCTCCTGTATCGTCCGAGTACCTAGCAAGGCCCCTCCGTGGATGGTCTCTCGCCCTGATATTATCCTGGATCTGCACGCCGGCCCCAAGTCGGGCACGGACTCCTCCGTCCATCGGAGGCTGTTCCAGTCCGTGGTGAGCCGGTATCCGGGATCAGGGCTGCTATTCACGGACGGTTCGAGGGTAAACGAGAAAGTAGGCTGTGCATTTGTGGTTGAGGATCGTCGGTTTCTCTTTTCACTTCCCGAGGCCTGTGGCGTGTACACTGCGGAGCTCTATGCCATCTTAGAAGCTCTGCGGTACACGTTATCAGACGATCACCAGCACTTTCTTGTGTGTACTGACTCTCTGAGTGCGCTGCAAGCGATCGATGTGTGTTTCCCGAAGCACCCGTTGGTCCAGCGTGTGCACGACCAGCTCGTCAGTTCGCGTAACGCTGGAACCGGGGTGACCTTTGTGTGGCTTCCTAGCCACATGGGTATTGCGGGAAACGAGCTTGCTGATCAGGCGGCGAGAGAGGCAGTCGCACTGCCCTCGCTACCGTATAAGGTGCCTGCTAGTGATGTGCGCTCTCGGTTGCGGCATTCGACCCTGTCGCATTGGGAGGAGGCTTGGCGTGCCACGCCTCAACCCAACAAACTGAGAGGCATCAAGGAGACAACGAAGGTGTGGAAATCTTCCTTCCGCTCTCTCCGGAAGGAATCTGTGGTACTCTGTCGCCTCCGGATCGGCCATGGGATTGCTACGCACTCCCACTTGCTGAAGAGAGAAGATCCCCCTGTGTGTACTTGCGGTGCCCACCTAACCGTGGCACACCTTCTCTTGGAGTGTGTGGATCTGGCCGATCTGCGCGGGACTCTTAAACTGCCTAATACCCTCTCCCTTATTCTCCGTGATGACGGGCCGTCAGCTGACCTCGTCATCCGGTTCATGAGGGAGAGTTGTTACTTTTTTAAGTTTTAATGTATAGTTACGACTTTTAATTGTGGTTAAATCTGTTTTATGTTTTTTATTGTGTTATGTATTGTATTGTTCACTATGCCTTATTTGTTTTATCCTTTTTTACCAGCCGCCTTTTTATTCTTTTTATTCAAATAAGGCATAATTTTTTGGGGGGGGCTCACTGTCTGTTTTATAAACACCATTTTCGCTTCATCCATGGCAGTGAGTTGTTTTTATCTACATCCTTTCATTTCACGTCATTTCATTTCATTAGGGGCCGATAACCTCGATGTTAGGCCCCTTAAAACAACAATTATCATCATCATCATCACCCTCTTCCTCTTTCATATTCTGCAATTCCTCCTTCAGTCTTCTTGCTCTTCTTCATTTGGGTTCTCCATCTTTTGGGTTCTCAGCTCTGAGGTCATAGATTCGGGCTTCATGATAGTTGACCTCATTGTCCATGTAGGCTATACTATTTCCATATCAAGTCGCTGAATTTCATCCTCCTTCAAGTTCTTCATTCATTTATCGACTAACTGAGTCTTCACTTTTTTAATTATTTTGGACTATGGAAACAACATATTAAGGATTTGTACTTCATTCTGCATATATTTCTTCTTCTAACAAAATTAACCAAATAGTTTTCTTTCTTATTGACTACCAACTCCATTTGTCTGTTAATTGTTTAATAGTTCTGCAACCAATTTATATATTTCACATAACATTTCCCTTGCAAATTATCCCTGCATCATTTCACGTTTAGTAACTCGAATTGCACTCTTACCAACAACAACTAATGGGTTCAAATACTGGCTGATTTATGGTTCAATAATATTTTGGTGTAACAGAATTAATTTCCTTCTCCACAGTTTCAGCATATTTGTGAGGTATAGGATACTTAGGTCCAGTAAACGGAGAGTAATCCACTACTTCACACTGGTGTGTATATACATGAGTCAAACCTGGCTGGTCACTAAAAACTTCCTTATTCTTCTCTAACACCTCTAACAAATTCAAACTTTCTTCACGAGACAATTGACTTTTATCTACTGCTTCTTGTAATTGATCACCTTGGTCACTCTTCACCATCATATGACATAAATCCACGAACTCTTCCTCACTATTACACCTTCCCTCTATCCTAACCTGACGTACCTCTACGACACTTGCCTTATCCTCACTTACACGCTCACATTTCATTTGAATTTCCTGCGTTTGCTCCCCTCTCACTAAGAAAATAACCCCTTGGTCGAAATCAATTAGCACACTATGCTTATTAAGCCAGTCAATCCCTACAATGCCGTCACTGATAATCTACCTCACCTGTCAGCATTATTGGCAATAACACTTGTTTCCCAATTTTCTGTGATATGTTTCCAACTGCAGTTACTACGTATATAGATTTCACAGGGATTTCTTCCAACTTATTGCCATCCTTTAAAATCTCCTCATGCAACTTTTTACTTATGCAAGTTTTCTCCCTCCCGGTGTCTACCAACACTTCAATATCCTTACCTAATATGTTCAACACAATCACAGAAATACGTAAATAACTCTTACCTCTCACTGAAAATTCTAATTGGTCAGTCAATAAATCTTCTCGTACTATAGGCATGAAACTTTTTCTTTCTTTTACAATAACACATTGCCTAATACAAGTTTACACGGACTGTCTATCTGACGCCCCTACACAGTCCGTTGCGAGTTTAAATCTGCAGGTCACTCCACTGGTTCTTGTCTCCTAGGTACTTCATGTGTCCTATTTCTCATCTCTTCTTGTCGTTCCCTTTGAAAGTTTTCTCTCCTTTGGAAATTCTCTCTCCTTTGAGCATTTTCACCTCTTTGACTAACATTTTTTCTCCCTCCAAAATTACTGTTATATTGTTGCCTACGAGGCACGTCCAGAAAGTAAGTTCCGTTTGGTAATAAAATTAAATTGTATACAGATACAGAAAAAATATTTATTGCACAACATTCTACACCTCTTAAACTACTTTTCCACATAACTGCCGAACTTTTGCAGGCATTTGTCATAGCGTGGCACAAGTTTTTGGATACCTTCTTCATAGAAGTTTGCCGCCTGTGTCTTCAACCAGTTGGAAACATCGTCTTTCAGCTCGTCGTCATTGTTGAAGTGTTGACCGCCAAGGAAAGACTTGTGATATGTGAACAGATGAAAGTCGCTAGGAGCGAGGTCAGGGCTGTACGGAAGGTGGTCAAACACGTCCCAGCCAAATCCCTGTAGGAGGTTTTTCGTCACATTTGCAGTGTGTGGTCGTGCGTTGTCGTGAAGAAAAACAACACCTTTTGACAGCAACCCTCGGCGCTTATTCTGTATTGTGAGGCGCAATTTCCTAAGTGTCTCGCAGTAAGCATCTGCGTTGATTGTTTGACCACGCGGTAAGAAATCAATGAATAAGATGCCTTTCCAGTCCCAGAACACTGTGCACATCATTTTCCGAGGTGTCAAGATTTGTTTCGGCTTAACCTTTGCTGGGGATGAAGTGTGCCTCCATTCCATTCTTCTTCTTCTTATGGTTCCTATCCGTTCCGGATGTTGGCTACCATCTTGACTGTGCTGTTCCTATCACTTGCAGCTCGGAATAATTCAGTAGATGTTTTTGAGGTCCAGGCTGAGAGATTTTTTAACCAGGATATTCTTCTTCGTCCAACACTTCTCTTCCCTGGTATTTTTCCTTGAAGAATAGACTGTAGGAGATGGTACTTGGTGGTATTCCTCATGATGTGTCCTAGGTATTGGATTTTCCTGATTTTCACGGTGGTTAATACCTCCTTAGTTTTTTTCATTTTTTGGAGAACCTCAACATTTGTGACATGGTCTGTCCATGGTATCCGCAATATCCTTCTGTACAGCCACATTTCAAAGGCCTCTAACCGTTTACATAAAGACTCTGTCAGAGTCCATGTCTCAGCACCGTAAAAAAGAGTAGAGAACACATAACAACGCAAAAGCCTGATTTTCGTAGTCATTGTCAGCCCATGATGTCTGAACAAATTCCGCATCTTATTGAAAGTTGTCCGGGCTTTCCCAATTCGAGACTTCACCTCATCAGAAGGGTCCCATTGGTCATTTATGGTAGTGCCAAGGTATATATACTTATGCACTTGTGCAATGGGTTTCTGGTCTATATTTAGTTTGCATGCAGAGACTTTGTTTTTACTAATGACCATCAATTTTGTCTTCTGAGGGTTTATATCTAAACCATATTCATGGCTTTTTTGGATAACTTTATCAATGATATGTTGCAGGCTTTCTTGACTATCCGCAAAAATCACAGTGTCATCGGCATATCGAATGTTATTTATCCAGTCACCATTTAAGAGCACTCCCATCTCAACATCCTCTAGAGCTTCTTTAAAGATATATTCCGAATAGATGTTAAATAACAATGGAGACAATATACAGCCTTGTCTTAAACCTCTTAGAATATCTATATCTTCCGTGTTCTCATTACCCAACCTCACCTCCATTCCATTGATTGCCGCTTACTTTCAGGGGTGTCGTAAGAAACCCAAGTTTCATCTCCTGTGACTATCTGTGTCAGAAATTCTTCGCCGCCTTCATTGTAACGGGTCAAAAACTGAAGTGCACTACCCATCCGTTTTGTTTTGTGTTGCTCCGTAAGAATCTTTGGTACCCAACGTCGGCAAAGTTTACGAAAGTTCAGTTTTTCGGTAACAATTTCATGAATTAGTGATCGTGAGATTTGGGGAAATTCCATAGCGAGAGCACTAATTGTAAACCTGCGGTTTTCCCGGATCTTGTCATCAATCGCGTGAACCAGTTCTTCTGTAACCAAAGATGGACGCCTACTTCGTTCTTCATCGTGCACTTCACTACGACCTTCATTGGACTGTCGGACCCATCTTCTCACCATTGAATCACTCATCGCATTTTGTCCATACACTTCGAAAATTTGCCGATAAATTTCAATTGGTTTCACTTTCCTAGCATTCAGAAAACAAATCACAGATCTGATTTCACAAGCGGCGGGATTTTCAATCAACACCGACATTGTACGAGTAAACATGCACAACAACGCGTACGTGGCTGACAACGCTCTCCAAATGGCACACGTATCTTCTCCTTGATACAGAGAGTCTACCGCGCATATGCGGAACTGCGCTGCAGCGGAACGTACAACTAGTTGAAGACACAGGCGGCACACGTCTATGAAGAACGTATACAAAAACTCGTGCCACGCTACGGCAAATGCCTGCAACATTTCGGCAGTTATGTGGAAAAGTAGTTTAAGGGTTGTAGAATTTTGTGCAATAAATAATTTTTCTGTATCTGTACACAATTTAATGTTATTACCAAACGGAACTTACTTTCTGGACGTACTTCGTATTTTCTTGCCACCCATTTGTCCTCTCTATCATCTGACCTAAATTATCAAAACTATTCAACATTCTTCAAGTTCTTCTATAGTTCTAACCTTCTGCATACAACTAGCTTGTTGTATCCTAATAGGAAAATGCTTCAGCATTATTCAAACTATGTCACTATCTGACGAAACTCCATATAAGTTCTTCCAGATGAGGACATGAGCTAAAAAAATACTCCGTAGAGGACACTCCTTCTCTCTCATTATACTTCCCACACATGAGCTTTTCCCGTTCTCTTCCTTGAATACTCTCATTCCAAAATTTGGCCTTAAATTTATCTCTAAAATCCTGAAGGTTACTCATGTTTGGCCTATATATCTCAAACCACGACCTCACATCTCCTTGGAAAGCCTGTGCCAAGATATCCAACACCGTATCCCATTCAATTAACTTCTCCTGTAAATCTTTGCTGATTTTTTTCTACAGATTTTAAAAATTCCATGGGATTAAAATGTCTGGATTTAAACTGTGGTAGACAAGGATCCCTATAAAGAAGGCTTGGTGACATTATTCCTTTATGGCTCATCGACCGGTCTCGCATCTCTCTTCTTACTTTTATTAACTCTTCTTGAAGTCTTTCATCAATCCCCTTAATGTCATTGGTCCCCTCCTAAGGTCTTCAATATTTCCCAACTTATCTTCCACGATACCTACTCTGTCCAAGCATTCCTTTTTATTCTCCTTCACAGTGTTGGAAATCTCCTCACATTTGCCCATTACTTCCTGTATCCCTCTCTTAGAACTGGCTATATCTAACTTTATTTCCTGCATTCCCACATCTTGTTGAACTTGATAACCTCTTAACCCGTCTATTTTACTTTTGATGCTATCTTGATTTCCTTGAATTTCTGTCCTGATTTCGTCTCCCATTTTACTAATTTTACCATTTAATTCTATGTTCATATCCTCTATCCTATTATTGAGTACTAACTTGTGATTCTGTATCTCTTTACTAAGATTCTCAATCCTTGTATTTGTAGCTCTATTACTTTCCTCAATTTTAATTTTAACCAATTCTCTCACCGAATTAGTTTCAGATTCTTTCTTGTTATTTATTGATTCTCTTAGAGACTCTATTTTCTCTATTAACACATTTAACACGCTATTATTTATATCCCCCTCCATCAAATTTAAATAACCTCCTCCATAATTCATCTGTGATTCAGTAACGAAAATGATTTTAATGGCTTTCTCCGCCTGTCCCATTCCTTCTTCACTACCATATCCCTCCAATCCCATACTCTGTCCTTCCATTTTATTTTTTGCTCTTCTTATAATCCCAGACCTCAACTTTAGTTCGTCATGCTCTGACAAATCATTTTATCACACACCCAATTGTATAAATTTCACAACTCTTAATGTATATACTGGCAATGTGCACATGCGTCTAGACAATTAATATAATACGCTTCCCTATCGGTCCCCACTTTGGGCGCCATATGTAACGTTTATATGATTCGGGGGTGGTGGTAATTAATTACCTAGAGGGATTCTTTTCCATAAATATATATTTACTTCTCTTTCTCTTCACTTTTCATATCACAATAAACATCCACTTTCATTATTCTAAATGCATTAAACTAATCCCATTCTTCTTTTTCTTTATCCAAACCTCCTTCCCTCATAAGCAACTTTCTACTTCCTTTAACAACCAATTCTTTAGCCAATGTCATTTACCTTTTTTAAACAATAATCAGACCTAACACTGTCTAACCAAGTCATAGAATAACAAAAAAACAGACAATAGAAAAAGGAACATCTATGTCAATGAGCAACTCAAATGAGCATGGCCCCCTCCCACCTCACTACTAGATCATTACAAGGAATAGCCTACCAAGGCTCAAGGCTCAATACTCCTTGCAATGATCTATCAGCAGAAAGGTAGCCATGCTATAACCTTAACCTATAACTGAACAGTTACAACGGGGATTTGGGTATAGGCTTTGACAAGGTCTATGGCAGATAATGTGTTACATCCTCGAAGTTGGTGATTTAAATCGGGGATGTGGTGGGGTGGGTACCGGTCAGGAATGGTTCTTGAGTTTATGGCGTGATAATCGCCACGGGGTGGCCATCCTTCGTCTTTAGTTCGGAACCAGGCGGAGTGGTGATGACCTAGGACTTTCAGAGCGTCGTGCTGTTCCTTCAAGGAGCATAGCAACTAACTCTTTCTTGGCATGAGACAGGAGGCCCTGGTGTAGTGTACTGTGGAATGACATACTTCTCGTGGGGTTCTAGACGGGCGAGTTAGGTCAGGAAAGTCTTTTAAAATCTGATGGAATGGAGTCGGTAAGTTGAGAACTTTCACGCTGGGCTGAATTGAGTTTGCAGGTTGAACGATCACTGATAATCCTGTGATGCCGTCAACAATTTGTTTGTTCCGACAGTCTGGAATGAGGTGATAATAGGCGAGGAAACTTGAGCCTGTTATGGGTATTGCGAAGTCGGCAATAACGAATGTCCAGGGGAAGTCTCGCCGGAGTCCGAAGTTGAGTTTCAGGGACAAGTTCCATAAGTACGAATAGTGGAGTTGTTACCCTTCTGAACCAGACGCCCGTGGAGTTCCCCAGTCGTTGGGTACTTAAGCGGGCAAATTGACTTTCGTTTCAAGATCGAACTGTGTTCGTTGATCTTGGTTGCTGGAGCGTCGATGACGAGGTACAGCAAGTCACCGATGTGCTTCTTGCTGCCTAAGAGTCCATTCCACCCTTTTCTGGGACTCCTCATCGCAAACTCGTCCCCTGGTGGACAGAGGATATTGCAGTGGCAATAAGAGACGTCGTCGCGCATAAGCATTATCGGCGATGCCCAAACAGGCCAATTTGGTGGCGTTTAAGAAATGTCGTGCCAAAGCACGGTTTCTTATCCGCCAGAGTAAGAAACAATCCTGGGAACGGTATGTGTCGTCTATCATGGTATACCCCCTCCTCTCAAGTGTGGACTAAACTACGGCGCATTTCGGGAATTCAGACATCTTCTACTGTGCCGGGAATTTCCGTTGATAACGAATTGGTTACAGATCCTTTTCGCGTTGCAAACCATCTCGCATCGTATTTTGCGGATATATCCGGTTCCGATAACTATGATCCAGATTCCGTGGCACTTAAGCGCGAGGCAGAATGTTCCCAGCTCAATTTTACTTCCCGCGCTTCGGAGGAGTACGACGCGTCCATTACGGAGTGGGAACTCCGCGGAGCACTGGCGCTCTGCAAGGACACGTCTCCCGGCCCGGATAATATTCACAACCAGATTTTAAACACCTTAACGATGAGGGCATTCGTTATTTGCTCAGGGTGTTTAATCGTATCTGGTTGGAAGATGTGTTTCCAGCGCAATGGCAGGAAGGTATAATTATACCTATCCTGAAGCCCGATAAAGATCCCAATTTGACAGGGAGTTACAGACCTATTTGTCTCACAAACGGCCTGTGCAAGATATTTGAGAGGATAGTCAATCGGCGAATGGTGTGGGTTCTGGAGAAACGAGGACTCCTGCGTGGTTTCAGGGCGTCTCGGTGTACAAACGACCATCTGGTACGCCTGGAGACCGCTATACAGGACGCTTTTCTCCAGAGACAGCAGCTCGTCTTTGACTTCGAGAAGGCCTATGACACCACTTGGCGTTACGGCATCCTCTCTACCCTGCATCAATGGAAATTCTGAGGTAACTTGCCGGGCTTTATTGCGAATTTTCTGTCCCTTCGCCTCTTCCGTGTCCGAATAGGGACGTATTCGCAATATCAGGTGCAGGAAAACGGAGTCCCACAGGGATCGGTGATAGCGTAACATTATTTTCTATTACCATAAACGGTATAGTAGCTGCTGCTGGTCCAGCAGTGGTACCGTCGCTATATGTAGACGACTTCGCTCTACATTATAGAGCGCAAAATATGGCGGTCGCTGAATGACAGCTGCAATAAGCTATTCAGAGAGTGGAACGCTGGACACTAGAGCATGGCTTTCGGTTCTCTACCGCTAAGACCTCGGTTGTCCATTTATGCAGAAAGCGCACTCTCCAACCCGATCCTGAGCTTTATCTGGGCAATGTAGCTTTGCCTGTTGCTGCTGCGTACCGGTTCCTTGGGCTTCTTTTCAAACAGAAGTTAACGTGGTAGCCACACGTGCGGTGTTTGAAAACTGCCTGTGCTAGGAAACTCAACATGTTGCGCTTTCTTAGCGGCACATCGTGGAGGGCGGCCGCACGGTGCTCCTACGTTTTTATAAGGCACTTATTTTATCTAGGTTAGATTATGACAGTGTAGCATATGGTTCAGCACGAAGTTAGTGCTTGTTAAACTGGACAGCGTCCACCACGGCGGTGTGAGGCTGGCGACGGGTGCCTTTCGGACGAGCCCAGTCGTCAACTTGCTCGCCGAGGCTGATGTACCTCCTTTACACCTGAGGCTCCAACAAGTACTGCTGACCTATGTTGCAACTATTCGATAGATGCCACTTCATCCAAGTTATCCGTGTTTGTTTAATAATCCGAATCCCCGGCTGTATGATGCGCTCACCCGAGCCACTCAGCTGGTGGGGATTCGCTTGGATGACTCATACCGGCAGTTCCGATTTCCTTCTGTCTCCTGTATCGTCCGAGTACCTAGCAAGGCCCCTCCGTGGATGGTCTCTCGCCCTGATTTCCCCCGGGGGTTCACTTCTAGTGGGCGTGGGTTGGCGACCACGGGGCCCCAGCTGAGTCCGGCATTGCTTCCACTTACTTGTGCCGGCCTCCTCTCCGTCTTCTTTCCTGTCGACCTCTCTTGGTCAACTCTTGTTCTCTTACGACCCCGACGGTATTAGGGTATCCTAGGCCTAGGGAGTCTCTTCCTTTCCCGCCTTAATTGGCCCTTGTCTCATCTTTTCTGATACCCTCCTTCTGCGAGGGGTCAGCCTTCTTTTTCTCTTCCTTTTACCTCCTGCCTTGTGCTCTAGGCCCTTAAGGAGCGTGTATGTAGCCCCACCACTTCTGGTGCACCGTAGATAATGCTACACCCTCAGGGGCTCACGGCTGGTGAGTTCGGGAGTTGGCGACCCCGAGGGAATCCTGAGCTGGGTCCGTTTTCCCCTTTTGTCCCTTACCTTTGGAGCGGACCCTCTCCTCTTTCACTTTCCTATATGCCTTTCATGGCTCTCCTTCCTTCCAAGTCCCCTCAATCCGCCTTCTCCGAGGGTTGAGGGCATTTCTTTTCCTTCTGTCCTTTTATTTGCCTTATTCTCCTTTAGTTTTCCATTTCTTCTTCTAGTATGTAGGTTATTAGTTAGTTTTAGTTTTAAGTTCGCTTTTCATTTTCATCTTCACTATCACCCAAACCATCAGGGGCCGATAGCCTAGATGTTAGGCCCCTTAAAACAACAATTATCATCATCATCATCTCTCCCCTCTCCTCTCCTCTCCACTCCTCTTTTCATTATATTTCCTTTAAGATTCCCGCACTGTTTTTGTTACTTGGTTCACCGTGTATCTAAATTCCCTTTTAGCGATTTAGTAAGGTATTTTTAATCTACGTTGCATTTTGTAAGTTTTTTCGATCTAATTTACATCTCGCGATTGTTTTCAACTTCAATTGCATTTTGTAAAGTTTGACAATCTAAATTGCTTTTTGGTAAGTCTCTCAATGCAGGTAGCCGGGCCTTTTAGTGAGAATTTTGAATTTCAATTGCATTTTGTAAATATTTTCAACCAAAACCGCATTTCGCACGAATTTTGAATCTAAATTGCATTTTGTTTGGTGGGTATTTTGCACATATTTTGATTCTTAATTGCATTTTGTGGGTATTTTGAATCTAAATTACATTTTGTCAAGTATTTTCAATCTAAATTGCATTTTGTAAGTATTGTCAATCCACATGAGTCGTTTGAATCTACCGTACATTTTGTAAGCATTTTCAACTTCAATTGCATTTTGTAAGTATTTTCAATTTCAATTGCACTTTGTAAATAATTTGGATTGGAACTAGGATATTTCAATCTGAATTGCATCGTGTATTTTCAATTTCAATTGCATTTTGTAAGTATTTTGAACCTCAATTGCATTTTGTACGTATTTTCGATCTCATTTGCATTTTGTATTTTGAATTTCAGTTGCATTTTGTAAGTATTTCGACGCTACATTGCATCTTGTACGTATTTTGAATCTCGCCTACGTCTGGGTCTTTTTCAATCTATTCTTTTTGTGCAACTTTTCGTTCTAAATTCCATTTTGTAAGACCATATTGTGAGTTGTTTCCATCTAAGTTCCTTTTTGTACATATTTTCCGTCTCAGATAATTTTTTTCTGGTTTCCATTTCATTATCATTTTCGCTATCGCCCAGATCATTAGGGGCCGATAACCTAGATGTTAGGCCCCTTAAAACAACAATTATCATCATCATCTTTCCACTTTCCGAGTCGTGTAGCGTGTACACAGCGGAGCTCTATGCCATCTTAGAGGCTCTGCGGCACACGTTATCAGATAATCAGCAGCACTTTCTTGTGTGCACTGACTCTCTTAGTGCGCTGCAAGCGATCGATCTGTCCAGCGTGTGCACGATCTGCTCGTCAGTGCGTGTAACGCTGCAACTGGGGTGACGACCTTTGTGTGGCTTCCCAGCCACATGAGTATTGCGGGAAACGAGCTTGCTGATCAGGCGGCGAGAGAGACAGTCGCACTGCCCTCGCTGCATCAAGGAGACAACGAAGGTGTGGAAATCATCCTTCCGATCTCTTCGGAAGGAAGCTGTGGTACTCTGTCGACTACGGATCGGCCATGGGATTGCTACGCACTTCCACTTGCTAAAGAGAGAAGACCCCCCTGTGTGTACTTGCGGCGCCCACCTAACCGTGGCACACATTCTCTTGGAGTGTGTGGACCTGGCTGATCTGCGAAGGACTCTGAAACTGCCTAATACCCTCTCCCTTATTCTCCGTGATGACGGGCCGTCAGTAGACCTTGTCATCCGTTTCATGAGGGAGAGTGGTTACTTTTTTAAGTTTTAATGTCAGTTAAGACTTTTAATTCAGGTTAAGTCTGTTTTATGTTTTTTATTGCGTTCATCTATTTTATTGTTTACTATGCCTTATTTGTTTAATTGTTTTTTACCATCCGCCTTTTATTCTTTTTATTCTAATAAGGCATAATTGTTGGAGCTCACTGTCTGTTTTATATAAACTATTTTTTTATTTCATCTATGGCAGTGAGCTGTTTTTATCTTCATCCCTTCATTTCACGCCATTTTATTTCATTAGGGACCGATAACCTCGATGTTAAGCCCCTTAAAACAACAATTATCATCATCATCATTCTCCTCAAGGCCGTCAAGGAGGCAGGGTGTATGTAGCCCCACCACTTCTGGTGCACGCTGAATATTGCTACACCCTCAGGGGCTTACAGCTATTCAGTTCGGGAGTTGGCGATCCCGAGGGATTCCTGAGCTGGATCCGCTTTTTCGCCTTTTTCCACTGACTTTGGGGCGGGCTCTCTCCAATTTCCCTTTCCTATCTTCCTGTCTTGGGTCTCGTTCCTTCCAAGTCCCTCAATCCTCATTCTTCGAGGGTTGAGGGCATTTCTTTCCTTCCTGTCCTTTTTCGCCTTATCCTTCATTTCTTTACGATTTCTTCTAGTATGTAATGAACCCATATACCATAGGCTTCATAGAGGGGTCGAATCCATGTATTTTGTGAAATGAATGAAAGAATCATACAGTTTCTAAGGGAACGGAGAGAGATTTCAAGCCAGGATTCTAGTCTAACATTGCGCAAGCTGCAGGGCCAGGTGTTCATAAGATGAGCTCATGCCTCTTGACATTTATAAGGAGCCAGTCATGGATATAAATAGAACGAGTGGAAAATTTGGACTGTAAGACAGAGAAGCTTGACTCGGAAATTGCTCTTACGTGGCAGGAAAACGGCAACCTCGCCGCTGAGTCAGAACAAGAATAATTAAATTTAACCCGTTTATGAGTATAAAAATAAGTAAACAAATACAGTTCGGTGAATCATTTCGAATTAGAGATTTTTGTGTAAAAAAAACCCTTTAATAATAGCACAGGAAAAAAACTGCAAACGCAAGTATACGTCATTGGGGGTTCACTGGGACCCAAGGAGTGGGAGAAGTAAAAATGAACAGCACCACCCACACAGTTGAAGACGAAAAATTAATTAATATCTCGGAAATGCACGATCGATTTCCATGCACAGGAAGATCATTTTACGTTTGGAAGACGAGCTTTCTGGAGATATCATTTTTATAAGTGTACGACAATTAGTTCAAAAGTTGGTTACGATAAGGACTAGAGTTTTATCTTTTTGTGGATAAACAGTATAAAGCTCCTGGCAGAGCCAGACCAAACATGCAGTATTCAAGAGCCCGTGAGGGACGTCACTCTGCATCAGTGCAGTGCAGTCATTCCGACCGCCCGAGAGGGGCGTCACGCTGGAGCATCATAACCATGCAGTCTACAAGCATTCCGTGAGCGGAGGTGCTGCACCACATCGTACATGCAGTCATTCCGACCGCCCGAGAGGGGCGTCACGCTGGAGCATCATAACCATGCAGTTACTCTGACAGCCCGTGAGGGGGCGTCACTCTGTATCACCAGTGAAGTCATTCCGACCGTCCCAGAGGGGCGTTACGCTATATCAGACATCGATCCAGAACCTGAGGGAGGTTACTTTGATCACAGTTCGTCATAGCACGTCTTGATGTAGGCAGTTCGCGCTACAATTTCAAGTAGTCAATTTAAAAACACAGTTCGACAAGAGACTCTTGAGGGAGGCTGTGCTACAAGTTCGCCAAGTGTAGGCCAGTTACGATAGGAGTGCGCTACGCTGATGGTTAGCAGTTCGAGACTCTGAAGAGTCCTAAAGTATAAAGAACACTAAATATACGGACTTTAAAGCAATATCGTCAAAGTAAGATACAGCGATCAGTAGGGAACTTCGAGTTCCAGAAGAACACTAGTTCGATACAGTTACGAAGTTATAAGAACTCCAACAAATAAACGGCGTTACGTCCAGTAAAGACATTATTAAGGACACTAAGTCTTGTAAAGGACAAGAATAAACAGTAATTACGATCGCGAAAGATAGAAGTTCTAGCAAAAGGAACTTAGGAACTGAGGTTCGAAACCAGAGGGAAAACGTACTCTAGTGAGGAAACGTTATATAATATATGATAGACAGTATACGGTCCTCGAAGGGAGGCCAAGATATAGAAACTATAGGGTACGATAGCCAGTGTACGGTCCTCGAAAGGAGGCCAAGATATCGAAACTATAGGGAGCGATAGACCACCATATATAAATAGAGGTGACGGCAAAGTAAAGACATTTATCGCCTAGTTAAAGCAGATAAAGTGAAGCCGAGTAATAGACAATAGAAGCGGTTTTGAGAGACTGAAACCAGTAGTTTCCACTGTAGGAGAGAGAAACTTTGAACGAGTAAAATCACACGTCCAATGCAGGTTGATAGGATTCATATCAGGGATCGTCAACAGCCGACAGAAATCGTCAAAATCGTTGAGATACGCTCGTGTGATAGAAGTGAAGTGTAAATATTGTAAGAAAAAATTTAAGAGTATCATTTTAAGTGTTTTATGTAAAGTGAAAGTGTTTTATGCAAAGTGATAGGTGTTATATGTACCAGAATAATATTTTTTAGTGTTTTAATGTGTGTTCTAAACGGATACACCAGTGTATCAAAAATGTTGCTAGTGTTAAATGTATTGAATATGTGTCAAGAAATGTTTGTACACGAGATGAATTTGTAAAATATGGAGTAAGTCAAGAAGGTGGGCCAAAATGACGCATCGTTCGAGAATAAAGGTCAGAAAACGACCTTAGACATGTGAGTAAAGATTTTCATTATGTTTTGGTGTCGGGAGATTTTTTTTGTGTACAAATCCACCGGAGTTTTGAGTAAAAGGGATGTTTTTAAATAAATAATAACTAAATAAGAACGCGATCTGAACAAAAATAAAGTTTGAGAAGTAATAAATAATTATGTGAAAGAATAAATCCTGTAGAGGAAATGCATGGAATAAAATGTCAGTGTATTTGACGAATGTTATAAAAGCAAGCGTAATAAAATAATTATAATGGAAGATATTTAAATAAAGGTAAATTTGAATTATATGAAAGAAATAGCTTTTGAGCTTTTGTAAGGAATGAAGACATGATGTGAATAATAATAATAATAACAAGGTAAAGAAATCTAAATAAAGATTAAATTGAATGATATAAAAGTATAGAGCGTTGGAGCCTTAACAAATGTATAAGACATGATGTGAATGCATGTTCATAAAAAATGGAGCGATTTATTGTCAACGGAAAGGATAAATAGAAAAATTGAGATATGTATCAATTGTTACTATAAAATGTATCAGTTCTTTGGAAGACATTAGGCCGTAAAGTAATGTGTAGCGCAATGGAACGCAATTAAATAAAAAGTCACGCTAGGAATGCGTAGAATTTAAATGTACTTGGTAAATTACTTATGAGGGGTAGTTGATTGTATTGAATTGAGATATGTTGTAAGTCCTCTAATTGTGACGTGGATCACGAGGCCATGTGTGTGTTATTATATAAAGGGAGCAAATGTATGGTATTATTGAGCGTAGGTCCTGTAAGCTACGGCTAGACCCTAAATCGCATTTTGTATAAGTCCTCCAATGTGGAAATGGTTCCCGAGGCATGTTAAGAGATTCGAACCGAGAATCCTCTTGTTGTTAAAGCCCCTAATTATTCGTCGTAGAATGTGTA
The DNA here is from genome assembly GCA_946902985.2 of Meconema thalassinum. Taxonomy (NCBI): domain Eukaryota; kingdom Metazoa; phylum Arthropoda; class Insecta; order Orthoptera; family Tettigoniidae; genus Meconema; species Meconema thalassinum. Next base: position 506,978,227 of record OX336392.1, on the reverse strand, counting down.
TTACTCTTCACAATCAATGAGGACCCTTCATAATTAATAAATGCCAAGATTACGAAAGTGGTTTTTGAGCCCAATAATATTTTTGGAAGTAAAACGAGGAGTAGAATGCCAGGTCTCTCCATAGAACTGAAAAAGAAAGGAATGTTTGTTTTAAAAGCATTGAAGAGAGCTCCAACCGTAGGCTAGACAGGGAGCCGCCTTCCCTGTCATAAATCACGCTCAAGTAATTGACCAGACCCTAGCCGCATGAGGGTTGGGGAAAAGGCTGTTTGTAAGAAGTGATAAATACACCGTGAGTGTTTAAAAGTTGTTAATGACCCGGGCGTTGAACCGAGGTCCTTGTAGATTGATATTATCGCTTGCCAGTTCAGATCGTAGTTTTCTTATGTGATAATGGTCCTATAGGACAAATGAATAAATAAAAAACCCTATTGTAATGTTGTATGGAAATAAGGAATCCACGAGTTTTGTGAAGATAACTAGATTTCGGGAGTAATCATAGTTTTTGACTTTGTCAAGTAATCTTTATAACTCTGGAGTACACAGGTAGTTTCCCGATCACCGTAGTAAACTTGTGAAACTTGAGAGAGGTGGTAAATGATAAGAACATGTGAAGTGCCCAAATATTGAAGTGGATAATTAACATGTAATTTTAAATGTAATTATATATTTGTTTTGATGATAAGAAAAGATAAAAATAGTTCTTGAGGTGTACAAAAGTATGACACCATTATTATGGAAAGTATCGAGCCAAAGAAGCTCGTAGTTATATGGAACTTTAAGATAGGTACTTTATGGAAGTGAAAATAATCATGAATTATTAGTTTTAAAGAAAACCATTTGTTTAAATAGAATATTTGTTTTATTCTTAAGTTATTCCTTGTTCACTTTGAACAAGTAGAAAGATATTGGTCAGAAGTTTATTTGTTTCATTGTTTGTAGCGCCATAATTTTGATTAATTAAATATGTTAAAATAGGAGTTGATTTTGTTGTTATTTTTGCAAGTGTATCCTCTATTTAATCCGAAATATGTACGTCACAGAGTGGGAGAACTTACCGCAGCCCCGAAAATCCCGAATTGAGCAATGCTGGCATACTGTGATTTGCATATTTCTTGCTGCAAGGGCACAGTAAGTCTGTAGTTAGTATTAGTTATAGTTTTTATTCTCATCTTTGACTATCACCCACACCATTAGGGGACGATAACCTAGATTTTAGGCCCCTTAAAACAACAATTATCATCATCATCTTATAAATGGATCAAATATCACTAGGTACATCGAGAGTAAGAATGAGGAATGGTTCACATTCTAGGGGACAAAGCGCTTTGACTGCTGACAATGAGCTGCGGTATCTCCTTGAAATCGACAACGTCGACACTAAGGAATTCCGATATTTTCGAGACTTGGTATTGTCACTCAGCGGAGAGCTGGGAGACGGTACCGACCGTATGGAAGCTTACGATACCGAACGGAACTAGAGCTGGATCCTTCTCTCTGCAACTCATTCTGGTATTTCGTATTGTAGCCAATGACGCGGTGGCTGCTGATCACGTCATCCGTTTTATAGGAGATAGTGGGTTAAGGTCAGCAATCTAAATTTTCCGGTAATTTATTTTATTAAAAAAAGGTTTTATTTACATTAGCCAATTTGTTCATTGTTGACCCCCATCCCCAGGGGCTCACATCTCGTGGTACGTGGGTTGGCGACCACGGGACAACAGCTGAGTCCGGCATTGCTTCCACTTACTTGTGCCGGGCTCCTCTCAGTTTTCTTTCCTGTCGACCTCTCTTGTTCAACTCTTGTTCTCCTCCGACCCCGACGGTATTAGGGCATCCGAGGCCTAGGGAGTATCTTCCTTTCCCGCCTTAATTGCCCTTGTCTAATTTTTCCTGAAACCCTCCTTCAGCGAGGGGTCAGACTTCTTTTTCTTTTCCTGTTATCTCCTGCCTTCTGCTCAAGGCCCTCAAGGAGGCAGGGTGTATGTAGCCCCACCACTTCTGGTGCACCCTGGATATTGCTACACCCTCAAGGGCTCACGGCTGGTGAGTTCGGGAGTTGGCGACCCCGAGGGCTTCCTGAGGTGGGTCCGGGATTTCTCCTTGTTCCATTGCCTCTGGGGCGGTCCCTCTCCTCTTTACCTTTAAAACTCTCTAAAGCATCCTGAACGTGGAGGAAAACAACTGAAGTCTCCCCCCAGCATCTTGCAATGGCGGAAGAATTGGATTCTTTCCGAATTACACACAAACGTTCATCCATATGAATATAAAATATGTTTATGACAATGACATTATAAAGGATCATACATTTTACTAATACCAAGAAAGAAGAATACGGACATTTTAACAAAATCCGAAGTGAGATTCGAACTTTTTCCCAGGGACGTGAGTTGGCGACCCCGGGAACCCAGCTGAGTCCCCTAATGCTTCCACTTAGGCCTACTTGTGCCGGGCCCTCTTTGTTATCTTTCATGTCTACCTCCCGTGGTCAAATCTTGTTCTCTTCCGACCCCGACGGTATTAGGGTATCCGAGACCTAGGGAGTCCTTAAATTTCCCGTCTTAATTTTGCCCTTGTCTTGTCTTGTATTTCCTGGTTTCTCATTCTTCGAGGGGTCAGGACTCTTCTTTTCTCTTCTTGATATCTCCTGCCTTCTGCTGAAGGCCCTTAAGTTCGGGAGTTAGCGACCCTGGGGGATTCCTGAGCTGGATCCGTGTTTCTCCCCCTTTTCCACTGAGTTTGGGCGGGCCCTCACCTCTTTCCCCTTTCCTATCTGCCTTTCATGTCTCTCCTTCCTTCCAAGTCCTTCAATCCTCATTCTGAGAGGGTTGAGGGCATTTCTTTTCTTCCTATCCTTTATTTGTTTACCATTTCTTCTTCTAGTATGTAAATCTGTTGTTAATTATTATTTAGCGTATGATGAATACAATATTATATACAATATTATGTACAATATGTACAGTACAAATACCATCTCAAGTTCATAACTAGAGTTCCATGTTAAAAGTTGAGAGCCAGAGAAGAGCTTCGCTTGAGACACAGTGTAAGTCTTCTATATAGCCTCTGTATGCACGTAAAGGACACTCGAATGTAATGTGGTCCACTGTCTGTTCCTCTTCTCCGCAGTCACATTGAGGTGATGCCTTCCATCCCCATTTGAAGAGAGTGGCTCCACATCTACCTTGGCCGGTCCTATTACGGTTTAGCGTCCTCCACTGTCGTCTGGGAAGGGAAAATCCAGCAGGGCACTTGCAGGGGTTCTTAATGATGTGATGATTTGATAACGAGGATTGCAGATGCCATTGTTCTCTCCAGGCGTCCGATACATTAAAGGAGGTGTCCTGTAGATTCATTGCAGTACGCCAAGAAGGGTGTCTGGATTTCAGTCGTTTGGTTGGAGAAGCTGCTATGTCAGAATGAATAGGGAGGTGAGGATTGTTCTATTTTCTTCCATAAGTTAAGCAGTGACTATGATCTTCTTAGGGATGGAGGTGGTATATGGCTTAGGGTGGGAAGCCAGTGTGTGTGAGTAGGTCGGATGCACCCTGAAATGATACACTTTGCCTCTGTAGTTAATATTAGGTATAGTATTCATTCTCATCTCGTCTTTCACTATCACCCAAACCATTAGGAGTCGATAACCTAGATGTTAAGCCCCTTAAAACAACAATTATCATTATCATCATCCCTCAGGGGCTCACATCTAGTGGGACGTGGGTTGGTGACCACGGGACCCCATCTGAATCCGGCATTGCTTTCCCTTACTTGTGCCGGGCTCCTCTCTGTCTTCTTTCCTGTCGACCTCCCTGGGTCAACTCTTGTTCTCTTCCGACCCCGACGGTATTAGGGTATCCGAGGCCTAGGGAGTCTATCACTTTCCCGTCTTAACTGGCCCTTGTCTCATCTTTCCTGATTCCCTCCTTCTGTGAGGGGTCAGCCTTCTTTTTCTTTTCCTTTTACCTCCTGCCTTGTGCTCAAGGCCCTCAAGGAGGCAGGGTGTATGTAGCTCCACCACTTCTGGTGCACCCTAGATAATGCTACACCCTCAGGGGCTCACGGCTGGTGAGTTCGGGAGTTGGCGACCCCGAGGGATTCCTGAGCTGGGTCCGTTTTCCCCCTTTTGTCCCTTACCTTTGGGGTGGACCCTCTCCTCTCTCTCCTCTCCTCTCCTCTTTTCCTTATATTTCCTTTTTTCTTTAAGATTCCCGCACTGTTTTTGTTACTTGTCTCACCGTGTATCTAAATTCCCTTTTAGAGATTTTTAAGGCATTTTTAATCTACGTTGCATTTTGTAAGTTTTTTCGATCTAAATTACACATCTCGATTGTTTTCAACCTCAATTGCATTTTGTAATGATTGACAATCTAAATTGCTTTATAGTAAGTCTTTCAATGTAGGCGCAGGACATTTTAGTGAGATTATTAAATTTCAAGTGCATTTTGTATTTTCAACCTAAACAGCATTTCGCAAGAATTTTGAATCTAAATTGCATTTTGTTTGGCGGGCATTTTGCAAATACTTTGATTCTCAATTGCATTTTGTGGATATTTTGAATCTAAATTACATTTTGTCACGTATTTTCAATCTAAAGTGCCTTTTGTAAGTATTGTCAATCCACATGAGTCGTTTGAATCTACCGTACATTTTGTAAGCATTTTCAATTTCAATTGCATTTTGTAAGTATTTTGAATTTCAATTGCACTTCGTGAATAATTTAGATTGGAACTGGGATATTTCAATCTGAATTGCATTGTGTATTTTCAATTTCAATTGCATTTTGTAAGTATTTTGAACCTCAATTGCATTTTGTACGTATTTTCGATCTCATTTGCATTTTGTAAGTATTTTGAATTTCAGTTGCATTTTGTAAGTATTTCGACGCTACATTGCATTTTGTACGTATTTTGAATCTAGCTTACGTTTTGTGGGTCTTTTTGAATCTATTCTTTTTGTGAATCTCTTCGTCCTAAATTCCCTTTTGTAAGACCATATTGTGAGTTGTTTCCATCTGAGTCTCTCTTTGTACGTATTTTCCGTCTCACATAATTTTCGTTCTGGTTTCCATTTCATTCTCACAGTAGTGATGGGCTGCGAGTGGACTCGCGAATAATCGAGTCTGGAACCGTAATACTCGAGATACTTGAGTCCGGAATCGAGGCCGAGGACGATGTCAGCGATATCAATGAGCCATTTATGGAAACAACACGACGTATAGTAATGTCGGTACGCCCAAGGAGTAATAAGGAGAGGCCCTAACGGCAAGGAAGTGAGGCTTTAAACATCGCGCTAGTCCCATATGAAAAGCATGTAATGGTGTGACGTACGTACTTAAAAGTGGTGATAATTCGCGTGTGGGTCGAAATGTCGACGTGTGGGGCATATTTTTGCACAAACAGTACTACCACCTGCCAAACTAATGTCATTTCACAAGTAAATGCACGTTATTTGCCATCTGTTGTGTTAAGTTTTCATCCTTAGAGTAGCTATCTACGGTACTGTTCTAGTAACATTCGTTAAATGTTCAAATAGTGACATATGTGTCCACCAATATAATTATTTTGATTGCTAGGAATTAATTACCGGTACGGATATATTTCTTCGTTTCTTACTGGAAATAGTTTCTGCTTGTCAATTAATGAACGGTATTACTGTAATCTAATTACCCCCAATCTATTTTTTTACGTGGTTTGAGCTGTATATTTATTGCTCCTGGGTGTTAGAAGATTGATATGCCATTATTTGCATATTTTAGCGTGTTAATCTTAAACCTCAGCCTAGACCTTGTTTAGTTTGTTACCGGAACTGAACTTGCCTATTTTTTAAAAAACATCGTGTAATAAGAACAATAACGCCAGCACCCAATTAGTTCACATGCCTTAATATTTTAAATTTATTCACATTCGTGAATATAATGGCAGGCCTACTGGTATCTCGGTAATTATTTGCCTATTATTTGGTATGAGTTAAAAATAGTGGTGTATGGTTGCATGAAATCCCACAATAATTACAAGTTATAAAAACTGCATACCGTACCGGTATAATACATTCATTTCCCAAGTGCTATACTATATTTAACGCTGTGGATGTTGAACTTGGGCATTCGTTGTACTGCTACACAACAAGATATAGAGCTGAAAATGTATTTTATTCCATACTTACATGAAAAACAACAAATCCTTAACGTAAAGTAACTGAAATGAACTTACAAATTGATAAATTGAACTACAAAATTATCACCAGTGGTGTGAACTACTTGTCCTTTCAATTTGAATTTAAAAAGACAATCATGTTCACTATGTCCCCATGCAAACAATTCCTCTTTTGTGTTACGATTGTTCCAGCCTTGGAGAAAAGTCGTTCGCAAGGAACGGACGTTGCTTGAGTACATAAATATTTCCTCGCAAGTTTAACTAATGTTGGAAATTTTGATGCATTGTGTCGCCAATAATCCAGTAACACCTGTTTCGCTGCGGCATCTTGCTCCTCTTGCATTTGTTTTCCCACCATTTCCTGAATTTGTCTGTTGAAACCAATGATCTTCGAGATGGAGACTTGGCGTTCCGATGACATTTCCGTCGTCATCACATCAAGGGGATGTAGTATAGGCAGTAGGTGTTCAATTGTGGTCCACTGTGAGACTGTAAGAGTCTCAGGTGCAGAAGGTATTGCTGCAAGCGTGGCAGCCACGCAGTTCTTTTGTTCTGACAAACGCAACAACATCGCATACATGCTGTTCCATCTCGTCTCCATTTCTTGCTGTAATTTATGAACAGGTTTGCCTAGTGACTTCTGCATGGATTCCAACTTTTCTTTTCCAGTACAAGATGATTTAAAATACCCGACTATCTGGCGACATTTTCCTCGTATATCCGATACATTCTCCAGGCCTCGCTTGACTATCAGGTTCATAGTGTGGGCAAAACATGGAATATATGTCACCTTGGGCTCAAAAGATCAACTGCTGATTTTACATTAGCAGCATTATCTCCTGCAAGACACATTAATTTGCCATGTATGCCCCATTCAGATATAGTGCGTCCAAGTTCCGCAGCAATATGTGCACTGTATGGGTTTGAGGAAATCTAGCGGTCTGTAAAGTGACTGCTTCCCAGTGAAAATATTTGTTGACAAAATGACATGTGACTACCATATACGCCTCTGTCGACAAGGATGTCCACATATCGGTAGTCAGACTTACAGATTCTGCTTCTGCCACCTTCGCTTTTAAAGCGCAGACTTCTGACTGATATTTGTCTGCAACCATTTGCCGCAATCGCTTCCTAGATGGAAGAGAATATCTCGGATCCAGAGTATGTACAAATCTTCGAAACCCCTATCCTCGACTGTTGATAAGGGCTAGAAATCGCCAGTGATCATCTTCACCAATGCATCATCAATCGTTTTCCTTCGTACGTGATCATCTGAAATATGCATATTAAGAATTACAATGAAATATTCAGAACGTAAATCTTTTCACACAACATACACCACGAAGGTCGTGGGCGATTTAATCTCCAATCATACAGTGCGTGTCAATTCATCACCAGCGTCATAAAGGTGACTGTTACATCTTGCAGCTCATGAGAGACACTAGTTATTATTTGTCCTTTCCACAAATACCCTCGTTTAGGTAGGTCTATTACGTTTTAACGAATCAACAGGATATGAAATTTTGGATACATGTCATGTGGAACTTCAACATATATTATTCACATCGAACTTTGAAATATTGATGTGACACATTTACTCCTGACCTGTATGATCTGAGGTGAAATCGCCCAGTGTACACTGTATGGTACAGTACCTGGATAATCACCAATATGATGCCCTCGTTCACCCGTGTATTGTCCCTGTTCATCAGACATTGGTGCTGTGTCTGGATGCTTCGTCTTCAAGTGATTGAACATAGTGCTTGTAGTTTTATTGTAACTTAACTGAACCTTGCATACGTTACACACCACTTTATTCGAGACATTTTCGACACGTTCAAAATGGTCCCACACTACCGACCTCTTCCGAGATGGCATCGTGTCTGCCTCAGTCAGTTATTTAGTTATTGTTGTTTTAAGGGGCGGAACTACGAGGTCATCTGCCCCTAGCTGCCCCAGTCACTACCTGTCTGAACTGAATGAATGCGTGTGGTATAGGCAGGCCCGGACTTAGAGATCCAGGGCCCCTAGGCACTTGATATTTGCGCCCCCACCATCTCGTAGCTATTTTGAAAGTTAGCAAGTTAAATGCACTAGTTTAACATATAATTTTTAATCGACTTGAATGGCTTTAATAATCATCAGAATAATACAGTCTATGTTACTATGGTTACGTTATTCTATAAAATGTATAGAATCATACGACGAACTTTCTTCTTAGCGGCTTCGGTGGCGTAGTCGGTAGCATGCTGAGCTTCTATGTCCAAGATACACGTTCAAACCCGGCCGAAGCCGTCGGATTTTTTAAGAGCGTTAAAATCCCTCAGTATGCCTTCCTTCGGAAGGAAAGTAAAGCCGGCGGTCCCATGTCATAGATTTATGACATGTGAAAGAACCTTCCACTAATTACACCTGTGTGAAGCTAAATTGGATAGGTTAAGAATGCAAACAACGCTCTTAGGTTTCTACGTTCGTTGCCAAGAGCCGACTGTGGTAGCGGCTAGTAGCTAAGTTCTGAACTTGGCCTAGTAGTCGTTGACGGTGGCGCTTGGCGAAAAAAAAGGAACTATTTGAAAAATTCTAAGTTGCAGTACTTAAATTAAAAAACAGATAACACACACTAATACAGTCATCACAATTAACACCGGTTATCAGACAGATTCTACACACACCCTAAGTACTCGGGGCTACATGACCGCGTTGTCGCAGCCCCTAAACTTAAGAACCAACCAACCGAACTTTCTTCTGTGCAAAATAATGAATTACGTCATCATAGTCAATTCACTGCATTATTTCTGACTCTATGTACATTGCAGAAAACCATTTCCAGGACGGCCAACGGTGGGGCTTGAACCTACGTCTACCGAGTCCGCAGAGAGATTGGTCCCATGGCCTAGCGCTGCGCTTTAGCGAGTGTAGCTACTGCGGTCGGTAAGAAAAACAATTAATACCCTAATAATATTTCCAGTAATAAAAGCTGTACGTTTTCCTTTAAATGCTTTAATAATTCAGGAAGTTTTATAGTATAGACATCCGAGATGCTCCGTCACCTGCCGATACTATGTCTTGCAATGTATTTACGCATACTTGTGACCCTCGCGGTTCTTTCTCGCCCTCGTGTATAACGTACGTTGTTTTGTTCTCGTGAAGGTTTTCAAGTAGACTAACTTATAATCCATTTAATCCGATGACAATGTGTCGTTCTATGAACTGCGACATTCGTGATGAATGAGGTACATCCGCTTTACGGCGCAATTGAATACAATTTTCTCTGACATCAAGCAGTCTATTACCCTACCACCTGCCCCACCCCTTAATGAAAATAGTGCAACACCTAGAACAAATATCCGCCAGGCGCCCCTGATTCATTCCGCCTGCTCTGCAAAAAGTCCCATATCGCAGTAACGGACGTGACAAGACCAACTACAATCCTCAGACCTTAATGTAGAAAAAACATGGCGGCGACAAACGCCCTTCCGATGGCTAAGATCATGTCATCGGGCTTGTCCCAGTTAGTGTAAAATTATTATTTTAGCTCACCTAAGAGCATCAAATATATCACAGTGTTCCGAAGAAATATGTATCAATAATAATTTAGACTTACCTGAATTAATATATCTACCTAGGTGTATACTGCACACCTCGAATTATAAGTTCTTCGTCTTCACCCAAGGGGCACCTACAATAGTCTCGCTCTTTTTGTGGTTGAATAAGAAGCTTTTTGGCGAGTTATCACGATTTGTATTTAATTTCAGTAATTATAGATACATATTATTAGCAAGAAATACAACAGATTCCGAAATAGAAGAGACGAGAGTGCCCCGGTTACTCAAGTGCTGTCCAAGCACATGCAGAGTAAGTGTGTACACAATCGGAATGAGAATAGTTGCCTGCAATAATCGAACCAACGCCATATCGATACAATTAAGATCAATTAAGACCTCTCGTGAAATTGTCTAAAATCTCCGGTAAAACATCACACCGAATTAGTTGATTGAAACATGCAAAGCAGTCGTCGTGTGGAAATTAGAACATATGGAGATTACTACACACAAATGACACGATACTACGTTACCATTTAACCTATTACACATTATTATTTTTTTGTTGAGTCTTCAGTCTTTTGACTGGTTTGATGCAGCTCTCCATGCCTCCCTGTCCTGAGCTAATCGTTTCATCTCTACATAGCTACCACACCCTACATCCGAGGCAATCTGTTTTACCGTTTGGAAAAGTTGTACGTTGGAAACAGTTGATTTAGTAAAGTAAGTAAGGCAAGCACCACTCCTTCTTGCGGAATTATCGCCGCACACCAGCCCGCAATATAAGTTGTCGCAGCCCCTAAACTTAAGAACCAACCAAGTACATAATTGGCAAGGTACTCATAACACTTTATTATACACATCAAAATAAAAAAAAATAACTTGCATAGCTGTATAAATAATGACGGAACACTATTGAGTTCACTGTTTAGCACAGGGGAAACATCTTCTTTAACCAATAAAACAGAAGTTCACTGTAGTATTTGGCGTGTATGCAAGGCAATGTAGATATCTGCCAGACTGGTAAGGATTTACGGAGGCACATGTTGCTCAGCGTTCAAGATAACGTCTACGGTTTGGTCTAGCCGTAGATGCTCATTATGTTTTCCCTTTACGTGCTTAATATCGACACTACTGAAGTGTACTAAGCTATTATTATATTGTCACTAACGAGCAAATCATTGCGATGCATATTCTTGAGACGCTTCTATTAATACTTTAGTCTTAGGTACTTCAACATCTGCAGTAAATGACACAATGCCATCGGTCGACGGAACAATCATCACACAAACGAACCAGTCCATAGTAAGCGTATTATCACATATGTACATACGATTGCAGTACATTAACGCGAACTGGACTTCACAGACATACTGAGGACACTAAAAATTACAGATGAGCGATAGTTCATCCCAACTTTCATCAAACGAAGCTAATCAAAGCTAATATTGTATCGCAGCAACGAACAAAATGTCGGGCTTCGGCATACGCCATTTTCACACATTCGATACCTGCATTAAGGTCTGAGCAAGACCAACTACAATCCTCAGACCTTAATGTAGAAAAAACATGGCGGCGATGGTTGCCCTACCAATAGCTAAGATCATGTCATCGTGCTTGTCACAGTTCGTGTAAATTATTATTTTTACTCACCTAAGAGCATAAAATATATCACAAGACGAGACTAGGTTCCGAAGAAATATGCGTCAATAATTTAGACTTACCTGAATTAATTTATCTATATAGTGCTGGCCTCGAATTATAGGTTTCTTCGTCTTCATCCAAGGGGCAGCTACAATAGTCTCACTGTTTCTGTATTTGAATCTTTTTGGCGAGTTATCACGATTTGTATTTAAGTTCAGTAATTATAGATTAATATTATTAGCAAAAAATCAAACAGATTCTGAAGTAGGAGAGACGAAAGTACCCGGTTACTGAAGTGCTGCCCAGCACATGCAGAGTATTTGTGTACACAATCGGAATGAGAATAGTTGCCTGAAATAATCGAACCAACGCCATAGAGATACAATTCAATTAAGACCTCTCGTGGAATTGTCTAAAATCTCGGGTAAAACATCACACCGAATTAGTTGATTGAAATATGCAAAGAAGTCGTCGTGTGGATATCAGGACATAATTATGGAGAATACTACACACAAGGGTCACGATAATATGTTACCACCTAACCTATTAAACATTCGCTGTTACCGTTTGGAATAGTTGTACGCTGGAAATAGTTGATTTAGTAAAGTACTATAGGTTGGAAAGCACCATCTCCCACTTACGGAATTATCGCGGCACACCATCTCGCAATATAAGTACATAATTGGCAAGGTACTCACAACACTTTATTACACACATCATAATAAAAAAATAACTTGCAAGCTGTAAGAATCACAAAAGTATGAACAATGACGGAACACAATGAGTTCACTGTTAGGCACAGGGGGAACATCTTCCTTAACGAATAAAACAGAAGTTCACTGTATTATTTGGCGCGTATACAAGGCAGTGTAGAACATCTGCCAGACTGGTAAGGATTTACGGAGGCACATAGGCTATTGCTGAGCGTTCAAGTTAACGTCAATGGTTTGGTCTAGCCGTAGATGCTCATTGCGTTTTCCCTTTACGTACTGAAGTTCGACACTTCTGAAGTGTACTAAGCTATTATTATATTGTGACTAACTAGCAAATCATTGCGGTGTATATTCTTGATACACTTATATTATGCTTTAGTCTTAGGTACTTCAACATCCGAAGTAAATGACACAATGCCATCGGTTGACTGGACGATCATCACACAAACGAACCAGTCCATATTAAGCGTATTATCACATATTTACATAGATTGCAGTAAATTAACGCGAACTGGACTTTACAGACATACAGAAGACACTAAAAATTACAGATGAGCGACAGTTTATCCCAACTTTCATCAAACGAAGCTAATCAAAGCTACATAGTGTATCCCAGCAACGAATGTAAACAAACAATATGCCGGGGCTTCAGCTTACGCCATTTTCACACTTTCGAGACCTGCATTAAGGTCTGAGTATTGTAGTTGGTCTTGGTCTGAGTATTGTAGTTGGTCTTGGACGTGACGTCACCGTGGAGAATCGAGTCTTTCGCACGGGTTACTAGTTCAGACTCGGAACCGATAGACTCGATTCTCGCGAGTCCAAGCGTCACTCGCACACATCACTACAAAACAGTCTATGAATAAGCATGGAATGAACAAATATTTACAAATTCAGTTTGGTTGGCTTTTTAACAATTCTGCCATTTCTTGTCAGAGGGACAGCATCACTCTCAGTTATTTGAGTCACAATCAGGCACCAAGTCAACATCATTTGGACCACACAAAGAACCATCAATATTTTCATAAGGTAATCCAATCTCCAACAAACACAAACGTTGGACTGGTCGCAACAACTCACCCTTTGCTGTTTCTAACAGAAAACACAAAAGTTCATCAATTTTATTAACACCATCATCGTCCTCATCTGCTGCTTTTCTTTCCCATATTTTCAAAACTTCAACGGGGAGGTATTCTTCAATGAGTGGAACTAAGATTGCTGCCCTGTCAGAATTCATGCCTAATGTTTCAAGGCATCTCAACTTAGTACTTATAGTACCATACAAGTCAGCGAACCAATTGCAACAAATCTTTATACAGTACATACAATTTATATCCAACTCATCTTTACCAAAACGATTCTTTAAATGTTCCACGGCTTTAACATAATTCTCACTTGTGTGTGGATAACTGTCAACTAACTTCTTAGCCTGTCTTTCACTGACATCTTCAAGTAGCTAAACTTATCAACTTTCGTAATGTTAGAGTCCTTATGAATCCTTTGGAATTTTGTCCAAAAAATTATCCAGTTACCTGAACCGAAGTCGAATACATCAAGCGTGATTTTCGGTAACCTTAACCTGTCCGTCATTGATGATAGTTATAATTAGGTTAATGGATCCGATCGGGTGATTATCGGCCAACTTTCTTGACTTATAAAGCATAACCAGCTTAATAGAGGCATACATGTTACTAATATGCTTTGTCGAGTTTTTTATTTTAGATATGTAAAAACATTACAAATATAACCAAGTCAGACAATTATTACGGTTCAAAATTATACGTAAAATATTTTGTTCACAGTCTTCCAATTTCCTAACGATGTACACACGTCACCGTATGCATTCCAGCACCGATATGTCAACACCCCAAATTTTGCATATAGCGATTATGCTCCACACTTTTCATACAAAAAATAAGAGCAATGTTCAGAAGGAATTGTAGTTATCGCCACCTTCAACAGAAATAGTCGGTTAATCACAAGGAATACACTTGAATCGGGATTTAAAGTCACTTCATAATGCTATTCCTATGGGAGACATCTTTGTTTTGCCCAACATCAGATGATCTTATTTTGGCTCCACGGTCGGCCGGTAGCAGCAAAGCGGGCGCCCTCTCTATCATATTGTATGCTCGAAGGAGTATTCTTTTTACACGTAATCTTTGCAAATCAACTTCATCTCCGACCGCTCCAATAGCTTTCGTCGCACTTGCCCGATAGGTACTTCTCTTCTTTTTCAATTTTCCAATCGTGGCCATCGCAAAGCAACAAATTCAAAACAAAACAGGGCAATTGTCTAGCAAAACAACTCTTCCAATACAATCCTGTCAACGGTCGCCAAAAATGTTACGAATTAATTCCTCGAATCAAGTATGCAATACAAGAACAATGACTTCTTATTGAATACCCAAAGAGAATCAATTTCACTCTTGGCGTCACCAAGCCATTACATTCCATCACTCAAGATATGAAGGCAGAAAGACTTTGTTGATGTGTAACATCTTTCCACTCGGTTGCTGGATATTTTTGTAGGAGTGATTTTGAAAAAAGGGACGGAAGTGCTTTAGCTGCCAGGAGGGATGCGATCCGATCCAGCTGGCAGTGGTACCATGTGGAATGTATATAACATACGGATTACTTCAAGGTTTGGAGGCGCATTACAGATATTTCTACAGTAAATCATCATCAAGTTGTCGTTCTTTGGTGTAAAAATATTCATTAAATCATATTTGCTGAAAACAATTATGATTTATTAAGAGTCTGTTTTTCAATCTCTGGATAAAAGAGATGGACATCCACTCGCCGAGTAACTTTCCTCAACACTTGCATACTGAACGGTAAACGCTCTTGCGAACTCTGGTGTCAACTCATTGAAACACAAACCACATGTCTTCGTATCAGTATTTATATGAAGATATGCTTTTATATGAAACATTGTAACTAGACTGCAAAGGCGGTATTATGTTTCTGCACAATGGCCATTCAGATATTAACCCACATTGCGGTAATGCAGTGATCATTGTAATATATATCGATGATTTTATACGGAAACTGGGCTAGGCTTTCATAGACCACTATAGGAATTCCCTTTACTGTCAAGTAGTCGTATTCATAACTAATTTAAAACTCAATTCCACGCAGGAACATTATCGGAAAAAAGCAAAATATTAATGGAGCATAAAAAAATACTTCCATATTATTACCGGCATGTGAAAATGAGTACATGTCTTGTACTCCAAATGTCTGTGGCTGTCGGGCTGCGTGGGTAACATCTTGGTCTGCGAATCATGAGGTTTCAGGTTCGAACCCCAGTCCTGGCAATTATTTTTGCTACCCGATTATCGAATTAAACTATATATATCATAACATTATGCGACATTTTAACAGAATCTACATGAAATTAGGATTTATCTAATTTTAATTACAATAGTTTGCACGAAGCAGGAGTTGGGAAATTTGATTGTATTGAACATTATTTCTAGTAGTCTATAGATAGGCTAGCGTCTATGGTTTCATTCCTCCTCTTAATTTACAGTATAGTATAATATGTGATGTTTGTTCAAACAAGTGTGACAGTGCCAATTCAATATATGCATTCATCATAGTACCAGTATGAAAACGGAGCGTAAATTAACATTTTAAGAATATCCAAGCTGTGTAGTATACGAGTAGGATAAAATGTCAGATGGCTTCACATATCTTTCATCTCAATTTCATAGTAGGATAAAATGCCATATGCGACTACTGTAAGGCTCGTATCTTTTTATAAGAACACTGGTCTATGCATTGATTCTGGGTCAGTCAAGGCACTGGTCTATACATTGATTCTGGGTCAGTCAAGGCACTGGTCTATACATTGATTCTGGGTCAGTCAAGGCACTGGTCTATGTATTGATTCTGGGTCAGTCAAGGCACTGGTCTATACATTGATTCTGGGTCAGTCAAGGCACTGGTCTATATATTGATTCTGGGTCAGTCAAGGCACTGGTCTCGTTGGTTGGTTCCTTAGTTGAGGGGCTGCGACAACGCGGTCATGTAGTCCCGTGTACTTTGGGTGTGTGTAGAATCTGTCTGATAACTGGTGTTAATTGTGATGACTGTATTAGTGTGCGTATCTTTTTTTAAAATTCAAGTAAGTATTGCAACTTTGACTTTTTCAAATAGTTCCTACTTTTGTCGCCAAACACCACCGTCAACGACTACTAGGCCTAGTTCAGAACTTAGCTACTAGACGCCACAGCAGTCGGCTCTTGGCAACGAACGTAGCAACCTAAGAGCGTTGTTTACATTCTTAACCTATACAATTTAGTTTCACACAGGTGTAATTAGTGGAAAGTTCTTTAACATGCCATAAATCTATGACATGGGACCGCCGGCTTTACTTCCCCTCCGAAGGAAGGCATACTGAGGGATTTTAACGCTCTTAAAAAATCCGACCGCTTCGGCCGGATTTGAACCCGCTATCTTGGGCATAGAAGCTCAGCATGCTACCAACTACGCCACCGAAGCCGCGAAGGCACTGGTCTATACATTAATTCTGGGTCAGTCAAGACACTGGTCTATACATTGATTCTGGGTCAGTCAAGACACTGGTCTATACATTTATTCTGGGCCAGTCAAGACACTGGTCAATACATTGATTCTGGGCCAGTCAAGACACTGGTCAATACATTGATTCTGGGCCAGTCAAGACACTGGTCAATACATTGATTCTGGGTCAGTCAAGACACTGGTCTATACATTGATTCTGGGTCAGTCAAGACACTGGTCTATACATTGATTCTGGGCCAGTCAAGACACTGGTCAATACATTGATTCTGGGTCAGTCAAGACACTGGTCTATACATTGATTCTGGGTCAGTCAAGACACTGGTCTATACATTTATTCTGGGCCAGTCAAGACACTGGTCAATACATTGATTCTGGGCCAGTCAAGACACTGGTCAATACATTGATTCTGGGTCAGTCAAGACACTGGTCAATACATTGATTCTGGGTCAGTCAAGACACTGGTCTATACATTGATTCTGGGTCAGTCAAGACACTGGTCTATACATTTATTCTGGGCCAGTCAAGACACTGGTCAATACATTGATTCTGGGCCAGTCAAGACACTGGTCAATACATTGATTCTGGGCCAGTCAAGACACTGGTCAATACATTGATTCTGGGTCAGTCAAGACACTGGTCTATACATTGATTCTGGGCCAGTCAAGACACTGGTCAATACATTGATTCTGGGCCAGTCAAGACACTGGTCTATACATTGATTCTGGGTCAGTCAAGACACTGGTCTATACATTGATTCTGGGTCAGTCAAGACACTGGTCTATACATTGATTCTGGGCCAGTCAAGATACTGGTCTATACATTGATTCTGGGTCAGTCAAGACACTGGTCAATACATTGATTCTGGGCCAGTCAAGACACTGGTCTATACATTGATTCTGGGTCAGTCAAGACACTGGTCTATACATTGATTCTGGGCCAGTCAAGACACTGGTCTATACATTTATTCTGGGCCAGTCAAGACACTGGTCAATACATTGATTCTGGGCCAGTCAAGGCACTGGTCAATACATTGATTCTGGGGCAGTAAAGACACTGGTCAATACATTGATTCTGGGCCAGTCAAGACACTGGTCAATACATTGATTCTGGGCCAGTCAAGACACTGGTCAATACATTGATTCTGGGTCAGTCAAGACACTGGTCTATACATTGATTCTGGGTCAGTCAAGACACTGGTCTATACATTGATTCTGGGTCAGTCAAGGCACTGACTTCCTGAACGTTCACCTCTATGCTCCAGATTACTGACGATGGTCTCAACCTTTTCACCGATCGAGAAGATAACCTTCTCCACTTTGTCGATACATTGTCTCAACTCCAGAATTTCAGCGGGCATGACGCTAGCCGCTCGGGCAGACGATGGTCTTCCCATTACTAGAGGAGGACCTTCCACAGCTGCTTCCTTCGTCGGGTTGTCCTCCTCCATGACATGTTGCTCCTTGGCCGTCGAGTTCCATGCGACTTTGACGTGGTCCTCCAACTTCCTTATTCTGGCCTCGAATGTCTCCCGGTCAGACTGAAAAGAGGCGATGCGAGCATTGAGCGTGCCCAGCTGGTCTTGCAGGCCCGTTACGATTTCCCAGGTGGATGAACGCTCTGGCGGTACTTTGTCCTGACCACCGTCTGACTCCTTGTCCGTGGCGCCTCTCTCCTTGTCGGGTTGCGTAGCCAACTTTAAAGTTTTAATGTTGAGACTGCCCTGCGGAAGGATGGCCCGCTCTTTTGGCGTAACATTCAATAATTTACTTCCATCTTCGTTTTCTTTCAGAGCTTCCTCATTCCGAATCATGGTGATGAATACACTTTTTTTTTTCGTATCGTATCTTGAAGTTTCAACAATTACAGATATTATTATTATTTCCGATTATTCCCCTTCAGGAGAGCGTGAGAACTTGAGCCAATCACAGCTTCACTTCCTTTTCCTCTCTTCTTTTCTTCCCAAAACCTCTTCATTAGTTCACTGTGCTTTTTCTTCCTTTCCTCTGTCCATTTTTTCCCTGATGTATCTTTCCTTGAAACTTGTACAATTTTCGTGTTTCTGATTTTATTTCTAAATTGTTCTCTGTTCTTAATGTCGTCTTCAGAGATTTTAAGTAATTCCATGTCTTCATGTACTTCTTTAATCCAACTGGTCTTTAATTTACTTGCATTCACGATATTGAAAATCTTCTTAGTGAGTCTGTTCTCATCCATCCTATATATGTGTCCATAGAACTGCAGACGTCTCTTCCTAAATTTATCTACAATGGTGTCTGTATTTTCATAAAGTTCCTTTGTTGGTCTCCTGACCCAAATTCCATTACGGAAAACAGCGCCATGGATTTTCCTAAGAATTTTTCGTTCCTGTTTCTCAATATCATGAATTCTTGTCATTCCTCTAATGACGGTTGTTTCTGCCGCGTACAAGGCTTCAGGCAAGACAACTGTGTTATAATGGCGCAATTTTGCATTGCGAGATACTGCTCTTTTGTTATAATGATTCCATGTCAGCTTGTACGCCTTCTGCAATTTTACTATTCTATCTGCATTAGAAATTGTGTTCAATCCTGTGGGTTGGATGGCTTCTCCTAAATATTTGAAGTGAGTGACCTGCGAGATTTTTCCATATTGCGTTCGCAAGGTGATGTTTCCTGTTGATTTGGTATCCATATACTGTGTTTTTTCATAGGACATATCAAGTCCCGTTTTACTGGAGATTTCATGTAGTTTCTCTAGCGCTAATATGGCTTCATCCTTGTTGTTTGTTAAGATGGCCAGATCATCTGCAAAGGCCAAGCATTTCACAGTGACTCTTTTCCCTTTCTCCTTTCCAATTTGGATACCTTTCACATGCTTTTCCCATTCTGTGATGATTTTGTCCAGTACGATGTTGAACAAGAGTGGTGATAAACCATCCCCTTGTCGAACTCCAGTATGTATTGCAAAAGAGTTAGAGATTTCTCCCATGAATTTCACCTTTGAGGTAGTTCCCAATAATGTTTCCTGGATGATGGCCCTCGTCTTCCTGTCAACTCCTAATTCTTCTAGTCTGTTAAACAAGGTTTGTCTGTCAACCGAATCGTAAGCCTTTTTGAAATCCACAAATGTGACTGTAGTGTTCCTGCATCGTCGGATGTGCAGTATGGTCTTGAGGTTCCAGATCTGCTCAATACAGGACCTTCCCTTCCTGAAACCTGCCTGATATTCTCCAATATGGTGGTCCACCTGTGGCTCGAGTCGATTCAGCAATGCTTTAGCGAGAATTTTATAAGCGACTGGAAGAAGCGAAATTCCTCTATAATTATTCGGATCAGTTTTGCTTCCCTTCTTATGGAGTGGGTGTATCAAAGCACTCTTCCATTCTTTTGGGATTTTCTCTGTTTTCCAGACATCTGATATTATTCTGTGAATTTTTGGTGTTATGTGTTCATGATCCAATTTCCAAACTTCTGCAATAAGTCCATCTTCACCAGGGGCTCTATTGTTTTTTAATGACTTGATATATATATATATATATATATATATATATATATAAATGAAAGTTTGTCTGTTTTTTCTGAATTTCCTCGGAAATTTGCGTTATTTGCGCGTTTCAGACTGTTTTATGACGGATGCGTGCAAAAATAATTTTTTTGTCTGTCTGACTGTTTGTCTGTTTGTCTGTGGACAACTTCGAGTCCTTATAACTTGAGAACGGCTGGGTGGATCAACGTAAAATTTGATACAGATATCCATTAGAAGCACCACACTAATCATTGATGTAACTCTTCACCGTACCTCTCATAAAAGGGGGCCTACCCCCTTAAAATTCATGCTGAAATAGGCGTAAAAGGACGAGACAAAGCTTATTTTCAATCCCTCGATGTGAGAAACAAATCTCGGGGGCCCTAAAGGGTCCCCGAAAACCACATTTTAAGGCCCTAAAACCAACAGTTTTTGAGATATTCCCAGAAAACTAATTTCATTTAAGAATCTAATGAAAGAATGCAATCTGGTAACCATGACAGCAAAATCTTAGAGGACCATCTATTTCTGTAAGACGCAATGAAATTCCATTTATTACATTACTGTGAAGTTTGCAAACGGCTATAAGGTTATCACAGAACCAAATTAAGCTGTAAAATTCATCAATACGTATAATGAGCTTAAGGGGGTCAAGGGGTACACTGGAATTTTGTCACGCGATTTTCACGTGCGGGTGTGGTACGGAAGGTCTTTCATATCCCTATCCCTATATTGTATTTATTATATTATTATCATCCTTATTATTATTATTATTATTATTATTATTATTATATTTTGAAATACAACGACGTGACAAAGCTCATTATTAGCCCCTCGGTGGCAGAAACAAAACTCGAGGGTTCCCGAAAACTACATTTTAAGGCTCTAAAACCAACAGTTTCTGAGATATTCCCAGAAAACTAATTTAATTTAATAAACTAATGAAGGAGCCTCCGTGGCTTAGGCGGCAGCACGCCGGCCTCTCACCGCTGAGTCCGTGGTTCAAATCCCGGTCACTCCATGTGAGATCTGTGCTGGACAAAACGGAGGCAGACAGGTTTTTCTCCGGGTACTCCGGTTTTCCCTGTCAAAATTTCATTCCAGCAACACTCTCCACTATCATTTCATTTCATCTGTCATTCATTTAATCATTGCCCCAGAGGAGTGCGTCAGGCCTCGGCAGCCGGCACAGTTCATATCCTCGCCGCTAGATGGGGGCTTCATTCATTCCATTCCTGACCCGGTCGGAGACTGGAAGCAGGCTGTGGATTTTCATTTTTTTCAAACTAATGAAGGAATGCAAGCCGGCAACCATGACATCAGGTTCTCAAGAGAAGACATCCAACTTTCCATCTATTTCTGTAAAAATCAATGCCACTCCACTTATTACATTTCTGTGAGAGTTTGCAAATGGCTATAAAGTTTTCACGGAACCAACTTAGACTGTCAAATTCATCAATGCGCATACGGGGGTCAAGGGGTACCTTAGAATTTTTTCACGTGATTTACACGTGTGATATGTCGTACAGAATTATATTTCCAAACAGCAACATTATTTTCAAAAATTACTCAGTTGAAATAGTATTTTTTGCGGCTATTAGGAATTTGTGCCATTGGTGGCAAAAAAAAACTGAATATCCATGCACCACATGCCTTTATAATTTGTTAAAGGTGTCTTCCTGTGGATGGGGACTTGACACAACGGTGAGGGTCAGTCTTTATGTGAGGTGTATTGCGTTTCGTCTACGAGGTTTTCAATTTTATTTTCACGTCAGGAAGTACACGTTAGGGGAATTTAGATTGAGCACATTCTAACTTTTTTTTTCGACAAACGGGTTCATCGTAAGGATGGTTTTGTTTGAAACCGTGTGGTTGATATATCCATATTCGGACTTCTGGGTAATATGTTGTAGGTTGGTTGGTTGGTTGGTTCCTCAGTTTAGAAGCTGCAACAACGCGTTCACGTTGCCTCGTGTGTGTAGAATCTGTCTGCTAGCCGGTGTTAATTGTGATGGCTGTATTAGTGTGTGTTATCTGTATTTCAGGCAAGGACTGCAGACGATCAATTTCCAGTAGTTCCTACTTTTGCTACCAAAAGTTACCGTCAACGACACCTAGCTGTGACTTGGCTACTAGATGCCACCGCAACCGACTAACTTTGAACTAATAGAGCGTTAATCAGATCTAACCTACTAATTTAGCTTCACACAATTGTAGTTAGTGGAAGGTTCTATTACATGCCACAAATCTATGACATGGGACCGCCGGCTTTACATCCCCTCCGAAGAAAGGCATACTTAGGGATTTTCGGCCTTTCTGTGTATCTTTATGTACGCCTATAACTCGTGTTCGAATGTTTGGAGCATCGTAAAATTAGGTATCCATGAGAGTCAATACACCAATTATTTATAAAACTCTTCACCGTACTTCTCATTGAAGGATTGGTATAGGAAGAAACTTTTCAAAATACATGCTAAAATAGGCGAAATATAAAAATTATCCTGGAAGGACGACCAAAGCATATGTTGCGCTTCTCAATGTGGGACACAAAATTCGGGAGTCTGTAATGAGTCTCCGAAAACCACATTTTGAGGCCCTTAAATTAACAGTGTGTGTGATATTCCCAGAATACTAACTTCGCTCTGATAACCATATGAAGGAATAACAAGCCCCTAACCATTGTAACAGTAGCTCAATTGATAACGTCTGGTTATTAATACCGAAGACCGTTCGAAGAGCGGGTACTTCTGCTAGTATATATATATATGGCCGTTTGGATGCAATAAAGTTATTATTATTATCACTCAAGATATTGTGCTCATCAACGCCCCAAGTGTGCAACATACCAACTTGAATGTCAATTTCCCCCAGGGGCTCACATCTAGTGGGGCGTGGGTTGGCGACCATGGGACCCCAGCTGAGTCCGGCATTGCTTCCACTTACTTGTGCCGGGCTCCTCTCCGTCTTCTTTCCTGTCGACCTCCCTTGGTCAGCTCTTGTTCTCTTCCGACCCCGACGGCATTAGGTTATCCGAGGCCTAGGCAGTCTTTCACTTTCCCGCCTTCTTTGGCCCTTCTCTCATCTTTCCTGATACCCTCCTTCTGTGAGGGGTCAGCCTTCTTTTTCTTTCCCTTTTACCTCCTGCCTTGTGCTCAAGGCCCTTAAGGAGGCCGGGTGTATGTAGCCCCACCCCTTCTGGTGCACCCTAGATAATGCTACACCCTCAGGGGCTCACGGCTGGTGAGTTCGGGAGTTGGCGACCCCGAGGGATTCCTGAGCTGGGTCCGTTTTCCCCTTTTGTCCCTTACCTTTGGGGCGGACCCTCTCCTCCTCCCCTCTCCTCTCCTCTTTTCATTATATTTCCTTTCTCTTTAAGATTCCCGCACTTTTTTGTTACTTGGTTCACCGTGTATCTAAATTCCCTTTTAGCGATTTTTTAAGGTATTTTTAATCTACGTTGCATTTTGTAAGTTTTTTCGATCTAAATTACATCTCGCGATTGTTTTAACTTCAATTGCATTTTGTAAAGATTGACAATCTAAATTGCTTTTTGGTAAGTCTTTCAATGCAGGTAGCCGGGCCATTTAGTGAGAATTTTGAATTTCAATTGCATTTTGTAAGTATTTTCAACTAAAACCGCTTTTCACACGAATTAGGTAGATTTCATTAGAAAGCTAACTATTGCAATGGGTCCCATGTTTCGACTTCCGGAAAATTTCGACATATCTTCGCGTTTCACATCCCCTAGACCCCAAAACCACCGTCAGTTCAAAAGTTTATATATAATTTATGTATGTATATCAGTTTCTTGTGGACACGATAACTGCCGTAATTTTGCACCAATCACTTTGAATGTTTTACATAATATGTATCCCTATAAAATCTCGGTCGAGTTCGTTAATGGGCAAAATCGGTCGAAGGGGGTGAAAATGGGGGGCTTTTTTCGAAAAATTGAAATTTCGCTATAACTCTCTTAATACGTGAAATATCGAATCCATTCAAAGTTCATAATATGTGTCGGATAAGTGCCAACAATTTATGTCAAATAAGTTTTTTGATAGCACCAACCATTGACCAAAGGGGTGGAAAAAAGTGGTTTTTCGGGAAACATTAATCATATCTCTCTTAATAGGCACAATATCAAAACCGTACAAAATGGACAATATTCCCCTAATAATTACCTAAAACTTTTGTCTGAAAGAATTTTTGATATGACCCACCATTACGCCAAGGGATGAGAAAAATGATTTCGGAATTATAAGAAAATGCCAAGAGCTATCAGAGGTTGCCATGGCAACACTACTAAATTGATGAGGGATGAGGCGTTGCCATGACAACGCACTTGCACGAGATCAGATTCAGTATTTCCATCTGACTAAGCCGGCCCCGTGGTGTTGGGGTAGCGCGCCTGCCTCTCACCCGGAGTCCCCGGGTTCGATCCCCGGCTCCGTCAGGGATTTTAAAACTGACGTGAGGGTTGGAACGGGGTGCACTCAGCCTCGTGAGGACAATTGAGTAGCTGCCTGACAGTGAGACAGCACCCCGATCACGAATACCAATATTAACGGCCGAGGGGACCCGACGCGCTGATCACGCGTCACCCCAATATCTGCAGGCCAAATGGCTGGGCAGCGATCGCTTGGTCGGCCTTAGCCCGTCATGGGCTGGATGGTGCCAGGGGTTGACTTTGACATCTGACTAAGTGGGAAGCGGCTTCGGTGACGTAACTGGTAGCATGCAGAATGTCTATGCCCAAGGTCGCGGTTTCAAAGCCGGCCGAAGTCGTCGGATTTTCTAAGAGCGCTAAAATCCCTCAGTATGCTTTCCTTTGGAGGGGAAGTTCCAACGTTCGTTACGAGTTGCTGGTTGGGGTGGCATCTAGTAGCCAAGTTCACAGCTAGGTGTCATTGACGGTAGTACCTGGTAGCAACATTAGGAACTACTGCTTGAAATTGACCGTCTGCAGTCCTTACCTGAATTACAGACTAATACATCCATTACAATTCACACCGTTTATCAGACAGATTCTACACTCACCCAAAGTACACGGGGTTAGATGACCACGTTGTCGCAGCCCCTAAACTGAGGAACCAACCAGAGGTAGATTTCATTAGAAAGCTAACTATTGCAATGGGTAGGCTACCATGTTTCGACTTCCGGAAAATTTCGACATATCTTCGCGTTTCACATCCCCCAGACCCCAAAACCACCGTCAGTTCAAAAGTATATATATATCAGTTTCTTGTGGACACGATAACTGCCGTAATTTTTCACCAATCACTTTTTACCGAATATGTATACCTATAAAATCTCGGTCGAGTTCGTTACTGGGCTAAATCGGTAGAAGGGGGTGAAAATGGTTTTTTTTTTCGAAAAAGTGAAATATTGCTATAACTCTCTTAATATATGAAATATCGAATCCGTTCAACGTTCATACTATGTGTCGGATAAAGCCCAAAAATTTATGTTTGAAGAGTTTTTTTATATCACCAACCATTGACCAAAGGGGTGGGAAAAAGTGGGTTTTTCGGGAAACATTAATCATATCTCTCTTAATAGGCACAATATCAAAACCGTACGAAATGGACAATATTCCCCTAATAATTACCTAAAACTTTTGTCTGAAAGAATTTTTGATATGACCCACCATTATGCCAAGGGATGAGAAAAATGATTTCGGAATTATAAGAAAATGCCAAGAGCTATCAGAGGTTGCCATGGCAACACTACTAAATTGATGAGGGATGAGCCATCAGACGTTGCCATGACAACGCACTTGCACGAGATCAGATTCAGTATTTTCATTTAAGTGGGAAGCGGCTTCGGTGACGTAACTGGTAGCATGCAGAATGTCTATGCCCAAGGTCGCGGTTTCAAAGCCGGCCAAAGTCGTCGGATTTTCTAAGAGAGCTAAAATCCCTCAGTATGCTTTCCTTTGGAGGGGAAGTTCCAACGTTCGTTGCGAGTTGCTGGTTAGGGTGGCAACTAGTAGCCAAGTTCACAGCTAGGTGTCGTTGACGGTAGTACCTGGTAGCAACATTAGGAACTACTGCTTGAAATTGACCGTCTGCAGTCCTTACCTGAATTAAGACTACTACAGCCATTACAATTCACACCGTTTATCAGACAGATTCTACACTCACCCAAAGTACACGGTGTTAGATGACCGCGTTGTCGCAGCCCCTAAACTGAGGAACCAACCAGAGGTAGATTTCATTAGAAAGTTAACTATTGACGTCCGAAACGGGGGAGGAGCTTACGGTCAGCTGTTTGCAATATGGCGGCGAAATAGTGACGTGAAGTAATTGGGAGTGCGTTTGTTATGGCTTCTAATTTATGATGGCAAAATACTACATATTTTCTTTCATTGATTGAAATATTTGTATAATCAATTTAAATGCAGTGCCTAATTACTACCAGTAAAAAAATATTACCCACAGGTAGATAGTTATTTTACTGTCTGCTGTTACATATATGAAGCCTGTACTTGGGAGCCTAGCGGTATCGATGTTTTATTAATTTCACAATATTTATATCTCACATAACACAAAGGACGACTCCCTGATAATAAACTGAATCCAGCAACCCTGAATTTGCATGAATGTTTTGGGTTCAAAGAAGCGTTACTTGGGATGCTCAAATCATACTTCAATATTGCAAATATTGACCTACATACTTGCTGTTCAAAGGCAAGAATATTAATTTATTAATCTCTTGCCACAGGCAAGTTAAAATGGAGGCATCCTCTTTATCAATATATTTAATTAAATATTTAAAATACAGATATTTAACAAAGCTGGAGTCTCCATTTGAACTTGTCATAAGCAAGCGGAACAGATCAAAAACTACACTTTAAGCCAAACCAAATTCACTCCTCAGCTCGACATAAACCATAATATCAATTAAAACCTATACAAAACATACTCTCCTTACTGTTGTACAACTTTCAAACCAACTATTCGCACTCAAAACTGAAAAACCCTGAAATGGGAACTCATTAAAGTTAGAATAGCCTAGGCCGATCCACTCTCCTGCTACATTACCGCATATGTATACTTGACATCACTATAACTTTAAAATTACGACTAAGTGACCTATCTGCCTGAGTAGTATAGGTGTTACCGGCCTGCCTGGGATGATGAGTCACCAAACCGGTACTTAAAACTAAGATTTTTCATTTTAATTAACTACATTCAACAGTAGGGATATCATAGCCAAAAAAACAATTCAAGCCAAATCATAATTCAATGACCTACATACTTGCTGTTCAAGGGCAAGAATATAAATTCTCTGGCAAATTAAGGCTATGAACAGCATTTTTCTTAAGTTTTCTAACCATTCGGCTATTGTCAATCGGAAGAACCCCTAAAATAAGTTTACGAAGAGCGGATTACATTCTATGTACCGGTACGGCACAGAAGTAATAGGCTACAAGTTTATCAGTATTTTTGATGTAGCTAAATCCATGTGAATACAAATTAGAGACAATAACTATCAATAATCAACATTACCGGTGGAAGGAAGTCGTCTTCACAAAAATGCAGACTGCACACTGTCATGTAACATGTAACACGTTTTCCAATTGACAGCGCCGAAGCCCATCTTTCTCTCTGAACTTTTTGTACAGGAAAGTAGTGAAGATATTTCGTACCCGTTTTATACGATTTGCAACCGTATACAGAGCAGTACCTCCTCGAATTGATAAATTTCTTTCTGTTTCCATCACGACGACAATGCTTCACCATCTAAATAAACCTCACCAGTCACAATGTTACAACTTCAACATTCTACCGCGTGGCTGCGCCATCCAACTTTTCTGACGTCAATTGCAATGGGTACCATGTTTCGACTTCCGGAAAATTTCGACATATCTTCGCGTTTCACATCCCCCAGACCCCAAAACCACCGTCAGTTCAAAAGTGTATATATAATTTATGTATGTATATGTATATATATATGCATGTCAGTTTCTTGTGGACACGATAACTGCCGTAATTTTGCACCAATCACTTTGAATATTTTACCGAATATGTATACCTATAAAATCTCGGTCGAGTTCGTTAATGGGCTAAATCGGTCGAAGGGGGTGAAAATGGGGGGCTTTTTTCGAAAAAGTGAAATATTGCTATAACTCTCTTAATATGTGAAATATCGAATCCGTTCAACGTTCATACTATGTGTCGGATAAAGCCCAAAAATTTATGTTTGAAGAGTTTTTTTTATAGCACCAACCATTGACCAAAGGGGTGGAAAAAAGTGGGTTTTTCGGGAAACATTAATCATATCTTTCTTAATAGGCACAATCTCAAAACCGTACAAAATGGACAATATTCCCCTAATAATTACCTAAAATTTTGTCTTAAAGAATTTTTGATATGACCCACCATTATGCCAAGGGATGAGAAAAATGATTTCGGAATTATAAGAAAATGCCAAGAGCTATCAGTGCTTGCCATGGCAACTCTACTAAATTGATGAGGGATGAGCCATCAGACGTTGCCAAGATAACGCACTTGCACGAGATCATATTCAGAATTCCATCTGACTAAGTGTGAAGCGGCTTCGGTGACGTAACTGGTAGCAAGCATGCTGAATGTCTATGCCCAAGGTCGCGAGTTCAAAGCCGGCCGAAGTCGTCGGATTTTCTAAGAGCGCTAAAAATCCCTCAGTATGCTTTCCTTTGGAGGGGAAATTCCAACGTTCGTTGCGAGTTGCTGGCTGCGGTGGCATCTAGTAGCCAAGTTCACAGGTAGGTGTCGTTGACGGTAGTACCTGGTAGCAACATTAGGAACTACTGCTTGAAAATGACCGTCTGCAGTCCTTACCTGAATTACAGACTAATACAGCCATCCCTAAGTACACGGGGTTACATGACCGCGTTGTCGCAGCCCCTAAACTGAGGAACCAACCAAAATCTCTGGGGAGATATAATTTTGCGTGAAGAAGTTTCAGACCGTTACATAGTTACACATCAGTGTCGAAACCTTGCATAAGGACAGTGTGACCACAAGTATAAAAATGGACCCCAAATGACAAGAAGGTTACCGTTCCCATAAGACAATAAAATGTTTAAAATAAGCATAAAATGACGAAAAACAAAGTTAATTAAGCTCCAATTATAAAATACCTTCTCGCAGTAAATGAGGTCTGATCCTTCTACGAAAACCTGCATATTCTGCCTATTTTCGCCTATCCCCAAGTTTGTCCGGAGAAATCTACCTCCGCCTTCCGGCGTGTCGAGAGGACTTTTTTTGAATCTAAATTGCATTTTGTTTGGTGGGCATTTTGCACATATTTTGATTCTTAATTGCATTTTGTGGGTATTTTGAATCTAAATTACATTTTGTCAAGTATTTTCAATCTAAATTGCATTTTGTAAGTATTGTCAATCCACATGAGTCATTTGAATCTACCGTACATTTTGTAAGCATTTTCAACTTCAATTGCATTTTGTAAGTATTTTGAATTTCAATTGCAATTGTGAATAATTTGGATTGGAACTGGGATATTTCAATCTGAATTGCATTGTGTATTTTCAATTTCAATTGCATTTTGTAAGTATTTTGAACCTCAATTGCATTTTGTACGTAATTTCGATCTCATTTGCATATTGTAAGTATTTTGAATTTCAATTGCATTTTGTAGGTATTTCGACGCTACATTGCATTTTGTACGTATTTTGAACCTAGCCTTCATTTTGTGGGTATTTTTCAATCTATTCCTTTTGTGAATCTTTTCGTTCTAAATTCCCTTTTGTAAGAACATTTTGTGAGTTGTTTCAATCTGAGTTCCTTTTTGTAAGTATTTTCCGTCTCACTTAATTTTCGTTCTGGTTTCCGTTTCATTATCATTTTCGCTATCACCCAGATCATTAGGGGCCGATAACCTAGATGTTAGGCCCCTTAAAATAACAATTATCATCATCATCATCATCATGAATGTAAATTACAGAAACAAGCTTACCATACTTTCACACCATAGACAGTGTTTTTCAAATGTATCTCACTTTCAAATGCACAAATATTGGTGGTTACCATGGTAATAAACCAATGAATAACCTGGAAGTGTTGATTTGTATTACTCGTAGAGACTTGGTATAGTAACCACAACAGACGTTAAAATATATGTACAATAATTGTCCACCAGGATAGAATACATTTCAGCGCTTCTTGTAACCTTGCAGACTATCAAAATGACTCACCCCTTCTCACGTTCTCTTCAGAAACTAATAAGCATTCTGACCATCTATAGGAGTAGTCAATGATTCTGATTCGTCGTTTAATTTGGTGTTGCTAAAACAGCCTTTACATCCCGGAGTTTCCTTCACAGTGAAGGGTGGAAATGCAGCTTGCTAATGCTGGCTTTATTTTATTCAAGGTCTTGAAGCGGATAGTGAATGTCTTCCTAATTGGGGACGTGGGTTAGCTACCATGGGACCCCAGCTGAGTCTAGCATTGCTTGAACTTACTTGTGCCGGGCTCCTCACTGTTACCTTTACTTTCGGCCTCCCTTGGCCAACTCTTGTTCTCGTCCGATCCCGACGGTATTAGGGTATCCGAGGCCTAGGGAGTCTTTCACCTTTCCGCGTTAATTGACCCTTCTCTCATATTTCCTGATCCCTCATTCTTTGAGGGGTCAGACCTCTTGTTATTTATTTTCCTGATATCTGCTGACTTCTGCACAAGGCCCTCAAGGAGGCAGGGTGTATATAGCCCCACCACTTCTGGTGCACCCTGGCTAGTGATATCCATTCAAGGGCTCACGGCTTGTGAGTTTGGGAGTTGGCCACTCCGACGGATTCCTGAGCTGGATGAGGTTTCCCCCCTTTTCTATTGCCTCTGGGGTGGACCCTCCCCTCTTTCCCTTTCCTATCAGCCTTTCATGGCTCTCGTTCCTTCCAAGTCCCTCAATCTTCATTCATCGCGGGCTGAGTTCGTTTCCTTTCCTCCTGTCCCTTATATGCCTTATTCTTTATTTGTTTACCGTTTCTTTTTCTAGTATGTAAGTCTGTAGTTAGTATTAGTTATAGTTTTCATTCTCATCTCATCTTTCACTATCACCCAAACTATTATGGGCCATCATCAATATTCCTAATTGCCTTTCTGAGGAACATGCTTGCTACGTTATAATCCACGCGGAAACAATCTCCCAGTCTCTTGTAACATGAATATTAAAATAACTATCCATAGCAGAAAAATTAATTAAACTTCCATTATTCTTAAATTTTCAAAAAGAATTATTATAACTAGGGCTCGGATCGATATGCTCGATAAAATCTCAAGATATGCTCGAAAACCATGGATTTTATGCTCGATAGATATGCTCGAAAAACCCATTATAAACCCATTATATGCTCGATAGATATGCACGAAACCCCCATTATATGCGGTTAAATATGCAGAATATGCTCGAAAAACACCGTTAAAAACTATAGAAAGGAAAGTGAAACGAAAAAACCAATAACATACTTTTAAATACGAGCTATATTTTCTAATTGTATGTATGATACACTGCAATATACTCGCATTCAAGTTTTACAAGTATATATAAGAGACGTGCTCTTATAAAAGATACAGTTCAAAAGTTCATTTACAAAATGTTCAGAATTAGGCCAGTCAATGAAGTAGATTTGCATTGGCCTGTACAACAAGAAATTTTCTATGTTTTCAGTTTTGAATGATTTTTTTAATCAGTCAATAAAAGTTTCAATGACGAGAACGACCTCACTAAAGGTTAAAAGCCTGCAGTTCTATTATTCGCACCAGATAGGCTTTTCAATAATTATTTCTGTTTTCGAACCTTAAGGATGGTCAGGGCCCGAATTCGGGGGAGAATTCGAAGGAAAACAAACTATTTAGACGAAAACCACAAGAATATGCATTTATATGTTTCTGTTCTGAAAACCGCGGTTTTATGCATTTATATGCTCGATAAATTTCAATTCTGTTGGTCCCAGAGAGGTGAAAATACCACCGAAAGGCTTCTTTCAATGTGTACTATTCAGGGAAAAAATATGCAAATAT
The DNA here is from genome assembly GCA_946902985.2 of Meconema thalassinum. NCBI lineage: Eukaryota > Metazoa > Arthropoda > Insecta > Orthoptera > Tettigoniidae > Meconema > Meconema thalassinum. Next base: position 506,946,101 of record OX336392.1, on the reverse strand, counting down.
GCTCGAATCCGAGCCCTAATTATAACCTTCCAATTAAATTAGAAGTCTCATTGCGAACACTCATATTGGGGACGTTATTAACTAATAATGGGCTCATTCCAGCGCGTTACTTCGTGACAAACCGCTTAGGTCTTGAGGTGGCTAGGGGTATAGTAAAGAGTTGGTGTAGACGGCCCTTAGTTAAATTCGTTATCAATATAAAATAAATAAATTAATCGCTCGCGGGTGTACCTCACAATTTCACCATCTGTGATCACTTATGATCGTAAACCGTTCGGTGTTACCCGAAACGCACCTTGCGTGAGGGACTACACTCACCTTGCCCCTTAAGTTTCAATTACAGATCCCCCAGGGGCTCACATCTAGTGGGACGTGGGTTGGCGACCACGGGGCCCCAGCTGAGTCCGGCATTGCTTCCACTTACTTGTACCGGGCTCCTCTCTGTCTTCTTTCCTGTCGACCTCACCTGGTCAACTCTTGTTCTCTTCCGACCCCGACAGTATTGGGTAACCGAGGCCTAGGGAGTCTCTTCCTTTTCCGTCTTAATTGGCCCTTGTCTCATCTTTTCTGATTCCCTCCTTCTGCGATGGGGTCAGCCTTCTTTTTCTTTTCATGTTATCTCCTGCCTTCTGCTCAAGGCCCTCAAGGAGGAAGGGTGTATGTAGCCCCACCACTTATGGTGCACCCTAGATAGTGCTACACCCTCAGGGGCTCACGGCTGGTGAGTTCGGGAATTGGTGACCCCGAGGGATTCCTGAGCTGGGTCCGGTTTTCCCCCTTCATCCCTTACCTCTGGGGTGGACCCTCTCCTCTTTAACTTTCCTATCTGCCTTTCATGGCTCTCCCTCTTTCGAAGTCGCTCAATCCGCATTCTTTGAGGGTTGAGGGCATTTCTTTTCCTCCTGTCCTTTATTTGCCTTCTTCTCCTTTTGTTTCCCATTTCTTCTTCTAGTATGTAGGTTAGTAGTTAGTTTTAGTTATACAGTAGTTTATATTTCATTATCATCTTCAGCATCACCCAAACCATTCTGGGCCGATAACCTAGATGTTAGGCCCCTTAAAACGACAATTATCATCATCATCATCCTATTACAGAAGGTAGGGGGATACCATAAAAAGAAAGTACAAGAGCAAATTAAGGGGAAGAATGAGACACCCTATGTCTCAGATCTCCCACTACCGTCTGGTGTTTTATGGAAACAGGGGATTACTACACAGAAAATATGAAAGATAAGTCACGCACAAGTCACGAACCTTCGTCCCTCTGATTGGGAGCCCTGGGGAGCAGGATACAAGGAGGTTTTCTCAAGAAATGAGATATCCGAGCCGCCTCACAGATAATTCCACGGCTGGGAGGAGCCTAATGAGATCTCATCATGAGAGCGTGCTTCCCTTGTTGCCATCTCAAGTACGGCTTCTTTAGAAGACCACTCGCGGCAATTTGAAAATTAAGTGCTTTCTACTGCATGGCCGATCTCAGCCTCTGTACCGACTAGCTAAACCCCTCCAGGGTAATGGGATATACGATGGCAAACCGGAGGGATTGAGCTGGATCCTGTTTATCCCCTTTTATCATTGCCTTATGGGTGGGCCCTCTTCTCCCCCCCCCCTTTTTTCCTGTCTGCCTTTCATGGCTCTGCTTCTTTTCAATACCCCAGGGGCTCACATCTAGTGGGACGTGGGTTGGCGAACATGGGACCCCAGCTGAGTCCGGCATTGCTTCCACTTACTTGTGCCGGGCTCCTCTCTGTCTTCTTTCCTGTCGACCTCACTTGGTCAACTCTTGTTCTCTTCCGACCCCGACGGTATTAGGGTATCCGAGGCCTAGGGAGTCTCTTCCTTTCCCGCCTTAATTGGCCCTTGTCTCATCTTTTCTGATTCCCTCCTTCTGCGAGGGGTCAGCCTTCTTTTTCTTTTCATGTTATCTCCTGCCTTCTGCTTAAGGCCCTCAAGGAGGCCGGGTGTATGTAGCCCCACCACTTTTGGTGCACCCTAGATAATGCTACACCCTCAGGGGCTCACGGCTGGTGAGTTCGGGAGTTGGCGACCCCGAGGGATTCCTGAGCTGGGTCCGTTTTCCCCTTTTGTCCCTTACCTTTGGGGGCGGACCCTCTCCTCTTTCACTTTCCTATCTGCTTTTCATGGCTCTCCTTCCTTCCAAGTCCCTCAATCCGCCTTCTTCGAGGGTTGAGGGCATTTCTTTTCCTCCTGTCCTTTATTTGCCTTATTCTCCTTTAGTTTTCATTTTCTTCTTCTAGTATGTAGGTTAGTAGTTAGTTTTAGTTTTAAGTTCGCTTTTCATTTTCATCTTCACGATCACCCAAGCCATCAGGGGCCGATAACCTAGATGTTAGGCCCCTTAAAACAACAATTATCATCATCATCATCATCATCACTTACATGTGTCGGGCTCCTCCCCGTCTTCTTTCCTGTCGACCTCTCGTGGTCAGCTCTTTTTCTCTTCCGACTCCGATGGTATTAGGACGGTCGAGAGCGCTAAAGCGCTACCTCGTGCCTCGCTGGCATCGGGAGAGCGTGGGTTCGAATTGCACCTCGGCCGTCCTGAAAATGGTTTTCATGGTTTCTAATTTTTACCACCAGGCAAATGCCGGGACGGTTCCTTTCAATAGGTCCACGGCCGATTTCCTTCCAATATCCCTTCCCTGACCCGTCCTGAAAAGAAAAGTTCATGGCCATTGGCTGCATTAATAAAATTATTTATTAGGGTATCTGAAGCCTAGGGAGTCTCTTCCTTTTCCACATTAATTGGCCCTTCTCTCATATTTCCTGATACCCTCCTTCTGCGAAGGGTCGCCTTCTTTTTCTTTTCATGTTATCTCCTGCCTTCTGCTCAAGGCCCTCAAGGAGGCAGGGTGTATGTAGCCCCACCACTTCTGGTGTGCCCTGGATATTGCTACACCCTCAGGGGCTCACGGCTGGTGAGTTTGGGAGTTGGCGTTTCCGAGGGATTCCTGGGCTGTTTTTTTTCTTTTTACCTTTTTCCACTGGCTTTGGGGCGGGCCCTCTCCTCTTTCCCCTTTCCTATCTGCCTTTCATTGCTCTCCTTCCTTCCAAGTCCCTCAATCCTCATCCTTCGGGGGTTGAGGGCATATCTTTTCTTCCTGTCCTTTATTTTCCTTATCCTTTATCTGTTTACCATTTCTTCTTCTATTATGTAAGTCTGTAGTTAGTATTAGTTATAGTTTTCATTCTCATCTGATTTTTCACTATCACCCAAACCATTAGGGGCCGATAACCTAGATGTTAGGCCACTTAAAACAACAATTATCATCACCATTCTTCTAGTGTGTAAGTCTGTTGTTAGTTTTAATTGGAAGTTTGTAGTTAGATTTACTTACAGTTGAATGTGTGATTGTTGAAAGGGACCTAAATCACTTAAGGACAGTTCTGAGAAAAACAATAAAAAGTTTTCTATCCTCTGAATTTTGCACCGAAGAAGTAGAGACTCTTTGAGGATATAGTTAACTGGGAATGGAATGTAGGGCATACTGCTCCATAGCCATTGCAATGATTTTCAAGGAGAAAATCTGTTTTGTGACTTGGGTACCTTTTAACAATCAAGTCACAATTGCTTACTTCTGTGCCAAAATAAATCACGGGTTTTATTGTATTGCCGAAAAAAAATTGTAACTTTCACAAACAAACAACTGTACTGTACGACACTAAAGAACAAAATTAAAACGGACGTGAGTCAATGACTGAGATCCCATATTACCATCAAATCTGAAAACATATGGTGTGGTACACTATGATAGAAGGCCGACATTAAGACCGTTTGGACACTCTAATGTGTATCTGCCCTCAACCAATTCGAATCTGCCATTACCTCAAAACGACCAATTTGGTGACTCAGGACCCTTTTAACAATCACCCATTGAGTTTCATTACACGATCACCCAAACCACAAAATCACAATATTCTTTACGTAACACTTTCTTGTGTTCGTTTCCTGCACATTCCATACATCGGAGTACCATTCGATTTGTATATGCGGTCGATTTGTTGGTATATTTGTTATGGCTGCGAAAGTGATTTACTTACACTAGTACAGTACAGCTGGAATGGTTTTGTTCCAAAAAATGTGCTATGGTTGGCTTTTTGTAAATCGTTAGAAAAGAACAAAATAAGCTTAACTCTGAATTTAAGAATAATTTGCACGGTCATTTTGTCGGAAAACTCAAAAAAAAACATTGAAAAGCGTTTTTCTCTGAATCGACGTATTTTAAAGAAAAGTTTTTTAAACAAAAAATGTAGAGGACATTGACACCTACAATTCGTCTCGTTGAGGTAATGTCATACGTTTTGAAATCCAGAAGCTAGGCGGCGCCAAAGTTTCCAAATAAGTGTTTTCTCACTTTTTGTCCTAGAAAAAATATTTTTTTCACAAAAGAGTGAATCAGAAATTTGTTCCTCTCAAAATTGTCTGCAACATTTATTTAAACGTTTGTTTCCTCCGACTTACCGTTCCAAAGTTATAGCGCAGCAAACGCAACGCTGCGTAGTCAAGGCTACTATTGTTACTGCGGAGAGAGCGGTGGGCATAATTTAGACAGGGACCGGTGTCGGACAGCTGCCTAAGGCTCGGTCAAACAGGAAGCGGTCTGTGTTTGTTAATTAGCTCTAACAATCATACCTATTTCAATCGCAACCTATCAATCATAACTGTACACACATTAACCTTTGTGCCATCTGAATAGTACAATTTTCACAATTCGGCAGACTTTAACTTTGGAACGGTAAGGCGGAGGAAAAAATGTTTCAATAAATGTTGTAGACAATTTTGAGAGGAACAAATTTCTGATTCGCTCTTTTGTGAACAAAACATTTTTTCTATGACAAAAAGTGAAAAAACATTTTTTTGGAAACTTTGGCGCCACCTAGCCTCTGCATTTCAAAACGTATGACATGACCTCAATGAGACGAATTGTAGGTGACAATGTCCTCTACATTTTTTGTTTAAAAAACATTTTTTTTAAATAAGTCGATTCAGAGAAAAACGCTTTTCAACGTTTTTTTTGATTTTTCCGACAATATGATCCTGCAAATTATTCTAAAATTCAGAGTTAAGCTTTTTTTTGTATTTTTCTAATGATTTACAAAAAGCCAACCATAGCACAGATTTTGGAACAAAATGTTGTTTTTTTTTCTATGCAGCTGTCCTGTACTACACGCTGTCAACAAAGCGCATTGGACTAGAGTACTAGACTAGCGCTTGATGAATCGGCTGCACACTTCAGCGCGCTCAGCCAGCCAAGCTCCTCCCACCATTTCTGAAACTACCTTCCAACAAAGCGCTCGGAGCACCGGCTTAGAGCGCGGTCTGGATGACCCTGACCTAAATGTTAGGCCCCTTAAAACATCACCACCAACACACCCATCTCCCTCTCAAATTACATTTCTTTGTGGACACACTACAGCTAATAATGTAACCAATTAATTACAATTTCGACGTTTGTAAAAATGTATGGGTCTGCACTGAACAATAATCAGTTCTGTTCTTTTCTTTTCAGGTGAGTACGAGCGTTTGGAGTCTCAGGACATTGCACGCGCCAAGGTAGGCAATCTCATACAAGCCGAGTTATTATCCGTTAAATAAGTTGTCCAATTTCCTCAACATACTGCCTCGCCGTGATATAATCCTGGATCTGCGCACCGGCCCCAAGTCGGACACGGACTCCTCCGTCCATCGGAGGCTGTTCCGGTTCGTGGTGAGCCGGTATCCAGGATCAGGGCTTCTATTCACGGATGGCTCGAGGGTAAACGAAAAAGTAGGCTGTGCATTTGTGGTTGAGAATCGTCGGTTTCTCTTTTCACTTCCCGAGGCTTGTGGCGTGTACACAGCGGAGCTCTATGCCATCTTAGAGGCTCTGCGGTACACGTTATCAGACGATCACCAGCACTTTCTTGTGTGTACTGACTCTCTGAGTGCGCTGCAAGCGATCGATGTGTGTTTCCCGAAGCACCCGTTGGTCCAGCGTGTGCACGACCTGCTCGTCAGTGCGTGTTACGCTGGAACCGTGGTGACCTTTGTGTGGCTTCCTAGCCACATGGGTATTGCGGGAAACGAGCTTGCTGATCAGGTGGCGAGAGAGGCAGTCGCACTGCCCTCGCTACCGTAAGCTAGTGATGTGCGCTCTCAGTTGTGGCATTCGATCCTGTCGCATTGGGAGGAAGCGTGGCGTGCCACGCCTCCACCCAACAAACTGAGAGGCATCAAGGAGACATCGAAGGTGTGGAAATCTTCCTTCCGATCTCTCCGGAAGGAAGCTGTGGTACTCTGTCGACTCCGGATCGGCCATGGGATTGCTACGCACTCCCACTTGCTAAAGAGAGAAGATCCCCCTTTGTGCCCATCTAACTGTGGCACACATTCTCTTGGAGTGTGTGGATCTGGCCGATCTGCGAGGGACTCTTAAACTGCCTAATACCCTCTCCCTTATTCTCCGTGATGACGGGCCGTCAGTAGATCTCGTCATCCGGTTCATGAGGGAGAGTGGTTACTTTTTTAAGTTTTAATGTGTAGTTACGACTTTTAATTCAGATTAAGTCTGTTTTATGTTTTTTATTCTGTTCATCTATTTTATTGTTCACTATGCCTTATTTGTTCTATTCTTTTTTACCATCCGCCTTTTATTCTTTTTATTCAAATAAGGCATATTTTTGGGGCTTACTGTCTGTTTTATAAACACCATTTTTGTTTCATCCATGGCAGTGAGCTGTTTTCATCTACATCCTTTCATTTCACGCCATTTCATTTCATTTCATTAGGGGCCGATAACCTCGATGTTAGGCCCCTTCTAACAACAATTATCATCATCATCATCAACATACTGCAAGAGTCGAACAAATAGTGGGACGTAAGTCGGTGAGCACGGCGTATCTTCTATTTACTCATCTCATTATCTTTCCAGCCGATCACCCTTGGTCAACTCTTGTTCACTTCCCACCCCGATGTTATTAGGGTATCCGAGGCCTAGGGAGACTCTTCCTTTCCCGCCTTAATTGGCCCTTGTCTTATCTTTAAGGCCCCCAGAGGCTTACATCTAGTGGGACGTGGGATGGCGACCACAGGGCCTGAGCTGAGTCCGGCATTGCTTCCACTTACTTGTACCGAGCTCTTCTCCGTCTTATTTCTTGTCGACCTCACTTGGTCAACTCTTGTTCTCTTCCGACTCCGTCGGTATTAGGGCCTAGGGAGTCTCTTCCTTTCCCACCTTAATCGGCACTTGTCTCTTCTTTTCTGACACCTTCCTTCTTTTTATTTTCGTGTTATCTCCTGCCTTCTGCTCAGGAGGCAGGGTGTGTGTTGCCCCACCACGTCTGGTGCACCCTGGATATTGCTACACCCTCAGGGGCTCACGGCTGGTGAGCTCAGGAGTTGGCGACCCCGAGGGATTCCTGAGCTTGGTCCGGTTTTGTCCCTTTTTTCCATGACGTCTGGGGCGGACCCTGTCTTCTTTCACTTTCCTATCTGCCTTTCATGGCTCTCCTTCCTTCCAAGTTCCGCAATCGGCATTCTTCAAAGGTTGAGGGCTTTCTTTTTTTTTACTCCTGTCCTTTATTTGCCTTATTCTCCTTTTGTTTACAATTTCTTTTTCTAGAATATAAGTTAGTAGTTAAAGTTATAGTTTACTTTTCATTATCTTCACGGTCACCCAAACCATTAGGGGCCGATAACCTAGATGTTAGGCCCCTTAAAACAACAATTATCATCATCATCATCATCATCTTCTTCTTCTTCTTCTTCTTCTATTTACTCATCTCATTATCTTTCCAGCCGATCTCGCTTGGTCAACTCTTGTTCACTTCCGACCCCGATGTTATTAGGGTATCTGAGGCCTAGGGAGTCTTTCACTTTCCCGCCTTCGTTGGCCCTTGTCTTAACTTTAAGGACCGGATTTTTTTGAAAATGCATGTGCGCATTTGCAAATGCTTATTTTGTGGGTTTATTGGTTTTATTGCATATTCTGAGGATAACAGCATATTTTAGCATATACTTTTGAATTTAGGTATATTTTATGTTCGACGATGTCGAAATGTAAATATTATATGTCGGAAAACTGTATCATAATGATGGTCATTAAAGTACTAGTTTTCATTATGATACAGTTTCTCACGATGTATGATGTGTGATCAATTAGGTACTTGATAGCTTCGCACTTGAACACAGAATCCAACATGTCGGACATGAATTACATGATTTGAAAGTTGACAATGTAAAAGATATCCGATCAACCATTGTAGTTATAATGGCAAACACAAAGACAAAATCAGCATGAACCTTTGGTTTAAGGTAATAAGAAAATACTATGACATATTGTGACAGATCTTAGATCTCCACAGACACTCCTCATCATTTATTATGTTATTCTAACTACGATATTTCATCTTTATATGAAGTAATTCACTTTTTCATTTATGGTTGTTTGCGTCATGGTTTCATATATTATGTTAGTTATAAGTAAAAGGGACATGTACGTTAAAATTATGTAATTTTGTCGGAAAGTGCAAATTTAGGGATTTTCAATAAGCAGCCAGGCTATGGACTGATGGGCTTAAGTTCATGATGAAGAAAGCATCACTACGGTGTATAACGTCATTGATATGACGGCATTCCTTTCACTCGGAGTGGTTATATGACAAAAAGGATTATTGGAAGACTGGATCCGCTGTTACTTAGCATCTCTCGATGTACTTCAACTATGGCATTAAGTAGCGATACGGACCATGTCGAACTAGTGCGTTATAGATTGGAAATTGTGTATGATATAGATGGCTGTGTACGAACCTTTTAGTCTATGGAATTACGCATACTTTTGGTTATGTTATCCGTGTCCTTGGTTGGTGTTGGTATTCTATGGAGCGCAATGATATACGATATGTGATAACAGAGGCGAGTTGATTGAAAGTGAATTATTGTAATAGTATACGGAAGATATACTGCAAGATTACATATTACTTGGCATTAAATCATACCAAATAAAAAGGAAATCACTCACTACGGCAATGAAGGTAAAAGCACATACAATTGCACTCATGTCATAGCCCTGGTTAGCTCAACAGAATGTGTGATGTAATGCACTTTCTGACTAGTGTTCTCATATTTTATTTGTCGAATATAAATTTGTTTTCTTCCATCATTCCATTACTGTTATACTTTCATTTATCAACAAATTCACGTCATGCAGTATGTTCCCAAAATTAATATGATATCGATTAATGCAGAATTGCCCCAACCCCAGCAAATTAGGAATCTCGTGTTCTACTTCTTCTATTGATAAATATCACCAATATATATATATATATATATATATGAGCAAGTCACATAGTGTCACCCAACAGTAGGGCTCGAAAACCGATATCATATTTCATAGTGCAAGCAGGAATATGCACACAATAGACAATACAGTTAGGGCTTATTATTTCAAGAGTGTATATATTTGTGCCAGTGATTCTGGAGGGGCTGTCAGATATTGAACTACGTTCACGCACTGTTATCAGGTATTGTAAAATGGCGAGTGAAAATATAAATAGATTAGACATTGAGGAGAGTGATATTTTGCACGATAGGGCAGACGCAGTGTGTATTAAGGGGTCGATGAAGGAATCGGAAGGTGGTGAAAGTAGACTGGAGGACTCTACCACGAATGAACAGGCCATTAGTCACAATGCAGCGGGGGGATTAGTTCAGACTGGTTCCAACTACTTACGTCAAAGGTTGAACAGGGTGATAGTCATGTGAATGCTAGGATGGAAGAGATGAATGCTAAAATAAAGCAGGGAAACAAGAATGTTAATGATAAGCTAGAAGAGATGAGCAAAGTGGTTACTAAGGTTAGTGATAAAGTTGAAATGCTGGCAGATCAACTGGTGAAAGTGGAAGACAAATTAGATAAGGAGTGTAGTAAAATTAGGTTAGACATGGAAATAAATAAGAGAGTACTACAGGATCAGGTAGATGAGGTAGCGAAAGTTAGTCAGGCTAATAGTGAAAATGTTGAGGTACTAGTCTCTAAAGTAGATGGTAATGAAGAAGTAACCACAAAAAGAATAGATCACATTGAAAGGACAATAGGGGGGAGTAATAGAGAAATTTTAATAGGTTAGGCCAAGTCGAAGGGAAGCTTGGTGAAGTGTCAGAATTAAAGAGTAAACATGAAGTCTTGTCAAAAAGAAGTTGAAGAGAAAGAAGGAAAATTTAAGGAAGAACTTAGGAGAATAGCGAAGAGAACGGAAAGTATGCTAGAAGAAACAATTTTCAATAGCCAGAGAGCATTACGTAAAGAATTGTGAGAAAATCATAGTTGTTTAAATGTGGCAAGTTTGTTTAATAAGGAGGTTGACTTACCCAAGTTTTCCGGAAACCAATGTAATCCCATGGAATTTTTAAAATTAGTAGAAAAGAAGTTTGAACGTCAAATTAGTGAAGACTGTATTGAATGGGAAATTGTGTTAGAAATGCTATCTATTGCTTTTGTGGGTGAAGCGAAGTCATGGTTTCAGGTATATCGGACAAATATGACTAGCTTAGAAAGTTGTAGAGAGAAGTTCAGTAGTAAGTTCTGGAATGAGAATATTCAAGGGAGAGAGAGAGAGAGAGAGGATAGTGTTTGGAAAGTATAGAAAGCAGGGAGGAGCTTCTATGACAGAGTATTTCTTATCTCATGTGCTGATTTGGCAAAATTTGGATAGTTGAGAGTCTGAGGCAGACATTGTGAGGCTGATGTTAAGGCACTTTCCAGATAGGATTAGAGAAGCAGCTTGTATTCAGCGTACAGAAAGTATTAAATCTATGGAACCTTTGTTAGAGAGCTTTGACATGCTAAATAGTGAATTGAAAAATTCTAAGTTGCAGTATAAATTAAAAAACAGATACACACACTAATACAGTCATCACAATCAACACCGGTTATCAGACAGATTCTACACACACCCAAAGTACACGGGGCTACATGACCGCGTTGTCGCAGCCCCTAAACTTAAGAACCAACCAACCAGTGAATTAGGACATCAAGGGAATGTAGTAAATAGGGAGATGGAGAGAAGGAATAGGAACCATCAGGGTAGCCAACTAGGGAATAATCAGAGAAACCATGACAATCGGAACAATCAGTACAACCAACAAGGATACAATAGTCGTAATAATGGTTTTAGAAATAATAGACAAGAGCAATATTCAGGAAATGGGGGGCGTAGTCAGTCGACTGATAGAGGTAATAATCAGCAGCAATGCTTTCCGCCTCTTGGAGATGTATCGTAACAGTTACTGTAAATTGTATGATGATATTCAAGGAGGTGATGTGGTATCTTTGGGTACTGGAGTACCGTGTGACTAGGCTATGATGAACGAGGAAACCTCAGAAGAGGATGCTCGAGAGAAGATTTGGATGGAGGAGTCCAAGGGTCTCGTTGTGTATGACAGACCTGAAGGAGTTGTAACGGGACATGAGGATCAAAAGGAAGATTGCAGTTTTACGTGACCGTGAATCTTGTGATTATGAGCCACGGGACCTCCTTTTTACGTGGAATCCGAACCACAGGACATGGCATTTCACTTCGAAAATCTCACATGCATTGACCGGGGACATGAGGATCAATATGCCAAGTATCATGTAGGCCTACTTATCTAGAAACTAAAGGAGATTGTCAAAACAGTCAAGCCCGGTGTCATTATTAGTGCTGCAACAATTGGAGGTGGATTCAGTCCAGAAATTCTTAGTGTTACGGCCACCAAGAATAAGAGGCCTGTGGTGTTTGCCCTGAATAACCCCACTTCGCCCACTTACTAAGTTGAGTGCTACAAGGACTACTCACAAGGAGTAATTTCAATGAACAGCTTGTATATTATCATGCTTTGTTTTGTACATAATTTTGTAATGTTTTATGATGAGGAGTGTCCTCACACTAGTTTTAAGTTGTATGCTTTTCTCTCATATGCATGTCGTTCAACCATAGGGTGGCGTTCTGTGACAGATCTTAGATCTCCACAGACACTCCTCATCATTTATTATGTTATTCTAACTACGATATTTCATCTTTATATGAAGTAATTCACTTTTTCATTTATGGTTGTTTGCGTCATGGTTTCATATATTATGTTAGTTATAAGTAAAAGGGACATGTACGTTTAAATTATGTAATTTTGTCGGAAAGTGCAAATTTAGGGATTTTCAATAAGCAGCCAGGCTATGGACTGATGGGCTTAAGTTCATGATGAAGAAAGCATCACTACGGTGTATAACGTCATTGATATGACGGCATTCCTTTCACTCGGAGTGGTTATATGACAAGAAGGATTATTGGAAGACTGGATCCGCTGTTACTTAGCATCTCTCGATGTACTTCAACTATGGCATTAAGTAGCGATACGGACCATGTCGAACTAATGCGTTATAGATTGGAAATTGTGTATGATATAGATGGCTGTGTACGAACCTTTTAGTCTATGGAATTACGCATACTTTTGGTTATGTTATCCGTGTCCTTGGTTGGTGTTGGTATTCTATGGAGCGCAATGACATACGATATGTGATAACAGAGGCGAGTTGATTGAAAGTGGATTATTGTAATACGGTAGTATACGGAATATATACTGCAAGATTACATATTAATTGGCATTAAATCATACCAAATAAAATGGAAATCACTCACTACGGCAATGAAGGTAAAAGCACATACAATTGCACTCATGTCATAGCCCTGGTTAGCTCAACAGAATGTGTGATGTAATGCACTTTCTGACTAGTGTTCTCATATTTTATTTGTAGAATATAAATTTGTTTTCTTCCATCATTCCATTACTGTTATATTTTCATTTATCAGCAAATTCACGTCATGCAGTATGTTCCCAAAATGAATATGATATCGATTAATGCAGAATTTCCCCCAACCCCAGCAAATTAGGTACCTCGTGTTCTACTTCTTCTATTGATAAATATCACCAATATATAAATATATATGAGCAAGTCACAATATGAAATTTATGAATTTATGTAGATTACCGACATGGAAAGTGCACCGTCCCATATGTTCGCGTAAATAAACTGGCGAATATGAGAAAAGAAATAGCACTGTACCTTAATATCCCCAATTCCAATTTCTACACAGGGCATTCTTTCATACAATTTCGGTGACAGTTTGAGTGAATGCTGGTGCAGATCGGCAGGCTGTAAACATAGGGCATTGCCAAGCAGACAGAGCGCATGCGTGGGTCAGAGAACTTGTAAAGCACAGAGAGCAAATTGGGCGCTTGCACTCCGATCACTAAATTCAAGTGACTGAATCTTGACGGATATTTATGAATATTTCTGTTCGAACATAAAATTAAATTAAATAAAGTTACATTTATCGTCGAACATAAACAGTCGTATGCAGTCGCTTCGCTCGTTTGATAAACATACTCGTGTCTTAATTATTGCCAATTTTGTAACTGTTCTACTCGGGTCGTTGTTATTATAGCATAAGAAGGATATGAATCATTACAATTTCCACTCCTATTCTTACTGCAGTATCCGTCTTAATCGATCTTCACATACACTTTTACTTTTCATTAAAAAATTTATTTCAACTAGGCTATCTTTCCTTCCACACATCAATACTACTTCTTTCTTCACTTACATAACCAACGCATAACTCTAATAAGACTCCATTACCTCTCTTCTCTTATGTTAAACATCTCCTCCTTTTTATATTTCTTTCAACTAACAGAACAAACCAATAATCTCCACAGAAAATCTCAACAGATCCTCACTAATAACTAAATCTTGCAGTATGGACTCTAAAATAATAACCAAAGATACATAAAACAAAACAGAATCGTAAATGGAAATATAAAATACATAGAGATTTTAAAATATAAGCATGGCCTCCCCTACCTCACTACTGAATTATATCAAGGAAGCCATGTTATAACCCCAAACTTTTTCTAAGAGACTAGTGACTCAAGGAACATTGTAACCATATGTTACAATATAGCCTCGTTGCATAATGTACTATTAACAAAATTGGTTTTGCCTGCGTGTTGGACATCCCTTGTAAGGAACTTTCTAAGCAACAGATTACGTGATAACAGTATTTTACGCAGCAATTTTATTCAGCAAGGGAATGGGGTGGGACATTCCTTTCACCATCCCGTCCGTCAGCAAGTAGCCCGGGTTTAGTTTTGGGAAGAGTTTCTTCAGTTAAAGTGTTACTTTATCCTCAGTCTGCATATTCTTTGCTCTAAATGCTTTAAGATGAAGAGCAGCAGAAATTACTTATTAAATCAGTGGGTGTTAAGTAATAGTGATTATTGTCGTCTCCTGTCAAATATGCTCGAAGGAATTGGAATGTGAAAAGAAATATCAACTTGAACAACATGCAAAAATGGATGCATATATTACACCAAAAGTGGGAAAAAAGAGTGAATAGGATTGGATTATTTTCAATTCTTTAATGCATATTTGGTTGGTTGGTTGGTTCTTAAGTTTAGGGGCTGCGACAACGCGGTCATGTAGCCCCGTGTACTTTGGGTGTGTGTAGAATCTGTCTGATAACCGGTGTTAATTGTGATGACTGTATTAGTGTGTGTATCTGTTTTTTAATTTTAAGTACTGCAACTTATAATTTTTCAAATAGTTCCTACTTTTGCCGCCAAGCGCCACCGTCAACGACTACTAGGTCTAATTCAGAACTTAGCTACTAGACGCCACCGCAGTCGGCGCTTGGCAACGAACGTAGAAACCTAAGAGCGTTGTTTACATTCTTAACCTATCCAATTTAGCTTCACACAGGTGCAATTAGTGGAAGGATCTTTAACATGCCATAAATCTATGACATGGGACCGCCGGCTTTACTTCCCCTCCGAAGGAAGGCATACTGAGGGATTTTTTTTTTAATGCATATTTTAATCGCTTTTAGTGCATAAATGTCCGGTCCCTACTCATCTTTCCTGATCCCTCATTCTTCGAGGGGTCAGACCCTTCTTGTCTTAACATGATCCCCCCAGGGGCTCACATCTAGTGGGACGTGGGTTGGCGACCACGGGGCCCCAGCTGAGTCCGGCATTGCTTCCACTTACTTGTGCCGGGCTCCTCTCAGTCTTCTTTCCTGTTGACCTCACTTGGTCAACTCTTGTTCTCTTCCGACCCCGACGGTATTAGGGTATCCGAGGCCTAGGGAGTCTCTTCCTTTCCTGCCTTAATTGGTCCTTGTCTCATCTTTTCTGATACCCTCCTTCTTTTTCTTTTCATGTCATCTCCTGCCTTCTGCTCAAGGCCCTCAAGGAGGCAGGGTGTATGTAGCCCCACCATGTCTGGTGCACCCTGGATGTTGCTACACCCTCAGGGGCTCACGGCTGGTGAGTTCGGGAGTTGGCGACCCCGAGGGATTCCTGTGTTGGGTTCGTTTTTCCCTTCTACCATTGGCTTGGGGCCGGCCCTCTCCTCTTTCCCTTTCCTATCTTCCTTTCATGGCTCTCCTTCCTTCAAAGTTCCTCAATTCTCATTCTTTGTGGGTTTAGGCATTCCCTTTCCCTGTCTCTTATTTCTCCTATCGTTTTTTTTTTCAAATTTTCTACTAGTGTAAGACAGACGTTTTTGTTGTAAGTTTGTAGTTAGATTTATTTATAGTTTTATTTTCATTTTAGTATCATGCAAACCATTATAGATTAGCAATAATTATCATCATCATCATCTGGAATTGCTGCAGCTGCCCGCGTGGTCGTAGTGCACGATTAAATTAACGAGCACAGCTACACCGTGGTCAAAAATAAAAATACAACTTTCGATTTCAGTCTCTTAAATTTTCATTTGGTGTTATGGCCATGAATTCATACAGATACTTTTTATTCCCTTCTTCTAGAGTAACGTAGTAGGTTTGGAATTAGGTTGAAATTAGCTTTAGGAGGACTGAGAATGCTACTAGCCCCTGGTTATCATTGGTCTTGCCCCTTACCCTCACACTATCTCCTTAATACCATCAGACACTTTGGCGAGAGCTGGGTAGTGTTCTCATCGATTGTCCTGACTCCATATGAGGCCACAGTTCTGGGGTGAACAGATCCTTGGCACCACGGTGATTGGTTTCGACATCGTACTGATTCGCATACGTTTCGGCGTGGTTGCTGCTGATCTCGTCATCCGCGTTATGAGAGTGGGTTAGGGCCAGCAATCTAAATGTTAAACTGTATATTTACTCAGAGAAGTTCTTTTGTTTTCCGTAATTTTTGATATTATTATAATTTTTAGCTTTATTTTATTTTTTGTTTTAATATTTTTTGGCAATAGAAAACATATTGAGGCATCCACCCCTAAAGTTTAAATTCATCAAAATTTGTATAATTTTATCTTTGTTAACCCGCGAGGGTATTTATGAGCTGAGGCTTGAATAATGCCCTACATTTTCGTTTTGGTCAGTCCTTATTTCCTGTGCCCTCCAGGGGCTCACATCTAGTGAGACGTGGGTTGGCGACCACGGGGCCCCAGCTGAGTCCGGCATTGCTTCCACTTACTTGTGCCGGGCTCCTCTCTGTCTTCTTTCCTGTCGATCTCACTTGGTCAGCTCTTCTTCTCTTCCGACCCCTACGGTATTGGGGTATCCAAGGCCTAGGGAGTCTCTCCCTTTCCAGCCTTAATTGGCTCTTGGCTCATCTTTTCTGATACCCTCATTCTTCGAGGGGTCAACCCTCTTTTTCTTTTCCTGTGCACCAACCTAAACGTAGTGATGAACTGGGTTCGCACTTACCTGAGTGTAGGAGACACCAGGCATAGCAGCAATCTAGTTGAGAAGGATGTAAAACTGGCGGTGGAAGAAAGAGAGAATAGTTTTGTGCTGGGCCCATTGTTTTGCGATACTACCGTGCCAGGACTCAAGAAGATGAGCTGGGCACCCTTGGGTCGTGGACGAACGTACCCTCGTTAAGAGAGTAAGTTCAACCAAGTCCCCACATATGACAGTATCTCGCCAAACATGAGCCGAGAACGATAATAAAGAAAGACTATAAGATACAAATGACAACAAGGGATAAGCAGAAATTGTCGAGGCGACATGTATTTCAAATATGCAAAAGATCCGAAGCGAGAGGAACGATAACAAGATAGGATGAACGTAAAATAAGTGGAGCACATCAAGATACGTCCTCTGCCGCAAGGGAGTAGGGATTAAAAAAATGATGTTGGGAAAGAAAAGATGAAGAGGAGCTGACGTAGAGTCTTGTGAAAATCTGGACTGTAACAAAGTAGGCGTTACAGTCCCAAATGGAGCTCCCGAGTTAGGTACGGAAAGAAAGAAAGAAAGAAAGAAAGAAAGAAATAAGAATACATATTGAGGCGAGATCGAACTACATATTAGAGAAAACCGTGCATAAACACACCGTTAAACAGAAACAAAACAAAATTGACTTACGGAAACATAGCTAAAGGTAGATATATCAGTAATAGGGGAATAGGCAGGAAAAGGGGGAGAAGAGGGTCACGAGAAAAAGATTTGCATACCAAACCGAAATCTCACTCAAAGACACGAAAGAAAAAGAACTTGAGTGCAGTAGATAGTGGTGAAAAATCAAGACATTGCTTGGGTCAGAAAAGAAAGAAATATATGATGCGACAGTACGAGTGCCTAATATCCAGGTGCATAGCAATACCGAAGTAATATGCAATGACCAAAAGATCTTACACCAGGCACAGACGAGACCAGACGAACTTCATAGCAGTAATATGAGCAACCACGAAAATGCATGAAATGCAAGGAGGCCGACGCACACACTGCACACACACACACACACACACACACACACACACACACACACACACACACACACACACACGGGATCCCAAAACATGCATGTATGCCCAACGCCAAGTCCAAGATATGCAACACCCAACTAAATACTGAACACAAGAATAAATAAGAAAAGGGGGAAGGGACAAAAAATATAAACACATGGGAAAATGAGAACAAAAGAGATATACAGAATAGCGAAACATGCTCGAAGAAGACGCAGGTAACAACAGTTCACATATTCATGCATATCGAGAACAGGAACAAGGCGACACTTACCGAGATTTTGCTGTGTTTTCGTAAGGTGAAAAGCGACACAAATAAACGAACGAAAATAAATCCAATTAGGTTAATTAATAGAAAAATATACGTATTTCACCTCATCTCAATATGTATACTTATCAAAAGAGTTGGAAGCGAAAACATCCGATAAAATCGGAGAGATCAGAAAGTTGGGTTAGTCGTCCATAGTGAACGAGAAAAGAATAGGAAGAGATGCCAAATTCATGCCTCCAGATGGCATCGATAAGAGAAGTAAAGAAAGAGAAAAGTACAGCGGAAGACTGTTAAATGACATAATGAAAGAATTAAATACATAAATTAATTATAATAAGTGAATGGATATTTAAATACCATAGTCAGATCGTGTAATAGAAGTGATGGAATAGAAATTCGGACTCTGCTGAACCAGGAAAATGGTTCACCGTTATCTCCTGCCTTCTGCTCAAGGCCCTCAAGGAGGCAGGGTGTGTGTAGCCCCACCACTTCTGGTGCACCCTAGATATTGCTACACCCTCCGGGGCTCACGGCTGGTGAGTTCGGGAGTTGGCGACCCCGAGTGATTCCTGAGCTGGGTCCGGTTTTCCCCCTTTTATCCATTACCTGCGGGGCGGACCCTCTCCTCTTTCCCTTTCCTATCTGCCTTTTATGGCTCTCCTTCCTTCCAAATCCCTCAATCCGCATTCTTCGAGGGTTGAGGGCATTTCTTTCCCTCCTGTCCTTTATTGCCTTATTCTCCTTTTGTTTGCCCTTTCTTCTTCTAGTATATAAGTTAGTAGTTCGTTTTAGTTATAGTTTACATTTCATTATCATCTTCATGATCACCCTAACTATTAGGGGCCGATAACCTTGATGTTAGGCCACTTAAAACAACAATTATCATCATTATCATCATCATCTTGTAAAAAGATGATTCGTTCTACCTCTTGATCTGTGAAAGGTACGTCATCTGCAGTGTCAGGTGGGAGTTGAGTATATATCCTAATCGCTCTTTGTGATTCTGTGTCATTATTTTCATCAGGAAAGAATCCGTTAATTAAAACTTCGGCGGTATCTTGAAACGAAGTGGTGAATCCATGTTCAGTCTCAATTGTAGTATTTATTTAATCGTATGGTGAATTATATACAAAATTTACATCATACAACATTATCCACATTCTGCAACCAAGTTATGACATTTGGAGTGACATGAAAGAGTTCAGCAGGGTTCCCAGGGAACGAGAACAGAGGGCAGCGTCGGAGCAGATGATCCATTGTCTGCTCCTCTTGATCACAGTCGCACATTGCTGAATTGAACCAGCCCCATCTGTGTTGAAAGAATTTACAGCAGCCATGGCCGGTTCTGAATCTGTTAAGACGGCACCACAGTTTCCTTGGGAGGTCAGAACCTTTCAGTTCCTTTGTAGGATCAAGAGAATGGGCACTTGTCCCCGCTGTTTTAGTTAACCACTCGTTTCTCCAACTTTGGTTTAAATTAAACCCATCCACATACAGTATTTCTGCAGTAACACATGCTGGCCTCCTAGACCGTAGTCGCTGTTGTGAGGGATGGCAAAATTCATGGTATAGTGGTAAAGTAGGTGAAGCCCTGATCTTCTTAGCCTCTCTCAACAATGCTTGTTTCCTTCTTAGATGTGGTGGAGGAATGTAGCTCAGCACAGGCAGCCAATGGCTAGGCGTTGACTTAATAGTACCAGTGATGCATCGCATTGTATCATTTAACCTTGAGTCTACTTGATGCACATGTGCACTTTCCAACCACACGGGTGCACAGTATTCTGCTGTTGAATAGACAAGGCTAATGCCAGTTAGGCGTAAGCAGTCGGCAGAGGCTCCCCAGGAAGTACCACTAAGTTTATGTAGGATGTTGTTTCTTGCAGCAATTTTATGGGAGAGCTTGGTGAGATGCTCTTTGTAGGTCAGGGTTTTATCCAAAGTCACTCCAAGATAAGTAGGAAAGGGATTGTATCTAAGTTGTTGTCCGTCAAGCAAAATATTTGGTTTGTAATTAGAAAACCGATGTGCAAGGTGGAAGCAAGATACTTCTCTTTTATTCAGGCTCGGAATCAATCTCCAGGACTGAAGGAAAGCTGACATTCTCTTAAGGTCTTCAGTAAGGGTGTTTTCTGCATCTTCAAAATTTCTGCTCTGCGTTACAAGCGCAATATCGTCAGCATAAATGAACTTTCTTGCCTTAGTATTTGGCAAGTCATGAGTATACAGGTTGAAAAGGATTGGGGCCAAAAGAGATCCTTGTGGGAGTCCATTATTCAGCTTCCTCTTGTGACTTTTAGAGTCATCCAAGAACACCTCAAACTGTCTTTCACTGAGAATGTTTGATAACAAATTCACAATTTCAAAAGATGGAATAACTTGAAACAGTTTGAAAAGTAACCCTTGTCTCCAGACAGTATCATAGGCTGCCGTGAGATCAATGAAGAGCGCTGTGGGTTTTAGATGGTTTTGGAAACCTGCTTCAATATGTGTTGTAAGGGCAAGAACTTGATCTGTGCAACTACGACCGTTTCGGAAGCCAGCTTGTTCAGGTGGTATGACATCTTCAATGTACGGTGCTATCCTGTTCAGAAGGACACGTTCCAGAAGTTTAAACATGGCGCTAAGCAGGGCAATGGGACGATAGCTTTCAGGATTGAGTTCAGATTTACCTGGTTTCAGAATAACTATAACTTTGGATAGTTTAAACTGTTTGGGTAGGTGATTCTTTTCAAGGATATATGTGAAAAGAGAAGTAATCCAGTTTATACTGAGTGGACCCATGTGTATGATGAATTCATTATAGATGTTATCAGGACCAGCTGCCTTGTTGGTCTTCAACTGCTTGATAGCTGCTACAACTTCTTCAACAGAAAACGCCCTGGATAGTTCATTATTTCTCTGGGCGTTCTTTTTGAGGAGAGTGAGGTTACGTTTCACCATTTTGGTGTGACACTTGTCACGCTTTGCCCTTGTAAGATCTACCATTCTATTAGCAATGGTGTCAGGACTTAAAGTACCGTATGTTTTTCTGGAGTTTTTCTTACCAGTCAGTCCGTGAAGTATTCTCCAAGCTTTTCTGCTCGACTTTACAAAATTCATTTCTGTAACAGTTGCTTCCCACTTCTCTCTCCTGCTTTTATTGAGGGACAGTAGTAGCTGAGTGCCTGATGATTGATCTCCAGTACTTTGATATTCTTTATACAAGTCCTCACTGTCCTTATTCCATCCAGGCACATATTCCTTCCTATAACCCCTAGGAATGTTTGCTTTTTCAGCCTTAATAACGAGTTCAACAAATTCGCCATAGTTGGTTGCTGTTGATTGTAAGTTCTTCTCAGTTAAGTTTTTATCAAGTTCCTTAGAGAATGCGTCCCAATTAGCGCGTTGGAAATTCCATCTGGGTAAGGGCATCGAATTCACATGAGGGATTTTCAGCCCTACCTCTACAATTACAGGACGGTGTTGGCTGTTTGGAAAGTTAGACAGAACATTTCGTGAGGTATATAAGGGTTGCGATAGTTGATCCATAGAAACAAATACTAGATCTGGGTTGTAGTCCCTATTCCAGCGTGCGGAATGGAAAGTACCTTTGTCCTTTACATCAAACACCAGATGAAAATTGGATATTTCTGCCCATAAAAGTAATGTCTCTCCATTATCATCTACTGTATCATAACCCCATGATGTGTGGTGACTGTTAAAGTCACCAGTATAGATACATGGATGGTCAAAAGTAGGCAGTACAGCTGGATACCAGTTTATGCATGGAGGCTTGTACACATTGACAATTTTTAGGCCGTTAACCTCAATCACTAATAGGAAGGTATTGTCTACGACTGTGGACTCAAGAACTTGGACTGCAGTCAAGCTGGACTTGGCATAAGTGGCTATACCATACTGTGGGTGGTGGATGGCATTTACTAGGGTATAACTTGGAAGGTGTCCTCTTCTATGGAAGTCCTGCTCATCTTTGGTACGCGTCTCTTGGATATTAACGATGTCAATATCAAGATCCTGTAGCTGTTTATGTAGATAAATACATTTGGCTGAACTTAGGCCTTCAATATTTAGTTGCATAATACGTATTGAGTGTCCAATATCTCTAGTTTGGTGGTTCTGAAAAGAACCATTTTTACATTGCATTCTTGGCATTATATGTATAGTTCACCTAATATTGTTGCTCGTTTAGCACCGCCCAGGGGTCACGTGTAGGGTTAAGTTATAGGTTACACCTACGGACGTGAGCAACATCAACCCCCTCAATTGTAGTAAGATTATTATTCAGATTATCTGGCCTCCTTGATAATTTGTAAGCGAGTCCCCATGGGTTATTTTTTGTAGGAATCGAACAAAATTCTTCCCACCTGTCTAATTTCCTTTTTAAGATCATTGTTTTGTATTCATTTTTAACCGTTAAATATATTTCTTCATATCTTTGACTTAACAGTGGACAACGATTTTCTTTATATCGTCTATGACAGGCTAGAACACGTTTTCGCATTAGAGAAAGTTCATTATTCCACCAGAAGTTTTTACTACGTGTCTGAGAAAGTTTAGGTAAATTAACTTCAGCTAAATTAATTATATCGTTGTTTAGTTTGTTGACAGCTTGATCAAGCTCGTCCGCCGAACTACAGGATTCTACAGTATGCCTCTCATTACTTTCTGCAAATTTCTCTTGGCAGATAAATGGAAATGATCCAACTTTACATTCTTTGTCTTGTAGATGCGGGTTATGTAATTGGAAGCTTGTACAGTAGGTATTTCGGCTGTAGGTTGTAAAGATATCATTATTCAAGCATGATCAGACAGCATTGGTGTATCGCTTACTTTCCAGTCGTAAATAAATGGAAGAAGTGCAGGACTACAGACACTAACGTCTAAATAACTCTGAGAGTTAGAACGTATATATGTTGGTGTATCACCTTTGATTAAGATAGTTAAATTTTGGGCACTGCATAAATCATAGAAAAATCTTCCACGAGTATCTTCAACGGGACTACCCCAGGAACTATGTGTCGAATTAATATCACCTGTTATGAGCAGAGGTTTCCCTCTTAGGTCTTTACACACACGCTCCAAAAAACTTAAATCCACGTGTGTCCTGTTTGGTGTCGAAGTACCTACACATTACATACATGAAGTTCCCTGCAATTAGAAGTTGTGCATACAACAGTAGAAAAGGATTGCCCTAAACGGATGACGGTCTTAGATTTTGTAACTATAGCCGCACGAATTCGCCCTTCAGGCGTAATATTGCTTGAAGTATAAATATGAAAGTCTAGTCCGAAGCCAATAACTTTTTATTATTTCTGATATTGGGTTCTTGCGAACAGAGAACTGTACTCTCGTTATGGTCAAAATTTAAAAGCAGTTCTTGAGTTGGAACCAAAGATTTATGTAAATTTAGCTGGTAAACGAATAATTCAGCCATAATTAATTTTCGATTTTACGATATTAACTATTTTCTTGTATATCGGGCAGTCTAATGATGTAGCAGGATGATGATAATCTACAGTTTCAGGCAGGTTTCTCATAACGTTTCTACGATTTTGAAATTTACGGTTTACGCACTCGGACTTGCTTCTTGGACATGTGTTGATACCATGATTATCTGAGCACTGTGAGCAGCACGCTGCTTTTCACAGAGGAAAAATGTCCATATCCATGACACTTAAAACATCGAATAATTGAGACATAGGCCTATTCACGGAACTTACATCTGGTGTAACCTACATAGAGCTTCTCACAGCTGTGTATGGCTTGGAAGATAATAGGACTGACTTCGAATACAGCATATTGTGTGCTGCTATCTCTAGACCGTCGCATGACACGTCTTTATATCTTCACAAACATCAGTGATTACTTCCTTAACCACAGCATTCTGCTGTACGATACAATCAAAGAGTAATTCTGAGTCAAGTTAACCTCTAAATCATGAATTATAATGCTCGGATTCTTCTTACGTGGAATACTAGCTTTAAGGTGAGAATTACTAGGCTCTATAGCATTTGCCATTATATTACATTCTTTTTCGTTCTTACGTTCTACACCTAAGCCTTTATTTCTTATCTTTTTAACACTCTTTACTTCAACCTGCAGTGCCCTTTTACTGGTTTTAGATTGAAGCAATTTCAGTGTCTGCTCAGAATCCTTTACTGCGGGTGAGTCTTTGGTTGAAATCATTACAACATTGTGAAACTTACGGGTTGTTGTTGTTGTTGTCGTTGCTATAGTTGTGGTGGTTGTAGTGTAGGTTACTGAACCGCATTACAGTAATAAACCTGAGTTGAAGACTCTTGCTTACCTTTAGTCAGCACTCCTTTGAAGGTGTCCAGTGTCTGTTTTATAGCATCATGGAAGAAATTAAGTCATGCCAGTGTTTACTTTTGCGTTTGTCTGCATTGAAGGCATTACAAATTTAATTTAAATGACTTTCGGCAGAGAGGCAAAGGTTTTCAACATCAACATTCACGTTAGGCAACAATTACACATTATTGGAAACCTTCTTCGCCGACCAAAATCTTCGCATTCTTTCTCTGGCAGCCAGTTTTCGTTCTTCTGTCCAACCCATGTTCAATTTTGGTTCGTCGTGGAATCCTTGGAATTTGTCGATAACTGACCTAAACTTAGCGCGGTTTGAAATGTCTTCCGACTTAAGTCCAACCTGATGAAGATCTTTCCGCACCTCCGTGAACCATTTGTCATAAAGGCTCGTTCTCACGATTCGTAGAAAATAGCTCAATGATCGAGAATCTTCCAATGCCAATTCTCTCAGTAGCGTTTCAGATACACCTAATTTTCCTCTGCGTAGTAGCCTATCTATTTTCTCACCCTATCGTGGGGGTCCTTTTGTGAGTATTTTGAATTTCAATTGCATTTTGTATTTTCAACCTACCTCGCTTTGTTCAAGTAGTTAAGTCTCAATTGCATTTTTGTGGGTATTTTGAATCTAAATTACATTTTGTAAGTATTGTCCATCCAAATGAGAAGTTTGAATCTACCATACATTTTGTAAGCAATTTCAATTGCATTTTGTATTTTCAACCTACCCCGCTTTGTTCAAGTAGTTAATTCTCAATTGCATTTTGTGGGTGTTTTGAATCTACATTACATTTTGTGCGTATTTTCAATCTCATTTGCATTTTGTAAGTATTTTGATTCCCCTTGCATTTTGTAAGTATTTCGACTGTACGTTGCATTTTGTACGTATTTTGAACTTCATCTACATTTTGTGCGTATTTTTCGCTCTATTTCTTTTGTGAGTATTTTCGTTCGAAATTTCCTTATGTACGTATTACCGCTCTCCATTTTGTAATTGTTTCAATCTGAGTTCCTTTTTGTAAGTATTTTCCTGCTCACTTACTTTTCGTTCTGGTTTCCACTTCCTTGACATTTTCGCTATCACCCAGACCATTAGGGGCCGATAACCTGGATGTTAGGCCCCTTAAAACAACAATTATCATCATCATCATTTTCTCACCCAATCTTCTTTCTCCTTCTTACATGTTCTCTCCTCCAGAGCTATCAATTCTCCGACAACACTGGCAACGGCACAAAGAACGTCCACCATGAAGCGAGAAAATGCCACGAAAGCCCAAACTTCTGTGCCTATCGTGTGAACAGGTAACTGCCATGGCAGCGAATGCCGTGACATTTCATGACAGCAATGTCGTGACATCAGTGCCATCGTGAGAACGAGCCTCTTCGTAAGCCTCCGCTCATTCATTCGAAATAAATGCCCATAGAATTTGAGTCTCCGTTTTCTCATCGATTCCATCAATTACATTATATTATAATTAATATGAAAATTAATTCATTCATTAGTACCAGTTTCGGCCACATTCACCTGCGTCTAGATCTTAACAAAAGTGAGCAATGTAATACAATTTGATCGAAATGTTTTAGAACAAATTGGGAACTAAAAACCTAGGAAAAATATCTTCATCATAATTGTCATCATCAACATAATTTATTGTACTCAACATGCCATGAAGCCCCATGACAGAAGACAGAGAATATACATTACATTACAAAATATATACAGTACAAAATATATTCCAAGGAGGAAATATATCTTAACAATAAAAAACAATAAAATCAGATTTGTTACATTTCGATCAAATTGTATTACATTGCTCGCTATTGTTAAGATCTAACTTGCGCGATTAAACACCTCGTGCTGTAACGGCTGACATTCTAGACAGTCGTCCCGGAGGTTCGGTTTCGATTCCCGGCTCTGCCAAGAAATTTAATTCTAACCTGAGGCTGGAACGGGGAACAGTAAGCCTCATGAGTTTGGGAGTTAGCGCCCTCGAGGGATTCTTGAGCTGGGTCCGTTTTCCCCTGTTTCCATTGCCTTTTGGGACGGATCCCCTCCTCTTTCCCTTTCCTGTCAGCCTTTCATGGCTGTACTTCCTGCCAAGCTCCTCCATCCTCATTCTTCGAAGGTTGAGAGCATTTTTTTTCCTGTTGTTGATTTCCTTTATTCCTTTCTAGTGTCCTTTACTTTTTCTAGTACATAAGTTAGTCGTAGGTTTCATTTCATCATTGTCACTATCAGCCAAACCATTAGGGCCCGATAACCTAGATGTTAGGCCCCTTAAAACAACAATTATCATCATCATCTTTTTAGTAAGTATTTCGATGTAGGGGCAGGGCATTTTAGTGAGTATTTTGAATTTCAATTGTATTTTGTAAGTATTTTCAACCTAAACCATATTATTTTGCACGAATTTTCAATCTAAATTGCATTTTGTATTTTGGGCATTTTGTAAGGATTTTGATTGTCAATTGCATTTTGTGAGTACCCAGTATTTTGAATCTAAATTACATTTTGTAAGTATTTTCAATCTAAATTGCATTTTGTAAGTATAGTCAATCCAAATGATCAGTTAGAATCTACCATACATTTTGTAAGCATTTTCAATTTCAATTGCATTTTGTAAGTATTTTGGATTTCATTTGCACTTAGTGAGTAGTTTGAATCTGAACCGGCCTTTTTCAATCTAAATTGCATTGTATATTTTCAATTTCAATTGCATTTTGTAAGTATTTTGAAGCTCAATTGCATGTTTTGCGTATTTTTGCTCTCATTTGCATTTTGTAAGTATTTCTACTCTACATTGCATTTTGTACGTATTTTGAACCTTACCTACATTTTGTGCGGTTTTTTTTCCAATCTATTCCTTTTGTGAGTTTTTTTCTTCTAAATTCCCTTTTGTAAGTATTTCCACTCTCCATTTTGTGAGTCGTTTCAATCTGAGTTCAATTTTGTAAGTATTTTCCATCTCACTTAATTTTCGTTATGATTTTCATTTCATTGTCAGTTTCGCTGTCACCCAGACCATTAGGGGCCGATAACCTAGATGTTAGGCCCTTTAAACAACAATTATCATCATCATCATCACTGTCTGTTTTAAACAAACCATTTCCGTTTTCGTCCCTGACAATGGGTTGATTTTATCTTCATGCTTTCATTTCATTAGGGGCCGATAACCTAGATAGGTGCCTTAAACAATAATATTATTATTATCATCATCATCATCATCAGGTTGAAACAGCGCAAAGGCTCCTTCCTTGTCCACATGACGTGTTGACCATCGCGTCCAGATGAGCTCTGTGCGAGAGGAGTTATGATGCTGATAACAGCAGTGCCGACCCTCCACGTGGCGCTCTGAGCTGGCGTCGTGCCCGAGTAGTCGTGCACGCAATGCCAACTCACAACTCTTCTGGGTCAAATCCCACCGTCTCCTTTCTTCTTGGCACACGGGATCGCAGCTCCCCTCTTTCCTCTCGACTTCCCTTGGTTAATAATTCGACCCTGATGCTATTATGCCATCTTTTTTTTATTCTTGCCTTAATTGGTCCTTGGTTCAACTTTCTGAAACCGTACCCTCTATTTTCGAGCGGTCAGACGTTTTTATTTCTTTGTGGTATCTCTTGACTACTGTATGAGGCCATAAAGCAGGCAACGATAATTATAACTTTATTTTATGTTGGAACATAATGGCTAGTACATTATGCAACGAGCCTATAATGACAATAATTAAGACACGAGTAACTTATGTTTATAAAGTTTAATAATTTCCATACGAGTAGGCGAGTTGCATCCGATTGTTTATGTTCGACGATAATTATAATTTTATTATATGTTCTAACAAAGCCTCCGTGGCTTAGGCGGCAGCACGCCGGCCTCTCACCGCTGGGTCCGTGGTTCAAATCCCGGTCACTCCATGTGAGATCTGTGCTGGACAAAACGGAGGCAGACAGGTTTTTCTCTGGGTACTCCGGTTTTCCCTGTCAAAATTTCATTCCAGCAACACTCTCCACTATCATTTCATTTCATCTGGCATTCATTTAATCATTGCCCCAGAGGAGTGCGTCAGGCCTCGGCAGCCGGCACAGTTCATATCCTCGCCGCTAGATGGGGGCTTCATTCATTACATTCCTGACCCGGTCGGAGACTGGTAGCAGGCTGTGGATTTTCATATATGTTCTAACAAAAAATTCATAAATATCTGTCGAGATTCTGTCAGCTGATTAAAGTGAAGAGTGCATGCGCTGGATTTCCACTAAGCATCAAAGTCCTTCCAAAGCTTTGTTCTTCTTTCTCTTGGGAATTGTGTGGGCTCAGACAGCATTTGCTCTCTACCCAATAACAAATTCGAAAGCTTTGAATCATTGTTTATCATGAACTAGCACCAACAGATAGCGCACAGGTACTATGTGAGATCATTTTGTTATTTTGGTCAAATAACATACAATATGCTCATACAAAAGTTTTAAAATTAAAATATATCGTATTATCAACTTATTCTTCAAATTCGATGCGTATAGAATGTCAACGGAAGGCAAATCAGTGGAGTCCCAAATAGAACAGTCATGACATCTGGCGGAAAGGTTTCGCATAAGAAATCCCTTTACTGAATAGAGCTGGGTTATTGACTTCCGTTGATCTAATGCCATACGCCTGCTTCATCCATGACGTTCTGGTGTGTTTTATGTCTAC
The DNA here is from genome assembly GCA_946902985.2 of Meconema thalassinum. Classification (NCBI taxonomy): domain Eukaryota; kingdom Metazoa; phylum Arthropoda; class Insecta; order Orthoptera; family Tettigoniidae; genus Meconema; species Meconema thalassinum. Next base: position 506,917,036 of record OX336392.1, on the reverse strand, counting down.
AACAGCATTCACTGAAATTGTCGGCGCAATCTTACGGATATTAAGGTACAGTGCTATTTATTTTGCAATATTCCGCAGTTTGTTTATGCAAACGTTACGGACGGTGCACACTTTCCATGTCGGCAATTAATATAGGCTAGGGTACAAGGGTGGGGTGTTGCAAACTTCTGAACGTAGATTCCTAAATTTATTGCATATTTCATAGTATTTTCTTGTTACCGTAAAGTTTCGTGCTGATTTAGTCAGTGTTTGGGTTTGTAACTACAATGGTTGATCGGATATCGTTTATATTGTCAACTTTCAAATCAAGTAATTCATGTCCGACATGTTGCATTTTGAGCGCATGTGCGAAGCTATCCTCAAAATAGTATTGATCTTGTCACTCAATATTTTAATGAGATATTGTTAAGTGGAAAACCTTCAAAAACCAACTTTGTAATATTTAACAAGCATAAGGGAACTAATTTAGGAGTAGATCGAAATCTTTACTGTGGATCTGATGATATTCAACAGGTAGCCTCAGCAAAATTTTTGGGTATTACAATAGATCATAAATTATCATGGGAAGAGCATATAAATGAAATCTGTAAAATAAATTAACAAAAACTCCTTCGTTTTAAAGAGAATTTCAATATACTTAAGCAGCGAATACCAATTAACAGTCTACCATGGATTAATACAGATGATGATGATGATGATGATAATTGTTGTTTTAAGGGACCTAATATCTAGGTTATCGGCCCCTGATGGTTTGGTGATCGTGAAGATGAAAATGAAATGCAAACTTAAAACTAACTACTAACCGACATACTAGAAGAAGAAATGGAAAACTAAAGGAGAATAAGGCAAATAAAGGACAGGAGGAAAAGAAATGCCCTCAACCCTCGAAGAATGCGTATTGAGGGACTTGGAAGGAAGGAGAGCCATGAAAGGCAGATAGGAAAGTGAAAGAGGAGAGGGTCCACCCCAAAGGTAAGGGACAAAAGGGGAAAACGGACCCAGCTCAGGAATCCCCCGGGGTCGCCAACTCCCGAACTCACCAGCCGTGAGCCCCTGAGGGTGTAGCATTATTTAGGGTGCACCAAAAGTGGTAGGGCTACATACACCCGGCCTCCATGAGGGCCTTGAGCAGAAGGCAGGAGATTTAAGGAAAAGAAAAAGAAGGCTGACCCCTCGCAGAAGAAGGGAATCAGAAAAGATGAGACAAGGGCCAATTAAGGCGGGAAAGGAAGAGACTCCCTAGGCCTCGGATACCCTAATACCGTCGGGGTCGGAAGAAAACAAGAGTTGACCAAGTGAGGTCGACAGGAAAGAAGACAAGAGAGGATCCCGGCACAAGTAAGTGGAAGCAATGCCGGACTCAGCGCTGGCCCCGTGGTCGCCAACCCACGTCCCACTAGATGTGAGCCCCCGGGGGAGATTAATACATTCACAGATATCATTCGGTATTGAGATATGGGGTGGGGCAGCAAGTAGGAATATGGAGAGAATATTTAAACTGCAGAAACGAGTAATACGATACTTGTTTGGGTTGAAATCGAGAGAATAATGCAGAGTTTCATTTAAGAAGCATAATATTTTAACAATATTTTCATTGTATATTTTCAAACTTATCTTTCTTGTAAGGGAAAATCAACATAAAGTTGTCACAATCAACAATGTCCACAATCATGAAACCAGAGGGCAGAATGACTATTTTCAAAAGAGGGCAAATAAACAATATGCAGAAAAGGATCCTTTCAAAAAAGGAGCTATATACCACAATAAGTTTCCAAACCACTTAAAATCTTTGACTGGAACTGGGTTCAGAAAGTCTCTCAAGATATACATAGCCCAGAAAGTGTTGTATTCTTTAAGTGAATGATGATTATGATGATGCTAATTAGTGTTTTAAGGGGCCTAACATCTAGGTAATCGGCCGCTAATGGTTTGAGTATAGTGAAAAACACAATGAAATGGGAACCACAACGAAACATGTAACTTTCTTTAAGAAACATGTAACTGTTTAATTATGTAAAAAAAAAAGTTGTTAATATGTAAATTTAACTTTGAGTATGTTGTGTGACGTATCCAATTCTGTATGATGCAGGTTCTGGAAATAAGGAGTTTTGTATTGTATTGCATTGTATTTGTGAATGTTTTCAGTCTGATTGTGAGTTACTATTTCCATCTAAATTGGTTTTTCGTTGTGGTTCCCATTTCATTGTGTTTTTCACTATACTCAAACCATTAGCGGCCGATTACCTAGATGTTAGGCCCCTTAAAACACTAATTAGCATCATCATAATCATCATTCATTGAGCATAATCGTATTGACCAACTGAAGGGCTACAGATGACAAGTGAAATGAATATCAAAGGGGAACAATAGGCTAAATAAAACTAACTATAGACTTACATACTACAAGAATAAGACAAGAAGAAACAATATGGGAAATAGGCTTAAACGACCCTCGAAGAATGAAGGCTGAGGGACTCGGCCACGAAAGTCAGATAAGAAAGGGAATTGCCTGAGAGGCAAAGGAAAAAGGGGAATAAACGGACCCAGCTTAAGGCAGACCACTATCCACAGTGCACTATGCGTGATAGGTTGATGATGATAATAATTATTTTGTTAAGTGGCTTTACATCTAGGTTATCGGCCCCTAATGAAATGATTGGATGGAGATAAAAACAGCCCACTGCCAGGGATGAGAACGAAAATTGTTTATATAAAACAGACAGTGATCTCTAAAATGTATACCTTATTTCGATAAAATGAGTTAAAACAGGGGTGATAAAACCATAAAACAAACAAGGCATATCGAACAATAAAAATAGTAATGAACACAATAAAGTCAAAAAACATACTAAATTTAAACTAAAAGTCTTAAACTATATTAAAACTAAAAAAGTATCCACTCTCCCTCATGAACCGGATGACGATGTCAATGCGTTGCCAGATCTACCGAATTTAAGGAAGATCTGAATTTTACAGTACATGCGATTGGAGAAAATCAGAGACTCAAGTAGGATGTTTTGAATATTTTTTCAGGTTCAGCGATGTCGAAATGTAAATATTATATGTCAGGAAACTGCACTTTAATGGGCGTCATTCAAGTTCGACTTTTCATTATGATACAGTTTCTTCAACCAATCAGAGCTCAAGATTTTCATTCATTGACCAATTAGGTGAGGATAGCTTCGCACATGCGCTCAAAATGCAACATGTCGGACATGAATTACTTGATTTGAAAGTTGAGGTATCGTCTGCATACGAAACAATCAAACTATTTTTTGACTGTGGTACATCATTTACATAGACAATAAAAAGGGGGGTCCAAGGATTGAACCTTGAGGTACACCTTTCTTAACTAAACCAGGAGTGGATTAGAACTTGGAGATATTTTCACCATTCTTAAAAGGAATTTCTGTAAATTGCCATCTATTATTCAGATATGATTTTAACAGTTCCAAAGCTAATCCCCTTATACCATAAGCCTCTACCTTATCCAATAATAATTGATGATCTACTGTAACAAATGCTTTTGTCAAATCTACGAAAACCCCAACAGCACATTTATTATCATCAAGAGAAACAAGCAGAGTTTCATAAAATTCTGCAATGGCATTTATAGTTGATAAGCCCTTCCTGAAACCAAATTGATTTTTATTTATTAATTCATTCTTATCAATAAACTCAATTATTCTATGGTAAATTACATACTCTAAAATTTTACAAAATGTAGAGATAAGGGTGATCGGTCTGTAGTTACCTAGTTGATGTCTGGGACCCTTTTGAAAGATTGGTTTAACAACGGATAGCTTTAGTATATCTGGGAAGATGCCCTTTAAGAGACACATATATATCAGTTCTGTAAGAATGTCTAGGATTGGACCATAGCACTGTTTCAAAAACCAGGGTGAAATTTCATCCCAACCATGGCTATGTTTATTTTTTAATTTTCTGACTATCGTACTGCGCCAGAATTTATTGAAGGTCATTACTCAAGAACTGATCGGGAGATGAACCAAGACCCCAGAAAATAAATGAATGGATAAAAAATTTTATTTATTAAAAATTTGAGTAATATGGGAAAAACTGTAAGGAAATGAATGAAATACTATAGATCTTATGCATTTATAAAAAGACAAGGAAGTAGGAATGATTTAAAGATGGACATATATTCCATTATACGAAAGTAGGAGGTTCACTTTACGAGAAAGATCACGCCACTTGAAGCGAGAGTTACGTCATGAGAGAGGGGAAGAGGCGAAGGTCGAACTGCAGACGGAAGTCAGGAGAGTTGGTAGAAGTTACGTCACACCACGGGAGGAGAGGAAGTGAGACGAGAATTTGAGGAATGCGGAGAGCAGGACGAGAGAGTTCTTTCCAATTGAGATTTGAACGAGAGAAGACCTCGAGCATATACGAGTATATTTATAATAGTGCTACAGTTCACAAAGGTTGGAAGTAAGGAAGAGTGAAATTTCAGTAACTTGGGAGCAAGCTACAACTAATTATATAGCAGTGCTTATACAAAGTATTCCACATAACTAGAAACATTTTCGACAAGAAGCTACTCAATATTTCTACGTGTAAAAGCTTATTTCAACGTTGTATTGAAATGCAAGTTACAAGGCAGCAGCGGGGAGGTCTCAAATCTATTGTCAAGAATATGAATTTTGACATGTGCTAAGTTAAGCATGGGGAAGTTGAAGACTACAAGAATGTCAGTTGAATTCCAGATTCACTAGCATGAAAGACGCTACAAATATCTACGCAAAGCGCAACATCACCGAGTAAAACTCACACTTTTCTACGAGAGTTTTAACACATCTTGAGAGACGAAAAAGCTGGCATAAACGACAGTATTACACCGTGATGTCTATTCTGAAGAAAACCGATGTCTATTCTGAAGAAAACCGATGTCTATTCTGAAGAGATGGAGAATCGAAGCCGGCCTACTTGGAGCGAAGGAGAGACGGGAGTTGGCAGAGCTGTTCTCAGCGAGGTCAGTCACCGCGAGCCCAGCTGGTGTTGTCACAGAACCGGTCTTCATAGCTGTGGACATAGCTATGAACACGTCAAGTTTGGTCTGGAAGGAGCGATGCAAGTATTTTCAGCAGTTCAGAAGTCAACACAAGGTAGTGAGAAAATTGTCTTTTATAATGTAGAATTGTAGTTTAGCTTTGTGATTATCCAATTGACCAACCGCATAATTTTCAACCGCATTATTTTCAACCACATATTTTCAACAGCATTTTTCTTAACTGCATTATTTGAAACGTGTAATTTTGTCAAAGTAATTACATTTGTGTAGATCTTGTTATTGTGATTTTCATATTTTTCTACGGAATTATTTGCCGTATTTCTTGGAAAATTTCAGTCACTTGGACGAAATTTTGGGCATGATTATGCTATTAACACTAAGGTTATAGTAAAGTAAAATCGTGTAAATATTTTCACACTTGCGTTAGATTTAATTTAATTAAATCTGTTTTATCGCAGCGATGGAATATAAAGGAATTGAGAGGAATAGAAAGGAATTGTTCAGTGTAAATTAGAACCAATTGTATTAAATGAAATTCAGAGCGTTAAAAAAGGAATATAAAGGAATTATTGAAAGGAATTGTATTAATGAGATTTAGAACGTTAAAATTGAAAAGGCAATGTAGAGTAAACTATTTAAAAGGAATAAAACGTTGAACGAAGTAAAGAAGGAGTAAGATTGTAATTGAAGTAAAATGAAATGTATTGGAGCAAATTTAAGTACAGTATACTTAAGAAGTAACGTCACGAAGTGTAAAGAATATTTCGACAACTCATGATGTTGATTCGAGTGTCAGAAATTTATTATGAACGAAAGTATTACGAAAAGCTTAAACACAGATGTCTAATGAGATTTAGAGCGTTAAAAAACATAAAGGAGTTTGTTAAACGAATATTAATGGAATTAAGTCAAACTTATATCTTTTGTTAAGAATATGAATATTTACTGATATTTCTTGAAAAGTTGTAATATAAGGTAAAGCTGAATTTAAACACGTGAAGAGGAAAGTTAACGAAATTAAATCACAGGGTGATTAAAAAGGTGAAAGTACAGAGATTTATTACAGAAATGAAATTACGAGCACGAGGCGATGTTGTATCAATTATAGAGGAGAAATGTTAAGTAAAGGAAGTATATGTATTGAAGTAGAAGTTTATAGTTGAATTACCGTGCAGATTAAGGAGTTATGAACGTAAAGGAGTTACGTAAGTTTACGAAGGGACGCAGGGGAGTCTCTTAAATTTTTGTAGTATTGAATGTAATAATTGTGAAGTTATGAGAGTGTAGTAAAGGAAGATTCTGTACAGGGTGTTTAAGAGAGAAAGTAATTGTTGTATAATTATGGAGGAGAAGTGTGAGAACGAAGGTTAATGCCGTGCACTTACAGTATTCACGTTTTTCAGAAGATTGTTAACTCAGTAAAGAATTTCAGCACGTATTTCAGAATTTCATGATATATAGATAAAGGTAAAAAGGAACAGTGCTTAACTTAAATGTTTGTCACATATGTTCAATTGATTATGACGAGTATTTATTACTTACAACACGATAGTTGCGGTGTATGTTTGAATTTGAAGTTGAATTTGATGTTTAAGAGAAATGGAGTAGATGAAAGACGTATTGGAGGAAGAAAATTTAATCTTCGACGTTATGAAGTGGAAGATTTGAATTTCATAAAAGATGTATATATGCACATAATTCATAAATAATTTGAGTAGATATGGAACTACGGTTCAAAGTTGAAGCGGGCCTGTATAAAATAGGGCAATACTTAATGTTACGCCGTTTCACATTTTCTTACGATAGTAATGCCACGTGCAAATTTATCTTTGCAATTATTTTTGTTGAAGTGTCAGGGAGACACAGTATTGAGGGAGGAAGTCAGTTGTTATATGTTTTATTAGCTTAATAAACGGCTAGTGCTTTTTAGCCACTTAGTCAATTTTATCTAAACTGATTCCGTTTTCATAGTCGTCATCGTCGAAAATAGTACTACGAGGTATAGATACAGGCGCTCACTATAGATTAGACCTTATCACCCCTCGAGATTGGAGTTTCTCGTTTGTTCTAAATGTAAATAATAGTAGAAATTTGTACCTTGTCTAGTAGTACTATTTTCTTTACGAATAATATCTATCCTGTATGTTCCTGGAATTCCCAATTTTACTTAGTAGGCATGATAAGCTTGTGAGCTGGGTAGCTTACATGTCTGCAATCCTTTTTCGGGCTTTGGATATAAGTACTGATGGGTTTCTTCGGGCGCAGTACGTATTTCATCTTTGGTAGTTGGTTTCAGGAAGATTGACTTATTACATGCGATTTGCTTTATACTGCTATTACCACATTTATTTCCTACAAAATTATGATCATTACATTATGCTCTATTACTGTTTACATTCACACTGCTCCTAACGGGTGGCTGAATGAAATAATCATTGAATGCTGTTACTACTTGTAAAGGTGCATTAACAACATTGTTATTGATTTTTATCGAAATCTTTTCCCATGTGTTGCTTTTATTAAGACCTGAAATATCTTTAGCTATTTGCCATACTTCTTTGGCAAAGTTGTTAGAATTCGTTATTCTATTTTCATATTCTTGTGCTTTAATTTTTTTATTTCTTCATAATATTCAGAATAATATTATCCATTTCAGGTCCGTATTGTATGTATTTGACAAGTGCGTAATATTTGTTTATGTCTTAATGTATATTTGGGCTGAGGAAGCACTAACGTTTGTGCGAAACATGTACCCAATTGTATAATAGACTATTAATATTGTATTGAAAAGACGGAGAATATTGATAGTTTTATTAGTTCATAATATTCTACTTTAATTTTTTTAAAGTTATCTTTATAAAGCTTCAATCCTGTTTGCTTGTAGCTATCGAAAGCATCAACCATGTTTTGTTTTTTCCCTATGGCACAGATCAGTTTTGTTGTTTTAGTGCTCTGGTGATTCCTATTTATTCTTTTAACTAATGGGCAGGATATATTAAGACACACTTTAAAAAATAGAACATAATTTTTTCCAGGCAGCATTTACATCCCTAATATTTCTCACTTCCCCCAATCAACATTACCAAGTTCTTCTGTGAGTTTCATTACATTATTATTCGATACATTTCGAGTGTACTTCCATGTAGACTGATTTAATTGAGATTCATGAGGAAATGTAATTTTTAATTCCTGGCCACGATGGTCAGATACATAATTTTCCACAACAGTGCCATTACTTAATTCGTCTGGCATGTTAGTAATGATGTAATCGATTAATGTTTCAGAATGTATAGTTACCCTAGGTGGCTCCTTGACAAGGTTATTAAGGCCAAATGACAATACAATGTCTTTGAATGTCTCGAGGGACCTGTCATGTGCAAACCAGTGTATATTGAAATCACCGACTATTATGTTTCTATATATTTTTTGCTACTTTATTCAGAAGCAAATCAAACTGTCTTAGGAATATTTCCATATTTCCACTTGGGGCTCTATATACTCCTGCTATAAATATTTCAAAATCATCATTCAGCTGAATTAAAATACCTGCAACATCAAAGTCATGATCCCTTCCATAGTTATTAACCCACCCCAATTCCTGGTATCTAACATTTATTTTACAGTACAGACTCACACCCCCACCTTTCATTTCTTCTCGTTAGTAACTACTGGCTAGTATATAATTATCTAGATGCATGGTTTTTATTTCCTCCCTCTCACACCGATGTTCAGTGAACACAGCAACACTGTTGTTTATTGAATTTATGAGGTTATTTAAATGATCTACTTTATTCCTTAGATGTTGAACATTCTGATGGTAATTATGCATATTAAAATCAATATTGAACCCTTTTAATTTATTATTCCCCCAGGGGCTCACATCCAGTGGGACGTGGGTTAGTAACCACGGGGCCCCAGCTGAGTCTGGCATTGCTTCCACTAACTTGTGCCGGGCTCCTCTCTGTCTTCTTTCCTGTCGACCTCACTTGGTCAACTCATGTTCTCTTCCGACCCCGACGGTATTAGGGTATCCGAGGCCTAGGGAGTCTCTTCCTACCCCGCCTTAATTGGCCCTTGTCTCATCATTTCTGATTCCCTCCTTCTGCGAGGGGTCAGCCTTCTTTTATTTTCATGTTATCTCCTGCCTTCTGCTCAAGGCCCTCAAGGAGGCCGGGTGTATGTAGTCCCACCACTTTTGGTGCACCCTAGATATTGCCACACCCTCAGGGGCTCTCGGCTGGTGAGTTCGGGAGTTAGCGACCCCGAGGGATTCCTGAGCTGGGTCCGTTTTCCCCTTTTGTCCCTTACCGTTGGGGTGGACCCTCTCCTCTTTCATTTTCCTATCTGCCTTTCATGGCTCTCCTTCCTTCCAAGTCCCTCACTCCGCATTCTTCGAGGGTTGAGGGCATTTCTTTTCCTCCTGTCCTTTATTTGCCTTATTCTCCTTTAGTTTTCCATTTTTTCTCCTAGTATGTAGGTTAGTAGTTAGTTTTAAGTTTGCATTTCATTTTCATCTTCGCGATCACCCAAACCATCAGGGGCCGATAACCTAGATGTTAGACCCCTTAAAACAACAATCATCATCATCATAATCATAATTTACTATTAGTGTTTCTGAATACACCTGCTGAATCTGTTTTTCAGATCCAGCTTCTTCTAACAGTTTCCCTGGTTCCGGGACCCAAGTGCCCACTGTAATGTAATGGTGTCTACCTTTTCCTTTAACTTCATGTTAATAATTGTACTTATTTCACAACGTAAGACTTCCTTACCTAGCTTATTCAAATATTGACCGTGTCTAGTGTGCATAGCTCTATCCAACCTACTAACATCTAGCATATGAACATTGCGAAAATGCTTACATACCTTCGCAATCCCTACATTCGTGTCTTTTACAGCTTCATTTACCCAGGATTTCTCCATTAGATCATACCTGTGGGGAAGGTTCACAACTGCGACGTTAGTGTGGGTGAGCGAAGATAGAGTTCCTTTCAGGGAGCTGATGACATTTTTACCTTCATTTCTTGAAACATCATTAGAGCCGCCAACGATCACCACAAAATCACTCGAAGATAACGAAGTTGTTCCACTTTTTGATCCACTGACAACTGCAGTAAATGATGCCGCGGGTTTCACTATTGAAGAGACTGCCATGTTACCACAACTCGCCAAGATGTTCGCTGCTGCTCCGCGTCCGTGACTGTCCGAATGAATCAACACTTTACCTACTTTCTTCTGTTGTTTAGGCTTAGGCACACTTTTTTTCACTGATGTGTTATCGTCCCTTACTTCTTGGAGTCCGCCAAATGAGTTCCTAAGCGGCACACACACACTATTTTCCACGATCTTAGGCCTAAAATTTGGCCTAGTTGGTCCAGTACCACGTTTCACAACATGAGTCCACTGTTCACTTCTTTCGCCCTGGTCTATACTTAAACGTTCATTCTTTTCAACAAGTCTTCTCACATCCTCCTTCAGTAACCTGATTATTTCATCCTTAGACGCTAATTCATATTTAAGCTCCTGATAATCACAGTCGTGTTCACAAGTTGTGATGCTTCCACACACGGCTTCCTCAACTAGCTTTGCATTGGCCCTAGTCACCACTACATTCGCGTTTTTTACCTATATCGCTCAAGTTGAACACAAATTGGAGTCCGTTCCTATATTTTTACACCTCGAACACAACAATATACCAGTAATTTTAAGCTTGTTTACTACAGCACTATTTGCACAGATTTCACCAGACAATTTAGAGTGGAAACACCTACAAAATGCAATGTAGGCTAGGAGGAAAACACTCACAAAATAATTTAGATTGAAAACACGCCCAAAATGCAGATCAGATTCAAAATATGTACAAAATGCAATTTAGAATCAAGATACTGTGCCCTTTTAGCAAGATATATGCCAATCACAGTATACCAGCGTAGCTCAATTCGGGATTTTCGGGGTAGCGGTAAGTTCACCCACTCTGTGACTCACATATTTTGGATTAATTAGAGGATACACTTGCAAAAATAACAACAAAATCAACTCCTATTTTAACACATTTAATTAATCAAAATTATGGCGCTACAAACAATTAAACAATTAAATTACTGACCCATAATCATCTACTTGTTCCAAATGAACAAGGAATAACATAAGGATAAAACAAATATTGTATTAAAACATATGGTTTCCATATGAACCAACAATTCCTAATTATTTTTACTTCCATAAAGCATCAACTGTAAGTTTCATATAACTCCGAGCTCTTTTGGCTCAATGCTTTCTATAATAATGGTGTCATTCTTTGTACACCTCAAATACTACTTTTTTATATTTTCTTAATCAACAAAACAAATGTATAATTACATTTAAAATTACATGTTAATTATCTAACTCAATATTTGGGCATTTCACATGTTTTCAGCTTTTATCATCTCTCTCTAGTTTTACAAATACATCAAGGTAATCAGGAAATTACTTGTGTACTCCAGAGTATGAAGATACTTGACACAGTCAAAAAACTATAGTCACTCGCGGAACCTAGTTGCCTTCAATTAACTCGTGGAATCCTACTTCATACAACATTACAATAGGGATTGTTATTTATCTCATTTGTCTTATAAGACCATTATCACATTTTAAAAACTACGATCTGAACAGGCAAGCGGAAATATCAATCTACAAGGACCTCGGTTCAACGCCCGGGTCGTTAACAACTTTAAACACTCCTGGTGTATTCATTACTCCTTACAAGACGGCCTTCAGACACCCCTCCTGCTCCAAGGGTCTGACCGTACTACTCGAGCGTTATTTATGACTATGCGGGAACCCTCCCGTCTAGTCTAAGCTAGAGCTCTCTTTAATGCTTTTACAAACAGCTTTTCGTTCATTCTCAATTCTTTGGGAGACCTGGCATTCTATTCCTCGTTTAAATTTAACGACATTATTGGGCTCATAAACCACATTCGTAATCTTGGCATTTATTAATTATGAAAGGTCCTCATTGATTAGGGAAGAGTAATACACATTCACGACGAATAATAAAGGGGCTTTCACAATAAGAGGATTCTGAGTTCGAATCTCTTCACATGCCTCGGGAACCATTCCCATATAGAGGACTATACAAAATGCGATTTAGGGTCAGCCAATAGCTTATAAGACCTACGCTCAATACCATACATTTGCTCCCTTTCAATACAACATACACAATGGCCTCGTGATACTACGTCACAAATAGAGGACTTACACCAATTCTCAATTCACTACAATCAACTACCTCTAATAAGTAATTTACCAAGTACATTAACTCTTACGCAGTCCTAGCATGACATTTTATTTTAATTGCGCTCTTTTGCGCTATACTTTATTTTTAAGCCTAGCGTCATCCAAAGAACTGATAATACCATATTAACAATTGATACACATCTCAATTTTTATATTATTCTTTTCCTTTGACAATAACTTTCTCTCTTTTTAAGAACATGCATTTGAACATCATGTCTATACTTTTTATTAAGGCTCTAACGCTCTTATGTTCACATCAATTAATTTGATCTTTAGTTAATATTTCCTTACTTGGTTATTATTATTATTCATTTCATATCTTCATTCTTTACAAAAAGCTCAAAAGCTATTTCTCTCATATAACTCAAATTTACTTTAAATATCTTTCATGATAATTATTAATATTTCGCTTGCTCTTATGACATTCGTCAAATACACTGACATTTTATTCATATATTTCCTCTACTGGATTTATTCTTTTACATAATTATTTATAGTTTCTCAAATTTCTATTATTGTTCAGACCGCGTTTTTGTTTATTCAGTATTTATTTATTTAAACACATCCCTTTTACTCAAAAACTCCGGTGGATTTGTACACAATCATTTCCCGACACCAAAATATAATGAAATTCATTACTCACATGTTTTTAAGGTCGTCTCATGACCTTTATCCTTGTGCGGTGTTTCATTTTGGCCCACTTTTTAACTTACTCCATATTGTAGAAATTCATCTCATGTACAAACACTTCTTGACACATATTCAATACACTTAACATTGACAACATTTTTAATACACTGGTGTATCCATTTAGAACACACAATAAACACTACAAAATATTATTTTAACACACAATCTTGATAGATTTACACTTCACAACTTTTGATCACTAGGCCGTATTTTCCTAGCCTATCACACGTGACCCCTTAATCTCCCGTTTCCAAGGGTGAAATTTATTCAATGTCGGCTTCCTATCCTGCAGAATACGAAAGTCTCGAAACATCTACTTTTCCCTGGAATCCTAATTCTTCCAATCCTATTCTGGATGACCGGCTATTTTTCTAGCTTGAACGGCTTCCTTTTTTAGATCTAGTTTATCGATCCTAGTGAAAGTCTGTTCGGATCGAGGTCCCCTCGATAACCTATCGATGATCGATGGATTTATTTTATAGCAGCTAGTACTTCTCGAGTCTAGTGCTTTAGAATAGTTCGTCTGCTTTCTGGAGATAATGTCTATAGTCTCCGTTCTTCTTTGTTTATTCGGTTCTCGCACTCCTACTTTCTGAAATACGTTGCGAACCTTACTCTGTTTTTCCCTATTTGGGTTCTTTAAATTAGATAACTGTTTATCTTTCTATTACGGTACTTCCGTACGTTATGATATTTTCGGTCGTTTATTTAAAGACCTATCGCCTTAAGTCCAACGTTCGCAGCCTGCTCTGACTATATTTTACGAACTTTTCATTGTAAACTTGTGTACTGTCGGACCTAAATCCTGTAACTAGGATTTTCCTAATTTTTCAACACGGCGATACTTTAATATTTCTTCTTTACAACTTCTTGTGGAGGCACGCAAATTGTTAATACTGCGACGCCTGTGGCTATCAGATATTAATTCTGTGGTGTAATACAGCGTTTCTCCCCTCAAGGAATACTGGTAAACTGTCTTCGGTGTGAAGCAGAGTAACGCCCCACACGGCTGTCTGAATACTGATGCGTAGCAACGCCCCCCTCGGGCTGTTTGGAACTGCTTGTACTGATGCTCCAGCGTCACGTCCCCTGGACTGTTTGAAACTGCATGTTTGGCTTGGTGATGCCAGGAGCTTTTATACTCTTTCGCTACAAAAAGATAAGACTCTAGCCCTTTCCGTGCCCAACTTTTAAAATAATGGCTGCACCATTATAAAAATTATACCTTCAAAAAGCTCGTCTTCTCAACGTTAAATAATCTCATTGCGCATAAGAATCGATCGTGCAATTCGGAGATATTAATTAATTTCTCGTCCTCAACTGTGTGGGTGTTGCTGTTCATTTGCATTCTCCCCTCTACACAGGCCTTGGTAAATCCCCGATGACGTCTACTTGCGTTTGCAGTTTTCTCCTGTGCAATTATTAAAGGGTTTTTCTTTACACAAAAATCTCTAATTCGAAATGATTCACCGTACTGTAATTGTTTACTTATTTTCATACTCGTAAACGGGTTAAATTTAATTATTCCTCTTCTGGCGCATAAGCGGTGTTGTCGTTTTCAAGCAAGCTCAGCTCGATTTCCGAGTCAGGCTTCCTTGTCTAACAGCCGAAATTTTCCACTCGGTTATTAATACTCATGACCAGCTCCTTCTGAATGTCAAGAGGCGTGATCTCATCTCTCGAACACCTGGCCCGCGCCGCTTGCACAATGTTAGGCTAGAATCCTGGCTTGATCTTTCTCTATGTTACATTAGAAACTGTACGTTTCTTTCATTTCTTCCCCAAATACATGGATTCGACCTCCTTGGACCCTATGGCACATGGGTTCAATACTTACAAAATGCAATTTAGATTAACAACAAAATGCAAGTTAGATTGAAAATACTTTACTTACAAAATGTAGTTTAGATTCTAAATACTAACAAAATGTAATTTAGATATACAGAGGAGCCAATTCACAAACCATTGCCGGAACTCAACAGCTGAGTCCGGCATTGCTTCTACTTACTTGTGCCGGGCTCCTCTCCGTCTTCTTTCCTGTCGACCTCTCTTGGTCAACACTTGTTCTCTTCCGACATCGACGGTATTAGAGTATCCGAAGACTAGGGAGTCTCTTCCTTTCCCACCTTCATTGGCCTTTCTCTTATATTTCCTGATCCCTCATTATTCTCGGGATCAGCCTTCTTTTTCTATTCATTATATTTTCTTTTCTCTTGAAGATTCCCTCACTGTTTTTGTGAATTGGCTCGTGTAGGCCTATCTAGATTCCATTTTGCGAATATTTTGATTCCACACTACATTGTATAGGTATTTTCAATCTAAGTTCCCCCCAGGGGCTCACATCTAGTGGGGCGTGGGTTGGCGACCACGGGACCCAAGCTGAGTCCGGCATTGCTTCCACTTACTTGTGCCGGGCTCCTCTACGTCTTCTTTCCTGTCGACCTCCCTTGGTCAACTCTTGTTCTCTTCCGACCCCGACGGTATTAGGTTATCCGAGGCCTACGGAGTCTTTCACTTTTCCGCCTTAATTGGCCCTTGTCTCATTTTTCCTGATAACCTCCTTCTGTGAGGGGTCAGCCTTCTTTTTCTTTTCCTTTTACCTCCTGCCGTGTGCTCAAGGCCTTAAGGGGGCAGGGTGTATGTAGCCCCACCACTTCTGGTGCACCGTAGATAATGCTACACCCTCACGGGCTCACGGCTGGTGAGTTCGAGAGTTGGCGACACCGAGGGATTCCTGAGCTGGGTCCGTTTTTCCCTTTTGTCCCTTACCTTTGGGGATGACCCTCTCTTCTCTCCCTTCTCCTCTCCTCTTTTCATTATATTTCCTCTCCTGTTTCATATTCCCACACTGTTTTTGTTACTTGGTTCACCGTGTATCTAAATTCCCTTTTAGCGATTTTTTAAGGTATTTTTAATCTACGTTGCATTTTGTAAATTTTACCGGCCGCGGTGGCCGAGAGCGCTAAGGCGCTACCTCGTGCCTCGCTGGCATCGGGAGAGCGTGGGTTCGATTCCCACCTCGGCCGTCCTGGAAATGGTTTTCGTGGTTTCCCATTTTCATCACCAGGCAAATGCCGGGACGGTTCCTTTCAATAGGTCCACGGCCGATATCCTTCCAATATCCCTTCCCTGACCCGTCCTGAAAAGAAAAGTACATGGCCATTAATAAAATTATTTTGTAAATTTTTTCGATCTAAATTACATCTCGCGATTGTTTTCAACCTCAATTGCATTTTGTAAAGATTGACAATCTAAATTGCTTTTTAGTAAGTCTTTCAATGCATGTGCCCGGGCCTTTTAGTGAGTATTTTGAATTTCAATTGCATTTTGTAAGAATTTTCAACCAACGCCGCATTTTGCACGAATTTTGAATCTAAATTGCATTTTGTTTGGCGGGCATTTTGCACATATTTTGATTCTCAATTGCATTTTGTGGGTATTTTGAATCTAAATTACATTTTGTCAAGTATTTTCAATCTAAATTGCTTTTTGTCAAGTATTTTCAATCTAAATTGCTTTTTGTAAGTATTGTCAATCCACATGAGTCCTTTGAATCCACCGTACATTTTGTAAGCATTTTCAATTTCAATTGCATTTTGTAAGTATTTTGAATTTCAATTGCACTTTGTGAATAATTTGGATTGGAACTGGGATATTTCAATCTGAATTGCATTATGTATTTTGAATTTCAATTGCAATTTGTAAGTATTTTGAACCTCAATTGCATTTTTTACGTTTTTTCGATCCCATTTGCATTTTGTAAGTATTTTGAATTTCAGTTGCATTTTGTAAGTATTTCGACGCTACATTGAATTTTGTACGTATTTTGAATCTAGCCTACGTTTTGTGGGTCTTTTTCAATCTATTCTCCCCCCTGTGGGTGGGGGATTTAGAATACACCCACGGTATCCCCTGCCTGTCGTAAGAGGCGACTAAAAGGGACGACCTTGGCTATACTTTAAGGACTCCGCGTTGATTTGTGAATTGTACCCCCAGTGGGTGGGAGGAAGCGAATACATCCACGGTAATCCCTGCCAGTCGTAAAAGGCGACTAAAAGGGCTTCTCGGAACGGTGCCCTTTCGAGGGTTTGACAGTCAGCTCTAGAAGACATACACCCGTGCGGTATAACTCTCATTAGGTTATATCGCACTTCTTTCCGTTACTGCTTTCAGGGTCTGGCAACCAACATTTCTATATGTGCGTGCTGTTAGGGGATGGGCCACTTACGCTTGCGACTACGCTCGAAAGCCTGTTCCGGTCTTGGCCGCGCCGACAGGTGGGTGTGCCATGTACCCGTGCAGTAGTATCCGCCTGACTACGCAGGTCCCCGCACAGCCGAATGTCTGAGCTGTAAAATCCAGTATATGCCAAGGGGTACATGCCGATACGGCATTGTAAAACATCGGACCCCCGGGCAATGCCTTCCAAGCTAGGCGTGCCTTGCCCTGGCTGGGTAGCGCCTACTGTGACAGCCCGTGATCGGACGTCTGTGGCATTCGGGGAGGATGATCTGGCCATGGGTTCAAAAAGAAAAATCCCCAACCAGGGTGGTCCTACAACCAAACAGGGTGGTCCCACACCCAAGTCTTTAACATTTGATTCCCTACGGGGATCAACCCCCTGGGAACAATCTGTGCGTGAAAATCTGGGTGCTAACACCCCCAAGTTTCTGGTAGCTACCAGAACAGATGGGGGTGATTTCAAGCTGGTCAAGAGTATTTTGTTTTCTCGCCACATAGAAGGTGTCTATGGTGAGCTTGAGAAAATACAAAAGATGAGGAACGGTAGCTTGTTGCTCAAGACTAGGACTGGTGAGCAAGTTGAACGACTTTTGCAATGTGACCACTTTGGCGACATTCCCGTCAAAGTGGAAAAGCACACGTCCCTGAATCTGGTCCGAGGAGTTATTTTCCACCGGGAGCTGATTCTGAACGCTGACGAGGAGCTCAAGGAGGATATGCAGCACCGTCACGTGACTGATGTCCGGCGCATTACGCGCAAGGTCAACGGTCAAATCGTGGATACTGGTGCTTTCATTATTTCCTTTGAGCTTTCGGTGCTCCCGGATAAAGTCAAGGTTACAAGTTACCGTTGTGACGTCCGGCCTTATATCCCTCCACCCATGAGGTGTTATAAGTGGCAGAAGATCGGGCACATGTTATCCCGATGCTCGAGCCCCGAAATCTGCAGAACATGCGGTAAGGTACCACACGAAGCGGAACAGTGCACAACACCTTATCAGTGCACTAATTGCCCTGGATTTCATTCTCCTCGGGACAGGAACTGCCCTGTCTTCCTGAGTGAGAAGAAAATCCAGGAGATCAAAACCGTGGATGGTCTCACCTACCAGGAGGCTCGCAAGAAGTACCATACCACGATTTCTCCTTCTCCAACGATTGATTATAGAGCCATAATACCAAATTTGGTCCCGGCTACCTCATCTTTTGTACCAGCTGTGAAACCTGCAACTGAGTTTCCTGTTCCGAAACAAGCACCTATTATTATACCGGAAAGCCCGAAGGTGACTTCAACTCCACCTTCGGCCAGCACGAAGGCTGTGCGAGCGAAGGCTGCTCCGCCCGCACAGCAGGGGAGGAAGTTGAAGACTTACTCCCCACTTGGAAGGAAGTCGAAGACTTTCTGCCCACCCAAACGGTCGGCGAAAGCCGCGCCGAAGCCGGCGGAGGCGGCATCGTCGACCAGGGTCAGGACTTCGGCTCCTGACCCGTCTATATACCTTAAAGAGCCGGGGGCGGGTAAGAAGGGACCCCGCACTACGCATTCCCTTTCTCCAAAAAAGGGGAAGCCATCCGCGCCAACACCTGCGGATGCTTCTGCGCCTGGGGACGTTTCGGTCCCCAGATCTGCGCGCTCCCCACGGAGATCCCCCCGCCGCCGAACTGCGTCCAGGAAATCTTCCACCGAGTCGATTCACTCCATGAACTCGCCTGAGGACATGGAGATTATAGTCGACGTAGTGATTGTTGATCCTCCAGAGTCAAAGTTGGAGTAGCTTGCTGCTCCAACTTATTCCCTAAGTTCACACAATGGCACTGTTACAGTGGAATTGTAACAGTTATGACAGGCATTTGACAGAGCTCCGTCAGCTTATTGCCCAATACGCAGCGAGTATAGTCTGCTTACAGGAAGCAAACCTCAGACCTGATCACGAGACTGTTCTGAGAGGGTTCCGACTATACTCTAAAGAGCGACAAGACGCCGCCCGGGCTTCCGGGGGGCGTTTGTACCTTCGTTCGCTCTGACTGCTATAGTGAGGAGTTTCCACTCGCCACTCCTCTGGAAGCTATTGCAGTTCGCGTGTCCTTGCCTGCTATGACAACTGTTTGTAACGTGTACCTTCCACCGAACCAGCCCCTTGATATTAATGACGTCTTTGACCTTGTTGATCAACTTCCAGTCCCTTTCCTACTCGTGGGTGATTTCAACTCTCATCTCCCCCAATGGGGATCACCATCTTCAGCCGCAGAGGAAGGTACGTGGAGGGCTTAATTCAAGGGTTGGCCTTATCTCTATTAAATACAGGGGAAGCTACACATTTTAGCTTAGCGCACGGCACGTACTCACACATTGACTTGAGTGTGTATAGCCGTGCGCTGTTCCCCCTATTTGGTTGGTATGAACACGACGACCTCTGTGACAGTGACCATTTCCCGATCGTTCTTACCCTTCTGACCCAGACGCCCGTGGAGTTCCCCAGTCGTTGGGTTCTTAAGCGGGCAAATTGGCCCTCGTTTCAAGAACGAGCTGTGGTCGTTGATCTTGGTTGCCGGAGCGTCGATGACGAGGTACAGCACATCACCGATGTGCTTCTTGCTGCCGCCGAAGAGTCCATTCCATCCTTTTCTGGGACTCCTCGTCGCAAACTCGTCCCTTGGTGGACAGAGGATATTGCAGCGGCAATAAGAGACCGTCGTCGAGCTCACAAGCACTACCGTCGGCGTCCAACCATGGCCAATTTGGTGGCGTTTAAGAAATTTCGTGCCAAGGCACGGATTCTTATTCGCCAGAGTAAGAAACAATCCTGGGAACGGTATGTGTCTTCTATTACGGCACATACCCCCTCCGCTCAAGTGTGGACTAAACTAAGACGCATTTCGGGAATTCAGACATCTTCTACTGTACCGGGAATTTCCATTGATAATGAATTGGTTACAGATCCTTATCGCGTTGCAAACCATCTCGCCTCGTATTTTGCGGATATATCCGGTTCCGATAACTATGACCCTGCCTTCGTGGCCCTGAAGCGCGAAGCGGAACGGTTCCATCTTAGTTTTGCTTCCCGCGCTTCGGAGGAGTACAATATGCCCTTTACGGAGTGGGAACTCCGCGGAGCGCTGGCGCTCTGCAGGGACACGTCTCCTGGCCCGGATAATATTCACAACCAGATGCTTAAACACCTTAACGATGAGAGCATTCGTTATTTGCTCAGGGTGTTTAATCGTATCTGGTTGGAAGGTGTGTTTCCAGCGCAATGGCAGGAAGGTATCATTATACCTATCCTGAAGCCCGATAAGGATCCCAAATTGACAGGGAGTTACAGATCTATTTGTCTCACTAACGGTCTGTGCAAGCTCTTTGAGAGGATGGTCAATCGGCGCCTTGTGTGGGTCCTGTAGAAACGGGGACTCCTGTCTGAATACCAGTGTGGTTTCAGGGTGTCTCGGTGTACCAACGACCATCTGGTACGCCTGGAGACTGCCATACAGGACGCTTTTCTCCGGAGACAGCACCTAGTCGCTGTTTTCTTTGATCTCGAGAAGGCCTATGACACCACTTGGCGTTACGGCATCCTCTCTACCCTGTATCAATGGAAATTCCGAGTTAACTTGCCGGTTTTTATTGCGAATTTTCTGTCCCTTCGCCTTTTCCGTGTCTGAATAGGGGGGACATATTCGCAATATCATACACAGGAAAACGGAGTCCCACAGGGATCGGTGCTTAGCGTAACATTATTTGCGATTGCCATAAACGGTATAGTCGCTGCTGATGGTCCAGCAGTGGTACCGTCGCTATATGTAGACGACTTCGCTCTACATTATAGTGCGCAAAATATGGCGGTCGCTGAACGACAGCTACAACAAGCTATTCGGAGAGTGGAACGCTGGACACTAGAGCATGGCTTTCGATTCTCTACCGCTAAGTCCTCGGTTGTCCATTTCTGCCGAAAGCGCACTCTCCATCCTGATCCTGAGCTTTATCTGGGCGATGTAGCTTTGCCGGTCGTTGCTGCGTACCGGTTCCTTGGGCTCCTTTTCGATCAGAAATTGACGTGGGAGCCACACGTGCGGTGTTTGAAAACTACCTGTGCTAAGAAACTCAACATGTTGCGGTTTCTTAGCGGCACATCATGGGGGGCGGACCGCGCGGTGCTCCTACGCTGTTATAAGGCTCTGATTTTATCTCGATTGGATTATGGCAGTGTAGCATATGGTTCGGCCCGTAAGTCAGTGCTTGTTAAACTGGACAGTGTCCACCACGGCGGAGTGAGGCTGGCGACGGGTGCCTTTCGGACGAGCCCAGTCGTCAGCTTGCTCGCCGAGGCTGGCGTACCTCCTTTACACCTGAGCCGCCAACAAGTACTGCTGACCTATGCTGCAACAATTCGACAGATGCCCCTTCATCCAAGCTATCTATGTTTGTTTTCCAATCCGAATCGCCGGCTGTATGATGCGCTCGCCCGAGCCACTCGGCCGGCGGGGATTCGCTTGGATGACTTATACCGTCGGTTCCGATTTCCTTCTGTCTCCTGTATCGTCCGAGTACCTAGCAAGGCCCCTCCGTGGATGGTCTCTCGCCCTGATATCATCCTGGATCTGCACACCGGCCCCAAGTCGGACACGGACTCCTCCGTCCATCGGAGGCTGTTCCAGTCCGTGGTGACACGGTATCCGGGATCAGGGCTTGTATTCACGGACGGTTCGAGGGTAAACGAGAAAGTAGGCTGTGCATTTGTGGTTGAGGATCGTCGGTTTCTCTTTTCACTTCCCGAGGCCTGTAGCGTGTACACTGCGGAGCTCTATGCCATCTTAGAGGCTCTGCGGTACACGTTATCAGACGATCACCAGCACTTTCTTGTGTGTACTGACTCTCTGAGTGCGCTGCAGGCGATCGATGTGTGTTTCCCGAAGCACCCGTTGGTCCAGCGTGTGAACGACCAGCTCGTCAGTTCGCGTAACGCTGGAACCGGGGTGACCTTTGTGTGGCTTCCCAGCCACATGGGTATTGCGGGAAACGAGCTTGCTGATCAGGCGGCGAGAGAGGCAGTCGCACTGCCCTCGCTACCGTATAAGGTGCCTGCTAGTGATTTGCGCTCTCAGTTGCGGCATTCGATCCTGTCGCATTGGGAGGAGGCATGGCGTGCCACGCCTCCACCCAACAAACTGAGAGGCATCAAAGAGACAACGAAGGTGTGGAAATCTTCCTTCCGATCTCTCCGGAAGGAAGCTGTGGTACTCTGTCGACTCCGGATCGGCCATGGGATTGCTACGCACTCCCACTTGCTAAAGAGAGAAGATCCTCCTGTGTGTACTTGCGGCGCCCACCTAACCGTGGCACACCTTCTCTTGGAGTGTGTGGATCTGGCCGATCTGCGAGGGACTCTTAAACTGCCTAATACCCTCTCCCTTATTCTCCGTGATGACGGGCCGTCAGCTGACCTCGTCATCCGGTTCATGAGGGCGAGTGGTTACTTTTTTAAGTTTTAATGTGTAGTTACGACTTTTAATTCTGGTTAAATCTGTTTTATGTTTTTTATTGTGTTCTGTATTATATTGTTCTCTATGCCTTATTTGTTTTATCCTTTTTTACCATCCGCCTTTTATTCCTTTTTATTCAAATAAGGCATAATTTTTTGGTGCTCACTGTCTGTTTTATAAACACCATTTTCGCCTCATCCATGGCAGTGAGTTGTTTTTATCTACATCCTTTCATTTCACGCCATTTCATTTCATTAGGGGCCGATAACCTCGATGTTAGGCCCCTTAAAACAACAATTAACATCATCATCATCATCATCATCACTTTCTTGTGTGTACTGACTCTCTGAGTGCGCTGCAGGCGATCGATGTGTGTTTCCCGAAGCACCCGTTGGTCCAGCGTGTGCACGACCTGCTCGTCAGTTCGCGTAACGCTGGAACCGGGGTGACCTTTGTGTGGCTTCCTAGCCACATGGGTATTGCGGGAAACGAGCTTGCTGATCAGGCGGCGAGAGAGGCAGTCGCACTGCCCTCGCTACCGTATAAGGTGCCTGCTAGTGATGTGCGCTCTCAGTTGCGGCATTCGATCCTGTCGCATTGGGAGGAAGCATGGCGAGCCACGCCTCCACCCAACAAACTGAGAGGCATCAAGAAGACAACGAAGGTGTGGAAATCTTCCTTCCGATCTCTCCGGCAGGAAGCTGTGGTACTCTGTCGACTCCGGATCGGCCATGGGATTGCTACGCACTCCCACTTGCTGAAGAGAGAAGATCCCCCTGTGTGTCCTTGCGGCGCCCACCTAACCGTGGCACACCTTCTCTTGGAGTGTGTGGATCTGGCCGATCTGCGCAGGACTCATAAACTGCCTAATACCCTCTCCCTTATTCTCCGTGATGACGGGCCGTCAGCTGAGCTCGTCATCCGGTTCATGAGGGAGAGTGGTTACTTTTTTAAGTTTTAATGTGTAGTTACGACTTTTAATTCAGGTTAAATCTGTTTTATGTTTTTTTATTGTGTACATCTATTTTATTGCACACTATGCCTTATTTGTTTTATCCTTTTTTACCATCCGCCTTTTATTTTTATTCAAATAAGGCATAATTTTTGAGGCTCACTGCCTGTTTTATAAACACCATTTTCGTTTCATCCATGGCAGTGAGTTGTTTTTATCTACATCCTATCATTTCACGCCATTTCATTTCATTAGGGGCCGATAACCTCGATGTTAGGCCCCTTAAAACAACAATTATCATCATCATCATCATCAATCTATTCTTTTTGTGCATCTTTTCGTTCTGAATTCCCTTTTGTAAGACCATATTGTGAGTTGTTTCCATCTGAGTTCCTTTTTGTACGTATTTTCCGTCTCAGATAATTTTATTCTGGTTTCCATTTCATTATCATTTTCGCTATCACCCAGATCATTAGGGGCCGATAACCTAGATGTTAGGCCCCTTAAAACAACAATTATCATCATCATCATCATCAATCTAAGTTGCATTTTGTAAGTAATGTCAATCTAAATTGCTTTTTAGTAGCCTAGTAGCCTCACCATTTATGTGAGATTTCTGATTTCAATTGCATTTTGTAAGTATTTTTAACATAAACCGCATTTTTCAAATATTTTCAATTTAAATTGCATTTTGCATTGTGGGCATTTTGTAAGTATTTTGATTCTAAATTGAATTGTGTGATTATTTTGAATCTAAATTACATTTTTAAAGTATTTTCAGTCTAAATAGCATTTTGTAAGCATCGTCAATCCAAATGAGTGTTTTGAATCTAAATTATATTTTAAAAGTATTTTCAGTCTAAATAGCATTTTGTAAGCATCGTCAATCCAAATGAGTGTTTTGAATCTAAATTATATTTTAAAAGTATTTTCAGTCTAAATAGCATTTTGTAAGCATCGTCAATCCAAATGAGTGTTTTGAATCTAAATTATATTTTAAAAGTATTTTCAATTTCAATTGCACTTTGTAAGTTTGTGAATTTGAAAAGCATTTTGTGAGTATTTTGAAACTAGTATGGCATTTTCAATCTTAATTGCATTATGTATTTTCAATTTGAATTGCATTTTTTAAGTATTTTGAATCTCAATTGCATTTTGTAAGTATTTTGAACCCTCAATTGCATTTATTTACGCTCGGATTGGAGTTTCTTGGTTCGTCATATGTTTGAGCTTCTCTGGGATTTCTTCTCTGCGATCAATTTTTAATGATCCGAAAAGGGTCATGGAGACATGAGCCTTGCGGTCTCAATATGTATATCAGTTTCTTGTGGACACGATACCTGCCGTAATTTTGCACCAATCGCTTTGTTTTTTTATATAATATGTATCCCTTTTAAATCTAGGTCCAGTTTGTTAATGGGCAAAATCGGTCGAAGGAGATGAAAATGGGGGACATTTTTCGAAAAAGTGAAATATCGCTATAACTCTCGTAATACGTGAAATATCGAATCCATTCTATCGGATAAGTGCCAAATTTTATGTTAAAAACGTTTTTTTATAGCACCAACCATTGACCAAAGGGGTGGAAAAAAGTGTTTTTTTCGGGAAACATTAATCATATCTCTCTTAATAGGCACAATATCAAAACCGTACAAAATGGACAATATTCCCCTAAAAAAACTAAAACTTTTGTCTGAAAGAATTTTTGATATGACCCACCATTACGCCAAGGGATGAGAAAAATGATTTCGGAATTATGAGAAAACTAGCAGAAGTACCCATTCTTCGAACGGTCTTCGGTATTAATAACCAGACGTCATCAATTGAGCTACTGTTGCAATTGGGTAGGGGCTTGGAACCTGTTTGTCGACAAAGAAAAATGATTAGTTAAAATGTGCTCTCAAACTAAATTTAACTAACGTGTTCTTCCTGACGTGAAAATAAAATTGAAAACCTCGTAGACGAATCGCAATACACGTCACATACAAACTGACCTTCACCGTTGTGTCAAATGCCCAACCACAGGAAGACCCCTTTTATAAATTATAAAGGCTTGTGGTGCATGAAAATTCAGTTTTTTAAGCCGCCGATGGCCCAAATTCCTAAAAGCTGCAAAAAATAGTCTACTATTTCAAATCAGGAATTTTTGAAAATAATGTTGCTGTTTGGAGACATAATAGACCTTCTGTACGACATATCGCACGTGTAAGTCGTATGAAAAAATCTAGGGTACTCCTTGAACCTCTTAAGCGCATTGATGAATTTTACAGTTTCAGTTTGTTCCGTGATAACCTTATAGTCATTTGCAAACTTTCACTGAAATTTAATAAGTGGAGTGGCATTACTTCTTGCAGAAATAGATGGAAAGTTGGATGTCACCTCTTGAGATACTGTTGCCATGTTTACTGGCTTGCATTCCTTCATTAGTTTCTTCTTCTTGTTTCGAATGGGCCTACTTTGGACCACGCTTGTTCAACTGTTGAGCTTTGATCTTTGCCCAGTGTTGTCGCATTTTCTGCCGGTGTAACTCCTTCCTTTCATCTGTCCAAGGGGTACCTTTCTTCCGGGGTTTTTCCTGAAATCCATGGACTTCCTTCAGGGCATGTCTCACAGATTGCCTGTCTTGAAGATCTGATATTCCCAGTTCATTAATGTCTTTCTCAGTTTCTGTCAGCCAAGTGTTACGAACCTTCCTTCATTAGTTTATTAAATGAAATTAGTTTTCTGGGAATATCTAAGAAACTGTTGGTTTTAGAGCCTTAAAATGTAGCTTTCGGGGACCCATTACGGCTCTTTCGGGGCCCCGAGTTCTGTTTCTGACACCAAGGGGTCGAAAATGAGCTTTGTCTCGTCGTTGTACGCCATAATAATGTTAATATTTATAATAATAATAATAATAATAATAATAATAATAATATAACGATATAGGGATAGGGATATAATAGACCTTCCGTACCATACCCGCATGTGTAAATCGCGTGAAAAAATTCTGGAGTACCCCTTGACCCCTTAAGCGCATTATATGTATTGATAAATATTTCAGCTTATTTTCAGCCGTTTGCAAACCTTCACAGTAAAAAAATGTAATAAATGGAATTGCATTGCGTCTTACTGAAATAGATGGACCTCTGAGATTCTGTTGCCATAGTCACCGGCTTGCATTCTTTCATTAATTTATTAAGTGAAATTAGTTTTCTGGGAATATCTCAAAAACTGTTGGTTTTAGGGCCTTAAAATGTGGTCGAGTTTCGTTTCTCACATTGAGGGGCTGAAAATGAGCTTTGTCTCACCCTTCTACGCCTATTTCAGCATGTATTTTAAGGGGGTAGGCCCCCCATTTATGAGAG